>CM066036.1:231965175-233373462 GCA_033557465.1 Ichthyophis bannanicus
TGGAGCCGTGGCACCATGGTACCACGGCTCCATTGAAGAACTGTTATGCCGGCCGCTGGGAAAAGAAGCTTATTTCCCGCAGCCCGAACCCCGATCTGGCCTCCTAAGGCCAGGGTTGGGCTGTGGGGAATGTTCTCTGGCCCCCTCCTGCCTCATCCGTGTCCCGGGCACAAGAAAAAATGCATCCAGGGAAGTTATTCCACCTTGTAGGTGGAATAACTTACCCACACAAGTCACCGGTCCTAGACTTATAGGACGGACATTAGAATCGACCATGTACGTCTAGGGCCGGTGACCACCCACTGCCCGCCCAGACTCCACCCCCGAACTACCCCTTCCCCACCCCTGTCTAACTTCCCCGCTGAACCGGCAGGGAGATTAGATGCGGCAGGGGAAGGCACGATTCTCCAGAAATAAGCAGAAAGTCGGTCCTCACATACGGGTGACGTCGGCACCGATGGAGCCTGCATGGAGCATTTCCCCATCTTTCAAAGTGCTTGTTTCTGGTGCTCGCTCATTCTAACTCTTTGCCTCAGTCTTCATTACTGATTCACTCCCTTCTTGTTTTCCCTCTCTGGCTCTGGCTTGCTCATGAGGCCATGCATCTATGATGCGCACTGTCTGTACTTCAGTGCTTCTCCGTGATCATCCTGGGAGTATGAGTACTGCCATGGTTCAAACTGCTGAGAGCTGAGTAGGGTTGCAAGTCAGCAGCACAGTGCTGCCGCAAATGCATCACTTTTTCCCACACTGCAGAACAGGAATGAGGTTAGCACTTAGCCGCTCTCTTGCTGTATCCCGATGTTGGATTGCGAGCTTGAGTTTCAAAACCCTTGCTGTAATCTAGTGGCTCTCAACCTGATTTCGGACAATGCTCGCATGTGTGACACACTGCACACATGACCCTTGCGAACCTTTGCTCTGATCCAGTGTAGCAGCTCTTACGAGTTGAACGTACTCTGCATCCAGAAAAACCTTCCTTCCCCGAACAACACGTGCAGAGCAGAACTTGGACATTTCTCCAGCGACGTCACCATACAAAAAATATTCAGATTCTCATGTCATCTGAGTAACAGAAACATAAATCTCTCTACCACCATGATCATTGTCAAATAATACAAACTTGCAAAAAATCCCCACAGAAAGCACATGCTGCAAACCAGCTATGCCGCAGTAACACTAATTTCTAGGATTCAAACAGCGAGAACCCTACCTATGAATAGACAGCACTACAATGTTATACTGGGCCCTGGAATAGCAATACACCTACTCCTGGTAAAACAGAACCAGTGGGGCTACTCAAGACTTCTACACAGAAACACGCTAAGAATACCACACCTTGGTCACATGCAAAATATAGACTCTCATCAAATAAAGAACAAGGGATTAGAAATAGAAACATGATTATTATTATTGTTATTATTATTATGTTTCTTAAAATTTGATATACCGCTCTTCAATGAATAGCAAGGCGGTTTCCAGTAAAATCAGTTAAAAACCAAAGAGGAAAGGAACTCCATAATGTAATAGGAAAGGGTGGGTTACAGTCATACTAGAAAGAAGAGAGAGAGAGAAGGGGCTAGGAGGGGAGAGGTATCATTTGTGGGGACCGGGTGTATTAGGAATATCAAAGGCTTCATGGAACAAAAAGGTTTTGAGCTGGGATTTTAACTTGGTGTAAGAGGGTTCCAGACCAAAAGACAAAAATTGAAGTGGGAGTCCCAAAAGCACTGGAGAAATAGAACACAAATGCATTTCATCTTGTACTGAATTAAAAAAAACCAAACCATCCATGATCTCTATTTCCAAAAGCAAACATATTTCAGTTAAATTCAAAATATAATATATTCTAGTTATTTATTTAACTTTTTTTATACCGCTTTATCATTTCAGTCAAAATGGTTTACATTGTAACTTAAACTTGCTAATGTACATTAAACAGGGACATTGGTAACTTGGATTTTTCTGAGGCAATGGAGGGTTAAGTGACTTGCCCAAGGCCACAAGGAGTGCTAGTGGGAATTGAACCCTGGTCTCTTGGCTTCCCAAGATAGTGCTCTAACCATTAGGCTGCTACTCCACTCCTTTCAGGCTGATGCAGAAAACTAGCATGGCCTTTAAACACAGATAACACCACTTTTAAGTAGTTCTGAACCTCCACCCCTTTCCTGGTACTTTTACAAACGAGCGGGAGCACTGCCCATGCGCCCCCGCTGTTGCCCCGCCATCTTGATAAATGATGGCGCCCGGCCCCGTATGGTGAATCCTGGGATGCAACAGGTGAGGTCAGACTGCCATATAAGGTAGACTATGCAACAGTGCAGCATCTGTGTCTCTCTTCCCCTGCGACAGTACCATATCTGCCGGATCCCCTTCCCTACCACCCCAATAGGAGAGCTTTTCACCCTCGCCATCACTGTCACCAAGCGTACAGCACCTGCCCTCTCTCCTTCCCTGTCACCCCATGAGTAGTAGTATTTAGCTTGTTGCTGTCTCCCCTTTCCTGCCACCTCAATAATGCAGTATCTGCCTCTCCCCCCAAGTACAGCATTGGCTCTCTTCTCCCCTCTCCCCCAAATAGTGCAGCATCTACCCCTTCCCTCTCCTAGGCTGAGGAAGCCACAGCTGCCTTCATGTGCTCAAAGCTACGCTCCTTGCCAGGGTTGTGGCAGCCTGAGACACTTAATATGATTTCATAAGTACCTCCCGCTGCTGTGATCCTGAAAAGGAGCAGCTTTGAGTAAATTGAAGGTGACAGCCACGGCTTGTATGGCTGTGCCCCTTTCTGCACTCCCCGCCACCTCTTATGCCACCTCTTCTCTGAAACCTTTTCCCTGCTTGCGCTGGCCCCGCAACCACACCGGTTGAGAACTGCTGCCCCAATCTAGCTCTCGGGAGTTTCATTTGGTATTAAGAGTAATTAAAATTTAATGTTAAACCAGCTGTATGTGAATAACTAATAACTATTCATTGTGGGCAAACTGACTGCTGGGGAAACAGGTTAGTTTTTTGTTAAGAACTGTCGCATTTGCTTGGTTGTAAGATGGAGATCTTAGTTTAACCTTAGCTTTTGATAAGCAGTGCCGTGTTAACCTTTTCATTTTTTTTCATTGACTTCTGAAAAAAATATCTATCATATCTATAGATGGCCATAGAACCAGCCGTATCTGTACATTCCAATCCTGGCCTGATGACAGAAAGTAGACCATGAGCCAGTTAGTGTGGGGTGTACTTTACATCTCCTCAATAACTGATCCGTGATTGAAGTATTCAACTGCAGTTTTAAGGAGGGGGGAAAAGGGCTGCAGGAGTAGCTTAGGAATAGTAGTATTTTACAAAAGAACCCTTATCACTGAAAAAACACTCCTAAAACAAAAGCTCTGCAGTCGGAGACTAGGAATGTTCAGACTGAAGTACCGGGCATCTGTACGGTGTTTGCTTTAAACACCAGCTTGGTTTGGAGAAGTTACAGGCCGCCTTCGGTAGTGTAACTTCTTTAAAAGAAACTCTTTCTGATCATTTCTCTATAAAAATATGTCCAGGTATATTGTTGTTTCCATCTGAATGGCTTGTAAGAAAAAAAAATTGTACGTGGTAAGGAGTCAGCAATGTTTAACAGGTCAAAATAATTCCAAAGATCTAAGAGGATCATATTTGGCATGGGGGAAAAATGGTGAAAAAGATGCATTCATTTAAAAAAATGAGCCAGGACAGATCAGTGGTTCCAGAGAAATAAAATCCCCCCCCCCCCCCCAAATAGCCCAATGTGTTTCTATGGGAAAAGCACTTCTGGCATAGAAATTTCGATACACTGAAACTTAGCAATTCGGGGATTGCTCCTTTCAAAATCTGCCTCTCCCTTACGTTCTCTTCTCCCAGTCAGACTACACAAAACCAGCATTGCACACATGTGAAGGATATCAAGGCACATAGGGTGCTTTGCATGCATTCCCCACCATGCACTCCCTCCCCTCTGCTGCTGCCACACCCTATTGGCTCTTAGTTATTCAGATGCGTATTCATTTTCTTTGTTGTAAATTGTACTGTGAAACCTGCTGACTGAACTGCTTATCTTTAATGATTGCTATGTACAGTAGTGCCTCTAATTTGTGACTTGTCCCTATATATGCTGCTGCTTAATGCTGGAGAAGCATGGCAATACCAGTTAGTAGTACCCTGTGATTAAACTTTTAAATCTTTTGATGATGACACATACTTGTTTTGATATAACATGAAACCAAGCATAGTTGTAATCTTACAAATCCGACAGAATATTTGGATATTGCACTATTCAAACAGACTTCTGTTGGCTGTCCTTGTTCTTGGAGGTCTATAGCCACAGGAGCTGTTTGGTCTGAATCTACCTCGGAACGCAGCATCACTGTGTTTTATAGCTTGCACTATTTTTTGCAAATCCTGATATTGCTTACTTTCAGCAGTTATTTATGATTTGCCGATGCCACAATTTCTTAACTGATTGTGGACCCTCAAGATGCAATGTTAACGTCATGCTTTTACCCAAGGGCTCCGTTTACAACGTTTCATAATTATTTATTACAAATAAGGTTTTCCTTTTTTATGTTTAAAATGGAATGGAAGTCTGTACTTTCATTTTAGATTTGTGTTAAGCTCTACTGCATTTATTTGGAACTTCTTTCGAGCAGCTTGTTCCTGATCGACGATGCACATTGCCCGAGCCTTCATATGCTATATACTACTACCTCTCTTTGTGTATTGTCACCTGTCTCTGACACTACTTACTTCCGTTTTAATGTTCTTTGAAAAGAAACGTCTCTTTGGTTACTTGCACCCTAAGACTCATTAACGGTTTTAATTTTCACTAGCGGTCCCATCCAGTTCCCCTAGTTGTTCATTGCTTGGCTATACAACAGTTATCACTTAGGAACTATGATACAATCTTTTCCTGATCGTCCCTCCAGTCTAGTCCCGGAATCTCTGGGTTGTGATCCTCCTCCAGCCGCTTTGGAGACTGAGAAACTTCACTCTTGTGATATCACTGGTATATAAGCACTGGAACCACCTCCTCACACCAGTTTTATCGGTCTCCAAGCAGCTGGAGGATTGGCGAACCCAGGGGTTCAGGGCTCACTAGAGGAACGATTAAAGAGAGTTTAGGATAGCAGGCTGTTAGAGGGAGTTTATTCCTATTTGAAAAAGAAAAAAAAGGGAGAAAAAGAAAAGTCAAAGGGGATTCCATTCTTTGGGTGTCTGATTGCTCAGGTGCTCTTTACCTCCCGTTGCTCAGGGATCCTCTTTTCCCTACCCCTTCATTTCCCTTACCTCCCTTGGGGTAGCGTGGAGCCTGCCGTGCAGGAGAGAGGACTGCAGCTGGTTACCGATCCGATCAAGTGAGGAGAGGAACCGGCAGAGTACAGAGCTCAGCATGTGCAGAGGTATTTGCCTGCCAGCGCTTTGAGCCGTCGGGTGCATCTTCACCTGCTTGCTGCAGCGTTTGGCACCGGCTGTGTAACACGATAAGGTCTGCTCCCGTTAAGCGATGGAGCACGGGAGAGGAGGCACTAGACACAACGCCAGTGGTAGCGTAGGTAAGAAGGCTGTTTTGGGTGGGAATGGCAGCAGGAAACGCCGGGGGGGAGCGGAGCTTTCGGCAGTGCAGGCCAGACCGCGTGTTGAACACGCGGGAATTGCCGTTTGCATTTAACAGACTTCAAGGCCTTCTAATTCAGCTGGGGAGCCTCGGTTTTGAAAGCTTTCCTCAGATTTTGACTGGGGAAGTGTTTCTGCGGGTTCAGCAGTGGGGGGGGGGGGGGAGTAAGTAATCCGAGGGGGTGCTTGACTCTGTTTAGACAGACTAGTAAGCACACTGTGGGGCTCCGGAAAGACAGTATGCCTTCTAGACCGCACTGTTTGCTGTGTGGTGCCAGAAGGGGCTCCGTGTCGCAGGAAGGAGTGTGCAGGGGCTGCAGTCAGGAATCTCAGGCTATGGAGCCAGCCTGAGAAGCAGGGGCAGGGGGGCAGGAGGGCTCGGGGGCCCTTCTAGAGACCATTATATCATCATTGCCTGTTCCAGAGCCGGTGCCCAGTACTTTGTCGACTCCGGACCCCCCAGTTTCGCAACCACCTTTTCCGGGGAGTTTGGCAGTGATCTTTTCTTCGGATTTTGTGGCTCTGCTCCAGAAGGCCTTGAGCAGCTCCCAGGGTAGGCCGGCAGCCAGTTCCGCAGAGGCTGAGCTCGGAGAGAAGAGACCGAGGTCGCCTTTGACGGCGGAAGTGTCCGGCATCAGTGCGAAAAGGCCCAGAGGAGATAGGGAATGGCTGGAGCAGTCAGTCATTTTGGAAGACATACGCTCAGAGGAGCCAGACCCGGAAGGGGGCCTGGACGAGGATCTAGAGGAAGGCGAGATTAAGGAACAAGAGGATCAAGCAAGGGTGGTGCGGGTGTTTCGTAGGGAGGAACTACTGACACTCATTGCCGAATCCCTCAAGATGCTTAATATGCCGTCCGGAGGGCCTACAGAGGATTCTACTCTGGAAGACCCATTGCTGCAGGCCTTTCGAAAGACTCAGAGGGCATTCCCGGTACACAGAGTGTTTTAAGGAGATGATTCAGGAAGAATGGGACATGCCCGAGGCTGTGCTTAAAGGATCCAGAGTTATGGCGTGGCTTTACCCTCTGTTAGACCAAGATCGGGAATTGTTTAAGGCTCCGAGAGTAGATGCAGCTGTGTCAGTGGTTACCAAAAAGACTACCATTCCGGTAGAGGGTTCCACGGCGCTCAAGGATGCGCAAGACCGTAAGCTAGAGGCCTTGCTGAAGCAGGTCTTTGAGGCGAATGCGCTCTCTTTACAGGCTTCTATTTGTGGGGCCTGGGTGGCGAGAGCCTGCTTGCGTTGGGCGCAGCGGATTCAGGGGGAGCACTCGGTGGAGGAGACCAAGGAAGTGTCCAGACTGGAATCTGGAGCAGCATATCTGGCTGATATTCATTATGACCTTATCCGGGGATTAGCGAAGATTATGGCTTCGGTAGTCGCGGGGAGGCGATGTCTTTGGCTGCGCAATTGGGCAGCGGGTGGCTCATCCAAGGTGAGGTTAAGTAAATTTCCCTTCCAGGGCAAGCTACTATTTGGAGAAGAGTTGGATAAACTGGTGAAGGATTTAGGAGAGTCCAAGGGCGGCAGATTGCCAAAGGACAAGCAAAAGCAGGGACGCTCCAGCCCCGGGCCTCGGGGACAGCAACGGGAGTTTTGACGTTTCTGTTCACCAAGGTTGGGGCAAAGTCAGCGGGGGCGTTTTCCTAGTCGAACCCAAGGGTTTCGTGGATTTCGAGGAGCGAGCAGGGGGTTTGCAGATTCCTCCTCGTCCTCCAATTTCAGAAAATCGCAATGAAGTCAGGGGGGCCCAGGTGGGGCTAGTTCCCATAGGGGGTCGGTTGCGGGAATTTTACCCTGCCTGGGTCCAAATCACTTCCGATCAGTGGGTGTTAGAGGTTATTTGGGAAGGTTATGCATTGGAGTTTCAGCGGCCGGTGACCAATTCTTTCGTTCAGTCTCCGTGCAAGGCAAGCGCAAAGCACAAGGCAGTGCAGGAGACGGTGCAAAGACTGCTCTCCCTCAAAGCAATCATCCCGGTTCCTACTGACCAGTTAGGATGCGGACGATATTCCATTTACTTTGTGGTTCCAAAGAAAGAAGGAACGTGTCAACCAATTTTAGATCTCAAAAGGGTAAATCGCTGTCTCCGGGTATCTCATTTTTGGATGGAGACCCTCAGGTCGGTTATCGTAGCGGTAAGGAAGGGGGAATTTCTGACATCCCTAGACCTGTTGGAGGCATATCTTCACATTCCGATATGGCAGGAACATCAGAAATTTCTCAGGTTTGCGGTGCCTATGGGACATTTTCAGTTTCAGCCGCTTCCTTTTGGCCTCGCAACAGCGCCACAGACGTTCACCAAGGTGGTGGTGGTGGTGGCTGCGGCCTTGCGAAAGGATGGAATGTTGGTGCACCCTTATCTGGATGATTGGTTGATCAGAGCAAAGTCCCGAGCGGAGAGTGTGTCTGCTACGACCAAAGTGGTGTTTCTACTGCAGAGTCTCGGTTGGGTGGTCAACGTAGCAAAGAGCAAGTTGGAGCCGTCTCAACAACTGGAATATCTGGGGGCGCGCTTCGATACGAGCGTGGGATGAGTTTTTCTGCCTCATCAGCGGGTGCTGGGGCTCAGACAGTTGGTCTGCCAGTTTCTCAGCAAGCAGAGTCCCACAGCCTGGGATTCTCTTCAGTTGTTAGGGACCATGGCAGCGACCCTGGAGTTGGTACCGTGGGCGTGGGCCCACATGAGGCCATTGCAAAGAGCATTGTTGAGAAAGTGGTCGCATCAAAGGGATTTGCTGTCCCAGAGGTTGGCCTGTCCTCCGCAGACTTGCAAGACACTTCAGTGGTGGCTATGTCTGGGATGGCTGGAAAGAGGGATGTCATTGGAGGCGCCTGCATGGATATCCCTGACAACGGATGCCAGTCTTGGGGGTTGAGGAGCCCATTATCAAGGACGATTTGTGCAGGGGCAGTGGTCCACCCTGGAGAAGGGTTGGTCAATCAACAGATTGGAGTTGAGAGCGGTGACGCTAGCTCTGCGGGAGTTTCGACCGTACCTCCAGGGAAAGGCCATTCGCGTATTCTCCGATAACGCGACTGCAGTGGCTTATATCAACCATCAAGGAGGCACCAGCAGTGTGGCACTGGAGGCCGAAGCCGAGAGTTTGTTCGAGTGGGCAGAGGAGAATCTGGTGGCCTTGTCGGCAGTGCATGTCGCAGGGGTGGACAATGTGGAGGCCGACTTCTTGAGTTGCGTGAAGGTAGACCCAGGGCAGTGGGTCCTGCATACAGAAGTGTTTGCGATGTTAGTGCATCGCTGGGGGATGCCGGTGATGGATCTCATGGCAACTTTCCAGCCAGCAAAGGTCAATCGCTTCTTCAGCAGAAGAAAAGAGAGAATGGCGGAAGGCCTGGATGCGCTTATTCAGGCCTGGCCGGAAGGGCAGCTCCTGTACATGCTTCCACCTTGGGTGTTGATCGGTTGAGTGTTGCAGCGCATAGAGCTCCACAAAGGACGAGTGATTCTAATAGCGCAGGATTGGCCAAGGAGGCCGTGGTACGCGGACTTGGTGCGGCTCTTGGTGGGGAAGCCCTGGAAGCTACCACTTTGCAACGACCTTCTAACTCAGGGGCCCCTCTGCATGCCCCAGGTGGATCGATTCTCGCTTACGGCCTGGCTATTGAGAGGGCTAGGATGAGAGCAAGGGGTTATTTGGCGGAGGTGATTTCTACCTTGTTGAAAGCTAGGCGGAAGTCTACCTCATTTGCTTATGTTAGAGCAGGGGTGGGCAACTCCGGTCCTGGAGAGCTGCAGACCAGTCAGGTTTTCATGATGTCTCTAATGAATATTCATGAGATATATTTGCATCCACTGCCTTCCATTGTATGGAAATAGGGCCATGAATATTCATTAGGGACATCATGAAAACCTGAATGGTCTGCGGCTCTCCAGGCCCGGAGTTGCCCACCCCTGTGTTAGAGTGTGGCGTATCTTTGAGGTATGGTGTGCGTATAGGGAATTCGTTCCCTTAAGAGCGTCAGTACCGCAGGTTCTGTCTTTCTTGCAAGACGGGTTTCAGATGGGCTTGGCGGCTGTTTCCGCTTCGTTGAGAGTTCAATTGTTGCCGCTATCCTGATCTCCAGGAACAAGCAGGAATAAGTCCTCACATATGGGTACGTCGGTACCGACGGAGCCCGTGCGGGAAAGCTCCCCAGCTTCTTAGAATAGAAGCTTTTGGGGCCTCCCACTGCACATGCGCACTGCCTTCCCGCCTTCCTGAACAGCTCTCCTCAGTTTCTCTTTTTCCGCGGAGCCAGCAGGTCGTGTTCCTGTCACCGCTGAAGAAATTGTTATTTTATTTGTTTCTTTAGACCGCGTACCTGCCTTCCCCATACCGATACCGGTATCGCCGGTCTTTTCTTTCTTTCTTTAAAAAATTATAATTCTTTTTTCTTATTTTTTAGCTTTTTGGTCACTTCAGAGAGGCCTCTCGGCCTACTCAATTTCTCCTCATGGAGAAGCCAGCCCCTGGATTTAAGAAGTGTACCAAATGTAATGCTGTTATTTCAGTCACAGACACCCATGACTGGTGTCTGAAATGTTTGGGGCCTGACCATTCCATACCGGACTGCCCATCTTGCTCCCACATGTCTAAACGTGGGCTGCAGAACCGGGCCAACAAATTCCATGTGCTGTTTGCTTCAGAGAATACAGCATCACAGTCATCCAGGTCTTCTTCTCCGGATGGATCTCAGGTAACCAAACCTTCTGTGGGCAAGTCCTCAAAGAGCAAATCTCCTTCAAAGCATCGAGAGGCTCTTAGCTTAGAACTTGAGGACCCTGCCCCAGCCAAACAACCCCGGCGGGAAGTCCAACTTCCAAAAACGCCAATTCAGGGGTCTCAGGTTGATATCGATGCTACGGCCTCGACAGATCACCTGTTAGCCTGCTCTGGGGTACCGGGTCACTCCGGTACCAACATCCAGGCAGCTATGGCGTCCATGGGCGATACTGTACAGTCCATGCAGCAGGCCGTCATGGCTTTCATTAAAGCTGCAACGCCATCGGTTCCGCTTTCAGCGGTTCCGGGCCCGATACCGGTATCGTCCGCCATGCCGGTATCGAGGCCGTCCACCTCTAAACGCAAGTCGGTACCGTATGGGCTTTCGCTCCATACTGGTTCCATACCCGATACGCCCGATATCGATACCGATCGGTACGCGTATCGTGCGTTAGAGGAAAGCACCGATTCCTCTGAGGATTTTCACTCCTCTGATGATTCTGCTGAGTTTTCACTCAACTTACCTGAGGAGCCCTCTTCTCCTAAAAGGAGAATGTCCCCTCCAGAGGATTTGTCCTTCCAGGACTTTGTTTTAGATATGGCTACAGCCCTTTCTATTACCACATCCTCTGAAAAGGAACCCAGATCCAAAAAACTGGATATTTTGGGATACTCAAAGGCCCCTAAGGAGGCAGTTACCCTGCCTATCCATGAAATCCTTCAAGAACAACTGATGGATTTCTGGGAGAATCCTTTGACTTTGTCTCCTTATTCCCGTAGGTTGGACACCATGTATAGGGTCCCTCCTTCTCCTGGTTTCCAAAAGACTCAATTGCCTCACCACTCTATTGTGGTGAAGTCTGCAATGAAGAAGATTAGGAGTACCAAAAGGTACTCTTCCACCCCTCCAGGACGGGAATGTAAGACTTTGGACTCTTTTGGTAGGAAAATTTTCCAGGCTAGTATGCTTATAGCCAGGATTAATTCCTACAGTCTCTATATGGGCATGTTCCTGGAGGAACTTGCCAAAAAGGTGCGGCATTTTGCCCCCTTTATCCCTGAGGATAAAAAGCAGGGATTCCTTTCCCTAGTGAAACAACTCTTAGAGGTTTCTAAGTTCTCTAATAGGGCAGCATATGATTCCTTTGAGGGAGCCAGTAGGGCTTCGGGCATTGCTATTGCAGCCCGACGTCTTGCTTGGCTCCAGGCCTCTGATCTGGAACCTTGGGTTCTAGATGGCTTACGGAATCTGCCCTGTACAGGTGAGAACTTATTTGGGGAAGAGTGGCAAATCAAAGCCACCCAGATGGATGCTGAAAATGCCACCTTGGAAAGACTTTCAAAGTCCACTTCAATTCCTACTAAGAAAAAGTCTTTTAAAAGGCCTTACTATAAGAAGGCCAGAGTTGCTTCAAATACTGGCCAGCAGTCTTCTCAACCTCGCTATACTGCTAAGCGTCAGCAATCCAAACAAGCGCGAGCTAAGCCTGCAGCAGCTACTGTAGCTCAGCAGGCTCCAACCCCTCAGGGGTTTTGACTTGCTCCTAGGGAACTTGCCACTTCTGGTTCTAACACAACCAGAACCTCTCACCATACCCGGAAGGTTGGTTCACTTTGCTCCCAGATGGGAACAAATCACAACAGAACAATGGACCCTCTCTATCATTCGAGAGGGTTACAAACTTCATTTCTCCAGCCTTCCTCCCCATCATATGGTGAGACCATTCAATTCTCCCCCATCTCTCCTAACCCTGTTGGGTCAAGAGGTTTCCTCTCTTCTTGCCCAAGGGGCCATAGAAGAGGTTCCTCTTCCTCAACAAGGGTCCGGTTTCTACTCCCCTTATTTTCTCATTCCAAAGAAGACAGGGGGATTCAGACCAATCCTAGATCTGAGAGAATTGAACAAATTTCTCTTCAAGGAGAAATTCAAAATGCTGTCTCTCGGCATTCTCCTTCCTTACCTCCAGGGTCAGGACTGGCTTTGTTCTCTAGACCTACAGGATGCGTATACACATATACTCATCCATCCATCCCACAGAAAGTATCTTCGCTTTCTGTTTCAGGGAAAACATTTCCAATACAGAGTACTCCCCTTCGGTCTAGCCTCTGCTCCAAGAGTATTCACAAAATGCATGGCAGTCGTAGCCGCATTTCTAAGAGGCATGGGAATCTTTGTCTTCCCATATCTGGACGACTGGCTCATCCGAGCTCCAACTCAGTCACAGGCCCAGATTTCCCTGGACCACACAAGGAGCCTTTTGCAGTATCTGGGACTGGTAGTAAACCTTCCCAAGTCCCAACTCATCCCTACTCAATCTCTAGAATTCATAGGGGCCCAGTTGGACACCATCACTGCAAGGGCCTACCTTCCACATGTTCGAGGCCAGCGCCTCCTGAGTTTGGCCTCCCAAGCTCAGTCCAGCACTCACTTGACAGCCAGGGAAATGCTACGCCTACTGGGTCATATGGCCTCCACAGTGCATGTGGTGCCCTATGCTCGTCTTCATATGAGAGCAGCTCAATGGACCCTGGCCACTCAGTGGACTCAGGCGTCAGGAGCGCTCTCAGACCAAATACAAACCTCCGATCGTCTGTTTTGGTCCCTCCACTGGTGGACTTCCACCAAGAATCTGTTGTTGGGGGCTCCATTTCAACCATTGCTACCCCAAGCAACCCTCACAACAGATGCCTCCCAAACAGGGTGGGGAGCCCATCTGCAAACTCTCTCCACTCAGGGCACTCGGTCTCTACAGGAGACCACCCTTCATATCAATCTTCTGGAACTGCGAGCAATTTACCTTGCCCTCAAGGTCTTCCACTCCCTCCTAGCCAACCTGACTGTCCTAGTTCAGACGGACAATCAGGTGGCCATGTTTTACATAAACAAACAAGGAGGGACGGGCTCTCTGTCGCTTTGCAACGAAGCTCTAAGACTATGGGCCTTCGCCAGAGAGCATCAGATTCACCTGCTAGCAGTGTATCTCCCAGGAGTTCAAAACTCTCGGGCAGACAGGCTCAGTCGAGTTCTGCTGCCACACGAATGGTCCCTACATTTGGACCAAATAAACCGAATCTTTCAGGAATGGGGGACCCCGGACATAGACCTCTTTGCAAGTCCGTGGAATGCCAAACTTCCCCGGTTCTGTTCCAGAACTCCGTGTCAGGGAGCTCAGGCCACGGACGCCTTTCTCCTGAATTGGAATCAGGCATTCCTATATGCCTTTCCACCCATTCCTTTGATTCCCAAGACTCTGTTCAAACTCCAGAGGGATCATGGAACTATGATCCTCATAGCTCCACGCTGGCCACGCCAAGTGTGGTTCCCTCTACTTCTACAGCTCTCCCAGGGATCCTACTTGGATCTGGGAGCTGCGCCAGACCTCCTGTCTCAGGAGGAGGGGACTTTGTGGCACCCAAACCCCAAATCCCTTCACCTCAGTGCTTGGTTACTGAAGGCTTAAGCCTTCAAGACTTTCATCTTTCCCAACCAGTGAAAGATATCCTTTCTGCCTCTAGGAAACCCTCTACCAGGCGTTCCTATGCTTTCAAATGGAAACGTTTTTCCATTTGGTGTGCTCAGCAGGGTCTTGACCCTCTGGCACTTCCTTTGAATTCTCTTCTTGATTATCTCCTGCATCTATCCAATGCAGGCCTCAAGACGAATTCGGTAAGAGTCCATTTAAGTGCTATTGCAGCATCCTTGAAACATATAAATGGACAACCTATCTCCTCTCATCCTCTTGTTGCAAGATTCATGAGAGGCCTGACTCTCACTAAACCTCCCATCAGACCACCCCCGGTCGCATGGGATTTGAATCTAGTGCTCGGTCAACTTATGAAGCCACCTTTTGAGCCAATGTTTTCCACCTCCTTGAAATTTCTTTCCTGGAAGGTCATCTTCCTCATTGCAGTCACTTCGGCTCGCCGCATCAGTGAGCTGCAGGCTTTAGTGGCTAATCCACCTTACACAAGATTTCATCATGATAAGGTGGTCCTTAGGACGAATCCCCACTTTATCCCTAAAGTGGTCTCGCCTTTTCATCTTAATCAAGAGGTATATCTACCTGTCTTTTTTCCAGCTCCTCATGCATCCAATGCAGAGAGGAACCTTCATACTCTGGATTGTAAAAGAGCTCTCGCTTTTTACCTTAATAGGACTCAGCCACATCGAAAGTCTTCTCAACTTTTTGTGGCCTTTGATCCTTCCCATTTGGGACTTCCAGTCTCCAAGCGTACACTTTCCAATTGGATTGCTCAGTGTATTTCTTTTGCTTACCAGAGCAAAAACATTTCTCTGGAAGGCCATGTCACTGCTCACAATGTGAGGGCCATGGCAACTTCTATGGCTCATCTGCACTCTGTTTCCATAGATCAGATCTGTCGAGCCGCTACCTGGGCCTCGGTTCATACCTTCACAGCCCATTACTGTTTGGACAAGGACTCCCGCCGGGATGCCTTGTTTGGCCAGGCTGTCCTCAAGCACCTGTTCCATTCCTAAACAACTCCTGCCCACCTTCCCAGAATGGATGCCTGAGATCCATACGAAGATGGCGAACCTTTACAGGGGATCCCATGCATCTAAGCTAGGGAGTCCCCATATGTGAGGACTTATTCCTGCTTGTTCCTGGAGATAGCACAGTTACTTACCTGTAACAGGTGATCTCTGGGAACAGCAGGAATTAGTCCTCACAACCCACCCACCTCCGCTAGGAGTTGTATCTTTTATCTATCTATCTTCCTGTCCTCTCTCTGTTGACTCAGCTATAAACTCGAAACTGAGGAGAGCTGTTCAGGAAGGCGGGAAGGCAGTGCGCATGTGCAGTGGGAGGCCCCAAAAGCTTCTATTCTAAGAAGCTGGGGAGCTTTCCCGCACGGGCTCCGTCGGTACCGACGTACCCATATGTGAGGACTAATTCCTGCTGTTCCCAGAGATCACCTGTTACAGGTAAGTAACTGTGCTTTATAGGGGTAAGGTGCAGGGCGAGGCGCTTGATGGACATCCGGATGTGAAGCGTTTTTTGAGGGCAGTAGCTCTTGTGCAGCTGCCACATAAGCAATAGTTCCGACGTGGGATCTCCCTTTGGTCTTGGAGGCGTTGGGGAAAGTGCCTTTTGAGCCATTGGCGAGAGTGTCTTTGAAAGACCTCACTCTTAAGGTGCTGTTTTTGGTGGCCATTGCTTCGGCTAGGCGAGTCTCCGAATTGCAAGCGCTGTACTGTAGGAAGCCATTTCTGTCCTTCGATTCTGAGGTAGTTTTGCGGCCAGTGCCGTCGTTCTTGCCTAAGGTGGTGTCGGCTTTTCATATGAATCAAGTGGTGGTGTTGCCGGTTTTCGCGACAGAGAGAGAGGGTCATGCCATGGGACAGCTCCATCGGTTGGATATTCGGCGAGCATTAAAGAAGTATATCACTAGGATGGCTAGTTTCCGTAAGTCGGATAGACTGTGCTGTTTGCGGGTGCCAGACAAGGAGAAGCGGTGGTTGAAGGAATCAATCGTGTCAGTGTATCTCTTAAAAGGCCGGGTGGTTCTGGAAGGACTGAGCTCATTCTACTAGGGCGCAAGCGGTGTCTTGGGCGGAGTGCAGTTTGGTGCCAGCGGTGGAAATCTGTAAAGCTGCAACCTGGTCGTCTTTGCATTCTTTTGTGAAGCATTACCGTCTAGATCAGCGTTTCTCAACCTGTGGGTCGCAACCCCCACGGGAGTTGCCACAGGATTTAGCAGAGGTCGCCTTGCCTCACCTCCCTCCCCCATTTTAAAAAAAAAAAAAAAGCACCCAAGTTGCTGCCGCTGCCGAGTCTGCTTCTCGGCAGCGGCAAACTCGCCGCCTCCCAGTCCCTTTGAATGCAGCCACGGCTCCTTGCCTCTTAGGGAACTGCGGCTGTGCTAGTAAAACCATTGCGGAGCCTTCCTGTCACTTGACGGGCTCCGTGCAGCATTGTCCTTCCTCTAAAGGAAGTTGTTTACCACAACCTGCAACGGGGCTGACATGGAAGGAGGGATTGAGGGAGGGAGGGAGAGGTCTGACATGGAGAGAGGGGGGGCTGACTTGGAGAGAGGGGGGGCTGACTTGGAGAGAGGGGGGGAGGGGGCTGACATGGAGGGAGGGGGCTGACATGGACAAAGAGAAGAGACAGGGGGACATACTGTACAGATGGGCAATAAATGCTGGACAGAGGGGAGAGAGAGTGCGGGTTAGGATTATAATGGGCAGATGGGGGGGCTAGGACTGGTAATGGGTTGATTAGGGAAGGCTAGGATTGGGAATGGACTGATCAAGGGAGGGTTGGGACTGGTAATGTGCTGATAGGGGGGTAGGACTGGGAATGGACTGATGGGGGGGCTAGCACTGGAAATGAGCGGATCAGGGAGGTTAGGACTGGAAATGTGCTGATGGGGGGGTAGGCCTGGTAATGGGCTGATTAGGGGAGGCTAGCACTGGTAATGGGGTTGAGGAGGGACTAGCACTAGAAATGAGCTGATTAGGGGAGGCTAGCACTGGTAATGGGGTTGAGGAGGGACTAGCACTGGAAATGAGCGGATCGGGGAGGCTAGGACTGGTAATGAGCTGATGGGGGGAGGGGGGGTAGGACTGGTATTGGGCTGATTAGGGGAGGAACTGGAAGAGAGTGGATCTGAGAGGGGCTGCCATAGTATTTGTACTAGAAGGGACTGCTCAATGGGGAAGGAGGGGGATTGGAAGGGAATTGACACCAGTGGCAGTCATGGGAATGCAAGTTGACATTGGAAGGTACTGAGAGTGAGGACTGGAAAGGGGCTGATACTGGGGTGGTTACTGGGACTGGAAATAGGCTGATGGAAAGAAGTGAAGAAAACGAAAGAAGAGATAAGAAATGGCAGATGGATCATAGACCACAAAAAAGAGCTAAGACAGGAAAGCAGAAGCCTCAGATCGGGACCAGCATGATCAGAGAATAAATTGGTCAGACAACAAAGGTAGAAAAAATGATTTTATTTCATATTAGTGATTTGACTACAAAGTCATCATAATTTTGAAATCAAATATTGTTACTTGTTGTTGTGATTAATTATTGTGGTTTAAATAAGTAAATTTTATAAATAACATATTGCAAAGGCCTATAATATATTAATAATTCAACAAATGATTACAGCGACAATGTGTTAACGATAAAGGAAGAGAGATGCATTTGATTTTATCATTGGGGGTCACCACAAGTTGATCAATGATAAAAGGGGTCACGGTACAAAAAAGGTTGAGAACCACTGGTCTAGATGTTCAGGCGGAAAGGGACACCTGTTTTGGATCGGCTGTGCTTCAGGCTGGTCTAGCAGGACCCTCCCGTTGAATATATTCACTGCTCTGTTACATCCCCAGAGATTCCGGGACTAGACTGGAGGGACGATCAGGAAGGTTAAATTAGACTTACCTGCTAATTGTAGTTCCTGGAGGAACTCCAGTCCCGTATCCCACCCTGATACGTTGGTGGACTGTGGCCTGAAGCAGGAGCGACTGTACAGGTAAGCGGCACCTTTAGTGGTGTTGGGGCATAGTTCACAGTAGCGCAGGGTGTCACGTGAGGGTAGTTGTCGGGGCGACATTCTTCATACGGGAGGAAAGTGGACCTCAGTTCGTAGGAAGCTTTTCAGAATTTGTGTACATAGTTGGACCTAGGGTCCTTTAAAGTTTCAGTTAGGGGGTTAAATTTGGTGGTGCAATTCACTACTTAATTGTTGCTCCAGTGAGTCTGCTTTGTCAATAGGGTACTGGTGTGAGGAGGCTGTTCCGGTGCTTATATACCAGTGATGTTACAAGAGTGAAGTTTCTCAGTCTCCAAAGCTGCTGGAGGAGGATCACAACCCAGAGATTCCGGGACTAGACTGGAGTTCCTCCAGGAACTACAATTAGCAGGTAAGTCTCATTTAACCATATTCTCCACTTGTGCCCTACCATTTCAGATCAAGAGTGATCTTGTATATCACTAGATCATCTAAGGATATCTACAGAGTGCTTTAATAAGTACTGATTTTTATTCAATATAGTACCACCTTTGTACCTCCTCACCTCGCTTCCCAAACGTTTTTTTTATATATGGTGTCATGTTTATTTACTTGTATCCACTTACTCTGCTTTATGCTCTATGATTTTAATCTTTTATAATATTTTTGTGTTCTATTTATATATATTTTTATTTGTTTAATCAATTTACCATTATAATTGTTATACATGATTTAATATTTATCTGTTTTTAATTGTTTTTATCTTTTGAAGATGTATACCCCCTGAAGAAGGCAACAGCTGAAACGTGTAGGGGTTTTTCATAAAAAAGGAACCTGTGACCTCCACACACCACTCGCCTCTTGTGGTTCTTTCATAAACTCCTGACAACCTCTGTGGATCTCTCACAGTGCTACTTCATACCGGTCCAAATGGGCCTCCATATCTTCCACCTGACTTCCTAAATCTGCCATTTCTTGGTGAAAAGAGACCATTGCCTCCTTCAGATCAGTCTTAACGGAGGCAATATCTTTTTGTTTCCTTTTTTTTTTCCCCCTAAGTCTGCAAACCTCCTCCACATCTCACGGCAGTTGCAGGAAACTTCATCCACTTCTGAGTCTGAGCTGCCATCAGACACAGTACTGCCACCTGCCACCATCTTGTCTGTAGATTTACAAACTTGCTCCTCCTCTGGTCGGGTATATCGCGACCTGAAAACTTCTAGTTTCTTTAATGCTGATATCACAGTTGCATAAATCATTGGTACGAGGATCACGAGTGGTGAGTCATTCCTTTAATATGCAAATTTGTATAATTATAGCCTGCACTCCCTCAGAGCACACACTACAGGTTGCCATTCACCTCTCCTGATGTCCAAAGGCTTTACAATCTTGTTTTTACCTGAGGCAGTGGATGGATAAGTGATTTGACCAAGGCCACAAGGAGCATCAACAGAGTTTGAACTTTGGATTCTCTGGTTCTCAACCCACTGGCCCCTAATCATTGGGCTCTTATTCCACTCCAGGTGGGTTGGAAAGAATTCCTTGAGCCATGCTCAGCATGCTTTCCCAACTCGTTGAGCTCACAGAATTTGGTATGAATGTTTGAAAGAGAATAAAACCAAGGAGTCTTGTAATTTTCTTCTGGAGTTTGTATATTCTACTAGGTCCATCCAGACACCCATGCACTAAATAGCATTTGTTTCTCTTACTCGCAAAAACCTCCATCCTCTTATTTTTGGGGCAATATCTCCAAAAGGCTTAGTTTTGTGCATATCATGACAGTCACTTTGTGGATGGTTCAGTGTTCCGTCCAAGCCACTCGGAAGCAGATGGGTTGCTGTCACATCTGGCTAATGCAGTTTGTCTGCAGCTGCTGATCTCATGGCGGGAGAGATTTTCAGTGATGTGCATTCCTATCGGCGGTACACACCACTGAAATCTGTGATACACCCTTCTCTGTTCATGGGGCTTCTTCACTTGACGTCTGTTCAAGGGGAAATCCATTAAAGAAAGTGTATTTACAGTCTAGATTGAGAAGGGATTTAAGAGTTTAGTTGTGCAAACCTTCCTTCCTTACGGGGCAAACGTTTCCTTCTGTGGAGAATAAACAGTGGCTTTTTAGGAACTGTGCAGCTGAAGGACTGTTCTTATTATACAGTAGTTGTTCAAGCAGCAGAGATGGGTGTAAAAGGGCAAAGGGTTGGTATAGTGTGCATATATTCTTCACTTCATTGCATGCAGTCTTTCCCCTATGCCCGTTCCCTCTCTCTCAGTTTTGTAATGTAGTCTTTAAGATCTGTGCGAGCAAGGAAGGAACCGTAAACCATAGTACTTGATACCGATGGGCAGAGTGGCTAGACTGATCTTTATCTACTGTCATTTTATGTTTCTATATTAATATATGAGGAAAGAATCAGAATTTAGCATTTATTCTTGAATATCTATTTTCAAAACCATCAAAATCTGAAAACCATTTAAAAAAAAAAAACTGATATAATTTTACAGGGCGTTTTGGCTCTGCATCATGTTTTATTCATCTCTGTGCAGAGACCAGGAGATAAAGAGCAGCTTTTTATTCATCAGCATGGGCATACATGATTAATGTGTGCGAGTTTGCAGTGCATTTCCGAGGTTGGTGCTGTTGGTATCCACCTACATGCATGACAGATCAATGCTGCCTTTGTTTGCTAGAACTAGAGGAATGCATGAGCTAATGGGACAGTGGGAATTTAGAAGGCCAATTTTGCTGTTAAAGGACAGGCTGAATCTCGCTGGACTCTTAAACACTGGTTCATTTCCTTTCTTGGAGAAAAAAATCCTCTGTTGTTGCTTCCTTCAGAAGGAGCCCGTACACGGCTGTAGTGCATGCTAAATCTGGGAAGGTGTTGGAAGGGAGAAGAGGGCATTGGGATGGGTATGCGGAGGCCCCTTGATTAGTGCTTGGGGTCAGTCCACAGAGCTCAAGCTCATGACTTTTGTTTGCGGTCTAATTGGCGAGCAGGTTGATTACTGCTGTATAAATTCCCTTTCTGGTTTATAAATGTTATGATATTTGGCCTCTGTATGCTTTTTTTTTATCATTTGGTACACACATGCCTGCAGGTTCTCTGAGCAGGTTGCAGACAGGGCCCTGCTATGTTTGCTTTCTTACTGGTTTATGCTAGGATAGTCATGCCATGCTGAGCCGTCCATCAGCTATGCTGTGTTGTGTTGTGTTGTGCAGGCTGCCTTCCTGGCTTATGTGAGCAAAAAAACAAAGAACAGAGCATCTTTTTTTTTTTTTTACCTTTACCTTAACCACTTCTTTGACAATACACATGAAATTGTCATCCCCAAAAGTAGTCTGAATCTGCTCTGTCCACTGTCTCTTGTTTTGCCTTGGGTACCTCACTACTGTACTGTGTTCTCTTTTAATAGTCAAGCTCGGACATGTTAGCACTTTGTTTTTTTAAATATCCTCTGTTTTAGCTTTCAGGATGTTGAAAAGTAACTGCCCCTTCATCCCTCTCCCCACAAGTCATTAATTGCCAATTAATCCAGTAGTATTTTGAAAATTAATTTGTGGTTTTGAATCATTTCTCAAGGCTAAGACTTCTAGACAACAAAGGAAGGGAAGAGACAAGAATAGGGTTTGACGTTTGTCATTGTGTAGGTGGGGAGAGCCCAGAACTGAGAAAACAGACTTCCCCTCTGGCATCCTGGGAAAGGGTAGGGACAAGACACCTCCACCCTCAATGCCCAGCGCCATGGGAGGTTCTTTGTGGTAGGATTGTGGTTTCTGGGTACAGTGAATGAGCCTGAATCTGGTGAGGAACAGGCAGAATGGAATCTCACACTGAACTTAGTCCTTGCCCGTTTTGAAGCTCCTTCTCTCAAGAGAACTGCAGTGGAGGCATGGCTGGGTGCACTCAGACCTTCGGTAGTAGCTCAGAGAAACGAGAGAGAGAGAGACAGAGATTTAATTGTTATCCAGCTGCTGCACAAAGTGGTTAGAGAAGGATTATGTGTGCCAGCATAAAACACATCCTCACTTTCATAGGGTGCTCTCTGAAATGCAGGGAGGAGAGGGCGATGATGTACGTTTTACAAAGCTATATAGACTCGAGTTTGAGAGGTTAGGAACAGTTTGTGTGCACCAAGGCATTGTGCTTAACAAGACTGCAGAGTAAACTTAAAAAGGGCATTCTCTTAATGAACATGATTCAGGTCTTGGCAGGTGCTCATTAAGAGAGCCCCCTCCCTTCTCCACCACCCTTGTTCCTTATAATCTGGAGGAGGTGTGTAAGGAGGGTACTATTCAGAATTCTGCGTAGGTCGAGGAGGAGAAACCAGCTGCAGTGAAACCATGGCTGGAGTGCCAGATCGTGAGCAAATGTAGCCATGCGATCACAGCAATCTGACTCTGCACTCTTGATGTCATTAACTACCCCTCCATCCACATAAGCTTCTGCACAAGGGCTCTTTTTGTAATGTGGAGTTTTAACCCTCTGGATAAGAAAGGGAGGCTTATAGAGCTACAGAAATACCATCATTTTTCCGTTGTCTGTTTTATTGTACAGTCCCTCGAGTGCTATTTTTCTTGATACAAAGCCCACTTTTACAGATGATGAATACAATTGATAAGCCCTTTTTTAAATCTTCCTTGCAGCTATAAAACAGCAGTTGGAAAAGACAGTTGTAAACCTCTGTCTACTGCATAGATGAATAGCGCAGTGTGATCTTCCTTGCAATGCTTTACATCCCAAAGCACAGAAGACCCTCCAGTGCAAATTACCTGCAGGGGAAGCAGCAAGAGCTATGGCTGGCACCATAACCCTACAATAGAATGCTCTCCCTTTCTCCTCTTTCAGAGTGCTCTCCCTTATCTCCAGGAACAAGCAGGAAGGCAGTCTTCACATATGGGTGTTGTCAGTACCAATGGAGCCTGCACGGAAACTCTCCTCTGCATCCAATAGCAAAGCCTTTGGGAGCACTCCACTGTGCCTGTCCATCTGCCTTCCCACCTCATCTCCTCAATTCTTCAATTTCCATGGAGCCAGCAGGAAGCCCTTTCCTCTCGCCATCGAAAAAGTCTCATTTTTTGGTTTAATTCTGTGCTCTGCCTTTCCGTCAGTGCCAGTACCTCCCTGATACCAGCCCCGATATTCTTTTTCTTTAAGATTTTGTTTTCTTTTTCTTTTTGCTGTTTCACTGCAGCATTAGGGCTCAGCCTAAACTTTTACATTTGTCACTGTGGACAAACACGTCAGTGGCTTTAAAAAATGTTACAAGTGCTCCGGCACAATGTTGGTCACTGATTCCCATGACTGGTGTCTAAAATGTTTGGGCCCAGACCATAGACCAGACAATTGTTCTTTATGCAAACAAATGACTGAGTGAGCCCTAAAGAACAGGGCCAAGCAATATGACTCACTGTTCGCCCCAGACTCTATTTCAGTGGCCTCTGCATTGTCGAGGATGTCACCCTCTTCAGCTGGTTCTCAGGTCTCCAAAATGTCCTAACATAATTTAAAGACTATGTCCTCTGCATTGAAATCTGATACAGAGTATTGAGGTAAGTCCCATACTTTATGAGATGCACCGAGAGGGGCATTTGATGCTGACCGGCCTGCCAAACGGCTCTGGTGGGAGGACAAGCCCTCCAAAGCCACACAGGGGCTCCAGGATGCTCCCGAGGCATCAACCTACCTCATATTCTTCCATTGGAACTAATAACCATTGTCAGTACCCAACAGGTTTCCAATTCGAGTACCACGTAGACTCAACATCGGCATCAAGAATCGACATTGGCTTGACCATCAATACTTTGATTTTCTTTCCGAATCGGTCATCATCTTCTTTGGATTCTGAAGAGACATAGGAGGATTCCAGGGCCATTCTAATCCTCTCTCCTCATGCGAGGTGTTGAGCCACGTCAGAGAACATTTATTTATTTATTTACATTCTCTTATATACTGCGCTATTCTGCATCAGTGCGGTTTACATTGAACAAACTGAAATTACATTGAACAAGGCATTATAACTTGGAGATAACTATTTTACAGGGAACATGGGCTATGGAGGGTTAAGTGGCTTGCCCAAGACCACAAGGAGCACCTGTGGGACTAGAAACCCCAGTCCTTCCGGCCCAAGGTTGCTGTCCTCTAGTGGGATTTGAACCCCCGACCTTCCGGCCTGAAGTACCTTGCCCCAACCACTAGGCCACTCCTCCACTCCAGGACTTTCAAGACTTCGTTCGGGTCATTGCAGCGGATCTCCAAATCACAGTAACATTGGAAGTGGAACTGAGGGCTGAGGAATTGGAAATCCTCCAATACTCCAACACCCAAAGAGGCGGCAACGTTACTGGTGCATCAGATTCTATAGGACCTAATTCTACATATGCGGGAGGCCCGCTAATGGTTCCGCCTATCAGTAAACATCTCGATAACATGTACAGGGTTCCACCATGCCTGGGGTTTCTAAAGCCTCAACTACCACACCATTCTATGGTGGCTATGGTGGTGGAATCAGCGATGTGACACATCAAAGGTTCTAAAACTCAGTCATTAGTGCTGCCTGGCAAAGATGCCAGGGCTCTCTATGCCTTTGGATGTCACTGCTTCTAGTCATGTATGCTTGCTTCTAGGATTACATCCTACACCCTCTACATGGGCATGTATCTCAAGGATGTCTCAGGGGATCTAGAAAATTTCACTCCTATTCGCCCAGATGACAGAAGTGATGCATACCTAACTATGGTTACACAGGCTCAGAACACTTCTAAGTTCCTTATCGTTTCTCCAGTCCAGTCCTGCACCTGTAGGTAGTGTCACCTCACCAGTAGCTTGGAGACTGAGCATGTCATCTCTTGCTTCCGGAGAAGGGTCCAAGGAGCTCCTCGGTGGCCCACCTGGATGTGATACGGTTTCTTAAAGCAGTAAAGCAGGAGCACCCACCATGAAGGGCGGTGATGCCTTTTTCGAATCTCAATTTGGTATTGTCGGTCCTAATGGAGCCTCCTTTTGAATTATTAGGATCATGTACTTTAAAAGATCTGACCATCACAGCGGTGTTCTTAGTGGTTTGCTCCATGAGATGGATCTCCAAGTTGCAGGCATTATTATATGGAGAGCCTTTTCTCATTTTGGCAAAGGGAAAGCGTTAGGCTGATTCCTTCCTCCTTGCCAAAGGTCCTGTGTGTATTTCACTTGAATCAATCAATAATGCTCCCGTTGATCTCTGGAGCAGGGAGG
This sequence comes from Ichthyophis bannanicus, assembly GCA_033557465.1. NCBI lineage: Eukaryota > Metazoa > Chordata > Amphibia > Gymnophiona > Ichthyophiidae > Ichthyophis > Ichthyophis bannanicus. Next base: position 231,990,242 of record CM066036.1, read on the forward strand.
AAGGGGAGAGATCCCCTTTCTGCACTGATTGGATTTCAGAAGAGTAGTATGGCATTACTTGAAAAGAATTTAGTCCTTTTGAAGGTCGGATCGGTTGTTTGGCAAAGCACGCAAAGGAGAAGCGACTTCAAAGGTCTCCATTTCCTGGCGGGGGAGAGAGGCAATATCTTCGGTGTACTTATTGCAGCACAAGCAATCACCTATGGGGTTGCGAGCGTACTTGACCCGAGCGCAGGCCACATCCTGGGCGGAGTCAAGGTTAGTACCACCAGGAGATTTGTAGGACGGCAACCTGTTCTTCTCTGCATACATTGGTCAAACATTATAGGCTGGGTGTTCAGGCCGGGGTTGCACGTTTTGGATCGGTGGTTCTTCAGGCCGGTCTGGTGGGTCCCTCCCAAGGTTAATACTGCTATGGTACATCCTATAGGAGGAACAATAAGGAAGGTGAAATTAGGCCTTACCTGCTAAAGCCATTGCCTTGATAAAGCCATTTACCAGCTAAGTAAAGCTGTTGACTAAAACATATATTTTTTCTTTAATAAAATGGAAGGGCCACAGTGGTGATAAGATGTTTCCTATTTACTGAGCTGGCAACTCCGACAAAAACAATTTGTTCGATCTGTTGAGTTGGTTCTTTTAAACAGATGGGGGTTTTGGTGGTGCTTAGTATTTTGACCCTGACAAATACCGTATTTTTCGCACCATAAGACGCACCCGACCATAAGACGCACCTGGTTTTTAGAGGAGAAAAATAGGAAAAAAATATTCTGAACCAAATTTCCCCAAAATACTTCCTCACCATCTCCATAGGTGATAACAAAGTAGACCTAGGGAAATTCAGAAACCGCAGGTTACACCGACGGACCTGACTTTCCAGATATTCCAATTTTGCTGATAGAAACAGTTCTGTCCTTAATGTGAGCAGCAGCCAAGTCCTTAAACTGCCCAACATCCTGTTCCAACCTGGAGATTCTCCCAACTTGTTCATCCTGGACACCAGTGAGGTTAGCACAAGTTAATTTAACCACCCAAAGCTCAGTACTCACAGACCCCAAAACATTAATCAGGAAGGTGTTCAGTGCTGCCAGCCCTTCCCACAGCATTTCCATTGTGATCACTGCAGGTGTCGCCAACATGCCGACACCCGAAAGGACCTCCTCTTGACCAAGTACAGCTGCAGACTTTTTAATGGGTTGAAAAGCAACATTTTCCATAAGTGCTATAGTACTATGTATAGTACCCATAAACCGACGTAGCGCTAATTTAAGGCATGTCACGCAAGAAGAAACCACTATTTACTTCCACAGCAAAGAAGCACCGCTAACACTGTACACACTGGTTTCTATCTACACTGGTCCACGTTCAGACTACGTGAGGCACTAATTGACTGTGCCTTGGATGCTCTCTGCCCCTTCGGTCACTCTCTGTCAAAACGACAGAAAGAAAGGATACCGTACCTTCTTTGCTCCAGTGAACCACTCTCGCTTCACCGTTCACGTCCGCCGTCTTCGTACCGCCGCCACCCAGCAGCTGGCGCGGGGCCGTGCCCCCGGGACGTCGCGGCCCATTGGCTCGTTGCCTCCCCAATCTCTTTTCCTATTGGGCGGGAGCTGCTGCAGACGTTCGCATGGGCAGTGGCGCCGACGGAGGGGATGTGGCAGCCGGTGGAGAGGAATGCTGGAATTGGTGGTTTGCTTTCCTATCGGTCTCTCTCTTTCAGCACACGAGGAAAGCTGCGGGGCCCAGCCGTGGTCAGGACGGCGACCGCTGACGAGTCTTGTGGAGGCTCTGGTCTCCGAGCGCGTTCTGGTCTTTGGCGCGCATCTCCTGGTGACGGGGGGACGCCGGTGAGCTCATCGAGAGGGGGCGTTGACTTGTGTGAGGAGAGGATCTTCACTCTTGCAGGGTTGTGGGATGGAGGAGAAGAACGGCAGTGTTGAGTCTTGTCTGGAGGCTTTGGTCCTGGGTGTGAGCAAACTTCTCGGTGAGTGGTGGTGTTAAGGGTGCCGCTGCGGTTTCCTCTTCCCAGTGTGCTCCGGAGCCGCGGCAGAGGTGAAAAGGAGCCGCATGCTGCCAACAGTGGAGAGCGCACCTCGAGACAAAGGAAGAAGACAGTCTGAGGAAAACTGAAACTTCTTCTATTCGCACCATAAGACGCAGGCACTTTTCAACCCACTTTTTGGTGAGGAAAAAGTGCGTCTTATGGTCCGAAAAATACGGTAGGTTTTTTTTCTGTCTCTTACCTGCTAATTGACATTCCTTGAGTGAGCCCAATCCAGTCCCGATCCCATCCTCGGGGCTTCAGTTTTTTCCTGGGGGCAATAGAGATCTCTGTCCTGAAGAAGTCCAACTCAGATGGGGACCAGGGATAAGTCGTGGAGAAGCAGTGCGGGATTGTCGGGCACAGCGCAGTACCCTGGGAGGCATGACTCGGCGGAGTTGGGCGTGTTCAGAGACGTTCAGGAGTGCAGAGGTTCCACTGAGGTAAGCAATCTCTCTCTCAGGCAAGGGAATGTTTCCTGTCCGAGGGGGACTCGATGTACATAGTTTAAATTTGCTTCTGTAATTACTTTTGTGAATCTGCTTTGTCAATAGGATACTGGCTCTGGTGGGAGGTGCCACCGTTATGTATACCCTGATGTCATCAATCATGACATGCTCAGTCTCCAAGCTGCTGGTGAGGTGACACTACCCACAGGTGCGAGACTGGACTGGACTCGCTCAAGGAACATCAATTAGCAGGTAAGGCCTAATTTCACCTTCCTGACCAGGGCAGCCTTTGATACCTTTGAGTCTACTAGCAAAGCTGCTGCAGTTTGTATAGGAGCTCGTAGGATGGCCTGGCTTCAGGCATTGGACCTCAAGCAGTGAGTTCGAGATAAATTGGCCAATATTCCTTGCTCTGGAGAAGACCTTTTTGGTAAAGGTTTGAGAGAGAAGGCAAGAGAGCTTGAGGCGGATGATTTCACCCTCAAGCACTTCTCAAGAAAGATTTCAAATCTCTGTAGGAGAAAGGCTTCTACAAAGTAGTCGGTCTACACCAGAAAGAAGAGATTTTTCTTCTTATCAGCCCTCTGCAGGCTTTCAACTCGGCAACAGCAGCAAAGGCTACAGGATCCCCATCAGCCTAAGAAGGCCAAGACTCCTAAACCCCAACCAGCTGCTCCACCACAGCCAGAACCTGGTTTTTGACTCCTTCCTAGAGAGCATAGCTTCTCTGCCTCTGCAGGGTCCCCAGCCCCTTCACAATGCAGGCAGACTTTGTGCTTATGCCCTCAGGTGGCATCTCATCACATCAGGGCAGTGGACTCTTAACATCGTCCAAAGGGGCTATCTGTTTCACTTTCAAAGCTTACCCCCACCCACCTCCACAAGAGATTATCCTGCAAACCATTTGCAGGTCAATCTCCTGTCCTCTGAGGTGGCCACCCTGTTAATTCAGGGGGCTGTCAAGAGTCCCTCCCACCCAAGAAGGCAAGGACTTCTTTTACTCTCCTTACTTTCATATCCCAAAGAAAATAGAGGTTTCGGACCCATTCTAGATCTGAGGGATCTCGTCAAATGTCTCATCCAAGAAAAGGTCAAGATTTTCCTCTGCACCCTTGTGCCATACCTTCAGAGGAACGACCGGCTATGTTCTCTACACCTCAAAGATGCTTACGCCCATTTGCTGAAACACTCTTACCACAGGCAATACCGCTTCCGGGTTCAGCAAATCCATTACCAGTATCGGGTGCTAACTTTTGGGCTAGCTTCCGCACCTAGAGTATTTACAAAATGCATGGGGCAGTCGTTGCAGCGTACCTGTGCACTTTGGGGTTCTCTGTCTTCTCCTGCTTAGATGATTGGCCGATAAGGGGAAAATCCCCAGAGCTCATAAAACAGTTATTTTCTTGCACCATCATGGTGACAAAGCCTAGGCTTTGTATTAAACCTTCCAAAATTGAGCCTGCTTCCCTCACAGCAACTAGAGTTCATGGGAGCACTTCTCAATACACGTCAGGGCCACATTTTCCTTCCTGAGGATCACTCTGCTCATCTCATTGAGCTAACCCTCACCATACAAGGTTAAAGTGCCGTGACAACTCGAGACATGTTATGTCTTCTGGGAGGGGACACATGGCCTCTATGGTCCACATTGTCCTATAAGCTCTCCTACACGTGCGACAGGCCCAAGGGACACTTTTGTCCCAATGGAGTCAGGCAACTGGACATCTCTCAGACAAGATTTGCATCACTCCTCCTCTCGCCAACTCCCTTCAGCAGTGGTGCTCCCACCAACATCATCTCTGAGGGTTACCTTTTCAGATGCCTCCACCCCAGTTCACCCTAATGATGGATGCTTCCAAACTCAGGTGGGGAGCACATCTGAACAATCTCACTACACAGGGAAAATGGACAGAATCGGAATACCGAATGCAGATCATTCTCCTTGAGCTATGTACTCTCCTGAATGCCCTTTGTGTTTTTCAACCCCAACTATCATACAATCACGTCTTAGTCCAGACAGACAACAAAGGAGCCATGTTTTATGTGAACAAGAAGGGAGAAACTGGTTCCTATCCCCTCTGCCAGGAGGCCCTTCGACTCTGGTTCTTTGCCATTGCACACTGCATCCATCTCTGGCGGTGTATCTTCCAGGCGAGCTCAATGTCCTGACGGACAGACTCACCTGCATCCTCTGTCCATATGAGTGGACTCTAAAACAAGAGATGGCATCTTGGATCTTCCACATGTTTGGAACCCCCAGAATAGATCTGTTTGCCACTCGGGAGAATGAGCGACTACCGCGACTTCCATCCTGACACAAAGGCTCCATGATTTTAATAGCCCCATCAACCATGGCTGCTAAAAGGCATGGTCTTTAATGGCCTGGATCTCCCTCAGCCAGTCAAGAACATCTTGCTTGCATTGCACAAGCCATATACCAGACATGATTATGCTTTCAAATAGCGCTGGTTCACCCTTTGGTGCACACCAAAGCAAATTGATCCATATGACTGTCCGGTGGAACAACCTCTGCAGTATCTTCTCCACTTAGCCTCCACAGAGCTTAAGACTCACTGTCAGGCTTCAAAGGCACTGATGTGAACTCTGACAGGCCACTGGATAGGCATACCATTTCCTCGCACCCCTTGGTGCAGCGATTCATGTGGGGTTTTCTGCTTTTCAAGCAACCGTTTAAACCACCACCAGTGATTTGGGACCTCAACGTGGTCCTAGCACAGTTTTTAAAAGTCCCGTTTGAGCCCTTGGCTACCACTCCTCCAAACTTTCTGTCTTGGAAGGTCATCTTCCTAATGGCTCTCACCCCAGTTCATTGCATAAGTGAACTACAAGCTCTGGTAGCGGATTCTCCCTACACTCGATTCCACCATGACAAGGTGGTTCTCCATACCTATCCACATTTCCTTCCAAAAGTGGTCTCTCCTTTTCATATCAATCAGTCTGTCATGTTGCTGGTCTTCTTTCCCCAACTGCATGCCTCTAGGACTGAGGCAGCATTGCATACTTTGGGTTGCAAGCATGCCCTTGCCTTCTACTTGAATAGGACCAAGGATTTTAGGAAATCCTCTCAATTATTTCTCTCTTTTGACTCAAGCCACTTGGATCTTCTGGTGTCAAAACGCACCCTATCCAACTGGATTGCGAACTGCATTTCTTTTGTTTGTGCTCAGGTGGGACTCTCTCCTGAGGGTCACATCACCGCTTACAATGTGAGGTCCACGGCAGCCTCAGTCCCAACCTCTGTTCTGCCTCCATAGATGAGATCTTCTGGGCAGCCATCTGGTCCTCTGTTCACACCTTCGCTGCTCACTACCATCTTGACTGGAACTCCCGTCTGGATATTGTCTTTGGCCGGGCTGTTCTTCAGCATCTCTTTTGGACTTGATCACAACTCCTCCCAATTATACTTCTCTGGCACCTGACTCCTGGCTCCATGCTCTGGCCTTCTGCATGCGAATCCACTGGGCCTCTTTGTGTCCATGCCCTATTAGCTCAATTTTTTTTTTGTTGGCCTCTGAGATGTCTTTTCAGTCTGGTTTCCGGGAGCTCTTGAGTCCCATATGGGAAGACTGCATTCCTGCTTGTTCCTGGAGATAGTGTAGTTACTCACCTGTAACAGGTGATCTCCAGGAACAGCAGGAATCAGTCTTCACAACCCACTCTCCTCCCTAGACGTTGGGTATAGTTTTTCCTCTACCTCTCAGCTACAAACACGACAGAAGAGAGGAGTTGGGAAAGCAGGAAAGCAGATGCACAGGTGCAGTGGAGTGCTTCCAGAGGCTTTCTTATTGGACGATGGGGAGCGTTCCCACGTGGGCTCTGTCGGTACCGACGATACCCATATGTGAAGACTGATTCCTGCTGTTCCTGGAGATCACCTGTTACAGGTGAGTAACTACGCTTTATCTTCCCCCTTGTGGGAGTCTGACCTGTCACAAGTGCTCGTGCCCTTTTTCCATTTCCACTTTGAGAAGGGGAATGGGAGTGGGTGAGCACTGTCGTTTGCTACAAGTTTTTTTTTTCATCTTACAACTTCCTTAGTGGCCCTAGACATTTTCTCTTCTTTCTGATGCAAAATGCCATCTTCCAGTCAGCTGAATTTTTTGGAGACTTACAGATTATATGCAATTTCTAATAAGATTTAAAGTCCGTTTTATAAGGTACAATAGCTCAACGATAATGCTGTGACTGCAATGTGGGAGATGTGGTTTTGATGGCTGGGCCAAGGCTTTGCTCCCTGGGAACATTAGGACTGGACATAAGACGAAGGCATCGTTCACGGCTCCTGATCATACTGGTTATAATTTGGGGGGGGGGGGGGGGGGGGGGGAAGAGGTCAACCTCTAGATAAGTTGTGACTGGAATGTCATGGTTGCCATAGCCCAATAGAGGCTGCTTCTGACTTAGGAGGAGGAAACTGCTTAGAATGGTCAGTTTTAAGTAATAATTCTAGAACTTGAATAGATTTTTTTTTTCGTGAAACACCTGTCTCAACGTCTTCGCCGCCAATTTCTACAACCCTTAATATGGGATAAAACGTGGAAGTTCATATCAAGCAGAATGACACAGTACAGTGTTTTGACTTACGAATAAAAATACTGAGCATTAAATTTCTCTGGCATTTGAAGCATTTTGTATCTGGTACCTAAAAATTAAAATCAACACACCAGTTAAATTGCCTGCTTCCTATCCCCCCAGAATCTTACTTTTATTAAGGAAATTAAACCTACAAATCCATGTAGTCATTAGAGTAACTGCCTATTAGTTCAAAGAATAAAAAACGGGGCTAATCTCTATGATGGACCTTGGATTCATATTAGCTGCTTCCCACAAGCATTGCCGCTATGACGGTGGTTGAAGCAGATATGTATGTTCTCCTCCACAGGAGGAAGAGATCAATTGTAATGTTCTGGATAGACACGTACACTCTTCTCTTTGCCTCTTGCCTCCAGATCTGTTTGTTATGCGAGTCTATAAAGTAGTGAGGGGCTGAATGTACTGGCAACCCGGAAGGAACGACATTGATTCAGGTTTTCACAATAAAAGATGCCATGTTGGCATTTTAGTACTCTGAATAATGCTCAGTTTTTGAGTCATTGATGATTATCTTATTCATGGGCCTTGTTTTTCTGTCGTACTAGTATATTTTACTTGTCTGCTCTTTTTTGGAAGAAAAAGAACAACTTTTATTATTGCTGTACCATATTGTTTGATTAGCAAACACCCACAAAACATTTGAGGTGGCGACAACATTACCTCGCACAAGCTGACCCAGGCAAGCACTCTCCCTCTTACTTCATGCTGACCCTGTCTCTCGTGCCCCTCCCCCCCCCCGGCTCTTATTCTCTCCTTCTCTCCCACCCCCCAAGGTAATCTTTCTCTTCTCCCTAAAGGCTTTCTATCTCTACCCTTTTCTCACTAATAACTTTTCCAGCTCCCTAGAGCCACTCCAGAAGAAGACATTGCATGTTCCTACATGGGACGAGAAAATGCTGCTTTCCCCCTACCCTCAACCCCCCCCCTCGCAACCCCCCCCCCCCCCCCCCGGCTCATGGTCTCTGCCTCTCCATGCAGAGCAGTCTTGTGCATGTAGTGGCCAGGAAGCCCCCAGTCAGAGCCCTATCATTTGCTGAGTATTGCCGGGGGGGGGGGGGGGGTGGTAAGAAGGCATCCTTACCCCTTCCATCTTGATTGTTGGAAACAGAAAGAAAACACACTACAATCCCACCTCATCTGCCACCCCTTGGGGTGTCACCTGACATGTCTGGCCAGCCACACCCTCCTACTGTGTACACTCATGCTCTCTACAATTATTTCATTCATCTTCTCAAAATTACTGCTCAGATTATATTCATGCATTAAACGTAGCAATACAATGCCTACATGGAGCTTTTATTAAAAAAACAAGACTAAAGAAAAACAGTCTAGGATGAAATTAATCGGTAGCGGACTCAAAAACCTGATGAAATGCAAGGAATTTGGGGGGGGGAAGGTTTCGGGGGCACTTTGAAAGTTCTTGGTATAGGGAGATGGGTAGAGACGTGTGAATTTAAACCTTTTTTTTTTTTTGAAAGGTCACAAACTAGTTTGGCATGTCTGTAAGTTTGTGATTTCATTGAACTGGAAAATGTGAGCGTTTATAACTGTTTAATCTCAATTGCAGGCCAAGCAGATTTGCTCAATTCATGCGTTCCAAGGTAGACAGCTGAATCCACATAAGATCTAGTGAGATTTCTCACCTCTTTTGGGGAAATTTCAACGAATTACTGACCCTATTAACTTTGGGTGAAAAAGTTTAAAAATGTTTAAAATGTTTAACTCCAGTCGTCTTCTGGTTTGAGGTTGGTTTCAAAATGTTTCTGCATATGGAATGGATTTTGAGTAGGTTAAGGGGGGGGAGTCTGTTATACTGCACAGGAAAAGGGAAGGCGTTTAGGTGCTATCCTGGGCACAGAGATTAGGGAAGCCAGGCAGACTGTGCTCCAGCTTTGCAGTTCCTCCGTGCAAGCTTATTGTGAAATAATTTCAGTTCTGTGGTTGCAGGTCCAGACTTCAAACTTTTATATGCAAATTGCTTTTTCTTGTCCCTTTTTTGAGGATTGCCCCCTTTAAAAAGGAAATGTTTTGAATTTCTTTCCTGTAGTGTAAGTAGTCTCACTTTTGTAACAGGATGGGAAATCCAACCGCACCTCCACCTCAGGTGCTGTGGATGTCCTTGGCAAAGGCTGAGCAAATCATGCAAGAACGTGCCTAATAATATAGTTGCTAAGTTCAACAAACACGTTGCAAGTGAAACCATTTCATGGGAGTCTATACTTTTTTGACTGACTTTAGAGAGTCTGACCCCTTTATTAGGTCATAGAAACATAGATCATCATGACGGAAAAAGACCATACAGCCTAGCCAGTCAGCCCATCCAAATCAACAGCCCACTTTCTGCATTTCCTTCTCTTGCAGAGATCTCTGCTTGTCCTATGCTTTCTTGAATTCTAATACTGTTCTCATCTCCATGGGGAGGTTATTACTTTCACCATTTTTTTCTGTAAATAAATTTTTCCTTGGATGACTCCTGAGGTTCCCCTCTTCCTATGACACTTTGTTCCAGCCTCACTTTTTCGTTGGGGGTCTCGATTCCCATGAATTTATGCTTTTGGAGGTCTTTATTTTATTAAATTTTTATATTTATATTTAGCTCAGTCTTTCCAGTAGTAGGTTCACGGTGAGTTACATTCAGGTATAGTAAACATTTTGCAGCCCAAAAGTATGACTATTTTTAGCATAAAATCTTAGCTGCCAATTCTAGATTTCTCAGCTTTAGCAGGTTTTTTGCACCTTCCATGTTGTCTACCCTGTTGCGGTTTTTGATGTGTCTGTAACAAGGCAAACCTTTCCCAACAGCTACTCTGTAATGTTTTCACAAAAAATAGTGAAAAGAACCAGATCAGTGATTCCTCATTGCAGCACACCACCTGTAACACTCCTTTCCTCAGGGTGAACTGAATTTACCGGTATCCTTTGTTGCATCCCATTCTACCACTTCCTAACCCAGTAACATTTGGACCCTTGCTAAGGATGCAGAATTTTATTAGTTGCTTATGTGGAGCTGTGTCAAATATTTTGCTGAAATCTAAGTCCACTGGGTCTAGTACTCTCCCCAAATATTTATTTTATTTATTAGTGCTTATTTACCGCTTTTCGTGAATCAAAGTGGTTTACAGAGAACTCAAGGATTGAACATTACATACCCTCATGTTAAATGTTACCTTCAATTGTGCTGTCTAAATGCTGATATGTAAGTGTATTTATTTATTTATTTACATTCTCTTATATACCGTGCTATTCTGCATCAGTGCGGTTTACATTGAACAAAATGAAATTACATTGAACAGGGCATTATAACTTGGAGATAACTATTTTACAGGGAACATGGGCTATGGAGGGTTAAGTGGCTTGCCCAAGACCACAAGGAACACCTGTGGGACTAGAAACCCCAGTCCTTCCGGCCCAAGGTTTCTGTCCTCTAGTGGGATTTGAACCCCCAACCTTCCGGCCTGAAGTACCTTGCCCCAACCACTAGGCCACTCCTCCACTCCTGTACTGTCTAAATGTTTACACGTACCCTAATGTTAAATGTAACCCTCCAATTGTGATGTGACGTGACCACCTTGATTGAAGGATAAGGTGGCATACAAATCTATCTAAATAAATAAAATAAAATAAATTACATAAAACAAAAACTATATGTAACATCTTAACAGGGAGTGAAAGGTGAAAAGGGACGAATTAACTTAAATCAGCAACAGCTGATTTATGTAATAACTATGTACAGAGAACTAAGCATATATATAAATTAGTTACAGTGAACTTGAAAGCATCTTGAAAAGTGTGAGGACTGTAGTTTTACATGTAGAATTGTCACTAGGTGATAGGTTCACCCAAGTGCTCCTTGAACAGGAATGTTTTTAGCAGTTTACTTTTGGGTTACTCTGTCAAAGAATTCAGAATCCAACAACATCTATGTCTGATAAAACCTTAGATCAGTGGTTCCCAAACCTGGGGTTGGGACCCTAAGTGGGATCACATCATCAGTGGATGGCGGTCACAGAAACATGGCCATTTCCCCTTCTCTCTGGACTTTCACTATGACCTATGCCAGCAGAGGCAGTTACGTCAGTATGTGGCCTGTGAACCATTGAACATCTATAGGCCCTTGTCCCCTCCTGAGTGAGCTTCCTGTTAGACTGGAAACCCCTGCTGAGTATTGGGGGTCTGTAAGCACACACTGCACACTGACACAGGGGACCCTGTGCTGACTGCTGCTGCTGCTACTACTGTTGCTGCCTTCTTGCTTTAGATGAATGGAGGGAGGGGGAGGAGGCTGGAGACCTGCTATCTTGATTGCATCATCATCTGGGGTTACGTGAATGTTCAGTTGCTAAAATGAGGTCATATGAGAGAAAAGTTTGAAAAAGCACTGCCTTAGATACTTGTTTAAACATATGCTATGCTCTGTTTAAACAGCAGCTCCTTAACTATCAAGGTCAGACTAGCCAGCTTTTAGGTCTCGGCTGCTTCCACACTTCCACAGTGCGAAAAAGACCCAAAAGTATTTAAGTAAAATATCGTTTTTAAGAGACATGAATAAATTCTCACCAGCTCACATCCTTTTCTGCGATACTCTTCAGGTTGTAATGGTTTTTGCTTCTGGCTTTCTATCAATCTTTAAAGCTAGATTCTGAAATCCCAAGACCTTGTCGTTGTCCCCCTCCCCCCCCCCCCTGTTTTTCAAGAATTTCCTTCCATTTCCATAAAATCTGAGTGCTTAAGATTGAATATCTCTCTTGTTCCTTTTTATTTTGTCTTTGGAACTTCATGTCAGTGTATTTTCTAGAGATGTGCATTCCTGAGTAGTCTTATGGCTTCTTGGCTACCCAACTGCGGTAATCCCAGTAGTTCCAAATGGAGAATGGGATCACTTCAATGTCATCTCAAGAGGTTTGGAACTTGATACTTCAGTCCCTCTCCAAAAAGATTCCTATCTTTGACAGTCTCAGGAATGATCTCCTTTGGAACCTTCCTGCCAACCTTTTGGTGATCTGCCCCTTTCAACCCCTTCCTGTTCAGCTCGTTCTTACTACAGATGTCCCTCCATGGGATTGGAATGCTCATCTCTGTTCTCTATACCCAGGGTTTTTTGTCCCCAACCAAACATAGTTTGCATATTAACCAGTTGGAACCTCATGCAGTTCTCTACAATCTCAGAATATTCGGCCACTGGTTGAGGAATATAGTGCTTCAGTTTCACAAAGACAATCAAATCACCATGTTTTATATCAACAAAGAAGATGGCTCAGAATCCCTGCGCCTTTGCAGGTAAGGTCTTTATATATGGACATTTGCGGCAACTCCCAACTGCACAATCCAGGTTACTTATCTTCCAGGTGGCAGACTCATTAAGCAGTAACTTGCAGCCTCACAAATAGCTCAATGCCTTTGTTGGAGAGCACATTTTTCAGAAATGGAGCACTCCAGTATTAGATCTCTTTGGCTCTTCAGACAATGCCAGCTGTCCCCATTTCTGCTCTCTGACCATCACTGCATCACTTCCATTACGATGTCTTCGCAATTTTCTGGCACAAGAACTTGATGTACTCCTTTTCCTCCCTTCCCACTCTGATCTTGAAGTATCTTTTGGAGTACTTTGGAGATGATGCCAGTCATACTCATTGCTCCCAGCTGGCCCAGGCAGGAGTGGTTTCCACTGCTTCTCCTTGCTAGTTGACCCTCTGCTACCACTTGGCTCTCATCCCTCCCTTTTAACACAGCAGAACGGTTGCCTGCTGTATCTGAAACTTCAAAGTCTTTACCTAACAACTTGGATGTTAATAAGAGAGCAAGAGTTTCTCATACTGAAATAATATATTTTCACTGAGATTCCCAAATTTCAGTCATCCTGAAGCAGCTGATCCTCAGATCGTTATAGAACAATTGTTTAAACAAAGATCGGTATTTCCTCCGGATCTTATTGTACATATCAAGTTTCTCGTTGAGGGTGAAAGTTAATTTCTAAACTTCATACAGTTTTGAACAACCGTTTTCTCAAACATGAAACACTGGGAGTTTCCTTCTGTAAGAGAGCAATGGATTAAGTGAGTAACCAGTTGATTAGTCCACTGGTCTCAGCCTGTTCTTTGGTACAGCACTAGTCAGCTGTTTGTTTTGGAAAACTGTGCAGGGCTCAGAGTAGATTCTGCTTGTGTCCTTGAGTAACAAGTAGGAAACATAGAGGAAGCAAGCCAGAGAGATTTACGGACCTAGTATGAATCTTCAGCTCAGGCATGTCAGATTTTCTCCAGGCTTGTAGACTCACAAACAATAAGGTCGTTCTCTCTAAGCGCTTTCAATGACCTCAAATCTGTAGTGTTGCGCTCAATTATAACAAATTAATAAACTGGAGCTTATCGCACATTTATAGTCCCACAACGTAATAAGGTCTCAGACTGATATTGCACTCATGACCAGACTCACGTCCAGCAATTCAATGCTATAATTTGCATCAACGACCTCAATTTTTTACAGCTAAAGTGTGTGATCAATGTTGAAAGTGAATAACTTATCTTAAAAATGCACCATCGATACTCTATTCACCAAGGAAAACGGATCCCGACGCTCTAAACAGGCGCCATTACGGCGTTTCAAAAAGTTTTCATCAGGAGATCTTCCCTGTGCAGTAAAATGTATCCTACAATAAACAAACAAATACTTTAAAAACCACCAAATATAAACTCTCGATGTTGCTATTATCGTATACGCTATTAAAAATCTCCAACTTACTTTAAGTGATGCTGCCCGTGTCCTAATAGTCTTATCACTCTTACGGTATATCGCTCATAGCTTCTCCAGACGCCGCGCATGCGAGATGGAACCAACTCTCCTAATTTAAATCCCCCTCCATTCATTACTTACACGGACTCAGCTGAGTCCTATTGGACTGTCATTCGAGATCACCTATCGAATCACGTCAGCTAGCCTCCCATTCATCCCCGGCCTTCACGCATTTAACACCAAGAATCCAACTAGATTTTTAGAAACCATTGTTTAAAGGGCCCCTCTCTTTCAAAAAAATCTATCTACATACGTTAACCAACCCTTAAAAACGAGAGGAAAAACAAGAGGAGAAACAAGAGGAAACCCCCCCCCCTTTTTTTTCTTAACCCTACATGGTCATTCTTCAAACCTATCCCTCCAAAGTTTTACACGATTGCAGCACAAAAACTTTTGGTCAGCTATCCACTCAGTGGAACTACCATAATTGCGTCAATGCCTCCTATACTTTAAACTCCACAACACGGAGTTCCTCCAAGTTGACCCTGTTAACACTGATCTCAAATATAAATCTGCCGATCAATGGCTATATTTCGTCCGGCAGAAAAGCTACTCCTAATGGATGTGTCTAGAGTTGGTCTCTGGATATTAGGGCCTCATCCAGAATACTACCTCCCTCCTTCCCAATAATTTTTCTAAAGATTAAGCCAACTTCTACGGTCTCTTAATTTTATAACACAAACCTCAAATACACACCTGCCAATCAATAGCGATATTTAGTCCCCCCGGAAAAACCGTGCCTAACCGGTGTATCCAACGTTGTTCCCGTGTCAATAAGGTCTCATCTATAGTTCTACCACCTTCCGATTGCAATATTTGTTCTATAGCAAAAAACCTCAATTGTGTGAACTCATGGTCTTGTGTGATGCAGTGTGGCACTATCGGAGCCTCTAGTCTGCGGCATTTTAATCTACTCCTATGTTCTCTAATTCTAATCTTCAAAGGTCGTATGGTTTTACCTACATACATCAAGCCGCAGGGACATACGATGCCATAGATCACTGCTGTTGAGGTGCATGTAGTGCATGTCTGGAGGTTAAAAATGGACCCATGATATTGAAACCTAGTTTGTTCTAACGTGACTTCGCATATGTCGCAATTGCCACATTTTTTATGGCCCCCAACCATTGGGCTACTCTCTAGCTGGGGAAGAACTGAGGGACTAAGGTATTCTTTCAAATTTTTCCCCCTTCTCCAAACACAGCGAATCTTTTTAGCTTCCAAACCCGGAACCAGCGTTAATACATTCCTATGTTTACGTAGAAGTTTCTGTATGTAAAAACTCATTGGTGAATACGTAGTTATTAAATTAATGGTATCTGATTCTGTTTGCACCATACGGGGCTGATTCATTCGTAATAATCCTGATCTGTGGTTATACAACGCTCTTTTATACGCCCTATGGACTATGGGCTCAGGGTATCCCCTTTCCAAAAAATCTTGTTGAAGAGTCCTCGCCCGACGTTTAAAGTCCTGGGTATCCGAGCAGTTCTGTCTAAAACGTAAAAATTGTGAAAAAGGAAGGGCGTCCTTCAGGTGTCGGGGGTGCCTACTGGAATAATGAAGGAATGTATTCCTATCGGTGGATTTCTTAAAAACTGATGTTCGCCAGGCTCGGGAACCCCTACTGACATGCACATGTTTCCCGGTGGCTTCAAAAAATGTGACCGCTGCAGTGAAATTATGTCCATCAAAGACACCCACAACTGCTGCTTACACTGTTTCAGCCTGGCCATGGTAGTTCCTCCTGCGACCTGTGCTAGGCCAT
The DNA here is from genome assembly GCA_033557465.1 of Ichthyophis bannanicus. Lineage (NCBI taxonomy): Eukaryota > Metazoa > Chordata > Amphibia > Gymnophiona > Ichthyophiidae > Ichthyophis > Ichthyophis bannanicus. Next base: position 232,005,906 of record CM066036.1, read on the forward strand.
GACTCTGCAAACCAGCAAGAAAAGGCTGGAGTTACAGGAGAAGATGTTCCCGTGGTCCGGCTCAGCCCTGGCTTCCCCAACGCTGAGCCCAAAGCCGAGCACCTCTTGGGAGGTCCGGGCGTCTTCAGAGTCCTGCAGCAGCAGCGGCTCCTCCAGAAAGATGCCAGACCCTGGCAAGAAAATCCTCTAAGCTAGTCTAGGTTTCACTGGGGAAACCCGGTGAGGTCTCGTGGTGGGACTCTGGAGACTCCAAACAATGCCCCGTAAGGTCTCTCGGAAGGAGTCCTTGGCCAGCGGTGACCGTGCGAGGCTCCCCGAGGCCGTGGTCCTTGTCGAGGATGTGCTCGCAATAGTGCTGGCACCGGGCCTGAAACCCTCTGTGCCTGCACCAAAAGCTGCAGAGCATTATGGCATCGAGGCCAGAATGGTGGCCCTGGAGCAGAATCTCTCTGCCATCCTTGCATTGCAGCAGGCGATGATGTCAGGTTCATCCACATCATCTGCCCCGACAACCGGGCCTCCGACTGCAGTGGTACCCCTGGGCGTCGAGCCAGGCCCCAAGTGCCACCGGCTTCAATCGAGGTCCCAGTCCCAGTCCCAGTCCCAATTCTTGGGTATCCGATTCTCCCTGGCTAGTTTCCGGGAATCTGAACCGACACCCGTTGGAGGATCTCTGTTCCCCGATGCAGGTCTTGAGGTGCAGACTCCTCGACGACCTCTGGTTCAGACTGGGAGACCGACGTCAAGGCCTCACCCGAGACCTTCCAACACCGGGACATTCCCTCAGAACAGTCTCCCCTGGAGCCCCAGCACCATTCTGTACCCCCGAGTAGAGAGGTCAGAGCCCTTGACACCCTTGGGCGCAAATGCTTCCAGGGATCCATGCTGAGCTGCCGGATACAGACCTATGAGCTCTACATAGACATGTATCTAAAAAAAACCTCATTCAGGAGCTCGTCGGTTTCTCAGCAGGACTCACCGGGGAACCCCTACAACGGTTCCAGACCTTGTTTCGGACATCCAGGACTGCTCTAAGTTCCTGTCCCAGGCCTCCTACGATGCCTTCGAGGCTGCAGCCCAGGCAGTAGCCACAGGCATCGGCGCTAGACACCAGGCCTGGCTTTGGACCTCGTACATTGAACAATGGGTCCAGTAAAAGCTGCTGGACATCCTCTGCACCGGGGAGAACCTGTTTGGTAAGCCTATGGCTGACAAAGCAGCTGAGATTGAGGCAGATGTGGTGACCAGGCAGAGGCTTTCAAAGAAGACCTTCACCCTTCCCTGAAAGAAAATCTCGGAGAAAAGGCCAACTTTCTCGAGGAAGAAAGGCACTTTCCACCAGAGTCACCATTACCAAGCCTTCCTGAGCCAACAGTAGCAGGGATCCCAGCCTAAGGGCCAGGAACACGGACCCAGGAAGCCAAATGCCCCAAAGCCACAGACCCCAGCTCCGGCTCAACCTGGAGGGAACTTTTGACTCCCAGGGTGGGGTCTCCCTCCCCCCTAGGAGACCCCCACCAGCCCACAGGGGGCCACCTGGCACTCTTCGCCTACAATTGGCCCAAGGTCACCTCACCAGTGGGCGCTCCAGGTGATAAAGGAGGGCTACTGTCTCCTCATCCAGCGGCCACCACTGAGACTTTTTTCAGGCAAGCTGGTGCGACCTCTCCTTCACCATGCCCTCTTGCTCTCAGAGCAGGGAGATCTACTAAGGGACAAGGTGGTGGAGCCTGTTCCCCAGCACCTCTGGGGCAGAAGCTTCTACTCATCCTCAGAGACCTGAAGAGGTTCTTGGTGAGGGAGAAGTTCAAGATGCTCTCCCTTGGAACATTGCTGCCCTACCTCCACCAGGGAGACTGGCTTTACTCCTTGGACCTAAAGGATGCCTACACCCACATCCTGGTCCACACATCTCACTGGCAATACCTAAGATTCATGGTAGGGGGAGGCCATTGCCAATACAGGGTACTTCCCTTCGGCCTGGCCTCCTCACCAAGAGTTTTCACAATGTGCTCTTGCAAGGAGTGTTCGTCTTTCCCTACTTGGATGACTGGCTTATCAGAGGCAGCACAGCCACAGAGGTCAGTGACGGCACAGAGCATACCATCCTCCTCCTGCAGCTCCTGGGGTTCGTCATCAACTACCTCAAATCACATCTCTCCCTGGTGCAAAACCTAGTTGGTGCTCAGCTGGACGTTTTGCGGGCCAGAGCCTGCCTTCCTCAGGACAGGGCAGAACGCCTCAGACAGCTGGTATGGGAGGTCCAACACCACAGAATGGTGCTGGCTTTCTGCCTCCTTCGCCTGCTAGGACACATGGCCTCCATGGTCCATCTCACACCCCTAGCTCCTGCATTTCTAGTAGACCCAGAGCACGGGCAGGTTCCAGGACAGAGTCAGGATCACCCGCCAGCTGGTGAGGTCTCTCTACTGGTGGCAGGACCTGGGCCACCTCCGGGCCGGAATGCCCTTTCAGTCTCCCCCACCACAGAGGACCCTGACCACAGACGCCTCTCTCCGGGACTGGGGAGCTCACTGTCTATCCCACCACACCCAAGGCTGATGGTCCCGGAAGGAGTCATCACAACATATCAACTTTCTGGAACTCCGGGCAGTGTTAATCGCCCTACGAGCGTTCTGCACCCTCTTGTGGAACAGACCTGTCCTGATCCAAACGGACAACCAAGTCACAGCATTCTACATAAACAAGCAGTGGGGCACAGGCTCATACTCCCTCTGCCAGGAGGCCGTAGCTCTCCTCTCGTTTGCGGCACGCAATGGCTTATTCTTGCAAGCAATTTGCCTCCCAGGCCAGGACAACTGCAAGTCCTTATCCAGCCAGCCCCTGGTCCCCGGTTCCTACAAGGCCTTCTGCTATCCAAGCCCCCTTTCTGTCTCCCCCCCCCCCCCCGCGGCAGAATGGGATGACCTCAATGTGGTTCTCTTCCAGCTCACTAGACCACCGTTTGAGTCCCTGGCCACCTGCCACCTCAGATACCTCTCATGGAAGGTGACCTTCATGGTGGCCCTGACCTCATCTCGCAGGGTCAACGAGCTTCAACTCTGGTGGCGGAACCCCCATTCACTAGGTTCTTTAATAACAGGGTGGTGCTCCTCCTGAAAGTGATACCCCCGGTCCACCTCAATTAGGGTGGCGGACTGTATTGCCCTCGATTACGAGCATGCAGGCCTCTCCCTAGAGCACCAGATCACAGCACATCGCATGAGAGCGATGGCCACGTCAGTGGCCTACCTCCATTCTGTGGTGGTGACAGATTTGCAGAGCCGCCACTTGGTCATCCATCCACACATTCACAGCACATACTGCCTGGAAAGCGAAACCCACCGAGACAGCGCCTTTAATCAGGCAGTGCTGCGTAATATCCTTGGTGTGTAGGCAACTCCTGCCCACCGACCCTTTCGTGTTCAGGCTACCGGGGTAATATTTTATTTATTTAACATTTCTTATATACCGCCTTTCATGATATCAAGGCAGTTTACATTGAACAAGGCATTATAACTTGGAGATAACTATTTTACAGGGAACATGGGCTGTGGAGGGTTAAATGGCTTGCCCAAGACCACAAGGAGTACCTGTGGGACTAGAAACCCCAGTCCTTCTGGCCCAAGGTTGCTGTCCTCTAGTGGGATTTGAACCCCCGACCCTCCGGCCAATAGTGTTGCTGGACACTAGGGTCTTGCAGAGCCTCTCAGCGGGGACGTGCCTTCTGCAACTCATGGCCACCCGACAGGTCGCCATTGGTACTGTCGTGGTTTGGTCCTCAGCAGCCTGGAGCTAGGGAGTCCCATATGTGAGGACTGACTTCCTGCTTGTTCCTCAAGAAAGCGTAGTTACTCACCTGTAACAGGAATAGCAGGAATCAGTCCTCTCAATCCTCCCACTCATCCTTTTGGAGTTATTTGTTTATTTTATTTAATGGTATTTATATACCGCCTTATCATTCAATCAAGGCGGTTTCCACGGCAAACAATCCAGGGGAGGGCAAGTGTGTTCATGCAGTGGAGAGTGTGGTGTGTGGGTGTTGGCGGGGAAATGATTAGCGTTGGTTTATCTACATAGTGCGCTGTTATACATCATGAGCTATTATACATTCTTATGTACAGTCTTGGGGTGGTGGGAGGGACTGAGGTTTTGTCTTGTATGTTGGCTCAAGGGGTATGACCATAGTATTCGATGAACAGGGTTGTCTTCAGCTGTTTTCGGAAGTCCTTGATTTCTGTGGTTAGTCTCAGTTCATCTGGGAGGGAGTTCCAGATGGATGGAGCAGCTAGGGAGAGTGCTCGTTGTGCGGTGTCTTTGTGGGTTTTGGTGAAGTATTTTGGGGTGTTTACACGATTGGAGGTGCCTCTTCTTCTTGGCCTTGTGCTTGTGTCAGGTTGTATGTGTGTGTGTAGGCGTATGGCAGAAGAGTGTTTGATCTTGAATATGTTTATGATAGTTTTGTATTTGATGCGTGAAATGATTGGGAGCCAGTGCAGTTCTTTCAGTATGAGTGTGATGTGATCTTGTCTTGTAGTACCGGATATAATGCGGGCAGCTGTGTTTTGGGCCAGTTGTAGAGGTCTGAGAGGGTCTGTTTTGGTAGCTTGGTGTATATTGGATTGCAGAAGTCTAGTAGAGGGGTTATTAGTGCCTGGCAAACGGTGCGAAAGTACTCTGGGTCGAGAAGGGCTTGAGTCTTCTGATGAGTCTCATTCTGTGGTATGTGCTTTTGGTTGTTCTTCCTATGTGTGCTTGGAGGTTAAGTTCTTTGTCCAAGATGACTCTGAGGTACTTTACTTCTGATTTTATAGGTATGAGTGCATCTTTTATCTTGATGTCGGGTGGGGGGATAAAGTCCAGGTTTCGCGTGATGATCAGTGCCTCCGTCTTGCTGTAGTTTATAGATAGGTTGTTTTTTGAAGCCAGTTTGCCATTTGTGTGAGGCAGTTTGTTATTTTGGAGTAGTCCAGGTTGTCAACTGAGATGGGTGTGTAGATCATGATGTCATCTGCGTAGATTGTATATTGTATGTGGTGCTCTTTCATGATGACACATATTGGCTGGATGTATAGGTTGAATAGAAGAGCTGAGAGGGCTGATCCCTGTGGCACTCCTTGTTTGACTTTTATGGGTCGGGATGTGTTGTGTCCTACCTTGACCTGTATTTGTCAGTCAGGTATGAGCGGAACCAATTCAGGGTGGCACCGTGTAGACCGATGTTCTGCAGTCTATCCAATAGAGTCCTGTGGTCAACTGTGTCAAATGCAGATGAGATGCCTATGAAGATCATTAGGATGCCTTTCTTGGTGTTGTCTATGAGGCGGAGGACGCTGTCGAAGAGGTATATCAGAAGTGTGGGGGCGGAACCCGTGTTGATTGTTGTCCAGGGGAGCGTGGTTGTCTGAGTTCTTGTAGTTGGTGCTGTACAGTTTTTTTGATTATTTTTGCTAAAAGTGGTATGCTGGAGATGGGTCTGTATGCTGCTGGATTGTTCTTGTCGAGTGTGGATTTCTTCGGGATAGGTCTTATAGTTGCGTGCTTCAGTTGATTTGGCATGCGCCCTTGGGTTAGGGAGGAGTGCACCATCTTGTGGATGGTTTGGATGAAGTTTGATTTGGTGGCCTTGATCCAGGGCACAGGGCATGGATCTGTGGGGGCTGTGCTTGTCTTGATTGCTGTGATGATGTGGGAGAGTTGCTCTGTGGATGGGGTGTTGAATGTTCCCCAGGTGTTCAAGGGTGTGTTAGTCTTTGGGGCTGGGCTGGGTCTTGTTTGTACTGCTGAGTGGAACTTTTCTTGGATGTGGTCCGCAGATTTTTGTGGGTCTATTTGCACTTTGTCTTCAGTATTCTGGTCCTTGGTGAGGGCTTTTACGATTTCGAATAGTTCTCTGGGTTTGTTGTTGGAGTTGCGTATTATGTTTGTATGGTATTCCCTTTTTGTCTGGTTGATGCATTCGTTGTATTGTTTTTGCTTTGTTAGGTATAGGTCCTGGGTCTCGGGTGACTTGTTCTGTCTCCATCTCCGTTCTATTTTTCTGAGGCTCCTCTTTTCGTTTCATATAGTTTTTGAGTACCATTGCTTGTGCTGTAGTTTGTTGCAGCGAAGTGTCCTGTGTCTATAGTCTGTTGCTTTGGCAGCGTTGTATATGGTGGTGTTCCAGTTGATGATTAGTGCTTTTAGGTCATCTGTTTCAGAGTTTAGGTTTTGTATTGTGTCTTGCAGGAACTGGTCTCTGTTGAAGCATTTAAATCTTCTTTGTGTGGGTGTGTTGTCTGGATATTTGTTTAGTTTCTCCTCTTGTGGTATCATGTTTACTTCAATTAAGTGATGGTCAGACCATGGTACTGGTGTTCCTAGGCGTTCCTCCAGTTCGGTCCCTTAACTTCTGGGTTGTGCTCCTCTACCAGCAGCCTTGGAGACTGAGCTCTTCAATTTTTTTTCCACCTGATGATCCTCCAGTATAAATATCACTGGCTCCACCCATCAGATCCAGTTTAGCTCAGTCTCCAAAGCAGCTGGAAGGAGTACTAAGCCAGTGGGAGGCTTAGTGGAGAGGTCTAGGAAGTTTCTCTGATTATTCTTATTATTGTTTCTTTAAGGAGAAGGTGGTTTTGTGGACGGTTCCGTCGTTTCTGCCCAAGGTGGTTTCGCCGTTTCATGTGAATCAGTCGATTTCCCTTCCCTCCTTCCGGGGGGTGGGGAAAGGGGCTGAGGAGTTGCTTCTACACCGGCTGGATGTGAAGAGAATTTTGGAACATTATGTTCGACGGACGGCGTCGTTCCGACGGTCGGAGCGTCTGTGGTGTTCGGTGGTCCGCGCAAGGGCGAGGCAGCGGCTAAGGGTTCTATTTCCAGGTGGATCAGGGAAGCCATTGCCAGTGCATACATTCAGAGGGGTAAGCCGGTCCCGATTGGGTTCAGGGCACATTCAACCAGGGGCATGGCTACCTCGTGGGCGGAGTTCAGCTTAGTTCCGCCCAGGGAGATTTGTAGGGCGGCGACTTGGTCGTCGTTGCATACCTTCGCTAAGTTCTATTGGTTGGATGTTCTGGCCGCGGCAGATGCGGAATTTGGGTCGGCGGTGCTTCGGTCCGCTCTGTCCGGGCCCTCCCGGAGGTGAACTGCTCTGTTACTTCCCAGAGGTTAAGGGACTGGACTGGAGGAACGCCTAGGAAAGAGTAATTAGACCTTACCTGCTAATTAGCATTCCTGTAGAGACTCCAGTCCGGTCCCTGATCCCGCCCAGTTGGGTCAGATCGTCCCGAAGCTTGGGGTGGGTCACGGAAGATTCCGCCTTTGTTGTTCAGGTCCGGTGGTGCCGGAGGGTGTCAATATGCCGTAAGCATGGGCCTCTTGAACTTACGGGTAAGTTCGGGTTAGGGTCTCCTTCTCTATCTTTCTCTTGGGGGATGTGGGATGCAGATCTTTCTCTCCAAGGAGTCCGGGGAGTGGGGCCCTTGAGAGGCCATTCAGGAGTACGCTTCTCTATCTTCTGGTTGGGGTTTAGTGTACAGTTGCGGTTCTGTTGTGGGCTTCGTTTTGGTTCGTTGTTTTTTATTATCTCTCCATTAAGTCTGCTTTGTCAATAGTATGCTGGATCTGATGGGTGGAGCCAGTGATATTTATACTGGAGGATCATCAGGTGGAAAAAAATTTGAAGAGCTAAATCATTAATGTTGAGCCCCTGGTGATAGCCCCCCCCCTTTTTTGATTCCCCCCCCCCAGTTATATGTCCCACCGCTTTGACCCGGTGAAAAGCGGGATATAAATACAAATAAATAAATAAATAAACAAACAAAAGCAGAACAACATCAGAAACAGCCACGCTTTTAAACCACACGTCAAAAACAAGTGGGAGAAAGTGGGCAGAACAAAATCAATGCAAAATACACACAAGCCGGGAAAGTGCTGGAAAGCAATGAGCACAAATGCTCGAAGCCTAGCCAACAAAATTCCAGACCTGGAAGCCCTAACAGTGGAAACAGACTTGGACATTGTGGCCATTACAGAAACATGGTTTAATGAATCACATGATTGGGATATAGCCATAGCTGGCTATAATCTATTCAGGAGGGACCGAGAAAATGGAAAAGGAGGAGGAGTAGCCTTGTATGTCAAAAGCAATATTAAAGCTACTGAAATGCAGGGGACATGGGGAAAAGAAGAAGCGCTCTGGATTGCGTTGGAGAGAGGAGATGGCACTGTCATCCATATTGCTGTAGTCTATAGACCTCCAACTCAAATTGAAGAGAGAGACAATGAATTGATTAGAGATATTGCCAAGATAGCATCAAAGGGGGAAGCAATCATATTGGGTGACTTTAATCTACCTGATGTGGATTGGATTACTCCTTCTGCACATCTGGAAAGAAGCAAAAGAATTGTGGATGCTCTCCAAGATGCATTATTTAGACAAATGGTGATGGAACCAACCAGGGAAAGCTCAACGCTGGATGTAGTGCTCACCAACGGTGATAGTGTGTCAAATGTCTGCGTGAGTGCCCCTGTGAGCAACAGTGACCATCACACGGTGTGGTTTGAAATAAAAGCCATGGCACAGACCAATCATAGCAAGCTCAGAGTCCTAAACTTCAAATACACTAACTTCAATCAAATGGCAGAGTATGTAAAGGAGGAGATGACGGGGTGGGAAGAGATAAAGGAAGTGGAATTGCAATGGGCTAAACTAAAGGAGGCATTGAAAGGAGCAACAGATAAATATGTAAGAAGAGTAAATAAAAGCAAGAGGAGAAGGAAACCTATTTGGTTTTCCAAAGAGGTGGCTGCTCATATAAAGGCAAAAAACACAACTTTTGCAAAATTCAAAAGCTTGCAGACAGAAGAACACAGAAATGAATACAGGATCAAACTCAAAGAGACAAAACGAGAAATAAGGATAGCAAAATCAAAGGCAGAGGAAAAGATGGCTAAAGATGTTAAGGGTGGCAACAAAAATTTCTTCAGGTATATTCGGGAAAGGAAAAAGATCAGAGTTGGAATTGCAGGACTCAGAAGTGCTGGGAAAGGACTCGTGGAAAGTGACACTGAAAAAGCAAAATTGCTAAACAATTACTTCTGCTCTGTGTTTACTAAAGAAGATCCTGGGGATGGACCAGCTGTGACTCCCAAATATAAAAATGGGAATGAAGTAGATACCACACCATTCACAGCAGAAGAGGTGTTAGAACAACTTGCTAAACTGAAAGTGGACAAAGCCATGGGACCGGATGGGATACATCCCAGGATACTGAAAGAGCTCAGAGAGGTTCTTGCAGGACCGTTAAAGGATGTCTTCAACAGATCCTTGGAAACAGGAGAGGTTCCTCAGGACTGGAGAATGGCTGATGTCGTACCTCTACACAAAAGTGGTGACAGGGAAGAAGTGTCAAACTACAGACCCGTGAGCCTTACCTCGGTGGCAGGAAAAGTAATGGAGGCGCTCCTGAAAGAGCGAATAGTGAACTTTCTGAAAACCAACAGCTTGCAAGACCCGAGGCAACATGGTTTTACCGAAGGACGATCTTGCCAGACAAATCTGATCGAGTTCTTTGACTGCGTGACGAGGGAACTAGATCGGGGGCATGCAATGGATGTCATCTACCTGGATTTCAGCAAAGCCTTTGATACTGTTCCTCATAGGAGGCTTATCAACAAACTCAGTAGCTTGGGGATGGGTCCCAAGATGGTAAACTGGATTAGAAATTGGCTGACTGACAGACGACAGAAGGTGATTGTACATGGAGCTCACTCGGATGAGAGGAAGGTGATTAGCGGGGTGCCCCAGGGTTCGGTCCTGGGCCCGGCACTGTTCAATGTATTTGTGAGTGATATTGCTGAAGGACTGAATGGAAAAGTCTGTCTTTTTGCAGACGACACAAAAATTTGCAACAGAGTGGACTCCCCTGAGGGAGTGGTTAACATGAAGAAAGATCTACAAAAGCTGGAAGACTGGTCTAAAGCTTGGCAACTACGATTTAATGCAAAAAAGTGCAGTGTCATGCACTTGGGTAGCAGAAATCCAAGAGAAATGTACAAGATAGGGGGAGAAAGGTTGGTATGCACAGTTCAGGAAAAAGACCTTGGTGTGATTATCTCTGCTGATCTCAAGGTGGCAAAACAGTGCGACAAGGCGGTGGCAAAAGCCAGGAGGATGTTGGGCTGCATACAAGAGGGATTACCAGCAGAAAAGAAGAGGTACTTATGCCACTGTATAGGTCACTGGTGAGGCCTCACTTGGAATACTGCGTTCAGTTTTGGAGACCATATCTTGCAAAGGATGTAAAAAGACTGGAGACTGTTCAGAGGAAGGCGACCAAAATGATTTGGAGCCTGCGTCAGAAGCCTTATGAGAAGAGACTTGAAGACCTAAATATGTATACCTTGGAGGAAAGGAGGCACAGGGGAGATATGATTCAGACCTTTAAATACTTAAAGAGAAATGATGAACAAACAAACCTCTTCCAAAGACGGGGAACCTGTAAAACTAGAGGGCATAACATGAAACTGCAAGGGGGTAAATTGAAAGGCAATGTCAGGAAATATTTTTTCACTGAAAGGGTGGTGGATGCTTGGAATGCCCTCCCGATGGAAGTGGTAGGGGCGAACACGGTGACGGAATTCAAGAAGGCATGGGACAAACACAGAGGATCCCTTTACAGAAATAGGAAAAAAAACAAAATAAACGGTACCATCTAACTTCCGAATGGAGTGGTGGGTTTACCCCTGAACAAGGATATGGAGAGGGGTGGCCTGCGCGGAGCGACAGGTGCACCTACTCTTGCCATCTCGCTGGGCAGACTGGATGGACCATGCTGGTCTTGATCTGCCGTCAACTACTATGTTACTATGTATGTTACTATGTAGCTCAGTCTCCAAGGCTGCTGGTAGAGGAGCACAACCCAGAAGTTAAGGGACCGGACTGGAGTCTCTACAGGAACGCTAATTGCAGGTAAGGCCTAATTACTCTTTGTGATGGGTGTTATTAGGCCTCTTGAGGTTAGGTAGTTGGGTGCGAAGATAAGGTCTGGTGAGGATCCATGTCTGTGTGTCGGGGTGTTGATTATTTGCGTGAATTGGAGTGAGCTCATTGCTTGGAGAAATGCTTCTGCATCCTTTTTGTTAGTGGACTTAAGAGTTGCTGTCCTTATGGGGTTTTTTTTGTTCGACTGACGTCTTAGCTATGTCATCCAACTGGGCAAGATGGCACCCTTGGGCAGGAAGGGAACCACGCATGCGTGGTAGCATTCCCAAAGGCTTTCTTTGAAAGCTGGGGAAATGCTCCGTGCAGGCTCCGTCGGCACAGATGTCACCCATATGTGAGGACTGATTCCTGCTGTTTCCAAAGAACGCCTGTTAAAGGTGAGTAACTACGCTTTCTTTTTATTCTAGTGGAGGAGTGGACTAGTGGTTGGGGCAAGGTACTTCAGGCCGGAAGGTCGGGGGTTCAAATCCCACTAGAGGACAGCAACCTTGGGCCGGAAGGACTGGGGTTTCTAGTCCCACAGGTGCTCCTTGTGGTCTTGGGCAAGCCACTTAACCCTCCATAGCCCATGTTCCCTGTAAAATAGTTATCTCTAAGTTATAATGCCCTGTTCAATGTAATTTCAGTTTGTTCAATGTAAACCGCACTGATGCAGAATAGCGCGGTATATAAGAGAATGTATGTAAATAAATAAATAAAGAAATAGTGCATGTACCTTTCAGAAGAATAAAGGCAGCAATATAATGATAAGAAAAATTTTAAATCTTAAATTTAAGACACATTATGGGATATAATCTAATTCATTGTGCCCCCAGAGTTCTAAATATTTTCTGTGGTGATATCTTGTGGTTGACTGAAGTGGAGGAGTAGCTTAGTGGTTAGCGCAGCAGGCTGAGAACTGGGGAAATCAGTTTAAACCCTTCTCGTACTGACTGTCCTTATGACCTTGGGCAAAGCACTTCACTCTCCATTGCCTTATGTACAACCTAGATTGTAAGTCTGCTTAGACATGGAAGTTCTCCATGGACAAGCAGGATGCGTCAGCCACACCTGGTGACGTCCTCCAGGTGGCGCCATAGACGGAAATGCTCTCCATGTAGGTATGTGTAGGTAACCCCACCTCATCGGTCTGCCCCTAGCCCGACTAGTAAGAACATAAGATATACCATACTGTGTCAGACCAAGTTCCATCAAGCCCAGAATCCTGTTTCCAACAGTGGGCAAGCTAGGTCATAAGTACATAGCAGTCTCCTTTCTTCTTCTGCCTTGCACAGCTCTCCAAGTTTCAACAGCAAATATGACATCAAGATGCTCAAACCCGGTTTCAAAAAATGCCCAAGATGTGGCAGGAAAATGAACAGCACAGACGCACACGACCAGTGCGTCCGATGCTTAGGAGCCAGCCATTGAGTGGATGTCTGCTCCCACTGCTCAAGAATGTCCCCCAGAGCGAGGAAATCATGTAGTCATGCCCTGAAGGGACTACCTGGCTTCCAGTCAACCCTCTACCACAGATCAGCCAATTGGATCCAGCCTGCCTTCGCTGGGACCATCCCTTACCTCTCATACTCCAAGTCAGGCCTTTGACCAGCTACTGCCCTCACTGGCATGGGATGCGCCAAGCAGGGCCTCCATCTCTGGCCGTTCGACATACTAAAACCCCTTGGCATCCGTCCAGGCACCAGCTCCACCCTCTGCTCCCAATCAGGCTCCAGCGATGGCTTCTGTGGCCTCCCCGGGCTCCCCTGCAGTCCCATTTCCAAAGCGGCATTAGCCTCTTAGGATGCCATCATGGCGCCGACAACATGGCCGCTTCTGGCTCTGCCCACCCAGCGTCTATTGGCCAGTATCGATGGAACAGCAGAGGCAGGATTGGCTGTCATCATGGGACCTTGGGGGAGCCCCACTGACATCGCTGTGCCAACGGAGGATGCTCCCCTCTGTGCGCAAGTATCGAAGCCAGCCCACCAAGCAGGTGTGGCTGACGCATCTTGCTTGTCCAGATAGAGGGATTCCTTGGTGCGGAGAGGCAGCGAGAAGCGGCAGCATGGAGCGGAGGCCACCGCGTCTGACAACCCGACGCTGCAGCAGCAGCACGAATGGAAGCAGTAGCAACAGCCGGGGCAGACACAGCAACCAGAATAGAAACCACAGCCATAGATGCAAAGACTGCGACAACAGTGATAGGAGCAGCAGGTGCAGATAGCAGCACAAAAGAAAAGGACACAGGACTGCAAGCCGCTGCAGCTCCCCCACCTCCAGCCCGCAGCACCACAGAAAGAGACACAGGGCTCAAAACAGTTACACCTCCTCTACCTCCACCTCCATCTCTACCAGCGGATATGGGAGGTACTGATGCCAGGATCTGGCGGCCACTGATAACTCTGCTGCCATCCTGGAACTCCTTACTCGACTAGTTGAGCAAACTTTTATGCTGCCCCCAACTGTGGCAGACCGGTTACCTACTGCTCACTCCGAGGTAACGGCCCTGTCTCCACCTGCCTGAATACCCAAGTTTCACCTGGTCACGCTCTCCAGACCTCCAGTCCCCCAGACCACCAAATGGAGGAGAGCGGCGCGGATGAGATGGAGAGCCGCCCTGGGCATCAGCTCCACTAGGGGCACCCCCCCAAAGGAAAACCCTGCAGCCATGGGTATGGAGAAGCAACCAAATTAGCAACCCCTGCCTGAGGACCTCACCTAACCCAGGTTCCTGAGGAAGGTAGCGGCAATATTGGCACGAACTCCCGCAAACACTGCAGAGGAGCAGGAACCGGAGGTTCTTAAATACCTCAATGCACCGAAATCGGCGATTGCCTTGCCCATTCACCGGAAGCTACGGGACAACCAATAGTACTTCAAAGGAAAGTCTGCAGTGGACCGGCAGCCAGTGCAGGTGCTTCAAGATTGGTGTTGTGTTCCCTCCTGGAGGCTCCATGCAAGATTCTGGCGGCTGCATTCATTGCAAACTGCAGTGGATTCAGCGTGCTCTTCGGGAGTCCATATAGTATGGCGTTAGCATAATCAAAATGCTTGCTTACTAGGACTTGAAAGATTGTCCTGAAGTCATCTGGCTCGAGCAGCTGCTGGAGTTGACGGAGTGTCCTTATTTTGTGGTAGACTGCTTTGACCATGTTGCTGATCTGGGCCTTCATGTTGAGCTGTTGGTCAAGCGTGACTCCTAGGTAGCGTACCGTGGGCTTGCTGAAGAGCTCGGCATCTCGTACTTTCAGTGAGGCGGGGAGGGGAGTGAATGCTGGGTTCCTGGTGATAAAGAGGACCTCCGTTTTGTTGAAATTTATTCTGAGCCTCTGCATATGCAGGCAGTCAGTGACAGCATCGAAGCAGGCTGTCAATGGTGAGAGATCTGGATGTTCTGTTGAGATAGGCATGTAAAGCAGGACGTCGTCGGCGTAGACCAGGCAGCTAATACTGAAGGAGCAGATGAGAGCACAGATGGGTTGCATGTAAACATTGAATAGTAGGGCTGAGAGTGATGATACCTGAGGCACGCCTTTCTCTTGTGGGAAAGGTTTGGAGGTAGAGGAGCCGATTCGAATGTGCTGCCATCTGTCTGATAGATATGACTCACACCAGGTTAGTGCTGTACTGTGGATACCCTTCTCCTTGAGACGCATCAGGAGTATTTCGTGGCTTACGGAGTCGAAGGCTGCGGCGATGTCCAAGAAGATCAGGGCAAACCCCTGCCTGATGTTGTCCAGTCCGATGGTTAAGGAGCTGAACAGAGTGGTCAACAGGGTCTTGATGCCATGCGACTCCCTGAAACCATGCTGACATGGATTGAGGGGTGCGTTTGTGGTGGTGAAGTTGACGTTGGACGACCTTCTCAATAATTTTTGCCAGAAGAGGGATACTTGAGATTGGCCTGTAGGAATCCACCTTTGCTGGGTCCAGCTTGAAGGAAAGAAGGTTTTTCAAGGAGCCATGCTTAGCGTCAGGATTTCAACACATCCTATTTCAGGACGTGCTAATGACAAACCTGAGAACTCCATCTCAGCCTTGCCAAAGGAATCCTAGGCCACGGCCTTGACAACACTCAGACCTCGCCGAGTGCAGTAAACATCTCGTGAGCACAGCCTTCGACGCCTTTGACATGAACATCAGGACCGCCAGCACCATAATCTCCGCCAGGTGATAGGCACGGCTGAGGGCCTCAGGGCTGCTGGGTGACACACATGAGAGGATTGCAGATGCGCCCTGCGACAAAGTAACTGACACAGTGAATGACATGAAGGAACACTGCACCACGTTACAAACATTGGCAGAGGATGGGCTCGAACACCCCACCAACTCCCAAAAGGACAGCTACCACCACAAGCCTTACTACCCCTCCAAGAGATACTCTGTCAACCATAAGTGGCAGGGCTCAAGATACAAACAACGTTCCTACCAAGCCCCTTCGCACCAGTGGCAAAACACAGGGAGCGCAAGCAAAAGAAGCCAACGGCCCTCACACAGGGAAGAGCAGGACCTCCTTTTGACAATCATTGCCAGGCTGCCCTCCTGGTTGGGGGACGCCTGGCAGCTTTTCTGGTAGCATGGAATTCCATCACGACAGACAAGTGAGTTCTCCAAATCATCCCAACCTATCAGCAAGACACCTCACCTCTTACCCCCCATGGCAATGGAACTCATATATCTGTTGGCATCACGAGCAATACAGCGGGTGCCTGCAGACAAAGTCAACACTGGTTTTACTCCAGATACTTCCTTGTTCCAGAAATGTCAGGTGGAGTATACCCAATCCTGGACCTCCGCAAACTAAACAAATTCATAACAAAGGAGAAATTCAGGATGTACTCCCTCAACTCCATCTTGCCGCTCATACAGACTGGGGACTGGCTGGGCTCCCTGGACCTGCAAGAAGCCTACACCCATGTCCTCCATCCACAGGTCTCCCAGGAAATACCTCTGCTTCCACATGCTGGGACATCACTACCAGTACCAGGTCCTTCCCTTCGACCTTTCTCCATCACCGCATGTCTTCAAATGTATAGCTGTAGCAGCAGCACATCTCCACAAGCAGAGTATCAACATCGTCCCATACCTGATGATTGGCTCTTCACAGCCCATCAGCTCAAGAGGCACAGGCAACAGTACAGAGGACAATGACCCTGCTGTCCACGCTGGGATTCCTGATCAACCGCGACAAGTCGCAATTGCAACCATCCCAATGCCTGGAGTTCATAGGGACAGTTATTGACACATGTGTCTCAAAGGCCTTCCTTCCAGAGCAACGAGTGAACACAATCACCTCTTTGGCTCAAGATCTTGCCACGGCCAAACAAACTACCACACGATCCAACCTATGCCTTCTGCGACATATGGCAGCGGCCACATCGGTCCTTCTGCTAGCAAGGATGCATACTGTATGTGTAGTCTCCAGTAGCACCTGCGAGCACACTGGAGACAGCACTCACAGCCCCTGACCACATGCGTTCCCATGGAACCCTGGGTCAAGGAAGGCCTCCACTGGTGGACCTCACCAGCAAACCTCTCGGGGGGGCAAGGACCTCCACTAGTGCAAGCATCACATTGTGCTGACCACGGAGGCCTCCACTACAGGGTGGGGAGCCCACCTACCACAGCTCAACACTCAAGGGTCATGGACTATGAAGGAGAGAAATCTCCACATCAGTCTGCTTGAACTCAGGGTCATCAGGTACGCACTGAAGGCCTTCCAACAACACCTAAAAGGGAAATCTATCTTGAATCCATACGGACAATCAAGTAGCCATGTTCTGCATCAGTAAACAAGGGGGGACAGGGTCCCGCTCCCTTTGCAAAGAAGCACTCGTGACATGGTCCCTTGCGCTGTCCAATGGCTGCCTACTGCGGAAATCCTATCTCTCAGGCGAACAGAACACCTTAGCTGACAGGTTGAACAGACAGCTGGAGCCGCCCAGAGGTCGCCGACTCCATTTTCCAGCAGTGGGAAACGCCGCAGCTTAACCTCTTTGCCACAGAGCAGAATTTGAAGTGTCCCCTCTCCTGTTCAAGGTGCCAGTCATCCAAGAGCATAGCCATGGATGCATTCAACGTGTGCTGGGGGGAGTGGTCACTAGCGTATACCTTTCCCCGACCCCTCTGATCTCTGCGACCCTGCAGCGAGTCATCAGGGGCAAGGCTCACATCCTGATTGCATCCCACTGGTCCAGCCAGATGTGGTTCCCCCTCCTACTCCGCCTTGCCCACCGATATGACTTCCCCTGAGACAGGACCTCCTCACCCAGAACAGCGGGAACACATGATACAAGACATTCCAATCTTTAAGCCCTCACACTGACAGCCTGGAGATTGAGCGGCTAAACCTCTCAGCCCTCGACCTGCCTAGAGAAGTACAGCATGTGGTCCTGGCAGCAAGGAGACCGTCCACGCGGAAATCCTACAACCTCAAGTGGAAGTGTTTTAGCATTTGGTGTGCAGCCTGCGACCTGAACCTGACCTTGTGTCCAGTTATGAAGGTCCTTCAATACTTTACCTCCCTCTTCGAGCTCGGCCTAAAGAACCATACCATTAGAGTCCACCTCTCAGCAATAGCGGCCCTACACAATCAAGCGGACGAGACCGCCAGTAACTCCATCGCAACACTACCAGTTGTCGCATGATTCATGAGAGGTTTGGCTAACCTGAGACCCCCCCGGTCAGACCACCGATACCACCCTGGAACCTCAACGTTGTCCTGCAACAGCTGACCCAGGAACCCTACGAGCCACTCCAGTCAACGGCCCTAAAGTATGCATCTTGGAAAACCCTCTTCCTGTTCACGTTCACGTCCGCCAGGAGAGTCGGTGAGCTGCAGGCCCTTGTGGCTCACCCACCATTCATGCAGCTTCACCAGGACCATGCCTCCCTTCGCACCAACCCGAAGTTCGTCCCGAAGGTGGCATCAGCGTTACACATCAACCAATCTGTCGAACTGCCCATGTTCTTCCCAGAACCCTATTCTTCCATGGAAGAGCAGGGCTGCATATCTTTGACCGAGTCAGGGCCCTGCACATCTATATCCACAGGACAGAGTCCATTCGACAATGGACACAACTTTTCGTGTCTGTCTTACCCCCAACCGACCAGGAAGACCCATCACAAAAAGGACGCTGTCATAATGGATATCGGACTGCGTCACCTATTGCCACAACAAGGCAGAAACGCAGGCTGGTACTAAAGTGGGAGCGCACCAACTCCGTGCGCGGGCCATGTCCATCGCCAACCTGCACTCTGTGCCAGTGAGTGACATCTGCAAGGCCGCTATGTGGTCCTCAGTGCTCACCTTCTAGAAACACTACTGCCTGGAGCTCAAGGCACAGGCAGACAACACCTTCGACCGGACTTTCCTCTCCACCGCCACTAAGAGAACGGGGAGCAAACGGCCTCAGGAACCACCTGCCGGACGGCAACTACTGGACGCAGGCAGGTGATTGTGGTCTGTCTCTATTGAACTCTGTGCCTTTGCACTGTGTTGTGATATGTTTGCACTATGCTCACATGTTTGCACCATGTTGCTCATAAATTTGCACTCTGTTCATTCGCACTATATTCACTTTGTTGAAAGTACACTGTGTTGAAGTTGCACTCTGTTCATTGACTTCACGTTTGCACTATGCCTGGCTGATATTGATTGCATTGTTGATGCAATAAACTTGCAACCAGCACAGTGGTGAAGTATGTTCCTTGCGTACAAATTCACGCCTCCCTTATCCCTTATCCACCACAGTGTGCGCACACAGGCGCAGCTAGGGAGGCGCCAGGTGTGACTGACACATCCTGCTTGTCCATGGAGAAAGCAAGGTTACTTACCTTTAATGGGGGTTCTCTATGGACAGCAGGATAAGTAAGCCACATGATCCTACCCACTTCCCCTGGATGAGGTTGGCCCTGTTCCGGCATGCAGCCTAGTTGGGGAAAGGCAAAATTGGGGACACACTGGCCGGGTACCTACACATGCTCAGAAAGGTTTACCTTTCTGAGCTCTGGAGAGCACTTCCATCTATGGCGCCGCCCAGAGGACGTTACCGGGTGTGGCTGACTTATCCTGCTGTCCACGGAGAACTTTCATTACAGGTAAGCAACCTCGCTTAACTGGTTTACCTGTTTATAGATGTTCTTGAACCTCTCCTTTGGAAATTCAAATCCAGACAGCTCCATACAGATCAGCACTTTGCTGAAGGCTTTAGGAGTCCACAACAAGCGGAAGGGTTTGGGAAATTGCAAAATAAAGAAAACACCAGAGTGATGGGGGGCTGGGGGGGGAGGAAAGAATGGAACTTCATGCACCTTTTTATCATTGTAGACTACTTGTGGAAAGGGTGTGAATACCAGGGCTGGGGAAAGGAATAGCAAGAAATCCTGGTTGGCAGACGGTGGATGAACCTTGGCACAACCCTCAGGTGGTGTGTGTTAGTATAGCTGTTTGAGGTTGCAGGGCTGATTTGTCAAAAGTTCCTTTAGATTTTACTTGGAGTAGTTGACTTGCAAAGGAATTGTGCATAAAACTATCCCTTGCTGTGGTTTTGTGTTACTGAATTGTTTTCAACTTCATGTCGTCCTGAGAACCGCAAGGACTTAAACTCATTTATCCATGTAAATAGACTTAGTTTGTGAAGCTGCGTCTGGCACAGTACTTAGAAATTTGAAAAGGGTGACGTGCTGAGAATTTGAAGAAGTTTAAACAAATTCTAGCTTTGCATTTTGTATCCTTTTCTTGTTAATAGATGTTCCATCTAATTCTCTCTAGCTCGCTTACGATTTGTGGCTGCGGTTGCCTTGAGGTCTAGCTTGATTTGGTTGTAGAACAAGGATGTGTAACATAAACAGCTAGTCTGCAGCTGTGCACATCGCCCTGGGAATGGTTGTCTTAGCCAGCAGGTTCTGTGGATTGCAAACGAAAAGCTGTAAGCATTTCATTGCTGTTCTTGTGTTGAGGCCATTTGGTTTAACTGTTTGCGGTGATAACTAGGGACTTAGTGTTACTGAAGGCCCACTGGAGCACTGGGCAATAGTGAAAGCCTCGGAGTACCGAAGGGTGAAATGCCCAGTGCTGGGCACGTTACATTGCAAGGGATTTGCGGATCTTTTCTTGAGACTTGAAAGTCCTTTGCCAACAATAAAATCACAAAATATGAACTATTTTTTTTCATTTCATCTACATATGAAACTGGAAGTAAAAACATCTACAATTTATCTTGCCCTGTAATTGAAGGATTCCAGTATAGTTCAGGAAAGCTCCTTCAGTTATATGGGGGAAATCCAGCATTATTGTTTTGATGACATTGGCAGAGGAAGACTGACGGCAATCAGGGGATTTTTTAACTTTTACTGTAAGGTAACCTCTGGTTTCCCTTGAATGGATGATCCAGTCGCAGACCTTGTGAGTGAATGAACAGTCCAGAGCTCCAGGGTCCCTAGTTCAGTGCTTTTCATTGCAGGGCACAGGTGTCGGCGGCAACACCATGGGCCTTAGTTGTGACGCCTTCCCCCATCTCATTTAGAAATGTGCTACTGGTGCTACCTGCTTATCTGATGATCTGTTTTCTGCCCCACCTTACCGCTCTCAGTAGGTTTGAGCCATGCGTATTCTTGCAAGGCAGAGAACAGTGCTGGAATTCAGACACCATGTGGTTCATACTTACTGAGAGCCATGTGGTGCCATAAAAAACAGGGCGGCTGCTTAGAGACGTCACCTTCTCCCAAGGCTTTTAAATGGCGTGGGCGTGGGGGTGAGGGCATCATAGAAAATCCAGGATAGGACTGGCTTGAAGGGGAGGCGATGGCAACAGAATAATGGGGGCTGACTGGTGGAATGGTGGCTGACGATTGAGACTGGATGAGACGGGGATGGGAGTAGTGTGTGTATTTTGGGAACAGTGTGTGTGGGACAGTGAGTCTGTGTAAGGCAGTGGTTCTCAACCCAGTCCTCTGGGACCCCCAGGCCAGTCAGGGTTTTCAGGATATCCACAATGAATATGCATGAGAGAGATCTGCATACAGTGGAAGCAGTGCATGCAGATTTATCTCATGCATATTCATTGTGGGTATCCTGAAAACCTGATCGGCCTGGGGGTCTCAGAGGACTGGGTTGAGAACCACTGGTGTAGGGGGAGATTTGGATACATTTATTTTTATTTGGATTTATTTCATGTCTTTTCAGTGGTAGCTGAAGGTGTGTGATATTTCAGGTACAGTAAGCATTTCCATGTACCAAAAAACTATACATTTAAGGGGACTATTTACTAAGCTGTGTTATGGCAATTCATATGGTATTTGCCAATAATGCAGCTTAACACTAGTTTTATTTATTTTTAACACTGTGATGCATGTTAAATGATGAGCTGTGAAACATGTAAATGCATGTAAAACAGCTCATTATTATGCAAAACAAGTAATGCAGCTTATCATAAGCTCTGTCAACTTTCAATAAATAAGACTACTGTAACTCCTTATTAGTGGGGTTCTTTTGGTACCAGCTCAGGTGCCTTCAGATTATCCAGAATGTTGCTGTTGAGCTGTTCTCCTAGCCTGGTAAATTAGTTTGTCTCGTCCCTTAATTTTGATCAGCACTGGCTACAAGTGAACTGCTGTCTTCAGTTTAAGAGCTTAATGATTGCATAGAGCTTTTTATACTGTTCTACATTTTACTTAGCCTTTAGTCCCTTATCATAATGGGCCCTCTGCTCCTATCAAGGAAATTATCTAGTCACTCCCTCCTACAGGAGGCTTCACTTAAAGCATTCCTGAAATTCAGCCTTTTGCTCTGTTGCACCTTCTCTCCCTGTAGATGTTAGTACTGAATTCTCTTAGGAACTTTAAAAAAAGGAATGAAAACCTGCTTGTTCAATAAGGTTTTCTCAAATCTTATTCAATGGCATCTTTGAAATTGAGCCTCTGAACTGCTCGGATTAATACCCCTTCCCCTTCCCTATTATTGCTCTGCAAAAGTCTTTTGGTTTGATATTGCTGTGCTGTTCCACTATGTCTTTTGTATTTTATCGTACTGCGCCTACGTATTTTATCTTCTGGTTATGTACAACACCTTGATGCCAGGCGAAGGGTGGTATGTCTAATACAAATAAATAAAATAATAAAAATAACACCACCTCTTGAGGTGTTGTTAACTCCTCTCAACCCCATCCTAGAAGTATCAGCTTGCTAATATGCAAAGTAATGCTCCCAGGGAACAAGTTAGAAGCCGTCGATGCAAAAATTGCCATCGGTTCTCTTATCTGTAAGAGTGTAGTATGCCCCACAAAACACTCCTTGATGTGTACCAGATTTGTAGTGAAGGCAAAGAAAGTGCTTCCAGGAGATACAATTTGGCAAATTAGGAACAAATACCGTTGTAAAAATATCTGTTTTTAAAATCAATTTTTTTTTATTAAGGATTTATCATAAAGCCAAACATTTAACCCTATAAACACGACATGATCATAATTTGCCTATAGGCCACATCAGAGGTAACAAAATGAATTCAAAGCAAATAGCTTCAGGCAGTGTTGGAGGAACATTTTGCAAAGAAATACCAAAGTTAAATCTGGTATATTTTTGTGCTTTTGGTGGGGGGACGGGGTATGTGTGTTTATCTTAAAATAGTTGTGCTGTATTGCTGAGATTTTTCCATGATGGATGTGGAGTTCAGGCCTTTAGGGATGTGTTTTTTGTTGTGGCTGTATATAATGTGCCTGGGGGAAAATTGGAAACTGATGTTATTGTTGGGATTATGGAAAATGTTTGGTTGTTTGTAGTGGCACAATAAAAATAAATAATTTACAAAACCCCCCAGATACCTTCTGTACAAAAAGTGTAAATTTATCTTAAAGTACATGCAATGTTTTTTTTTTTTTTTACAATATAAAATAGTGTAATAGCATAACCTTTTGTGCCTGTGAAAATGAAAATATGAAAAATAACAAAAAAAATACAAACTATCATCTTTATATTAATTTCATGTTTTACATTTCAGTTGATTTATTTTGTGTACATACCTTTGAACAATACAAATACTGCTTATAGGCTCCAGAGTGGATGCTGATTTATCAATTTCTTTGCAAGGAACACAATTCCCAGGTCTCCCCTGGTAACTCCAGTGGATATGGTTAGAAGATACTTGAGTAAGTGTTGGGGATGTTGGGTGAGATGCTCCCACCTCTGGTGAGGACCCAGTATCTTCTATTAGGGAGGAATCTTCTCCTCCTAGTGGCGTTGGGAGTCCTGAGGGGCTAAACCTCAGACTTTCTTGAGTCCTGTCTAGAGGTAATCACTCAAAGGACCACATTTATTGCCACGTTTGCGCTAGAGCTTGACTGCATTTATAGTTCCACAATATTAATAAGCTGTTCTTTGGTACAGAGAGATGTATTTTTCCTGATTTGTCTAGGTCATTGCAGAAGAAACAACGGGATTTCTTGGTGCTATGGCAGAGGGTTTCTGCCCTTGGTCTGTCTTTTGCTTATGATTTCTTGTATGTGTGTGATTATATTTGAGGGTAAAAGGTTTGTGTTTCATGAACCAAGACAACGTAATGATTTTCTTGTGGTAAGAGATGCAGCTAATGTGTAGGTGGCGCCTCAGTGGCATGCTGTGATTTGTCGGAGGTGGCCTTTTGAGGGAGGTGTTAGACTTTGTAAATTTTTTGCTTTGTTTCTTGTGAAATTTTTTCTTTTCTTGGATCTCTTTCCTTTATTTGTGGTCTTAAGAGGTATATTGTTGTATTTCAGGCATTTCTGTATATTTTTTGATTTATTCATTTCTAAATTTCCTCAGTTGATTGTATATCGAAGTGAATTGTGTAAAGTGATAAATACAAAAGAAAATGATAAATGGCCTTTACCCACAGGAGTAATGTTCACAAATCTGTAAGTTTGATCCCCTATGCCAACGTATATATATCTGAGGTCATTCTCTAAATGAGTTGCTTAAGAGAGAAAAGAAATACATTTGAAACAGACACCTCAGGATGGCAGTGATGTGGTGCATAACCCTTTGTAGTCTATCTCTTTTAGAATGTAAGCCAAAAATTTGTGGGAAAGTATTTTATTTTAAATGGTGCCTTTCAACAGTTACGGAGGAAAATATCTGTAATAGGATAAAACATCTATATGACTCAGCCTTTGGTTTACCTTAGCACCACGGATCGTCACTCCTAATGCAGGTTGCCATTTTTCACAAAGGAAATTTCCTGCTACAGTGACCGACCTAGCACATTGGGCAATCCAGTCTAGAGAGTCCCCGCCTCTTAAGATGTTGTTTTGGGGGGATACGCTTTCAGTAAAAACCGCAGAGAATATACAAATCAACAAAATCAGTCTTCTAGTCACTCTCTGAATCGCCAAACTCAAATAATCTGAATTTACCTAGGAGCTATGATAGTGTTCTTTTTGTAGTGACTTTAAATAGGAGAGGAGGAGATAATCAGTGGCTTTCTGCTTTTAAGAAGAACAGATTCGTTTTTGTTTTTGACACAATTGAGCCACGTGGTTTGAATCAGGAGTTGGATTTAAGTGGTCTTTATGAAGTGTATTTTCCTTATGAACTTCAACTTTGGCATGCTTTTGTTTATTTTTTTTTTACTGTGCACCTTATATATTTTTTTTTTAACTTTTATATCCATTGTAATGCGTCTCCCATGATTTTTCCATCTCTTGGTACAGCAGCCATCTTGCACTGTGTGCTGACTGTTAATGCAGGGCAGCTCAGTGAACGTCCCACGCCAAATGCTTAGCATGGGATAGGGCAGTGACTGGGCGAGTTAGGGATCTGTGTGGGTGTTTGTGGCACAATGTAGTTATCACAGATGTCATTGGCATACACTAGTCTCAATTGCTTCCATCAATGCAGGTGCACTTAACCGGCTTCTCAGTGGGCACCATCAGATGTGCTTGCTGGTTAATGCAGAGGGACATGTCGGGCACCCCCTCAACAGGTAGTGCAGGTCTACTCCACCTCCTGCACTAGGTTGTGAGGCTTAATGCATGGTAAATTACCCCATATTATAAACATGCTCCTTTATCATGAATTATTCCTTTTAAAATCACATTTTTGGGTTTTGAATTTATAAAACGGATGAATGATTATAATTTGTCCTTAGGAAATTGTGTTCCTTGGGAAGAAATTGATAAATCATGATCCGCTCTGGAGCCTATGTAATATTTGCATTGTTGAAAGATATGAACACACAAATATATCAGCTCTGTGGATGGGCATGTTTACTACCATGCGGTAGTTTGCCGCAAGCCAAGCCCCAAACGTTAGTGCTCGAGGTGGCATAGACCTGTGGGAAATGTTGTTGGGGATGCGCCTATCATGGCCCTCTAAAGTTACTGTGGAGAGACACAACTCACCACTCTAACCAGGAAGCACATCTAACGCTGTTGCACTTAGCACCACCCATCGAGGAGGTTATAAGTGCACCCACGCCGATGACAGCAGTCATACTTAGCACACGCCAATGATGCCTGCGCTCCAACTCTAACCCTCCCCATCCAATACTAAAGGCCACTTACTGCACTGCTCTGCACTAACAATGTGGCGCTCTTAGCACGCTCTAAAGTTCGTGCTACCCATTAGCGCATTTTAGCAAACATTCTCCAAAACTAGTATAAAGATGACGGTTTACTTTATATTTTTTTATTTTTCATTCCTTTTTTTTTTTTCTTCATTTTCACAGGTCACATAAGTGTGTGGTGTTATACTACTTTATATTGTCAAAGAATACATTGTATGCACACATTTAGTATAAATTTCAGCTTCCTGTACAGATATCTGCTTTAAATTTAGTTTGTTATCCCTGATGCAGCTTATGGGCAAAACATGGCTATGTTGTGTTTTTTAGGTTTTACGAGACATCCTTTACTTAAAGAAACTTGATTTAAAAGGAAGTATTTTCATAGTTGCATTTGTTCATAGTTTGCCGAATTATGGGGGAGAAACTACGGTACGATCTGACATTTTACCACAGCTTAGTTTGCTGCAGGAGTCATTAACCTACAACTTTGGGATCCAGCATTCCTGCAGGCAGATGTGTTAGGGTAGCAGTGCTGCAGGTTAGTGACTCCCGGAGTAAGGGAGTAATGCAGCTTGCAGTGATTGGAAGCTATTAGTCCAAAGTAAAAATTATGCTTTATTTTTCCTGACTGGGAGCATTAGGCGCTACACATGGCCTGACGCTCCAGGCATCTGTCTTAAAGGGGCCATGCTTATATCAGAAGACCAGTGGCCTGGAGATTCCCCTTCCCCAGGAACAGTCCCCCCACATAGATCCTGGTCCCTCTATGCTCCTGTAGAAGACCCCCAGCCTACCCGCCAGATTCAGAATGAAGGCTCCTTTAAGATAGAGGGACATCTAAAGGTATACTACTGGGGGCCTACCTTTTAGATGTCCCTGGGGGTATATGGCTAGGCCGTCAGAAGCGATCCCCTGTTTCTCTCAGGCACTGGCACTAGGTTCAAAGTGGTACCCAGGATACCCTAGTGGTAGTCTTATGGTACTATCAGTAGTGGGTCAATCTAGGGGATACCATGTGCTATTTTAATCCCAATACTGGCACTTTAATAACTACCACCCTTTATCTCTTGGTACCATTTTCTTTGCCTTGTCTTTCTCTTTTTACAGTATCCTGCCCCTTTTCATTCCTGCCGAAGATTTGTAGTTAGTTCCGATCCCTCTCCACCCCCCCCTTAAAGTTATGAACTCCTTTGTTGACTGAATCCCCACCTCAGACTATATTTTATTTTTAAGTTAAGGTGCAGCCAGACTCCTAGCTGTTGTATGATGAGACTGCAGCTAGGGGTCACTGTGGATGAGAGGACATCTAGGACAAGAGCAACCAAGTCTTTCCTGCCCCCCACCAGTCCCGAGGGGGATCATGCCATAAGTGACAGGGAAGGGACAGAGTGCTGGCAGTACCCTAAATTTTAATAGATGATCGGGGATGGGTAGTTTTGATTTAGGGGCTCATTTAAAACATAAAAAAGGGTATTTAGAAAAATTTCCACAAATGGGGGAGTAGGGGTGCTTTGCTATTTGATTAGGGGTTTAGTTGGCTATTATTTTCACATCAGCAGTCCAGCTCTTCAAAAGATGCCAGGCTTCACTTGGGGTCTGCTATCTTTTCATTGCTGCAGCTCGAAACATTCAGTAATCTTGCTTTTAGCAAAACACACGAAATGTTTACTTCAGGATTCGCTAAACCATGGTATTTATTTATTTAAAAATGTATATTCTGCTCACTGACGGGGTGGATTACACAAAGTACATACAAAATCATATGAAGTAAAACCAATATTAAACTCTAAATTAAAAGTAATGTAAATCAAAACCTCAAAATTAACATAAAAACATAACATTTAGCATAACATAATACCAAACAAACACAAAGGCAACAATCGGATTGCAATTCTAATTATACAATTCTTAACATAATGTAGCAAATGCTTGCCTAAAAAAGTAAGCTTTTAACTGTCTTTTGAATGATGACAAATCAAAAATCTTAGATAAATCTTCTGGTAATATATTCCACAAAGGTAGAACAGATGTTGAAAAAATTATATTCCATAATGCTTGGCATGAAGGTGCCAAGAGTCACCAAATCCCATGGTAGATTTTCATGCCATAAAATAGCACACAGATGCCTTATATTACCATGGATTAGTTAAAAGACCTCTAAAGTTGTACCTGAGACAATGGAAAGTGGAGTATCGCCCAAAATCTCAAGAGCAGCAGCGGTAAAAGAAGAATTTGAACCTGGTTCTCAGTCTGCTGCTCCACCACTTCAGATGGGTTGAGGGTTAAGAATGGGGGGAGGGGAGAGATGGGTTTAGGGAAGTAGATTAGGTGAAGAAGTAGACTGTTTGTTTCCTGAGTTGCTATGAATATGCCTGAGCAACCGGGCCAACTATGTAATAGGAAGGGGACCTCTGAGGCTAGCCTGTGTTGTCCAGTGACGACCTTGACTCTCACATTGAAGACTTTGTCTTTGGTTTCTTTTAAATACCTAAGTGGGCCCTGCTTGAGAAACAGAGAAGATTACTGCCCTTGTTCATTATATTGTCCACTGCAGGAGAAGGGAGTCTGGGCTGCCTGGAGTGAATTAGGTTCTTTGGAAGTATTTCAGTGCCGAGTGGAAATGTTTCTGTTTCTTTAGCAGCAGGACATAGGAGCAGTTTTTCTGTTCTAAACAGCTTCTCCATATGGGAGCGTTTGCTTAAGCATGCCTTGACTGGCCGTGGGAGTGCTGGAATTCTTCACCCTTTCCCTCCGCCTGAACATCAGTGTCCACAGCCTCTTCCACTCTTAAGAGACGCATTTATAATTCCGTAAAATAAAACATCTGCCTGCAGGAATGCTGGAGCCCAAAGCCAAGAATGCAGCAGGACATCCAGAAGTCAAATATTTCCTGCAGGGTGGTAGGGAACCCCCAGCTAGTCTGTAAGCCTTAAAGGGACTGCTTTCACATGTCTATTAAGGTAGATTACTGTATCTGCAGACTGACAGGTATGTAAAGTTGCGCCCCGCCTCTCTCACGCTGGTGGAAGCTTCAGCTGGAAATCGTGAAATCCTCACTGATCTTAAAGTGACGCTTTACATCTGCTGCTCTTCGGTCTCTGCAGAACGCGATAAATTTCTTGGATTATCTCTGCCTCTTTGGCTCCCTCAATTTTTTCTTCCTTGTTGAGCAATAATGTAATAATCATGACGATTTTGCCCAGAAGTTAAATGTATTATGTTGCAAATACAAGAATGCAAATCTTTGTACCCAGCATTCCTGTTGCTGCCTCAGTGGCAAGTATTTTGGCCCTGATAGTTGCAGAGGGATAGTTCATGTTCTGCTCCTTTTGATTTCATGTCCTACCAGGTGCTCAACAGTTTGTTTTCTTTGCAGGTAAAGCCTTTGACATCACATATGTGCGCCTCAAGTTTCACACAAGCCGCCCGGAAAGCTTTGCTATCTACAAGCGCACACGGGAGGATGGACCCTGGGTGCCCTACCAATACTACAGTGGCTCCTGCGAGAACACCTATCACAAGCTGAATCGTGTCTTTATTCGCACTGGGGAGGACGAACAGCAGCCGCAGTGCACCGATGAATTTAGTGACATCTCGCCGCTCACTGGTGGCAATGTCGCATTTTCCACGCTTGAGGGGAGGCCTAGTGCCTATAACTTCGATAACAGCCCCGTTCTACAGGTATGAGGTGTGTGGGATGGAGACTGTCGTTTATTGATTGTATACCCTGTTAAACAATGTTGATGTTAAGAGGAGTGCAACTTGCAAACAATGTGTACGTTCTGATAAGAAATGCTATACTGGGTCATCCTGTCTGACCATGCCTAATCGGGTCATTTAGAAGAAATACCCAATAGATCCTACGGGATGAATCAATTCCCTGCTCATTCCCAGCTGCTGACATTAAGTTCCCTAAGCTCCCTGGGCTAATAATTAATGGACCTCTCCTACCTAGATCATTTTTTAACTCAATTTATACTCCTGATCTTAACCACAAATGATATACTATCACCTTTTTCATTTCCCTCAAGAGCAGAGACAAATTCTAGAGAGGTTTTTCTTTGCCAAATGATAGGTTCAGTTACTTATGAAACAGTACACTGAATACAGACTTGATCTCTTCCCGCCCTTGCAGAAGGCTAACGCCCAGCCTCCACACACTGGATTCATGACTGCCAGGATTTTTTTTATTTATTTTATATCTTCCCTCCTCATCATTCATTTGGTTATAGCACTGACCAAATAAATCTGGTATGCAAATGAAGCCCATTGGATATAGGCCATGTGGTCTTTTTCTGTTGTCATGTTTCTGTGTTTCTATGAGGACTGTTGTAGTGGTTGATATGGAAGAACAGACTAGATAGGCCATGTGATCTTTTTCTGTTGTCATGTTTCTATGCTTCTATGTTTATGCAATTGAGGCCCACAATGAGTCTCGGCACATCGTACATCATCACCCTTGGGTGGTCCTTGTGATGCAAGCTGAGGAATGGTGACTGAGTGGTGGAGAGAGTGAACAGTGGTGTCTAGGTAAGGGAGGGGATGATGTAATGTTTTAAGTAAAGTAATTTAAGGATTTAATTGGCTTAATATAGGTATTGACAAATTTTCTTGGAATATAGGAGCCAGCTTAAAAATTTAGGAGGCAGCCGCTGAGAACCTCGGTCATAGTGCCTCCCCACCCCAACCCCAAAAGGTCTGTTGGAGCTACTTTATTAAGAGCCTATGGGAAAAGAAAGTTTTTAATAAACTGGGGCCTTACTGTGTCCATTACATAGTGTCAGCAGAAGGCAGCAACCCTTCTCCTCCTCCCCTCCCTCCAGCCCCAATGATTAAATTGTCAGCAGCATGTTGGTGACCCTTTATAGCTGCACCTGAGGCAACTTCCTTTTTTGCTTCACATATCACCATGATCTGGTAATACGTGAAGCAAAAAACTCACTGCTACCGTACCCTGCCTTCACCCAGTCTCTCTCTCTCTCTCGTATATCCCCCACCCCAGCCATCACTCAGTATCTCTCTCTCTCTCTCTTTATTTTCAGAGCCCTTCTTACAGCTTTCACCCAACATGTCTTTCTCTCATAGCTCCTTTAGGTGTTCACCCAGTGTCTCGCCATTCCTGCTGCTTTTCTGCACCAAAAAGACCATGCTGCTTTCTCACTGTGTAATTCGCTCTCTGCAAAGAGCCTGAGCCAAATGGTGAAGGAGTTTGGGCTGATCTTGTGGTTTCAAGCTGCTCAAGACTTGAAACAGTGAGATCAGCTTGAATTTCCACCACTGCGTGGCTCAAGCTCCTTGCCAATCACGTTGGAAGCGTGAGGCAGCATCTGCCCTTTATCAAATGCATGAAATTATGGGCACAATGGTGACCTGCCGCCTGAGATTTGTCAAGCCCTGGCTTAGTGTATTTTTATTACTACTGTCCTGGCTTTTCTCCACCAGATTCACCTCCAATATTTGCTTGAAAAACATATTTATTTTATTTCTGCCTTTCATAGTAACATAGTATATGACGGCAGATAAAGACCTGTAGGGTCCGTCTAGTCTGCCCAGCAAGGTGGCTAGAGTTGGTGCACCTGCCGCTCTGTGCAGGTCACTCCTCCCTATGCCTTTGTTTAGGGGTGTACCCATCGCTCAGTGTAGGTCACCCCTATTTGTTGTTGAGATATAAGAGATAGTTATGTTTATTTTGAGTTTATCATGTTGCTATAAAGGGATCCACTGTGTCTGTCTGTCCCATGCCATTTTGAATTCTATCACTGTATTTTCCCCCACCACTTCCATCGGGAGGGTATTCCAAGCATCCACCACCCTTTCAGTGAAAAAGCATTTCCTCACATTGCCTTTCAGTTTACCTCCTTGCAGCTTAATGTTTTGCCCTCTAGTTTTACAGCTTCCCCGTCTTTGAAAAAGGCTTGTTTGTTCATTAATACCCTTTAAGTATTTAAAGGGCTGTATCATATCTCCCCTGTCCCTTCCCTCCAGCATATACATATTTAAGTCTTCAAGTCTCTTCTCATACATCTTTTGGCGCAGGCTCCAAATCATTTTGGTCGCCTTCCTCTGAACAGTTTCAAGTTTTTGTATATCCTTTGTGAGATATGGTCTCCAAAACTGAACACAATACTCCAAGTGAGGCTTCCCCAGTGACTTTTACAGTAGCATTAATAACTCCTACTTTCTCCTGGTTATTCCTCTCTGTATGCAACCCAGCTTCCTTCTGACTTTGGCCACCACCTTGTTCTACTGTTTTGCTATCTTGAGATCCTCAAACAGTCACTGCAAGATCCTTCTGGTCTGTGCACACCAACCTCCCCCCCCCTCCATCTCATACAGTTCCCTTGGATTTCTGCTTCCCAAGTGCATGACATTGCACTTTTTCAAATTAAATTTTAACTGCCAAGCATTAGACCATTCTTCCAGTTTTTGTAGATCTTTCCTCATGTTATCCACTCCCTCAGGGGAGTCCACTCTTGCAAATTTTTGTGTCATCTGCAAAAAGAGACCGTCCAAAAACTTGACTATAGTGGAAAAACAATTTTATTTAACAAAAGCCTCTTGTCAACCCAACACAGGCCGTGTTTCGCAAACCTTCGTCAGGAGTTGATCAGGTCAAATCCTACAAACATAGAAAACATAAACATTTGATACAAGAACATAATTAAAATAATGTGAAAGAACAGATTTATCAATTGATTTATCAGTTATATGTATATATTATGATTCTACTTAACTATTTATAATTGTGTATCCACACTCTCCATTCTTTTTATTCGTTTTATATTATATTTATTATCTTAACTATTTATGATAATTATTTTCATGCATATGTTTTATGGATTATATTTATTGCTCTGTTCTTTCACATTATTTTAATTATGTTCTTTGTATCAAATGTTTGTTTTCTATGTTTGTAGGATTTGACCTGATCAACCCCTGAAAATTGTTTTTCCACTATAGTCACGTTTTTGGACTGTCGCTGGTTTTAACGTGATTCCTTGCCCCTTTTTGTTGGACTATATCTGCAAAAAGACAGACTTTTCCATGCAGTCCTTCAGCAATATCGCTCACAAATACATTGAACAGTACCAGTCCCTTGTCTGATCTTTGGGGCACACCGCTACTCGCCTTCCTTTCATTTTTGTTCTTGTCATAATAAACACTGGTAAATTCTGAGAAAAAAATACTACAATTAAAACCAAAAACAAAGATGCGTAGTAATAGAACATTCTTATAAAGTAGGACAATAGTGAAGGTTACTGTGGAAGCAGGCTCTCTGATCATTGCCAATCATTTTTACCTGAGTAGTTAAGTGGGCATTTCTAGGGTGACGATCCAGGTAAAGGGAGGCTGTGCATAAGACTTCTAGGGGAATTCTGCACAGGCACTGGCATCGATGAGGCAGCCTCAGGTGCACAGGCTTTAAGAGCACCTCACTGTTATTTTTTTTCACAGCCGCGGGAACATTTCTGTTTTGGCATTTCTGATGCCAGCACGCAACGTTTTGAAAAGGTAAACAAACACTTTCTGCTTCTGACAGGAAGCACTTTCTGCTTCTGACAGGAAGCACTTTCTGCTTCTGACAGGAAGCACTTTCTGCTTCTGACAGGAAGCACTTTCTGCTTCTGACAGGAAGCACTTTCTGCTTCTGACAGGAAGCACTTTCTGCTTACCTTGTTTTTGAAAGCAGCAGTTCCTTATCACTCCAGTCCAGTCCCTTATTTCTGGGTTGCGCAACCCTTCCAGCAGCTTGGAGGCTGAGCTCATCCTTTTTGAGGATGGAGCGGTATAAATACCGCTGGCACCACCCCCAGAATCCAGTATTCTCAGCCTCCAAGCAGCTGGAGGGTTCCGTAAGCCAAGGGCTTACTGGAGTCTTCCTTAATAGTTTATTACACCTATTTTATTCCTTTATTTCAATTTCTTACATTTATTTTCCTTTATTTCCTTTATTTCCTTTGGGGAATCCCTTTTGGTTCTGTGCCTTTGTCTCTCTCCTTCCCCCCCCCCCATCCGTTCTCGCTGGTATCTGGCTGGGGAGGAGGTTGATCTGGAGTAGCAGCAAGTGTCCGGAGCCCAGGAAATCCTACCGGCAACAGAGGCAAGAAACCACCACCTTCCCCTCCTGCTGATTCTACTGGCTCCACGGAATTGTACTCAGTCCTGCCTGACCTCGTGCCGAAGCCCTCAGGCGGCTGAGCGCTTGAGGCGGCAGCGCTCCACTCCCCTGCTTCTCCGGCTTCACGCAGCAGATTCGGAGCGCTCGGGGTTGTTGGACTCCACTCGCTACCAGCCCGTTCAGGCCCGCGAGCCGGGGGGAAAGACTTCCGGCGATATCGCCGACCGGTAGTGCTCCACGTGGCTGAGGCCTTCCACGTGGGAGCCTCCGGAGTGCGGCGATCGGCCGCGGAGCAGCGCGTCTACAAGGACCTCTTAACCGCAAGTACTGGGGCACACATATTTTAGCCAGTTTTTAGATGTAGTTTTATTTTGAGTTTCTTAAGTTTGATTTTAAGTTTGTTTTTTATTTGATTTCATTTACCTTGATGTCTGCCATCTTATAGCCCAGCAAAGGAGAGGAGAGGAAGCATTTCCTTTCCCTTTATTGCCCTTCCTGCCTGGTACTTCGGCAAGTGATTATTGTTTAGGCCACATTTTTACAGGCTACAATTGGCTACTGTTTTGCAGATCCCTTCAAGCTCGCCATAAGGCCATGACTGGCAAGACGTGGTGTCCGTCCTGTGGCACACGTAGGGGGACGGCCTCAGAGTCAGGAATCTGCAAGGGTTGTGCTGCAGAAGCTGCCTCTGTGGAGCAGGGCATTCTATTGGCCATGTCCCAACCAGTGCAAGGGTCAGGGGACCCTCTGGAAGGAGCTAGGGAACCCCTCCCCCCTCCACCTTCGACCTCGGACTTACCTGCCTCACCTCCCTCCCTGCCCCCTACCCTGGGGGAGGAGAGTGCCAGCGACCTTTTCTCCCCCGATTTCGTCCTCCTACTGCACAAGGCCTACTGTATGCGCAAGAGGGGTCTTGAGCCAGTGGAGCCGAGCACAGCCAAGGAAGGCCTAGGGTCCAGGCCATTGAAAACCAGTTCCCAGGTTTCCGTGATACCACCCAAGCGCACGAGGCGGGTGAGTGACGAGCCTCTCTCGGCCTTCTCACACGATACCCAGGAAGAGGAGGCCTCAGACAAGGATCTAGCGGAAGATGAGGAGGAGCTCGAAGAAGGGGAGATCCCTGAGGAGGACCAATCGCGCATAGTGCGGGTCTTTAGGCGGGAGGAGCTTCCGGCGTTGATTAACGACTCTCTCAAGGTACTCAACGTGACCTCAGACGCACCAATTGAGGAGGAAGTGTTGGAGGATCCTTTAATCCAAGCAGTGAGAAGATCTCAAAAGGTCTTTCCCGTGCACAGGGTGGTGCGTCAGATGATCCAAGAGGAGTGGGACCAACCGGAATCTAGTTTGAGGGGGGTCCGCTCAATGACCAGACTTTACCCATTGCCGGAACCGGACAAGGAGCTGCTGAAGGCGCCCAGGGTAGATGCGGCTGTCTCTGCAGTGACAAAGAAAACTACAATCCCGGTCGAGGGTAGCGCGGCCTTGCGAGATTCTCAAGACAGAAAATTAGACACACTACTGAAGCAAGCCTTTGATATCAGTGCTCTTGCCCTCCAGGCCTCGGTTTCGGGAGCTTGGGTGGCTCGGGCCTGCTTGAGATGGTCACAACAACTCCAACTGACAGAGACTCCCGCGGGAGACGCCCAGTCTATTGCTGCCAGATTGGAGTCAGGCTCGGCCTACTTAGCGGATAGCCAATATGACCTCATCAGAAGCCTGGCTAAGAATATGGCCTCGGTAGTAGCAGCTCGGCAATACCTATGGCTGCGGAATTTGGCAGCTGACGCTTCTTCAAAAACGCGCCTAAATTGTTGTTTGGGGAAGACTTGGATAAGTTGGTTAAAGATCTTGGTGAGTCGAAAGGCGGCAGGCTTCCGGAGGACAGACCAAAACAGGGTCGCCCCCCTAGCTCCGGTTCGGAGTCAACCTAGGGACCCCCGGAGGTTTCGTTCAGTCAGGTCGAATTCCTTTCCTAGGGGCCGTTTTCCCTCGAGGACCCAAAGCTTCAGAGGCTTCTGGGGTGTGGGGAGAGGTTTTGGATCCTCCTCCTCCTCCTCCGCTGGACCTAGAAAACCACAAGGAGAAAGCGGGGGTCCAGGTGGGGGGCCTGCTGATTGGAGGGCGTCTAAAGCAGTTCCTCTCCGCCTGGTCCTGAGTCACGTCCGATCAATGGGTCCTAGAGGTCATCCGAGAGGGGTATGCCCTCGAGTTTGCGAAGCAGATACGCCCAGCCTTCGTTCAGTCTCCCTGCGGATCTCCGGTAAAGAGAGCGGCAGTGGACGCCACCCTCTCAAGACTCATAGACCTCGGAGCGGTGACCCCTGTCCCGCCAGACCAACGCGGCTCCGGTCGATACTCGATTTATTTCGTAGTCCCAAAGAAGGAAGGTTCCTTTCGCCCTATCCTGGATTTAAAGCAGGTCAATCGCTGCCTCAAAGTGCCTCACTTCCGGATGGAAACCCTAAAGTCGGTCATAGTGTCAGTAAGGAAAGGAGAGTTCCTGACTGCATTAGATCTGACGGAAGCATATCTACATATCCCGGTTCGAAGGTCCCACCAACAGTTCCTGAGATTCGCGGTTCCGAGAGGTCACTTTCAGTTCCAAGCGCTGCCCTTCGGGTTAGCTACAGCTCCGCGGACTTTCACCAAGATAATGGTAGTGGTCGCGGCTGCCCTGAGGAAGGAGGGAATCATGGTTCACCCCTACCTAGACGATTGGCTGATCCGGGCGAAGTCGGAGAAGGAGAGTCGCACAGCCACAACCAGGGTCATAGAAGTACTAGAGGAGCTGGGCTGGGTCATCAATCGGGCAAAGAGCAAGTTGACCCCCTCTCAAGAGCTCGAGTATCTCGGAGCGAGGTTCGACACCAGAAGAGGAAGAGTTTTTCTGTCAAAGAAGAGAGCAAGGGGCTTAAGGACCCTGGTGTCACAGTTCTTGAACAGACGAATTCCTACGGCATGGCATTACCTTCAATTACTAGGAACCATGGCAGCAACAATAGAGGTAGTCCCGTGGGCCAGAGCACACATGCGTCCCCTGCAGAGGGCCCTGTTGCGTCGGTGGTCCCCTCAGCTTCACCCGTTGACCACGCGGTTGCCCTGTGCTCCCCGAACCAGGAATGCCCTGCACTGGTGGCGCTGCCCAGGGACCCTGGAATGCGGAATATCTCTCAAGCCCCCACAGTGGTCTCTCCTGACGACAGACGCCAGCCTGACAGGCTGGGGAGCGCATTGCGAGGACCAGTTCGTCCAGGGTCGGTGGTCCCTAATGGAATCTCAGTGGTCCATCAACAGGTTGGAACTCCGAGCGGTAGCCTTGGCGCTCAGGTCTCTCGAGCCCCTAGTTTGTCGAAAGGCGATCCGCGTGTTCTCAGACAATGTCACAGCAGTGGCTTACATCAACCGCCAGGGGGGGACATCCAGCCCCTCCTTGGAAAAGGAAGCGGACAGCCTGTTCCAGTGGGCCGAAGTCCACTTAGAGGCCCTATCAGCTCAACACGTAGCAGGTACGGACAACTCCATGGCCGATTACCTCAGCAGGGTCAGCATCGACCAGGGGGAGTGGGAGCTGGATCAGGAGATCTTCTATCAGATTGTAGCTCGTTGGGGGCCCCCAGTCATGGACCTCATGGCACAATATGCCTCAGCCAAAGCAAGCAGATTTTTCAGCCGAAGGAAGGAAAGGATGTCCGAGGGCCTAGACGCATTAGCCCAGAGATTGCCCGCGGAGGGTCTCCTATATGTATTTCCCCCGTGGGCCCTCATCAGAAAGGTTCTACAACGGATAGAAGCCCACCGAGGTTTGGTTATCCTCATAGCTCCGGACTGGCCGCGCCGACCCTGGTACGCGGACCTAATAAGACTATCAATCGACCGACCCTGGCGGCTCCCCTGCCGGAAGGGTCTGTTGAGGCAGGGGCCGGTTCTGATGCCTCACGTGGATCGATTCTCGCTTACGGCCTGGCTATTGAAAGGGCACGGCTCCTGAAACGAGGGTATTCAGTTTCAGTAATCTCTACTCTATTGAATGCTCGAAAGTGCTCGACCTGTCTGTCCTATATTAGGGTCTGGCGCATCTTCGAGGTATGGTGTGCGGATCACCGGAAGAAACACCTGTCGGCTTCTGTTCCGGAGGTCCTGGAATTCTTACAAGCTGGATTCGAGAAGGGCCTTTCTCCCAGCTCCTTACGAGTACGGTTAGCTGCCATCTCTTGTTATCGAGGTAGGATTCGTGGTAAGCCCTTAGGGGAGCACGCGGATGTGGCCAGATTCCTAAGAGCGGTTAGACGCCTGAGGCCACAGCTAAGATCGGTTTTACCCCCTTGGGATCTCAATCTGGTGCTCAATGCCCTAACCAGGGAGCCTTTCGAACCGGCAAAGAGAGCCTCCCTAAAGGATCTCACTCTGAAGACAGTCTTCCTGGTGGCCATTTGCTTGGCCAGACGCGTCTCCGAACTTCAAGCTCTGTCCTCCCAGACCCCCTTTATTACCTTTTTCAGGGAGAAGGTGGTCTTGCGGACAGTCCCCTCTTTCATACCCAAGGTCATCTCCCCTTTTCATGTGAACCAGACGGTTTCGCTTCCGTCCTTCCCGGCAGAAATGCAAGGAGAACATGGGGGGAAACTACGTCTCCTGGATGTCCGCAGAGTTCTGAAGATTTATCTCTCCCGCACGGCATCCTTTCGGAAGTCCGAACGTCTATTCGTTCAGTTTGGAGGACCTCACAAAGGGGAGGCGGCGGCCAAGGCCTCTATCTCTAGGTGGATCAGGGAAGCTATTGCTTCGGCCTATATCCTGAAGGGAAAGCAGGTTCCAGGGGGTCTGCGTGCGCATTGTCAGACGGCTGCCTAGGGTGAGAACTTACACAATCTTGACGATGCATATATTCATATGATTCTTGCAAGGTATTGTGGGTATTGTAGTTCATTCACTCCCAAACAGAGCTGATGACAATAATTTGAGTTGTGAAACCAAGTGGTAAGATCAATAAAATACTTCTTTTATTGATGGGGTTTAATTCACCCAGCACATGTATGCTTGATAGCACTATAAATGAGGTTACTTGCTTGCAGTGTTTAAAAATGGATAACAAAAAGTCACAAAGTAAACCAGAAACAACCTTCAGCTTGTCAGGCAATTAGCTAATGTTTTCTTAGCAAATAATTACCAAATACAAAGGCACAAAGTAAAGAATAAACTTTGCTGGTTAGGTTAACTTCTGCTTATTTTCCACGCCGATCTCAGCAGTGATTCTCCCTTGCTCACACACACAATCAGGTGCAGCCCTAATTACTATCAATGGACCAGCTGAAAGCCTTTAGCTGGCTGGCTGCTACTGTGTGAGCCCAAATCCTGCTTTAAGAGCTGTTTGCAGTGGAAATAAAGAACAAAGTTAGGTTTCTTTGTGATGGCTGATGTGTTTGCTCAGAGAAAGCTAGCAATAGCATTTAGATAGAGAACAGTCCATATAAACTGTACTTTCATCTGCTGTATCAATCAGCATAGGGTCATTATCATACATTGGCACAGACGAGTCTTTCATTAAGGCACTATCATGAGAATGCTCATTCCCTTGCTGCCATTCTCTATTATAGATAGGGTCTGGATCAGTGTTCATACCTGAGCCTCTCCTGCTATCATTATTCCTCTCTGTATAGCCTGGCCAATATGTAACCCAATTCTGATGTCCAGCCTTCCAATCTTGATCCCTGGACACTGGATCTTCTCTCACATACCTTCTGGCCTTGGTCTGAAAGTCCCTTCCACATGCAGTCTTCTCTCTTCCAGGTAGCCACTGGTGATTCCTATCTCTGCCACTCCATTCCTCTGGCTGAATCCAGTCCAATGGACTCTGCTGGCTTTTGGAATACCTCCCAGTATGAGTACTGCCTTGGAATCTCCCAGACCTTCCAATGGCCTTTCTTCTCTTCCTTCCAGAGAGTTTCCTTCTCTCTCTATCTGCTTGGCTTGGCTTCTGTTTCTCCAGGTGATACTGGTGCTTGTAGCCGTTGCTGAAGCTCTCCCCTCTGTATCTCTTCCTGAAGCTGTTCTTGAAACTGTTATCTGAAGAATAAGCTCTATTCTTATCCTGTTCTAATGTGTGCTGCTCCCTAACACAGCACAGCTGTCTTGAATCAGGCCCTGCCCTTTGAGATGAGTGCTTAGGGATTACCTCATAGCTCTCTTGATTGCACACACATTTTCTCACTTCAGCCCCTCTCATGGCTGCTGGAAACCTGGTGCATTCTGGGACTGGTAGTCTTTTATGTGAAAACTCTGTTTTCTCACTTCTACCAGAACTGACAGGTTGCTTGTTCAGAGTCACATCATCTTTTCTATAGCTCCTACCTGAGCTATGATAAGCTTCCTTATCACAGCATTCAACGCGGGCGCATTCAACGCGGGCGCAGGCCACTTCTTGGGCGGAGTATAGCCTAGTTCCGCCGCTGGACATTTGCAGAGCGGCCACCTGGTCCACTCTGCATACCTTTACCAAACATTACAGGCTGGATATTCAGGGTTCTGCGGATTCTCGGTTTGGAGAAGCGGTTCTTCGGTCCGGGATAGCGGATCCCTCCCAGGCCTGAACTGCTCTGTTACATCCCAGAAGTAAGGGACTGGACTGGAGTGACGATAAGGAAGAAGTAATTAGGTCTTACCTGCTAATTATTGTTCCTGAAGGAACGACAGTCCAGTCCCTGTTCCCTCCCAGATCCGTTTTTTGGTCCCAATAGGTAGGTAGAGCACAGCGGACCAAAGGCAGGGCCGAACCAGCACAGAAGGACCATTGGACCAGGGGCGGAGGCCCAGGGGAAGAAGAATTCTAGCAGACTCAGTCAAACTTCCTCCCTCCCCTCCCTCCTTCCTCCCTCCCCTCCCTCCTTCCTGCCTGTTTTTCTTACCCCCTACCTGTTACAAGTTTAAAAAAAAAAAAAGTTACTTTGGGTTCTCGTGTGTTTCTTTGGACTTAGGTTTAATATGTTGGTTTCAGTTTAAGCCTACTTTTGCATTAGAATACTGGATTCTGGGGGTGGTGCCAGTGGTATTTATACCGTCCCATCCTCAAAGGATGAGCTCAGCCTCCAAGCTGCTGGAAGGGTTGCGCAACCCAGAAGTAAGGGACTGGACTGTCGTTCCTTCAGGAACAATAATTAGCAGGTAAGACCTAATTACTTCTTCCAGTGTCGGAATCTAGTACAGCTGCTCCCGCAGCTGTGTTAAAAAGCCACTGTGGGTCAGGCAGAAGAAGGGCTACTGGTGAGTTGGAGAGCTGACTGGGGGGGGGGGGGGGGTGAGAAAGAAAGGTGGAGGTATGTGCCTTAGGGGAAAGAAGGGGAGGGAAGGGAGAGAAAAGATTTGGTGCATGGAGAGGGGAGAAAGAAAATGAGGTGGGGGTATGTGCATGAGGGTAGACCTTAAGGATAGACAGCAGTAGGGATCCTGCTAGTAGACCAGTGGTTCCCAAACTTGGAGTCAGGACCCCAAATAGCGTTACATTATCAGTGGATGGACGTCACAGAAGCATGGCCATTTTCCCTTCGCTCTGGACTTTGTGTGACCTATGCCAAGTAGTGGCAATCCCCAGTCAGCATGTGGCCTGTGAGCTAGTGAACATTCATAGGCCCTTGCCCCCTCCTGGGTGAGCTTCCTGTTAGGCTGGAAACCCCTGCTGAGTACTGGGGTCTGTAAGCGCACACTGACACAAAGGACCCTGTGCCGACCGCTGCTGCTGTTGCTACTGCTTTCTGCTTTAGATAAGTGGAGGGAGGGGGGAAGGAGGCTGGAGACCTGCTATTTTGATTTCATCATCATTTGGAGTTGCATGAATTTTCAGTTAAGATCGAGTCATAAGGATAAAAGTTTGAAAAGCACTGTGCTAGACATTAGAGGGGGAGAGAAACAAGTGGGATAAGGGGAAGGGGTTGGGAAGAGGACTGTGCAGCAAGAAAGCTGAGGAAAAAGGCAAAGGGAATTTAAGGTCTAGAGGAGGAGTTAGGCTTTATGATGGGGGAATTCTGTGCAAAAATTGACTAATAAAGCATGTAGAATTTCAAAATACCGTGTGCAGAGTTTAAATTTTTTTGTGTGCAGAATTCGCCAAGTGTGAAATACCTGCGCAGTTTCGTCTTACAGTACCCCACACAATAGGCACAAATATGCGTAGATGCTTTTTCTTTGCTGGTGGTCAAAGCGAATGACCTGTATTGCTCTTATCTTGGCAAACCCTGGAATTAAAAACTACCTGTAGGGTTTACCTGTCCATAGCTTTTATTGCCTCTAGTGTTAGAGGATTCAGTTTAAATATGACCACCAGTATGTCTGGCTTTTCCTTCTTGTAGATGCGCCACTTTGTTTCCAGCAGAAATGTTGGTGTTTTTTTTGGTTAATGACCCAGCAAATTTTCTCTTCCTGGATGCATGGTGCTTTCCAGCCCTATCCAAATATAGGGGTATATTTGCAAACTTAAAAAAATAAAATCTACAAAAAAAACGAGCCTGTACGGGCCCAGTGATCATGATGTAGGAAGTAGGGTTCTCAGCACAAAAGCCTTTTAGCAAATAAAAAGTAGCCAGAAGTAGGGTCTCTATGTTTGCTTTTCCTCGGGAATTGGTCCTCCACAATAGATGGCAAATTTGAAGTAGGAAGGACATGATGATGTCATCGGTTCTCTAGCTTTTGATGCTCAGGTTTTTTTTTTTCATCCTTGGCAGGATGTTTAAGGGCATGAAAGGGTCTGCTGTCTGTTAAGGAGTGCCGTCTGCAATTTGCAAGGCAGGGGGCTCTCGTGGTGACTGCATCGACATTGTGAAACAAAATACCGGAGGCAGTACAGCAAGAGCCAAACTACTTGCAGCTCTGCAATCAAGTGTAAGCGTGTTTTTGGCAGCAGCAATTAGCTGCTTGCGATGTTTAGATGGACTGGGGCATTTAGTAAGTAAGTTTTGATTAAGGAAAGGATATGGGACTATGTGGGGGTAGGACAGGCAGGTTTCTATTTGTATTAGATAATGGAAGATTTGTTTTAATAGCCTGTTGTATTGGACATCACTCTGAACAGTGACAGATTGCCATCCCCTTATTTGCACAGAGCGGAAATGTTTCTAATGCGCTTGCATACAGTCCTTGCAGTCTCTCGGGAAGGTGCTATTAGATTACTTTTTGCTCTCTAGCCACCCTTGGCCAACTCCCAAGTTTCTCAGGCCTTCCTGCTTTAGAGTATACTCCCTGCACTGCTCCTGTTCTGCAGCATGCTACAACGTCCATGCTTTCATAACTCGTTTGCTTACGGATTTGTGAAAGAGGTTATATTAAATCCAGTTCAGCAGTGTGGTGATATGTCGCCTCTAGACATTTATTTTTAATTTCCATCTCTCTCCACTATCTCCTTAAATGGTTGGTTAGGCAATAAGTGTTCTCCAGGACCAAGCAGGAAGTCAGTCCTCACATATGGGTGACATCGACGCCGATGGAGCCCTTGCGGAGCATTTCCCCAGCTTTCCAAGAAAGCCTTTGGGAATGCAGGCACGCATGCGCGGTTCCCTTCCCGACTAAAGGTGCCATCTTGCTCAGTCTCTCTTTTTCCATGAAGCCCATCAGACGTGTGTCCTAGTCCTCCCAGAAAATAGTTGGATTTTTTTGCGATTCCTTCGCTATTTTTTCTCCGGTTTGATGCCGGTTCCCCTCTCACCGGGTTCGGTACACCGGTATCGAGCCCGATCTTATTTTTTCGTTTTTTGCCCTTCGTGGCTGGCGTTCGCGCCCTTTTTCTCTTTTTCCCTGGAAGGCCGGTCCTTGGACCTCGCGGGAACTCTTTTTTTCCCCGATGGCTTCCAGTGGTTTCAAAAAGTGTGATCGGTGCAAGAAACTAATGTCTCTCACCGACACACACGACTGCTGCCCTCGGTGCCTGGGTCCTGACCACAATCCTAAGATCTGCGGACAATGTGGAAAGATGTCTTCCAAGGCGCTTCGAAGTCATCAGCACCAAATGGAAAGGCT
This sequence comes from Ichthyophis bannanicus, assembly GCA_033557465.1. Lineage (NCBI taxonomy): Eukaryota > Metazoa > Chordata > Amphibia > Gymnophiona > Ichthyophiidae > Ichthyophis > Ichthyophis bannanicus. Next base: position 232,049,532 of record CM066036.1, read on the forward strand.
TTTCTCCGAATCGGCCTCCGGCCGGGCCCAGACCTCGTCTGAGGCCTCGACATCTCGGGAATCGGATCCCGAGCACCGTCGGGGCTCCTCGGACAAGGGGTCCCCTGACTGGGAATGAAAAGGGAAGAAGCGGCTTGCGAGGGCATCGTCGGAAGAGGTCCCTGGCTCCTCGAGAGCTAGGTCTCAGACCCCCGACCGTCGCCCCGGGCCCGTGGAACAGGAGAAGCCTCCAAAAGTACCTCGTGTGGAGCCGGAGTCTGCTGGACACGTAAGTCCTGTAGTCCTCGTGGACTCTCCTCCCAGAGAGCTGACGCCGGGCCCGAGTCGGTGGCTGCTGAGTCTCCTGAGCTGGGTCTCAGGCTGACAGCCTTGGAGTGCAGATTGTCTGCCTTCATGGAACAGCAGCGGGCACTGATGGCCAGCCTGTCTGGTGCATCTGCCCCGACCACCGGGACATCGACATTGAAGTTGACCCCAGAGACCAAGCCGATACTCGAGACCATGAAGGCTCGAGGTCGACCTCGGTCGTAGTCTCCCTCGACCTCCCGTTCGGGACCAAGGGCGTCGACGCCGGTGCCTTCGGCGTCGGGGCGGGTGCTCACAGGCCCCGCACGGTCGGACCCCGATTCCTCATCGGACGAGTCCGCCTGGGAGACTGAGGACGAGGAGTCCCCCGACACCTTCAGGACTTGGTGCGTCCCGTCGGACTCACCGCAGTCTGAGCCCCAGAGTAGATCCCCTCCGGAGGATACCCGGTTCTTGGAGTTCGTCCGGGATATGGCCACTGCGTTGGCTATCCCTGTGGACCCCGAGGAGGAGCTCGAGGCCCTACAGTATGACTCTCCTCCGAAGGAGGCCTATACTGTTCCGGTTCCTCCGATGCTGGAACGGCTCCTCTTCCGGATGTGGGAGGCACCGGCCTCGGCGCCGGTTCTAAGCAAGCGGGTCGATTCTATCTATCGACTCCGGAAGAGCCCTGGCTTTCAGAAGGCGCAGCTACCACACCATTCCATGGTGGGTGGAATCGACCATGCATCGCCTGAAAAGTCAGAAGATGCACTCCGCGGTGCCCCCTGGCAGGGAGGCCCGGAACCTGGATGGTTTTGGTAGGAAGTGCTTCCAGGGCTCGATGCTTGCTTGCCGTGTCCAGTCTTACCAGCTGTACATGGGCATGTACTTGTGGGACCTGGCCAAGGAGCTGGCCGGGTTCTCTGCTGGTCTCTCCGGGGAGCCCTTGCACAGGTTCAAGTCCTTGTCCTCGGGGATACGGGAATGCTCCAAGTTTATGTCCCGCGCTGCCTACGATGGCTTTGAGGCTTCGGCCCGTGTTGCGGCAGCTGGCATCGCGGCTCGATGTCAGGCATGGCTGCAGTTATCAGACCTCGAGCCATGGGTTCAGGACAAGTTGGTCGATGTCCCTTGCCGAGGTGAGAACCTTTTTGGCAAGCCCATGACCGAGAAGGCCGCACAGCTCGAAACCGAGCACCTCACGAGGACAAGGCTGTCTAGAAAGACTTCTGCCCCTTCTCACAAAAAGAAGGGCTCGGGTAAAAAGCCCTTTTACCCGAGGAAGGGCACTGCCTACAAACAGTACCCACAGTACCAGGCCTCCCAAGCTCCCCCTCAGGGTCAGCAGACCAAGGGGCAGGGTAATGGGCCCCGTAGGCAGAGGACCCCCAAGCCTCCGGCCCCTGCTCCCACTCAGCAGGGTGGGGTTTTTTGACTCCTTGGGCATAGCCTCTCCGTCCCTGCTCTCCCAACCCTGCACAGGAGGTTGCCTTGCCCTGTTTGCCCACATGTGGCCACTCATCACTGGAGACATTTGGGTGCTAAGCATAGTCCACAAGGGCTATTTGCTACACTTCCAACAGCTGCCTCCTCCATACTTCCCAGGGGAGCCTCCAAGGCCTCCCCTCCACACAGATCTTCTCCTTCAGGAGCTCCAAGGTCTGTTGGTGGACAGGGCAGTGGAGCCTGTGCCTCCCCACCTACAAGGTCAAGGGTTCTACTCCAGGTATTTCCTTGTACTCAAAAGAACCGGTGGCCTCCGGCCTATTCTAGACCTCAGAAATCTCAACAAATTCCTAGAGAAGGAAAAGTTCAAGATGCTTACTCTTGGAACACTTCTGCCCTAACTCCAGCAGGGAGATTGGCTATGCTCCTTAGATCTAAAGGATGCGTACACTCACATCCTCATTTATCCAGACCACAGAAAGTACCTCAGGTTCATTGTGGGAGGAAACCATTATCAGGACAGGGTACTGCCTTTTGGCCTCACCTCCGCTCCCAGGGTCTTTACCAAATGCCTGGCAGTGGTGGCGGCCTACCTGAGAAATCAAGGAATCTTTGTCTTCCCCTATCTGGACGACTGGTTCATCAGGGGTCAGACATGCCAGGAGGCCAAACAAGCCACCCTCAGAACTATTGCTCTTCTTCAAAACCTGGGCTTTGTAATAAACTTCGCAAAGTCCACTTTGCTCCCCTCCCAGAACTTGGAGTTCATAGGGGCAAGGTTAGACTCTCTGCTGGCAAAGGCGTTCTTGCCAGAAGACAGAGCCCAAAGACTGATAAACTTAGCAAACCAGTTTTTCAGCAGGTCATTGGTCTCCGCCAGACTCTGCCTGAGGCTTCTTGGCCACATGGCTTCGACAGTACATGTGACCCCCAATGCCAGGCTCCATATGAGGCCTGCACAGTGGTGCCTTCGGACTCAGTGATCACAGGCCACGGGCAGCCTCAGAGACAGGATAAGGGTGTCCAGACAATTTCTGAACTCCCTCCGCTGATGGCTGCACCCACCCAATCTACTGCAAGGCGTGCCTTTTCAGATTCCTGGGTTCACAGTGGTGTTGACCACGGATGCCTCCCTGCAGGGCTGGGGTGCTCATTGTCGAGGCAAGTGCACCCAGGGCCTGTGGTCTCCCTGGGAGGCTGCACAGCAAATCAATCTCCTAGAACTCAGGGCTATTCGGTTAGCCCTCAAAACTTTCTCTCCAACCCTGGCTCATCAGTCTGTCCTAGTTCAAACAGACAACCAGGTAGCCATGTTTTATGTGAACAAGCAGGGCGGAACTGGGTCCAGGCTCCTATGTCAGGAAGCACAGGACCTTTGCTTGTTTGCTCTCAGGCACAACATGCTCCTCAAGGCTGTGTATCTCCCTGGCCAGGAAAACTACCTGGCCGACAGGTTGAGCAGGATTCTGCAGCCCCACGAGTGGCAGCTCCATCCTTTGGTGGTTCAGATGATTTTCCTGAAATGGGGACTTCCATCCATAGATCTGTTTGCCAGTCCACTGAACAAACAGCTGCCAAAGTTCTGCTCCAGGCAACCGCATCCTCTGCGGATAGCAGCAGATGCTGTTCTGATTCCATGGTCTCAGGGCCTCCTGTATGCGTTTCCTCCTACGCCCTTGGTGGCCCGAACCCTGTTCAAGATTCTTCAGGACAAGGCCTTGGTCCTGCTGGTGGCTCCCAGGTGGCCGAGACAGCCTTGGTTTCCACTTCTGCTTCAGCTGGCAGTGGATCCTCCACTGCCTCTGGGGTTGCAACCCGACCTTCTCTCTCAGGATCAGGGTTCCCTTCTGCTCCCCATTCTCAAAGCTCTCAATTTGATGGCCTGGAGGCTGCAAGGGTAGATTTGGCTCCCTGGGGCCTACCTCAGGAAGTTGAGGAGGTTGTCCTAGCCTCTAGGAAACAGTCCACTAGGAAAACCTATGTCCTCAAATGGAAAAGGTTTTCTGTGTGGTGTCAGCTACGTACAGAGGATCCTTTCTCCTGTACTGTACCAGTAGTGCTTCAGTACTTACTGCACTTATCAAATCAGGGACTTAAGTCCAATTCTGTTCGGGTCCACCTCTCAGCTTTAGCAGCTCACCACTCACTGGTGGAAGGACATTCTCTGTCGGTTCACCGCTTGGTGTCCCGCTTTCTCAGAGGCTTGCTTTTGCTCAAGCCTCCAATCCGTCCTCCTGCTCCTGAGTGGGAGTTGAATGTGGTCTTGCAGCAACTGACTCGCCCACCTTTTGAGCCGATGGCTACTTTCCCTCTACGCTTCCTGTCCTGGAAGACACTCTTCTTGATAGCCCTAACCTCGGCCAGGTGAGTGAGTGAGCTTCAGGCCCTGGTCTGAGACAGGCCTTACACCCGCTTCTGTAGGAACAGTTTAGTCCTTAGGACTCACCCAAAGTTCCTCCCAAATGTTGTCTCCTCTTTCCACCTTAACCAAGAGGTGGTTCTTTCAACATTCTTCCCTAGGCCTCATGCAAGCCAGGCTGAAGCAGTTCTGCATACCCTGGACTGTAGGAGGGCCTTATCCTTCTTCCTTGACCGTACGCAGGGGCATAGAAGGGCTACTCAGCTCTTCATATCTTTTGACCCTAATAATTTGGGGTTAGCTGTGTCCAAGCGTACCTTGTCCACCTGGGTAGCTGACTGTATCACCTGGGCTTACAGGGCAGCTGACCTTCCTTTGCAGGGTCGGGTCACGGCCCATTGTATCAGGGCAATGGCTGCCTCAGTGGCTCACCTCCGCTCTGTACCGTTGGTGGACATCTGCAGGGCTGCAACTTGGTCCTCAAGCCAGACTTTTGCGGCCCATTACCCTCTGGAGAGGGAGTCCCGTAGGGACAGTGCTTTTGGCCAGGCAGTACTCCGGAATCTCTTTGAGGTTTAGGCAACTCCTGCCCTCCAGCCCTCCGTTGGGCTACCGGTGGAGGTTCTGTCAGTGAAAAGCCTTTCTTTGATGCTGGGACTAGAGGGAGTTCTCTTGTTCAGCCTGGGTTCCTTGGTAGCCCAGAGCTAGGGAGTCACCCATATGTGAGGACTGACTTCCTGCTTGGTCCTGGAGAAAGAGTAGTTACTCATTTGTAACAGGTGTTCTTCAGGAGCAGCAGGAATCAGTCCTCACAACCCTCCCTCCTCCCCTGGGAGTTGCAGTTGTACATAGTTTATTTTTACATTTTTGTGTGCTGTTTTTAGCTATGTCATTTGACTGAGCAAGATGGCACCTTTAGGTGGGAAGGGAACCGCGCATGCGTGCCTGCATTCCCAAAGGCTTTCTTGGAAAGCTGGGGAAATGCTCCGCAAGGGCTCCATCGGCGTCGATGTCACCCATATGTGAGGACTGATTCCTGCTGCTCCTGGAGAACACCTATTACAGGTGAGTAACTACTCTTTTTCTGTTTGGCAGGAATCTATAATTCGTCCCTCGCCCTGGTATTACGGAACGCTGGATCTCCAGGAACAAGCAGGAATGTAGTCTTCACATATGGGTATCGTCGGTACCGACGGAGCCTGCGTGGGAACGCTCCCCAGCGTCCAATAGGAACGCTTTTGGGAGCATCCCTCAGCACATGCGCACTGCCTTCCTGCCTTTCCAACTGTCCCTCTTCAGTACTTCGTTTTCTGCGAAGCCGACAGGATCTATTCCCTGTCGCCGCAGAAAATTCCGTCTTTAAATTTCTTTTCTTGTGGTCACGCTTGCCTACCACACGACGCCTACCGGTACCGCCGGTTCTTTTCTTTTCTTTTCATACAAAAAACCCCCCCAAAAGACTTAGACTGTTTCTTTTCAGAAACTTTTCTCTTGGTGCTAGGCGCCATTTTGGCACTAGGCCCCATATTCCTAAATCATAGAAAAGCTAACTAGTGGTTTTAAAAAATGTACTAAGTGTGGCGGTACCATTTCCGTCACTGACACCCATGATTGGTGTCTGAAACGTTTAGGACCTGAACATTCTCCAACTGAATGTCTCTCCTGCATGGGGATGACTAAGAGAGGAAGACAGAACCGGGCTGCAAAGCTCGGTACCCTCTTTTCTTCAGATACCAGATCCATTGCATCGACATCGTCAAGGGCCTCTTCTTCCTCCCATGGATCTCAGGTAACTAAACATAAAAGCCGGTCCACAAAGGGTAACTCTCCTGCTAAGCATCAAGAGGCCATTGGCATTGTCCTTGAGGCAACCACACCGGCAAAACAGCCCCGGCGGGAGGCTTCGGCTTCCAAAGCATCGATGGGGCTTCAGGATGTTCTCGAGGCCTCAACCTCACAAGAACTACCTGTGCCATGCTCAGGGGTTCCGGCTGTCCTTACCGGTACCGACACCCAGGCATCGGCAGCGTCGATAGACCAGAGGTTCCTCACTATCAAGCGCAGCATCGCAGCTCTCCTTTCAGCTGCAGTACCGGTGGTCCATTGGGCACCGGTACCGACATCAGTACAGACACCGGTACCGACACCAACGATACCGGTACCGACGATACCGGTACCTACGGTACCGGCCCCAGTGGGAAATCTTCCCATGCCATCTCTGCCTGGAATTGACAAAGCAGTACCGGCTCGGTTCGGTACCGACTTCAATTGGTACCGGGATCGTGCTTTGCAAGAGCATCGGGGTCAGGAATACTTTGATCCCTCCGATTCCGAAGACCCTGACAATTCTGCTGGCATTAAAGGGTTTCTCCTAGAAGACCCTTCTCTCCCCAACGCAGAATGTCACCTCCAGAGGACATGTCATTTCAGGATTTCATCCATGATATGGCCAAAGGTCTTTCAATCACAGTAGCTCCTGAAGATGAACCCAGAGCAAAGGAATTGGAAATTCTCCACTATCCTAAAGCTCCTATGGAGGCAGCCACTCTTCCTATCCATGAAATTCTGCATAGCTTGATCCTCAGAATGTGGGAGACACCTCTGACTAATTCTCCTCACTCTAGGAGACTTGATACTATGTATCGAGTTCCGCCATGTCCTGGATTTCAGAAAACTCAGCTGCCACACCATTCACTGGTAGTGGAATCAGCCATGCGTAGGATGAAGAGTGCAAAGAGGCATGCATCCAGTCCCCCAGATCGTGAATGCAGGACTCTGGATGCTTTTGGACGCAGGACATTTCAAGCTTCTATGCTTTCAGCTAGGATCAGTTCATATATCCTATATATGGGAATGTTCCTCAAGGAAGTTACAGGAGACTTGGAACTTATGAGCCCATTTCTCCCAGATGATAAGAGACAAGATTTTCTTGCTCTAGTTAAGCATGCTCAAGATGTCTCCAAGTTTGTCAATTGTTCAGCCTTTGACTGCTTCAAATGCATCAGCAGAACCTCTGCTATTGCTATTGGAGCATGACAGATTGCCTGGCTACAGGCATCAGACTTGGAGACTTGGGTACAGGACAAGTTAAGCAACATTCCTTGCACGGGGGAAAATCTCTTCAGCTGGCAGGAAAAGGCTAATGAGTTAGATGCTGACAATTCCACCTTAGATAGATTGTCAAATTCTACAGCCACTCCAGCCAAAAGGAAGCCTTATAAAAAACCCTCTTTTAGCAAAAAGAGGAAATTTTATCCTTCCTATGCCCAGCAGAGTCAAACTCCAGGTCAGGTTGCCCAAAAGGGACAATCTAGACTGCAAAAGAAGCCGAAAGGCCAGAGAGCCCAACCAGCTCTCCAGGTTCAGCCCCCTCAAGGGCTTTGACTCCTTCCTAGAGAGCTTTGCCTCCCTGCCTCTGAGGGGTCCCCAACCCCCCAATATTCCGGGCAGGTTATGCCACTTTGTCAACAGATGGCATCAGATAACAGCAGAAGATTGGACTTCGTCCATTGTAGGAGAGGAGTACAAGCTTCATTTTCACAGCATGCCCCCTCCTACAGTTCTAAAGCAATTCAATTCACAAACCTCTGCAGACAATCTGCTAGAGCACGAGGTCTCCACACTTCTTGCCCAAGGGGCAATAGAGGAAGTACCCATTCTTCAACAGGATGCAGGGTTCTACTCCCCCCTATTTTCTTATTCCAAAGAAAACAGGAGGACACAGACCCATTCTAGACCTCAGAGAATTGAACAAATAACTGTTTTGAGAGAAATTCAAAATGATATCTCTAGGAACTCTTCTGCCATACCTTCAAAGCCAGGATTGGATTTGTTCTCTAGATTTAAAGGATGCATACACTCACATTCTCATCCATCCAGATCACAGGAAATTTTTACTTTTCCTTTTCAGGGGAAAACATTTCCAGTACAGGGTTCTTCCTTTTGGTCTGGCTTCAGCACCAAGGGTATTCACGAAATGAATGGCAGTAGTAGCTGCATTTCTACGAACCCTGGGGATTTTCGTCTTCCCCTGCTTAGACGACTGGTTCATTCGAGCCCTACTGTTGCAGAGGCCAGCACTGCACTGTCACATACAATGCGAATCCTCCAATGCTTGGGATTGGTAATAAACTTCCCAAAATCTCAACTAGTTCCTTTCCAATGCCTAGAATTCATAGGAAATCCAAAAATCAACGGTCAATTCTATAGAGTGTAGTAAGCCAAAAACAAAAATCTCACTCTAACACAACAATTTTTGTTTCTTTATCCAAACAAGCGTGTGACTTTTACATAAGTGCTCCTATGGAACAAAGGTGGCAAGGTCTCAGTTCACTCGGGCAAAGGCATCAATGATCAGAACATAAGTCCAGATTGTACTGACAAACATAAGCCCATTAACATCAGTGACCCATTGCCTCCTCCACCATATGCACGTTTAAACACAAATATGTAGCAGAAAATCCAAATTCAAACGCACTTGCGGCCCAACCCCTATGAATCACACTTAGCTTTAAAAAGACTTCTTTAGGGGAATTGGACCGCAAACTGCTCCCCGACGTCAACCATAGAGCTCTCATACGTTTCGCAATCAACTTGCTGCATCAGGGGAATCTGCTGCAAAACAAACAAACAAACACACTCAACCACAAAATTAGAAACAAAAAACCCCCAACCCATCACATATGAAAAACATCCAAACCGACTGAGAAGACTACTCACTTCAAGCGGCAACCATATCGACACCTCACGATCGCTTCACAAAAACGCCGCGCATGCTCAAATCACTACAACTTCAACCCCCCAGAAATACTCTTCGGCTGACGTGAACGGCTCGCCTGACAGGACAACTCCGCCCCCCTAACCTAAAGGCAAACTACCCAGTCAATGCGAAGATTCAATCCAACTGGAACAACCGTATTCAGCCGGAAAATATGCCACTGCTCACACACTAACAAAGACTGTTCTCTGCTCTTGCCGTCTCTACCTGACAGCACACGATCCAAACCAAAACAATGTAAATCGTCAAACTGATGTTTGTATTCCAAGCAGTGCGGGACCAGAGGAGCCTCCCGGACTGCACATTTGAGTCTGCTTTTATGTTCAATAAGGCGCTTGCGAAGCGACCGACATGTGCTGCCAACATACAAGAGACCGCAAGGACAGAGAATCCCATACACCACAAAAGTGGAGTTACAAGACGTCCAATGTCTAAACGTATGTTTGACACCATGATTAACTGAGTAAACTCACTAGAAACCCCACAAATAGAACAGTGCCCACAAGGGCGATGACCCCCTGTCCTATCAGTGGCATCCCCAGAGACCACCCGCAAAATCGAAGGGCTCAAAATTTCCCGCAGATTCCGATGGCGGCGCCAAACACACCGAACCTTTCTACCCTCCAACCCCGGAAGGGTGCACAACAACCCAGAGTGTCTACGTATCCTCCGCTGAATGGAGAAACTGAAAGGGGAATACTTGGAAATCAAATTAATGGGCTCATCAGCATCCACTGACAGCTCTCTGTTTTTGGGAACCAGCAACAGGGAGCGATTATTAAACAAGGCTCTACGGTAAGCATCACGTACTACCTTACGAGGATACCCCCTAGCTAGCAAACTACTGGCCAAGGACTTAGACTGATGTTTAAAGTCAGAAATATTAGAACAATTCCTCCTAAACCGAATGTACGAAGTCCATCTATAGCTAGGTTCTATCTGTTGCCCAAAATTCACAAAAATTTGCAACGTCCTCCGGGGCGACCTATTGTTTCCACGCGTGGCATAGTTTTAGAACCTCTTTCAGTGTTTGTAGACTCTTTTCTGAGGCCTTTATTGTTGGATATTCCTGCATATATTCGAGATACTATGCATTTTTTGAATATTTTGGAACAACACTCGGAATTGGCAAATTCCTCTGATATTTTGCTGGCTACTTTAGACGTAGCTTCACTATACACGTCGATTCCACAAAGGGATGCAGTAGCAGTGGTTGAGGATTGTTTACGAGGCAGGGGGGACTTGGCTTGTGAGATGGTGGAGTTTGTGACTCATTTGGCTCATTTAGCCATTTTTGAGAACTATTTTATGTTTGAGGATCTTTTGTATCATCAGCTATCGGGGGTGGCTATGGGTGCCACCTGCGCCCCCTCGGTGGCCAATTTGTATATGGCCAAGTATGAAGCTAAGTGGATTTATGCCTCTCCGTTTTCAGCACACTTGCGTTTATGGTATCGTTTTATTGACGACGTGTTTGTTTTATGGCAAGGTACATCGGCCAGTTTTCAGGAGTTTGTCGTCTGGCTCAATGGTTGTGAGCCACACATCCAGTTCACCAGTATGTGCAGTTCTTTTCGAATTGTGTTTTTGGATGTGGTAGTGGCCAGGGCTGGTTCTGGTTGGGTAACCAGCGTTCATAGAAAAGTGACTGATAAGAACGCTTTATTGCATTATGGGAGTGCTCATCCGGTGGGTTTGCGTAACAGTTTACCTTTTTCCCAATTTATTCGGTTTAGGAGGAATTGTTCTAATATTTCTGACTTTAAACATCAGTCTAAGTCCTTGGCCAGTAGTTTGCTAGCTAGGGGGTATCCTCGTAAGGTAGTACGTGATGCTTACCGTAGAGCCTTGTTTAATAATCGCTCCCGGTTGCTGGTTCCCCAAAACAGAGAGCTGTCAGTGGATGCTGATGAGCCCATTAATTTGATTTCCAAGTATTCCCCTTTCAGTTTCTCCATTCAGCGGAGTATACGTAGACACTCTGGGTTGTTGTGCACCCTTCCGGGGTTGGAGGGTAGAAAGGTTCGGTGTGTTTGGCGCCGCCATCGGAATCTGCGGGAAATTTTGAGCCCTTCGATTTTGCGGGCGGTCTCTGGGGATGCCACTGATAGGACAGGGGGTCATCGCCCTTGTGGGCACTGTTCTATTTGTGGGGTTTCTAGTGAGTTTACTCAGTTAGTTTATCATGGTGTCAAACATACGTTTAGACATTGGACGTCTTGTGACTCCACTTTTGTGGTGTATGGGATTCTCTGTCCTAGCGGACTCTTTAATGTTTGCAGCACATGTCCGGTCGCTTCGCAAGCGCCTTATTGAACATAAAAGCAGACTCAAATGTGCAGTCCGGGAGGCTCCTCTGGTCCCGCACTGCTTGGAATACAAACATCAGTTTGACGATTTACATTGTTTTGGTTTGGATCGTGTGCTGTCAGGTAGAGACGGCAAGAGCAGAGAACAGTCTTTGTTAGTGTGTGAGCAGCGGCATATTTTCCGGCTGAATACGGTTGTTCCAGCTGGATTGAATCTTCGCATTGACTGGGTAGTTTGCCTTTAGGTTAGGGGGGCGGAGTTGTCCTGTCAGGCGAGCCGTTCACGTCAGCCGAAGAGTATTTCTGGGGGGTTGAAGTTGTAGTGATTTGAGCATGCGTGGCGTTTTTGTGAAGCGATCGTGAGGTGTCGATATGGTTGCCGCTTGAAGTGAGTAGTCTTCTCAGTCGGTTTGGATGTTTTTCATATGTGATGGGTTGGGGTTTTTTTGTTTCTAATTTTGTGGTTGAGTGTGTTTGTTTGTTTGTTTTGCAGCAGATTCCCCTGATGCAGCAAGTTGATTGCGAAACGTATGAGAGCTCTATGGTTGACGTCGGGGAGCAGTTTGCGGTCCAATTCCCCTAAAGAAGTCTTTTTAAAGCTAAGTGTGATTCATAGGGATTGGGCCGCAAGTGCGTTTGAATTTGGATTTTCTGCTACATATTTGTGTTTAAACGTGCATATGGTGGAGGAGGCAATGGGTCACTGATGTTAATGGGCTTATGTTTGGCAGTACAATCTGGACTTATGTTCTGATCATTGATGCCTTTGCCCGAGTGAACTGAGACCTTGCCACCTTTGTTCCATAGGAGCACTTATGTAAAAGTCACACGCTTGTTTGGATAAAGAAACAAAAATTGTTGTGTTAGAGTGAGATTTTTGGTTTTAGAATTCATAGGAGCCTGTCTGGATACCAGACAGGCAAGGGCTTTCCTTCCACAAGCCCGGTGTCTTCGCATAATGCAACTAGCTTCTCAAGCAGCAGGCAAATCCTCCCTCACTGCTCGAGAGCTACTGCAGTTACTGGGACATATGGCATCCACAGTTCATGTAGTCCCATATGCTCGCCTCCACATGCGAGCAGCTCAGTGGACCCTTTCCACACAGTGGACACAGGCCACGGGTCATTTGTCGGACAAAATAACAATCTCTCAACGACTAGTTTTGTCCCTCCAATGGTGGTAATCACTAAGAAATCTGACAGTGGGGTCTCCTTTCCATCAACCCCTCTTTCAGGCCACCCTAACAGATGCATCACAGGTGGGTTGGGGAGCACACCTGAATCATCTCTCTACCCAGGGCATCTGGACTCCACAGGAGGTTGGTTTACACATAAACCTCCTGGAATTAAGAGTAATCTATTTAGCTCTTCGAGTGTTCCACGCCCAGATCAGCTACAAGACAGTCCTAGTCCAGACGGACAATCAAGTAGCCATGTTCTATATCAGGGGTCACCAACCTGCGGCCCGCGGGCCGCATGCGGCCCGCGAGGCTCTACCCCGGTGCGGCCCGCCAAGGAATTTACACGATGGGGAGCGAGGAGGAGCTTACCTTCCTGTTCCCTGCAGGTCTCGTCATCAGTCCAGTGGAGAACGCCGTTTCCCTCGCCGTCCCCTGCTGGGATATTGGGTTTCAGCTGCATTCCAACCCAGATGGCTGCTGGGGGGCGGGGCCACCAGGCCGTCCCGTCCAATCAGCACGGACCCCCAGGGAGATTGACAGCCTTACCCAGTGTCTTGGTTTCAGGGCAACATGGCGTGGAGCGACAGGCAGGAGCTGTTTTGTAAGCAGCTGCATAGGTTGGCTGTGGAAACTCCGATTTTGACTCCCTAAACGGCCTTCGGGGCAGCAGCTGTGAGTAACCTGGTCAGTGCATCGCAAGACTTGCAGCAGGGAGCCGGGGCTACGGCTCTGTCCCGGTCAGAGCTCTGGGGAGAAGGAGTTCACTAGCAATGTCTCTTCGTGCGACCCTGCTTCAGTTAACGTGTGCTAACAAGCAGCCCGGCGGGTGCCAGACGCTTGTGCTGGTTAACAAGGGGGGTGCGGCCCGCGAGGCTCCCGGAAGTCGGCTGTGCGGCCCGCGGCCCTCTGGAGGTTGGTGACCACTGTTCTATATGAACAAGCAGGGCGGGACAGGCTCTCTGTTATGCAACGAAGCTTTACGACTGTGGGCTCTCGCCAGAGAGCATCATATTCACTTTCTAGTGGTATATCTTCCAGGCATTCATAACCTTTGGGCAGACAAACTCAGTCGAGTACTGCTGCCTCACGAGTGGTCCCTCCACCTAGACCAGGTGGCAAAGATATTTCATCTCTGGGGCACTCCAGATATAGACCTCTTTGCAAGTCCACTGAATGCCAAACTTCCCCAGTTCTGTTCCAGGATTTCGGCTCACATCTGTCAGGCAAGGGATGCCTTCCTCCTTCACTGGGGTCAGGACTTCCTTTATGCCTTCCCACCCATTCCCCTCATACCCAAAACACTCTTCAAGCTTCAGAGAGACAGGGGTCACATGATTCTCATAGCACCATGATGGCCACGCCAAACGTGGTATTCCCTGCTTTTACATCTCTCTCAAGCTGCACCTCTGGAGTTAGGGCATGCTCCAGATCTCCTTTCCCAGGAGAACTGGACACTATGGCACCCGAATCCCCAGTCCCTGCACCTCATGGCCTGGTTGCTGAAGGTTTAGACCTCCAAGATTTCAACCTGTCCCATCAGGTAAAGGATATCCTTCAGGCTTCTAGGAAACTTTCCACAAAAAGATCTTATGCCTTCGAGTGGAAACGTTTTACTATATGGTGCTCCAAGAAGGGATTAAACCCCCTGGTCATACCCTTAGAATCGATACTAGAGTATCTCCTTCACTTATTGAATTCTGGTTTAAAGACCAATTCGGTAAGAGTCCATCTTAGTGCAATTGCAGCTTCTTATAAGCCTCTAAATGGACAACCAATTTCCTCTCATCCACTCCTATCAAGATTTATGAGAGGTCTTTTATTAACTAAACCTCCCATCAAGCCACCACCGTTGGCATGGGATCTAAATCTAGTTCTCGGGCAGCTCATGAAGCCGCCTTTTGAACCTTTGGCCACTACAGCCCTTACGTTTTTGACCTGGAAGGTCATCTTCCTAATTGCAATCACCTCTGCCCGTCGCATTAGTGAATTGCAAGCTTTAGTGGCTGATCCTCCTTATACTAGGTTTCATCATGATAAGGTTGTTCTTCGGACTCACCCACACTTTATGCCAAAGGTGGTTTCGCCTTTTCATTTAAATCAATCAATTTATCTTCCTGTATTTTTTCCGAGGCCTCACTCCTCTAATGCAGAAAGAAACCTTCATACTTTGGATTGTAAAAGGGCCTTAGCCTTTTACATACAAAGAACACAACAACATAGAAAGTCCTCACAACTTTTTATAGCTTTTGACCCTAGTCATTTGGGACTTCCAGTCTCCAAAAGAACTTTATCTAAATGGATTGCCCAATGCATATCCTTTACTTATGAGAGTAAGGGTCTTCCTCTTCAGGACCATGTCACAGCTCATAATGTGAGAGCCATGGCAGTTTCTATGGCTAATCTCCACTCTGTGTCTATCGATGACATTTGTCGAGCAGCCACCTGGGCTTCGGTACACACCTTCACAGCCCACTTCTGCCTGGATAAAGCCTCCCGTCGGGATGCCTTCTTTGGCCAAGCTGTTCTTCAAAATCTCTCAGACCTAATTCAGCTCCTACCCACCAACCCTGGTGGAATGCCAGAGATCCATGGGAGGAAGGATGCCTACCTTTTTAGGGTCGCTCAAATTACAACCTATGGAATTCAACGCTTCAACGTTGATAATTAACCAGGTACTCAGGTCTCAGCAACAACTTTGCAGCTATTTTTTATAGCCTGAAGTTCACACTTTCAAGCTTAGCTGCTGTTAACATCAATGACCCGACTTTTGTACCGTTCTTTTGTTATTTATTTCAATATGTATTTAATTATAATAATTTTATTTTCCATTTGTTTTTATTCTTTTTTTCTTGTGTTTCTTATTTTCGTTTTTTAAAAAGATAAAAAGTCTTTTGTGTGCATGTTTTCTTCGAACAACAGCCTTTAGATCAATTAGACTAAATCAATCATATTTGACTCACCATCTTCAAATATACTTCTATTGAATCAACACGAAGAGAAAGGGTGGCAGATGTATCATTGCCCACTTCATTGCTAAACAGAAAAGCTTTAAAAGGAGAGTTTACAGAGCAAGTGTGCATTCCCCTGAAGAACCTTCTAATAGCGAAACGCTTGGGTACCTTAGAGGAACGGCGTTGGGACCATTTGTAATAGCCGCGAAATACAGCAGCCAAGTTCGATACAGTCATTGTTTCATCATGGCCATGAAGTGCCGGGGCAGATGAGAAAGATAAGTGCCCGCCACTACATGTATGATTCAATAGAAGTATATTTGAAGATGGTGAGTCAAATATGATTGATTTAGTCTAATTGATCTAAAGGCTGTTGTTCGAAGAAAACATGCACACAAAAGACTTTTTATCTTTTTAAAAAACGAAAATAAGAAACACAAGAAAAAAAGAATAAAAAGACAAATGGAAAATAAAATAATTATTATAATTAAATACATATTGAAATAAATAACAAAAGAAAGGTACAAAAGTCGGGTCATTGATGTTAACAGCAGCTAAGCTTGAAAGTGTGAACTTCAGGCTATAAAAAATAGCTGCAAAGTTGTTGCTGAGACCTGAGTACCTGGTTAATTTAACGTTGAAGCGTTGAATTCCATAGGTTGTAATTTGAGCGTTCTTAACGACATAGTGTTTCAGAAGTGATAAGCTCATAGTAACTAGCCCAATACAGTTAGTTGGTACCTTTTTAGGGTGGCACCTTCTTGGGGCTATCTCCCTGGCATCTTCAGCTAGGGAGTCCTCATATGTGAAGACTACATTCCTGCTTGTTCCTGGAGATAGCGTAGTTACTCACCTGTAACAGGTGATCTCCAGGAACAGCAGGAATTTAGGCTTCACAACCCACCCACCTTCCCTAGGAGTTCTCTCTCTCTCTCTCTTTGTCTCTTTCTTCTCTCCCTCTATCCTTTCACTCAGCTACAAACTTAACTGAAGAGGGACAGTTGGAAAGGCGGGAAGGCAGCGCGCATGTGCTGAGGAATGCTCCCAAAAGCGTTCCTATTGGACGCTGGGGAGCGTTCCTGCGCAGACTCCGTCGGTACCGACGATACCCATATGTGAAGACTAAATTCCTGCTGTTTCCGGAGATCACCTGTTGCAGGTGAGTAACTACGCTTTGTTGATCTCTCCCCGTCCCTCACCTGCACATAGCCAGACCCCACTAAATCCTTAGACGTTATGTGGGGCATATTCGGCGGCAGCAGGCAGGCAAAATAAAACGCTTGGCCACCACTGCTTTAATTAAAATCTGATATTCAGCAGCAGAAAATAGCCGGGGTGGGGAGGGGGATATTCGAAGTAATCTGTGAGCAGTGGTAGCTTAAATGGCTCAAGTTAGAACAAGTAAATGGCTGTCCTAACTTTAAAAACTTTGTGCTATGCAGTGAGGGGCATTGCTGGCTGGATATTCAGCAGTAGAAAGCCTAGATTAGTGCTACTGTCAAGATTAACTGGCCTATTTATATAATTGTGTTAGTAAAAGTAAAAAAAATAGAGGAGCAGTAAATATTACTATTGGAATATTCCTGGTCTTCGATCTCCTGTAGCTGATGTTTTCCAGTTGCATCCTGTAAGGCCTTTAGGGGTAGGATGATTTGGACTGCTGGGGGGGGGGGGCAGTTCAGTTTGTGTGTTTAATGGACTTTGTGGCTTTGGCAAGTCACTTCACCCTCCATTGCCTCAGAAAATTCCAAGTTATCAATGTCCCTGTTTAACGCTCATTACCAAGTTTGAGTTACAATATAAACCACTTTAACTGTGAGGATAAAACTGAACAAAAAAATCCTGTTAAATAAATCTGAATAAACAGTAATATAATGACCACTAGGGTTGCCAACTTTTTCACCGAGAAAAACCCGACACCTGTGGCTCGCCATGCTCCACCCATTCTCCGCCCCTAGTCCCACCCCTGCCCCGCCCCCAGCCCCACCCACAAAAATTACCGAGGATACATGTAGGCTAACTTCCTTGGTCAGATAATAATTAAACTGGGAACCCCAAAATCCAAACATGAAATGTACAACACTGGAGAAATAAAACTATGAAGTAATTTCCTCTTGCACTAAACAAAAACGCAAAGATGTTAGCAATACACACTTCCCAGACCAGACATATTCCAGTTAATAAATTCAAAATAAAAAGTATTTTTCTACCTTCTGTTTGGGCATTTTATTTTTCAGTTGCAATTGCTCCAGTCACTTTCTTCTGGTTTCTTCGTGTCTTCTGCGAGCTATCCATTTGTCCTTTCTTCTCTTTCAGATGTTTTCCATTCTCTCTCTATTTCTGCTTTAACATACTGATTGTTTCCCTTTTGCTCTTTCCCCAATTCTTTCCTTATTCCTTTATCATCCGTTTAAATTTCACCCTTCCATTCTCAAGCCCCTCTTACTCTCCCAATACCGGCCCATCATAGACTTTTCTTCCACACAAAATATTTTTTCCCCTCTCCATTCTCATTCCCCATCCATTCTAGTCCTCCCCCCAAATCAGTTCCCTTAATAGTTCTAGACCCACCCAGCATCCACTCCCTTCTAGTCCCATTCTCCCATGCCCCACATCAGCCCATTTCCAGTCCTATTCCAGCTCTTCATCAGCCCATTTCCAGTGCTAGCCCTCACATCACAGGCCATTTCCAGTCCTAGCTCCCCCCCCCCAATCACAGCCCATTTCCAGTCCAAGTCCCCCATCACAGCCTATTTCCAGTCCTAGGCCCCCCCACCATCACATCCCATTTGCAGTCCGAGTCCCCCCGCACCATCACAGCCCATTTGCAGTCCGAGTCCCCCCGCACCATCACAGCCCATTTGCAGTCCTAGCCCCCCTAATCACAGCCTATTTCCAGTCCAAGATCCCCCTTCCTCCACCATAGCCCATTTCCAGTCCAAGTTCCCCCCCCCCCCCCATAGCCCTTTTCCAGTCCAGGTCCCCTCCACCCCCATCACAACCCATTTCCAGTCCATGTCCCCCCCCCCCCATAACCCTTTTACAGTCCAGGTCCCCCCCCCCCAACACTGCCTATTTCCAGTCCAGGTTTCCCCCCACCCCATAGCCCTTTTCTGGTCCAGGTCCCCTCCACCCCCATCACAACCCATTTCCAGTCCATGTCCCCCCCCCCCCATAACCCTTTTACAGTCCAGGTCCCCCCCCATCACAGCCTATTTCCAGTCCAAGTCCCCCCCCCCATAGCCCTTTTCCAGTCCAAGTCCCCCCCTATAGCCCTTTTCCAGTCCAAGTCCCCCCCCTTGGCCCTTTTCCAGTCCAAGTCCCCCCTTTATCCCTTTTGCAGTCCAACTCCCCCCATTAGCCCTTTTCCAGTCCATGTCCCCCCACTTAGCCCTTTTCCAGTCCAAGTCCCCCCCCTTAGCCCTTTTCCAGTCCAAGTCCCCCCCTTAGCCCTTTTCCAGTCCAAGTCCCCCCCCCCTTAGCCCTTTTCCAGTCCAAGTCCCCCCCCCTTAGCCCTTTTCCCGTCCCGGTCCCCCCATCCCCGCCCATCCTGACCTTGCCCCCCCCCCCCCCCGGACCAGCATCGCGGCTGTCTGAGGCTTCAGAGGGAGCCGGGGAAGCCCGCGCGAGGCCCCGGCCCCGGCCCCGGCCCCGGCCCCGGCCCCGGCCCCGGCCCCGGCCCCGGCCCCGGCCCCGGCCCCGGCCCCGGCCCCGGCCCCGGCCCCGGCCCCGGCCCGGCCCCGGCCCCGGCCCCGGCCCCGGGCCCCGGCCCCGGCCCCGGCCCCGGCCCCGGCCCGGGGCCGGCCCCGGCCCCCTCTGAACAGCCACCAGCGTGAAGAACCTTTACCTTCACGCTGGCGTCTGTTCCTATGAAGCCGCGAATGCTGGGAAAGGTTAAAGGGCAACCTTTAACCTTTTCCAGCATTCGCGGCTTCACAGGAACAGCCGCCAGCGTGAAGGTAAAGGCTCTTCACGCTGGTGGCTGTTCAGAGGGAGCCGGGGCCTCGCGCGGGCTTCCCCGGCTCCCTCTGAAGCGGAGAAAAGCCGGTTTTTTTGCTCAGGCCGCTCCCGATCTTGCGGCCAGAGCAAAAAAACCGGCTTTTAAAGGGCCGGTTTTGCCTCTGCGCCGGCAGCCGGCCTGGTCGTGGAAAAACCGGCCAGGCCGGCTGAAAACCGGCCAGTTGGCAACCCTAATGACCACATGCGATTCAGGTTAGCAGTTCCCTGCCTCCTGTACTGGTGGGGAAATGGGATTGCATAATTGTGACTCTTGGCCAAGTCTCTGGTGAGAACAGGAAATATACTGAGTGGGGGGAGGTAGGGTTGGCTGGCTGCAGGCCCCAAGACAGTGGGGGTGGATTGTGTGTGTAGATGAACCACTAGGGACATTATGCAACCAGTACAGAAATCTACTACTACTATTTAACATTTATAAAGCGCTACCATACACAACGCTGTACAGGCATATAAGAGTGACGGTCCCTGCTCATGAGAGCTTACAATCTAATCAAGACAAAAAACACACAGAGCAAAATTCTAGTTAGGGCAAAACCAGGTTGGTTGTCTCCCATTACAACTAATAGTACTACTGTGCATTTCTATTTAAAACTACATTACAATGGGCGTCGGGTTACAATACATTCTCCAGGACCAAGCAGAAAGTCAGGCCTTCACATATGGGTGACGTCGGCGCCGACGGAACCCTCGCGAAGCAATTTTCCCCAGCTTTCAAAGAAAGCCTTTGGGAATTGCAACGTGCATGCGCGGTCCTCTTCCCGCCCAAGGGTGCCATCTTGCTCAGTCTTCTTTTTTCCGCGGAGCCCTACAGATGTTGCCTGTGAATCCCCGCAGAAAAGTTGATTTTTCTCTATTTTCTCTATTTTTTCTTTCCGTCCTTTATTTTTCGTTTTTTTGTCCTTCGTGACAGATTTCGCGCTTTTTTCCTTTTTTCCCTGGCTGCCCGGTCGTTCGACCTCGCAGGGGCCCTTTTTCCCCCGATGGCGGCCAGTGGTTTCAAAAAGTGTGACCTCTGTAAGAAACTTATGTCTCTTACAGACACTCATGACTTCTGCTTCCGCTGCCTCGGCCCAGATCATGACCCCATGATCTGCGGGCCATGTGGCAAAATGTCCTCAAAAGCATTGAGGAGTCGGCAGCACCAGCGGGAGCGTATCTTCTCTGACTCCGGCCGGGCTCGGACCTCGTCAGAGGTTTCGACGTCTCGGGACTCTGGTCCTGAGCATCGTCGGAGTTCCTCTGAAAGGGGGTCTCCTACCCGGGAGCATCATCGGAAGAAGAAACCCGCGAGGGCGGGATCGGTGGACGCTCCTGGTTCCTCGAGGGCCAGGTCGCATAGCCCCGATTCCCGTCCCGGGTCCTTGGAGTCGGAGAGGCCGTCGAAACATCCTCGACTCGAGGTGGACTTGCCTGCTCACGTAAGTACTGTTGTCCTCGTGGACTCGCCTCCGAAGGACCCGACGTCGGGCCCGACGCCGTCGGGGCCCGAGTCGGGGGCTGCTGGGTCTCCTGAGCTCGGACTCAGGTTGACGGCCTTGGAGTGCAGTTTGTCTGCCTTCTTGGACCAGCAGCGGGCATTGATCGCTGGCCTCGCTGGTGCTTCTGCCCTGACCGCCGGGACGTCGACCTCCAAGTCGACCCCGGAGACCGAGCCGATCCTCGAGTCCATGAGGGCTCGAGTCGATCCTCGGTCGAGGTCTCCTTCGGCCTCCCGTTCGGGACCGAGGTCGTCGACGCCGACTCCCTCGGCGTCAGGGCGGCTGGCATCCGTGCCCGCCCAACCGGAGCCAGTCGACTCCTCCTCCGAGGAGTCGGCCTGGGAATCTGAGGACGAAGAGTCACCTGGTTCCTTTCGGACTCGGTGTGTCCCTTCGGACTCCCCTGAGTCCGAGCCTCGGAGACGGTCCCCCCCGGAGGATACCCGGTTCTCGGACTTTGTGAGGGATATGGCCAAAGCCTTGGCCTTCCCTGCGGATCCCGAGGAGGAGCCTCGAGTCGAAGAACTCGATGCCCTCCAATATGACTCTCCCCCGAAGGAGGCCTTTATTGTACCGGTTCCTCCCATGCTGGAACGGCTTCTCTTCCGCATGTGGGAGAGCCCGGCGTCGTCACCGGTGTTAAGCAAGCGGGTCGATTCCATTTATCGAGTCCGCAAGAGCCCCGGCTTCCAAAAGGCACAACTACCGCACCATTCCATGGTGGTGGAATCGGCCATGCATAGACTGAAGAGTCAAAAAATGCATTCCTCGGTGCCCCCTGGTAGGGAAGCCCGAAGCCTGGATGCCCTCGGTAGGAAGTGCTTCCAGGGCTCTATGCTTGCTTGTCGAGTCCAGACATACCAGCTCTACATGGGCATGTATCTCCGAGACCTGGCTAAGGAAATAGCCGGGTTCTCTGCTGGTCTCTCTCCGACGAACCTTTGCAGAGGTTCCAATCCTTGTCTACTGGTATTCGGGAGTGCTCCAAGTTTATCTCTCGAGCAGCCTATGATGGTTTTGAGGCTTCGGCTCGAGTAGCCGCGGCCAGCATCGGTGGACGCCGCCAGGCTTGGCTTCAGACGTCCGACCTCGAGCCCTGGGTACAGGACAAGTTGGTCGATGTCCCCTGCCGAGGTGATAACCTCTTTGGCAAGCCCATGGATGAGAAGGCTGCACAAATCGAGACGGAGACTCTCACCAGGACTCGTCTCTCAGGGAAGACCTCTGCCCCTTCTCAAAAGAAGAAGGCCTCGGGGAAAAAGCCCTTTTACCCGAGGAAAGGTGCTGCCTATAAATACTACCCTCAATATCAGGCCTCACCAGCTCCCCCACAGGGAAAGCAGGCCAAGGGACGGGGTAATGGGTCCCGTAGGCAGCAAGCCCCCAAGCCTGCACCACCGGCCCCTGCTCAGCAGGGTGGGGGTTTTTGACTTTCTCAGCATAGCCTCTCCCCCTCAGCTGGTTTCTCTCAGCACAGGAGGCCGGCTGGTCCACTTTGCACACAGGTGGTCCAACATCACCACAGATACCTGGGTGCTTCAGATAGTTCAAAAGGGCTATCTTCTTCATTTTCACCAGGTACCTCCCTCCTACTTTCCAGGGGAGCCTTCCAGACTCCCTCTGCACAGGGACTTACTCCTTCAGGAGTTAGCAAGTCTTCTTCAGGAACAAGCCGTGGAACCGGTGCCCCACCACCTGAAGGGTCAAGGGTTTTATTCCAGATACTTCCTGATTCCGAAAAGAACAGGAGGCCTCAGACCCATCCTAGACTTGCGAAATCTCAACAAGTTCCTTGCAAAGGAAAAGTTCAAAATGCTTTCCCTTGGAATCCTGCTGCCCTACCTCCAGCAGGGAGACTGGCTATGCTCCTTAGATCTAAAGGATGCGTATACTCATATCCTTATTCATCCAGACCACAGGCAATACCTCAGGTTTGTTGTGGGCAGACACCATTACCAGTACAGAGTACTGCCTTTCGGCCTATCCTCCGCCCCCAGAGTGTTCACCAAATGCCTAGCAGTGGTGGCGGCCTATCTGAGACTTCAAGGTCTCTTTGTGTTCCCATACCTGGATGACTGGCTCATCAGGGCCCAGTCTGCCCAAGAAGCCACAGGCTACTCATCGCACTGTGGCTCTGCTCCAGCACTTGGGTTTTGTCATAAACTTCGCAAAGTCCACTTTGCTCCCCTCTCAAGATCTCGAATTCATCGGCGCCAGGTTGGACACTCTTCAGGCGTGGGCCTTCCTGCCTCTGGACAGGGCCCAGAGGCTCATGGATCTCGCCAACCGTTTTCACAGCAATTCCCTGGTCTCGGCCAGGCAATTTCTGAAACTGCTCGGCCATATGGCTTCCACGGTCCATGTGACCCCCAATGCCCGACAGAACATGCGTCCTGCTCAGTGGTGCCTTCG
The DNA here is from genome assembly GCA_033557465.1 of Ichthyophis bannanicus. Classification (NCBI taxonomy): domain Eukaryota; kingdom Metazoa; phylum Chordata; class Amphibia; order Gymnophiona; family Ichthyophiidae; genus Ichthyophis; species Ichthyophis bannanicus. Next base: position 232,072,749 of record CM066036.1, read on the forward strand.
CAATCAATGGCATCAGGCCACGGGGAGCCTAACGGACTCCGTACAGATCTCCGACCAGCTGGTCTCTTCTCTACAATGGTGGCTTCATCTGCCAAACCTGGTACTAGGAGTGACTTTTCAGCCCCCTACGCATTCTCAGGTCCTGACGACCGATGCTTCTCTCCTGGGTTGGGGAGCACATTGCCAAGGGACATGTACTCAAGGCCTCTGGACTCCTTGGGAGTCTGCTCAGCAGATAAACTTCCTGGAGCTCAGAGCCATCCGCCTAGCGCTCAAAGCATTCTCTCACCTGGTTTCTCACCAGTCGGTGCTGATACAGACAGGCAATCAGGTTGCAATGTTCTACGTGAACAAACAAGGCGGCACAGGCTCCTTCCTTCTCTGTCAGGAGGCACAAAAACTGTGCTCTTGGGCAGTCCACCACGGCATCCTCCTCAAGGCTGTCTATCTCCCAGGTCTGGAAAATTACCTGGCCGACAAGCTCAGCAGGATCCTCCAGCCACACGAGTGGAGGTTGAATCCGCTGGTGGTTCAGCGGATCTTTCTCAAGTGGAGCCTCCCCACCATGGATCTTTTTGCCAGTCCTCTGAACCGGCAGCTGCCCAGATTCTGCTCTCGACAGCCGCATCCTCTCCGGGTAGCGGCGGATGCTTTTCTAATTCCATGGTCCACCGGCCTCTTGTATGCCTTTCCTCCCATGCCACTGGTGTCTCGGACGCTCTTCAAGGTTCTCAGAGACAAAGCATCGCTGATCCTAGTGGCTCCCCGGTGGCCGAGACAACCTTGGTTCCCGCTTCTGATGCAGCTAGCGGTAGACACTCCTCTTCCACTGGGATTTCAGCCCGACCTCCTGTCGCAGGATCAGGGGACGCTCCTGCACCCCAACCTCCGGTCCCTTCATCTGATGGCCTGGCTGCTGAAAGGGTAGTCCTTGCTCCTCTCCAGCTACCTCCAGATGTGGAAGAGGTCGTCTTGGCCTCCAGGAGGCCTTCCACCCGGAAGTCCTACGCTCTTAAGTGGCGTCGGTTCTCCGTCTGGTGTACTCAGCAGTCGCAAGACCCCTTCTCGTGTTCAACATCAGTGGTCTTGCAGTACTTGCTTTCCCTTTCCAATCTTGGACTTAAGTCCAACTCGGTCAAATTCCACCTCAGTGCTATTTCTGCGCACCACCTACCGGTGGATGGTAGACCGCTTTCCAGCCACCCTCTGGTGGCTCGTTTTCTCCGGGGCCTCCTGCTCCTTAAACCACCTTTGCGCCCGCCAGCTCCGAACTGGGATCTCAATGTGGTTTTTCAGCGGCTTACCTGTCCGCCTTTTGAGCCTATGGCTACCTGTCCTCTTCGTTTTCTTTCCTGGAAAACCTTGTTCTTGGTGGCCCTCACTTCTGCTAGACGCGTTAGTGAGCTGCAGGCCCTGGTATCTGATCCTCCTTACACTAGGTTCTACAAGAACCGGGTAGTCCTACGGACTCACCCTAAGTTTCTTCCTAAAGTGGTTTCCCCTTTTCACATCAACCAGGAGGTGGTACTTCCGACCTACTTTCCCAGGCCACACTCCAGCCGAGCTGAAATGGTCCTGCATACCCTGGACTGTAGAAGGGCGCTGAACTTCTACCTTGACCGTACGCGGGAGCACCGAAGGGCGGTTCAGCTCTTCGTGTCTTATGACCCCAACAAGTTGGGGCTCCCTGTCTCCAAGCGTACTCTGTCCATCTGGATTGCGGACTGCATCGTTTGGGCTTACGAGGCTGCGGGCCTCGTGCTGGAAGGTAGAGTCACCGCTCATCGTGTTCGGGCGAAGGCTACGTCAGTGGCTTACCTCCGCTCTGTTCCGTTGGCAGACATCTGCTGGGCCGCTACTTGGTCTTCAAGCCAGACTTTTGCAGCCCATTACTGCCTGGAGAGGGAGTCCCGCAGGGACAGTGCTTTCGGACAGGCAGTCCTCCGTAACCTCTTCGAGGTATAGGCAACTCCTACCCTCCATCCCGGATGTTGGGCTACCGGTTGGAGACGTATTCAGAGAAGATTCCTTCCTTCTGTGCTGCTGAGCTAGAGGGAGCTCATTTTTGTGCTTAGGGTCTCCGGTAGCCTTAAGCTTGGGAGTCCCATATGTGAGGACTGACTTCCTGCTTGGTCCTGGAGAAAGCGTAGTTACTCACCTGTAACAGGTGTTCTCCAGGAGCAGCAGGAATCAGTCCTCACAACCCTCCCTCCTCCCCTTGGAGTTGCAGTTTTATGCTTTCGTTTTGCTAATTTTTTGCTGTCTTTTAGCTATGTCATCTGACTGAGCAAGATGGCACCCTTGGGCGGGAAGAGGACCGCGCATGCGCGCTGCAATTCCCAAAGGCTTTCTTTGAAAGCTGGGGAAAATTGCTCCGCGAGGGCTCCGTCGGCGCCGACGTCACCCATATGTGAGGACTGATTCCTGCTGCTCCTGGAGAACACCTGTTACAGGTGAGTAACTACGCTTTACATAACAGTACATAACATCAGGTTACAATACATTATATTAAGGGTTAAAATACAGGCGGGCTGGGCATCATGGGGTACAGTACAACACATCATGGGATATACTTGGAGGATGCTTACATGGTGACATTCGCATGGTTCGCTGCATCTGGCCAGTTCTTCGGTGGAGAAATCGTGGAGAATATTCTGCGTCAGCTAAAGTCTCCGACTTAGCACTTGTGTGCTGTTTGCAAAAGAAGCTGATTACTTTTATAGTTCTTTCAGAGCCCGTGTGTCTCTGTAATTGATTGGTGTGTGAGCTTCTACATCTCTGCGTCTCCTTTCATGCTCTAGTGTGTGACTCTCTCTCTCTTCCTCCTCCCTCACCCCACAGTGTAGTATGAAGCATGCGCCTACTGCTCGTTGAAGTTATCGGGGAGGAGAAAGGCAGGACCCTGCTTAGAGTTGTTTGGAGCCCAAAGGGCAGCTGATCATTTGTGTGTAGCGCCAACATATGGGATAGTGAGGTGACAGTCCCTTCTTCCTCTTCTTTTTATCTCATGCTTTTATTCTGCATGTGATGTTTGCTTCTTTTATTCTGGTATCTTAATTTTTCAGTGGCCTTTCTAGAGTTAAATCAATGTGGTGGGGCAGGTGTGCAGAGACTCACTAGCCCCCAGTCCCTCTGTGCAGGAACAAACTGTGAGCACAGAGAGCCTTTAGGAAGAGGTCATTTGACTGCATCCAATATCAAATGCGTTCTGCTTTGGGGGGGGGGGGGGGTTGAGCTCAGGGATTTGGAGTGATTGTAACGATACTAGACTTCATATTCTATCAGCTCTTGTGCTTTGTACAGTGGTTCCCAAACCTGTGATGGGGGACTCCCCAGCCATTCAGCGTATGCAAATCTCATGAATATTCATTGTGGATATCCTGAAAACCTTTCTCCACTATGTGCAAATCTACCTCCTGCGTATTCATTGTGGATATCCTGAAAACCCGACTGGCTGGGGAGCCCCAGGACAGGTTTGGGAACCACTGGTTTAATGCCTTTGTTTCTGGACTAATAATTCTTTCCACCCCATAGGAATTTGTGACGGCCACTGACATCCGAGTAACTCTGAACAGATTGAACACCTTCGGGGATGAAGTATTCAATGACCCCAAAGTCCTCAAGTCCTACTATTACGCGATCTCCGACTTTGCTGTGGGTGGCAGGTGAGTGTATCCTTAAAATAGGATAGCCAGGCCCCTACGGCCTTTCGTTCCATGCAAGAGGTTAACACAAGCTACAGTTTCAGCTCGCGTGCTTTCGCTTAGACATGCATCCCCTTGTTTAGCATGTGGTTGGGCTTCATGCACTAAAATGCTTTAGTAGCTTCTCTCATGGCTTCTGTGTCTTTGTGGTTATCTCTGTTCCATTGCCACTGTACAAACATTTGTGTGTTATTTCTGCAGCCACAGCATGTGCTCAGTACTGCTGAATCTTATAATATTCATTTTCAGGATAGTAGTTCTTTTACAGGTAGAGTGAAGCCAGAAAGTAACTGAGAAAATTTTGTTAAAAATTGCCCATTTCTTTTGAAAAAATGCACTATGTTCTCAGACTGCCTTAGATCAGACCACTCCTAATCTCAAAAAGCTGCAAAAACCCTTTTGTGAGTTTGTGAATATTTGTGCACCTGAGTACCTAAATGGAAGTGGGATAAAGGATTAATAGAATTTGAATTATCGTTTCATTTGTATATTCAACAAAAAGCAATTCTGACACCATCTGATGAATGTGAACAAGTCAAGGCAGTTTCTTCTTGTATTTAAATAGTATATTAAGCAAACTTTCCCCATAACGAGCCAAATAAGACTATACACAAATAGTTAATTAACTGGAAAAATATAATTTTCAAACTCTGAACTGCAACATGTACAGTGATTTCTTACTGTTCATTGATAGTATTTGAACATATATTAGAAGTACCCTGCAGAGTTTTTCAAATCTGTAACTGCACATTTCTATATATCTCCAGGAACAAGCAGGAATTTAGTCTTCACATATGAGTATCGTCGGTACCGACGGAGCCTGTGCGGGAACACACCCCAGTGTCCAATAGGAAAGCTTTTGGGAGAATCCCACAGCGCCTGCGTGCTGCCTTCCCGCCTTTCCCAACTGTCCCACTCCAGTTCTTCGTTTTCCGCGGAGCCGACAGGTGACACATCCTGTCACCGCAGAAAACAATCCCTTCTATTCTTTTTTGTGGTCGTGTCTGCCTTCCCTCGACGCTACACTGGTACCATCGGTTCTTCTTTCTTTTCTTCAAAAAAACAAACAAACAAACAACTTTCTTCTGGAGTCTTTCCAGTAATTTTCTCTCAGGTGCCACGTGCCATTTTGGGCACTAAGCCCAACTTTTCCTTCAGAATGGAAAAACCAGCTTCGGGTTTTAAAAAGTGTTCTAAGTGTGGCGGTACCATCTCTGTCACCGACACCCATGCGTGGTGCCTCAAATGTTTAGGTCCTGACCACTCTATTTAAGAGTGTGTTGCCTGTGGGATGATGTTGAAAAGGGGCCGGCAGAACCGAGCTGCTAAGCTTAGCACCCTTTTTCCCTCCGATGCAGCCTCCGTGGCATCGACATCGTCCAGGGCTTCGTCTTCCTCCCATGGATCTCAGGTAACTAAACATAAATCTAGCCGGTCCTCAAAGGGTAGATCTCCTTCTAGACAGCAAGATGCCTCTGGTGTTGCCCTTGAGGGACTTTCACCGGCAAAACTGCCCCAGCGGGAGGCTTCAGCTTCCAAAGCACTAACGGGGATCCAGGATGTTCTCGAGGCTACAACCTTGGCAGAACTACTGGTGCCATGCTCTGGGGTACCGGCCGCTTCTTCCGGTACCAATACCCAAGCATCGGCAGCGTCGCTAGACCAGAGATTCTTGGCTATTGAGCGCAGTCTGGCGGCTCTTCTCACGCCTCGATGCCCTTGAAACTGCTTCAGACAATTCAACCGGCACGACTCCGGTGCCGGCACGACTGCATCGACATCGGCAGGTATTCTACCGGGACAGAGTCATGCGTATCCATCCGGTATCGACAGGTCGGTACCGGACCACTTCGATGCCGACTTCGATCGGTACTGGTACCGTGCCTTGCACGATCACCCGGATCGGAGATACTTTGAATCCTCGGATGAGTCTGAAGACTCTGAAAGCTCTGCCGATACCAGAGTACTTCTTCCTGAGGATTCCTCTTGTCAGCGTAGGATGTGTCCACCAGAGGATATGTCCTTTCAGGATTTTATCCGAGATGTGGCTCGAGGTCTTTCCATCACAGTGGCTCCTGAAAAAGAGCCTAGGGCAAAGGAATTAGAAATCCTGCAATACCCTAAAGCTCCCAAGGAGGCAGCTACCTTACCTATTCATGAGATCTTGCATGACCTCATGTTAAGGATGTGGGAAACACCTCTAACCACATCACCTCACTCTCGAAGACTCGACACCATGTATCGAGTTCCTCCCTGTCCTGGGTTTCAGAAGACTCAATTACCACACCATTCCATGGTGGTGAGAAGGATAAAGAGTGCAAAAAGGCATGCATCTAATCCTCCAGGACGTGAGTGTAGGACTCTTGACGCCTTTGGACGTCGAACCTTCCAGGCTTCCATGCTTTCTGCTAGAATCAGTTCCTATATATTATATAAGGGAATGTTCCTTTAGAGCCTATGAGCCCTCTCCTTCCTGATAAGAGGCAAGTTTATCTTGCCCTTGTCAAACATGCTCAGGATGTTTCCAAGTTTGTGAATCGTGCAGCTTTTGACTGCTTTGAGTGCATAAGCAGAACCTCTGCCATTGCCGTAGCTGCACGTAGGATTGCCTGGCTCCAGGCATTTGACTTGGAAATTTGGGTACAGGATAAACTAGGGAATATTCCTTGCACAGGAGAGAATCTCTTTGGCAAGAATTGGCAGGAAAAAGCTAATGAGATAGATGCTGACAATATCACTTTGGATAGATTGTCTAAATCTACAGCTGATCCTGTGAGGAAAAAATCCTCTAAGAAACCATTCTTCAGTAAGAAGAAGAGGTTTTATCCCTCCTATACCCAACAGGGGCATCGTTTAGGTCAGTCTGCCCAAAGGTGACAGCAGCAACAACCTAGACAAAAGATAAAAGCAGCTAAGCCTCAACCGGCTCAGCAGACTCGGCCTCCATAGAGGCTTTAACTCCTATCTAGAGAACTTTGCCTTCCTGGCCCTGAACGGCCCAGAACCCTCCACCATCCCAGGAAGGTTATGTCATTTTGCCCCCAGATGGGGTCAGATAACAGCAGAAAATTGGACTCTATTGTAAGAGAGGGGTAAAAGCTTCATTTCCTCAGCATGCCCCCTCCTACAAATGGTAAGACAGTTCAAGTCTTAGACCTCTCTCAACGACCAGTTAGGTCAAGAGGTCACTGTGCTTCTTGCCCAAGGGGCAATAGAAGAGGTACCCATTATTCCCCAATGGGGTACAGGGTTTTACTCCCCCTATTTCCTTATTCCAAAGAAAACAGGAGGACACAGACCCATTTTAGACCTCAGAGAATTGAACAAATTCCTGTTCAAAGAGAAGTTCAAAATGATTTCTCTAGGAACTCTGCTGCCATACCTTCAGAGTCAGGATTGGCTTTCTTCTCTAGATCTCAAGGATGCGTACACTCATGTTCTCATCCATCCAACTCATCGAAAGTTCCTTTGCTTTCTGTTTCAAGGGAAGCACTACCAATACAGGGTTCTTCCTTTTGGCCTGGCTTCTGCACCAAGGGTGTTCACAAAATGCATGGCTGTGGTGGTAGCATTTCTCCGCACCCTAGGAATATTATGGTTTATGGTTTATTCATTTGATAAAAACCGCCTTTCTATAATAATCAAGGCGGTGTACAATAATAAAATACATAAAATCTGGCCGAAGCCGGGAAAGAGAAAAGAAATGTACAAATTTATAAGACAGGAAAGAAAGAATGAAGAGAGCAGAGACAAGACAAGACACAAGAGGCAAACTTACTGTACAACGGTAGGGGGCATTCATACAAAAGGAGAGGGGATATTGAATGCAAGGGAAAATAGGTGAGTCTTAAGGTTGTGTTTAAAAGTGGTGTATTGTGATTCCAGACGAAGAGAAGAAGGGAGAGAGTTCCAGAGAGCAGGACCAGCGAAGTAGAAAGCTGAGAGACGAGTGAGCTGTAAGTGGGCACGAGCAGGAGGAGGGAGGGCAAGGCGATTAAGATGAAAAGAGCGGGGAGTGTACCTAGGAGAGTGAAAAGATAAAAGATCAGCCAAGTAAGGAGGGGTACTAGTGTGAAAGACTTTATGTATTTGTCTTCCCTTACTTAGATGACTGGCTCATTCGAGCCCCTTCAGAGCTAGAGGCCATGGTTGCTCTCTCTCGCACAATGTGCATCCTTCAGTATTTGGGACTTGTCATAAACTTCCCAAAATCCAACCTTGCTCCCACTCAGTCCCTGGAGTTTATAGGAGCTCTGCTGGATACCAGACAGACAAGGGCCTATCTTCCACAGCCCCGCTGCCTTCGTATTGTGCAGTTAGCTTCCCAAGCAGTGCTAAAACCTCACCTCACTGCTTGGGAAATGCTACAATTGCTAGGCCACATGGCATCCACCGTGCATGTGGTTCCTTATGCTTGCCTCCATATGAGGGCAGCCCAGTGGACCTTATCCACTCAGTGGACTCAGGCGTCAGGTTGCCTGTCAGACAAAATAGCAAACTCAGATTGCCTTACTTTGTCCCTCCAATGGTGGCAGTCACGCCAAAACCTTTTGTGGCGTCTCCTTTTCAGCAACCCCCACCCCAAGCCACTCTAACAACAGATGCCTCACAGATGGGTTGGGGAGCCCACCTGTAAGGCCTCTCTACCTAAGGTACCTGGACTCCACAGGAGGCCTATCTACACATCAGTCTCCTGGAACTCAGAGCAATATTCCTTGCTCCGAGTATTCCACACCCAGCTCAGCTACAAGACAGTCCTAGTTCAAACAATCAAGTAGCCATGTTCTTTGTGAACAAGCAGGAAGGAACAGGCTTTCTGTCACTATGCAACGAAGCTTTGCGACTATGGGCCCCTGCCAAAGAGCATCAGATTCATCTCCTTGCGGTGTATCTTCCAGGCTTTCAAAACTCTTGGGCAGACAGACTCAGTCGAGTACTGCTTCCACACGAATGGTCTCTCCATGCAGACCAGGTGGCCAAAATTTTTCAAATTTGGGGAACCCCAAACATAGACCTCTTTGCAAGTCTGCTGAATGCCAAACTTCCCCGGTTCTATTCCAGAATTCCGTCTCAGGGTTGTCAGGCCAGGGATGCTTTCCTCCTCCATTGGGGCCAGGACCTCCTGTATGCCTTTCCACCCATTCCCCTAATTCGCAAAACCCTGTTCAAGCTTCAGAGAGACAGAGGTCATATGATTCTCATTGTCCACATTGGCCACGGCAAATAATGTACCCTCTGCTCCTACATCTCTCTTAAGCTCCGCCTCTGGAGTTAGGATCTGTTCCAGATCTCCTTTCTCAGGAGGACGGGATGCTGTGGCATCCCAATCCCCAGTCTCTGCATCTCAGGGCCTGGTTGCTGAAAGCCTAGAACTTCACGGTCTTAATCTTTCTCAGCAGGTAAAGGATATCCTTTATACTTCCAGGAAGCCTTCCACAAGACGCTCTTATGCATTCAAGTGGAAAAGGTTTACCATATATGGTGCTCGCAGAAGGGTCTTAACCCTCTTGCGATACCTCTGGAATCATTACTGGAGTATCTCCTTCATTTATCTAATGCAGGGCTTAAGATCAATTCAGTGAGAGTTCATTTGAGTGCTATTGCAGCTTCTTTCAGGCCTCTAAATGGACAACCTATTTCCTCTCATCCTCTCATAGCGAGATTTATGAGAGGCCTTCTTTTAACTAAGCCTCCCATTAAGCCACCACCGGTGGCATGGGACTTAAATCTGGTTCTTGGGCAGCTCATGAAGCCACCTTTTGAACCATTAGCTACTACCTCTTTGAAATTCCTTTCCTGGAAGGTCATCTTTTTTATTGCAATCACATCAGCACGTCGCATCAGTGAATTACAAGCATTGGTGGCTGATCCTCCTTATACAAGGTTCCATCATGATAAGGTAGTCCTTAGGACTCATCCACACTTTATGCCAAAGGTGGTGTCACCTTTTCATTTAAACCAAGCGGTTTACCTTCCTGTATTTTTCCCAAGGCCTCACGCCTCAAATGCAGAAAGGAATCATCATACTTTGGACTGTAAAAGGGCTTTGGCCTTTTATTTTCAAAGGACACAGCAACATAGAAAGTCCTCTCAACTCTTTGTTGCTTTTGATCCTAGTCCTTTGGGACTTCCAGTATCCAAAAGAACACTGTCCAGCTGGATTGCACAGTGTATTTCTTTTGCCTATGAGAGTAAGAACCTTTCTCTTGAAGGCCATGTCACAGCTCACAATGTGAGAGCCATAGCAGCCTCTATGGCTCATCTTCACTCTGTGTCTATCGACGACATCAGTCGAGCAGCTACTTGGGCTTCGGATCATACCTTCACAGCCCATTACTGCTTAGACAAGGACTCCCGCCGGGATGCCTTGTTTGGTCAGGCTGTTCTTCAGCACCTGTTCCATACTTAATCAACTCCCCCCCATGGATCTCTGGCATCCTAGCAGGGATGGTGGGTAGAAGTGGAGCCCTTTCACAGGGGCACATAACTTCTGAGGTTTCTCCCTGGCATCTGCAGCTAGGGAGTCCCCATATGTGAAGACTACATTCCTGCTTGTTCCTGGAGATAGCATAGTTACTGACCTGTAACAGGTGATCTCCGGGAACAGCAGGAATTTAGTCTTCACAACCCAGCCACCTCTCCTAGGAGTTGTATCTCTCTATCTCTCTTTCTTTCTCTCTTTCCCTCTCTCTTTGTCTCAGTTTTAAACTCAACTGGAGAGGGACAGTTGGGAAAGGCGGGAAGGCAGCACGCAGGCGCTGTGGGATGCTCCCAAAAGCTTTCCTGTTGGATACTGGGGAGCGTTCCTGTGCAGGCTCCGTTGGTACCGACGATACCCATATGTGAAGACTAAATTCCTGCTGTTTCCAGAGATCACCTGTTACAGGTGAGTAACTATGCTATCTTGCCACAAAATCTGTTCTTCAGTTGTAACTTAAAACTGGGACCTTGACCATTAGGATGTGTGCATAAAATAATATCCACAGTTTGGGAGTGGGGTGGGGGAAACGGGATTCCTCAGACACCTCAACACCCTAAATCCCCCATTTCTGTTATGTGTTTTGTATTTTTATAAAAGGGTTGCATCAACCCCTCAGTCCGGTGGCTACATTATGTGAGTAAACCTGACCTTGTAGAAGACGTGACTGCATCTTGCTCTGTGCGATTCCCTACAGGAGACACTACTTCACCCCCCCCCCCCGCCCCCAATAACTGTCATTAGCTGTATGTGCGATGCATTGTGAAACAGGCCACAACCCACCTTTGTGGACAAGAGCTTCCTGTGTAAATGCTGCTTTACTTGAGCCTTGTGTGAGTGAAATCTGTGGATCTGGGAAAGTTCAGCTTAGGTACTTGATTTGGGGTTTTTCTGTGCTGCTTTTCTCCCTCTGCAGGTGTAAATGTAATGGCCACGCCAGCGAGTGTGTGAAAAACGAGCGTGGAAAACTGGCGTGTAACTGCAAGCACAACACCTATGGGGTGGACTGTGAGAAGTGTCTACCCTTCTTCAACGACCGGCCGTGGAGACGAGCAACATCGGACAGTGCCAGCGAGTGTTTGCGTATGTTTTAGCACAAATTTCCTCTAACCTTAAAGCTTCTGACACTGTACGTTTAGCTAGTTAGTCTGAGAAGCAGGTACAGAAATCAGAAACTGGATGAGACGTTGGTTAAACATAGAACTTATGTTTATGTTTGTTTAAATTTGATATACCGCCCTTTGTTACGTCAGGGCGGTTCACATATACAAAGTCAAACTGGAGCGGGCACAAGGCCCCGTAGCAAGAAAAGAACTTCAAAATTGGGGCTGGAAAGTAGAGAAGTAGTAGGACATAAAACAAGATGTCGGGCAGCACACAGCAGTAGCAGTATCAGCAGCAGAAAAAGGGTGAAACTTGTAATGGTGCATTGAGTTCCTCCTTTCTGGTGAAGGGAAGGCCTCTGATAGGGTGTCGTTAGGTTCGGTGTTAGCCTGGTGTTCTTCAGTGTTTTTATAGGTGATATTGTAGAAGGGTCAGAACAGAGAGTGCCCTATTATGAATGATACGAAAGTCTGCAACAATATAGATGGACAGAGCACAGGAATAGGGAAAATTAAAGACTTGGACAATTGAAAGAATAGGCGAGGGCTTGATAACCCTTGCATATTTTTAGTACTTTAAGATTTGATTCAATTTTTTTCATCTATGTTTACAGCAAGACTTATTACATCTCCGTACGATTCATTAATAAACACAAAAATAAACAGCTTCTATAACAAATTCAACCAGATAAAATAAATCAAAACTTTCTGACACTCTCTCTCAGTTCCCAGAGGTTTAATCTATTAATCATAGATTTACAAAAAAAAAAATAATAATTAAGCGCGCATTTGTGATTCATAAATTCAAGGGCTGTGTGGCATTTAGGAGGGAAAGAGCTAGCAGTTAGTAAACAGAGAAAAAGGGCATGGGAAGCATCGCTTGTGAGGACTTCAAGGTTAGCCAGTCAGTATGACAGAACAGCTTAGATGTTACTAGTGGCAGCCAAAACCCTGGAGCTGGCCAGCATGAGCAGACAGCAGGCACCATAGAAATGTTGAGTGTGTGGGCATCATGTCCCTGTGGTGATCTTGCTGCCAACTCAGTTTGCACCGCGGGCTTTCGTTCACCTCCGAGCAGGGAGAGGATTTGAGGCTGGCGGGATGGGCAACTAGAGATAGTAGTGGGGAGGAGGTCGTTTTTTTGAAGCAGAGGGGCTACCAGGAATTTGAAGTGGGAGCCATCAAAGAAAAAATGAAGAGGGACTGAAAATGGGCAGTGGAGACATGGAAGAGGGGAGACAGATTGCTGGGAAGGGGAGATGAAAGGCAGAGAGCTCAGATGCTGTTGAGAGCCAGAGAAGGGGAAGACTTTTTGGGAGCAGTGGAGGTGAGAGATGAAAGCCCAGCAAGAGGGTGAGAGTGAATAAACAAGGGATAAAATCAGAGTGTGAAAGGGGAATATAATAGTTTGAGACCAAGGGTTACAAGTGGAGATATAAGGATGTGAGGTAAAGGCAAAAGCCAAGAAAGATAGAGAGAAGTGAAGTGGTGGTAGAAGGCTGAAAGATGAAGAGGAAATGAGAAGCAAGATAGAGAAATGTTAGAGAGATGGAACAGGATGGAATTGATTAAAAAAGGAAACATAAAGAAAAGTAAATGGAGGGGGAGGATTGAACAGAAAAAGGATTTGAAAGACATTGAAGGAAAGAAACTTGGACAACAAAGGGTACATTTGTTTATTTTTGATGGTGAAATAGGTGAGATTATTAAACTGTGTTATATTTTGCGGTTATTTTTTATACCTGTCCTCACTGACAAAAATGTACACATGTGCTTGTTCACTCCATGGCATTTGCAGGATTTTCAGAGTAAAGGTGCGTGAATACTTTCACTTTGAAAGTTATCCCAGCAAAGCACTTGCCCATATTTACATTCACTAATATGTGTGGATACATACTGGCAAAAATACGCATATGCTTTTAAAAATATGAAAATCATGCAGAAGGTTCCAAACATTGCCCCATCCCCACTCCCAGAATGTTCCATCTACAGTAGGTAGAACCTTTAGCCACAGTTGGGGGCCAGTTTTATGATGGGGCACCTAGACTATAAAGGCACTTAAATACATATGTTAAGCCTATTTTATAAAGAGAATTGCATCTAGAAGGACGCGGGCCCTTCCACTTCAGGCTCAGGCCCCTGAGTGTCTGCAGAGAGAATTCTTTTGCTGATGAGGATGCCCAACTAAAGCTGATACTGCATTATGTGGCTCTGTACCCTCCCCATAGAGCAGCAGCATCCCCACTTAGCACCCTCCCACCGACCCACAGAACCCATCATCCCCTCTTGCTGCACTGGACCAGAAGCAGTGGTCTGTTCCATACGACTCTCCCTAGTGGTAGCAGCAGCAATGCATTCACAGCGGCGCCTGATGCACCATGCACGGCTCTCACAGCTCTGCGCAGTCTCTAACCACAGTACATTAAAATCTCTGCGGCAAGTCCTGTTGATCTCATGAGGTCATCCATGCGATGTGCTACAGATTGCACAGAGCCGTGTGAGCATGCTCGGTGCATTGGGAGCTGCTGCTGGCCTGAGGAGGAGGAGATGAGGGGTACCGTGGGTCAGCGGCTGGATAGGGGGATGCTAAGAGGTGCTTTCAGGGACAAATTCATTTATTTTTTTTATATAGCATTTCTTATATACCGCCTTCCCATGTTATCAAGGCAGTTTACATTGAACAGAACAGTTTTACATAGAACAGTTGACATTATAACTTTATACATCACAAAATTGAACTAAGTAAGTTTAAGACGGGGATGCTGATGTGGGGGGAGGGACAGGGATGTTGATAGAGCTCCAAAGGCCAAAGTTCTGGTGCTGATGGAGGGGAGGATAGGAAAGAGGGATACTTGTGCTGGCAGCGGGGTTGGTGCAGGGATGAGAGATTTGGGAGGAGTGGTGGTGTAGGGATGGGGCTTTGGGGGGCAGAAACTGAGTGATGGTACAGTGAGTGGAGGAATAAGGCAGGTACTGGGGGGAGGGTGGAAGAAAGGCAGAGGGCAGGTACTGGGAGAAAGTGAGGGGCAGGGAGCTGTGGAGGCTGAGGAAGGGGAGACAGATGCAGGGGACATGTACTGGTGGAGGGAAAGGGGGCAGGGAGCAGAAGCTGTGGAAATAGAGGGAGGGGAGAGAGGTCAGATGCAAGGGATGGAAAGGTAGAGGCACAGGGAGCTAGATGCTAGAGGCAACAAGGGGAGAGGTGAAATAATGGATTATAGGGAAAGAGATAGAGGTAGGGATGATAGATGCTGTGGAAGGAGGCAGCTGGGATTCGGGAAAGTGGATATGGACTTAGGAGAATGAGTAAAGGAGAAAGGGGTAAAAGGGAGGAGGGTGGGTACTGGCGATACAGAGCAAGTAGTGACTGAGATTGAAGTGGGGACCTGGAGATTGGGAAGGAGAAGAGCACAGATTTGGGACTTGGCTCTGTGTTGGTGGGTTGAGGGAATGGAGACTTGGGTGGGGGAAGTGGAAAATTGAGTTTGAACAGGGACTTACGGATTAGAAAGACAGTAGGCACTAGGCAGTTGAGTGTGGCGGCTTAGGATAAGAGTGGATTAGATGAGTGTGACCCAGGGTGAAGAAAGGGGAGAGGAAGGGTTTCCAGTTAGTAAAAAGAGACAAAGGGGTTCTGGAGAGGTGAGATCTTTGAAGAGATTGAATGAGGGTGGAAATAGTGCTCATGAATTGGAGAATGAGAGCCTGGGCAGAAAGAGCCTGGAAGTAGGGGAGGTGCAGGGACGCAAGGCAGAAGATGATAGATGAAAGACTATAAAGGGGGTGAATACAGAGAGTGGAAATGAGGGACTAGAGAATGGTGAATGAGGGAAAAAGAGACTTGGAAAGGACTAAAAAAGAAGGGCAATGGGAGGACTGGAGAATGGAGTTTGAGAGATGAAAGCAGAGGTAGGGGATAAGTTGAAGAGAGATTGAAGACTGGAACGGGGGAAGAAGAGGATGAGGAGTAAAATACACTGACAGGATCATTCTGAGCCATGTTGGGCCGTCCATCCCCACTATTTGTGTCCTTTCCCGTCCCCGTCCTCCTTCCCTGCTCGTTATGTTTGTTTATTTTGAATTTGATATACCGCTCAGGCCAGAGGCATTAGAGCGGTTTACAATACTATATCATTTGAGTAAAATGAAAAGAACGCCATTTATATGATAGGATAGAGAAGAGGACAGAGACAGTCAAACAGATAGGAGAAGAAGAGGAACATGGAACAGCAAGTTACCACAAAATAGCAGGGCGGATCGGGGGCGACTTTAGGGTGGGCGGTGGGCAGTTGTCGGCCCTTTGCATCTAAGTCCGACTGCTTAGACGAGGACCTTATTCCACCTCTGAGGTGGAATAAGTTCCCCGATCAGGCAGAGGCAGGAGGAGGCAAAGAGCATTCCCCGCAGCCCGACCCTGGCTTTGGGAGGTCAGATTGGGGGTTGGGCTGCGGGGAAAACATTGTAGGAGCCGGCGGCTGGGGATCGTGACTTTACAATGGAGGCGCGGTGCCATGATCCATGGCACCACGCCTCCATTGTAAAGCCCAAACTGAGTTAATTGGGCACAGCCTATACATGCAGGCCAGGCTGAATTGTGGTCCCAGCCTGCACATACAGGCCGGTTTGCGATTCTGATCCCACGGGGCTAGATGTGTCCCGTGGGATTGGAATCGTGGCTCCCTCTGTGCGTCCGGATCTGGCCAGGTGCACAGAGGGCCTGCACGTCTAGATTGGAATCGGGCCTGAGTGTATAGAAAGGTAGAAAATAGAAATGGACATTAAAGATGAAAGGAAACATTTGTTGTCAGATGTAGAAGACGACAGTTAGAAGAAACTAGAAAATGGAAGACAGACCCAGGGAAAAGACTTGAGATAAGATGGGCAAATGGTAAAATAAAGTCAGGAACAACTCACTTATAAAAATAAAATAATCAGATGCAGCAAAGATACAGAAAGGTATTTTATTTTGATTTTTTTATTGGTTGTAATATGCCAGCTTTGGGATTGTGCTTTTTTGTTTTTATTTTGCTCAGTGCAGAAGAAAATGCATTTTCCATATCGTCCTGCTAGACTAGCCCCAGACAAGTGGGTTTTGTTCCTCTACTAGCAGATTGATAGAGACAAAGAGCCAATGAAAAGTCCAGATTTCAATGACATCACTCCCATGCCTCTATTAGCCTCAGCCACCAGAGGTCTCTTCAGTATTTCTTTGTCTCCAGCAGATGTTGAATGGATTTTCTCCTCAAGAAAATCTGAAGATTGAGAGGAATAGATTGATTAAAACGCTCGTGAACAACCACCTTGAGGGTGACTGTCACTTGAGTGTGAATGCGATGTGGGAGTCTGTACTGGACTGCGGTCTTTTCAGTAGCCATAGAAAGAGGGAAAATTTGTTCATCTCGGTTTTTTAGGTTTTTGTTTTCATTTTGCTCAGTGCAGTAGAAAATGCATTTTCTTCATTGTTCCACTTCACGGTCTGGTTTCTTGGGGTTCCATTACATAATTTTTGTCTGCTGTTTCTGTTGCTAATTTATAGTCCTTTATTCTTGTAAGGGTCAGACTGTGTAGGGATCTACTTTGTAGAAGTCTGGTTTGTTCTGTTTTCAAAGTTAGAGGTGTATCGGGCTTTTAAGGCCTGGTGGAGCCTTTTCATAGTTAAGGTTTCTGCTGTTTGACTGCTTGGAATTAGTACTGTTGTAGTATGGGTATCCAAGAGTGGACATCCACTCAATGACACACAACACACACGCTGTCCATTTAGCAGCTGAATATTGCCACTAAACAAAATTTGTGGCACTGTCTCCACCCTAACCTGTCCCCTAATTAACATAATATCGGCTAGTTTAGTGAGTTGAATAGCCTGATATTATCCATTTAATCTTTTCAGTAGTTATATATAAGCATGCTATGCATTTGCCGCCGTCCAGTGAGTGCATACCTTGTTTAGAGTATCAGCTGCTATGACTTCTGTATGCCTGCTTTTATACATGCATACCCAGGGAAATTTCATAAGAGCCTATATATTTATTTAACAGTTTTTTATACTACTTTATCATTTAGTTAAAGCGATTTACATTGTAACTTAAACTTGGTAATGTACATTAAACAGGGACATTGATAACTTGGACTCTTTGACCTGTTCTTCATGATTGAGTTGCTTATAAGACGAAGTGAAAGGGGAGGTAGATTTGCAGGTTATATAGGATGTGAGATTGGATCCTTGAAAAGACAAAATAATTCCAATAAGATATCTATGCATTCTATCGACTACAGCAAGGCTTTTGACTATATAAACCATGAGATGCTCTGGGCCTTATTAAGAAGCATGGGTATTCCAGAACACCTGATGGTTCTCTTGCACAGACTTTACAGTCATCAAGAAACAACAGTTTGAACAGAACAAGAAGAAACAGAATGATTGATTATAAAATCAGCAAAGGTGTACGATGAGGCTGCATACTTTCCCCCTAACTGTGTAATTTATATGCAGAACAAATCATTAGAGAAGCAGGATTGTATGAACACAACAGTGGTGTGAAGATTGGTGGAAGACTGATCAACACTATGCTGATGATACCACATTACTGGCTGAAAGCGAAGACGATCTGAAACATTTGATTCTCAAGATCAAGGAACAGTCTTGAAATGGGCCTGCACCTTAATGTAAAGAAGAAAAAGATCCTGACAACTGGCAAAATCAATGAGTTCACCGTTGATGGAGAAGAAATTAAGAGTGGACAACTTTAACCTACTTGGATCAACTATCAATAAAGAAACAACAAGCAGTCAAGAAATCCGACTATGCATTGCTCTTGGCAGAATGGCTAGGAAGGACCTAGACGAGCAGAGATGTCTCTCTCCAAAGATTTGACTCGTTCAAGCCATGGTATTTTCAATAACGTCATATGGGTATGAAAGTTGGACAGTGAAAAAGATAGACAGGATGAAAATTGATGCCTTTGAATTATGGTGCAGGTGACGAATACTGTGTATACCATGGACTGCCCGAAGAACAAACCAGTCAGTACTAGAGGAGATCAAACCTAAACGTTCTTTAGAAGCTCAGATAACAAGACTTCAATTTTCATACTTTGGACACATCATGCTAAGAGAGACATCATTAGAGAAAGACGACATGCTTGGCAAGGTAGATCAATGCATAAGGAGGGCCAGCAATGAGTTGGATCAATATAATAACAGTATCTATGGGTGCCACTCTATCAACAATGAGCCACCTGACTGAAGACTGAACACAGTTTAGGACAACTATTTAAAGGGTCGCCATGAGTCAACACAGTCTCAACGGCACTTAACAATATAGGAAAATACTTTTTAACTGAGAAGGGTAGTGGACACCTCTAACCTACTTCTACTGGAGGTGGTAAGAGCCAAAGAATGTGTGGAGCAGACATTAAAGTACCTAATGGTGGAAGAAGGAAGAATACTACTACAGATCAAGTAAGATTGGATAGATCAAGTGGTCCTTGTCTACCAATATTGAGGATTCCCAAGGGAAGTCCCTGCTTTTACCTCACATGAGACCAGACATACACAAGATTTCTCCAAGATGCATCTGAGGAAAATGCTTAGTACATATGACCAGTGGCATTAGCAACGTAGGGAAGGGTTTACAGGGTTCTTATCTGTGAATCTTTCCCTGAGAAAAGAAAAACCTGACTTTATCAAAGAACAGCTTAGAGGCATGTGCAGCATTTAAAAAAAAATAAGTTATCAAATAAAGCAAATTGTTCCTTGAAACATGTTAGGTGTTCACTTTGACATGTAAGAACAATTTTCTTTGTATTTCACATCAGTTGGAGAGGGCAGCACCAAAGCTGTTTGTTAGTTTGAATATCACTGTTAGGTTCCTACATGACTTCTCCTTTAGAGATCATCCTCAGTGATGGGAGACATCAGCACCATGCAGGCTTGTCCTGGTCTGAGTTAGCTGTGGCCATTGTGGTTTTGCGGGCTTTAACAATTTGAATCCGTTGAGTCAGCTGGAATCTGAATGCTAAGGTCACATGCAGTTATTGGCAGAGCCCTAAACTTACATCTCGGAACTTCTTGTGAATCAGTGGTCCAAATGCAAGGCCACCCTTTTCTCTTTTGTATGACTTGCACATCTCACTTGTTCTCTCACATGTTATATTCATCTCCCTCTGCTTTAGAAGAGCTAAGATATCACATAAATTACACACACAAAGTCAACCGAATGAATGTCGTAAAATTAAATAGTAAAAGCCTGGAAAACTTTCCTGGCAGGAGGGAGGTGCTTTCCATTCATGATTTTTATCTCTGCCCTAACCAGGTAGGGGGAGGAAACTGAGGAAGCCAAAATCACATCAGTTCCTGGCATGAAATAATAGTTCTGAGTTATTGGTCCATAGTGAAACTTTTCCCTCTCTGGATGATGATTTAGATGGAATCAGACTGTTTGCACTTTTTGATATTACCAGAGGAACTTTGCTGGAAATATTTCCTTGGATTTCACTGCTGTTTATGCATTGAATGAATGTGAATAGCAATAAAATACCAGGAAATAATTTCATGTGTGTATGTTAATTGTGTGTTGTGATATCTCTCGCTGCTGAGGCTGAGCATATGGTACGTTTTGAGCTCTGGGACTGGGCAGCTGATTTGAACAGTTCCAGCTGTCTGAAGGCTGTGTCGTCATGGGTTCCCCCCCCCCCCTCTATAGAGACATCTCTGCTGGTGCCTGTTAACTAAGTATAAACAGACGCATGCATAGACTGATAGGATAATATTTGGAGATATGGTTTAATAACACGTGATTCTGTGCTAGTCATACACTGAGTAGACATTATTGGTGTTGGAATGTGGAGTGAATGAGACATTTCTACCGGAGATAAGACGGATTGGTATGTTCTTCCATATTGGCTGAAAGGTATCCTGCCCGAGTGCAGTAGGCATCATTTATATAAGTTAATGCTGAAGTCTCTGGCTCAAACTTGCACATACATAAATTCAGAATTATTTGATTTTATTTATAAAATGTATAGCTGGCCAGTTGAAGCTACCTTGGTGGGTAACAAAGCAACATTTTAATTAAAAAAAAAAAAAAAAAAAAAGACAGATTTGCAGTAAAACACCAGTGAGTGAATTAGTGCAGTAAAATCATGCACTGCTGCTGAAAGCAATAGCGAACAGATGTATCTTTAACTTCCTAAGTCTACATTTATTTATTAAAATATATTAACAGCCTTTATAAAGAGATTCACCCAAGGAGGTGTATATCGAGTTTAGCTTATCATGGGCAGCTTATATTGTATAACAATACTATAGTAAAATCACCAAGTGGCAGCCAATACACAATAAGAACAGTGTGAAACTTGGAAATAGGCAAATTCAATTATTTGTAATAGCAATGATAATAGTGTTAGTACAGTGCACGTTAAAATAGCACGGTACCTATTTAGAAATACTTATAATCCACCTATGGTAACATCTAAGTAACATACAAGAAAATCACAAACAGAAGAAACACAGCTCGTGGTCTTTCTTGTCAGATAACTTGCTGCTTAAAATTCTCCAGCAGTTCTACTAAACCAATTTGCTGCCTTGGTCCTCCAAATTGAATTGTGAGCCATCCTATTAATAAAAGCGCCATAGTAATTCTCCAAATTTATTAAGATTTCACTATAGTAATATTGGGTATCCCTATAAAAATGTAAAATAATGATCACAAAATTACCGAAACATCATTGTTATAGAATTGCATGCCTACATAAAGCCACGTTGTAGAAACAGCAAAGCAATTCGTGCACACCAAGATTTAAAGCAAGTGAAAAAAGCGTGAGAAAATAATGGTGCTTTCTGCAGTTTCTTGAAAAAAAATGTATTAGTCATAGTCCCTAAATCAATTGGCAAGCTGTCCCATTTAGAAGTCCTGCCATGGAAATGGAACAGTTCTGTCTCTTTAAGAAATGTTTTGCAAATTAATGGAGTAGAAGCAGACTGTGTCCCATTTGATCTTAAGATGCAGTTTAGCTTATAAATGTTTAAAACCGGTATTTATGTAATATGAAGCATCACTGTTCAATGCCCTGTGAATTAAGAATAAGCTCGTAAATTTAATTCTGAAAAAACTGGTAAGCTATGCAAAAAGACAAGCCAAGAAGTAGTTTGACTAAATCAAGAGACTCCCATGGGAAGTCTCGCAGTTGCATTCTGCGCTAAGTGCGGGATGGGGGACGGAAAGAGACCCAGATAAAGAGAATTACAATAACTAATCTTGTTAAAACTAAGCTTTGCAGAACAGTTCTAAAATTGTCAGCTAGTAAGTGATTTAAGACATGTCAAAAGCTGCAGTCTAAAAGACAGACCGAATCACTCCTCTTATTTGAGACTTTATTGACAATAATATAAAGAACAATATTAGACAGCAAGCTTACTGAGAAATAGGGATTTGAATGACCTTAAAAACAATCACAGAGAGAGTTTTTTTGAAAGTGTGAATAAACAGGTGGACAAAGGTGAGTCGGTTGATATAGTGTATCTGGACTTTCAGAAAGCCTTTGACAAGGTCCCTCATCAGAGACTTTTGGCAAAACTAAAGAGTCATGGGCACTGTTCCCTCTAAGCTGTGCGCGTGTGCGCGCGCACACACCTCGCCGAGCGAGCGCACATACTTTACAACAGAGCGCACAAAAATTTCAGTTCTGATTCTGATAGAAAACAACACAGACGTCTTAAAATTTAAAAGTTGTTGTGTATTTACGGTTTTTACAAGTTCTACAATATTTTCTAGTGCAATCAATGTGGTGTACATACTGTATTCTGACGTGTAGTCAAATTTTAAAGTATATAATTCCGAGTGTCGTTATGTGGCGCACAAAAATTTAACCTTCCTTCAAAAGCTGCACACAGCTGATATTTTATGCGCACACAGCCTACAGAAAATTAGAGGGAACATTGGTCATGGGATAGGAGGCAGTGTACTACTGTGGATCAGGAACTGGTTAAAAGATAGAAAGCAGAGGGTTGGGCTAAATGGCCAATTTTCCCAATGGAGGAAGGTGAATAGTGGTGTACCCCAGGGATCTGTGCTGGGTCCGCTGCTTTTTGACATATTCATAAATGACCTGGAAAGTGGAATAACGAGTGAGGTTATCAAATTTGCAGATGACACAAAACTATTTAAAGTTGTTAAAACCCAAGAGGATTGTGGAAAATTGCAAGAGGATCTTGATAAATTGGAAGACTGGGCATCAAAATGGTAGATGGAATTTAATGTGGACAAGTGCAAAGTTATGCACGTAGGGAAGAACAACCCAAACTATGGTTACACAATGCAAGGTTCCACATTAGGAATCACCACCCAGGAAAAAGATTTAGGCGTCATTGTGGATAACATGTTAAAACCCTCGGCCCAGTGTGCAGCAGCAGCCAAGAGAGCAAATAGAATGCTAGGTATCATAAGGAAAGGAATGGAAAATAAAACAAAGGATATTATAATGCCTCTATACTGTTCCATGGTGAGACCGCACCTTGAATATTGTGTGCATTTCTGGTCGTCGTATCTTAAAAAGGATATAGCGTTATTAGAAAAGGTTCAGAGAAGAGCCACCAAAATGGTAAAGGGGATGGAAGGATACTCCTATGAAGAAAGGCTAAAAAGGTTAGGGCTCTTTAACCTGGAAAAGAGACGGCTGAGGGGAGATATGATAGAAGTCTATAAATTAATGAACGGAGTGGAACGGGTAAACGTAGATCGATTGTTTACGTTATCAGAATATAGAAAGACTAGGGGACATGCAATGAAGCTACAGGGTAAACTATTTAAGACTAATAAAAGAAAATATTTTTTCACTCAACGTGTAATCAAACTCTGGAATTTGTTACCGGAGGAAGTAGTAAAGGCTGTTAGTGTAGCTGGGTTTAAAAAAGGTTTGGACAAGTTCCTGGAGGAAAGGTCCATAAACCGTTATTAAGAAGGGACCCAGGATATCAATGCTTGACCCAGTACAAGCATTGCGGAACCTGTGTCTTTTGGGGAAACTGTTAGGTACGTATGACCTAGATTGGGCACTGTTGGAAACAGGATACTGGGCTTGATGGACCTTGGTCTGACCCAGTATGGCATATTTTATGTTCTTATGTTCATCCAAAATTGCAGATCGATTGAAGATCATAATTTCAGTTGTCTTAATATTGAGCGCAAATCTATTTGATGACATCCAGGTTACAGTGATGGACAAGCAGTGCTGTAATTTATTTATAATGCTGGAAAAAGCATTGTCAAATGAAAAGAAAAATTGGATGTCATCTGCGTAAATATGATATTACCACTATTTCTATAGCCCTACTAGACGTATGCAACACTGTACACATACACGTAACAGGCCCTGCTTGACGGAGCTTACCATCTATTCAAGATAAATAGGACAAGTAAGAGATTAGGGAGTCTCATTTATTATGGGAACTGATTAAAAACATGGGCATTAAACAGGAGAATAACTGGTTAGGATTGACAAGCAGTGGATAAGACCGGAGACCCTTCCAAGCTTGCAGAATTACATACCTAATTCACAAAGTTTCTGACAGACAGGTACCGAATAAAGATTAAATAACATAGCTGATAAAGCTGAACTTTGTGATACTCCAGCAATAAGGGGCTTAACTACAGAGAATGAATTACCTAAACACACTTGTTGAATGTGATCATTCAGATATGAAGAAAACCATTGTAAAAATGTACCAGCGATGCCAAAAGCTTCCAACCTCTCAAGCAAGATGATATGCAGCTGAAATGTCTAACAAGACAAGTTAAAACAAGGAGCCATGGTAATCTGTGACGTATAACATCAGCAGTCTCAGCACTATGTGCTTTTCAAAATCCAAATTGCTAAATGCCCAATAAATTAAATTTTATTGATAAAATCACTCGGTTGGGTTTTGACCTCCCTCTCCGTTGTTGGCACAATACAATGAAACATCTTGATGGGCAGCAGTGAGGAGACCAGTGGGGCATACGGACAGGAGATGGATAAGACAAGGCATTGGGATAAATAAAGCGGGATGGAATTATACATTCAGGGTATTGTTCCTGAAGTTCTCAAAGCAGATATGCATAAATAAGAATGCCAGCTTGGACCACTCCACCCGAAAGGGAAATGGGAACGCCTCTTAGTCAGAAAGGCATGTCTGGTAGGTAAGGGACCGATACTTCATAGATGGAGGGAAACGACTGGTCCCACCTTTTGGGAATGGCGTAACCGCTTTCACCAGCTGATGCTCATGGAGAGGAGGGGGGCTAGAGGAAGTACTCAATGCTGGGCCGTATTCCTGCTGATATGGGAGCCATATATTCAGTTATTGAGGCCCCGTGTCCGGAATGAAGTGCTTCAATTGGGTTAGGATGGGGAAAGGGATTGGAGGAGTGGGATACTTTTTGGAACAAGAAGGGTGTTTTAATCATTATGTATGTTCACTGAGGGGGGTCTGATGCCAAAGGGAGAGGCTGCGGGGGTTAGGGGATTGGTGGGGGTTGGTGGGGGGGGAGGTGAGGAGGAGGGGGGAAAATTGTGAATGCTGTATTTGTATAATTGATCTGTTGGTTTGTATATTGTTTTGCATGATTTGTACTGTGTGGACTTTAATAAACAGAGTTTTCAAAAACGAATGCCAGCAGCGGTCAAAAAAAGCAACGCAAATGCTAGGAATTATATGGAAAGAAATTACTATTACTAATAATAATCATTTATATAGCGCTACAAGGTGTACACAGAGCTGTACAAACATATAAAGAAGACAGTCCCTGCTCGTAGAGCTTACAATCTAATCAAGACAGAACAATACAGGCGAAGCCAGGGGGTTCAAATAGGGAAGGAGACACGAGGAGAAGGGATTAGGATCCAAATATGGCCTCAAAGAAGTAATCCTTTAGCATGGATTTGAAGAGGGGGAGAGAAGAGACTTGACGTAAAGATAGAGGAAGTTTGTTCCATGCATAAGGAGCAGCAAAGTGAAAAGATCGAACTCTGGAGTTGGCAATGGAAGAAATGGGCCTAGAGAGAAGGAAGCCAGAGGAGGGAGTGTAGGGGGAGAGAAGAGAGGAAAGGTAATGAGGGGCAGGAGAGTGAATGCATTAAACTGCATAGCTATATGGATAGCCATAGCGTTTACATTCTTTGAAAGATGAGGTTAAAAATGCATAACTCACCTTCTTTTAAGTTTATTATAGCACTGTACCTCACTTTTTCCCAAATATTTATAGTCCCAGACAACAATACTACTTTCATTTACAGCAACTATTCGTCTTAACTAGTGAAGAAAGTCACAACCTGTCATCCATCCACCTTCCTAAGAAATGGAGAAAAAAATGGATTTAAATTACAGTTTCTATTCATGTTCTAGTAAGATTAAATGCAGTATTCAACAATAAAAAAAACATTTATAGGACAAACGCACATTATATTTTATATTGTAATGGACAAAGCTACACAAAATCACATTGGGTTTGCGCCCACATAAAAAAACCGAGGAGTGATTTTGTTGCGATAGCTTGCTGAAGGTGCATATGAGGTGATACAGTGAGTATTACTCTGATACCACTGAATTGCTGTTCTGTAACTGCTCGGAGACTCTTGGAGTATGTATGATCAGGCATCATGTTCTCTTGTCCATCTACCAAAATAAAATTTATTTCCACTAAGTAGCACAGTTCGATACTTGTGATTTGGGTTCAGCAAGATCTTGCACTGCTCAGGGACTGTTCTCAAGCATTGGAAAGACAAGTTCTGTCTGTCTGCTCCTACCACAGTCACAGGTCTCAGATCTGGTAGAGGATCCTTATTTTGCCTTGGCCCTTCTTGATATGCCTGCTTGGGTGTGGTGGTGACCTATTCCTCTGCTCCTGCAGGAAGCTGCTCAGTGGCTCTATTAACCATTCTGATCCTAGCAGCAAGATCTCTAAATCACATAACAAAAGGGGGGGGATATTCAGCGGCAGGGGCCAGCGCTGGTAAAGCGACTAGCCATCGCCGCTGAATTCTAACCCTGAATATTCAATGCCAGGGCCATATCCGGCCACCAGCATTGGGTACCTGGGTCGCCACAGAATCTGGAATCTAACCAGGCAGCGGCGATATTGAGCCTCTGCCAGGCTAGCTCCTGTGGGCAAAGTGTACCCATGTGTCAGCAGCCAGGCAGCGGTTCAGTATTGCCACTGCCTAGTGAGGAGGGAGTATCACTTTCGCTTTGCACCCAACATGCCCCAGTGCTAACTGCTTAGGATCAGGGGGTGTAGCGGCGGCAGCAGCAGTGGATATCCAGCAGCACTAACCGTGCTAATGCTGTTGAATATCCAGCTCAGCGGCGTATGAACCAGGTAAATGCCTTTGAATACCCTTCCCCCCCCCCCCCCCAAAATTAATGAAGACAGAAAAAAACCAGCATGGACCATCTGTTCTGCCCAAGGAAGGTGGCTAGAGTTGCACCGGCCACTTAGTATAGGTTAACCCCTCTGTGCCTTTGTTTAGGATTGTATCTGCCACCCCGTACAGGTTACCCCCTCCTATTTTTTTGAAGTGGAAAAGTTATTTAAGATTAATTTGATTCCATCCACTAGCTATATAGAGATCCTCTGTATCTGTCCCATGCCTTTTTGAAATCTGTGCCTATTTTTGCCCCCACCACCTCCATTGGGGGGGTATTTCAGGCACCCATCACCCTTTCTATGAAAAGAAATATTTCCTGAAGTTGTTCTTAAGTTGACCTCCTCGTTGCTTCATTTCCTGTCCTTGAGATCATGGCTTCATAGAAACATGGAAAAATGACTGACAGCAGATAGACCATACTGCCTATCTGTCTGCCCTTCCATAGAAACTTCTTACAGTCCCATTTTCTGCTTTAGAGATCATCTATAGAAACAGAGAAAAAAATGGGCTTCCCCATTTTTTAAAAAGATTTCTTTGTTCATTAATACTCAAGTATTTAAACATCTGTATTCTATCTCCCTTGTCCCTTCTCTCCTCTAAGGTATTCAGGACTTCATGTTATGTTTACAGGCACAGACCCTATATCGCTTTGGTAGCTGCCTTCTGAACTGCTTAAAGTTCTTTGTGAGATACGGTCTCCAAAACGGAACATATTACTTCACGTGAAGCCTCATCACACATTATACCTTCTTCCTTCTGCTGGTTATAACTCTTTGTATGCAGGCTAACATCCTTCGGCTGTGGGCACCGCCTTATCACTGTAGCTTTCTTCTCATGTTGCCAACTCCCCCCCCCCCCCCAAGGTGTCCACTCTGTTGTAAATCTGCATGTCATCCGCCAAAAGGCAAACTTTCCTCATTTAACTCTTTTAACAATCAGGGATGGATCTGATGTTCGTAAGCTGTAGGCATTTTAACTCTGACCTGGAGCGCCTAAAGTTGATAGCCAGCATGTTTCAGCTCATTTTTCGTTAGTCACTAGTGTTTGCACTTTGAAATTCCCCAGTAAATTCAATGCATCACATTAACATTTTGAAGAGCTCCTTCTTGGCAATAACTAGGGCATTTCTCTTGTAGAAGTTTTAAAATACTTCAAGTAAAATGTCTGCCTGAGTGCTGGAATATTTCCTAATGGAGGCTGTGTATGTGCTGAGTGGGGGCGGGGGGGGGGGGAACAAGAGTTGGGAATATGAGAGGGACAGTTCTGTGCAGCTGGCTATTGAGCGTAAAAGCCTCAGCTGTTGGGAACTCTGAGTTCATTGAGAGAATCTTTGCATCCAGCTGTGGCGGCTGCTGCTGGGCCCCCCCCCCTCCTCCCATGGATGGAGTTTAATCAGCATCCCGTGACCCTGGCAGGGAGGGGAGGAGGCAGACCTTTCTCCCAGAGGACTGCAGCTGAGCATTTTCTTCCAGCTGTGCTCTGGCTCCTCATTGTTTTGAGATTAACATGGTGACGTGAGAATGAACAAGCTGTGCCCATCTCCCCAGGCAGTGTCCTGCTGCCCTCCCTGCTCTGGATATCAGTCAGATTCACACACACACACACACACACACACACACGATATCAGTCAGATTCACACACACACACACACGCGCACACGCACACACACACACACACGCAATGTGCAAAGGATTGCATGTGGTTAAACACTATAATCAATGCCGAAATGCCTTTTGAAAATGTCCCCCTCCACCTCCGTCAGTGCAGGTGAATCTACTTAGTGTTGCACAGTGCACATCCATTTGTTCATGGGGAAAGAGGGAGTGAGGTACATGCAGCCTGCCTGGTTTCTAGCCTGTGCTATGCATCATCCGCAGTGCCGATGTGAAGTTCAGGTAATGTGTAAGGATAGTTTCCTTTTAGAAATGAACTTGTAGGTTCTTGGATGCTGGATCAGCAGTGATTAAAAGAATTTGTCTAGTTTAATTTTGAAGACTCCTGTCTAAAGTGAGTGCCTGCTAGTTGAGGAAATGACCCTCCTCGTCTTTCCGTTCTCTTCCATGGTGTTTTTTTTCCTTGTCTTATGTTGCTCTTGTTCTCTGGGTTGCTTTCTTGTAGCCTGCAACTGTAATGGTCGGTCCCAGGAGTGTTACTTCGACCCCGAGTTGTACCGGTCCACAGGCCATGGAGGTCATTGCACTGGTTGTGCAGATAACACAGATGGGTCCAAGTGTGAGAGGTGCCGGGAGAACTTCTACCGCCTGGGGAGTGAGGAACGCTGCCAGTCCTGCAACTGTAACCCTGTTGGTAAGTGGGAGTGCTGTATTCCTCTTCTGTTGAGGCAACATGCTGAAAGTCTGCTGATGCCCGTAAAGGTTTTATTATTTAGAACAGTCATTTGCAAATAGGCATGTCTTGTATGGCA
The DNA here is from genome assembly GCA_033557465.1 of Ichthyophis bannanicus. Classification (NCBI taxonomy): domain Eukaryota; kingdom Metazoa; phylum Chordata; class Amphibia; order Gymnophiona; family Ichthyophiidae; genus Ichthyophis; species Ichthyophis bannanicus. The sequence continues at coordinate 232,101,860 of CM066036.1, forward strand.
GAGTTTGAGACCTACTCCAGTCATCAAGCTATGAGAGGTCTAAGGAATGGGACAGATTGTTTCCTTGTTAGAGGGTATTTCATGTATGTCCAGTACAGACTGCAGCATCCTCTAGTGGTGAATAGAGAAACATGCAGTTTTTAAGGCATACTGCCAATCTCAAACCTCAGTGCCTCTGATTCTAGTCCTATCTGTGCTGGTTCTATATGATAAAGTCAGGAGGGTCCACAAATTACTGGACAGATGCACAGCCTGCTTCGGTGGACACTAGTTCATGAGAGCAGATGATCACCCACCCCTGATCCCCAGGAGACACATTCTGCCCTAGACCCTAGAAATCAGGATATGGCTCTCTAAGTCCTTCCCAGGGGTGGCTCAATGCAATCTGCTGCCTGAGGCGAGGGATGAGATGGCGCCCCCCTCAAAGCTCGAATCAGGGACTGAACCAAACCAAAAAGCCGATTAGATAATGTGGAGGAAATGCAAGATGTTTGCACAACAAGGAACTAAAAGAGAGCGAGAACCACAGCACAGTTTATAAAAGTAAATTATAACTCATTTTTATTTTGTTATAAACTGCGTTATGGTTCTTGCTTTTTATTTTTGAACATTGATTGTAAGATAAGGCGGTATAGAAATACTGTTAAATAAATAAATAAATATATTTTGCATCCACAGAACCCCCTTCCTCAACAGTGGGTGCAGAGCAGAACCAGGACATTCACCCACAGAACTCAATATATTTTAAAAACATCTGATTCTGGTCATCTCAGTAACAAACCTTCTCCAGTACCAGGCATATTGGGAACTAATATAAAACCCTACAAAAGTCACCTAAGATCTACAAGGTCAAATCTACCATGCCATACCAGCATAAACTTCCAAAACTCATACAAGGGACCTACCCAGAAAAAAGCAGCACTATAAATATTGCAGGGGGGGGGGGGCTGAAACATCCATACACCTCTCTGAACAAGGCAAATTACTACAGTACAGTATAGATCCCTATGTACAAATTCCAGAACACCTGGCCTCAGTCACACACTCAGAGCACAGACCCTCTCCAAGTACAGAATAAGTGACTACAACCTAACATAAAAATAAAAATATGTAGATAAAAATGAAACTGAAACCCCAAGAAGCCAGACTCTGCATGCAGTGCAACATCAGATAAATAAGAGATGCAGATGTCCAGGAACAAGCAGGAATGAGTCTTCACATATGGGTACGTCGGTACCGACGGAGCCTGCGCGGGAACGCTCCCCAGCATCCAATCAGAAAGCTTTTGGGAGCATCCCTCAGCGCCTGCGTGCTGCCTTCCCGCCTTTCCAACTGTCCTCAGTTTTCGTTTTTCCGCGGAGCCAGCAGGACGTCCTCCTGTCACCGCAGAAAATTTTTTCTTTAATTCTTTTTTCTTGTGGTCACGGCTGTTTCCCCGCCTCCACCGGTACCGCCGGTGGGTTTTTTCTTTTCTTTTTCTCAAACTCAGGGACTTTTTTCCCTCAGTTTCTGTTTTAAATTTTTGGGCCTGTAAGGCCTTTCCATCATGGAGCCTTCTTCTCCTAAGAAGTGCCTTAACTGTGGAAATACAGTTTTCTTTTTAGACTCCAACAACTGGTGTTTGAGTCCTGACCCTTTTCCTCCGGAGCCATTAGGCTACAATTTTGTGAGAAGAGATTTTCCATTTCGAGTTTCCCTCGATACCGAGTTCCCTTCCAGTGTCAGGGCACCGACCATTTCTTCTCTACAGGATCAGGTAACGCACAAACAGTCTGTTAAGACTAGCCAATCCTTGAGTGGTAGGTCTCATGCCAAGCATGATGATGGCTCCGGCCTTGCCCTCAAGACCCTATTGGCTTCAAAACCCCGGCAGGAGTCTTCGGTCTCCACAGCCTTTCAGGGGTTTCAGGTTGTTCCTGGGGCTCACCCCTCAGAACATACCTGAGCCATGCTCGGTGGTGGCATCCGCTTCGAGCGGTACCAATACCCCGGCATCGGCACTGGTGTTGAGTGATCCGCTCTTCACCAGGGATCGTCATCTGGCGTTCTCGGTACCTTCGGGACCGATCGATACGTCCCAGATTGACTTTCCAGTATCGGCATCATCGCCGATATGACCACCGACGTCGGTACCCTCTAGACATGCATCGATAGACTCGCTTCCTTCGATGCCGAGTCTGGAATCGATATCTAGTCTGGAAGACTGGGTACCGATGCGTCTCGGAACCGACGCTTACCGATTCCAGATGCGCGGTATCGAGGATACTCACCAAGAGTTTTTGGTTGCCTCGGTACCGCTTGAGCAGCCTCAGATGACTGCTTCGATGTCGGTATCGCCTCCGATTCCGGCACCGCTACCAGTATCGGTATCGATGCCGGTTCCTGCAGTACCATCGGGACCAACTACTTCCATGCCTTTTTCACCAGGATCGCTCCTTTCTATACCTCGTTTGGAGTCGATACCTGGCATGGACGATGCAGTACTGACTGTCTCAAGTCATAACCGCCAGTACCAGTATCCATCCATTAGAGCTCCTTTCCTGCACTGGACCAGTACATCCTCCAGTGCCCAGGCTAGTTCTTCAACTTTAGCCTATCCAGGGATGGTTCCCATTGGAGATCCTTCTTTTCAGAAATTTCTCCTTGACATGGCTACATTCCTTGTTATTCCTATCCCTGGCTATGATCCTACACAAGGCTCTTCTGGGGAAAAGGAAACTATAATGCTTCCTTTACATCATTCTTTGCAGGATCTTCTTCTGAGAATATGGGAAACACCTTTAAGGGTTTCCTCACCTTCTACAGCAACTAATCTTCTGTATCAGGTGCCCCCCTCTCCAGGGTTTCAAAAGACTCAACTTCCCCATCATTCCATTGTAGTGGAATCAGCAATGAGGAAGGTAAAAAGCAAGAAGCATTCTTCTTATCCGCCAGGTCGTGCTTCTAGAACACTGGATGCTTTTGGACGTCAAACCTTCCAAACATCTATGCTGGCAACAAGGATTCTCTCATATATTTTTTATATGAGTCTATCCCTTCAGGAGGTCACAAAGAAGTTATCTCTTTTGACTCCTTTTCTATCAGAGCCCAAGGCTGCAGACTATTCCTTACTTCTTAGTCATAGCCAAAATATCTCTTGGTTTCTTTCTCGTGCTTCCCTTGACTCTTTTGAGTCTGTTAGCAGAACCTCTGCTATAGCCATAGGAGCACGACGTAGAGCCTGGCTCCAAGCTTCAGACTTGAGCAGATTGGCACAACAAAGACTGGGTAATACTCCTTATACTGGAGAAAATCTCTTCAATAGGGAATCTTTACGTCAGGTTGCTCATTGCTCCACTGACTTCCCTATTTCTGAGGGCTATCCTAAGCTTCTCCTTCCCCAGTAGGTAGGAAATTCCCTACCAAACCTTCTTTCCCTAAAAGAAGGAGGTTTTATTCTTCTCCTGCCCATCATACAGATGTTCCCAAACAAGGGAAACCTCGCTCTGATCTGCAGAATCCAAACTCAAGCCAGAAAAATTAACCCTCAATAGGGTTCTTCTTGATCTTTTTATAACCTACAGTTCACTACTTCTAAGCAGAAGTTTTTTCACTGTTTTTTCATTTAAAACTCTACACATGGTTTCCTGTTTTTCCAGGACATCCACTTGCTCTTAGGTAGGCTGAGCTGTCAGGAGATCCATGTCTATGGGTCACAGGGCTTTCCTCCTCTTTCTACCATGAAGAGAGGTTTGCCAACTATCTCATGATAGTTTTCTCCTGTACCACCATGAATTTTTTCCTTCTGCAGACTTACCATATGGCAAGTCTCCCTTCAGCTCCTACTTTTCTTTACCCTCTTTTTCAGGGCCTCCCCTGTAAGAGTGCTACCATACCACTGGAAGGCTTTCTTAGCCTTTCTAGTCTTCCTGTCCTTTCTAGTGTAGAGTTTTCTCTGGAGTAACGTCCCTGCTTTCACTGGGCAGCTCATCAGACATGATCAGGATTTTCTCCTCTTGTTCTGTCTGTTCTCTCTGTTACAAACAGAAGGATTCTCTCTACTGTTCTATTCAGCAGCTGCCCATGCAGAAGTTCCAGTGATTGGACTACTGGTACTTTTCTACAAGTTCCAGTCTTGTCTTCCACTACTTTTTCTCTGGCCTTGGTAGTGCCTCCAAGATAGTGCTCATCTATCTTGGATAATCCTTATCGCTTCTTTTCTGTCATCTCCACATCTCTGGAGTTGGCAGCATAACTGAAGTGGCAGCTGGTTTTCTCCAACAGCCACTTTTATTTCCCAATTCTCCTGCATAGTGCTCTCTGCAATCCTACTGAGCAGCTTTCCACTATGGGCCCTTGCTAGAGAGCATGGGGATTTTTTCTCTAATTACTATCCTATATGGTTGAAAAAGACTTCCTCAGTCATTCCTCATGACTGTAGGGGTTCTTTACACCCTTCTATTTCCTTTTAATAAAGGGCATAAGCCTTCTCTATGTGACAGTCTAAAGAGTTACCCAGTTTCTGCAGAAAATATGCTCTTTTTCCTTGCAGCTTGTCCTCATGGTATCCTAATCCTTCATGGACAGCACATATTTAATTAAACAACGCATGATACCCCCCCCTTGTCCCTCAAGTGCGTCAACCTGGTATCTCATCCTCTGCGTTTTCTGTCCATTCACCATGTTAGAGTTCTACCGGACTCAGGACTTGCTGTTTACAGACTGATATTATTCTCTGTTTTCCACGCAACCATCCTGGTTATTTCACTGGATAGTATTCCTGCTCCATCTTAACCAGGGGGAGCAGATTCTCTATATCTCTCAAGTAGGTTCCACCTTCTTGTTATTAGATGAATCTTTCCTCTTCACATCTCCCATGTGAATGTTCTTATGGGCATATCTCTATCTGCTTAATTGCAGACATTTATCTTTAGACATATATATTCATGTATGTGTATGTCTCTATATACTTCTCTATAGATACATATGTCTGTAAGCAGCGTGTGCATATGTTATGCCCCTCCAGATCTCACTATAGACATATATATATACCCATATATATATACCCATATATATATATATATATATATATATATATATATATATATATATACCCATATATATATATGTATGTGTATCTGTCGAGATGCTTCCTTATAGGTAGATATGTATTTACATACTTATCTCTCTGTCTATGCTTATAAAGGTTTTACCTTCCTATAGGTTCCAGACAGTGGGTTTGCATATATTCATACTGTCCCACAGTATGTCTGGGGTATTATGCACACAACCACTGCTGTGGTTCTGACAGCTCCTACCTTAACCCTAGGTTTAGGTATCCCTGAAGCTCCATGCTCCAGTATCTTTCCTTTCTCTCACCAGTTAGGAAAGACAGGGTGGATCTTCAGTAGATCTGAGGTTTCATCCCTTCAGACATCTGTCCTTGGGAATACGGGGTTTTTTTTTCCCATAACCCTTCTTCCCCCCAGGACTGGGCTAGTTTGTCCAAATCGGTCAGTCTTCCTCTTTTGCTCCCAACTGTGCGTAGCTCTGTAGCCAAAAGAGTTCCCAGCTTTTTCCATAAAGCTTTCCTAAAGACCTACCATTTATGTACTACCCCAGTTGACACCTGGGTCACCTGTCCCTTCCAGATTTCGACCTTCACCTTCACTTCAGTGAGGTCACCTTGAAGTTTCCTCTACTGGATCCCCAGTAGACTCCATCAGCCTCTCTACTTCCTGCAATCCAGTAGGTGAGGTCCATATTGTGATTGTTCATTCAATATTTTTCATGATAATTATCATACATACAAGGACTCCTTACCTGTAGTCCTATTTTAGGTTAGCTATTTTTCCTACAGCTCCTCTCTTTTCAACTCCTACCCTCCATCCTCAGGATGCCTGGCCATATGAGGTGTAGCATGTTCCAATCTCCACCATGCAGGGCTCCAGGCATCTTAGCTTGGGAGTCCCCATATGTGAAGACTCATTCCTGCTTGTTCCTGGAGATAGCACAGTTACTTACCTGTAACAGGTGATCTCTGGGAACAGCAGGAATAAGTCTTCACAACCCACCCACCTCCCCTAGGAGTTGTATCTCTCTATCTATTTTCCTTTCCTCTTTCTCTCTCTGTGTCTCAGCTATAAAACTCAACTGAGGAGAGACAGTTGGAAAGGCGGGAAGGCAGCACGCAGGCGCTGAGGGATGCTCCCAAAAGCTTTCTGATTGGACGCTGGGGAGCGTTCCCGCGCAGGCTCCGTCGTACCCATATGTGAAGACTTATTCCTGCTGTTCCCAGAGATCACCTGTTACAGGTAAGAAACTGTGCTTTCCCCATACTGTGTAAAATATAAAGATAGCGCAGTCCATTTACTAAATTGAAAATAAAATTATTTTTTTCTACCTTTGTCTGACCATTTTATTCTCTGATTATTTATTATTTTTACCTGTTTATTGTAAGCACAAATCACTAAACTGAGATGTGTAGATTCAATGTTTATTGTAAACCGCACTGATCTTAAATAGCGCGGTATAAAAGAAAATGTAATAAATAAATAAATAAATAAAATAAATTATGCTGGTCCCAATCTGAGGCTTCTGCTTTCCTGTCTTCTCATAGCTCTCTTTCTATGGTCTTTAGTCCATCTACCATCTCTTCTTTTGTTTTCTTCACTTCCTTCCATCAGCCTATTTACAGTCCCAGTATCCCTCCCCAGTATCAGCCCCCTTTCCAGTCCTCCCCTCCCAGTACCTTCCAGTGTCAACCTCCTTGCATTCCCAGGACTGCCACTGGTGTCCATTCCCTTCCAATCCCCCTCCTTCCCCACTGTCCAGCCCCTTCTAGTCCAAATACCATCGCAGGTATCAGCTCACTTCCACTCCCAGTGCCACCATCTCCCCTCCATCAGTTCCCTTCCCAGTCACCCTACTCTCTGTCCATCCCCTTCCAGTGTCATTTCCCATGTGTCAGCTACCTTCCAGCCCCAGTGGCCCCTCACTTCCAGCATCCTCCCCATTATTCAGCCACCTACCATTCCCATCCCCCAGGTGTCAGCTCCCTTCCATTCCCCTACTCCCTCCCCTAGTGTCATCATCCTTCCAGTCCCTCTCCAGTACCATCCTCAGGTATCAACTCCCTTCCAGCCCCCTCCCCCACCTCCCAGGTGTCAGCTCCTTTCTTGCCCCCTCCATTCCCTAGCAGCCCCTCTCAGCATCCGCTTCGTTTCAGTCCCATTCTCCTATCTCCCCCCCCCCCCCCACATTAGCCCATTTGTAGCCATAGCCCCCAGTTTTCTTCCAGGGCTAGAAACTCTCGCCTCTCCTCCATCAGCCCATTTCCAGTTCTAGCCCCCAGTCTTTCAGGTCATCAGCTCTCTCCCTCCCCCACATCAGCCTATTTCCATTCCTAGCCGTCCCTTCAGCCTATTTCCATTTCTATCCCCCCCCCCCATCAGCTCATTTACAGTCCCAGCCTATTTCCAATCCTAGCCCCCCAATTCGCCCATTACCAGCCCTAACCTGTGCTGATCAGCCCATTTCCAGTCCTAGGCACTCCCTCCCCCCCCTCCTCTGGAAGAGCCCCGTGCCTGTCTGTCTGGCTTCAGAGGGAGCCGGGGAGGCCAGAAGCCCGGCGTGACAGCTCACCTCTGCAGAGCTGTGAGAAAGAACAGTGTTTCTTTCCTTCCTGCTGCTCTATTAAAGTAGAGCCTTGTGGCACGCTGAGTGTTGGGAGTATTTCCTGTCTCACATGAGACTGGAAATGCCCTCATTTACCCTCAGCGCGCCTCCGGGCTCAACTTTAACAGAGCTGTGTGGAAAAAAGGGAAATGATGAGTCAGGACGTAAAACCGCTGGAAGCGAGTTCCATAGTGAGGGACCTAAAAAGAAAGGCGGCGTTGCGGGATGGTAGGTGAAGACTATGTGCATGCACAGAACGGAGCGAACGAGTAGGTTCTGTTTGAAGTGGAGTACTTTGCATTGTAGTGCTTCATAGCAAGATACGGGGCAAGTTTACAGAGAAACAGCTAAAATATATGAAATAGCAGAATGCTGAGATGGAAGTAGCCCAAACAGTCCTGTCTTGGGTTGTGTTGCAGTATGTACCTGAACTGAATTTGGAGTTTGAGTGAGTGAAGAGTTTGGTTTAGATTTTAGTTCATTCTCGTGGAACATGGTGCAGTTTTCCTTGTAGTGACTATCTTGTTTCAGCATCTCCTCGTGCTTTCGGCATATGATGTGGTCTGCGTTGCAGTGACCCTCTTGTTTTGCTTCCTCAGGCTCCCTCAGCACTCAATGTGATAACTACGGGCGCTGCAGCTGTAAACCAGGTGTGATGGGTGAGAAGTGTGACCGATGCCAACCTGGGTTTCATTCTCTAACAGAGGCCGGGTGCAGGTAAGGACCTGGTATCGCTGCATGAAGTGACGTTGGGATGAATTGGTAGAGCAGCAGCAGCCTGAGGCACTGAAGAGCTGGTTTACGAAATGTGATACTTGTATCCATGTTGGGGTTTTTTCACAGAAATGGAACTCTTAGGCTATTCGGAGCCACCTAAAAATACAAGGTAGTATAATTAAAAAAAAAAAAAGATTTATTAAAACAACTCGAAACAAGGCACAATATAATTTGCAATGATCAGAGTCCATTAGTTAACTTTTTTTCTTAATTTAAAATTCTTAATTTTGGAATATCAGTTTTTAAGAAAAAGAACCCTTTGGTTCTGTTGCAGTTGGCGACGGGAAAGGATGTGTCTGCCTGAGCTCCCCAAAGCCTGCTCTTTGGGCGATTTCCTCCATATGATAGGGTGAAAGTGTAAGCAGGCTTATCTCCAGGCCTCACTATACTGATGGCGGGCATTTAGGCAACCCTAGCGGCCTGTGGAATTCAGCATGTAGGAAGAGGAACGTTATTTTCGGTGGAGCCGGTGAACTGTTGGTCCTCGGATTTGAGCAGCGATGGGGTGTTTCGTGGTACTTGTGGTGCTCCACTGCGACCCAGAAGCTCTACCCTACCCAAGGCTGTGCTCCCTTCTGATGCAGCGTTGGACTCCTTGCAGGGAGGGGGGGGGATGAAGGAGGAGCCTTGGCAGTAGGAGTGGCAGCTAGAGGCCTATTGTGACCGCCACCACTCAGAAGCCCGGTGAGCTGCATGGCATTGGTGCTCCCAGGGACTATTGATCAACGTTTGGCGGTAGGATAGAAAAACCTGCTGTAATCATTCTTGACATGCCGTGGGACGTCATGGCAAGCATGAACCAGTCTCTTGGTGCTTTTGTTAAAGGAGTTAATGGGGACTTGGCTGCAGCCAAGCAAGTGATTGAGGAGGTCTTGAGAGAAGCAAGAGGTGCAGTCAAGTCGTGTGGTGAAACTGGAAGAGCAAGTGGAGGTTCTGCAATCCCTTAGTGAGGTACAAGTAAAGGAAAAGAACTTTATATCAAAGAAGCTTGAGTACATGGAAAATCAAGTCCGGAAGAACAATTTGAGACTTCTGAATTTCCCAAAGTCTCCCTTGCTATCTCTGCTTGAGATGGCAAGAAGTATTTTCGTGAGATTCTCAGGATTCCACAAGATTTGTCTTCTTTAACTAAAGAATAATATCTATTTTTGGGTGCACTGGCAAACACACTTGTGGGGGGGGCCCTAGGGAGAAGCCCAGTCTAAGGATTTGAACCTCACTGGGTTGCTCAAATGCTTGCTTGATGTCATTACTGAGCGAGTTACTATGATTGTCACCTTTGCACTGGAGACAGAACGTAATTTAGTCCTACGTTTGTTTTATAAGAATTTAAATGAAATCGTTTATGGGTTCTAAGGTACGAGTTTTCCCAGATTTTTCCAGAGAAACCCAAAAAGGGAGAAAGGAGTTTTTGGCTTTAAGGCCTAGAGTCCTCTCCTTAGGGGCAATTTTTTCCTAAAGTTCCCATTTCGATGTTGTGTTATGTTTCTTGATAAACAGTATGTCTGTCTACTATGACCCAAAACAACTTTGGTTATTTCCTTCTTCAAGAGAAGAGGTTGAAGAGTAGTTGTGAGCTTCCCATCCAGCTGATAGTGTTCTCTTCTGCCCTCTCCTTTATTAATTTTCCTTTGTAAATGTTCTCGGATGGATGAGTATGTTTGTACAATGTTTTCTTTTCTTGCCTCCCTGTTAGTGGACTGATAGGACATTGTTTAGTTTTCTTTTTATTTCTGTATCTGCTCTTCTTGTGGATTTATTGATATTGTCATTTCTGTTGTTCACTCAGATTGTGTGAATAATGATTTGAAAATGTATAAATATTAAATTAATTTTTTTTTACTGATGTAGAGGATTTGAAGAACACTATAGTGCTCCCACAACAACAAGCCCCCAGCAAGAGCATCCCCCTCCCACTGCTCCCATTACCTCCCCGCCTAACCACCAAAGTCACTCTCCTCACCTCCCCACTTCCCACCTCAAATACCCCACTTCACTCCCTCTCGCTCCCCCCTGATACCACCCTGGTATCCCCCCATGCTAAAAGTTCACTATGTTATAAAAGTTTGTTTACTATATTAAGTTACTCGTTCTTAAAGTTCCCTGTTCATACTTTCAATTGTTCCATGTAAACCGTTTTGCCTAGTAGAAAAACGGTATATAAAACCAGTTAAATAAATTCTTGTCCTCGAAAACCCAGGCCTCAAAAAATTGGCTAGTCTATAAAATACCAGCAGTGATTGCCATTTTCTAGCCGTCCTTGGTTTCATATTTTTGATTGGGGAGCCAGAAGCAAGGAAGTAATTGGGAAAGCAGCTGAGAAGTCGGTGCAGGAATGCTGTCCACCTCCGCCCTGCTCTGGGTCTTCCAAGCTGCACAGTTCTCAACCGATAGCCTTCTTCCTTGTTTCTTCACGGCAGCGTATTCATGAAAGGTTATTCTGTACTGGAACCACATTTCTGATAACTTGCAGTCTCTCCAATGCCACCTCGCTCTAGTCCATCTCCTGATATCACTTCTGGGTCCTGTGAATATTTCCAGATAGGCGAGTTGCTACAGTGGGTTGCACTGCACATTGGGTGGGTCCCAAAGGGGAATGACTCTTTGGGAGTCCCAAAGATTCTAGGGATACTGGGATGCATTTTCTTTCTTCAAGTGAAACAATTTTTAGTGCTTTTGCTTCTGTTTTGCTGTCAGTTTTTGGATTTTATTGTGATATTTTGTTCTCATTGTATTAATGTTTTAGTTATCATTTTATTAATAGAAACATAGAAACATGATGATAGAAAAAGACCACATGGCCTATCTAGTCTGTCCTTCCATATCAACAACTACAAAAGTCCCCTTTTTACCTTCAGAGATCCTCTGTGTTTCTCCCATGCTTTTTTGAATTCAGTTACTATCCTCATCTCTACCACCTTCACTGGGAGACTATTCCACAGATCCACTACTCTTTCTGTAAAGAAATATTTCCGCATATCACTCCTGAATCTATCTCCCTTCACCCTCATCCCATGTCCCCTCGTAGCAGAGCTTGCTTTCAATTGAAAGAGGCTCTCTCCCTGAACATTTATGCCACGGAGGTATTTGAACATCTCAATCATATCACCTCTATCCCGCCTTTCCTCTAAGGTGTACATATTAAGATCCTTCAGTCTGTCCTCATATGCTTTATAATGAAGACCACTAATCATTTTTATTGCCACCCTCTGCACCGACTCCATCCTGTTGACATCCTTTTGAAGGTGCGGTCTCCAGAATTGCACACTATACTCCAAATGAGGTCACACCAAAGACTTATACAGAGGCATTATCACCTCCTTTTTTCTGCTAGCCATTCCTCTCCGTATGCACCCAAGCATCCTTCTAGCTTTTGCCGTCGCCTTTTCTACCTGTTTAGCTACTTTAAGGTCATCAGACACAACCACGCCTAGGTCCCGCTCTTCTTTAGTGGACAAAAGTACTTCACCCCCTATACTATATTGCTCCCTTGGATTGCTGCAGCCCAAATGCATGAACTTACATTTTTTAACATTAAATCCCAGCTGCCAAATTCTAGACCATTCTTCAAGCTTAGCTAGATCCCTCCTCATGTTATCTACACCTTCCTGGGTGTCTACTCTATTGCAGATTTTGGTATCATCCGCAAAGAGGCAAACCTTACCTGACAGCCCTTCCGCTCTATCACTAACAAAGATGTTAAAAATGTTTTAGTTCTCATTGTATTAATGTTTTAATTCAAACTCTACTATTGACTTATTTTAGGCAGAGGTAGATATGGCCACAGACATTACCATTTAGGAAACAGATTGTGTTTACCTTACAAGGCTGATTGATAGCTAGTATCCTTATTAAATGATACCCAGGACTAGTTTGATAAACATACCAATTGCTTTTTATCTTTTTACTTGACAGTTTTAATATGTTGTCTTATCAGAACCTAGTTATTGGATTCAAATGGTACTGTTTTAAATCTGTTACGTTCTCCTTATTTTTTGTTGGGAGCATCAACCTTACTCAGGAAAGAAAGGAAGCTGTGTTGTGATACTGTTTAAGAACATTCTACCATTCAAATGCCAACTAATATTACCTGTCTCAAAGGGTCTCTTTACATGTTGACTCCTGGGGACTAGCACTTTTTTTTTCTCTTGCCTCCCAGGGACTCTTTACATGTTGACTCCTAGGGACTAGCACTTTTTTTTTTCTCTTGCCTCCCAGGGATTTGGAGGAGTACTGGAGAGTGCAGATCTCAACTCTTTGGATAAGCTACCCCAAGAGATGAAGTGCTGGGGCACATTAATAGATTACGTGCCTTGGCAGGCAGGAGTGACGCATGCCTTAATAACATTGTGTATTGATTATTTTAATGGGGTGTATTTTGGTTTACGAGAGTATCAGTTACAGACGGTTCGGTATGTACAGAATTGCACAGTTAAGATGGTATTTGAAAAAGGAAAATACTGTAATGTAATGCCTTTGCTGCAGGGATTTCATTGGATCTCCAGGAACAAGCTGGAATGAGTCTTCACATATGGGTATCGTCGGTACCGACGGAGCCTGCGCGGGAACGCTCCCCAGCGTCCAAAAGGAAAGCTTTTGGGAGCATCCCACAGCGCCTGTGCGCTGCCTTCCCGCCTTTCCTAACCGCCTCTCTCCAGTTCTTCTTTTCCGCGGAGCCAGCAGGTCGTGTTCCTGTCACCGCTGAAGAAGTTCTTTATTTTATTTTATTTCTTTGGTCGCGCGTCTGCCTTCTTCGATGTCGGACCGGTACCGCCGGTCTTTCTTTCTTCTAAAAAAAAAAAAAGAGACTACTATTTTCACTTCTGTGCATTTTTCTTTTGGCCTTAGGCCTACGAGAAATTCTCCTCATGGAGAAGCCCGCTTCCGGGTTTTTTTTTTTTTTATAAATCGTTTTTATTAAACAAGGCATCACAGGTACAGACAACAACCAGCAGCACCAAACAGGTACAACGTAACAGCCCATGACATAACCGGCACCCGGGTGGGGCTGTATCTTCTCCTCCACCCGGTTCGGCCAGCCAGAAGTAAGAGACTGCTATCTAAACCACAGTTTTCCATTATCTTCCCTAGCCCCCCCCCCCCCGCCTCCCCTCCCCCAACCCCCCCCCCCGACGCAGCCCCCGCTCCACCCCTCCCTACAACCAGTCCCCCCCTACCATCCTTCTCTGCCCCATCTAGGCCAGTCCCTACTTTACAGCTTCTAATAATAGGCCTGGAACACTTCATTGCGAATAGCAGAGCGTAAAGTATGAATATAGGGCTCCCATGTCAGTAGAAAGGATGCCCAACGTTTAGTCCTCCCCCTTGCCCCTTGTTTCTCCAATTGCATCAACTGGTGAAAGCTGTTACGCCACTCCCAGAAGGAGGGAGGAGCCTCCTCCCGCCATCTACGGAGTAGCGGACCCTTCCCCACCAGGCAAGCCTTCCTGAGCAATAAGCGCTCCCAGCGACCCTTAGGATAGATCGGACCCAGCTGATCCAATACCACAAGAGACCCCGTCCAACTAATCCGTTGACGCAACACTCCGCTCAAGTAATCCCGAATTTGCAGCCAGTATCGGCGAACTTTCGGGCAACCCCACCACATATGCCCTAGGTCAGCCAATAGTGATCGACATTTCGGGCAGCTACCGTCCACTGTAAGATGGCTATGAAGTGCTCGTCTCGGGGAGAAATGGGCTCAAAGGACACATTTAAACTGTATCTCTTTCCAGCGAGCCCCTTCGACCAGTTCCCTGATATTTCTCAAGGCCCGATGAACCGAGCCCGGCTCCACCGCCACCCCCAATTCACTAGCCCACAGGCGCTCTTCCCCTGAATAATCGATCGGGGGCACCCAATTGTCGATACGTCGTTTCAGCCCCGCAATAGTGGGCGGTGAGTCTGCCCCGAGGCCAAAGAAGTCAAGAATCCGTGCTGCACGCGTAACCACTAGCCCCTTCCTAGGTAAGGAAGCTACGTAGTAGGATATCTGGGCGTATGCAAAAATATGGCGATACTCCAACGCATATTCCCCCCGTAGTATTGCAAAGGGTTTACACTTCCCCTCCTGGTCCACGAGATGTCCCAGATGTCGAATCCCCTTCTGCTCCCAGAGTCTAAACATAGGCGTGTCTGTTCCTGGGGCAAAACGAGCGTTCCCTTGCAGGGGCAACCAGCTGGAAACCTCCGAAGATTCCCCCCACCATGTATTGAACTGCTGCCAGGAACACCGGGCCGGCCATACTAACGCACTTCGAGTCACCCAACCCGGCAAACTCGAACTATCCAGGTGTAGAGCCGCCAGCAAGGACTGTGGAGCCACCAGGGCCGACTCCAGCGCTCTAGGAGTGTAGACCTCAGTTTCCCCCAACCAGTCCTCAATATGTCGTGCTTGACAAGCCAGGGCATATAACCGTAGGTCAGGGATCCCTATCCCTCCATTTCTCCAGCGTCGCTGAAGACGATACAACGGAATGCGGGCCCGGGCCCCTCTCCATAAAAAGCGCCGGAAAACCCGTTCAAACTCTTGTATATCACCTTTCCGCAGCCAGACTGGCAGTGTCTGCAACCAGTAAAGTATACGGGGGAAAATCACCATTCCCAGGGCCGCCGCTCGGCCCAGTAGGGACAAGGGAAGGGGCGCCCACGCCTGCAACTGCAGTCGAGTTTTAGCTAAAATCCGGCGGACATTCACATGGTATAGCTGCGTGGGATCTCTAGTCATCGAGATCCCAAGATAAATGAAAGACTCCTCCGCCCACCGAAGGGGAAAGGAATCCCCCCAGTCGGCTCGGAGGGTACCCCCCACGTCCAACGCCTCGGACTTGCCCATATTAATGCGCAGTCCCGCAAAGCTCCCGAAACGCGTAAATTCCGCTAAGAGCCGCGAAAGGGAGGTCCTCGAGGCCGTCAAATGTCCGCTTCCGGGTTTAAAAAGTGCACGAAGTGCAGCAGCACTATTTCTGTCACTGACACCCATGACTGGTGTCTAAAATGTTTGGGTCCTGACCACTCCATCACGGATTGTGAGTCCTGTTCCATGATGTCTAAAAGAGGTCTACAGAATCGAGCAGCCAAGCTCAGTACCCTGTTTCCCTCTGATGCAGCTTCGGTAGCATCGACGTCTTCCAGGGCTGCTTCTTCCTCCCATGGATCTCAGGTAACCAAACTCAAGTCCAGCTGGTCCTCGAAGGGTAGATCTCCCTCTAAGTATCGAGATGCCTCCGGGCTTGCTCTCGAGGAATCTGCACCGGCAAAATTACCCCGGCGGGAGGCTCCGGCTTCCAAAGCTTTATCTATGGGGTCACAGGTTGACATCGATGGCTCGGCCTCGATTGATCACCTGTTGCCATGTTCTGGGGTACCGGTGGTTCCCACTGGTACCGATATCCAGACATTGGTGGCGTCGATGGATCAGAATATCCTGACCATGCAGTGTGCCATCACGGCATTCATACAAGCTGCGATGCCTCCGGTACCGCAACAAACTCCGTTGTCGGTAGCGGTTCCGGCACCGATATCGGTTCCGGTGCCGGTACCGATTGCATCGACATCGGCCTCGGTGTCGACTGCAGCGGTACACTGTTCTGTGATGCCCATCGGTACCGAATCGGTACCGATCACTCTCAATGTCGATACCACCCGGTACGTGTATCGGGCTCTGCAGGAGCATCCAGACAGGCGATACTTCGATTCCTCTGAAGACTCTGATGAATCAGAGGCCTCTGTCGAAGCATCGGTGATCCTTCCTCAGGAGCCCTTTTCTCCAAAAAGAAGAATGTCTCCTCCAGAAGACTTGTCGTTTCAAGACTTCATTAGGGAAGTGGCCAGGGGCCTTTCCATTTCAGTGGCCCCTGAAGCAGAGCCTAGAGCCAAAAAATTAGATATTTTACAATATCCTAAGGCTCCTAAAGAGGCAGCCACTTTACCAATTCATGAGATTCTTTATGATCACATGTTGGGCATATGGGAGACCCCTCTCACCATCTCCCCTCATTCTCATAGGTTGGACACCATGTATCGTGTTCCTCCTTGTCCTGGCTTTCATAAACCTCAGCTTCCTCACCACTCCATTGTGGTGGAGTCTGCTATGAAGAAGATAAAGAGTACAAAAAGGCACTCTTCTAATCCTCCAGGAAGAGAATGCCGAACCTTAGATGCCTTTGGCAGGAGAATTTTCCAGGCCAATATGCTTGTTGCCAGAATCAACTCCTATAGTCTCTATATGGGGATGTTTCTAAAAGAAGTTACAGATCATCTGCAAGCTTTATCTCCTTTTATTTCAGAAGATAAAAGGAAAGAGTTTCTCACCTGGCTTAAACATGCCCAGGATGTTTCCAAATTTTCCACCGTGCAGCCTTTGACTCTTTTGAGTGTGCCAGCAGAGCCTCGGCTATTGCCATAGGTGCACGCAGAGTTGCTTGGTTACAAGCTTCTGATTTGGAACCCTGGGTTCAGGATGGACTAGGAAACCTTCCTTGTACAGGTGAAAACCTTTTTGGCAAAGATTGGCAAACAAAGGCCACCCAAATGGATGCTGAAAATTCTGCTTTAGATAGACTCTCAAAGTCTACCTCTGCTCCTTTTAAGAAAAGGTTGTTCAAAAAGGGTTTTTTTCCCAAAAAAGGGAGATATTATTCTGCCTATGGTCAGCAGGCATCTTCTGCAGGTCGTTTTGCTACAAAGAGACAGCAACAACCAAAACAGGCCAAGCCTAAGGCTGCTAGGACTGCTATGGCCCAACAGCCTCAGCCTCCTCAGGGCCTTTGACTTTCAACTAGAGAACTTAGCCTTTCTGGCTCTAAAAGAACCAGAGCCTCTCACCATTCCAGGAAGGTTAGCTCACTTTGCTCCCAGGTGGGAACAAATCACAGCAGAGCAATGGACCCTCTCCATCATACATAAGAACATAAGATATGCCATACTGGGTCAGACCAAGGTCCATCAAGCCCAGCATTCTGTTTCCAACAGTGGCCAATCTAGGTCATACGTACCTAGCAGTTTCCCCAAGGGACACAAGTTCCACAATGCTTGTACTGGGTCAAGCATTGATATCTTCGGTCACTTCTTAATAATGGTTTATGGACCTTTCCTCCAGGAACTTGGCCAAACCTTTTGTAAACCCAGCTACACTAACAGCCTTTACTACATCCTCCGGTAACAAATTCCAGAGTTTGATTACACGTTGAGTGAAAAAATATTTTCTTTTATTAGTCTTAAATAGTTTACCCTGTAGCTTCATTGCATGTCCCCTAGTCTTTCTATATTCTGATAAGGTAAACAATCGATCTACGTTTACCCGTTCCATTCCGTTCATTAATTTATAGACTTCTATCATATCTCCCCTCAGCCGTCTCTTTTCCAGGTTAAAGAGCCCTAACCTTTTTAGCCTTTCTTCATAGGAGTATCCTTCCATCCCCTTTACCATTTTGGTGGCTCTTCTCTGAACCTTTTCTAAAATCGCTATATCCTTTTTAAGATACGGCGACCAGAATTGCACACAATATTCAAGGTGCGGTCTCACCATGGAACGAAAGACTGCCCTGTGCATTTCTATAGGAGAGGCAGCAGCTGCAGCATAGAAACTTGGGTATACTGAATCATAGCAATAGGGAATTACTATTTTCAAACCACCCCTACAGTTGCCTGTTCTGGTTATAGGCATACCAGCACAGAGATACACGGACACACACACGCTTAAAGGGGTTAGAAATAGTTCAGTGAGATGTGTTGTGAAGAATGCTTGAAAGTTGTTGTTGAATTACTTTTAGTTTGTGGTGGTGTCATTCTTATTTTGTATGTAGCTATGAATAGACTCAGATTTAGTTTTAAATTCTTTGTATACATAAATGTAGATCATGAATCCCATGGATTTTATTTTTTATGCTTTCCAATATGTAGAATATTGGGAAAGATTGTGTAAAAGGGATCAAAGTACAACTGGTTGTCCATCTGCAGACTCCAATAATTGCACAAAAAGGAAATAGAAATACACCGTATTTAGCATGCGGGAAGCAAATGTGACTGTCTCTGGTTCTCAGACTTGTCTAAAACTGTGGATCAGTATTTTCAGAGAACAGAGGCCTCAAAAGAATCCCCGCTGCTTTCCACTGGAAACGATTAGCAGCTGGTAGACGTTTTAGAATGCTGAGTAGCCTCCATTCCAGATTGTCTCCACCGCTGCTTTCCACTGGAAACGATTAGCAGCTGGTAGACGTTTTAGAATGCTGAGTAGCCTCCATTCCAGATGGTCTCCACCACTGCTTTCCACTGGAAACAATTAGCAGCTGGTAGACGTTTTAGAATGCTGAGTAGCCTCCATTGCAGATGGTCTCCGCCCCATCTTTCCAGCACTTTGGCAAGAGCAACACAGACAGGCAGATACAGGGGAAAAATAACCGAAGCAACTGGTGAAGTAGTACCAAAAGGCACTTTAGTAAAGCCACCTCCCCCCACACTTCCAGTGTCACATACTTTATCCTCCTTATGTTCTCAATACATCCCACAATACCTATACGCCCTGTCATAGAAATGGGAAAAATAACTTATGCTGTTCTCATTTCACATGTACCCTTTTCTTCCACACATTTTTGCAAAAAGAAATATCTCCACACATTCCTACGCTATTTATTAATTTGTATATACCGCTAACTACTTTTTTTTTGTTATACATGTTACTTGCATTTGTCATTTGTAAACCGCTTTGATTACTTGATGAGACAGTATAAAAAAAACCCTCAAAATAAAAAATAAAAGATCGTTGATCCAAGGTAACAGGCAGTAACTTATTTACATGAGTGCATAAATATGCAGTGAGGCTTTGGGATTGTTTACATACATGCGTTGTATGTTGCCACACACACACAGACCTGCCCCTAAGATGCCTACTCAATTGTCACATTCACAGGGACAGAGAAAAGCAGATGCTGTCCTGCCACCTTCCCCTGCATCTGCCCCATCTCCTCTCTTTCTCTTAATATTTGTTCCTCCTGCCACCACCACCTCCTCTTTGCTGCTTCTGCCTCTAGCCTTTGCTTTTTGCCTCCTCCTGCCACCCCCTGCTTCTTATGGACTACATCTCCACCACCCCTTCCCTGACTCTGCGCCGCTGCTGCCTAGGGCGCTGCTGCTTTTACTCTCTCGTTTCTCTGCTCCCTTGGAGCCTTCTGCAGATCCAGCACTTGTTGGATTCATTACAGTTGTGACTGGCCCATTGAGTTGGATGCTGCTGTTTCTCGTGGAGTGCCTTCAATGGCTGCCATACCCCTACTCAGATATTAAAGGGCATCACCGTGGTCTGCAGCAGAGGTCCTGACCCCACTCTGCTATTTGCATGCAAGATAACGCACACACTCACGCATACACACGCTCTCGCACACATACTCACTCTCTCTCTTTGGCACCATAAGCTTTTTCAGAACCGAGGAGCCCAGTATTCCTGTGTGCTCATGTTGCTCATCATGAGAGAAGTGTACACTGAACTGCAAGTTTTGAAGAAGCTTATGGTACCAGTCGAAAGCAGTAGCAAGATGAACTCCAGTGGCTTCTCACCTAGTTGTGCATGGCCTGAGTTGCAGCGTGCACAGCTGCATAAGGTATATTGCATGGCTGTGTCCAGGCCTAGCATTAGACGTGCAGGGCTCAGGACAGAAACTTGTGAGGGGGGGCCCCAAATCCCATTGAAGGCTAAGCTTCTTTCATCTTGAGGGAGGCTAAGGGCCTCCTTTGACATGAGGGCCCGGGGTAATTGCCACCCCTTAACATCAGCTCTGGCTGGGGCTGTGCTTGCCCACACACATCTTAAGAGGGAATACTGCCCCCCTCCCACAAACACACACCCTCACAACCACAACTGCTACTTTTAACAGTCATATCTCAAAAAAAAAAAAAACCATACAACTCGCAACCCCTCCACTAACACTGTCCACAACACATATCCTCAAACATCACTTCCTCACATGCTACATGCCTTTAGCCACCCATAAGCACACGTGTCCCCACTCACGCCGCACCTATACTTGTACATCCAAGCTCAAACCATAAACCACTTCCCCATCTACATCCCACCATTCTATAAATCTTTTGGAAAGTGTTCTCAAAGCCACGCTTCTGCATGATTTTCTTACCTATTTAATCTATATAGGTGCACTATAAATGTACAGACCCTCAGTGTGATTCAGGTAGAATGCAGTGAGTAATAGTAGAGAGTTGATCATTCAGAGCTCTTCTCCTTGTGTCCTCTTAGGCCCTGCTCCTGTAACCCAGCTGGCAGTACGGATGAGTGCAATGTTCACACTGGACGGTGCAGTTGTAAGGACAATGTGGAAGGATTTAACTGTGAGAGGTAACGGCCATCTAGAACCATAAGGCACTACAGAGTTGCTCTTGTCCGTGTAAAGGAGAAATGTTTGTAATTTCTGAGCAGCAGTAACTGTTAAACTAATATTTTATGCAGCAGTTAACATAGTAGATAAAGTAAAACACCTATATTAGAATTGAGCAGCTGTAATCAGTTCAAATTGAGATTTATATACAATACTTGTGTGCGTTGTACAATACTTGATGACATATTCACTGGTATGTATGTTGCATATCACTATATAAATTGATTATACCTGGGAGAATGACTTTTTCTCATGAACACATTGAAAAGTGAATGTTTAGGAAATATATATCAAGGACCAGTGTGTTCTACTGCTTACATAGCATCTATAGTTGTACATAAAATTAGGTGATATGTGCTGCAAAAGTAAAAAGATAACTGGTATTATTTTGCAAATGTATTTGTATACTAAGCATCTTCGTATTACACATAATTACCAAAATCCCTTTGCTCCTGAAGCTATGGTGAGATGTGCCCATCCATCCCAGTCCTCTTGCCTGAAACCCAAACTTTGGTGCGTGGTCAGTAACCATAATAATAGAATTGTGAGGCATTGAGAGGTTCTCGTTGCATTAATATAGCAGATGAATAACAGCAGGGAAGGAAGAAGTTCAAAGAGCACAAGTGAATGGGACAGTTTGTTAAAATCTGACATAGCCATGTTTCTGCACGGACACGCCTGCATCAAGGGTCATAAACAAGCTGAAAAAAAACCTTTAAAAGTGGCAAATGGTCTAAAGTGCACCTCTAGTGTGCATACCTCAAATTGCAATCTCTGGAACAAACTAGTTTCCGTGATGTACGTTCCAGCTATTGTGATTTGTTTGACTCCTGATGCAGGCATGTGTGTGCCAAAACATGGTTGTGTTGGGTTTAATAAATTCTTCTAATCACTTGTGCTCTTGGGACCCCTTCCTTCACTGCTGTGATTCATCTGCTATGTGCTGTTTGCAGTGGGAGGGGGTGGAGTTTGCTCTTTTTATATATTAATATAGCAGACATGTACACAGAACCTAACTTGTAGACAAAAAAAAGTGGAACTGTAGGCGGGGCCAGGGCCGAAGTGACGTGTGGGGGTGGGGACAGGACCAGACCTGAAGGCTTTTTTATACTTGTTTGTTTCCATTTTTTCATTTTGATGCTTTATTGCTTTATATTGCATCAACTGAACTATATGTTGACCTCTGATGCAGGCATAGTTGCCGAAACTTGGCCAAGTCAAGTCGTCAATAAAAATGTCTTAACAGAAGTCCTTTTGTGGCCGTGGTCTCTCTATTCTCTTTCCTTTGTCATTTAGCAATTTATACAGCCTGATATCTCTTTTTTTTTTTTTTTGAAAATACACACTTGGCCTAATTATACGTTTTACCAAACCTTAAAAAAACCCTAGTCCACAGAACTACCAATTCAAAAAATGCCAACTTTCTACTTTTCAAGGAGAACCCTACTCAGTCCCTCACCACAAAATACAAAATTCCATCTCCCTGTATGTGTGTTGGCATTTGTAGTAATACTAATTATAGGTTTGCCAGTAATTGCATTTGAATAGGGCATAATTATTCATTTGTCTGATAAAGTACAGTTGTTCATTCATGAGAGACTGTCCCAGATTAACCAATACAACTCGCTCATCAGATGCAGAGCAGAAGTAGAGTTTTCACTTTACAACTCAGCATACAAAAAAAAAGATTCTATTCAAATTCTGGCGTAACATCAGTGGCAACACCATCAACTCCCCTCCACTGCCAAACACTGTGTGTCATAACACAAAACTCTGCAGATAGATATTCAAGACCAGAACCAAGTTGAAGAACTCAATCTGCATCAACCCTACCTATGAAAAATTAGTACTGCAACTATTCTAAAACACCTGCATCCTCCAGTTGGAAAAAGAGAACAAGTTGAACTACAATGGATTCCTGCACAGAATCAACATGTTTCCAATGCTGGGATTCAAATCCTGTCGGGAGCCAGTTCGGTTCACTGCAGGAATCAGCTGGGTCAGATCAGTTTGTACGATTTGGTTCTGAGCGTTTCTCGTGTTTGCCAAACTGGTTCCTACAGACTCTATTGCTGCTGCAGTGGCACTGGCAGGATTCAAAGTCCCCAAAAGTATGTTGATGGCATTGGGGGCTTCTCCCCATGCCACGTTTTCCCCCCCCTCCATTGCCATCAACAAACCTTCGGGTGCCTTGAAGCCCACCAATGCCGCTGTGACAGTGACACATCCTGTAGGTACCGGTTCGGCAAACAAGAGGAAACGCTTGGAACCAGTTAGTGCAAACTGAATGAATCCCACCACTGCTCACTTTCCTAGTCCTTCCATTCCCCACCTTCTCATTTCTTTGTCAGCCTCCTATATTCCCATCTTCCACCCACTTTCTAGTCCCAATTCTGTATGCACCTCCTCCCCAGCCTCATCTACCACCTTTTGCCTCTCTTTCCCCCGATCTGCCCCAGCTCATTCCTTAGCACATATCCTCTCTCCACCTCCAGGCCCTTTCTTATGTTTTCTCCCCCAATCTAGGTTTCCATTTCCACGTTCACTTCCCTCATTTATACTCTTTCTCACTACCTTCAAGGAAGACTTGTCCTTCCTGTGGCTCCCACCCACTCCATAGCCCTCTGTCCTTTTCAGCCATCCCCAATCCCTCCCCAAACCTTCCAAGGTCCTTCAAACCTTCTTCCCTTGCCATATTTCTGCACTTGGTCTCATAGCCCTCTTGATACCCCTCAACCAATCACTGTTTACCCATTGCCCTCCTAATCTCTGGTCAATTTCTTAGCAGATTCACAAATATCTCTCCAGGTAACACCAAGTCTGTACTCTTCCACCATACTCAGTCCTTGAGTTCTCATTTACAGTCCCACTCAAGCCCTGAGTCCCCATTTATACCCCCAATACCCAGCCTTTGTTAAGAGCTGGTCTTCTGTTTTCTCACCCAATCTTAAATTCTCCACCTAAGCCCAAATTCTTATTCTCTCACATTCCCATAGCCCCATTGCCTACCCATCTACCTCATTCTCCAAATACATATTAACTCTTCCTTTCCTCATCCTTCCCACAGCATCTAATCTTATACCCTTTCCTCTCAACTTTCCCCTGGTTATGACTTTGCTTCTTTCTCAGCCCCCACGATATCTGTTGTCCTCTCACTTCTCCTTCTTTTTCATATCCTGACTCCAGCATGTGCTGGTATTAGCCTCCTTTCAGTACCAGGCCCCCCAGCACTAAAATTAGCCCTCTCCCATCACCAGTCCCCTCCTCCAGCATAAGCCTATTCACAGTGCCAGTCTCCGCCAGCCCCAGTATCAACCCATTTCCAGTACCAGTCTCCCCCCCCCCCCCCCCAGTATCAGCCTATTTCAATATCCCTAGTGTCTCCAGCCCCAGTATCAGCCAATTTCCAATCCCAGTCCTCTCTAGTATCCTCCATCGGCCCATTCCAGTTCCCCAGCCCCTCCCTCACCCTACATTAGCCCCCTAGTCCCAGCCTCCCCCATTAGCTCTCCATCTGACCCCCATTCAGCTACCCCCTTTCTTCCTTTTTATGCAGCACTGAAGCAGCCTGGCCTGCAACATTTGTATTAAAGCGCTTCCTGCCTCAACAGCCGTGAGAGCATTTTTGTTTGCTCCCACAATTGTGCTGCACTGAAACAGCCCAGCCTTTGCCATTTTTATTAAAGCTGAACAATACTGTAGGCAGGGCTGCTTTAGTACAGCATCCGCGGGAGCAAATGAAAATGCTCTTTTGGCTGCACCGTTACCTCCTGGGCTTAAGAAGTGCCAGAACGCCATGCGTAGGAACATAAGATGTAGTCTTATTCAGCATGGCACTGTAGGAGACCCAGATCAGATCCCAGATGACCCCAGATATGTAGGACAAGCTGATAAAATAAGTATTTAGCTTAGTAATTATTTTTGGCTCTTCTGCCACCCCAAGATTTGTCCCCTTGGCACTTAAGCCTTTGTCATATGTAGGTTCATTGCCTTTGACTTCTGCCACCTAAGACTTTGTGCTTTGGCACTTGTTCTGTCAAAGACTTGTGCGCACACCTCTAGTACTTTGTACCCTTTTCTACCCCGGTATTTGGGAGGAGCCTGGACTGCATGTGGCTTGGCTATAAACGAGGGCTAGAGCCTGCTTAATAATAAATCAGGCCTGCCTTCTCTGGACATTGGAACGTGACCTTGAATTTGTCACTTCTCCAGAGTTGTACGGGCATTAGTCTTTATTTTCCTCTTGGCTGGTGGGATCTAGAGAGAGAGAGAGCCTCATTTTCTGCTTTTCCTAAGTGCAGAGCAGACCACCCGGTTTTTGATGCCTTAGGGATTTGTTGGTGTTTATATAGGACTTTGTTTTATAACAGCACTAACAACATTAATACCTCACTGTTTTGTATGCCATAGTAATAATTTGTGTAAGTGCCTCATCTCCAGGAACAAGCAGGAATGTAGTCTTCACATATGGGTATCGTCGGTACCGACGGAGCCTGCGGGGGAACGCTCCCCAGCGTCCAATAGGAACGCTTTTGGGAGCATCCCTCAGCACATGCGCGCTGCCTTCCTGCCTTTCCAACTGTCCCTCTTCAGTTCTTTGTTTTCCGTGGAGCCAACAGGACACATACCCTGTCACCGCAGAAAATTTCTTCTTTAATCTTGTTTTCTTGTGGTCGCGTTTGCCTACGCACGATGCCTACCGGTACCGCCAGTTCTTTTCTTCTAAAAAAATAAATAAATAAATAAATTCTGAGAAACTTTTCTTTTTCGGTGCTAGGCGCCAACTTGGACACTAGGCCCCGTTTTTCCTTAAAGATGGAAAAACCAGCTAGTGGTTTAAAAAAATGCACTAAGTGTGGCGGTACCATTTCCGTCATTGACACCCATGACTGATGTCTTAAATGTTTAGGCCCTGACCATTCTCCATCTGTGTCTCTCTCTTGTATGGGAATGACTAAAAGAGGAAGACAGAACCGGGCTGCAAAGCTCGGTACCCTCTTTTCTTCGGATGCCAGGTCCATTGCATCGACGTCTTCAAGAGCCTCTTCTTCCTCCCATGGATCTCAGGTAACTAAACAAAAGCAGGTCCTCAAAGGGTAGCTCTCCTGCTAAGCATCGAGAGGCCATTGGCATTGCCCTTGAGGGAACCACACCTGCAAAACAGCCACGGCCTCCAAAGCATCAGCGGGGTTCCAGGATGTTCTCGAGGCCTCGACAGAACTACTGGTGCCATGCTCAGGGGTCCCGGCCGCCTTCACCGGTACCAACACCCAGGCATCGGCAGCGTCGATAGACCAGAGATTCCTCTGCCAGGCCAGGGCACGCCCTGGCGGACAAGCTGAGCAGGGTCTTCCAGCCGCATGAGTAGCAGCTGGACCCCAGAGTGGCCTATCGGCTCTTCCAGATTTGGGAGACTCCACAGTTGGACATTTTCACCAGTCTGGCCAACACCCAGCTGCCCCGCTTCTGCTTCAGGCAGCCACACCCATCCCGGGTGGCAGCAGATGCCTTCCTCATTCCATGGACGGAAGGCCTTCTCTACATCTTCCCACCCATGCTGTTGATTGTTCAAGGTACAGTACAAAGGGGCATCTCTGATACTAGTAGCCCCTTGATGGCCCAGACAACCGCGGTTCCCGCTGTTCCTTCACATCCACGGCACCCCTGGTCCCCCTGGGGAGTGCCCTGGGGCTGCTGTCACAGGAGGAGGGCTCCTTCCTATACCCCAACTTGGCCTGGCTGCTGAAAAGGTAGCCTTGGCCCCTTTCAACCTTTCATGGGAGGTGGAGGAGGTCCTCCTGGCCTCCCATAAAACCTCCACAAGACAGGCTTACACCTTCAAATGGTGCAGATTCTCAGTGTGGTGTGCAGAGCAATGGGTCAACCCGTTCTCCTGCTCTGTGCAGCTCATGCTGCAATATTTGCTGCACCTGTCCAGGCGGGACTGAAGTCCAACTCTGTCCGGGTCCACCTGAGTGTACTCTGTGCATCATCATTTTATTTGAGGGCAAGTCCCTCTCTGCCCAGCTTTCTGCAGGGTCTCTTGCTGTCCAGTCCTCTCTTCTGTCCACCAGTGGCTGAGCAGGACCTCAGTGTGGTGCTGTCGCAGCTCACTGGCCCACCATTTGAGCCCTTGGCTACCTGCCATCTTCGGTACCTTTCCTGGAAGTTCGTGTTCCTGGTGGCACTCATGTCAACTCACAGGGTCAGCGAGCTCCAGACATTGGCGGCGGATCCACCTTACATGAGGTTCTTATAAGAACAGGGTCGTGCTCCACATGCACCCCAAGTTTCTTCCCAAGGTGGTGTCCTCTTTCCACCTCAATCAGGAGGTGGTGTCTCCTACCTTCTTTCCGCATCCTCATGTCAGCAGGGTGGAGACCGTCCTTCACACTCTGGGACTGTAAGAGGGCCTTGTCTTTCTACCTCCAGCATACCCAGGGGTCACTGCAGGGCCTCACAGCTTTTCATCTTTTATGACCCTAGTCGGATGGGGGCAGCGATGAACAAGCAGACTCTGTCCACCTGGGTGGTGGACTGCAGGCTGGGTTCTCACTGAAGCGTCACAGCACACAGCATCAGGCCCATGGCGGCATCCATAGCAAACCTGCATTCTGTTCCTCTGTCAGAAATCTGCCAGGCCGCCATCTGGTCCTTAGTCCATACCTTCGCAACTCATTACTGCCTGGAGAGGGAGTCCCGTAGGAAGAGCGCCTTTGGCCAGGCGGTACTCCATCATCATCTATTTGGGGTATAGACAACTCCTGCCCTTGTGTTTTCAGGCTACCGCAGTGCTGGTTTTCTTGCTGGACACTTGGGCCGCTCGGGAGTCTGTCTTCTCCAAGACTCATTGTTGCTGCTCACGGCTCACCTTTTCCTGGTCACTCATGGCTTGTTACAGGTTTTCAGTAGCCTGTAGCTAGGGAGTCCTATATGTGAGGACTGACTTCCTGCTTGTTCCTGGAGAAAGCGTAGTTACTTACCTGTACTTACCTGTAATGGGTGTTCTCCGGGAACAGCAGGAATCGGTCCTCACAACCCTCCCTCCTCCCCGTGGAGTTGCTTTTTGTGTCATTTTTGCCTTTCATCTTTATCATCCTACTGAGGCAAGATGGCACCCTTGGGCAGGAAGGCGACCATGCATTGTGGTGCATCTCCCAAAGGCTTTCTTTGAAAGCTGGGAAGAAGCTACCGTGGGCTCTGTCAGCGCTGATTTCACCCATATGCGAAGACTGATTCCCTTCCTCTCTTTTAGAGATTCTGTTTGTTTCTCCTGTGCTTTTTTGAATACAGATACAGTTCTAGTCTCTACCACCTCAACTGGGAGGCTGTTCCACCCATCCGCCACCCTTTCCCTTAAGAAATATTTTCTCAAATTATGCTTGAGTCTTTACCTCCTTCATATGTCCCCTTGTTCCAGAACATTCTTTCAACTGGAAAAGGGCCACCACCAGTGCATTATATCTCTTCTCTTCCCACCTTTCCTCCGAAGTATATATATTGAGATCTTTGTCTATCCCCATATGTGTTATGACGAAAACCAGTACCCATTTTAGTAGCTCCCCTCTGCACTGACTCCATCCTCTTTATATTCTTTTGATGGTGTGGTCTCCAGAATTGTACAAAAGTACTCCAAAAGAGGTCTATTAGAGATTTATGCAAAGAAATTATCGCCTCCTTTTTCCTGCTAGTCATTCTTCTCCCTTTGCACCCAATCGTCTTTCTGTTTTTTGCTGTCGCCTTTTCAACCTGTTTGGCCACTTCAGGATCATCTGAGACAATCACTCTCAGGTCCTGTTTCCTTTCATGCATTGAAGTACGTCACCCCCTGTATTGTACTGCTTCCTTGGGTTTTTGCAGCCCAAATGTATGACATTGGTTGAGAATTTTGCAGTTAAAAAATGCATTCTTCAGTCTTCACTAGATCCCTCCTCATGTTATCCACACCTTCCAGGGTATTTATCCTGTTGCAGATTTTGGTATTATCCGCAAAGAGACTTACCTTTCCCAAGAGACTTTCCACAATATCGCTTAGAAAATATTAAAAAGAACAGGACCAAGGACTGATCCCTGCGGCACATCACTGGTAACACCCCTGTCTTCAGAGTGAAAGCCATTTACTACTAGCCTCTGGCACCTCCCACTCAACCAATTTCTAACCCAGTCTGTCACTTTAGAGCCCAGTCCAAGGGCATATTCACTTTATTTATAAATCGTTGATGTGGAATAGCATCAAAGGCCTTGCTGAAATCTAAATATACCACGTTTAGTGCCTCCCCCAATCCAATTTTCTGGTCATCCAGTCAAAGAAATCAGATTCATCTGACAAGATCTACCTCCAGTAAATCCATGCTATCTTGTATCTTGTAAGTCCTTGAAGCCCAGAAACAGAGCCATCTTTTTTTTTTAGCAGTATTTCCATTAATGTACTTAACCAGAGAGATCACATTAACCGGTCTATAGTTACCAATCTCTTCCTTTGCCCACATTTGCCGATCTCCAATCCTGTAGGATCACTCCTCTCTCTAAAGAAGCATTGAAAAGGTCAGCCAGTGGAGCCACCAGTACTTCCTGAAGTTCTTTCAATACCTTTGGATGAAGCCAGTCAGGCCCCATTGCTTTGTCCATTTTTAGTTTAGCTAACTCCTCATGACCAGAATTTTTTGGAAGCAGTTAGTTCTACCTCATTTCCATTCCTATTTGTGTTTGTTTTCTGAGGTCCTGCTCCTGGCTCTATATCTGTGAACTCAGAATAAGAATATTTATTAAGCAATTCCACATTATCCTCATCAGCCTCTACATATTCCTCTTCTTCACCCTTGAGTCTCACAATGTCACCTTTTGTCCTTCTTCCAATCACTAACATATCTTTTAAGAAAAACAAATCCCCATGTTTTACTATATTGGCTGTTTTTAATTCCGTTTGCATCTTTGCTTTCCTGACTACTACCTTCCCTGAACACGTCTAGATATTGTTTTCCTCTTTCTGTGATCTGTAATAGTTTATGAAGGCTTTCCTTGATTTCTTTACCAACATAATCTGGCCTATTTACAGCATGTAAATTCTACATGGGAGTTGTTTTATTTTTCTGATATAGAATTAATTCTCTTGTGTGTAGGATAAACCTGTAGCCCTGTCACGCCCATAGCCCCTTACAGCAGTGTGGAGGGGCGTGCTTGTTATAGCAGATTCCACCACTTCAGCAAAGTGCCTGACTGACTGACTTTGACGTGCACCATGGGAAAGGTAGTCCAGTCAGGTTACACTTGACTTTTAGGCAGAAAAAAATACTCTTTTGTAGTTGGGTCCAGAGTTAAGGCATTTACAGAATTTATTTATGAGGTAAACGCAATAAAGGTTCAAAAATTGTCACCTATAGGATTTCTCCTCCAGGATTATATTCAGTACAACAGGATATAACTGAACTTAAGCACAAACAGCTTGTAATGTCTTTCAATGCAAAGCAGAAAGTCTTTTTCCACAGCCACTGCTAGCAAACGTGCCTAGCAGTGCTGTTTAAAACAAAACCAAAAATATCAGCTTCACATAAACAGCTCTCTTTTCTCTTCCAAAAAAAACTTCGTAAATCCACCGTGAGTACGGCATAAGCTCTGCACTGCACTCACTTCAGCTGGTCAATGAGCAAACAATTAAGCAGCTGCACACATTCTCAGCACAAGTATTTTCCTTTTCAAGGAACCTTTCCTCTTCACACACAGGCTCTCTAGGGTACTGGACTCTGGAAGGTTCCCTTATGATGTATTCCCTCTCAGGACTTCTTTGTGCTTGGCAGTTTGGCATAAAGAACAGTCCATGTAAGAATCATCCTCTTCCAGAACTACTTCCCGTTTTCCTAGCTGCATGGGTTCTACTTCTGGCTCAGAGGGCTTAACTGACTGCTTCCCATCAGGGCAAGCGCTGTCTCTGGCAAATCTGTAATGCTCCAAATCAGACAGGCTTCCAAAACTCATACCTGGGTCAAGGCTTGGTTCAGTTGTTCCTCCCTCATATTCTGGCCAGCATGTATCTGAGCTTCCCTGTCTTGTCCCCCAGCATGGGCTCTTGGTTCTCAGGGCTTCAGCTCCATTTCTCCTCAAGTAGGCAGCCCTACTCCTTCTCCTTTCTCCTTCTGACCTAGCTTTAAACCTCCCAGGCTCTAACCCTGCCCTTTCTCCTCTCAGGTGTTGCAAATCAGTCTGCCTCTTGGCAGCTGAGTAATTGGGGAAAGTCAGTGACGTAAGGGTTCCTTACTCTGAACTTGCTTTCCCCCTCCTTCTCACCACTAGGGACACTCTGCAGCCTGGTACAATCTGGTTTCTAGGTACAACTGCGGTTTTGTATCTCTGACCTGGCAATACAGGTCCTTTGATAAGGGTAAATTCCCCCTCTTTATCCTTGTTTCCTGGGCCCTGATAAGCTTCCTTATCACAAGCCCTAACACTTACGTAATAGGTCCAAAAATAATTTGTGGTAACAAAACTTAAAGAATGTAATTTGAGAGTAGATTAGTTAATTTTTTTCACTATTTTTATTGAATCTTTATAGGAGAACAGAATTATTGTATGTTGCAATTGGTTAAAGTTGTCTTATCCTGGCAGACAGTTTGGTATAGCAACTTGACAATTAATAAATAGAGTTGCATCCATTAGTATTCATAAGAGTGAGAACAGAGTTGGTATCATGATGGCTAGCCAGAGGGAGGAGGAATCAGCTGCCCGTCATAATCCAGGAAGGGGGACCAGATTGCCAGAAAGATGACGAGATAGAGATTAATTCAATTTTTTTGCCCTTCCCCTGCCACCAAAATGAATTGCTCATGAACAGCTGACACTACAAGAAACAAGTGTCCCAAATACACTTAACAGAAATTTGATAATCTTACTTGCCATTCTTTGCTTCCCATTAGTAGAGGAAGAGCACTTCTTACCTGCGTGTATTCTTTCCAGGCTTCAATTTGATGTCCAACTGCATGGGGCCCTGTAACCTTGCACATACTGCTGGCCACATATGTTCTCAGGCATCAGATTGAAGACAGATTGTTTTTTGAAGGGATCCAGTTTAAATTTTGTGCATATATCTTTTTTTCTAATTTGTGATCCCTTATTTTCTGTTTGGTGAAATTCTCTCCATATTCTGCATGTATGATTGAGGTTAGATTTCCTGCTACTCTCCAGTTCTGTGTAGGTACCTGTAGCAGTCCATTTTGTTCTTTTCCATTCGATAGGATTTGTATTGGTGTTCTGGTACATGTTGCAGTGTTTACAGTGTTGCCTCTCTCTTAATGGTATTTTGCTCTTGAGCAGGGGTCTTCTGGTTTTGGCTTTTTAAAACTATAGGTAAAAGTACATCGGATATTTCTTTTTCTGATATGTTTTCTTTGTTTTTCAGGTGTAAACCTGGGTTCTTTCATCTGGACTCCACGAACCCCCGCGGCTGTACCCCTTGTTTCTGCTTTGGTCATTCTTCTGTGTGCACTAATGCTGAGGGTTATAGCAAATACATCATCTCTTCCACCTTCGAGATCGGTAATGCCTCGCTATTGCCCCTCCTGACACTGTAGACAGGAGGGAAACCACCTGCATCAGATTGGACTCATGGCATTATGCACTTGGAAAGAAATGCCTCTTTAACATGCACTAGACCTTGATTAATACTGCCCTCTCCAGTCCCCCAGGATAAAGTCTATAGTCCCTCTTTACAGCCAAGTAAAGATGACAACTGTTAAGTCGCCCTTTTGGCTGTAGGATATTTGTGATGGGTGTTTCAGGCTATGGAATAGCATTTTTTGTGAATGATAAAGATCACTTGCTTTCCATTTTCTCTCTTAGATGAGGAAGGGTGGCGTGCCGAGCAGCGTGATGGTGCAGAGATTTTACTGCGTTGGTCCTCTGAGAATCGAGATATTTCTGTTATCTCGGACAGTTATTTCCCTATCTACTTCTTTGCACCAGGTGAGTGATGTGCCAGTCAGAGCTGCGCTTGGCGCTGAGAGACACCTGCTGCCTAAGCCCAAAACCTTCACTGACTTTACTGTTCTTTTTTTTCTCCCTCTCAGATAAGTTTCTGGGCAATCAGGTTTTGAGCTATGGGCAGAATTTAAGTTTCAGCTTCCGAGTGGACAGGAGAGACACACGCCTCTCCGCGGAGGACTTGGTCCTAGAAGGAGCGGGCCTGAGAGTATCAGTGCCCCTGATTGCACAAGGAAATTCTTATCCCAGTGAGAATACTCTGAAATACGTCTTCAGGTAGGGAACTGGTTGGGTGTCCAGGACTGACCTTGTATCAGAACAAAAGAACATACATGTATGCAGGGCTTAATTTGTAGACAAAAAAAAGACGTGGAACTGTGGGTGGGGCCTGATGTGACCTCTCTGGGGGTGGGGTTGAATGTGACCTGTGGGGCTGGAGTGTTTGCATACTTATGTTTACAGCATTGGTGTATCATCTATCTGCTTGGGCTAGGTCTGCTATTTGGCAGGCATAAACAAAATGTGTGACTTATCTGAATAGTGACTGAATATTGCCACTAACTGGCCTACCCTTGCCCCTCCCCTAACATGGTCCACAAATATACGGATATTATCTGGCCATATAACCCAATACTTTTTGAAAATACATAGGCTAATTATGCATTTGCCAGCACACATAATTGCCTTTGAATGGAGCATATTTATTCATTTGTCTGATGGGGTATAATCATTCATATGGAGAACTCCCAGATTCACCAATAAAACTCTCCCAACAACAGATGCAGAGCAGAATTAGGGTTTTTCACGTTACAACTCAACATACAAAAACAGATTCCATTCAAATTCTGGTCTTAAATCAGTGACAATACCCCCAACTCCCTCTTCTGTCAAACATTGTGTGTCATAACACAAAACCCTGCAAATGGACAACCAAATCTAAGAACTCAACCCTACCTATGAAAAATCAGCACTGCAAATATTCTTGAACACCAGTGACCTTTAGTTGGAAAAAGAGAACTAGTCAAACTACTACAAAAGCAACATGTTAACAGAATCCCTCACCTTGACTGCATATGGGGAAAAACCCCAGACCATTACCTAGTAAATATTAAGAAACTGCAAATTAGAAAAAAATACAGACAAAAATTCAAATGGAAAACCTCCAAAACAGACACTGAAGAAAGAGAAGCAAAAATGCATTTCCTCTTCTACTGAACTCTAAGAAATGCTAATTTTCAAAACTGACATATTTATTTCTCTAAAAACCCGCCACTCTTTTGTACCTTTGTTGTGTGATCATTTTATTTTTCTAGTTGGTTGGTCCTAGTCTCTCTCTTCCACTTCCTCTTGCTGGTTTTCTTCTAAGTCCGTCTCCAGGATCTCATTTCTCTTTTTCTCCATTTCTCTCGTCTGCCTTTTACCCTAACTTTAGATTCATTCTATTCCTCCCTCTCCCTCCTTCAGTCTTCATCCTCCCTCTTTTCACCTTTCACCCTCTTACCAGCTTTCCATTTCCTAACCATACTTCCTTAGTCCTTCCATTCCCCACCTATCTCATTCCTTTGCCAGTCTCCTATATCCCTATCTTTCACCCACTTTCTAGTTCCCCATTTCCACCCTCTGTATGCATCCCCTCCCCAGCCTCATCTACCACCTTCTGCCTCTCATTCCCTAATCAGCCCCAGCTCATTCCCTAGCACATCCTCTCTCCACCTCCAGGCCCTTTCTTATATCTTATCCCCTATCCAGGTTTCCATTTCCATGTTTACCTCCCCCATTTCTATTCTCTCACCACCTTCAAGGAAGAACTGCCCCTTCCTGTGGCTCCCACCCACTCTATAACCCTTTGTCCTTTTCAGCCATTCCTAACCTTCCCCAAACCCTCCAAGGCCCTTTAAACCTTCACCCCTCCTCATATTTCTGCACTTTATCACAGCCCTAATACCCATCACCCAATCATCTTGTCCCCACTGTCACCCTAATCTCTGGTCAATTTCTTAGTCTACACTATCCCCTCAAGCAACCCAAGTCCCCACTTTTTTCACCCTACCCAGTTCCTCAATCCCATCCAAGCCCTGAGTCCTTACTTAGACGCCCAGTACCCAGCATCTATGTTACTCTTTCTTCTGTTTTCTCACCCAGTCTTGGATTACATAAGCCCAAGTCCATGCTCTCCCACATCCCCATGTCCTCAGTGACCACCCATCTACCTCCTTCAGTACTTATTAACCCTTCCTTTCCTCCTCCTTACCCCAGCATCTGATCTTATACCCCACCCTCTCAACCTTCTCTTTGTTACGACTTTGCTTCTTCACCAGCCTCCACAATATCTGTCCTTTTCTCCAGGACCAAGCAGGAAGTCAGTCCTCACATATGGGTGACGTCGGCGCTGACGGAGCCCTCGCGGAGCAATTTCCCCAGCTTTCAAAGAAAGCCTTTGGGAATTGCAGCGCACATGCGCGGTCCTCTTCCCGCCCAAGGGTGCCATCTTGCTCAGTCTTCTTTTTTCCGCGGAGCCCTACAGACGCTGTTTGTGATCGCCGCAGAAAAAGTTGATTTTATTTACTATTCTTTTCCCGGTTCGATGCCGGATCCTTTTCCCGCCCGGACCTGCTACGCCGGTATCGGGTCCGTTCTTTATTTTTCGGTTTTTTGTCCTTCGTGACAAGCGTTCGCGCCATTTTTTCTTTTTCACTGGCAGCCCTGTTTTTTGACCTCGCAGGGGCCCTTTTTCCCCCGATGGCTGCCAGCGGGTTTAAAAAGTGTGATCGGTGTAAGAAACGTATGTCTCTTACCGACACACACGACTGCTGCCTCCGCTGCCTCGGACCCGATCATGACCCGATGATCTGTGGTCCATGTGGCATGATGTCCTCAAAAGTATTGAGGAGTTGGCAGCATCAAAAAGAACGAATCTTCTCTGACTCCGCGTCCGGCCGGGCCCGGACCTCGTCAGAGGCTTCGACGTCCTGGGACTCCGGTCCTGAGCATCGTCGGAGTTCCTCTGAGCAGGGGTCTCCTGCCCGGGAACATCATAGGAAGAAAAAACCCGCGAGGGCGGCGTTGGTGGACGCTCCTGGTTCACTCGAGGGCCAGGTCGCATATCCCCGATAGCCGTCCCAGGTCCTCAGAGTCAGAGAGGCCTTCGAAACATCCTTGTCTCGAGATGGAGTCTCCTGGACACGTGAGTACTGTAGTCCTCGTGGACTCACCTCCGAGGGAGCCGACGTCGGGCCCGACACCGTCGGGGCCCGAGTCGGGGGCTGCTGGGTCTCCTGAGCTCGGACTCAGGTTGATGGCCTTGGAGAGCAGTTTGGCTGCCTTCATGGACCAGCAGCAGGCATTGATCGCCGGCCTCGCCAATGCATCTGCCCCGGCCACCGGGACGTCGACGTCCCAGTCGACCCCGGAGACCGAGCCGATCCTCGAGTCCATGCGAGCTCGAGTCGATCCTCGGTCGTGGTCTCCCTCGGCCTCCCGTTCGGGACCGAGGTCGTCGACGCCGACACCCTCGGCGTCGGGGTGGAGGGCATCGGTGCCTGCCCGACCGGAGCCGCTCGATTCCTCCTCCGAGGAGTCAGCCTGGGAAACGAAGGACGAGGAGTCACCTGGTACTTTTCGGACTCGGTGCGTCCCATCGGACTCGCCCGAGTCCGAACCTCGGAGACGGTCCCCCCCGGAGGACACCCGGTTCTCGGACTTCGTGCGGGATATGGCCAAGGCCTTGGCATTCCCCGCGGATCCCGAGGAGGAGCCTCGAGCCGAAGAGCTCGATGCCCTCCAGTATGACTCTCCCCCGAAGGAGGCCTTTACTGTACCGGTTCCTCCGATGCTGGAGCGACTTCTCTTCCGCATGTGGGAGAGCCCGCGTCGGCGCCGGTGTTAAGCAAGCGGGTCGATTTCATTTTTCGAGTCCGCAAGAGCCCCGGGTTCCAAAGGCACAACTACCGCACCATTCCATGGTGGTGGAATCGGCCATGCATCGACTCAAGAGTCAGAAGATGCACTCCTCGGTGCCTCCCGGCCGGGAGGCCCGGAACCTGGATGCCCTTGGTAGGAAGTGCTTCCAGGGCTCTATGCTTGCTTGTCGAGTCCAGACCTACCAGCTCTATATGAGCATGTATCTCCGAGACCTGGCAAAAGAAATTGCCGGGTTCTCTGCTGGTCTCTCCGAGGAACCTTTGCAGAGGTTCCAGGCCTTGTCCACTGGTATTCAAGAGTGCTCGAAGTTTATCTCTCGAGCAGCCTACGATGGCTTTGAAGCATCGGCTCGAGTAGCCGGAGCCGGCATCGGTGCCCGCCGACAGGCTTGGCTTCAGTCATCCGACCTCGATCCATGGGTACAGGACAAGTTGGTCGATGTCCCCTGCAGAGGTGAAAACCTCTTTGGCAAGCCCATGGCTGAAAAGGCTGCACAGATCGAGACCGAGACTCTGACCAGGACTAGGCTGTCCAGAAAAACCTCTGCCCCTTCTCAGAAGAAGAAGGCTCGGGGAAAAAGCCCTTTTACCCGAGGAAGGCGGCTGCCTATAAACAATGCCCTCATTATCAGGCCTCTGCAGCTCCCCAACAGGGTCAGCAGGCCAAGGGACGGGGTAATGGGTCCCGTAGGCAGCAGGCCCCCAAGCCCACAACACCGGCTCCTGCTCAGCAGGGTGGGGGTTTTTGACTCCGTCAGCATAGCCTCTTCCCCTCCGCTGGTTTCTCTCAGCACAGGAGGCCGGCTGGTCCACTTTGCCCACAGGTGGTCAGCCATCACATCAGATACCTGGGTGCTTCATATAGTTCAAAAAGGCTATCTTCTACACTTTCACCAGGTACCTCCCTCCTACTTTCCAGGGGAGCCTCCAAGACTTCCTTTGCACAGGGACTTACTCCTTCAGGAGTTAGCAAGTCTTCTTCAGGAACAGGCTGTGGAACCGGTGCCCCACCACCTGAGGGGTCAAGGCTTTTATTCCAGGTACTTTCTGATACCAAAACGAACAGGCGGCCTCAGACCCATCCTGGACTTGTGAAACCTCAACAAGTTCCTGGCAAGGGAAAAGTTCAAGATGCTTACCCTTGGAATCCTGCTGCCCTACCTCCAGCAGGGAGACTGGCTATGCTCCTTAGATCTGAAGGATGCCTATACTCACATTCTTATTCATCCAGACCATAGACAATATCTCAGGTTTGTTGTGGGAGGAAATCATTACCAGTACAGAGTACTGCCCTTTGGCCTATCCTCCGCCCCCAGGGTGTTCACCAAATGCCTAGCAGTGGTGGCAGCCTATCTAAGACTTCAAGGCCTGTTTGTATTTCCATACCTGGACGACTGGCTCATCAGGGCCCAGTCTTCCCAAGAGGCCACTCAAGCCACTCATCGCACTGTGACTCTGCTCCAGCACTTGGGCTTTGTCATAAACTTCGCAAAGTCCACTTTGCTCCCCTCTCAAAATCTCGAATTCATCGGTGCAAGGTTGAGCACACTTCAGGCGCGGGCCTTCCTGCCTCTAGACAGAGCACACAGGCTCATGGATCTCGCCAGCCACTTTCACAGCAATTCCCTGGTCTCTGCCAGGCAATTTCTGAGACTGCTCGGCTATATGGCTTCCACGGTCCATGTGACCCCCAGTGCCCGCCTGAACATGCGTCCTGCTCAGTGGTGCCTTCGCACTCAATGGCATCAGGCCACGGGGAGCTTGGCGGACTCAGTGCAGGTATCTGACCTGCTGGTCTCTTCTCTGCGGTGGTGGCTTCATCTGCCAAACCTGGTGCTGGGAGTGGATTTTCAATCTCCTCCGCCTTCTCAGGTGCTGACAACCGATGCTTCTCTCCTGGGTTGGGGAGCACATTGCCAAGGGACATGTACTCAAGGCCTCTGGAGTCCTTGGGAGTCTGCTCAGCAGATAAACTTCCTGGAGCTCAGAGCCATCCGCCTAGCTCTGAGAGCCTTCTCCCACCTCACTTCTCACTAGTCTGTGCTGGTCCAGACGGACAATCAAGTTGCAATGTTCTACGTGAACAAACAAGGAGGCACAGGCTCCTTCCTTCTCTGTCAGGAGGCACAAAAATTGTGCTCTTGGGCCGTCCACCACGGCATCCTCCTCAAAGCTGTCTATCTCCCAGGTCAGGAAAATTACCTGGCAGACAAGCTGAGCAGGATCCTCCAATGACACGAGTGGAGATTGGATCCATTGGTGGTTCAGCGGATCTTTCTCAAGTGGGGCCTCCCCACCATGGATCTGTTTGCCAGTCCTCTGAACCGACAACTTCCCAGATTCTGCTCTCGACAACCGCATCCTCTCAGAGTAGCGGCGGATGCTTTTCTGATTCCATGGTCCACAGGCCTCTTGTATGCCTTTCCTCCCATGCCGCTGGTGTCTCGCACACTCTTCAAGGTTCTCAGAGACAGAGCCTCGATGATCCTAGTGGCTCCCCGGTGGCCGAGACAGCCCTGGTTCCCGCTTCTGATGCAGCTGGCGGTGGACACTCCTCTTCCTCTGGGGTTTCAACCCGATCTCCTGTCACAGGATCAGGGGACTCTCCTACACCCCATCCTCCGGTCCCTTCATCTGATGGCCTGGCTGCTGAAAGGGTAGTCCTTGCTCCCCTCCTGCTACCTCGGGAGGTGGAAGAGGTCGTCTTGGCCTCCAGGCGGC
The DNA here is from genome assembly GCA_033557465.1 of Ichthyophis bannanicus. Lineage (NCBI taxonomy): Eukaryota > Metazoa > Chordata > Amphibia > Gymnophiona > Ichthyophiidae > Ichthyophis > Ichthyophis bannanicus. The sequence goes on from CM066036.1 coordinate 232,141,290, forward strand.
CCTCCACCCGGAAGTCCTACGCTCTTAAGTGGCGTCGGTTCTCTGTGTGGTGTGCTCAGCAGTCTGAGAATCCCTTCTCCTGCTTGGTGGCAGTGGTCTTGCAATATTTGCTTTACCTCTCCAATCTGGGCCTTAAGTCCAACTCTGTCAGGGTCCACCTCAGTGCTCTCTCTGCGCATCACGCACCGGTGGATGGCAGGCCTCTTTCCAACCACCCTTTAGTGGCTCGTTTTCTCCAAGGCCTCCTTCTCCTTAAGCCTCCTTTGCGCCCACCAGCCCCTGAATGGGATCTGAATGTGGTCTTGCAGCGGATTACCTGTCCGCCCTTTGAACCTATGGCTACCTGCCCTCTTCGTTTTCTCTCCTGGAAAACATTGTTTTTGGTAGCCCTTACCTCTGCTAGGCACGTTAGTGAACTGCAGGCCCTAGTGTCTGATCCTCCTTACACTAGGTTCTACAGAAATCGGGTAGTCTTACGGACTCACCCTAAGTTTCTTCCAAAAGTGGTTTCTCCTTTTCATCTCAACCAGGAGGTGGTTCTTCCGACCTTCTTTCCCATGCCGCACGCCAGCCGGGCTAAAATGGTCCTGCATACCCTGGACTGTAGGAGGGCCTTGTCCTTCTACCTTGACCGTACGCGAGAGCATCGGAGGGCTGTTCAGCTCTTTGTTTGTTTTGACCCCAATAAATTGGGGCTCCCTGTCTCCAAGCGTACTTTGTCCATATGGGTTTGCTAACTGTATCGCTTGGGCTTATGGGGCGGCCGGCCTCTCGTTGGAGGGTCGAGTCACGGCTCATCGTGTTAGGGCGAAGGCTGCGTCAGTGGCTCATTTCCGCTCTGTTCCGTTGGCAGACATCTGCTGGGCCGCTACTTGGTCTTTAAGCCAGACTTTTGCGGCCCATTACTGCCTGGAGAGGGAGTCCCGCAGGGACAGTGCTTTCGGACAGGCAGTCCTCCATAATCTCTTTGAGGTTTAGGCAACTCCTACCCTCCGGCCCTGGTGTTGGGCTACCGGTCGGGGGCGTTTTCAGAGAAGATTCCTTCCTTCTGTGCTGACGAGCTAGAGGGAGCTCATTTTTCCGCTTGAGGTCTCCGGTAGCCTTAAGCTAGGGAGTCCCATATGTGAGGACTGACTTCCTGCTTGGTCCTGGAGAAAGAGTAGTTACTCACCTGTAACAGGTGTTCTCCAGGAGCAGCAGGAATCAGTCCTCACAACCCTCCCTCCTCCCCTTGGAGTTGCAGTCCTATCATTTCGTTTTTGCTGATTTTTTTTTGCTTTTAGCTATGTCATCAGACTGAGCAAGATGGCACCCTTGGGCGGGAAGGGAACCGCGCATGCGCGCTGCAATTCCCAAAGGCTTTCTTTGAAAGCTGGGGAAATTGCTCCGCGAGGGCTCCGTCGGCGCCGACGTCACCCATATGTGAGGACTGATTCCTGCTGCTCCTGGAGAACACCTGTTACAGGTGAGTAACTACTCTTTCTCTCTTCTCACCCCCCCCAGCATCTCCTTCTTTTTCACACCCTGACCCCAGCATTTATCAACACTAGCTCTCTTTCCAGCATCAGTCCTCCCAGCCCTAAAATTAGCACCTTTCCAGCACCAGTCCCCTTCCAGCATAAGCCTCTATCTCCAGGAACAAGCAGTAATGTAGCCTTCACATATGGGTATCGTCAGCACCGACGGAGCCTGCGTGGGAACGCTCCCCAGCATCCAATAGGAACGCTTTTGGGAGCATCCCTCAGCACATGCGTGCTGCCTTCCCACCTTTCCAACTGTCCCTCTTCAGTTCTTTGTTTTCCGCAGAGCCGACAGGACACATACCCTGTCACCACAGAAATTTTCTCCTTTAAACTTCTTTCTTGTGGTCGCATCTGCCTCCGCACGACACCTACCGGTACCGCTGGTTCTTTTTTCTTCTTTTCAAAAAAAAAAATATATATACTTCTGTACTGTCTCTCTTCAGAAACTTTTCTTTTTGGTGCTAGGCGCCATTTTGGGCATTAGGCCCCATTTTTCCTAAAATATGGAAAAACCAGCTAGTGGTTTTTTTTTGTTTTTTTTTTTGGGAAGACTGTTTATTAATTCACCGCAATACAATACATCAAGATACACATATTAACAATCCCACGGGCGGGGCTGGTTCTTGTCCACCGCCCCATGGCCGCACGACAGCGTAACTCAAAAGGTACATCTATTTTAATCAGTGGATTGATCCCCCTCCCACCCCCCTCCCCCCCTACTTCCCCCCTCCTACGCCCTCCTCCCCCCTTCACAGCCTCATGCAATGATTCCCTTCCTTTGGGAGCAACCATTTGACAGTACCCTACCATTAACTCATACACCCTAAACCCCGTCCAGTCCCCCTATTCATAACCAGTCCTCAATTAGCTCACCTTCAGCAATTCACTACAGGCCCGTGGTCCCAGCTTTTGAATATAAGGCATCCAGATCAACAAAAAGGAGGCCCATCGCTGAACATTTCCTCTCGCGCTCCTCCTTTCCAGTAACATCAGCTGATGTAAGCTATTACACCACTCCCAAAAAGTAGGGGCTGTAGGCTCTCTCCACTGGCGGAGTATAGGACCCTTACCCACCAGACAAGCCTTCCGCACTAAGATTCTCTCCCATCTCCCCTTCGGCTGGAGTGGTCCCAGCTGATCCAACCCAGCCTAGTGGTTTTAAGAAATGTACTAAATGTGGCGGTACCATTTCCGTCACCGACACCCATGATTTGGTGTCTCAAATGTTTAGGCCCTGACCATTCTCCATCTGTCTCTCTTGCATGGGGATGTCTAAAAGAGGAAGACAGAACCGAGCTGCAAAGCTGGGTACCCTGTTTTCTTCGGATGCCAGGTCCATTGCATCGACGTCTTCAAGAGCCTCGTCTTCCTCACATGGATCTCAGGTAACTAAACATAAGAGCTGGTCCTCAAAGGGTAGCTCTCCTTCAAAGCATCGAGAGGCCATTGGCATTACCCTTGAGGGAACTACACCGGCAAAACAGCCTCGGCGGGAGGCTTCAGCCTCCAAAGATTCAACGGGGTTCCAGGATGTTCTCGAGGCCTTGACCTCGACAGAACTACTGGTGCCATGCTCAGGGGTTCTGGCCGTTTTTACCGGTACCGATTACCCAGGCATCGGCAGTGTCGATAGACCAGAGATTCCTCGCTATCGAGCGCAGTCTTGCATCTCTCCTTACAGCCGAGGTACCGTTGACACCGGTTCAATGGGAACCGACACTGATACCGATGCCAGTACCAGCACCAGTACCGATGCCAGTACCGGCCCCGGTGGGAATTTCTCCCATGCCGACTTTTGCTGGCATCGATAGATCGGTACCGGACCAACTCGGTACCAACTTCGATCGATACTGAGACCATGCTTTGCATGAACATCGGGATCAGAGATACTTCGAATCCTCCGATTCCGATGACTCTGATAATTCTGCCAATTCCAGAGTGTTTCTCCCGGAAGACTCCTCTTCTCCCCAACGTAGAATGTCTCCTCCGGAAGACATGTCCTTTCAGGATTTTATTCGTGATGTGGCCCGAGGCCTTTCAATCACGGTAGCTCCTGAAAAAGAGCCTACAGCAAAGGAATTGGAAATGCTCCAATATCCTAAGGCTCCCAAGGAGGTAGCCACTCTGCCCATTCATGAAATTCTTCATGATTTGATGCTCAGAATGTGGGAGACACCTTTGACTACATCTCCTCGTTCTAGGAGACTCGATACCATGTATCGAGTTCCACCATGTCCTGGTTTCCAGAAGACTCAGCTGCCACACCATTCAATGGTAGTGGAGTCAGCCATGCATAGGATGAAAAGTGCAAAGAGACATGCATCCAATCCTCCAGGTCATGAATGCAGGACTCTTGATGCTTTTGGGCGTTGGACATTTCAGGCTTCCATGCTTTCAGCTAGGATCAGCTCATATATTTTATATATGGGAATGTTCCTCAAAGAGGTCACAGGAGATTTGGAGCTTTTGAGCCCCCTTCTCCCAGATGACAAACTACAAGACTTCCTTACTCTTGTCAAGCATGCCCAAGATGTCTCCAAGTTTGTAAATCATGCAGCCTTTGACTACTTTGAATGCATCAGCAGAACCTCTGCTATTGCCATTGGTGCACTTCGGATTGCCTGGCTTCAGGCATCAGACTTGGAGATTTGGGTACAGGATAAATTAGGGAACATCCCTTGCACAGGAGAAAACCTCTTTGGGAAGAATTGGCAGGAAAAGGCTAATGAGAGGGATGCTGACAATATCACATTAGATTGTCAAAATCTACAGCCATGCCAGCCAAAAAGAAACCCTATAAAAAATCCTCTTTCAGCAAAAAGAGGAAGTTTTATCTGTCCTATACCCAGCAAGGGCAAGGTCAGGGTCAAGTTGCCCAAAGGGGACAACAACAACAATCCAGACAACAAAAGAAGCCAAAAGGCCCAAGAGCTCAACCAGCTCCACAGGCTCAGCACCCTCAAGGGCTTTGACTCCTTCCTAGAGAGCTTGGCCTTCCTGCCTCTGAAGGGTCCAGAACCTCTAAACATTCAGGTAGGCTGTGTCATTTTGGCAACAGATGGCACCAAACAACAGCAGAAAATTGGACTCTGTCCATTGTAGGAGAGGGGTACAAGCTTCATTTTCACAGCATGCCCCCTCCTACAATTGTAAAACAGTTCAATTCCCAAACCTCTGCAGACAATCTACTGGATCAAGAGGTCTCAACACTCCTTGCCCAAGAAGCAATAGAGGAAGTACCCATTCTCCAACAGGGTACAGGGTTCTACTCCCCCTATTTTCTTATTCCAAAAAAAACCAGGGGGACACAGACCCATTCTAGACCTCAGAGAATTGAACAAATATCTGTTCCGAGAAAAGTTCAAAATGATTTCTCTGGGAACTCTTCTGCCATACCTTCAAAGTCAGGATTGGCTTTGTTCTCTAGATCTAAAGGATGCATATACTCACATTCTGATGCATCCAGATCACAGAAAAGTTTTACGATTCCTGTTCAAGGGTAAACACTTCCAATGCAGGGTTCTTCCCTTTGGTCTGGCTTCGGCACCAAGAGTATTCACGAAATGCATGGCAGTAGTAGCTGCATTCCTCCGAACCCTGTGGATATTTGTCTTCTCTTACTTGGACAACTGGCTCATTCGAGCCCCCACGGTTGCAGAAGGCATCTCTGCACTGTCTCACACAATGCAAATCCTCCAATACTTGGAATTGGTAATAAACTTCTCAAAATCCCAACTTGTTCCTTCTCAGTCCCTGGAGTTCATAGGAGCCTGTTTAGATACCAGACAGTCAAGGGTTTTCCTCTCACAGGCCCGATGTCTTCGCATAGTGCAACTAGCTTCTCAAGCAGCGGGAAAATCCTCCCTAACTGCTTGAGAACTGCTACAATTACTGGGACATATGGCATCCACAGTTCATATAGTTCCCTATGCTCGCCTCCACATGCGAGCAGCCCAGTGGACCCTATCCACACAGTGGACACAGGCCACAGGACGTCTGTCAGACAAGATATCAAACTCTCAACGACTGATCTTGTCCCTACAATGGTGGCAATCACTAGAGAATCTTTTAGTGGGGTCTCCTTTCCAACAACACCTATTTCAGGCCACCATAACAGCAGATGCATCACAGGTGGGTTGGGGAGCACACTTACATCATCTCTCTACCCAGGGTACCTGGACTCCACAGGAGGCTTGTCGTCACATAAACCTCCTAGAATTAAGAGCAATCTATCTAGCTCTTCGAGTACTCCATGCCCAGCTCAGCTACAAGACAGTCCTAGTCCAAACGGACAATCAAGTAAGCATGTTCTATGTGAACAAGCAGGGCAGAACAGGCCCTCTGTCGTTATGCAACAAAGCTTTACAACTATGGGACCTCGCCAGAGAGCATCAAATTCACCTTCTCGTGGTATATCTTCCAGGCAGTCAAAACCTTTGGGCAGACAAACTCAGTCGAGTACTGCTGCCTCACGAATGGTCTCTCCACCTAGACTAGGTGAAAAAGATATTTCACATCTGGGGGACCCCAGACATAGATCTCTTTGCAAGTCCACTGAATGCCAAACTTCCCCGGTTCTGTTCCAGGATTCCAGCTCACAATTGCCAGGCAAGGGATGCCTTCCTCCTTCACTGGGTTCAGGACTTCCTCTATGCCTTCCCACCTATTCCCCTCATCCCCAAAACACTCCAAGCTTCAGAGAGACAGGGTTCATATGATCCTCATAGCACCACGGTGGCCACGCCAAACTTGGTATCCCCTGCTTCTACATCTCTCTCAGGCTGCACCTCTGGAGTTAGGGTGTGCTCCAGATCTTCTCTCCCAAGAGAACGGGATGCTATGGCACCCGAATCCCCAGTCCCTGCATCTCAGGGCCGGGTCGCTGAAAGCTTAGACCTTCAGGATCTCAACCTTTCCCAACAGGTAAAGGATATCCTTCAGGCTTCTAGAAAACCTTCCACAAGACTATCTTATTTAATTTTAATTTAATTTAACAGATTTTTTATATACCGCTTCTTCCATTGATCAGATGCGGTTCACATGGAACAACAGTAAACAGAGCGAGCTGTTTTTTACGTATAACAAATTGGAACTTACAGTTAACAATTAACAATTAACAGTTAGTGAACTATGTACAAATGAACAGAATTAAACTATATACAAAGTTATTTGTTGTTCAATTGTCTTCAATACATTGTTTTAGGGCTTCAGTACTTCATTCCTTTTCTGAAAAATGTATTAGGTGGGATAGGTTTATCCTTTATCTAGCTGAGGGGTGAGAGGTGAGTTCGTCAAGGGTCGATAGTGCATTGTGAATAGGTGTGTTTTAAGTTTTTTCCTAAACTCCATGATTTCAGGTAATTGTCTTAATTCTATTGGGATTGAGTTCCACAAAATGGGGGCTGCATGGGAGAAGGCTTTCTTGTTTGTGGATTTTTTGGCCCTTATGAATTCTTTTGGTGGTGTTAATTTATTTAACTGGTCTCTCCTTTGAAGATTATGGGTGGGCTCTATTTTGATGAGGTTATTTATGGTCAGGGGTGCTGTTTTATTTATGGCTTTGTAGGTGGTTAGGAGAGTTTTGTAGTCTATTCGGCTTTGAATCGGGAGCCAGTGTAAATATTCTAAAATCGGGGTTATATGTTGAAAAGGTGTGGGGCCTTCGTAATGGTCCTTGCAGCTGCGTTTTGTGCTAATTGACGTTTTTTCAAGGCTTGCTTTGTTACACCTAGTAGGATTTGATTTGCAAAGTCGAAATGGGGGGTTATAATTGCTTGTATGACTCGTTGAAAATCTTGTAAGTGCATTAGGGGGCGGAGTTGCTTTAATATTTTCAGTTTAAAGTAAACTTTTTTTGTTATATTTCTTACATGTGTGTCCATGCTGAGGTGTTTGTCCAGTATAACGCCTAAGTAACGTATTTCAGTTTTTAGTTTGATATCGTTATTCTGCAATGTAATATGTGAGGGGGGAATGAACGTTGTGTTTTTAGTTACTATTAGTGCTTCTGTTTTTGAGTGATTGATGTATAGATTGTTTTCATTTAGCCAGGTGTTTATTTCATTGAGGCATTCGTTAATGAGTTAATCTTATGCCTTCAAGTGGAAACGTTTTACTATATGGTGTTCGCAAAAGGGGTTAAACCCCCTTGTGATACCTTTGGAATCGATACTAGAGTATCTACTTCATTTATCCAATTCTGGTCTAAAGACCAATTGAGTAAGAGTCCATCTTAGTGCAATTGCAGCTTCCTATAAGCCTCTAAATGGACAGCCAATTTCCTCTCATCCACTCATATCCAGATTTATGAGAGGTCTTCTTTTAACAAAGCCTCCCATCAGGCCACCTCCGGTAGCATGGGACTTAAATCTAGTTCTTGGGCAGCTCATGAAACTGCCCTTTGAACCTTTAGCCACTACTACCCTAAAGCTTTTGTCCTGGAAGGTCATCTTCCTAATCGCACTCACCTCTGCACGTCGCATTAGTGATTTGCAAGCTTTAGTGGCTGATCCTCCTTATACTAGGTTTCACCATGATAAAGTTGTTCTCAGAACTCATCCACACTTTATGCCAAAGGTGGTTTCGCCCTTTCATTTAAATCAATTGATTTATCTTCCTGTATTCTTTCCGAGGCCTCATTCCTCTAATGCAGAAAGGAACCTTCATACTTTGGACTGTAAAAGAGCCTTGGCTTTTTACCTACAAAGAACACAGCAACATAGAAAGTCTTCTCAACTTTTTATTACTTTTGATTCTAGTCATTTGGGACTTCCAGTCTCCAAGAGAACTCTGTTTAAATGGATTGCACAATGCATATCATTTGCTTATGAGAGTAAGTGTCTTCCTCTTCAAGGCCCTGTCACAGCTTATAATGTGAGAGCCATGGCAGCCTCTATGGCTAACCTTCACTCTGTGTGTCTATTGATGACATTTGTCAAGCAGCCACCTGGGCTTAGGTACACACCTTTACAGCCCACTACTGCCTAGATTAAGCCTCCCGTCGTGATGCTTTCTTTGGCCATGCTGTTCTTCAAAATCTTTCAGACTTAATTCAATGCCTACCCACCAACCCTGGTGGGATGCCAGAGATCCATGGGAGGAAGCATGGCCCACCTTATTATAGGTGGCAGCTCCCTGGCGCCATCTCCCTGGCATCTTCAGCTAGGGAGTTCCCATATGTGAAGACTACATTCCTGCTTGTTCCTGGAGATAGCGTAGTTACTCACCTGTAACAGGTGATCTCCAGGAACAGCAGGAATTTAGTCTTCACAACCCACCCACCTCCCCTAGGAGTTGTCTCTCTATCTCTTTGTCTCTTTCCTCTCTCTCTCTCTATCCTTTCACTCAGCTACAAACTTAACTGAAGAGGGACAGTTGGAAAGGCGGGAAGGCAGCGCGCATGTGCTGAGGGATGCTCCCAAAAGTGTTCCTATTGGACGCTGGGGAGCGTTCCCGCACAGGCTCCGTCGGTGCCGACGATACCCATATGTGAAGAATAAATTCCTGCTGTTCCCAGAGATCACCTGTTACAGGTGAGTAACTACGTTTTCCATGCCCAGCCCATTTCAGTCACCCCTCTTGTATCAGCCCATTTCCAGTACCATTTCCATCCCTTCAGACCCAGTATCAGCCCGTTTCCAGTCCCAGCCTCTCCATCACATCCCTTGCAACCAGCTACCCCCCTCCCTACCTCTTCCAGCCTGTTCTAAGTTAACACAGCCGCGGGAGCATTTTTGTTTGCTTCCATGGCTGTGGAGTACTGAAGCAGCCTCATCACGTCATTTACAGTAAAGCAAAATCAGCACTTCCTGCTTTATTGAGTGCCGCGGCCAGGCTGCTTCACTACAGCAGAGATGCAGGAACAAATGAAAAGTGCTCCTGTTAGTGCTAATATGGCCACAGCAGCACAGCGCAAGTGGGATGATGGAATCTATATATCTGCCGCCTCAGGAAGTGCTGTAATGCCATTCCGCCCCATTCTGGCACAAATTAAGCCCTGCGTGTATGTAATGGGAAGGAAGGATTTGCGTTTTTGTGAATGCGTGTATCCCATTCTTCAGTGCAAACTAAGAAATGCATAATCAATGACTATTCTTTGCCTCTTTGGGAGCTTGTTAGTTTCAAGAAGTGGTTTATTTAATCTGTGGGTGAAAATTCTTGATTCATGCTTGAAGAAAACCCAGCCAGACTCTGCTGCTGTCCCGTGCTTCATGCCGCTGCGGTAGAATTTATGTGCAGACTTTGCAGCGAGCTCTAAGAACATAAGAACATAAGATATGCCATACTGGGTCAGACCAAGGTCCATCAAGCCCAGTATTCTGTTTCCAACAGTGGCCAATCTAGGTCATATGTACCTAGCAGTTTCCCCAAGAGACACAAGTTCCACAATGCTTGTACTGGGTCAAGCATTGATATCTTCGGTCACTTCTTAATAATGGTTTATGGCCCTTTCCTCCAGGAACTTGTCCAAACCTTTTTTAAACCCAGCTACACTAACAGCCTTTACTACATCCTCCGGTAACAAATTCCAGAGTTTGATTACACGTTGAGTGAAAAAATATTTTCTTTTATTAGTCTTAAATAGTTTACCCTGTAGCTTCATTGCATGTCCCCTAGTCTTTCTATATTCTGATAAGGTAAACAATCGATCTACGTTTACCCGTTCCACTCCGTTCATTAATTTATAGACTTCTATCATATCTCCCCTCAGCCGTCTCTTTTCCAGGTTAAAGAGCCCTAACCTTTTTAGCCTTTCTTCATGGGCGTATCCTTCCATCCCCTTTACCATTTTGGTGGCTCTGCTCTTTACCACTGTGGAATTCTGTTCTTCAGTAAGACAGTGCTGTGGATCCATAGCTCAGTGTATGTGTGTGTTTAGATGTTCTTGCTAGATAAAAATGACACTGTTGCTCCGCAGATCCCTACAAAGGTTTTGCAGACTGATAAAATCCAGACTGCTTTATCCTTACTGCATCCTGGAACAGAGCAAAATAAATGACTGAAATGACTCGTTCGCAGGCTCTGGCTGGGAGTAAGGAGATTTCCACGCTACAGCTAGCATAGGGCTGTGCCTTGTGGCCCTTGCTTCTCCCAGCTGACAATGCTGAGTTTTACAAGCGGCCCTGACGCCTCTGAATCCCTGATATCTTAAAGGGGGAGTCTGACGCATGCTTTCCTCACCATAGGGCAGGTTCTTGGGAACCTTTGAGTGCTGTAGGATTGCACTAGTTATATTTACCCTTAGTGCCCTTGCTGTACTTTGTAATATTGGGTTAAAATAAAGCGATTCATATCTGTTTACTGGGGGTAGTGATTGAAAAAAATCCTCCAGGACTTGCTCATCAGAAACAGAATACACTCATTGTTTACTCCTGCCCCTCGGCAAAGTTTTCTGGAGTGTTGGAGAGGATCTGCAAGAGAGAGATGGGAGTTAGAGATGAATGTTTGTATTCTTTTTCAGTCCTTTTTTGCTTCTCGGGCAATTCCTGTGTGGTGTGAGAAATCCTCCTGTACAGGGGGGATTCTACCCAGGGCTCTCTGTAACAGCGTTTGAGTCAGGGTAGCCGATGGCGCAGAAGGAACTGTGGTGACCCATTGCTGTGAATCAGGAGCGTCTGAGCTTATGCCTCATTGCAGTACAGTTTGTAGTTTCATTTCTGCTTAAGAACTGCAGTAGGACAGCAATTTAAAAAAAAACAGAAATAAAATGGAGTCAGCCGTCATGGGTAACCTGAACGCACCTAGTTTTGTTTATATGAACAGATACTAAATGTTTCCTCCCTAGAGGAGCGATTTGGCACAACGGTATTCAACTCTTGAATCTGGGATTAATCTGCTGTCTCCCCATAGGCTTCATGAAGCAACAGATTACCCATGGAGGCCTGCACTCAGCCCTTTTGAATTCCAGAAACTTCTGCACAACCTGACCGCTATCAAAATCCGTGGAACATACAGCGAGAAAAGTAAGCAGCCCCTCTGTGAAGAGGGTCGGTTCTAGCAGATGCGTAAGTTGAAAGGACTAGTAAAATAATTGTCACAGGGGTAAACTAATCCCAGTGACAGGAGTGGCTTGAGTCTCCCACTGCACATGTTTGGAAGAGGGGGAGGAACAATCCAGGAGTTCAGCAAAATCTAATCAGAGAGAGTATTAGTCAAAAGCTCACTAAGGCAGCCATGTGATAAATATTCAGTATTCAATTTCATATTTTATACCTGCCTATCCTGTGACTTTTAGGCGGTTCAGAAAGATAATGCACATGTAAAGCTGACACACAAACAGAAATTACATTACCAGGTTAAAACACACTATGCTGGGTGTGTCGTATGTAATCTTCTAAATCTGAATGTCTCATCTTTTTAAAAATTTAGGGGGTAATTTTATAAGGAACTGCTTAGATTTAGGTAGCAAATGTGTGTTAATCTTGGTGTTTTAGTCATTTACGCATATAAGTATCCATTATAAAATACAGACTGATAAAAGAAGTAGCCTAGTGGTTGAGGCAAGTTGCCTCGGGCTGGGGGTTCAAATCCCACTGGAGGGGACAGCAACCTCGGGCTGGAGGGAGTGGGGTTTGTAATCTCACAGGCGCTCCTTGTGGCCTTGGGCAAGCCACTTAACCTTTCGTTGCCTCAGGTACAAAACACATTGTGAGCCTTTCAGGGACAAGGGAAATGTATACCATACCTGAATATACACCACTTTGACCCGGTGAAAAGTGGTATATAAGCACTGCTAAATAAATAAAACACATGGTACTTTACTAGGGGCATGCACGTGGGTGGAACAGGCAGTTATGCACATAGATTAGACATGTAATTTCAAAAAGTAAGTGCAGTTATTTACATCAGAGGAAAGAGGCGTGTTCAAAGCACTGTAGCCAATTTGTGGATCTGCTAACGGGCTAAAACGCACTCGGCCCAATATTCAGCAGCACTAACCAGTTACTGCCACTGAATGTTCCCACAGACCATGTAAAAAACACCCCCAGACAGCTTATCCGGTTTAAGCTAGGGCAGGTGAATAGTGGTCCTAACTTTTAACCAGTTAGTGCTCTGCAGTTAGAAGCTGAATATCGCCACTAACCAGATAGCCACCATCACTGCCCCTCTTCTGCCCACAGACTGCCCCAGTTCTAATGCGCAAATATGGACAGTCAGGCCCTGGAAAGTGGAAAAATTCCGGTGTTGAACATCCAGCTTTTATTAAAGTGGCAGCCTCTAGGCGCTGAAAATAGCTTGACCGCTGCTGCTGAATATGCCCCAATCGACTGACTTTAGGGCCGGTGTAAGTGACTGCACCTTAAGTATACACATACTTGACTTTATAATATAGGCATAAAATAGCCACATGAAAACGCACATCAGCTAGGCGCGACTTTTATAAAACACAAGCAGTGGCAGTCAAAGTAAAACAATAGGTCCTGCCGGCCACAGAAAGAGCAATCAGCACATTCTGTTACTCAAAGGGAGGGCAGGCGCATGCATGCATACAAAGCAATGCATGGGACTTAAAGGTGTGGGCCCGGTAACCAAAGGCACTTATTCTTTAGCAGCGCCTGCTAACCCAATCATTCTGACTGTAGTGGCACTTTCCAGATAGTACTGAGGTGGCCCTCGGGCGGGGCAAGTGTGCCCCCCCCCCCCCTGTATTACTGATTAGCGGCGATGTCCAGTCCACCAAATGAATAACATACCACATAGTTAGGCCACAAAAAAGGCAGGCCTAGCTTTATATGGTTTACTTCTCACGGCTATCTGGACAACGCTCCCGAGGGAGCACCAGAGGATATCCAGTTTCACTTGAAATGCAATGGCCAGTGCTTAAAAAAAAAAGAGCCACCTAAAGAGTTAAAGTATCAGACCATTGAAGCACAGTTATGCATTTCTATAGGATTATTGTGGGAAGGATTGTATTGGAGTGATTTTGATTGATGAGATTAATCAAAATCTCTGGAGTGGAAGAGGAGCTTATTGGCTATAACAGCGGGCTGAGAACTATGTAAATTTGGTTTGAATCCCACTGCCGCTTGCGGTCTTCGGTAAGTCACTTTAACCCTCCATTGCCTGAAGTACAAACTTAGATTGTAAACCATCAGGGGACAGGGAATTACCTATTGTCCCTCATTTGTAACTCGTGCTTGACCTACTGTTGAAAAGGTCATGGCTTAATGCAAATTTCCCATCCTTTCCCTTCCCCTATATCTCCAAGGTAGGGTGGATGCATAAAGTTGAAGGTTCACCTAGGGCACCCAAAATTCTTGCACAGGCCCTAGAGCTAAATCCAAAAAAAAACACTGTCGGGCATTGTGTAGCAAGGAGTAGACTGGGAGGCTATGAGGGCTGTTCAGTTAAGCGGGGCAGGGTTCTGAAGTCTGTGGATTTAGGGGAAGATTGTGGGTATTGAGGTTGGGGAATAGGCATGGAGTTGGGTACCTTGGAGCTGTGTTGAACTGAATTGATACTGTTGTTGTGCCATCGAGTTGATGTTGACTCATGGCGACCCTCTGGATAGTTGTCCTAAATCGTGTTCGGTCTTCAGTCAGGTGGCTCATTGTTGACAGACCGGCACCCGTAGCTGCTGTTGTATCACTCCATCTCATTGCCAGCCTTCCTCTTTTGTGTTGACCTTTTACAGTACCTTGCCAAGCATGATGGCTTTCTCTAATGATTTCTCTCTTCGCATGATGTGTCCAAAGTATGAAAGTCAAAGTCTTGTCATCTGAGCTTCTAAAGAAAGCTTAGGCTTGATCTCTAGTACTCACTAGTTTGTTTTTTGGGCAGTCCATGGTATACACGGTATTCGCCGCCAGCACCATAATTCAAAGGCATTAATTTTCTTCCTGTCTCTTTTTCTCTGTCCAACTTTTGCATCCATATGATGATATTGAAAATACCATGGCTTGAACGAGTCAAACCTTTGTATGGAGAGAGACATCTCTGCTCTTGAGAATCTTGTCGAGGTCCTTCATAGCCATTCTGCCAAAAGCAATGTGTCATCTGATTTCTTGACTGCTTGTTGCTACTTTATTGATAGTTGATCCAAGTAGGTTAGAGTTTTCCACGATTTCAATTTCTTCTCCATCAACGATGAACTTATTGATTTTTGCCAGTTGTCATGATCTTTGTCTTCTTTACATTAAGGTGCAGACCCATTTTAAGACTATTTTCCTTGATCTGGAGAAGCAAATGTTTCAGATAATCTTCATTTTCAGCCAGTAATGTGGTATCATCAGCATAGCGAAGGTTGTTGAGTCTTCTACCAATCTTCACACCTCTGTTGTCTTCATACAGTTCTGCTTCTCTGATGATTAGTTTTGCATATAAATTAAACGGGTGGGGGAAAGTATGCAGCCTTGTCATACACCTTTGCTGATTTTAAACCATTCTATTTCTCCTTGTTGTGTTCGAATTGTTGCTTCTTGATCAATGTAAAGATTGTGCAAGAGAATGATCAGGTGTTCTGGTATACCTATGATGCTTAATGTGGCCCAGAATTTATCATGGTTTACACAGTCAAAAGCCTTGCTGTAGTCAATAAAGCACAAATAGATATCCTTTTGGTATTCTTTAATCTTTTCGAGGATCCATCTCGCATTCGTGATGTCTCTCGTTCCTTGCCTTTTCCTGAACCCTGCTTGCACTTCAGGTAGTTCTTGTTTCAAGTATGGTTGTAATCTCTGTTGAATAATCTTCAGTAGAATCTTGCTGGTATGTGCGATCAGAGCGATTGTGTGATAATTTCCACAGTCATTTGGATCACCTTTCTTTAGTATTGGTATAAACACAGATCTTTTCCAAATTTTCTGGCAGAGCCTTGTAAGTATGGTAACAGCTGCATCAGATTGCTGTAATACTTTTATGGAAATTCCATCAATGCCTGGTGCTTTGTTCTTTGATAAGGCTTTCAATGCTGCTTCTACTTCTTCTTTCATCACCAATGGTTCTGGATCATAAGGTACAGGTTGAAATGGCTGTTGGTCCACTTGATCTTTATCATATAAAAACTCTGTATATTTTTTCGACCTTTTCTTGATCTTATCAGCATCCTTCAACATAGATCCTTGAGCATCTTGTAACATTCCAGTTTGAGGCTGGAATTTTTTCTTTAACTCTCCTAGCTTTAGGAAAGCCAATCTTGTTCTTCCTTTAATAGTTTCTGCTTCTATTTCCTTAAATGTGTCATAGTAGTACTTCTTTGTCTTGTCTTGCTGCACGTTGGAAATCTTTGAGTTCTGTGATTGCCTCTCTTTCTCCTCTGGCTTTAGCTTCTCTGCGTTTCTGGGCAATTTTCAGAGTTTCTTTGGTCATCCATTTTGGCCATTTTTGCTTTTTCACCTTTTGTAGAGACTTCTCGCTTTCTTCCAACACAACCGTTTTGATGTCATTCCATAACTCTTCTGGAGCTCTGTCGTTTGTACAAATGACAGAACTGAAACTACCATTTATTAAATTTACTAAAATTTAAATATTTTCTCCAGGACCAAGCAGGAAGTCAGTCCTCACATATGGGTGACGTCGGCGCCGACGGAGCCCCCATGCGTAGCATTTCCCCAGCTTTCAAGGAAAGCCTTTGGGAATGCAACGCGCATGCGCGGTCCCCTTCCCGCCCAAGGATGCCATCTTGCCCAGTCTTTCTTTTTCCGTGGAGCCCAACGGACATGAGTTCGTGTCACCCAGGAAAAGTTGATTTTTTTTTCTGCGATTTTCGCTTTGTCTTATCCGGTTCGACGCCGGTTCCCCTTCCCGCCTGGGCTCGGTACAGCGGTATCGAGTCTGGAGTTTTGATTTTTGGTTTTTGTCCTTCGTGACTAGCGTTCGCACTCTTTTTGTGTTTTCACTGGCAGCCCTGTCTTTTGACCTTGCAGGGGTCCTTTTTCCCCCGATGGCTGCCAACGGGTTCAAAAAGTGTGATCGGTGCAAGAAACGTATGTCTCTCACCGACACACATGACTGCTGCCTCCGTTGCTTTGGCCCGACCATGACCCGCTGGCCTGTGGCCCGTGCGGCAAGATGTCGTTGAAGGCACTTCGGAGCCATCAGCATCAACGGGAGAGAATTTTCTCTGACTCCGCGTCTGGCCAGGCCCGGACTTCATCAGAGGCCTCGACATCTCGGGAGTCTGAACCTGAGCGCTGTCGGGGCTCCTCTGAGACGGAGTCTCCCAACCGGGAGCACAGAAGGAAGAAGAAGCTCACGAGGGCAGCGTCGGTGGAGGTTCCTGGTTCCTCGAGGGCCAGGTCGCGTAGCCCTGACCGCCGCCCTGGGCTCTCGGAGTCGGAGAGTCCATCCAAGTTACCTCGTGTGGAGCCGGAGTCCCCGAGTCACGTAAGTGCAGTTGTCCTCGTGGACTCTCCTCAGGGGGAGCCGACGTAGGGCCCGACACTGTCGGGGGCTGCTGAGTCTCCTGAGCTTGGACTCAGGTTGACGGCTTTGGAGAGCAGCTTGGCTGCCTTCATGGAACAGCAACGGGTACTGATCGCCAGTCTGACCGGTGCATCTGCCCCGACCACGGGACCTCGACGTATAAGTCGACACCAGAGACCGAGCCGATCCTCGAGTCAATGAAGTCTCGAGTCAATCCTCGGTCAAGGTCCCCCTTGACCTCCCGTGCGGGGCCGATACCCTTGGCGTCGGGGCGAGTGGCACCGAGGCCCACATGGCCGGAGCCGCTCGATTCCTCCTCGGAGGAGCCAGCATGGGAGATGGAGGACGAGGAGTCCCCGGACACCACCTGGACCCGGTGCGTCCCTTCGGACTCACCGGAGTCTGAGCCTCGGAGAAGGTCCCCCCCAGAGGATACCCGGTTCTCGGACTTCGTGAGGGACATGGCCAAAGCCTTGGCCTTCCCTGTGGACGACGAGGAGCCTCGATCCGAGGAGCTCGATGCCCTCCAGTGTGATTTTCCTCCGAAGGAAGCCTTTACTGTACCGGTTCCTCCGATGCTGAAACGGCTGCTCTTCTGTATGTGGGAGGCACCAGCCTTGACGCTGGTTCTTAGCAAACGGGTCGATTCCATTTATCGAGTCCGCAAGAGCCCTGGGTTCCAAAAGGCACAGTTACCGCACAACTCCATGGTTGTGGAATCGGCCATGCACCGCCTGAAGAGTCAGAAGATGCACTCCTTGGTGCCCCCTGGCCGGGAGGCCCGGAACCTGGATGCCCTTAGCATAGAGCCCTGGAAGCATTTTCTACTATCTTGCTGTGTCCAGACCTACCAGCTGTACATGGGCATGTACTTACGGGACCTGGCAAAGGAGATTGCCGGGTTCTCAGCTGGCCTCTCCGAGGAACCTTTGCAAAGGTTCAAGGCTTTGTCAACAGGAATTCAAGAGTGCTCGAAGTTTATCTCTCGAGCAGCCTATGATGGCTTCGAGGCTTCGGCCCGGGTAGCCGCGGCTGGCATCAGTGCACGCCATCAGGCCTGGCTACAGTCATCAGATCGGGAGTCATGGGTGCAAGACAAGTTGGTCGATGTCCCCTGCCACGGTGAAAACCTTTTCGGTAAGCCCATGACTGAAAAGGCTGCGGAAATCGAGACTGAGATTCTCTCCAGGACAAGGCTGTCCAGGAAGACTTCTGCCCCTTCTCAGAAAAAGAAGGGCTCGGGAAAGAAGCCCTTTTTCCTGAGGAAGGGTGCTGCTGCCTACAAATCCTACCCTCAGTATCAGGCCTCTCCAGCTCCCCAACAGGGCCAGCAGGCCAAGGGGCAGGGGCATGGGCCCCATAGGCAGAAGACCCCCAAGCCGCCAGCTCCAGCTCCTGCACAGCAAGGCGCGGGGATTTGACTCCCACAGCATAGCCTCTCCTCCACAGCTGGCTCCACTCAGCACAGGGGGTCGGCTGACCCTGTACGCCTACAGGTGGCCAGCCATCACAGAGGATACCTGGGTCCTAAGCATAGTCCAGAAGGGCTACATGCTCCACTTCCACTAGCTACCCCCCTCCTACTTTTCAGGGGGAGCCTCCAAGACTCCCTCTGCACAGAATCCTCCTCCTTCAGGAGTTGGCAAGTCTTTTAAAGGAACAGATGGTGGAACCGGTGCCTCACCACCTGGAGGGGCAAGGCTTCTACTCCAGGTACTTCCTGGTACCAAAAAGGACAGGAGGCCTCCGGCCTATCCTAGACTTGCGGAACCTAAAGAAATTTGAGCCGATGGCTACTTGCCATTTGCACTTCCTTTCTTGGAAAGCACTCTTCCTGGTAGCTCTTACCTCGGCCAGACGTGTGAGTGAACTACAAGCTCTGGTTTCTGACAGACCGTACACACGGTTCTATAGGAACAGGGTGGTCCTACAGACCCACCCGAAGTTCCTTCCAAAAGTCGTCTCCTCTTTCCACCTCAACCAGGAGGTGGTTCTTCCGACCTTCTTTCCCAGACCGCATACCAACCGGGCTGAAACAGTCTTGTATACCCTGGACTGTAAGAGGGCGTTGTCTTTTTACATAGAATGTACACGGGGGCATCGAAGGGCTACTCAGCTCTTTGTCTCCTTTGACCCTAATAAACTGGGGTTACCTGTCTCCAAGCGTATGTTGTCCACTTGGATAGCAGATTGTATCGTCTGGGCATACAAGGCAGCCGACCTCCCCTTGCAGGGTCGAGTCACGGCCTACTGTGTCAGGGCGAAAGCCGCGTCAGTAGCTCATTTCCGCTCTGTTCCATTGGCAGACATCTGCCGGGCCGCTACTTGGTCTTCAAGCCGGACTTTTGCAGCCCACTACTGCCTTGAGAGAGAGTCCTGAAGGGACAGTGCTTTCGGACAGGGGGTACTCCATAATCTCTTTGAGGTTTAGGCAACTCCTACCCTCCGGCCCTTGTGTTGGGCTACCATACGGGGGCGTTCTCAGAGGATATTCTTATCACGAATGCTGAGGCTCTTGAGAGGGAGCCATTTTTCAGCTTAGGGTTCCCGGTAGCCTAGAGCTGGGGAGTCCCATATGTGAGGACTGACTTCCTGCTTGGTCCTGGAGAAAGAGTAGTTACTCACCTGTAACAGGTGTTCTCCAGGAGCAGCAAGAATCAGTCCTCACGACCCTCCCTCCTCCCCTGGAGTTGCAGTCATATACTTCATTTTCTTTTTTGCTGTCTTTTAGCTATGTCATCAGACTGAGCAAGATGGCACCCTTGGGAAGGGGTGGGAAGGGGACCGCACATGCGCGCTGCATTCCCAAAGGCTTTCCTTGAAAGCTGTGGAAATGCTCCGCACGGGGGCTCAGTCGGCGCCAACGTCACTCATATGTGAGGACTGACTCCTGCTGCTCCTGGAGAACACCTGTTACAGGTGAATAACTACTCTTTATGTAACACTGATGGACTTTGGTTTCTTCCTCCTTTGACCTTGAAAACAATTCATCTTTCCCAGCATATCCACAGCAGTACCTGAATGTAACTCATCTTGAACTACTACTGCAAGTCGCAAGCCAAATCCAAAATTCTTTTCCTTCTCTTATGCACTTGTCATGTCTCTGCATTGGCAGAACAGGTCTAAACCTGTGATTTTGTTAGTTCTTTCGGGTGGCAGTTCTACATTGCTCATTGCAGCTTTTCATGTGTCACAGGATGCCTGGTGGGTTTTCTTTGCTTGCCTGTGTTTATCATGCTAAATTCTCAGACATTTTTAATGCAATTGATCTTCCTGTTTGTTCCCCAGGTGCAGGATATCTGGATGATGTCACTATTGTGAGTGCCCGTTTAGGTCCTGGAAGACCTGCCATTTGGGTGGAGAGCTGCACCTGCCCGACAGGTTACCTGGGACAATTCTGTGAGCGCTGTGCTCCTGGATACAGGAGAGAGTCTCCGAGCCTGGGATCCTACAGTCCATGTGTAGTGTGTACCTGCAATGGACACAGCGATACGTGTGACCCAGAAAGTGGTAAGGAAGAGGACTGTGTAATCTTTGCATTCCAACAAAATCCCACTCATTATGATTGGGACTATATACAGAAGCTGATTGCTGAGCTGAAGAATGAAACCGAGAAGAATTCTACTGAGTGAAGGTTGCCACAGAAGACAAGTTGCTATATAATAGCATTGCCAAGGGAAGAGGAGCTAATCTCAGACCCTGTAGTGCCCTGTATAGGTCTGTTCCTTGTGTGGTTGGTGTCCCTCTCAGCTGATCCTCCCCATTAGATCAAGACGTCTTCTCCTTGAGCATAGTAACGGCACCTTGTGTTGACCACACTGGTCATACACCCCTAAGACTTCAAGAGCAGTAATACTAGCTTGATCCATGAATGCATTCTAAGTGCTAACTAGATTTCTCATTATGAATTATGCATGGGATTCCTTTAACTGGAGTTGTAGAATGTCTGGTAGAATGTATAAAACAATCAATCTGACTCAGGCCTTGTATTTTAGAGGTTATACTGCTAGGGTCATGGTTTTTTTTTAAATCTGTACAGTCTATCTCTCTCTCACAGTCCAGTGATGAAAAAGGTACACAATGACCATAAGTCTTGTCTTTCTAACCATGTTAACTTTGATTTCTGGTTGTTTCGTTCTAGAGAGCAGGTGGGCAAAAAGGGTTAGCATAGATCACTGATTCCCAACCTGTGGACCCCTGCAGGACAATGAGACCCTTAAAAGGGTATGCAGTACACAGAAAAGACAAAAAAAAGAGGAGCTAATGGGAATTGCCTGGAGGAAAGTGAGAGACTGGAAGGATCTGCTGCAGGAAGAGGGGAGGGGGGGAGAGACCGAGACTAGTAGGGACTGGCTGGAGGGAGAGAGAGATAATAGATTGGTGGAGACAGGAAGGGGAAAGGAGATAAGGAGGGCTAGAGGAGACAGGCTTGGCACTAAGGGAAGGGATCTGGGAAGAGTCATGGTGATAAACTGGGGATTTCTGAACATTTTGGAGGTTAATAAGGGGTCTACACAACCAAAAAGGTGGTGAATTTCTGGCATTAGGTGACTTGATTATATTTATCCTGTCTGTGTGACTGTTCCACTCTTATTCCCCCTTCAGGTGCTTGTGACTGCAAAGACAACACGGCTGGTCTCCATTGTGAGAGATGTAGTGATGGGTATTACGGAGATTCAACGGCAGGCACCTATGAGGACTGCCAACCCTGTCCATGCCCTGGGGGTTCCAGTTGTGCTGTTGTGCCAAAGACAAAGGAGGTGGTGTGCACAAACTGTCCTGCCGGCACCACTGGTAGGTCCAGTAACGACCTCCGAGTGCAGCAATTCCAGTTGTTGCGTATTTGGGAAACTTCTATTCTGACTGCCAGCAAACATTTTTCTAAGCATGGAACCTTGGGGGTGGGGCAAGAAACGTGCTATATGTTTAAATCTGGGTTGAGAAATAGAGTGCACCATTGATACTACATGATACAGAGTCTGCTGTTCCTTCAAGTTCTTCTATCCAAGAACTGGCATCTCAGAAGCAGCAGAATTGATTGAAAGATATACAATGAAGTAGAATAATTTCCGTTTTTTTTAAATAAAAAAGATTACTGATGTTGGACATGCGGTTCAGGCGTTTTCTTTATATCCCTTAGTTTGCATAGTGAAATACAGAAAGAATATAAAATAATTTTTGTACTTAGTGTGGTCTTCTATACCTGTCTTACTAGGTCATGTTGATAGATGAAATGGCAGCTCTCCAAGACAACAGTTATTTAATGTTTTTTTTCTGAGAAAAGAATGAAAGGTGGGAACAGTATTCCAGAAGACCTTTACATTCTCTCATCTCACCTGTCACCTGATGCTGGTTCTCTCCACAGGCAAAAGATGTGAGCTCTGTGATGATGGCTTTTTTGGGGACCCTTTGGGTAGAGAGGGTCCTGTACGGCCCTGCCGGACTTGCCACTGTAATGACAACATTGACCCCAATGCAGTTGGGAACTGTGACCGGCTGACGGGCGAGTGTCTGAAGTGTATCTACAACACCAGTGGCTTCTACTGTGATCGCTGCAAAGATGGCTTCTTCGGAAATGCATTGGCCACCAACCCTGCAGACAAATGCAAACGTACGTGCTGTATCTTGCTAGCGATTAGACAAAGGCGGCCTCTACTTACAGTGCTTTCTGGAGATCCTGCTCACATCCCACACAGCTTTCCCAAACCTTGCTGGGTTGTTATAGCATATGTCCCACAAAGAGCAGAAATTCTGCTGTGCAAAGTCCGATTAATACACAGGCCTTGTAAGGTCTTTACTGCATAATGATGATGGCAAAGGTCCAGGAAAGCTTGGACATAATGTTTATTGTTGGCAACTGTTGTCTGCTGAAGTCTAGAATGCTACTTCTAAAACTAGCAGCAGGGATCCAGCTGTTCATGAACGCCACATGCGGTTTTGACAGAAGCTGCTCTCTGAGTATACTCCTCCTTGTTGGTGCCTTTCTCATTAATGGATGCATGTTGGTTTCTTCCTTTTTATTCAGCCTGCAGTTGCAATCCTTACGGTACTGTAAACAGGCAGACCAGCTGCAACCAGATAACTGGCCAGTGTGAGTGCCTCCCCCACGTTTCCGAGAGAGACTGCGGAGCTTGTGAGCCTGGATTCTACAACTTGCTGAGCGGGCGTGGCTGTGACAGGTGGGCCTCTTCCCTGAGCTCCCTTGTATTAGTGCCACATGGCTGGGGAGCTGGTTGTAATCTAGTTGTGCTTTTCTATTGACTCATAATGAGATGCATGAGGTAGATGGAGTATGAGGGAGGAGACTTAGCATCTGCATCATGGCCAGGTGTCTCCATTGTGACAGACTGCAAAGGACAGGCCAGGATGCTGCAGCAGGATCTGGCTTATCACTGGGATGTGGGGGAAGAGGGGACTTTGTTGACTGCAGCCTTGCTGTCAGTGATGATGTCAGTGATGATGCCACTGAAAATGTCCACTCTCTCTGTCTCCATCATCTGCTGGCAGGGAGACATAACCTACTTGTCTGGACTAGCCTAGCAAGATTCCAGGAAAGAAAATTATTGGTAAGCAAAATTTCACCGTCCATTGCTTGCAGGTTGTGGAGAGAGGAGAAAATAGGTACATTAAATTAATCAAGCTATTTTCTAAGTGCCAAATATTAGGTTTATTTTTCAAAATAAAATCAGCAATCATCCCAGGTCATAAGATAAATAACACATCCTCTGCATTTCAGTAAACTGTTATATACACGTGTGCTTTAATTCCCATATATTTGCATGCCTAGTAAAGTGCGCTATTGGGTAATGTGGGGTTTACCATGAGCTCAGCATGCTGAGCTGTCACCATTTGGTAGCATGGTAAAAACCGTGCATTAACTGCTTAGCATGCAATGGGATGCTGACTGGGTGGATTAGAGGCAGAGTGTGTGAACGCTGACAGTACATTGCGGTTAGCATAGACATCAGTGGTATACACTAACTGCAAGTGTTGCCATTATCACAGGTGCACGTTCTCCTGCCTCAGTGGCTGGCAGCAAGTGCACCCACAGTTAAGTGCACTTGTCATTTATTTATTTATTTATTTAAACTTGTTTATATGCTGCCTTTCTACCTTTCAAGGCGGTTTACATACAACAGGAGTGTGGCAGGGCTCTGCCACCCCCAACAGTTAGCACAGGTCTGCCTCACCTCCCACGCTAACATTTGGGGCTTAACGCACGGTACAGTAGCACATTTTATATTCAAAGCAGTTTATTGAGATGACAGTACAAAAACAAATGAGGTAGCCAGAAAATGCAACTGAAAACAGGCTCATTAAGGCCTACTTAGAAGAGAGAGAGAGGGTAGAAAAGGAGGAGGAGTAGCCCTGTATGTCAAAAGCAGTATTAAAGCTGCTGAAATGCAGATGTGGGGAAAAGAAGCAGCGCTGTGGATTGTGTTGGAAAGAGGAGATGGTATTTTCATCCATACTGGTGTAGTCTACAGGCCTCCAACTCAAACCGAAGAAATGGATAGCGAATTGGTTATTGATGTTGCAAAGATAGCCATGAGAGGAAGTGATCATAGCAGGCGACTTTAATGAACCCAATGTGGATTGGAATATTCTTTCTGCAAATTTGGAAAGAAGTAAAAAAAAATTGTGGATGCCTTCCAAGATGCATTACTTAGACAATGTGATGAAACCGACCAGGGAAAGCTCAATGTTGGATTTAGTACACCCCAAGTGAGAAAGCATGTTGAATATTCAGGTAGGTGCCCATGTGAGCAGCAGCGATCAATACACAGAGTGGTTTGAGATAAAAGCCAAGGCGGAGACCAATCACAGCAAGCTCAAAGTCCTAGACTTCAAAAATGCTGAGTTCAGTAAAATGGCCAAGTGCCTGAAGAAGGAGATGGCAGGGTGGGAGGGTGGGAGGGGATAAGGGAAGTGGAATTGCAGTGGGCTAAACTAAAGGAGGCAATAAAAGGGGCAACAGGTTTCCTTTTCCTCTTGTTTTTATTTACTTTCCTTACATATCTATATGGTTCTCCAAAGTGGCTGCACAAATAAAGGCAAAAAACACAGCTTTCACAAAATTCAGAAGTTTGCAAACAGAGGGACACAGAAAAGAATACAGGATAAAGCTAAAAGAGAAATAAGGATAGCAAAATCAAAGGCAGAAAAAAAGATGGCTAAAGATGTGAAGTGTGGTGACAAAACTTTTTTCAGGTATATTTGGGAGAGGAGGAAAATCGGAGGTGGAATTACAGGATTCAAAAGTGCCAGGAACAGGTTTCTGGAAAGTGACATTGAAAAAGCGAAAAAGCTAAACAAATACTTGTTTTTAGTAAAGAAAATCCTGGAGAAGGACCACCTGTGATTGACAAATATACAAATGGGAATGGAGTAGATGCCACACCATTCACAGAAGATGATGTGTTAGAATAGCTTGCAAAACTGAAAGTGGACAAGGCCATGGGCCCGGGTGGGATACATCCCAGGTTACTGAAAGAGCTCAGAGAGGTTCTGGCAGGAACTTTAGAGGATGTTTTTAATAGATCCTTGGAGATGGGAGAAGTGCCACAGGACTGGAAAAGGGCCGATGTGTACCTCTTCACAAAAGTGGTAATAGGAAAGAAATGACAAACTACAGGCCCGTGAGCCTTATCTCAGTGGTGGGAAAAGTAATGGAGGCGCTCCTGAAAGAGCGAACAGTGGACTTTCTTGAAACCAACAGGTTGCATGATCTGAGGCACCATGGTTTTACCAAAGGACGATCTTGCCAAACAAATCTGACTGGGTGACCAAAGAATTAGATCGGGACATGCAATGGATGTGATCTATCTAGATTTCAGCAGAGCCTTTGATACTGTTCCTCATGGAAGGTTTATCAATAAACTAAACAGTTTGGGGATGGGTCCTAAGGTGATAAACAGAATCAAAAAATGGTTGACTGACAGATGACAGAAGGTGATGCTTAATAGCATTCACTCGAATGAAAGGAAGGTGATTAGCGGTGTACCCCAGGGTTCGGTCCTGGGACCGTACTGTTCAATGTATTTGTGAGTGCTATTGCTGAAGGACTGAATGGAAAAGTCTGTCTTTTTTGCAGATGACACACAAATTTGCAACAGAGTGGATTCCCCTGAGGGTGTGGATAATATGAGGAAAGATCTACAAAAGCTGAAAGAATGGTCTAATGCTTGGCAATTAAGTTTTAATGTGAAGATGTGCAGTGTCATGCACTTGGGAAGCAGAAATCCAAGGGAATTGTGTGCAATAGGGGGCGAGAGGTTGGTGTGCACAGACCAGGAGAAGGACCTCAGAGTGATTGTTTCTGAGGATCTCAAGGTGACGAAACAGTGTGACAAGCAGTGGCCAAAACCAGAAGGTTGCTGGGTTGCATACAGAGAGGAATTACCAGCAGAAAGGAGGAAGTACTAATGCCACTATACAAGTTGCTGGTGAGGCCTCACTTGGAATATTGTGTTCAGTTTTGGAGACCATATCTCGCAAAGGTTATAAAAAGATTGGGAGTGGTTCAGAGGAAAGCGACCAAAATGATTTGGAGCCTGCGTCAGAAGATGTATGAGAAGAGACTTGAAGACCTAAATATGAACACTCTAGAGGAGATGAGGGACAGGGGAGATATGATTCAGACCTTTAAATACTTCAAATATTAATGAACAAACAAAGACAGGGAAGCTGTAAAACTAGAGGCATAACATGAAGCTGCAAGGGGGTAAACTAAAATGCAATGTCAGGAAATACTTTATCTCCAGGAGCAAGCAGGAATGTAGTCTTCACATATGGGTGACGTCGGTACCGCTCCCCAGCGTCCAATAGGAAAGATTTTGAGAGCATCCCACTGTGCCTGCACTGCTGCCTTTCCACCTTTGTGACTCTCCCTCCTCAGTTCTTTGTTTTCTGTGGAGCCAGCAGGAAGCAAATCCTGTCACCACAGAAAATTTCTTCTTTATTTTTCTTTTTCTTTCTTTCTTTCTAAAAAAACAATAAATAAATAAATACATAAAGGAAAAAGAAGAACTTTAGTTCTTTCAGGCGCATCGACGCCATCTTAGGCCTAGGCTTTCCATTCAGTCTACTGACTCGATGGAAAAACCAACCAGTGGTTTTAAGAAATCTTCCAAGTGTGGTAGCACTATCTCTGCTACTGATACCCATGACTGGTGTCTTAAATACCTTGGCCCAGATCACCAACCATCTGAACGTCCCCTATGAAAAGTTATATCTGGGAAGGCCAACCCACCTCTCTCCTTCCTCTTCGTAAGAATCTTCCACCCCACTCTATTGTTTTTCCCCCCTCCTATAAATTTCATCATTGTCCTCTGCAATCTTACCAGATACGTTTTAGATACCCATAAAGGCAAGGCCTTAAAAATATAAAGCCATTGTGGTAAAACCATCATTTTAAAAGCAAGACTTGAATTGCTTACTATCCCACGTTTCTAGTTCTCTCCATCTTTTTTCCATCCTCACAAAATTTAACCCAAACAAATCTGTTTCTTTAGCTGTTAAATTTATTCCCAGATATTTTATACTTTTTTTTAGCCCACTTGAATGGAAATTGATCTTTTATCTGCTTTTGTGTTCCTCCTTCAGCTGATATATTCAATATCTCTGATTTAGTAGTATTTATCTTAAAACCCGAACATTCCCCAAATTCCCTTAATATGATGTATACCGCTGCCACTGATTCTACTGGTCTTGTCGTCATAAAAATCAAATCATCTGCAAAAAGTGAGATTTTACTCTCTATTCCATTCCTTTTTACCCCATATACCTCCTGACATTCTCTTACCCGCTGTGCTAATGGTTCCATGGATAGAACAAACAATATCGGGGAGTGTGGGCATCCTTGTCGTGTTCCTCTAAATAATTCAAATGCTTGCGTATATTCGTCATTAATGTGAATCTTTGCCATAGAGTGCGCATAAATAGCTTTAACTCATTGCAAATAATTACCTTCTATCCCTATACGTTCTAATACTTTGAAGAGGAAGGGCCACAACACTCTATCAAACGCTTTCTCAGCGTCTATGGTCAGTAAAACCATCTGTTCTGCTCCCCTTCTCCCCTCCCATATTGCATTTAGTACTCTCCATATGTTATCCGTTGTTTGACGTCCAGGTACGAAGCCTGCCTGGTTCTCATGCACTAACTTGGGCATATATACCAGTATCCTATTGGCCAATACTTTCGTGAAAATTTAAAAATCTGTCCCCAATAGAGATATCGGTCTATATGATCCACAGAGATTCGGGTCTTTCCCTTCTTTTGGTAATATTGTTATACCTGCTGTGCGCATTGTTTCTGGGATTTCTCCCCCCCCCTCTTTAAATGAGTTATAAAGCCCCCCCCCTCTTTAAATGAGTTATAAAGCCTTGTCAAGGGCTCACTCAGCACCTCGTTAAATGTCTTATAAAACTTATTTGTAAATCCATCCATCCCCGGCGCTTTGTGTGCTGGTAGCAATTTGATCACTTCTGCCACTTCTTCCACCCTTATGGCAATGGAATAGAACAATTCTACCATCTATGGACAGTTATGCTAAGAGAATGTTGGAAATGTATCTGATGTATAAAATTACGGGGGACAAACAGGGTAGAAGGGGACAAATGGCGAAACGGTGGGAGGGGGTATGGAGATGGCTACGAGAGGGTAAGGGGAAGGAGTGAGTAGTAGAGGGGGGAGGGGGGGCAAGGGAGTGGGGTTAGAGGAAGGGTAGAGTTATGAGAGGAGGTATATAGGAGAGGAGCCGAGGGGAGGGAAGGGAGGAGGGGCGATGAGGTGGGGGGATGGGGGGAGATGAGTCAACAGGGGGGTAAGTGTAAGGTAAGGGTAGGTTGGGGGTAGGGGGAGGTTAGTGGAGGCGGAGGAGGAGGCAGTATGGGAAAGGACGGGAGGGGCTGAATATACCTGTGCAGGTTCACTGTAGCGGAATTGTTGGAGGAAGTTATGTGTAAAAATCACAGGTTAATTACTTGATGTTAATTGTTGAACGTATTGTGCTGTTTTGCTTTATGAAGAACTAAATAAAAACTTAAAATAAAAAAAAGAGACCTAGTAAGATTTTAATTCCAAGGAAGGTGGGAAACCCCGGAGCAGAGAGAAACAAGTCTTACTTGGCTCACCCCCCCCCCTCCTCCAGTAGCACATTTTAATAAGCATGCTCCATAACTTTAAAACAGAGGCATGGAATCTTATTTTTGCACTGGGCTTGAGTAGTCTGCACTATATTGGAGAAAACCTGTGTGTTTGGACCATAAAGATGCCAGTAAGGTGATTCCTGAGCATGGTCTCCTGGAGTTGCTTCATTTCTTATCAAATTCCAAGCTTTTCTGATCCAGGATTGGATTTGCTACTGTTTCCTAAATGTTTGGCAGGTAATAAATATTAGTTGCAGTGGGAACAGCCTCTTGGGAAAATGTCTAAACTTCCATTAAATAACAATTATACATTTTCTAAGTCCGAAACATTGGAGACTTTGGGAAAGTTGGTGAAATACGAATCCTTCATTGATGGAAGAATTTTTCCTTTCTGACACCACAGTTCTTCTTTCATAATTGTTATACTCTTGGATAGACAAGCCAGGATCCAGCTATTGAAATTTGAGAGATAATGACCAGGAAGGACAGGGAGAGTTTTAGTTTGACTATAACTCTCCATCTTTCCTTCAAAGTGACTTAAGATTCTCCAGTCCAGTTTTCTACACTCCTGCTGCAGAAAAATGTAGGCTCTTACCTGTCCTGGACAGAACCCCTGAAGACATTGGGGCAGCAGACAGAATGCCTTCAGTAGCTAATATCAGAGTCCATCAGTAGCAACCCTCAATCGCACAACTCTTCTTTCATCCTCCCACGGTTCTAGTCCTTTTGGGGGAGTTCAGTAGTTCTGCAGATGAAGGGAGTAACAATGACTGAACATCTGACACTGACAGCACCAAAGCAGCCGAGGCAAAATCAGGGGTCAAAGAGTGAAAAGTCTGAAGGTTCCAAAGGAAAAAAAAAAAAGAAAGCCCTTGGCAATGCCAGCTGGTCCGAGTGGTGGTAGGGGCCCTGTGACCTGTCAAGGCCAATGGGTGATATTGAATATCCCGCTGCCAAAGTCTGTCCAGATTTCACTGCAGAGCTCAACACAGAATAATCCATCATTCCAGAGAGAGGAGGATAACCCTTAAGAAGGCTAGGCCCACACCTTGGGAATTCTGGCTGGGATAGGAGGTGAATTGCAAATGAAATGCACAAGGAAGTGGCTCTGTATATCTGTTTGCTGTTACATCACTAGAAAATAAATAAAACTGCCTGCTATGACTAATTGCTTTGAGAGAGTGAAGAATAAGTTTTAAGCTGTTCCACAAAATCTGCGGGAGGTTTTTTTTTTTTTGTGGTGCAGGAATGCTCTTGGAAAACCAGCTTAAGATGATGACATTCCCTCATGAGCGATTCTTGAGAAAATTAAAAAATCATGGAATAGGAGGTAGTGTACTATTGTGGATTGGGAGCTGGCTAAGAGAAGGAAAACAGAGTAGGGTTAAATGGCCAATTTTCTCAATAAAGAAATGGCATGCTTCAAGGATCTGTGCTTTTTAATATATTTATAAATGACCTGGAAATGGGAATAACGAGCGAGATAATCAAATTTGCAGATGACACAAAATTATTTGAAGTTTTTAAAACACAAGTTGATTGTGAAAAATTACAAGAGAACCTTGAAAAGTTGGGAGAATGGGTGACCAAATGGCTGATGAAATTTAATGTGGACAAATGCAAAGTTATGCACCTAGGAAAGAACAACCCAAACTATGGTTACACAATGCAAGGTTCCGCATTAGGAACCACCTCGCAGGAAGAGGATCTGGACATCAACGTGGATAATACATTGAAACCCTCTGCCCAGTGCACAGCAGCGGCCAAGAAAGCAAATAGAATGCAAAAAAATGAATGGAGAATAAAACCTAAGATATTATAATGCCTCTGTATTGTTCTATGGTGTGACCACACCTTGAATATTGTGTGCAATTTTGGCTTAATAAAGGATATAATGGAATTAGAAAAGGTACAGAGAGAACCAACAAAATGATAAAAGGGATCGAAGGATATCCCTACAAGGAAAGGCTTAAAAAGTTTGGACTCGTCATCTTGGAAAACAGACGGCTGACAGGAAATATGACAGATCTATAAAATGAGTAAAGTGAAATAGGGAAAACACAGATTGGTTGTTTACTCCTTCAAAAAATAGAAAGACTATGGGACACACAACAAAGTTACAATGTAGCACATTTAAGTAGTTGGAGAAAATATTATCTCCAGGAACAAGCAGAAATGTAGTCTTCACATATGGGGTATCGTCGGTACCGACGGAGCCTGCGCGGGAACGCTCCCCAGCGTCCAATTAGAAAGCTTTTGGGAGCATCCCACAGCGCCTGCGTGCTGCCTTCCCGCCTTTCCCAACTGTCTCTCAACAGTTCTTCGTTTTCCGCGGAGCCGGCAGGTTGCACTTCCTGTCACCGCAGAAAATATCCCTTTTATTTCTCTTTTTTGTGGTCGCGTCTGCTTTTCTTCGATGCTACACCGGTACCGCCGGTTCTTTCTTTCTTTTCTTTGTAAAAAAAAAACCTTTTCCTGGAGTCTTCCAGCTTTTTTCTCCTCTGGTGCCACGTGCCATTTTGGGCACTAGGCCCAACTTTCCTCTACAATGGAAAAACCCGCTTCGGGTTTTAAAAAGTGTTCCAAGTGTGGCGGTACCATCGCTGTCACCGACACCCATGAGTGGTGCCTCAAATGTTTAGGTCCTGACCACTATATTTCGGAGTGTGTTGACTGTGGGATGATGTCGAAGAGGGGTCGGCAAAACCGAGCTGCTAAACTTAGCACCCTTTTTCCCTCCGATGCAGCTTCTGTGGCATCAACATCTTCCAGGGCTTTGTCTTCCTCCCATGGATCTCAGGTAACTAAACATAAGTCTAGCCAGTCCTCAAAGGGTAGATCTCCTTCTAAGTATCGAGATGCCTCTGGCGTTGCCCTTGAGGGACTCACACTGGCAAAATTGTCCCGGCGGAAGGCTTCGGCTTCCAAAGCATCATCGGGGCTCCAGGATGTTCTTGAGGCCCCAACCTAGGCAGAACTACTGGTGCCATGCTCTGGGGTACCGGCCGCTTCGTCCGGTGCCGATATCCAGGCATCAGCGGCGTCGATAGACAAGAGATTCTTGGCTATTGAACGCAGTCTGGCATCTATGCCCCCGAAACCACTTCAGACAATTCAATCGGTACCGGGGCCAACTGTATCGACATCAGCAGGTGAATTACCGGTGCCAACGCAGGCTATGCCCTCCGGTACTGACAAGTCGATACCGGACCCTGTCGATACCGACTTCGATCGGTACCGGTGTCGTGCGATGCACGATTACCCGGATAGGAGATACTTTGAATCCTCCGAGTCTGAAGACTCTGACAGCTCTGTTGATACCAGAGTACTTCTTCCTGAGGATTCTTCCACTCCTAAACGTAGGATGTCTCCTCCAGAGGATATATCCTTCCAGGATTTTATCCAAGATGTGGCTCGAGGTCTTTCCATCACAGTGGCTCCTGAAACAGAGCCTAGGGCAAAGGAATTGGAGATTTTACAGTATCCTAAAGCTCCCAAAGAGGCAGCTACTTTGCCTATTCATGAGATCTTGCATAATCTCATGCTAAGGATGCGGGAAACACCTCTTACTACTTCTCCTCATTCTCGTAGGCTCGATACCATGTATCGAGTTCCTCCCTGTCCTGGATTTCAAAAAAACTCAGCTGCCCCACCATTCCATGGTGGTGGAATCAGCTATGAGAAGGATCAAGTGTGCAAAAAGACATGCATCTAATCCTCCAGGACGTGAATGTAAAACTCTTGATGCCTTTGGGCGTAGAAACTTCCTGGCCTCTATGCTTTCTGCCAGGATTAGTTCCTACATTTTATATATGGGAATGTTCCTTAAGGAAGTTACAGGGGATCTAGAGCTTATGAGTCCTCTACTTCCTGATGATAAGAGACAAGATTATCTTGCACTTATCAAACATGCTCAGGATGTTTCCAAATTCATAAATCGTGAAGCTTTTGATTGTTTTGAGTGCATAACCAGAACTTGTGCTATTGCCATAGGCGCACGTAGGATTGTCTGGCACCAGGCATCTGATTTAGAACTTTGGGTACAGAACAAATTGGGGAATATTCCTTGCACTGGAGCGAATCTCTTTGGCAAAAATTGGCAAGAGAAAGCTAATGAGCAAGATGCTGATAATCTCACCTTGGATAGATTATCAAAATTTACAGCTGACCCTGCAAGGAAAAAGTCCTATAAAAAACTATTCTTCACTAAAAGGAAGAAGTTCTACCCCTCTTATACCCAATAAGGCCATCGTTCAGGTCAGTCTGCCCAAAAGGGTCAGCAACCTAAACAAAGAAAAACAAAGGCTGCTAAGCCTCAACCAGCTCAGCAGACTCAGCCTCCACAGGGGCTTTGACTCCCATCTAGAGAACTTTGTCTTCCTGGCCCTGAACGGGCCAGAGCCTTCCACCATTCCATGAAGGTTATGTTATTTTGCCCCCAGATGGGGGCAGATAACAGCAGAAAGGTGAACTCTATCCATTGTAAGAGAGGGATACAAGCTTCACTTCCTCAGCATGCCCCCTCCTACAATGGTAAGACAGTTCAATTCTCAGACCTCTCTCAACTCCCAGTTAGATCACGAGGTCAGTCTGCTTCTTGCCCAAGGGGCAATAGAAGAAGTACCTATTCATCAACAAGGTGCAGGGTTCTATTCCCCCTTTTTCCTTATTCCAAAGAAAACAGGAGGGCACAGACCCATTTAGGACCTCAGAGAATTGAACAAATTCCTGTTCAACAAGAAATTCAAAATGATTTCTCTAGGAACTCTACTGCCATACCTTCAGAGTCAGGACTGACTTTGTTCTCTAGATCTCAAGGATGCGTACACCCATGTTCTCATCCATCCAACTCACAGAAGGTTTCTTCGCTTTCTATTTCAAGGGAAGCACTACCAATACAGAGTTCTTCCTTTTGGCCTGGCCTCGTACCAAGGGTGTTCACAAAATGCATGGCTGTGGTGGCAACATTTCTCTGCACCCTAAAAATATTAGTCTTCCCTTACTTGGACGATTGGCTCATTCGAGCCCCATCAGAGCCGGAGGCCAGGATTTCCCTATCTCGCATAATGCGTATCCTCCTATATTTGGGACTTGTCATAAACTTCCCAAAATCCAACCTAGCTCCCACTCAGTCTCTAGAGTTCATAGAAGCCCTGCTGGATACCAGACAGACAAGGGCCTATCTTCCACAGTCCCGCTGCCTTCGCATTGTGCAGTTAGCTTCCCAAGCAATGCTAAAGTCTCACCTCACTGCTCAGGAAATGCTACAATTGCTAGGCCACATGGCATCCACCGTGCATGTGGTCCCTTATGCCCGCCTCCATATGAGAGCAGCCCAGTGGACTCTATCCACTCAATGGACTCAGGCGTCAGGTTGCCTGTCAGACAAAATAGCAACCTCAGATCATCTTAATGTTGTCTCTCCAATGGTGGCGGTCACCCCAGAATCTGTTGGTGGGGTCCCCTTTTCAGCAACGCCCACCCCAAGTAACTCTAACAACAGATGCCTCACAGGTGGGTTGGGGAGCCCATTTACAAGGCCTCTCTACCCAGGGTACGTGGACTCCACAGGAGACCAATATACACATCAATCTTCTAGAACTCGGAGCAATCTTCCTTTCTCTTCGAGTCTTTCACACCCAGCTCAGCTACAAAACTGTCCTAATTCAAATGGACAACCAGGTAGCCATGTTCTATGTGAACAAGCAGAGTGGAACAGGCTCTCTGTCGCACGTCAACAAAGCTTTGCGACTTTGGGCCCTTGCCAGAGAGCATCAGATTCATCTCCTTGCAGTGTATCTTCCAGGCATTCAAAACTCTTGGGCAGACAGACTCAGTCGAGTTCTGCTTCCACATGTATGGTCTCTCCATGCAGACCAGGTAGCCAAACTTTTCCAATTTTGGGGAACCCCGGACATAGACCGCTTTGCAAATCTGCTGAATGCCAAACTTCCCCGGTTCTGTTCCAGAATTCCGGCTCGGGGTTCTCAGGCCAGGGATGCCTTCCTCCTCCATTGGGGTCGGGATTTTCTGTATGCTTTCTCACCCATTCCCCTAATTCCCAAAACTCTATTCAAGCTTCAGAGAGAGGCCATATGAATCTCATAGACCCACATTGGCCACGACAAGTGTGGTACCCTCTGCTCTTACATCTCTCTCAAGCTCCATCTCGAGTTAGGATCTGCTCCAGATCTCCTATCCCAGGAGGACGGGATGCTCTGCCATCCCAATCCCTAGTCTCTACACCTCAGGGCCTGGTTGCTGAAAGCCTAGAACTTCATGGTCTTAACCTTTCTCAGCAAGTAAAGGATATCCTTTATGCTTCCAGGAAACCATCCACAAGACGCTCTTATGCTTTCTAGTGGAAAAGGTTTACCATATGGTGTTCGCAGAAGGGTCTTAACCCTCTTGCAATACCTCTGGAATCATTACTGGAATATCTCCTTCATTTGTCTAATGCAGGGCTCAAGACCAATTCAGTGAGAGTTCATTTGAGTGCTATTGCAGCTTCTCTCAAACCTTTAAATGGGCAACATATTTCCTCTCATCCCATCATAGTGAGATTTATGAGAGGCCTTCTTTTAACTAAGCCTCCCGTTAAGCCACTACCGGTGACATGGGATTTAAATCTGGTTCTTGGCCAGCTCACGAAACCGCCTTTTGAACCATTAGCTACTACCTCTTTGAAATTCCTTTCTTGGAAGGTCATCTTTCTTATTGCAATCACATCAGCACGTCGCATCAATGAATTGCAAGCATTGGTGACTGATCCTCCTTATACAAGATTCCATCATAATAAGGTAGTCCTTAGGACTCATCCTCACTTTATGCCAAAGGTGGTTTCACCTTTTCATTTAAACCAAGCAGTTTACCTTCCTGTTTTTTCCCAAGGCCTCATGCCTCTAATGCAGAAAGGAATCTTCATACTTTGGACTGTAAAAGAGCTTTAGCCTTTTACTTGCAAAGGACGCAGCAACATAGAAAGTCCTCTCAACTCTTTGTTGCTTTTGATCCTAGTCATTTAGGACTTCCAGTCTCCAAAAGGACACTGTCCAACTGGATTGCACAGTGTATATCTTTTGCCTATCGGAGTAAGAACCTTCCTCTTGAAGGCCGTGTCACAGCTCAATGTGATTGCCATGGCAGCCTCTATGGCTCATCTTCACTCTGTGTCTATCGACGACATCCGTCGAGCATCTACCTGGGCCTCGGTTCATACCTTCACAGCCCATTACTGCTTGGACAAGCACTCCCGCTGGGATGCTTTGTTTGGTCAGGCTGTTCTTCAACACCTGTTCCATACTTAATCAACTCCTACCCACCATCCCTGGTAGGATGCCAGAGATCCATGGGGGGAAGTGGAGCCCTTTCAAAAGGGCACACAACCTCTGAGGTTTCTCCCTGGCATCTGTAGCTAGGGAGTCCCCATATGTGAAGACTACATTCCTGCTGCTTCCTGGAGATAGCATAGTTACTCACCTGTAACAGGTGATCTCTGGGAACAGCAAGAATTTAGTCTTCACAACCCACCCACCTCCCCTAGGAGTTGTATCTCTCTCTTTTCTCTTTCCTTCTCTTTGTCTCAGCTTTAAACTCAACTGGAGAGAGACAGTTGGGAAAGACGGGAAGGCAGCATGCAGGCGCTGTGGGATGCTCCCGAAAGCTTTCTAATTGGATGCTGGGGAGCGTTCCCGCGCAGGCTCCGTCAGTACCGACGATACCCCATATGTGAAGACTAAATTCCTGCTGTTCCCGGAAATCACCTGTTACAGGTGAGTAACTATGCTTTCTCAGTTAACACGTAATTAAACTATAGAATTCATTGCCAGAGGATGTAGTAAAAGTTGTTCGTGTAGCTGGGTTTAAGAGAGGTTTGGACGAGTTCCTGGAGGAAGTCCATAAAACATTGATAAAGAGGACCAGAGAAATTCACTGCTTACTCCTGGGATGTTTATTTTTTGGGAACCTGACAGGTACTTGTGCCCTGGATTGACCACTGTTGGAAACTGGATACTGGGCTTGCTGGACCTTTGGTCTGACATATGATATATCTTATGTTCTTAAATATTTTGTCTGATAAGAAGCAAGGGATAGGGGTTGGGATTTGCAAAGGCCTGGGATTGATCTTTATGCACTAATAAGTTGGTGATGTTTGCATTAGAATTTTTTACAAGGTTACTCCTGAGTGCTATTCATTTATTCTGTGCTCTTTTTTTCAATGGCTTGTCTAGCATTCCAGATGTATATGTGAAAGTGATTGTTTTTATATTTTCTCAATAAGTTTAAAAAAAAAAAAAGTAAATCCACTTTGGTCCAAACTCAGACAAGGTCCAGAATTTGGTTGAATACTTTAGTGTTTTCAGAACAAAGTGAGGGCAGGAGAAAACCTGGAAAACCATTTCAAGAGGGATATTTTATATTTTTCTTATTTATTTAATCAGTTTTATATACCACCTTATCCTTCAATCAAAGTGGTCAACAAGACAATAGAGGGACTACATCGAGGGGGGGGGGGAGACAACAAGATAGTACATTACAGTAAAGTACAGTACATTACATTAAATTATACAGTATATGAAAATCTGCTGGCATGTTCTGATATTTTGGTGCGTTGTCAGGTATTGCTGTTGACAACCTGCTTGTCCACAAGTGATGTTTATAACGTTACTACAGAGGTCATGCTCCACCTTCATATTAAGAAAACAGCCTAAAGAACATTTTACCTTCAATTATTTTTTAAAATTTGGAAATGCCACCATCCTCCTTTCCTAGTCCCATGTTGGTCCTATTTCAGGTCCTTATCCACCCGAGCTGGATTTGAACTGATGGTCCATGGGGGTAAACGGCTCTTGAATATGATGGCCATTCTCTTGAGTTATCCAGTCCAGTTTTATAGTGGCATTATAGGTCAAATTTTAAATTGTCATGTGAAGGATTTCCAAAGTAGATTCTACCATTGTTTCATTTAGTAAACCATAGATATCAGTGCATGTGTGTATGAAATCTCTGCAAAGCAGTGAAGAAAAGTAGCCCTTTTGTGACAGTACTTTATTGATGTATGCCTTTACTACTTTAACTGTGTGGGTTTTTTTATATTTTCAATTTTTATTTGTATTGAGTTAAAAACTGCTTCCATACTTCACGCTTTCGTTCAATACATTGAGTTTTTTACAGAAAAGTCCCTTCCCTCCCCCCTCTCCCTACCCTCCTACACTCCAACATTTAATTCTGCAAAAAGTCCAACAGTGGTCGCCATTGGCTGTAGAATCGCTCGGTATTCTGATGTCAGGCTGCAGTCAGCTGTTCCATCAATACTATGTGGCGCAGGCGCACCTTCCAAGCTTCGATTTGGGGGCAGCTAAATTCTTCCAATTCCATGCAGTTTCCCCTTTGGCTGCCTGGATACATGCCCGGATAGGGCGAGCCCATCTTAGTTGTTTTTTCCCAGACCATTTGCCCAACAACTAAAGTCCCGGATCCAATGCCACTTCCACTTCAAAGACAGTTTTAATCAGCACCCGAATAGTACCTCAATAAAGGGATGACACCACTGGGCACTCCTACCATATATGATAGAAGGACCCTTTTAGCCTCACATTTGCGCCAGAACTGGTCAGATGTCTGAAGAAAGATTGCATGTAAACAATCCAGGGTATAATACCACCACATCAATAGCTTATATGAGGTTTCCCTGATTGACACCGATATGGTCTGACGGCCCATTTCCATGTACACACTCTCCCACGCTTTCTCCATCCACTCACACCCCATATCCCGCTCCCAAGCCACCATATAGGGAAGTCTTAAAAAGCGATCACCTTGCAAGTTTTTATAGAGCAAATGTATCAGACCTGCCCTTTGAGATAGCCCACCCATAGGGCCTCCATATGATTAAGCCCATCCTCATGGGTCGCCCTGTATGCTCTCTGGCGGAGAAAATAAGCCACCTGCATGTGTGCAAAAACAGTCTCTTGAGGACAATTTGTATTTTTCCTGTAGTGCAGCGCAAGACAGAGGTTCACCCTGGTCTAGCAATTTCACAAATGTATCTAGGCCCAACCACGCCCAGCGCTTCCCGAAGCAAAGGCTGGGACCCTGCAAATGGGTGCTAAAACTGTAAACTCTACCTTGGGAGCCACCAGTCGCCAGTCCTTACACCATTGACTCCAAAGATGTGCCAAAAAGATAGTCTCCCTCCACCGCCCTCCAGGATTCCCCTTTAACAACCAGGGAAGATGGGCTAGCTTCACCTCCCTGGCCCAGGATTGTTTATTGCCCGAGACCGCTTGTCTCTTCCCTCTCTCCAATCCATAACATGTCGCATTTGAGAAGCCAAGTAATACCTGTTAAAATCCGGGACCCCCAAGCCACCCCGTGGCACATCCGGTATATCTGGTGCAATATTCTTGGGGGATAGCGCTGCCAAATAAAATCAAACACTCGTTTATGGAGCTTTCCCAGTTTGCGTGGGGAGACTGCCACTGGCAGTACCTGAAATAAGTACAGAAGCTGTGGCAGCACATTTATTTTTATGGTTGTTACCTGGCCAAGCCAGGAGAGCTCCCCAGACTACCAGTGGGCCAGATCTTTCTCTGTCTCCCGCAACAGAACTGGGTAATTGGCCTGATACAGTCCTTCCGGCATCCGTGTAATACGTACCCCGAGGTATGACAAAGAATCCCAAGCCCATCAAAAAGGATATGCTTGTTGGAGCTGGAGTTCCTCAGGCCCCCCCCCCCCCAAAAGAAACATTGAACGCTCCAGTTTTATCCCAGCTAATACGAAATCCCAATAGGGCTTCAAAACGTTGGAGTTCATGCATGAGCATCGGCAGCGACAGCATCGGACGGGTCAGCATGAAAAGATGATTTTCCACAAAAAGTGCAATCTTGTGCTGATCACCCTCCAGTGACACCCCTGCTATTTCTCTATTTGCCCAAATAATACACGCTAGCAGTTCCATAACTAGTGCAAATAATAAAGGGGACAGGGGAGCATCCCTGCCTGGTACCCTCTGAAGATCAAAAAAAGCTGAGTGGCCCCAATTAACTTGCACCAGCACCCTCAGTTCGGCATATAGTGCCCGGACCCAGGCTGTAAACTTCGGGCCCACCCCCACACGGTCTAGCACCACAAACAGAAAATCCAATGAACGCGAATGAAAGCCTTTTCAGCGTTGATGGCCAACAAAAGGGTTGCCATCTTTTCTTTGCTTGCCCACCACACCAGTTGAAGAACCCGCCTGATATTATCAACCATCTGGTGCCCCTGAATGAAACCGGTCTGGTTTGAGTGGATCAACCCCAGTAACACAGATCCAAGCCTATTGGCCAGAACCTTAGCCAGCAGCTTCGCGTTTGTATTCAGAAGGGATATGGGTAGATAGGGGACACATACTGTGGGTCACATCCCGGCTTAGGAATCGCTGTTACAGCTACTTCTCCCATGAACCAGGGCAGGCTACCTCCCTGTAATATCCCATTATAAACCCTAACTAAAACCGGTACCAGACTCAGAGCAAGTTTTTTATAAAAGAGACCAGTAAACCTGTGTGACTCCAGGGCCTTATCCCTCAGGAGGCCTTTGATAGCATCTCCGAGCTCCTCCTCCTCCCCTATGGTCCCATCCATCCCCGCCTTATTCTCCTCCCCCAGGTGGGCCAGGCCTTCCACCCCCTGTAAATATGCATGTACTTGGGCCGGAGATCCCCCCCCCCTTTCTCTTACCGGTACAGCTGTTGGTAAATCTGCGCAAAGCGCTCTCTAATCTCCGGTCTTTTAAAATATGTACAATCGCATTCATCTTTCAGTTTAGCCACCTGGCTGGCTTTTCCCACGCTCGCAACTTGCGCGCCAACAGCTTTCCTGATTTATTATCAAACTCATAGTACATTTGATTCACGCGCTGCAGTTGAAAGGAGACCCAATCTATTTGCAGTGCCTTAAGCTCCAGTTGCGTTGCCTCCATCTGCACTCATATGCGTCTATCCCCCGATGCTTTATGCTGGCTTTCCAAATTCCCAAGCTGCTGCTCTAATAATTGTATCCGGTCTGCTCGCTCCCGTTTGCCCCTGGGTCCCTAACTGGATCAGTTTACTCCAAACTACCACTTTTAGCCCATCCCACAATGTGCCCAATCCCACCTCTCCTGTATCACTAAGTTCTCCAGGACCAAGCAGGAAGTCAGTCCTCACTTATGGGTGACGTCGGCGCCGACGGAGCCCTCGCGGAGCAATTTTCCCCAGCTTTCAAAGAAAGCCTTTGGGAATTGCAGCGCGCATGCGCGGTCCTCTTCCCGCCCAAGGGTGCCATCTTAGCCAGTCTTCTTTTTTTCCGCGGAGCCCTACAGACGTACCCGTCGTGTCCCCGCGAAAAAGTTGATTTTTACTCATATTTTCTCTTTTTTCCTTCGGTTCGACGCCGGTCTTTTTCCCGCCCGGACTCGCGACGCCGGTCACGAGTCCTCTTCTTCTTTTTCGGTTTTTCTGACTTAGTCAGTTTCGTTTTCGGTTTTTCCCTGGCAGCCCGGTCCTTTGACCTCGCCGGGGCCCTTTTTCCCCCGATGGCTGCCAGTGGTTTCAAACGGTGTGGTCAGTGTGACCGAAATATGTCACTAACTGACACACACGACAATTGCCTCCGCTGCCTGGGCCCGGATCATGAAGAAATGATCTGTGGACCCTGCGGCAAAATGTCCTCCAAAGCGCTGAGAAGTCGGCGGCATCAGCGGGATAGGATCTTCGCTGACCCCAGCCGTACCCGGACCTCGTCGGAGGCCTCCGCATCCAGGGTTCCAGCTCGGACCGTCGCCGGAGTTCCTCCGACAGGGGTTCTCCCTCCGGGGACCATCGACGTAAGGTGAAACCCGCGAGGGCGGCGTCGGTGGACGCTCCTGGCTCCGCGAGGGCCAGGTCGCATAGCCCCGATAGCCGTCCCGGGTCCTTGGAGAAGGAGCACCTCTCGAAGCGACCTCGCCTGGAGTCGGAGCTGCCTGCTCGGGTAAGTCCTGTGGTCCTCCTGGACTCGCCTCCGAGACCGCCGACGTCGGGCCCGAGTCGCGGGCTGCTGGGTCACCTGAGCTCGGACTCAGGTTGACGGCCTTGGAGAGCAGACTGTCTGCCTTCATGGACCAGCAGCGGGCACTGCTCGCTGGCTTCGCTGGCGCCGCTGCCCCGACCGCCGGGACGTCGACGTCTAAGTCGACCCCGGAGACCGAGCCGATCCTCGAGTCGATGCGAACTCGAGTCGATCCTCGGTCGAGGTCACCCTCGGCCTCCCGTTCGGGACCGAGGTCGCCGACGCCGACTCCCTCGGCGTCGGGGCGGCAGGCGCCGCGCCCTGCCCGGGCCGACCCCACCGAGTCCTCGTCGGAGTCGGTCTGGGAGTCTGAAGAGGAAGAGTCGCCTGATTCTTTTCGGACTCGGTGTGTCCCCTCGGACTCACCTGAGTCCGAACCTCGGAAGCAGTCCCCCCCGGAGGATGCCCGGTTCTCGGACTTCGTCAGGGATATGGCCAAGGCTTTGGCCTTCCCTGCGGATCCCGAGGAGGAGCCTCGAGCCGAAGAGCTCGACGCCCTCCAGTATGACTCTCCCGCCAGGGAACACTTTACTGTACCGGTTCCTCCCATGCTGGAACGACTACTCTTCCGCATGTGGGAGAGTCCGGCCACCTCGCCGGTCCTGAGCAAGCGGGTCGATTCTATCTATCGAGTCCGCAAGAGCCCTGGCTTCCAAAAGGCACAGCTACCACACCATTCCATGGTAGTGGAATCGGCCATGCATCGTCTTAAGAGCCAGAAGATGCACTCCTCGGTGCCTCCTGGCAGGGAGGCCCGTAACCTGGATGGCCTTGGTAAGAAGTGTTTCCAGGGCTCTATGCTTGCGTGTCGTGTCCAGACCTACCAGCTATACATGGGCATGTATCTCCGAGACCTGGCTAAAGAGCTAGCCGGATTCTCCGCTGGTTTGTCCGAGGAACCCTTGCGGAGGTTCCTGGCCTTGTCCTCTGGCATTCGGGAATGCTCAAAATTCATATCCCGAGCAGCCTATGATGGCTTTGAAGCATCGGCTCGAGTGGCCGCAGCCGGCATCGGTGCCCGCCAACAGGCTTGGCTTCAGTCGTCTGACCTTGAGCCCTGGGTGCAGGACAAGTTGGTCGATGTCCCCTGCCGAGGCGAGAACCTCTTTGGCAAGCCCATGGCTGATAAGGCTGCACAGATCGAGACGGAGACTCTCACCAGGACTAGGCTTTCTAGGAAGACCTCCGCCCCTTCGCAGAAAAAGAAGGGCTCGGGAAAGAAGTCCTTTTACCCGAGAAAGGCGGCTGCCTACAAACAATACCCCCACTATCAGGCCCCTGCAGCTCCCCAACAGGGCCAGCAGGCCAAGGGACGGGGTAACGGGTCCCGTAGGCAGCAAGCCCCCAAGCCTGCACCACCAGCCCCTGCTCAGCAGGGTGGGGTCTTTTGACTCCTTAAGCATAGCCTCTCCCCCTCCGCTGGTTCCTCCCAGCACCGGAGACCGGCTGGTTCACTTCGCCCACAGGTGGTCCAGCATCACCTCAGATGCCTGGGTGCTTCAAGTCGTGAGAGAAGGCTATCTTCTCCACTTCCACCAGGTCCCTCCCTCCTATTTTCCGGGAGAACCTCCACGACCCCCTCTGCACAGGGAATTACTCCTTCAGGAGTTAGCAAGTCTGATACAGGAACAGGCGGTGGAACCGGTGCCCCACCACCTGAGAGGTCAAGGCTTTTATTCCAGGTACTTTCTAGTACCCAAACGGACAGGAGGCCTCAGACCCATCCTGGACTTGCGCAACCTCAACAGGTTCCTCGTGCGGGAAAAGTTCAAGATGCTTACCCTTGGAATCCTTCTGCCCTACCTCCAGCAGGGAGATTGGCTATGCTCCTTGGATCTAAAGGATGCCTACACGCACATCCTCATCCACCCAAGCCACCGTCAATACCTAAGGTTTGTGGTGGCCGGAAATCATTACCAGTACCGAGTACTACCCTTTGGCCTGTCCTCCGCACCGCGAGTCTTCACGAAATGTCTCGCGGTGGTGGCGGCCCATCTCCGGCTTCACGGCCTCTATGTCTTCCCGTACCTCGACGACTGGCTCATCAGAGCAGCGTCCGCTCCGGAGGTCACCGACGCCACACGTCGCACGGTGACTCTTCTGCAGCACTTGGGCTTTGTTATAAACTTCGCAAAGTCCACTTTGCTCCCCTCACAGGATCTCGAGTTCATCGGCGCAAGGTTGCACACTCCTCAGGCCCGAGCGTTCCTACCGCTCGACAGGGCTCAACGGCTCATGGACCTAGCCGACCGTTTTCGCAGCCAGCCCCTGGTC
Source organism: Ichthyophis bannanicus (assembly GCA_033557465.1). Classification (NCBI taxonomy): domain Eukaryota; kingdom Metazoa; phylum Chordata; class Amphibia; order Gymnophiona; family Ichthyophiidae; genus Ichthyophis; species Ichthyophis bannanicus. Next base: position 232,185,678 of record CM066036.1, read on the forward strand.
TCCGCCAGGCGCTTCCTGAGACTACTCGGCCATATGGCTTCCACCGTCCATGTGACCCCCAATGCCCGCCTGAATATGCGGCCTGCTCAATGGTGTCTCCGCAAGCAGTGGCGACAAGCCACAGGCGGCCTAGCAGACCTAGTGCGCGTCTCCGAGCCGCTGTTCTCGTCTCTCCAGTGGTGGCTTCATCGGCCGAACCTGGTACTCGGCATGCCTTTTCAGTCACCTCAGCCGGCCCGGGTGCTGACGACAGATGCATCCCTCCTGGGCTGGGGAGCACATTGCCAAGGGGCACGTACTCAGGGCCTCTGGACCACGTGGGAGTCTGCTCAGCAGATCAACTTCCTGGAGCTCAGAGCGATCCGCCTGGCTCTCAAGGCCTTCTCCCACCTGACCTCTCACCAGTCCGTCCTTGTCCAGACGGACAATCAAGTTGCCATGTTCTACGTGAACAAACAGGGAGGCACGGGCTCCTTCCTTCTCTGTCGGGAAGCGCAGAAGCTCTGCTCTTGGGCCGTCAATCACGGCGTTCTTCTCAAGGCAGTTTATCTCCCAGGCCAAGAAAATTGCCTGGCGGACAAACTCAGCAGGATCCTCCAGCCGCACGAGTGGCGCCTGGATCCCTTGGTAGTCCAGAAGCTCTTTCTGAAGTGGGGCCTCCCCACGATAGATCTCTTTGCCAGCCCTCTCAACCGGCAACTTCCTCGCTTCTGCTCTCGTCAGCCGCACCCCCTTCGAGTTGCGGCGGACGCTTTTCTACTCTCATGGTCGGGGAGCCTTCTGTACGCTTTCCCTCCCATCCCGCTAGTCTCTCGGATTCTTTTCAAGGTTCTCCGAGACAAAGCCTTCATGATCCTGGTGGCCCCTCGCTGGCCCAGACAGCCGTGGTTTCCACTCCTGCTGCAATTAGCAGTAGAGGATCCATTCCCTCTGGGGTTACAACCGGATCTCCTCACTCAGGATCAGGGGTCTCTGCTACACCCCAACCTCAGGTCTCTCAACCTAATGGCCTGGCTGCTGAGAGGGTAGTCCTTGCTCCCCTTCTCCTGCCGGCAGAGGTGGAGGAGGTCGTCCTAGCTTCGCGACGACCTTCTACCCGCAAATGCTACGCCCTTAAATGGCGTCGTTTTTCCGTTTGGTGTACCCAACAGTCTCAGGATCCCTTCTCCTGCCCGGTGTCGGTGATCTTGCAGTACTTGCTATACCTCTCTAATCTGGGACTTAAGTCCAACTCCGTCAAAGTTCACCTCAGTTCTCTTTCAGCACATCATGTGCCGGTGGACGGCAGACCTCTCTCCAACGACCCTCTCGTAGCGAGGTTTCTCCGAGGTCTCCTTCTACTTAAACCACCTCTGCGCCCGCCAGCGCCTGACTGGGACCTGAATGTGGTTTTACAGCGGATCACCTGTCCGCCTTTTGAACCTATGGCTACCTGTTCTCTCCGTTTTCTTTCTTGGAAAACATTGTTCTTGATAGCCCTCACTTCCGCTAGACGCGTAAGTGAATTGCAGGCCCTCGTGTCTGATCCCCCTTACACTCGGTTCTACAAAAATAGGGTAGTCCTACGGACTCACCCAAAATTTCTTCCAAAAGTGGTCTCCCCTTTTCACATCAATCAGGAGGTGGTACTTCCAACCTTCTTTCCCAGACCACACTCCAGCCGAGCTGAAACGGTCCTCCATACCCTGGACTGTAGAAGGGCATTGAACTTCTACCTTGACCGTACGCGGGAGCACCGTAAAGCTGCTCAGCTTTTTGTGTCTTTTGACCCCAATAAATTGGGACTCCCGGTCTCCAAGCGTACTCTGTCCATCTGGGTTGCGGACTGTATCACTTGGGCTTATGGGGCAGCCGGACTCTCCTTGGAAGGTCGAGTCACGGCTCATTGCGTTCGGGCAAAGGCTACGTCAGTGGCTTACCTCCGCTCTGTTCCGCTGGCAGACATCTGCCGGGCCGCTACTTGGTCTTCGAGCCAGACTTTTGCGGTCCATTACTGTCTCGAGAGGGAGTCCCGCAGGGACAGTGCTTTCGGACAGGCAGTGCTCCGAAATCTCTTCGAGGTTTGAGCAACTCCTACCCTCCATCCCGGATGTGGGCTACCGGTGGGTAATGATTCAGCGAAGATTCTTTCCTTCTGTGCTGCTGAGCTAGAGGGAGCTCATTTTTGTGCTTAGGGTCTCCGGTAGCCTTAAGCTTGGGAGTCCCATAAGTGAGGACTGACTTCCTGCTTGGTCCTGGAGAAAGCGTAGTTACTCACCTGTAACAGGTGTTCTCCAGGAGCAGCAGGAATCAGTCCTCACAACCCTCCCTCCTCCCCTTGGAGTTGCAATCATCTGCTTTAGTTTTTTTGCAAATTTTTATGCTGTCTTTTTTAGCTATGTCATCTGACTGGCTAAGATGGCACCCTTGGGCGGGAAGAGGACCGCGCATGCGCGCTGCAATTCCCAAAGGCTTTCTTTGAAAGCTGGGGAAAATTGCTCCGCGAGGGGTCCGTCGGCGCCGACATCACCCATAAGTGAGGACTGATTCCTGCTGCTCCTGGAGAACACCTGTTACAGGTGAGTAACTACGCTCTCTAAATAGTCTTAATAGTGCCTTCCAATGATCTGATCACTTCCGCCTAATGCAGTAAGGCCTCATTAAGGCACCAGAAGGGTCGCTGATTCGTCTCATGATCCCCTCCAAACTCAGCCCAGACCAGCGCATGGTCTGTCCAAATAATGGTACCAATGTCTGCCCTTTCTAATTTATCACCTCAATAGTGGTCGCCCAGCAAATAGTTAATACGAGTATAACTATCATGCACCGACGAATAAAAAGTATAGTCCCGTGAAGTGGGGTGGTGCATTTGCCACAGGTCCCCCCAGCCCCAGGCCTTTACCCATCCACTAAAGACCCGGTCATTTTGGTTCGGGACATTTGCACTATCCTGATCCCGGGATCTATCCTTCTTTATGTCGAGCACCGCATTACAGTCACCTGTCACAATTAGGTGGCTCCTCACCCGGCCCTCCAACCAACTTCCCAAGGCCTCCCAAAACTCCTGGGTATCAACATTAGGGCCATAAATGTTCAAGAATGTAGTCTCTACTCCACTTAATTCCCCCCCTGCAAGTAGGGCCCAATTTGAAGGGGTACATCCCCCCCCCCCAATCATGATGGCAACCCCCCCCCTTCTTCCTCTCTGAGTCTGTTCCTGCAAAATACACCTGGAGATAGGCACGGGGGCACACCAAGCGCTCATCCTTTCCAAGCAAGTGCATCTCCTGTATGAACGCAATTTGCCTGCTCCAACATTTGAGGTCATTATAAAGCAAACGGTGCTTTTGTGGCATATTAAGGCCTTGTGTGGAGGAGTAGCCTAGTGGTTAGAACACTGGCTTGGTAACCAAGTAACCAGGGTTCGATTCCTACTAGCACTCCTTGTGGCCTTGGGCAAGTCACTTAACCCTCCATTGCCTCGGAAGAAAGGCCTGGCAATCTACTTCCGATGACACTGCTAAGAAAACCCAGGAGCTTCTGGGTCGCCAGGAGTCAGGACTGACTCGAAGGCACACATTGCATTGCATTTTGCAAGGCCTTGACATTCAGAGTACCCACTCAGAAACCTCTTATCCCATCGCCTGTTGGCTGAATGGCCCACCGCTCTCGCCTTGCTGAGTGCAGTTCCCCATGCCCCTCCCCAGTCTCCCATTCCCCCCTGCAGTTTGCAAAGTAAACCCTTGCCATTGACTTAGAGGACATGACTCCCCAGAGATGTCCCTCCATGTATAGAAGCTGCCGAAAAGCTTCCCCCTTAGTGACACCCCCTGTATCCTCTGTTACTGTCTTACCGATTTCATTATACCCACCCATTTCCTCATTAAGTGCTCTCCTCACAAGCACCTTGTGTGCCCCATTCATCCACACTCATCATTCCACTGTATCCCCCTTTTATTCTGTCCCTCCCCCATCCCAACAGCTCTTAGCAATCCACATGATATAACAAGTACATTAATAATGAGCAAACTTCTGGAAATGGAAGTCCAATCGAAAATAATGTCCCCAGTGGATCAAAATTTGTCACCAACATAAGACTGTATTTGATCAGTCCACCACATCCATCTGGTCACTGCTATGCTTTTCCACAAGGCTTGATTGTCCCTTCACTTTTTGCCTCAGCCACTATCCATTATTAGTAGCTTTCTCCCATCTTTGGGGGGGGGGGGTTGGTGGTGATCCTCTCTGAGCTCTTCCCCATAGTGATAGAAGGAGCCACAGGTAAATTGCTGCTCTTTTCTCCTTCAAGCATGTCCATGCCTCCCTTGCTGACCGAACCACCTTAAAGCGCCCATTAATTTCAAATTGAAGCGCAAGATAGAAAAGCCAGTGATATCAGATGTGTTCTTTAAGTAGATATTGAGTAACTCCCCTCATATTCGGGCAAGGTGCAAAAGTTTATCTTTGATCATGTAGAAGCCTATGCATGCCATGATACTTGCGGTTTTGTGGTGGGGGGGGGGGGGCCCAACGCCCTATGAGCCCGCTCAATAACAAATAGGCCCTCCAGAGCTTTTCCAGCAGAGTCTGTCCATATAGCTTGACACAGCATGTACCGCTTTGACAGTATATTTATAGGCATCAGATTCAGGGATACCTCTAAGGTGGATATTGCAGTATCTGTAGTGGTTCTCTAAGTCTTCCATCTTATCCCGTAATGATTCCTGTTCCAGTTGAGTTGCTGCACGTGTGCCACATGCATACTCCATCTGCAGCTCTACTGCTTCCAGGTGTGTGCCATTATCTTGGATTCCACCCCCTGAGTTCTCCTAATCCTTCTCTTAACTCCTCTCTCACCATTGTAAACTCTTTTTTTTTTTTTTTTTTTAGTTCATGTAGCCATTGCCAGAGATCCCCCACAGGTGCATTGCTCATCAGCACAGTCAGTCTCCTCTTCCGATTCGGTGCTCAGCCCCACGTCAGCTCCCGCCTCATGCCGCACTGTCTGAGATTTGGGGGCATATGAGAACTTAAACCTCTCCAGTTATTTCCTCACAGATATCCTCTTTTGCCCTGGGGAGTGCCGCGACATTCAGCTAATAGATGGACATCTCAGTGCTGCTTTAATAGCTCTATTTTTGACACCTCCGATGGGAGCCCTCGAGTTAGGCAGCCATCGCCATCGGTGACATCACTTCCTCCCCAACTGTGTTTTCAGGTGTATGTGTTCTGTGTTGGTTACTTAATATTACGCGTGATGCTCTTCTAAAAGGAAGCAGAGTATGGCAGCTGTGCAGTGGAGGTCTAGTATTCTTTACACTATTCTCATTTCTTGCAGGTGTGAGTGCCATGCCCTGGGTTCCACCAATGGCCAATGCGATATCCAGACAGGGCAGTGCGAGTGCCAACCTGGCATCACTGGCCAGCACTGTGAACGCTGTGAAGTCAACCACTTTGGATTTGGTCCAGAAGGCTGCAAACGTAAGTCAGAAAAGAACCTTGCCCGCAGTTGATAAAGTGAGGTTAAAAAAGATTCTCCAGTGTGAGAATGGCAGGGGAGCCTTTAGATATTCCAGCGAGTTAAGATATAGCCAAGGCTTGAAGGGATGGTGTTTAGGTAGCGGACTTCGGGTTGCAATACAGAGACTGAATAAAATAGCACAGACCACCAGTGGTTGGGCAAACTCAGAAGAGCAGAAATCTCTGTTTCTTCTATTACTGCCAGTAGCATGGAGGCCTGTTCAGAGATGGGTGATGGAGGTGAAGACAGGGAATTTGAATTCCTGACTGAAGCAGATGTCCCTTATTGATATGGTTTCTGGGAGGTGTCATAGAAGCCAGGTAGAAAAAACTCTTTTTGACTCTCCAGTTTAGGTTGTGCTGCTGGGGTGGGTAAGAACCTGCTTTGCTGGTAAGACAGAGGGTCAGCAGTAATGTTATTAGTCTGTTTTTATTTCAAATAAAGATTTTCCTCATTAGCTGCCCAGTTATTCGGGCTCTAGGGCATGCTGGGAAGGATTCCAGCAAACTGCGTTTGCAGATTTTCAGCATTGTGCTTGCTTTATTTCGGAGCTGTTTTGTAGCTCTGTATTGTCAGTGAGCGTGGTCTTCATGGAACAAATTACAAATGTATTACTGGCCCCAAACTGGGGAGTAGCAAGAGTTGGTATCTTTGTAGTGGGAGGTACAGAGATAGGGAGAAGGGGGTAGGATGTGTTGGACAGCATTTAAGTTACTAAGTTACTAGGGAATAATATCTTCATTGTATGCTGAGCAAATTTTATATACCGGTAAGGGTTTATCAAAGAATAATTTATTTACTTCTACTGGGTTGGCACGATTTTCTTGAAGCTCAGAGAGAATGCAGGAGGAATTCATCCTGTACTATAAAAACTGATATCTCTTTGTGCACCCAGTTCTATGGGGTTTTCCTCTTGATTAAAAGAAGGCTTGGGGCATCTCCTGTTGCTGGGCAGATTTGACTTGTTCAACTTTTTCAGGTAGTGTCTGTGCTACCCACAGACGAAGAGAAGGGAGAGATATGGCACTGTCACTTTTTGTTAGGCAGCAACAGCTTGTAGAGGGCAGGACTGAAATTCATTGATGGTCAGTACAGGCCCCAAGATCATCAGGGACCCTAGTGGACCTGCGTAGGTCACATGTTCATTAGGGACAGCAACAACCATTGCTGGAAAAGGAGATCCATTGGTGGGTGCAGCAAGATGATATGGGGAGATACAAAGAGCGTGAGACTGGGGTGGGGGTGGGCTGTTGAGAGTGCAGAGGAGAGAGAATAACTGGTGCAAAGGGAGACAGAGATTACAAAGTACTGGAAGGTGAGGGACAGTGTGATCAAGTTGGGATGTGGTGGAGGGAGAGACAGATGTGGGGTAGAGTTGTGGGAGTGGGCAGGAGAGAGAAAGTGATGGGGTGGGACTAAAGGGTGGTGAGAAAATGGGGTGGCAAGAGGCCAGGAGAGTGAGCAGGAAAGAGAAAAATGATGGGGAAGAGCTCGGGGGGAAAAGAGGGAGAAAGCACAAGTGGTGATGTCTTAGGAAGATCCTCCACTAGCAGCCTGTCAGAGGTTCTGGTAGGTCTGCTGAAGGCCTTGAGGAAAAAGAAATGAGTGTCAAGTTCCATTTGGGAATTTGTTTACTTTAGGTAGAAGAGGATACAGTTTGCTGCTGGGCAGCCAGGGTGGGCCGTACGGGTCTTCATCTGTGTTACTGTGATGGGCATTTCATCTAGCAGAAGAATGTTCTGTAGAAGTCCAGATAAAATTGCAAGAGCTGAGAAGAGAGGCCATGTTTTCAGAAGCATAACATTTGACGCCACTCACTGGAAGATTGATTTCCCCTCTAGGATTCTGTGAAATCTCTCTGGCCTTGGTTGTGTGGCAACCAGCTTAATATTATGAAACAAACACATCTGAGAAAGTTGTCAAACCCCAAAGGCTGCTGCTTGTGTTGGCATTCCTCTGTCTTCTAGTTGTGTTGTACATTTTTTTTTCTCAGAATTTTAAGCGTCAGTTTAAGATTTTGGGATTGATTTCTTTTTGCCCAGGTTCCAGTAGGCCTTTTAAGGCAGTGGTCTTCCAAGAGTACAAATGCTTCTGCCCTCTTTAGAAACTTATATACCTCCCTCCCTTCTCATCTTCTGATTTAATACAATTAGTTTGTCTCCTCCCCCCCCCCCCCCGCCAACCCTTGACCTGTGTAGCCTGTGACTGTGACCCAGAAGGTTCCAGCTCTCTACAGTGCAAAGATGATGGCCGCTGTGTATGCAAGGAGGGCTTCGTGGGCTATCGCTGTGATCAGTGTGAGGAGAACTATTTCTATAATCGATCCTGGCCTGGCTGCCAGGAATGCCCCGCCTGCTACAGACTGGTGAAGGACAAGGTGAGACTGATATAGGCACTTGTCTCTGTTTTCTTACCGCCACACTGGTAAACATAATGAAGGCACATTTCAAGGCTCTGCTGGGAGGTGCAAAGTCCCTGCATTTTGCAGCAGTGTTCAAAAGGAAAGCATAAGCTTAATTTCCCTTTGAAAGTGCAACATTTCAGACATTATTACCTCCCTTAGCCTAATTCTTCCACAGGAATGTCACCAAGAAAAGGTGGGTAAATGTGTGCATTGTGGTTGCGCTTTTACCCACATATAGGGTACCAGGTTCTTTCTTGGTGTGTACAAGTGTAGAGCCAGGATCCAATCATTTGTGAGAGCAGCTCCAAATAACATCTCTGTCCCAGTTGCATTTAAATCAGGTCATGTGTTTTTCTACAGAGCACTGGGTCTAAATCTGCACTGATATTTTTTATATAGATGCTCTTTGATAACTACTCCCATGGAAGCCAAAGCAAGCTCTACTGTAGAGAGCTAGATGGCGTCTGTCTTCCATAATGCTGAATACAGGGGGCCAGCTTCCCTTCTCTTCTAATTGTTCTTTTTCCTTGCATAGGTGCAAGATCTGCGAGGGAAGTTGCGGGAACTGGAGAATCTCATAGCAAATCTGGGGACAGGGGATGAAATAGTAACAGATGAGGCCTTCGAAGAAAGGCTGAAAGAGGCAGAGAGAGCTGTCATGGACCTATTGGAAGAAGCACAGAACAGCAAAGGTTAGTGTATGTGATGTTGCAAGGTCCATGTGGTGTCATGAAGCTTTATGATCAGAGAGCCTATTTTTTGTAAAATTATACACACCATGAGTAGCCTTGGTTTGTTGAGAGGGCAGTATAGAAGCAATAAATGAAATGGAGCGTTATGCAATGAGAGACAAGTGAGTTTTCTCCGATCTGGAAGAGCAAAGACCTGGATGGGGGCCTTGTTTGTGCCTGGCTTAGCTCATCCTTAACCTGTCACTGGGATTAAAGACCGGAAGCAGGTAATCTGTTTTGGCTCACAAACTGTTGAAAGTTTAAAAAAACAGACCCTGCATTCAGATTAGGATATATTTGTTTGTGTTAAAGAGATTAGTGAGTTCCCATGTTAAAGAGGAAAGAAAGTAATTTCAAAGTCCTCAATTTTCATGGTTTGTGTTTTTTTGAACGATTTAATTAAATTAAAAACTAAAATAAATAAATTATCTGATGTACAGTGGGATCCTTCTTACAGGTCCTTTCCTTGGTACATGTTCACATGCAGAGTATATTGCTGCTTTTAGGGTTAAGGAAGGTTGGGTATTTTCCCCCCATGTTGTCTTCCATGCTCTGTGTTCTTCTTTCCTTCTCCCCTATAAAGATTAGTGCTTCATGAATGGAGCGGGTGTCTCCTGCGAGTTATGGCCTCAGTGCTGCTTGTTTGCTTGTGGAGCTCGCCATAGAAGCAGCAGCATAGCTGAGCACACCACCTCTGCAGGTGCTGAGGCCCAGTTGGCCCTGACAGTAGGGAATATGAACCAAATGGGTTAACTCTTGTTTAACTGCTTAAGAAACAGTGTTGTTTTAATGATTCAAGAGATAACATGTACGACCTACACAACCAGATTTTCAGGACAGGGTGTGTCTGTAATCTAGAAACCAAAATAATGTTTTTCCATACAATTTACCTGTCTAGCACACAGTAGATTTTAAAAAACAGAAGAAGAAATTGAGTGAAAGCATGCCTTTCTTTTGCTTGTTCATTTCAAGTGAAGAAGATTATACCTGGTAAAGCATTAGATCAGTATTCAGTCAACACAGAAAACATAATTTGAAGCATCTAACTTAAACTGTTTCAGGTCATGTGTATATTCCGTGACGTCTTCTGTTTAAACAGCATCTGTGAATATTGACAATAATTTCAAATGTCCAAATTTGAATATTTCAAGTTATACCTGGTATTTGTGTGGCTCACCTAGACATTTAAATTGGATGTTTAGCGGCCGAATACCACCATTTAGAGAGAGAAATAAGGGGCCTGATATTCAAAAGGGTTTACCCAGTTGGCAGGACCTGCTCATTGGATAAAATCCTGGTGGGGTCAATATTTTGTGGCTCTCTTTGAATAGTGCTGCTAAATATTTTCTCTGACCTCCATGGCGCTATCCACATAGTGCCAGAGAAGACTGTGGGCGGAGCAGGGGAGGAACCAGCAAGTACCTGGATAGTGGCAATCTTCAGTGGCAGTTTTCAAGGTGGATTGGCTCTCCAGAGAGTGGCTGGATATTGTTGCTATCCGGGTAGCTACCAGCACGGGCGGCAGACACCAGAGATTCAGCAGCAGCCACTGTCTGGATACCGTCACTGAATATCCAGTACATTTTGCCCACAGCGGCTGGTATTTAAAGAAACTGCTGACCACTGTGGGCCATTATCAGCTTGTATATATCTAAATGGTGCCACCCCCAAAATGCTCCAAACCCTGCCAAATACATCAAAATTATCCTTTCAGCCCTCAGGAATGTAAAAATGAAAAAGCACTTACTCAGTAGGCACCCCCTGACTATTTAAATGCTTTCGAATATTGACTCCTATTGTTGATGCCCAATAGTCTCTTTCTTTAATTTAATGTAAAGGGTCTCCTATATCAGTAGTAGCAGATCAGGGAATACCTTGAACATCCAGAAAGGCTCCTGGCGGAGGAACCTGTAGTGGGAACCCAGAGGGAGCAGGTCCTCCGCAACGGAGAGCAAGGAAACACAGCAAGCGAGGGACATGTGAGGTCACAGGTGCTTATTTTTATTGAAAAGTCCCCACGTGTTTCGGCTAAACGCCTTCTTCAAGGGGATACGCATCTTAAAAACAAAACATTCATATATAAGTATAAAAAAGTATAATACTGATAAAAAATGTAAAATATTAATAAATATTGTCGCGCCCCCTACTGGGCAGGCGGTAGCCTAGTGGTGGGGGACGGAACTTATTTTTTTAATGTCCCTTGTTTAATCACCTATGCATGTAGTTGTGAGGTTGAATGAATTCAGCCGAGAGGTTTTTTCCAAGGCACACAGGATTTTTATTTATTCTTCAGCCAAATGAACTTTGCAGTTCAAAAATACCAAAACATAAAAATGGTGGATACTTTCTCCAGTGAAACAAAATCAACAGAATAAATTGCCTCTGAAGTTAGCTTATTTACAATGCCAGGCAACAGTATCTTCAGGTGGAAATAGTCAATACTCTTCATGCCAAACAACAGCTTCCAGCTTGGTTACAAACTTTACACTCTTCAAGTTATGCAGACCAATGGCACTTTTACTGCAACTATTTTTCTCTCACCCACAGGCTTTCCTTAGAGGCTGAATTACAAACTCTGGCCTTCACTTGCAAAACAGTCTTTTGAAAAACCTCTGAGTCAAGCCTCGGAGCTCAGCACCTCATTTGCATATTCTTCTCAGCACTGCCCCACTGAAAGCTAAGCTGCTAGGTTTCCTACTTTCTAAACCTTATAGCTTGTCAGTTTTGGGCATAAACTAAAGAGCAATCCATTTCCATATCTGAGGGCAAATCCTCTAGCACAGATTCTTCTAGGTCCATGCTTTCCCCTTCAGAATCTGTTGGTAAATGGTTTAACCTTGTCTCAGAAGTATCAGGCTTTAACTTTTCTAAAACCTTTAAAACTTTCTGTAATATGGCTTCCTCTCTCTGCTGAGGGCTCTTGGAGGCATTAGGAGGTTTCTTATCTCTCAGGAAGCTATGAGAGGCTTTTAAGGTGCTCACCTTACTTTGTGGAAATAAGCTCTCCTCAGACTTTACTGCCGAAGGCTCTGTTGGGGACAACTCTCTGCCATTTTCATAGCTTGGTTCATCTCCCTGATAAGCTTTCCCTCTCAAAGGGTTTCTTCCGTACCTCCTGCAGGACTCCTTGGGCTCATGCCTTACTCTGTGTACAAACTAACCTAAACCCTATACAAAAATATCCATACAAAAATAGAGTGTGATGTATAACAGCAATTAAGCTAGCACCATGAATAATGTCGGAAGAATCGCCTTGAGGTTTAAATCACCTCTTGAAGCTTAACTTCCATTTTGCTCAAACTATTTAAATTGAGCTCACAACGGAGCAACGGAGCTCACTCCGTTGTGAGCTCAATTTAAATAGTTTGAGCAAAATGGAAGTTAAGCTTCAAGAGGTGATTTAAACCTCAAGGCGATTCTTCCGACATTATTCATGGTGCTAGCTTAATTGCTGTTATACATCACACTCTATTTTTGTATGGTTACTCTGTGTACAGGCCTTGCTCCGTGTTCCTTCTCCCCTCCGTGCTCCTCGTGCTGCTGCTTCCTCTGCTGCTTATGCTCCTCCCGCTGCTTATGCTCCTCCCTTCCTCTAACTTCCTCCACCTTATATCTGTGTATTTCCCTTTCGTTTTCTATCTCCACTCCCAGCTGTTCCTCGTGAGCAGTGCTGGTTGCCATGGAGCTAGGGCGTGTCTTTCTAACACTAACTTTCTGCAGGGAGTATTTTTCTAACTCTGGAGTTTTAACCCTTAAACTCGTGGAGCTAATTCCTTTCCTAAAGGAAAATGCCTGTTTTTTCCCCCTTTCCTCCTTCTCTCCCGTGGCCTCGCTACCACAATATCCACAACAATTAAATTAATAATTTGTAAGATAAATAAATAAATAAAAGAACAATGTGGACACTTAAAAGGTAATAAAATGTACAACAATATAACTATTAATATAAATATCTCAAAACATAATATGAAAACATAATATAAAAGACAAATATAAGCCATGCATTGGACACACAAAGTGATAAACTTTAAAATGGAATGTATTAAGGATGAAGGCAAGGAGATGAGGAAGATAATACTCAACACGGGCACCTTGTGGGAAGGTCGTCTTTAAAAAGACACCTATCAATATGCTGCTTGAAGCTAAAAATATAGAGCACAAAAAGTAAATCTTATCTAGAGCCAGCTAGAGGCTAAAAATATATAAAACACAAATGATCTAATCCAGAGCCAGATTAAGTCTATAGAATGGATATTGTGAGTGTAGAACAGGAGGAGGTCAGAGCTAGGGTAGAACTTGAGTAAACCATGTGTAACTATCACTGTTACAGAGAAACTGTGCTGTGGACTTAAACCAAGCCAATGTGTAAAAAATATGTCATTGTGCCACAGAATAAGAAATGAAAATATATGGACATATAAACTTAGAAGAGAGGAACAGAAAAGATAAAATAGCTATCTCATATTGCAAAGGCAATGTCACGTGTACTGCTATTCATAATAGTTCACAAAAAATAAAAATACATTCTAAGGAAAAAAATCCCATAGTTCAAAATGTAAGCTTAAATGAATTTAATTTTATAGCTCAACTTTGTAAAAGAGTGTTCGAAAAAAGAAAGGACACTGTCGAGCCATCCCCCTCATGTTTCAAGATGTCAGGAGTTCCTCCATGAGATATTCTTGTTAATGCTCTAGTTCTTATTTTATTCAGGTGAGCACATGATCTCCAGGAACAAGCAGGAATGAGTCTTCACATATGGGTATCGTCGGTACCGACGGAGCCTGCGCGGGAACGCTCCCCAGCGTCCAGTAAGAAAGCTTTTGGGAGCATCCCACAGCACCTGCGCGCTGCCTTCCCGCCTTTCCCAACCACCTCTCTCCAGTTCTTCTTTTCCGCGGAGCCAGCAGGTCGTGTTCCTGTCACCGCAGAAGAAGTTCTTTATTTTTTCTTTATTCTTTTGTGTCGCGTCTGCCTTCTTCGACGTCGGACCGGTACCGCCGGTCTTTTCTTTTCTTTCTTTAAAAAACCCCCCCCAAAAAAACTTATACTTTCTTCACTGTGCATTTTCAGTTTTTGGGCCTTAGGCCTAAACATTTTCTCCTCATGGAGAAGCCCGCCTCCGGGTTTAAAAAGTGCACAAAATGTGACGGGTACTATTTCTGTCACCGACACCCATGATTGATGTCTAAAATGTTTGGGTCCTGACCATTCCATCACGGATTGTATGTCCTGTACCATGATGTCTAAAAGAGGTCGGCAGAACCGAGCAGCCAAGCTCAGTACCCTGTTTCCCTCTGATGTAGCTTCGGTGGCATCGACGTCTTCCAGGGCTGCTGCTTCCTCCCATGGATCTCAGGTAACCAAGCATAAATCTGGCCGGTCCTCGAAGGGCAAATCTCCCTCTAAGCATCGAGATGCCTCCGGGCTTGTCCTCGAGGACTCCGCACCGGCAAAATTACCCCGGCGGGAAGTTCCGGCTTCCAAAGCATTGTCTATGGGGTCACAGGTTGACATCGATGGCTCGGCCTCGACCATCACCTGTTGCCGTGTTCTGCGGTACCGGTGGCTCCCACTGGTACCGACATCCAGACTTTGGTGGCGTCGATGGATCAGAAGATTCTGACCATGCAGCGCACCCTGACGGCATTCATGCAGGCTGCGACGCCTCCGGTACCGCAACAATCCCTGTTGCCGATACCGGCTCCGGCACCATTCCTGGTGCCGGTACCAATTGCATCGACATCGGCTTTGGTGTCGACTGCAACGGTACCCTGTCCTATGATGCCCATCGGTACCGGTTACTCCCAATGTCGATCCCACTTGGTACACATATCGGGCTTTACAGGAGCATCCAGACAGGCGATACTTCGATTCCTCTGAAGACTCTGAGGAGTCTGAAGGATCTGTCGAGGCATCAATACTTCTTCCTCAGGAGTCGTCTTCTCCTAAACGAAGAATGTCTCCTCCAGAAGACTTGTCTTTTCAAGACTTCATTAGGGAAGTGGCTAGGGGCCTCTCCATCACAGTGGCCCCTGAGTCAGAGCCTAGAGCCAAGCAGCTGGATATTTTACAATATCCTAAAGCTCCTAAAGAGGCAGCTACTTTACCTATTCATGAGATTTTGTATGATCTCATGTTGAGCATGTGGGAGACACCTCTTACCACCTCTCCTCATTCTCGCAGGTTAGACACCATGTATCGTGTCCCTCCTTGTCCTGGCTTTCATAAGACTCAGCTTCCTCACCACTCTATTGTGGTAGAGTCTGCCATGAGAAAGATAAAGAGTGCAAAAAAGACACTCATCTAATCCTCCAGGACGTGAATGCAGGACCCTAGATGCTTTTGGCCGTAGGGTTTTTCAAGCTTCTATGCTAGCTGCCAGAATAAACTCCTATAGTCTGTATATAGGGATGTTTCTAAAAGAAGTCACAGATCATCTGCAGACTTTAACCCCTTTTATTTCAGAAGATAAAAGGCAGGAGTTTCTCACTTGGCTCAAACATGCCCAGGATGTTTCCAAATTTTCCAACCGTGCAGCCTTTGACTCTTGAGTGTGTAAGCAGAGCCTCGGCTATTGCCATAGGTGCACGCAGAATTGCTTGGCTACAAGCTTCTGATTTGGAACTCTGGGTCCAAGATGAATTAGGAAATCTTCCTTGTACAGGTGAAAACCTTTTTGGCAAGGATTGGCAAGCAAAGGCCACTCAGATGGATGCTGAGAACTCCGCTTTGGATCGACTTTCAAAGTCCACCTCTGCTCCTGCTAAGAAAAGATTGTTCAAAAAGACATCTTTTTCTAAAAAGGGAAGATATTATCCTGCTTATGGTCAGCAGGCTCCTTCTGCAGGTCGTTTTGCTGCAAAACGTCAGCAACCACCTAAACAGGCCAAGTCAAAGGCTGCTAGGCCTTCCACGGCCCAGCAGCCTCAGCCTCCTCAGGGCCTTTGACTTGCAACTAGAGAACTTAGCCTTTCTAGCTCTGGAAGAACCAGAGCCCCTCACCATTCCAGGAAGGTTGGCTTACCTTGCTCCCAGATGGGAACAAATCACAGCAGAGCAATGGACCCTCTCCATCATAAGGGAAGGGTACAAGCTTCATTTCTTAAGCCTTCCTCCTCGCACCATGGTGAAACAGTTCAATTCTCCAACATCTCTCCTCAACCTTCTGGGTCAGGAGATTACTACCCTTCTTGCCCAAGGGGCAATAGAAGAAGTACCTCTTCTTCAACAGGGCTCAGGGTTCTACTCCCCTTATTTTCTTATCCCAAAGAAAACAGGGGGCGGGAGACCACGTGATGTGGTGAGCTCGAACGGACGTGTCCGGTTTGAGCTCTGGGCCCCCCGACCCCTAAACTGTGATAATCCGCCGTGAAAAGCCCCCACCTGCTACCCCCGTATGAGAGACGATTTGTTCTACCCCTGGCACCGATTCTAATTTCCTGATCGCCATGGCTTCCGCGGCTAAACTCGGGCGCAGAGAGAAGGACCGTGCCGCCGGGACTTCCAAGATGGTGGAATCCCCCCCGAAGCAGGCCGGGTCCCCTACCTCACCGGCCCTGACAGCTGAAGTCTCGGCAGCGGTGGCCAGTGCGCTGTCAGGGCAATTTGATGCCCTGCACACTAAAATGGACACGATCCAAAACTCTTTGGAGGCGCTGGGGTCCCGCATGCAAGAGGCTGAGACCCGGATAACACAAAATGAGGACAGCCTGGCGACACTTCAGCGAGAGCTTCGGGCGACGCATAAGTTAGCCCTGGATCAAGCGCTCAAACTGGACGATTTAGAGAACAGATCCAGGCGGAATAACCTGAGATTTCTGGGTGTCGCGGACTCAGTACCCGACAAAGATCTCCGGGGATTTGTGGAGGCTTTGGCGACATCCCTGCGACCTGAGGCAGACGTACCCAGCCCCATCGTAGTGGAGCGTGCTCATCGGATCGGCCCTAAGCAATCGGCAAATGATCGCAGGCCTCGGGTGGTCTTGGCGAGGTTCCTTAGCTTCCCACAGAAGGAGGAGCTGCTTCGGACTGTTCGCCAGAAAGGAGTGGTAGAATGGAAGAACATGCGCCTTCGAGTCACACAAGACTACTCAGCCGCGCTAAGCCAACGTCGAAAAGCCTATGCCTCCCTCTGCCAGAAACTAATAAACGCTGATATTCGTTTTCAAGTACAATATCCAGCGCGCCTGGTGATCTGGCAGGAGGGGACACGCCGGAGCTTTGATTCAGCAAGTGAGGCTGCTGCCCATGTGGAGAAGATCTCAGCTCCCGCGACGGACCTGAGCAACTCGCCCAGGGAGTGAGCGGAGGCTCCCTGCAGCAAGGAGAAAGGGAAGATCGTTTCGCACACCACACTTGTATGCACTGAGCGCATCTTGGCCCACCCTTGTCTCGGTTGAAGCTGCAAACTCCAAGGGTGTTGGGCTGGTCTGCCGCTCTGCCTTCATAGTTCTATTTTTGGAGTTCACGTACTGCCTTGAGGGGGAGACCCTCGAACAGCGCAGTGGGGGAGTGCAGGCCCCAACCGTCCCGATACTGCTCGTGGGGATGGAAGTCAGCGGCCTCCCTCAGGTACTTTAGTTGCCCTTGGATTGACAGCCTGGTGCTGAGGGCAGAGGAGGGTTTTTTTATATACAGCCAATCTCAGGCAACTCTGTTACGATGTGCTGCTACAAAGTTTGTCCTGTTTTTCTATGGTCACGTTTAATGTTACATTGTAGCTGTTTGGTGTCGGGCAGATCAGACACTTGCTCAGGCATCCGGCTCTACCTAACCGGCCTTTTCCGGGATGTCTACCTCACTGTCTGGAGCGTCACCTGAGGGGTCCGAGCATATGTGATACTGGGGAGCAGTTCAGACCACCGAACTCTGCAACGGACATTTGCAGCTGCCGGGAACAAGGTGCTTCCGGGGTGATGGGGGCCCTTCCTTTCGGCTCCCGTCTGCCCCCGACGTTAATATCTCACTCCCTATAACCCCAAACGATGGACATATCTTGTTTAACGCTTTTATTTTTTGGACCGACGAGTTGTTGCAGTGATTGGTCATGTGGGGTATTTACCTCTGTTCCCCATCCCACCCTCCCCCTTCAGATGTATATATATGTGCTGTTATGCGGAGCTACCACTGGGGTACTGGGGGGGAGTATAGGTGGGATGGGGCTGGGTGTGAGGGGGGTTGGGGTTCCTTTCTGGCAGGGGTGAATGGTGGGGGGGGGAGTCTGGTTATCGGTGGGGGGGGGGGCCCTACTCACATCCTTAGGTCTCTAATGAGTAGGGAGAGGAGTTCCATGGATTGGGGGAGGGGGAAGGTGGGGCGAGGGCAGGGGAGGGCGGGGGGAAGTAGAGGGGGGGGGTTGGGTACAATAAGGGGAGGGAGGAAGGGGGGTAAAAGTGTATGGTTCACCAGGAGTAATTCTCCACCTAGGGGGGGACCTCAGGCTGGGGAGGTTCGCCCACACTATGCTAGCCGGTTTGTGTTACATTTGCTAAGTGTTTACTATCCAACCTGAAGATCATTTCCTGGAATGTCTGCGGGATAGGTAATCCTATCAAGCGATCAAAAGTGCTACAAGTATTGGCGAGATTGAAATGCGATGTCGCCTTGCTGCAGGAGACCCACCAGACAGCCGACGAACATGTAAAATTGCAAAGGACCTGGGTGGGGCAGAGTTGGGGAGCCCCTGCTAAGGGTAGAAAGGGTGGAGTGGTCACACTTATTAGTAAAAAGATACGCTTTGACCTAGCTAAGCAAATTGTTGACTCGGATGGACGCTACCTTTTGCTGTATGGCCATTTGGAGGGCAAGCCGATTGTTCTTGGGAACCTGTATGGCCCTAACGTTTTAGACCGTGCATTTTACGCCCGCCTGGCGTCCCATGTAGAGCAGCTACCTGATGCTCCTTTGATACTAGCCGGAGATCTGAATGGGGTCCTCGACATAGACATGGATACGGATGGGGCAGGGGGTGGACGAGGGCGGGCCCCTACTACGGCTACACTTCGAGAGCTGTGTCGACGCTTGGGGGTCGTGGATCCATGGCGTTTATTACACCCCCTTGAGAGAGACTCCACACATCACTCGCGGGCTCACGGGACTAGTGCTCGCATAGATTATATCTTGCTCTCGGAAGGAATCTTTTCGCAAGTGGATGAGGCGCAGATTGGTCCCACCGAGGTATCGGACCATGCTCCGATCTGGGTGGACTTAGCGTGGGGAGTGGTGGCTGCTACGACGCGTATCTGGCGGTTCCCCACAGGTCTCGACCGTGATTTGGAATTTCAGGCCCATTTGCGTTACTGTTGGGAAGATTTTATGGCCCATCACGAAGTGCATGCTGCGGATCCGGAATTGCTTTGGGAGACTGCTAAAGTTGTCCTGCGCGGTAACATTATTGAGTATGTGGTGCGTAAGCGTAGACGTCTAGCACGGCAAATTGTGCATTTGGAAAAACAACTGGTCAGGGCGCGTCGCCGTTGTGCCGGTGACCCCTCAGGGGTTAACCGTAAACGTTATTGGGAACTGCAAGTATCGCTTAATGAACTTATACATCAGCGAACGAAAAAATCTCATTTTTATTACCGGTATTGTTTATACCAGTTTGGGGACAAACCAGGCCGTCTTCTAGCTCGCTGCCTACGTGGCAGTCGTGGTGTCCGCTCAGTAGCCGCCTTGCGAGACGAGACAGGCCACTTGCATAAAGATAACCGGGCTATAGTGGGACAGTTCCGTTCCTTTTTTCAACAACTCTACGCGCGACGAGCGGGTTCTATGTCCCGAATGCAGGATTATTTGCGAAAACTGAAGTTGCCAAAGTTATCCACGGCACAGCGGGCGGCCCTGGATGCCCCGATCACTATAGAGGAGGTCCGTGGCGTTATCCGGAGGGCACAGTGTTGTAAAGCGCCCGGGCCGGATGGTTTTGGGGCCGAGTTTTATAAGGTGATCGAAGACGTGGTTTCCCCAGTTCTCGTGGACACGTACGGTTGTAGGGCGCAGGCCGGGCGATTCACTTGGGGATCGAACCATGCCTATATTACTCTAATACCCAAACCAGGCAAAGATCCTACTCGGGCGGCCTCTTATCGCCCTATTTCGCTCTTGAATTTTGATATGAAGATTCTGGCAAAAATATTGGCGGATAGATTGGCTTCGGTGCTCAATGGTCTGCTCCACGAGGCACAAGTGGGTTTCGTGAAAGGGCGCTACGCGGTTCGTAATTTACGGAAGATTTTGGCATCCTTAGAATGGGTCCGGGAACGGGAGCTGCCTTCTCTGCTGATCAGCTTCGACGCTGAGAAAGCCTTTGATCAGGTGCACTGGGAATATCTGCAGGGTTTGTTACCATATTATGGACTGGGAGACGCTTTCCGCAGCTTTGTGACACTGTTGTACGCGGACCCAACAGCGGGTATCCTCTGCAATGGCTTGCTCTCCGATCCCTTTTCTCTCGAGCGGGGTACGCGCCAGGGTTGCCCGCTCTCACCTCTACTTTTCGTTTTATCCTTAGACCCGCTGATACGGACTGTGGAGGAATCCGCGTCCATATCGGGGGTGCAGATTGGGGCAGTGGGTTTTAAAACGGCCGCCTTTGCGGACGATATATTGGTTCATCTCACGTCTCCCCAGCGCTCCCTACCATTTCTGTTGGAGGCCTTCTCACTTTACGGGAGATTTGCAGGGTTCTGTATCAACACAGAGAAATCTGAGGCCTTAGATGTGGGGGGTTCACTGCGGGCTCGCTGGTTGGGCACCTTTCCCCTCCGTTGGGCGGACGAGGTTTTCACCTATCTAGGTATAGCGTTGACTAGGGTGCCCGCGACACTGTATAAGACAAACTTTGATCGGGTGTTTCTCAAACTCCGGGCGCAATTGCGGGCCTGGATGCCGCTGCCTCTGTCTCTGTTGGGCCGGGTGGCGGCCTTACAGATGGTTATACTTCCACGCTTACTTTATTGGATTCAAACCCTCCCCGTGTGGTTGTTGCGGCGGGACGTGATACGTCTCGAGCGGGAAGTCCGACGTTTCTTATGGAAGGGGGCCCGAGCGCGCATACCGCTCTCTCGTTTGAGGGGTGGCTGGAGGACTGGAGGAGTGGGTGTTCCGGATTTTTGGAAGTATGCACTAGCTTGTCAAGCACGTCATCTTAGTGACTGGCTGGGGGACACGGCAGTGTATACCCCCAGTGAGTTGGAGCGGGCCTTTATGGCGCCCCATGCCCTTGAAGCGGCCTTGCAGCTACCCGGGGCGCAGTTACCGGCTCGGTTGACCAAGAGTGTGCTTTTACAGGCGATGCGGCGCACTTGGCAGCAGCTAAATAAATTTTGGGGCAGCAATCCTGCGGTGTCGTCTTGGTTACCACTTCGAGGCAATGTCCAGTTTACCCCGGGTTCTGATTCGGCCGCTTTCCTGCACTGGGAAAGAGCTGGTATTGGCCGCTTGGGGAATGTAGTGGATCTGGCAGGGAAGTGTAAGACATGGGTGGAGCTTTCTGCGGAATACGGTTTGAATCGGTCAACTTCCGGTTTTGCTTATGCCCAACTGTCCCACTACGTAGGCTCCTTGTCCCCGGTGGAGCTCCGTGTGGAGCATTCGACACAGATTTTGGAATTTTTCGGCTTGGGCGCAGGGAGCCCCCCGTCTATTGCCGACCTAAAAAAGCGTTTGGATGGCCTTGTACACCCCACGGATTTTTTAGCTGTGGAGCAGGCATGGGCCCGAGACCTGGGGCGGGCGGTTGACCCGGGTTCCGTATCGGCCGCTTTATGCCAAATTCGATGTTTAGCGGAGGGGACCCGTTGGCGGGAGGTGCAATATAAGTCTATCTTGCGTGCCCACTTCTCCCCAAGGAGGGCGCTGCGGAGTCATCTTGCCGAATCCGGCGGCTGTCCTAAATGCTCGTGCTCCTTAGCTGACCTGGGGCATATGTGGTGGCATTGCCCGGTGATACAATCTTACTGGCAGCGCATCGGAGATTATCTTGGTGGACTCTTGCGGCAGCGGGTTACTTGGACAGGGTTATTAGTGGTATTGGATTGCCTGGGACCACTCCACCCTAAGGGGCGGTGGGAGCGTTTTCTAGTGCGTAAGGCTTGTCTGGTGGGGAAAGGACCTATACTCCATCGGTGGAGAGAGGCAGCGGCCCCTACATTTTGTGAATGGCGCAATAGCTTCCATCAGCTTATGCTTTTTGAGCGCCGCCGTGCACTGGGATCCCCCAAGCGTTGGGCCCATTTTCTTTTGGTCTGGATGCCCTATGTTCACAACTTGAGCCCTCTTGCCCGCAGTGCAGTGCTACAGGTTGGATAGAGCTACTCCTGGTTCAGAGTATAGTGGGGTTTAGGGGGTGGGGGGGGGAGGGGGGGTATCTAATAGGTATAGTTTTTTTGTCCGGATTACTTGCCTTGTTTGAGATGCCTGGCCTCCGGCGTTGGATCAGACACCACCACGCTGGAGGGGTTCTGTCATGTACACTAAATTACAAAAAAATTTTTGCTGTTGTTTGAACCTGTTGAATGTTTATACGGTTTGTTTCATTTAATAAACAGATTATACAAAAAAAAAGAAAACAGGGGGCTACAGACCCATATTAGATCTCAGAGAATTGAACAAGTTTCTATTCAAAGAGAAATTCAAGATGATTTCTCTCGGTGCTCTGCTTCCATACCTTCAGAGTCAGGACTGGCTTTGTTCTCTAGATCTCAAGGATGCGTACACCCATGTCCTCATCCATCCAACACACAGAAGGTTCCTTCGGTTCCTTTTTCAAGGAAAGCACTACCAATACAGGGTACTTCCTTTCGGTCTGGCCTCTGCACCAAGGGTGTTCACGAAATGCATGGCAGTAATAGCTGCATTTCTACGCACTCTAGGAATATTCGTTTTCCCATACCTGGACGACTGGCTCATTCGAGCTCCATCCCAGTCAGAGGCCCAGAATTGTCTAATCTGCACAATGCGTGTTCTTCAGTATTTGGGACTGGTAATAAACATCCCAAAATCAAATCTCACCCCTACTCAGTCTCTGGAGTTTATAGGGGCCTTGCTGGATACCACAACTGCAAGGGCCTATCTTCCTCAGGCCCGTTGCCTACGCTTGGTGCAGTTAGCCTCCCAGATACAGTTAAAGTCCCATTTAACTGCTCGAGAGATGTTACAACTCTTAGGCCACATGGCATCCACTGTGCACTGTTGCCGCGCCTCCTGCCCGGGCCGATAGCCAGTAAGCAGGAGGACGTCGCCTTATTGCCCTCCTGGAATAGTGTTCATAAATATGGCTGCCAGCTAGGACTGCTGGGAAATGTAGTTTACTTATTCCTTAGAGCAAATAGTGTGACCACATGGTATTAGGCAAAAACAGAGAATATTTTTATTTTTCGGGATTTCCCCCTCGCATCAAATTCAATAGCACTGAACATAAATTGGATACGTCTCGAAAACAAAGAATAAAGTCCAACAGGTTGTATTCACAGAGTTGGTCACTTTTAACAACAGTTAACTTTGGTACTAGGAACTGGCTTACAAAGCTCAGGCTGTTAACTTTTTCCAAGGTAACTCAACTTTCATAAGAAGACTGTTTTTCTCACATCTTCTTTCACACGGAGGCACACAGCTTCTAAAACGCCCAGTAAGTTTTACTTCTCTTCAGAGCATTGAGGAAAACACATTGGCTTAAAACTTCTGGTTAGTTTTTCTTGCTGTGTCTTTCAGCTTCACACAAACAAGCTTTGCTCTACTTTAAACACTCATTCTTTTACATGTGCTTAGGCTCAGCACATCTCAAACTCGTTAGCTCTGCAATATGAGCACTGCATTTCCTCAGACTCACTTTCATACGGTTCAATGCAGCTTTCTATCTCCATCTCTTCAATGGATTCATTGCAGCTATTTTCAGGTGGAACAGGGTCATAGAGCTTACTACTCTGCTTCTGCAACAACTCATTCAGCTTTGCTAACAAGAGTTTCTTTTGCTCTATCTCAGCAGAGAGACTTTGGCTAGGGAACACAGAAAAGTTATTTTCTCTACCTTTGCAGCTTAGCTGGCTAGCTGAGTTGCTTCCCCCACTAGGAACTGACTCTTTCAGCTTTCTTTCATGCAGGGACTTTGAAACACGCACTTGCCTTGACTCTGAGCCTCTCAGTTCCAATCCTTCCTGCTCAGTGCCATGCTGCCTTCTCTCTTCATACAATTGCCTCTCTCCTGGCAATTTCCCTTTTAGCTGTGTCTGCCTCTGATCTGTTCCTCTCAGATCCAACTGCTCGTCTCTGCTCCTGGTTCCAGCTGCTCTTGTGCTGCTCGTTCCTGCTGCTCTTCTTGCTGACTGCTCAAACACTGCAGTTTTAAACTGACCCTTCTTAGGGACCACACCCTTCTCCCAGCCCACGTGGGAGCTGTTAGGACTCAACCTAGCTCTGACGTGCTGAAGTGGGCGGGGCTTGATACTGGCTGCACTCTGACTCAGAGGTTTGTGGTTGCTAGGGAAACCCTGTTTGCTACCATTTTTAAAGGAACAGGATTCACTTTCTTGCCACTCCATGTCCCCTGAACAGCCTTCATCATCACAGCACGTGGTTCCATATGCTCGCCTTCACATGAGGGCAGCTCAGTGGACTTTGTCCACCCAATGGACTCAGGCATCAGGTTGCCTGTCAGACAAAATAGCAAACTCCAGTCGCCTTTTTTGGTCTCTCCAGTGGTGGAAGTCCTCTCCAAATCTGTTGCTGGGGTCCCCTTTTCAGCAGTCACTACCCCAAGCAACTCTTACAACAGATGCTTCTCCAATGGGTTGGGGAGCTCATCTGCAGGATCTCTCCACCCAGGGCATCTGGTCTCCACAGGAGACTTCTCTACATATCAGTCTCTTGGAACTCAGAGCAATATTCTTAGCTCTCAGAGTGTTCCATTCCCTGCTCAGCTACAGGACAGTCCTCATCCATACGGACAACCAAGTAGCCATGTTCTATGTAAACAAGCAGGGCGGGACTGGCTCTCTGTCGCTTTGCAACGAAGCTTTGCGACTGTGGGCCTTCGCCAGAGAGCATCACATTCATCTTCTGGCAGTATATCTTCCAGGCGTTCAAAACTCTTGGGCAGACAGACTCAGTCGAGTTCTGCTTCCACACGAGTGGTCCCTCCACATGGACCAGGTAGCCAGGATTTTTCGAATTTGGGGAACCCCGGACATAGACCTCATTGCAAGTCCGTGGAATGCCAAACTTTCCCGGTTCTGTTCCAGAATTCCGTGTCAGGGAGTTCAGGCCAAGGATGCCTTCCTCCTTCACTGGGGTCAAGACTTCCTTTATGCCTTTCCACCCATTCCCCTAATTCCCAAAACACTATTCAAGCTTCAGAGAGATCGAGGGACCATGATCCTCATAGCACCACATTGGCCACGCCAAGTGTGATATCCTCTACTTCTGCATCTCTCTCAAGCTCCTTCCCTGGACTTGGGCTCTGCACCAGACCTTCTATCCCAGGAGGAGGGAACGTTGCGGCACCCAAACCCCCAGTTTCTTCATCTCAGGGCTTGGTTGCTGAAGGCCTAGACCTTCAAGGTTTTCATCTCTCTCAGCAAGTCAGAGATATTATTCATGCCTCTAGAAAGCCTTCTACTAGACGTTCCTATGCTTTCAAATGGAAAAGATTTACCATTTGGTGTTCAGAGAAGGGTCTTAACCCTCTTGCAATACCTTTGGATTCTTTACTGGAGTATCTCCTGCATTTATCCCATGCAGGTCTTAAAACAAATTCAGTAAGAGTCCATTTGAGTGCTATTACAGCGTCCCTCAAGCCTCTCAATGGACAGCCTATTTCCTCTCATCCTCTTATAACAAGATTCATGAGAGGCCTTCTAACTAAACCTCCCATTAGACCACCTCCAGTGGCATGGGACTTAAACCTGGTTCTTGGCCAGCTTATGAAGCCACCCTTTGAACCTTTAGCCACCACCTCCTTGAAATTTCTTTCTTGGAAAGTTATCTTTCTCATTGCAGTCACATCAGCACGCCGCATCAGTGAATTGCAAGCTTTGATGGCTAATCCACCTTATACAAGGTTCCATCATGATAAGGTAGTCCTCAGGACCAATCCACACTTTATGCCCAAAGTGGTCTCGCCTTTTCATCTAAACCAAGAGGTATATTTACCTGTCTTTTTTCCAGGACCTCATGCATCAAGTGCAGAGAGGAATCTTCATACCTTGGATTGTAAGAGAGCTCTTGCTTTTTACTTACAAAGAACACAGCAACATAGAAAGTCTTCTCAACTCTTTGTTGCTTTTGATCCTTCTCATTTAGGACTTCCAGTTTCTAAGAGAACACTGTCCAACTGGATTGCTCAGTATTTCTTTCGCCTACCAGAGTAGGAACCTTTCTCTGGAGGGCCATGTCACAGCTCACAATGTGAGAGCCATGGCAGCCTCAATGGCTCATCTAAACTCTGTGTCCATCGACCAAATCTGTCGAGCGGCCACCTGGGCCTCGGTTCATACCTTCACAGCCCATTACTGTTTGGACAAGGACTCCCGCCGGGATGCCTCGTTTGGTCAGGCTGTTCTCAAACACCTGTTCCATTCCTAATCAACTCCTACCCACCTACCCTGGTTGGATACCAGAGATCCATGGGGGGAGGTAGAGTCCTTTTCAAGGACACACAACCTGGGGTCTTCCCCTGACATCTGCAGCTAGGGATTCCCCATATGTGAAGACTCATTCCTGCTTGTTCCTGGAGATAGCACAGTTACTTACCTGTAACAGGTGATCTCTGGGAACAGCAGGAATAAGTCTTCACAACCCACCCACCTCCCCTAGGAGTTGTATCTCTCTATCTTTCCTTTCCTCTCTCTCTCTTTGTCTCAGCTTTAAAACTCGAACTGGAGAGAGGCGGTTGGGAAAGGCGGGAAAGCAGCGCGCAGGCGCTTTGGGATGCTCCGAAAAGCTTTCTTACTGGACGCTGGGGAGCGTTCCAGCGCATGCTCCGTCGGTACCGACGATACCCATATGTGAAGACTTATTCCTGCTGTTCCCAGAGATCACCTGTTACAGGTAAGTAACTGTGCTTTTTTATTTATTTACCGCACAGTTCCTTTTAGTCCCAGTACTGATCACACTCGATTCAGCTATACTATTCAGCGGTCCGATACGCAACACATATACATACATTATGGATGCTCTTACAAAGTTCAGCATTTTACATTTTTTATCAGTATTATACTTTTTTATACTTGTATATGAATGTTTTGTTTTTAAGATGCGTACACCCTGAAGAAGGCATTTAGCCGAAACGCATAGGGGTCTTTTCAATAAAAATAAGCACCTGTGACCTCACCTGTCCCTCGCTTGCTGTGTTTCCTTTCCCAGAGGAACCTGTAGTGGACATCCCTCCACTGTGGGCCCTGACCCTTTGCTGTAGAGGTGATTCTTGTCCTTGAAAGATTATCTTGGTCATTCTTGTCTTAATGTCTCTCTTATGGCAATTTGACTTTCAGGGAAATTCAAGTAAACAGAAAATTTCCCATTAACAAGCACAAGACAAGAGGCAGAGCATAGTGATTGGGTGGGGGGGAGTGCAGAGTTAGGCTCTATAATGTTATCTGTGATAGTGTTTTGAAAGTGTTCACAGTCCTTCAAGAACAAATAACCCTCAGGGGAAGAAAGTAATTTAGAAAACTTGAGTGCCAGACTAGATATTTTAGAAGCCAGAGAAAGCTGTCTTAGCAAACACATATGAAAATTTGCCTATTTTTCCACTTATTTAAGCGCTCTCATGTTTTTGTTGGTTTGTTTGTTTATTTTGCCTTTGATTTAAAATCCCTATACTTTTGACTTTGCTCTCCCTTTCTCCAGATTCTTTCCGCTATCCTGTTCCCCAATAGCTTTCTCTTATTTCCAGCCTCTGCAAAAGAACATAAGAAATTCCATATTGTGTCAGACCTAGATCCATCAAGCCCAGTATCCTGTTTCCAACAGTGACCAATCCAGGTCGCAGGTACCTGGCAGGTTCCCAAAAAGGTACAGATTCCACAGTGCTTGTCCTGGGGTAAGCAGTGGATTTTCCAGGACCTCTTTAATAATGGTTTATAGACTTTATCTCCAGGAATTGTCCAAACCTTTTTTTTAAACCCAGCAATACTAACAGCTTTTACTACATCTTCCAGTAACAAATTCCAGAGTTTGATTACACATTGAGTGAAAAAATATTTTCTCTTATTAGTCTTAAATGGATTACATTGTTGCTTCATTGCTTGTCCCCTAGACTTTCTACTTTTTGATGGTGTAAACAACCGATCTATGTTTACTCGTTCCACTCCATTCATTAATTTATAGACCTCTATCATATTTCCCCTCAGCTGTTCTTTTTCCAGGTTGAAGAGCCCTAACCTTTTAAGCCTCTCCTCAAAGAGGTATCCTTCCACCCCTTTTACCATTTTGGTGGCTCTTCTCTGTACTTTTCTAATTCTGCTATATTCTTTTCAAGACGTGACGACCAGAATTGCACACGATTATTCAAGGTTGCGGCTGCACCATGGAACGATACAGAGGCATTATAATATCCTTTGTTTTATTCTCCATTCCTTTCCTTATGATTCCTAGCATTCTTATGTGCTTTCTTAGCTGCTGCTGCACACACTCTTCTTTTATGGCTCTTTTTAGGCTTAAGCCTGGCAGTGGCTGCTCTCTTCTCATATGTTAGGCACTAAGGAGATCTGGGTCCCAGTGTTTGTCACGCCCTCTTTCAGATGACTGAGTTTAAAAGTTAATAATATTTTGCTTTGGAGATTTTAGTCACAAAATTTGCTTCCATACTGTCCTGCTAGACCAGTCCAGACAAGTGGGTTGGTGGAGACAAAGAACCATGAAAAGCCCAGGTTTCAATGACATCACTCCCATGCCTCTATATGCCTCAGCTACCAGAGGTCTCCAGTATTTCTTTGTCTCCAGCAGATGGTGGATGGACGTTCTCCTCACTGAAGAAAATTCTGAAGATTCGAGAGGAAAAGATTTTTTAAACATTTGTGAATGACCTCCTTGAGGGTGACGCACTCATTTGAGCGCAACATTGGAGGTTCCACTAGACTGTGGTCTTTTCGGTAGTCATAGGAGGAGGGAAAATTGGTTCAGCTCTAGGGCCTATTGAGCTGCCATAAATTAGAAGAATCTGGAAAAGTGCAGCAGCCTCAGCACCCCTCTGTCCCTCCCCTGCAGAAGGCTGTCAAAGGGATCTGTCTGCCAGCCACCTTAAATGCAGTGCTGCAAAAGCCAGCCAAACAGTATCAGGGGAGTAGAGCTGAGTCTGGCATGGATCCTCTGCATGGGGCTCTCAGGGTGTGAGTACCAAGGCTTGATCTTGTCATTGTTCTTGTTGGAGGCTCCTGATTCCGTCTATGTGGGGGACGCAATTTGAGTAGACCGCTGACGACCATTGGCGCAGTGTGGGGGTTTCCTGCTGTTTTCTGCACGTGTTAGTAGTGTTTTCTCCTATTGTGTGCCTAGAACACATGTTGCAGTTAACGCGCACCTTTGGGATGCCACAGCCTTAGTATGTGCTGTTGTGATACTTGCCTTAATTCTCTGTCTGCTTCCAGGAATCGTTGTTTGGCCTATAGCAAGCAAGGTGCCTCATCTCCAGCTTCTTGATCCTGCTCTTCTAGCATTACAACTACTGAGTTGTCCCTGGAGGGATTGTTCCCCCTCTCTACCCCAGGGGTTGTGATTAGTTTAGCCTTGCATGCATAAGGGCAGGAGATGGTGGATGGCGCTGTGGGTAAGGATAACCATCCAGCCGGAGGTTCCAGTGGCCGCACTATGCACTGCTCCCTATCCTCTAGTGGATTGATGGCGACTAGGTCCCTGGTATATGGGAGGGTCATTTCCGCAAGGAGAGGTTCCGGAGTCTGGATTATCTTCCCCTGAATTCTTTTCATTTTTACAATAGGCCTAATCATTCTAGCGTGGAAATTCAGACTCTGCGGTCTCCAGGTTCCTCCGAGTGCTATCTCATGAGGGGCAGGTTGAGAGTGGAAGCCCTGTTCGATTGCCTATGGCTGTGTCCCTGGCAAAGGGCATCCCTTGGTGATGGGGATAAGCTGGGATCTGTCCGAGATCTGGGCTGTGGCTTGGATTCAGATGTCTGATGTGAATGAAGAAGTACACCCACCTTCAGAGGCTTGTGAGGAGATCAATGTTATCCACCTGTTCTGGAAGGAGGAACTGGATCTGAACAGCCTAATCAACACCTGGGATCACACTCTTAGAACTAACTCCCAAACAGCAAATATGACAAGAAAGTCCAACCATCGGACACATGCAGCTTGGTAATGAACTGAGAACATCCCTCCTCCATCTTCGTAGACTCGAAAAACGCTGGAGACGATCCCACTCTACTGACGCCTACACAGCCTACTGCAAATACCTAAAAAAGCATCGCCAGGAAATAACAGATCGAAGGAAACAATTCCATACTAATCTCCTAAAGCAATCATTAAATAAACATCATGATCTCTTCAACATTGTAAAGACAATGGCAAAGGAACCAACTCCCCAACACACTCAAACGATACATCCACAAGATTATGCTGACTATTTAAAATCAAAAATGAAGAAAACAACCAACATCTACATCACAGAACCAACAAATATAGACAAGCTATCACAGTCAAACATACTAACCAAGTTCAACGCATTATCAACCAGAGAAATTGAAAACACCATTGCATCAATAAATGCTACCACTGCAGCAAATGATCCATGTCCAGCGGCCTGGATAAAAAACATTAGATATGAAGTAAGCTTCTTCATACACAATATCCTTGAACAATCTTTCTCAACCGGAACCTTTCCTCAGTGCCTTAAACAAACCTCAATTAGACCATTACTGAAAAATAACAAATTAGACCCCCTAAAAGTAGAATCCTATAGGCCAATATCCAGCATCCCGCTGCTAGCGAAAATAATTGAGAAAGTGGTACAACGTCAAATACAACAACACATAGACACTGAAGCCCCACTGGACATTGCACAACATGGATTTAGAGAAGCCCACGGAGTTGAGACCCTCCTCATCACTCTATTCAATACATTAATCACAGGAATAGATAATATCCACCAAGGATTTATCCTTATATTCATGGACATCTCAGCTGCGTTTGATTCAGTAAGCCATCAAATACTTATCCATCGCCTTAAGGAAAAAGGAATACTTGGAACCGCACTTGACTGGTGTATATCATACCTAAATAACCGTTGGCAACAAGTAAGAATTGAGGAAAAAACATCTGAACCATTTCTGCAAGATCAAGGGGTACCACAAGGATCATCGCTTTCAGCACTAATGTTTAACATATACATGCAACCGATCTGTGACCTCATCCGCTCTTTTAATGTTACCTGCCTAGCATATGCAGATGACATTCTCTTATACATGCCATTCTCCATCAACCACCCTGATTTTACACCTTTGATAAAATGCTTTGAATCAGTGGAAGACTGGCTCCTCTCACAGAACCTAAGAATCAACCATAGCAAGACCGATGTTATGTTTATCACAAGGGACCAAAACTTCACACCTCCCACTACCTTAAAGATAAAGGATAAGGAATTGACAGTAAAACCTACGATACGATACTTAGGTATTACCCTTGACCAGCGCCTCAACATGAAGACCCACATAAAAAACATAACAAAACTAATATATCACAAGATAAGCACACTACGCCACTTAAGACCTTTACTTGAACCTACAGACTTTAGAACTGTCTACCAAGCCTTGGTAATGCCTCATCTCGACTTCGCAAATGCAATTCTACATGGTCTCCCGCAATCATCTTTAAATCCTCTACAACTGGCGATGAACACCGCTGCTAGAGTACTCGAAGGAATATCAAAGACAGACCACATAACTCCAATTCTAAAAAGACTCCACTGGTTACCAACCAACGCAAGAATCCACTACAAGATACTAATCACTACTTTCAAAGCCCTAAACAATCAAGCACCATCAACGATCGCCAACCTTTTACACACACAGACTCCCAATAGATCCAGAAGATCAACTGCTATAAACTCATTAACAATCCCAAGACAAACAGTCAGATACACTAAGGAAACATCTAAAAGAGCCTTCAGCATTCATGCCCCAATAGCTTGGAATGCACTCCCACCAGAACTGAGAGCCATAACTAGCCTAACACAATTCAGAAAAAGTCTCAAACACCACCTCTTCTTAAGCTATTTCCCAATTTAGTTTTGCACAAGAGAAACTCTACACCCATACTCAGGTCAAGTCAACTTCAACTGTGATTAATGTATATAGACTATTGTATATAGTTACATAGTGTACATAGTTTCCCTTTATTACCAAGTTCAATTTCCTGTTACTTGTAAAATGCACTACAGTTTTCTGTATGTATATGTTTGGTTCAATGTAAACCGCGCTGATGATAATAGTGCGGTATATAAGAAATGTTAAATAAATAAATAAAAATAAATAACTGGAGACATCGATTCTCAGGGTCTCATCCACCTTAAGCTTGGTAGTTGTTCCAGGCACAGAGTAGGAACTGTGGATGCATCCATTCCTGCAAGGTATGCGGAAATCTACTACTGTCTTCCCAGCCTGGTGGAGGAGAGGCCATAATGGCTGTCCTGGGAAGAAGTCTGAAGGATTTTGTTGTAGGTGAAGGTGATAACCCTCCCTCACCATCTGCAGGACCCACCTGTCCGTGGTAATTTTGGATCATTTGTGGGCAAATGAGGCCAGTCGATGCCCTGTGGGCTGAGGCGGCACTCCTAGGGGAGTTCAGGGAGTCAAAAGCTTCCCCTGGTTTGGTGGGAGCTGGTGTCTGAGGCTCTTGGGCTTCCGGGGCCCATGCCCCTGGCTCTTAAGCTGTGGAACCTGGTGCAGCTGCCCTGAGTAGGACTGATAGGGCCTGGCCTGGTGGTAGCCCTTTTTCCTTTGGAGGAAAAGGGCACTTTTCCCCAAGACGTTTTTCTTGGGGAGGGCAGAGGTCTTTCTGGACAGTCTTTGCCGGGTGACCACCTCGGCCTAGACCTCCTTGTTGGACATCGGTTTTCCGAATAGGTTCTTGCCATTGCAGGGAACATTGAGCAGTTTTTCCTGCACCCACTGCTCGAGGTTTGCAACAATGCCTGGCACCGAACGCCGATGCCCGCTGCTGCTGCCCTGGCTGCCGACTCAAACTCATTGAGGGCAGCCCTCAAGAGGAATTTAGAGCAATCCCGGATGCCCGCCACAAGGGACTGGAACCTCTGGAGGGGTTCCCTGGCAAGGCCTGCCGAGAACCCCAAGAGCTCCTGAATCAGACCTTTCAAGTACATCCCTATGTACAATTTGTATGCCTATATGCGGCACCTGAGCATGGTGCCCTGGTAGCACTTGCAGCCCAGGGCATCAAGGGCCCGGTCCTCCCTGCCAAGGGGGAACTGAAAAGTAGGATTTTGACTCTTCAGTTTCTACATCGAGGACTCCACCACCATAGAGTTGTGGGGGAGTTGTGGCTTATGGAACCTGGGGCCCTTCCAGATGCGGTAGATAGCATCCAAGTGCCGACTAACCACCGGCACCGAGGCCGGGGACTCTCACATCCTGAGTTCTGTCCAAGGATGGGCAGAACTGGCACTGTGAGAGTCTCCTTGGGAGGGGACTCATATTGCAGGATTTCGAGCTCCTCGGTGCACAGGTCCTTCTCAGACTCCATCTGGTTCGAGTGCACCCAGGCCATGTCACGGACGAAGTCATGAAAAGCTGTGTCCTCAGGCGGAGAGTGGTGCCTAGGCTCTGGGGGAGATGGCTCGGAGGGGACGTCCCTGTGCTGGGAGGTCTCCGGAGAGACCTCATCCTCAGTTTCTCAATCGGATTCTGAGGGCGTCGGAGTCCACCTCAGAGGCAGCCCCGAGAAACCAGGGTCGGACTTCTGAAAACTTGGCAGGGAAGACCGGATCTCAGAAGAGCGTGACCGAGACCTCGATCGACGCCGAGGACTTACCCAAGGTCGATGGTGCTCAGAGCCTAGATCGATGCCCGGGGACGCCTCCGAGGTTGGGTGGCCCAGGGTTGGGGTCGATGATGCCAGGACCCTGGACCTCAATACCCGCTGCAAGGCCAAGATGGAGGAGAGGCTCTGCTCCATGGCCGCCATTCGGGGCTCGAGGCCCAGCGGTTGTGCAGCCAGCATGGACACCGAAGGCCTCTGGTCCGACGCTGGTACTCCGGAGAGTGCATCCTCGAGGAGAACAGGTTCACGGGTCCTGGTATGGTCTCTGCCAGCCGAGGATTCTTGTCTCAAACTTTGAGGGTGCTGTTCGGAGTCACCCGAGTCCCAGCGAGGGACCTTGCCCAGCTTCAGTGAAGGCATCTCCTTCGGAACCACCTTCTTGGGAGGGTCAAGGGCTGCACCAGAGGAGCCTCTGCCACTGCTGCGGGATTCAGAGGATGCCTGGACCTCCCACAAAGGGCCGACTTTGGGGTTCGGCAATGAGGAAGCTGGGGCAAAGTCAGACCTGGGAAACAGCTTCACCTGCAACTCCGACCGCCTTTTGTTTGTCTTTGGGGTTATGGCCTGGCACTGGTCGCAAGTGGAGCTGTTGTGGTCTGGGCCCAGGCAGTGAAGATAGCAGTCATGAGTGTCAGTAACTGAGATAGTCTGACTGCAGCAGTCACACTTACTGAACCCACCGGGAGTCATGATGGGAGAACATCTGGCCGGGGTCAAAGACCCCTGGGCGAAAAAAGGCGTGAAGGTCGGTCGAGGTGGAACCTCAAGAAAACGAGAAAAAAGAGGAGCCGAGATCGGCACCAGTGGTGCCGCCTTGAGGTGGGAAGGGAACAGATACGCAAACTGGACAAATGGAAGGAATTTTAGAACTTTTTCCAGGAGAGTAGAAGACCACCTCTGTTGAGCTCCACGGAAAAAAGGAGACTGAGCAAGTTGGCACCCTTGAGCGGGAAAGGGACCACGCATGCATGATAACATTCCCAAAGGCTTTCTTTGATAGCTGGAGAAATGCTCCATGCAGGCTCCATAGTCACTGACTTCACCCATAAGTGAGGACTGACTTCCTGCTTGTTCCTGGAGAAAAAGTATTTCCTGACGTTGCCTTTCAGTTTGCCCTCTTGCAGTTTCATGTTATGCCCTCTAGTTTGACAGCTTCCTTGTCTTTGAAAAATGTTTGTTTGTTCACTAAGACTCTAAGTATTTAAAGGTTTCCTTTGAAATCTGGGGAAATGCTCTGTCGGCGCCAACGTCACCCATATGTGAGGACTGATTCCCGCTGTCCCTGGAGAACACCTGTTTCAGGTGAGTAACTACGCTTTCACTGAAAGGTTGGTGGATGCTTGGCATGCTCTGCCGATGGACATGTTGGGGACAAATACAGTGACAGAATTCAAAATGGCATGGGACAGACACAGTGGATCCCTTTATAGCAACAGGCACTCCTCTTGCCACCTTGCTGGGCAGACCAGATGGACCATGGTCTTTATCTGCCATCATATGCTATGTTATTATTCTGTTCGCAGCAGGCTTCTAGAGTTTGGGTTGATCTTCATCAGCAGTTTGAGCTCAGGCTGTCGCTCTCAATGATGGTGAAGGCCAGCTTGCGGTGGTCGTCTGGGGAATGCCATGCTACTGAACGATTGTTCATGGATCCTTCTGGCGATTAATACCAGTTACTCAGGCTGCGAAGCCTATTGCTAAGGCCGAACATCCCGGGACTGTTGGAACCGTGAGGAGGCGGAGTGATCTATCAACTGCCCTGAAGCAAGGGCTATCAGATTGGCTGTTCTGGATCTTTGACCCCCAGTCGAGGGCTGGGCATTTCACGTGTTCTCAGACACGCCACGGTGGTGGCTTATGTTGACTGGTGAGGCAGCACGAGGAGATGGCTCTTCTGTTTGCCTGGATGGCGAAGAGCCTCCTAGTTTGTTGGCTCTACACGTTGTGGGGTGGATACTGTGAAAACAGATTTTCTCAGCAGGCACTCTCTAGTCCCAGGTGAGTGGGAGATGAGTCAGGTGGTGTTTTCAGTTGTTTCTGTGCTACTGGGGTCACCCCAAGAGGGATCTAATGGCAGCCTGTTCCAATGCCAAAGTGTGCCGCTTCTTCAGTCACTGCATGGAGACAGGGTCAGAAGGCCTTGGTGTCCTGACTCAACCTTGACCAGGACAGCACCTTCTGTAGGTGTTTTCTCCATGGCCCCTGGTGGGGCATGTGATTCGGCGTATAGAGGGCCATCCAAGAAGGATTATTCTGGCAGCACCGGGTTGGCTGAGAAGAATGTGATGCGCAGATCTGATGCGGCTCCTGTGAGCACCACTTCTCTGCTTGCCTCCGTCTCTGGGCTTATTGTGTCAGGGGCTGGTTGTCCTGGAGGGCCTGGCTCCCTTCTTGCTTAGCTTCTGTAAGTAAATGGTTAGCATATATGGACTCTCTCCAGCAGTAGTGTTCCACTCTGCTCAGAGCCCAGAAGTGGTCTACCAACCTGGAATAAGTACAGGTCTCGTGCGGCGCACAGTGGCTGGCTCCTGAAATGGCCAAGATGCCATCTCTGTGGCCTTTAATGCAGGATGGACTGGAGAAGGGCCTTTGTTAGGTTTTTATTTTTTTTTTTCTTAGCTTCCCTGAAGGTTCAGGTGGCAGCTTTGGCCTGCTTCAGAGGGCCATTGGCTGGTAAGTCTCTATCCATACACCCGGATATTTCGTGCCTCCTTCGGAAGTGGGGGATGTGGCTTCTGCATCCTCCCCTATAGTTTTGTGTTTCCTTCCTGGGATCTCTGTATAGTGCTCGGAGCCCAGATGTCGGAGCCTTTTGAACCATTGAAGCATGCTACTCTACAGGACTTGACATTCAAGACAAGTCTTTTTTGGTTGCGATTGTTCCACAAGGCGGTTTTCCGAGCTGCAGGCTCTGTCTTATCAAGATCTTTATCTATTTTTTTCTAACTAGGCATTTCCATTCAGCCTGTGCCTGCCTTCTTCCCTGAAGTGGTTTCTCCCTTCCTGTCAACCATGCGGTTTGCCTGCCCCCCTCCTCTAAGGAGCATTGTCGGGAGATTGGTAGGATTTTCACCTTGTGGATGTCAGGAGAATGCTTTTCTGGTTCTTGGAGGTTACAAATTCTTTTCAGAAATCAGACCGTCTTTACGTGCTGTTTGCTGGCCCCCATGCAAGGTGACGTGGTGGTTGTCTGCTTTGGGCGCTGGGTTAAGGAGGCCATTGCCTTGGCGGATCTGTTGCAGAACCTGCCGGTTCTGGAGGGTTTGCGTACCCATTCTACCCAAGTCAAGCAACCTTGGAGGTAGAGCAGAGCTCAGTAGTCCCTGCAAACATTTGTTGGGCAGCAACGCGGGCATCACCTCCACCTTTTGTCAAGCATTTCCGCTTTGATGTCCACGCTCTGGCGAACACCACCTTTGACTCTAAGGCTTTGCAAGCTGCTGTGTTTTCTTCCTGCCCATGGGAGGCATAGCTTTGGTACGTCTTACTTATCTGGACTGGTCTAACAGGACGATATGGAAGGTGACATTTTACTCACCAAATAATGTTCTGTCCTTGAGTCCTGCTAGACCAGTCCAGGGTCCGCCGCTAGAACTGTTTGCTCTGTTCTGAGGTGGTACTTTTGGGTCCACTATGATTCCTACATTTAGCTCTACAAGTTCATCTTTTACGAGCAGCTTTCTCTTTATGCCTTCCTGTATATAGTTCTCTACTGTTTGATTGCTCATTGCCCAAGATGAAGTTGTCCGAAGCCTGTCATTTATTTATTTATTTATTTAGCTGTATTTATATACCGCTTTTCACCGGGTCAAAGCGGTGTAACATAGAGGGTGGGGGAATCACCGAGGAGGCAACATTGATGATTTTGCTATGGGACATACTTAGAACATGGGACAGACGTTGGTCAGACAAAGACATGGGACAGATATTGGACATGGACGGGTTGAAGTGGCTTTGAGTTAGAGGTTCATTGTGTTGAGATCAGGGGTTCGCGGGTTTTTTGGTGGGGTCTGAATTGAGGTATTCCTGGAAAAGGATGGTTTTGAGCTGTTTTCTGAAGGATAGTAGGTCGGCATTGTTTCTAAGGTAGCTCGGTAGAGAGTTCCATAAGGTTGGAGCATAGAGTTCAAAGGCTCGATTGCAGGTCCGTTGCGAGCATTTGGTTCTTTTGTGAGAGACAGTGAGGGAAACGCTTGAGGCTTGTCTAGTAGATCTGCTGTGAGCTGGATGAGCCAGTAGGGCACGAAGCTGTGTGTCCTGTTGTTTGATGGATAGCTTTGTGGGTGAGTAGGATGGCTTTGTATTTTGTCCGTGCTTCGAGGGGGAGAATGTGTAGTTCTCTCAGAATTGGGGTGATATGGTCAGTTTTCTTTGCGCTCTGGATGATTCTCGCCATGGTGTTCAATGCAGTTCGGAGGGGGTTGGTCTGTGTAGCTGGAAGGCCATGGTAGATTATATTGCAGTAGTCGAGATGTGGGAGTGTCATGGCTTGCATCACTGTTCGGAAGTCTTGGTGTTCCAGGAGGGGTCTGAGCCGTTGCACTGTTCTTGCCTTATGAAATATAGTTCCGGAGGTTTTGGTGATCTGTTGCTTTAAGGTGAGGGCTTGGTCAATGATAATGCCCAGGTATCTTATCTGTGGTTGTATTTTGATGCTTGTAGATCCAATATTGAGGTGTGTGGGTGGTGTGAAGTCTGGGTCCTTTGTCACTATGAGGGCTTCAGTTTTCTTCATGTTGACGGATAGGTTGTTTGTAACCAGTCAGATATTGCGGTGAAGCATGCTGATAGGTGGAGGTTTGTTGGGTTCGTGGTGGTAATGGGGGCGTAGAGCATGATATCGTCAGCATAGATGTGGAAGCTGACGTTGTGGGTGCGTATGACTGTGCAGAGTGGCTGGAGGTAAATATTGAAGAGCATAGCTGACAGTGTGGATTCTTGGGGTACTCCCTGGTGTTGCTGGAATGGGGGGGAGGTTAAGGCGCTGGTGCGGATTAGTTATTGTCTGTTAGGTAGGATTGAAACCACTTCAGCACGGTGTCTTTGATCCCAATAGTTTGTAGTCTTTGTATGAGGATGTTGTGTGAGATGGTGTCGAAGGCTGCAGATATATCGAGGAAGATCATGGCGTATCCAGAGTGTCTTCCTTGAGTTCCTGTGAGGAGGGTATTCATCAGCGTGGTCATGAGGGTCTCGACTCCATGTAGCGGGCGGAATCCGTGTTGTTGAGGGTCCAGTATGTTGTTAACATCCAGGTGTTCCTGAAGCTGCTGCTGGACGATTTTCTCGATTATTTTGGCTGTGAAAGGTAGACTTGCTATGGGTCTGCAGGATGCAGGGTCTAGGGGATCCAGGTTTTGCTTTTTCAAGGAAGGACGGATGATCGTGGTTTTGAGGGCATCAGGCATGTGTCCTCTGGAGAAGGATTCACTAACAATACGGGTTAATGGTGTGCTCAGCTCGTTTTTTGATTTCTTTATCCAGTCGGTGGGGCATGGATCCAGCGGGGAGGTGGTGGTGTGGAGGCAGGAAATTGTGGTGGAAACTTCTTCTGTTGATGTTTCCTTGAAGGTGGCCCAGTCACTGTGCAAGTTGGGGTGGAGGTTCTCTGTAGTTGTCTGTGAGGCTAGCTGCAGGTTTTGTGGTCGTTGTAGTTGTTTGTATTGTCGGGCCAGCAGTTCTGGTGGAATCTGCGGTAATTGGTCGGAGTTGTGTGGCGTTTTTGTCAGCTTTTTGATTATCTGAAAGAGCTCGCGGGGTTTGTTTATGGAGGTATTGATGATTTTCATGTGGTAGATTTTCTTTGCTTTGTCAGTCTCGTAGTGATATGTGTTGAGTTCGTATAGGTATTTTATATTGTCATTTTCGTTGTTGGTTTTTCTCCATTTTCTTTCAGTTCTCCTGAGATTTGTTTTTAGCCTTCGGAGACTGGGAGTATACCATCTGGCTCTTGAGGAAGGGGGTCTGGTGATGGTTATGTTTGACGCTGCAGACGCTGTGGAGATCGTAGTGTTCCAGTTGTCTATGAGGTCATTGATGTCATTGGAGTTTGTTTGTAGTTTGGGTAGAATTTGTTCTAAAAAGTCCTCTTTGTTAAATGGTTTGAATCGTCTTACGTTTTGTCCATCATCCCTGTTGGTCTTATGTTGGTATGTGTAGGATAAGGTGATGAAGTGATGGTCAGACCAGGGTATTGGCGAGATCCGTGGGTTTTTTGCTGAAGCGGTGGACGTGGAGTTGAGGAAGACGAGGTCCAGTGTGTTGCCTTTTTCGTGGGTGGGTTTCTGTATAATCTGTACTAGATCCATTGCAGACATAGCAGTGTGGAAGGTTGTTGTATGTTCTTCTTGAAGTGATGGGAGGTTGAAGTCTCCTAGGATGATTTGTTCCTTGGTCGAGCCGGTGCTTTCTGATATGTGTTGTAGTAATCTTGGTAGGTCAGTGGTTGCGGTGGGCGCACGGTAGATCAGACATATCGAGAGGTGTTTGTTGGTGAGGGTGAGGAGATCTGCTTCAGTGGTGGTCTCGGAGAAATGGGTTCTGAGGTGGAGGTCGGTTCTTGCTATGATGGCAACACCCCCTCCTTTGGCGTGCTCTCGGGAGCAGTGGTAGAGGGTGTATCCATCTGGGGCTAGTTGGTTCATTAGTATCGTGTCTGTGTCGGTCAGCCAGGTTTCTGTAATGC
This sequence comes from Ichthyophis bannanicus, assembly GCA_033557465.1. Taxonomy (NCBI): domain Eukaryota; kingdom Metazoa; phylum Chordata; class Amphibia; order Gymnophiona; family Ichthyophiidae; genus Ichthyophis; species Ichthyophis bannanicus. The sequence continues at coordinate 232,226,008 of CM066036.1, forward strand.
ATAGGATGCCTATCTGCTCAGTTGTGATTAGGTCACGGAGCATGTGGTATTTATTTCTAACAGAGCGTGCATTGATTAGGGAGATGGTGATGTGGAGATTGGGTGGGGGTATGGTGATGTGGGTGGGTGTGTGCTGAGCGTGTGAGTGAGTTTGTTGCGGTTTGTGAGTGAGTGTGGGCCGAGTGACTTGGATGGGCCAGAGTAGGTTATTGAGTGCGTTGGGGGGGGGGGGGTAGAGGGTCAAGAGGGGGGTGAGGAGGTAGATGGGGGCCAAGAGAGGTGGCATAATCGTTGAGGGTACCTGGTGTTTGGGGACCAGGCTGGGCTTTGGTGTAGATTTCGTTGAGTGCTGAGGTCTTTGGTTGTCGTTGCTGTATCTTCGGTATTGTAGTGGATCGCTGTTGTGGTGGAATGCCGGTGTAGTGGATCGTGGTGTTTCTTGTTCTTTGCACTGTTTTTGTGCACCGGTGTTCTTGTTGATTTAGAAGTTGATTGCGCCTCTGTGCCGCGCCTAAGGGCCACGCCAAAGGGCCCTCAGGCGCGGGCCCGCCCCGCAGGGACGCCGCTTTTAAAGTGGCTGCAGCTGCCGGGTCGGGTCTCCCACTGCCCCGATTGGGCAGGAGTGTTGCTGGGGGCGGGCTGGCTGCAAGCGGCTCCCTCGGAGCAGGGACGCCGCTTTTAAAGTGGCTGCAGCTGCCGGGTCGGGTCTCCCACTGCCCCGATTGGGCAGGAGTGTTGCTGGGGGCGGGCTGGCTGCAAGCGGCTCCCTCGGAGCAGGGACGCCGCTTTTAAAGTGGCTGCAGCTGCCGGGTCGGGTCTCCCACTGCCCCGATTGGGCAGGAGTGTTGCTGGGGGCGGGCTGGCTGCAAGTGGCTCCCTCGGAGCAGGGACGCCGCTTTTAAAGTGGCTGCAGCCTGCCGGGTCGGGTCTCCCACTGCCCTGATTGGGCAGGAGTGTTGCTGGGGGCGGGCTGGCTGCAAGCGGCTCCCTCGGAGCAGGGACGCCGCTTTTAAAGTGGCTGCAGCTGCCGGGTCGGGTCTCCCACTGCCCCGATTGGGCAGGAGTGTTGCTGGGGGCGGGCTGGCTGCAAGCGGCTGGGGGCGGGCTGGCTGCAAGCAGCATCTGTCATGCTTTGGGACAGATACTGAAGAGACCGCTGAAGCGTATAGAGGTATGGGAATGATATCATTGAAACCTGGGCTTCCTGGACTTTTTATTGGTTCTTTGTTTCTGCTAGTAGGGGGACACAGCCCACTTGTCTGGACTGGTCTAGCAGAACTAGAGGAAAGGATATTATCTGGTAAGTAAAATGTCACTTTTTGCACCATTGGTTTGTAACTGAGCATAATTCAGTGGGATTTGCTCCTAAAATTGAGATATGCTATATTAGGCAAAGCAGGAAAAGACTGAAGACACTGCAACATTTATGCACATCCAAGTACAGGTATGTATGGAAATGATTTTTTTTCTTTTAGATGGTTGTGATCAGCACCTGTGTGAATATAATCAAAGAATTAAATAGGTTTTTGAGTTAAGTGTACTGAAAAACAGTCAAGTTTCATGTCATGAGAGATCTAGCTAAGATAGATTATTCCATGCTATCCATTAAAATTGGTTTCCCTTCTTTTGTTCTCTTGTCTCAGATGTAGATCAAGATCTAATGGATCGCCTCGCTGAAATTAACAATACTCTGTCAAGTCAGCTGGGCCGTCTGGGGAACATCCAGAAGACTGTGGCGGAAACAGAAGACTTGGCACAACAGGCTCGTAACAGGATGGAGAACACTGAGAATCTGATTGAGATCGCACGTGGCGAGTTAGAGAAGGCAAAGGTGGCCGTTGCCAATGTGGTAAGGATGGAGAGATCAGAGGCAGAGAAAGACTTGCTTTATAATTTACCAATTAAGGTGCATCAGCACAGTTGGCTGTGAGGTACATGCTTCCAAACAAGGTCTACTGACTTTGGAAGTTTTGAAATCCTTAGAGTTCTGTGCTTTAGTATCACACTTACAAGGACATATCTAGAGATTGTGGCAGATATGTTCTATCTCAGAAACATGTACAGACCTGGAAACAGGGTGTGTCTTGCACATAGAGCTGAAAGATAGGAATTGTGCCTTCAGGCAATATCCTTTCTCTGAGGTCAAGAAGGATATCATAGTCCTCTTGAATGGCTGATGTCATCTGATGGGGTCCTGAGCAAAGAAAAATGGGGTTGGGGGAAGCTATAGAGCTGTATGGTGAGTAAGAACATAAGATATGCCATACTAGGTCAGACCAAGGTCCATCAAGCCCAATGTCCTGTTTCCAACAGTGGCCAATCTAGGTCACAAGTACCTAGCACTTTCCCCAGAAGCCTCAGGTTCCACAGTGCTTGTATTGGGACAAGCAGTGGATTTCCCGTGTCCTCTTTAATAATGGTTTATGGACCTTTCCTCCAGGAACTTGTCCAAACCTTTTATTAAACCCAGTTACACTAACAGCTTTTATTACATCCTCCAGTAACGAATTCCACAGTTTGTGTTGAATGAAAAAATATTTTCTCTTATGTGGGTTATACTGTAGCTTCATTGCATGTCCCCTAGTCTTTCTACATTTTTTAAACTTTATTTTAATTAAATAACTTGTACAATATAATTCTTTTCTATCATATATCATATCACATCACATCACAACAGAAAACGTCACCTATTCTTCCCCCTCCTAAAGCCTCCCCCTTTTACTGCACATACTTCCGAATATATGGAGCCCAAGTCTTCTCAAATTTACCTATTTTATTGCACCGCAAGGCCATCAGCCTTTCCATAATATACATATCATGCAGATGAGTTTTCCGAGAGACAGCTGTTGGCATAGACACCGCCTTCCAAAACAGGGCAGTTTCACCTCTCACTACTAACACACAGGCTCTTGCAAATTTGCCTTTCTCTCCAGCCCACCCATCTCCTCCCACTCCTAGAAGGACATTCCCCATTTCCCAATCTACGCTGTTCTCCACCATCTCCTTCCTTCTGAATTGTCTGCCAATACCTCCTTATGCTTGGACAATCCCACCACATGTGGTGGTACGTGCCCACTTGCCAAAAGTTCCCTGGGTTTCCAGGTTCCAAGATGGCGGATGAGTAGTTGCTGGCTGTCGGTGAGCGGAGAGGTTGTGAGGTGGACGCCGTACTAATGGGGAAGAAGAGGAAGCAGTCTACATCGAAGCCCCCGGTATCCTCGACACCTTTAGGTGGTTCGGTGCAATCCTCAATTGTGCCTTTCTGCACCCTGCGTCCAGCTGTCATGGCTTCAGCGGTTCCTCTGTGTGGTTTAGAGGAGCTGAGCAGTGATAGCGTGGATTTGAGTCCAGCTCAGTTGTTGCCGCCGCAACCCAGAGGAGATTGGGAGGAGGGAGCAGACGCGGGAGTACCTCCGGGTCAGGAGGTCGAGGCTGTGTCCGGGGGCTCCTCCTCTTCAGTGGCGTCGAGCTCTGGTGTTCAGCGGGTTGGAGTGGTGGAGAAGACGCCCTCCAACGAAGAGGTTTCGGGAGGTGCCCGACGGAAAATCATAGTACCAGGAGCGGTTGAGACGCGGGTGATTTGCGGCTTGAAGAAACCAGCCAAGGTGACTTTAGACTGCTTATGGGAGGCGATCTCTTCTCTCCAATCATCCCTTGCTCCAGTGGTGGGTGTTTTATCGCAAGAGTTTCCTCTTCTTAAGGGTCGTGTACTGCGGTGGAGGCAAAGTGTGCTGAGCAGGCTGACAAGTTGACAAAACTTGAGTCAAAAGTGGAAGAAATGTGTGTAGTGGGTGATAATGTTTCCAAGGAACGTTTGATTACATTAAGGAGGTTGGAATTCATGGACAATTCCTTAAGGAGGAATAACTTACGTTTTTTGAACTTTCCGAGGTCACCATTGTTAGAACCCTTGGCTCTGGTGTGTAAATACCTCGCTGAGGTCCTCCTGATGCCACATGATAATTTGCCACCCATCGTCAGGGTTCAATATGTTGCTGTTGATTTGAGTTCTGTGGCTGAGGGGGGCTCAGGGGGGAAGGGCGGACCGGGCCAGATGGAATTGTCTGAATTCCTAGAGTCTTCTTTGGAAGTAGTGACCAGTAGAGCAACTTTGTTAGTCAGCTTTGCTTTTGAATCTGACCGCAATACGGTCCTTAGGCTTTATTTCCGTAGATTATTCTTTTCCCAGTTCATGGGTTCAAAAATTTTAGTACTCCCCGACTTGTCAAGGGACACCCAGAAGAGGCGGAAAGAATTTCTGGCTTTACTCCAGAGAGTTACCGCCCTGGGTGCCCAATTTAAATTGAGGTATCCATGTAAATGTGCTGTGTTATATCAAACTAAGCATTTTCTTTTTTTTGAACCTGTGCAACTTTTGCAATTTCTTCAAGCTAGGGAACAGGGGGGTGAGGGTTTAGCTCCTGTATTGGCTGCCATGTGAGTTATTCTTTGCTCATGAGATGATACTTTGTTTTTCCTTTTCTTTTTATTACCTGTTTGGAACCTTATTGGGGTGGTTTCTTCTTGGGGACTAAATTTTAAATAGGGGATATGTTATTTTGGGTGGTTGATTATTATTGCTATTTGGATTTTTTTTTTTGTTTTCCCGTTATTTATTTTGTATGCTGTTTGTATGCTACATATGATTTTTGCTTTTTGAATATATTGTAAATTGCATAAAATTTAAATTAAAAAAAAAAAAAGTTCCCTGGGTTTCCCAGTATCATTTTACTAAGTCACTCGGGGGTTAGATATTATCTATAGAGTACTTTATAGTAATTCTCAATGTAGTTAGCGGACACTACTTCTTTACCCAAACGTTTAAACACCCCTTTCCATTGGTGCTCCTCCCAATTCTGGCCCATATCGGGGTCTCATTATGTTTGAAAACAGACTCCCCTCCTCCCCCTTGGTTTATTCAGCAATTTATAAATTTGCAACATCATCTTCCGCCTAGCCCTCAGATAGCAACACAAGCACTCAAAATAAAATCAGTGCGCGCTTGTAATATCACTTACTCCCCTGCTTCTCCCTTAGCCAGTGTCGGAGCTGTAGATACTCATATCGTCTCTGGGACCTAGACCATACTGCTGCTGTAGATCTTCAAATGTCTCAAACGTGCCCTCTGGACATAGTTGCTAGATAGTCTTGAGCCTGTCTTTTCCCCGCATTTGAACAGAGGGCCCAGAAGCCCCAGCCCAAAGGTCGCGTTAATTTGAATAGATTGTAGCAGGGAGTAGGCAGACAAACATTTTGCAGCACCCAGCCCACCGCCAAAGAGATTCTACCTGAACTATAAAGGGCTGGAGCACTTAACCCCCCCCACCTCGCCCTTCATTCCAAATTAAATGCCATAATGGGAGACCCCGAACATAGTTGTTCTTGATTTGGACCCAATCCTCCCTGAGCTTGAGGTCTATATAACGCTCGTGCTACTCTTGGTGGGTGCTTTTTCCATATAGACGAAAATGCCTTTTGTTGGTAGTGTCTCAAAGAAGTATAGCAGTTGCAGCAAAACCACAATTTTCAGGCAAGCTATATGTCCTAGCTAAGATGTTGAAAACCGCCCCCAATTCTCTAGGTCTGCAGCCACCTTCTTAAATAATGAAGGGTAGTTGAGATGATATAACACATTGGGGTCTGAAGAAATCTTAACTTTCAAATTTCGCCACCCAGCAAAAAGAAAACCCCTAAGGTTCTGTACCTCCCCCTAAGCTTCTGTGCCTCTTCGACCACCAAAGAAATATTCAGCGCTTCTGTCTTAGTGTAATTCACCCAGAACCCCAAGATCTGACCTTAGTGTTCTGTCTCCTCCAAGAAGGCCCGTAGCGACTGCTGTGAGTCCCTAAGTATCAGTAAAAGATTGCCGTGAAGAGCGATTTCTTATGATGATCATCTCCTTTCTGAATGCCCGCCATGTCCTCCCTATCCCTCAAATGAGCCACAAAGAGCTCTATCGAGAGGGTGAAGAGCAACAGGGACAGTAGGCAACCCTGCCTCATATCCCTCTCCAGTATGAAGAAACCTGAATACCCACCATTAACTTTCACTGCAGCATAAGGGTGTGCATATAGTGCCTGTATCTATTTGATAAACTGTTCCCCAAGTCCAAATTTCCATAGGACTCCCCACAAGAACTCCCACTTGACGCTGTCAAATGCTTTTTCTGCATCGACTGTGAGCACCATGGCCCCCATCTTTTCGTACCAAGTAGCCCAGATCAGATTTATCACTCTTTTAATATTATCGGCTGCTTGGCGCCCCTGAATGAATCCCGTTTGGTCCACATCAACCAAGCTGCAGCATGTATCCACTAAGCCTATTGCCAACACCTTTGTGAGGATCTTAACATCCAAGTTGAGTAGAGAAATTGGGCGGTATGAAGCACAACTCATAGCATCATTCCTGGCCTTCAGGATAACTTTAATGCCCACCTGCCCCATAGTGGGAGGCAAGTCTCCCCCCTCCTGTACACTATTGCGAGGCCCAATTGATCCCAAAATTTTTTATACACCACAGCTGGCAAGCCATCCGATCCCGGGGCTTTATCGCTTGCCAGTCCCTGTATTATCCAATGCACTTCATATTCTGTGATGGGGCGGTCTAGCCTCTTTCGATCTTCACGAGGCAGTTCGGGCAAGGTCATTGTCTCTAGATAATCTTGCATCTCCTTTAATGCTCCAATCCCTTCTGCCCTATAAAGTTGTTGGTAAAATTCCTTGAACTCTTGTCTGAGTGCTTCATCTCCCCCCACCTCCCCCCCCCCCCGGTCCCCACCATCCTAGGTGATTTGGTTGCCTCTCCTTTAGACACCTTGCTAATACCTTTCCAGGCTTATTTCCATGTTCGTAGAAATGCTGTTTTGCTAATTGTAATTGGAAGGCCAGGTCTTCCAATTGAAGAGAATGCACCTCAATATGGGCCTGCTTCAAGTTTTGCTTAGTCTTGTGGCGTATTCCTTGCAGTGTGGCCCTGTTGTAGCTGGACTACTTGCCTATACCTTGTTCTAACTTAGCACGTTTTTATTTCTGACCCCATGAGCCCCACATTAAAAACTGGCCCCTTAGATATGCTTTAAATGTGTCCCACCCCTCCCCCGTTCCAGATAAAGAATTCCTCTATGGACCTTTCAATATAAGCAACTATCCCCAGGACTCACAATAGGCTTTCATTCAGACGCCAAAAATGGTAGCCAGGTTGGTGCCCCAACCCATCCAGCTCTATCCAGACAGCTGTGATCCTACCATGTTATAGGCTCATATACCCATTGTTGGGTCACTACCACTACATCTCTACTCATTAGCATCATATCTATGCAGGAGTATGACTGATGGCGGGAGGAATAGTAAGAATATACTCGACTCCTCAGGTGCGCCTCCCTCCACCCATCAGTCAGCTGCCACAACTGCATCAGCCGCCCTAATCTACACCTGTAAGCATCCCCCAGCCCCCTTTCTTGTCAATCCCATTGTGGTTGAAGCACTACGTTGAAGTCCCCTGCCACCACTAGTGATCCCTCTACAAAAACCGAAAGTTCCTGCCCCAACCTCTTAAAGAAATTACCTTGTCCTCGATTTGGTGCATATATTCATATTATAGTGAGAATCTTAGTCTGTATGGACCCTTTAATCGCCACATATCTCTCTTCGGTATCATACATCTCCCCAGTCCACTCAAACTGTAGATTATTTTGCAGCATGATCGCTGCTCCCCCCCCCCCCCCCAGATTTACCCCCACTCCTCTTGGAAGCTGCTTATATTTGCTGATATTGGCAAGCCTGCATTAAACCATGGTGCCGAATCCGAAGATGTGTCTCTTGGATGCACATCATGTTCCAAATGAGGCGTAGTGCCTCTTTAACCAACAGTTTCCTCTTTCTTGGAAGATTAAGACTTTTAGCATTAATAGATGCTATTCATATCTTAACCATTAGATCCCCATCCCTTGGACTCCATATCGCATTCCTGTCCACTTCCCTCCCCCCCATCTTCCCCCCCCCTCTCTTCTTCCCCCTCATACTGCTCAATCCCCACCATCCCCTTACTCTCCCTCCCCCCCCAATTTGGGCTCTGGGGCGTGGTGTTAGTCGATGGCCACTGCTTTGAAAGCCACAATTATTATGTACCTTCTATAGCTGATTATGTTTGATAACTAAATTTAATTTTGTGGAGTCTGTGGTTTTTTTTAATGGAAATACTGGTGTGACATTGGATGCACACAGGACCCTTATAGGGTGACAACATCAAACCAGTGGTTCTCAGTCTCCATATGATGGTAGGAAAGCATAAATCCATGTGTCTGGACTAGACTGGAGGGTCTCCAGGAAAGAAAATTAGCAGATAAGGCCTAACTTAACCTTTCACGTTGAGTCACCACAGTTTTACAGTTCCTTCTTTTAGTGATCCCTTTAGGGTTTTAGTGTGTTAAAATTTCTTTAAAGATTTTTGTGCAGCTACAGCCTGCATCACCCTTGAACAAGAATTTTTACCATCAAGTTGATTGATTTTCAGTACAGCTGTTTTTCCTCCAGTGTTTCAAAAACGTGTTTCAGAAACCGAAATTCCCCAGCAGCTTCAAGAGGTGTGGGTTGGTGCAGAAGGATAATGGCAGATACTGTGATTTATGCCTTGGGCTCAAACACGGTATCACTAATTGTGTCACCTGTCAATAGATGACACCCGAGGTCAACTATATTGGTTGCATAAACTTCCCAGGATGTTGAACCTACACCACATATTGAGGAAACATTGATCCCCTTTGAGGTCAAACATCAGCAAAGGCCATTAGGACAGACCCATCATCAGAGTCCCCAATCCAGTGTATGCAAAGGATTCTACTGCATCCAGTATAGCATAGAGGGTCTCCAATGTCAAAACCAAGAAGGCATCGGTATTTGTCCTCACTAATGCACGTTAGGAGCTGGGAAATCTATTTCCAGGGCCAGCCCTAGAGTTGGTCTAAAGTGTTGGAGCCCTGGCAAACCTCAAGTGTTGCCCCCCCCCCAGCTTTTGAAATCTATTATTTAGCTTTGAATGGCCTACTTTTGCTGCCTTTCAGAGGTTGCTTCCCTAGACAGCTGCCTGGTTTGTCTAGTGGTTGGGCCAGCCCTGCCTATTTCACAAACCTCCAAGACTATTGCGATCCTTCAGATCCAATTGAGAGGATTAGAGCTTCTTCTAATCCTCTCAATTGGATCTGAAGGATCGCAATAGTCTTGGAGTGTCTAGTGCTCAGCCACCTCAAATGGCCCAGGAGGATGTTCTTTGCACTCCAAGCATCATCAGGATCAGATATTCTCAATGAGGAGTTGGACAGGAAAGTCCAGGAGATTCTAAGCCATTATCTGGCAGACTACTGCATCAACACCGATACTGAGGGAGAGTCAGCCAATCTTGAAATTCATGGCAGTTTCTGAAAGCATGGCACTAACATTGAGGCATCAAAGGCATTGGTAGTGGCTGCTGGCCATTTCTACTGCATTATAGGGGCAGAAGCTTCATCAAGATACCTCACAGAGGCCTTGTCTGATAGCCAAGTATATAGTCACGTTTTGAACAGGTCAATTTTCTGAATTGGAGTCTGAGTAGTCCTGGGATTATACTTGTGGATCATGGACTACCCTGGATTAGATAGCATCTACTGCTCTCTCCTCCGCCTTCAGAAGAAAGGAAAAAGTCTCCGCTGGAGGACCTCCTTTTCACAAGTTTTATTAGAGAAGGTAGAGCTGAAGGAAGACATGCTGGGCGCTCTCCAGTTTCTCGTCCTTTCACACACCCCTACTCCAAAAGGAAGGTGTGATGGTGCCTATTCATGACATTCTTAAAGAGGCACAAATCAGAATGTGAGACTCCCTTTCTGTGTATTCTGTTAACAAGGCGGCTTATTTTATGTACAAAGTATGGAAGGCTTCTGGATGTGAAAACTGCTATGACACTAATTGCTGGTAGCCAAGTTCACTCTCAAAAAGGCCAAGCACACAAGGACTGACTTCATGGTACCCTGTGGGAGAGATGCTTGCATGCTAGACCCTCTTGGGAGAAAGGTTTATAAGAATGCCATGTTAACCACCTGCAGAGCTGCTTCCCACCTCTTCATGAGCCAATATAGGAAACCTAGACAAGGTAAAAGGTCTGTCAATTTTCTCCTTCTAGAGAAATGTGTTGACCATGGCATATTAGAGGACAAGTGAAGGAGTATGAAACATATGATCAGGTCGACCTGTAATTTTGAAATGGCATAAAGAGTTACTGCCATGGATATTGGCATCTGCAGACTCTCATGGCTGCTAGCTTCACACCTAGGGTACAGTGTACAAGAATAGCTTGGTAACATGCTTTACAGGGGAGATCATTTCTTGTGAGATAAGGTCAAAGAAGTGGCAGTGCAAATTAAAGATCACTGTTGGATTATTCAGACTCTCTGCAGCCACTTTTGGCTCACTCTCCATCTAGGGCAGGGGTCTCAAACTCCAGTCCTGGAGGGCTGCAAACCAGTCAGGTTTTCAGGGTATCCCTAATGAATATGCATGAATATATTTGCATGCACTGCCCTGTTGTATGCAAATATATCGCATGCATATGCATTAGGGATACCCTGAAAACCTGACTGATTTGCGGCCCTCCAGGTCTGGAGTTTGAGACCCCAATGAGACATTTTTATCCTTCAAAGAGACGTTATCCTCTGCCCTTCAGTCCCGTCATCAATAAAGACCTTGCTCTTGTCCCAGACAGCAGAAGACTTAGAAGCTACAGCCAGCTTCCCAGTCAAAACCTAGGACAAGGTTTTGATCGAATCCAAGCAGATATAACCCAGTATTCAGTATTCAAATCCAATCTAATCTGTTCAGAGATTCTTCCTCTGAGGGGCAGGAGAAAAAAGACCAAGGTTTTCAGTAAACCTCAGTATAACATCAGACACTTGGACTCTCAGCATAATATGGAATGGATACAGACTTATATCTACCTGCCGTATTGCCCACTCAGAGTATCATGCTTAAATGTTTTAACATCAGGATGCATTTTCAAAGGAACTCTCCTCCCTCTTAGAGACCAATGCAGTTGAATCTGTTCTACAGAGGAAAAACAGGGATTTAATTCATTTCTATTCTTTCTTTACAGGAATAGTGATAGATGCATGGACCAGTTTCCCAGTGAAGGTAGTAAAGGCAAAGACTGTATCTGGGACAAATGCAGAAGATCTCTAAAGGCAAAAAAGGGACTGTAGATCTTAGTAATTGGTATGGAAGAGCAGACTGGATAGGCCATATGGGCTTTATCTGCCATCATATTCCTATGTTTCTAAGTATTTCCTAATCCTAAAACAGAGGAACTCTTCCCTATCCTAGACCTAAGGGCCTATAGAACAGATTTATTTTGAAGAAAAGTTCAAGGTGGCTTCCCTAACCATTAATGTTTTCCTTAAAAAGGAGACTTGCTATACTTAGATCTAAAGAATGTTTACACCCAGATATAAAGATACATCCAAGTCACAGGAAGTATCTCAAATTTCTAATAGGAAAACATAAGAACATAAGATATGCCATACTGGGTCAGACCAAGGTCCATCAAGCCCAGTATTCTGTTTCCAACAGTGGCCAATCTAGGTCATATGTACCTAGCAGTTTCCCCAAGGGACACAGGTCCCACAATGCTTGTATTGGTTCAAGCATTGATATCCTGGGTCCCTTCTTAATAATGGTTTATGGACCTTTCCTCCAGGAACTTGTCCAAACCTTTTTTAAACCCAGCTACACTAACAGCCTTTACTACATCCTCTGGTAACAAATTCCAGAGTTTGATTACACGTTGAGTGAAAAAATATTTTCTTTTATTAGTCTTAAATAGTTTACCCTGTAGCTTTATTGCATGTCCCCTAGTCTTTCTATATTCTGATAACGTAAACAATCGATCTACGTTTACCCGTTCCACTCCGTTCATTAATTTATAGACTTCTATCATATCTCCCCTCAGCCGTCTCTTTTCCAGGTTAAAGAGCCCTAACCATTTAAGCCTTTCTTCATGGGAATATCCTTCCATCCCCTTTACCATTTTGGTGGCTGTTCTCTAAACCTTTTCTAAAATCGCTATATCCTTTTAAGATACGGCGACCAGAATTGCACACAATATTCAAGGTGCGGTCTCACCATGGAACGATACAGAGGCATTATAATATATTTTGTTTTATTTTCCATTCCTTTCCTTATCATACCTAGCATTCTATTTGCTCTCTTGGCCGCCGCTGCACACTGGGCCGAGGGTTTTAACATGGTATCCACAATGATGCCTAAATCTTTTTCCTGGGTGGTGGTTCCTAATGTGGAACCTTGCATCGAGTAACCATAGTTTGGGTTGTTCTTCCCTAGGTGCATAACCTTGCACTTGTCCACATTAAATTTCATCTGCCATTTTGATGCCCAGTCTTCCAATTTATCAAGATCCTCTTGCAGTTTTCCACAATCTTCTTGGGTTTTAACAACTTTAAATAGTTTTGTGTCATCTGCAAATTTGATAATCTCACTCGTTATTCCACTTTCCAGGTCATTTATGAATGTCAAAAAGCAGCGGACCCAGCACAGATCCCTGGGGTACACCACTATTCACCTTTCTCCATTGGGAAAATTGGCCATTTAGCCCTACCCTCTGCTTTCTATCTTTTAACCAGTTCCTGATCCACAATAGTACACTGCCTCCTATCCCATGACTCTTTAGTTTTGCCAAAAGTCTCTGATGAGGGACCTTGTCAAAGGCTTTCTAAAAGTCCAGATACACAATATCAACCGACTCACCTTTGTCCACCTGATTATTCACTCCTTCAAAAAAACATAACAGATTAGTAAGACAAGATCTTCCTTGTCTAAAGCCATGTTGGCTGTCTCCCATTAGGTCATGACTATCTACATGCTGAGTAATTTTATTCTTTATGATGGTTTCTACCATTTTTCCCGGTACTGATGTCAGGCTCACCGGTCTGTAGTTTCCCAGATCACCCCTGGAACCCTTTTTAAAAATTGGTGTTACATTGGCGATCCTCCAATCTTCAGGTATTAGAGATGATTTTAGTGATAGTTCACAGATTACTAATAGCAGGTCTGCAATCTCATATTTCAGTTCTTTCAACACCCTTGGATGTATACCGTCCGGCCCAGGTGATTTGCTACTCTTCAGTTTATCTAATAGTTGTAATACATCTTCCCGATGTATCGATATTTCCTTCAATTCTTCCGCACCTTTAAATACCACTTCAGTCATGGGTAAGATCCCTACATCTTCCTCAGTAAAGACTGAAGCAAAGAATTCATTCAGTCTCTCCACTATCGCCTTGTCGCCTCTTAGTGCTCCTTTAACCCCTTTATCATCTAATGGACCAACTGACTCTCTCACAGGTTTTTTGCTACGAATGTACTTGAAAAGGTTTTTACTTCGCGTTTTTGCTTCAGCAGCAAGCTTCTCAAATTCTCCCTTTGCCTGCCTTATCAATGCCTTGCATTTGACTTGCCAGTGCTTGTGTTGTTTCCAGGTTTCGTCGTTTGGCTCTTTTTTCCATTTCCTGAAAGATGCTTTTTTTGGCAACAGCCTCTCTGACCTCACCTTTAAACCATGCTGGCAGTTTTTTGGACTTCCTTCCACTTTTCTTAAAGCGTGGAATACAGCTGGTCTGGGCTTCCAAGATATTATTTTTCAACAACAGCCAAGCCTGATGTACGTCTTTAACCTTTGCAACTGCTCCTTTTAGTTTTTTCTTAACTGTTTTCCTCATTTTATCATAGTCTCCCTTTCGAAAGTTAAAAGGTAGTACTGTGGATTTCCTTACTATCCCTCCTCCACTAATTAAATCAAAGGCGATCATGCTATGATTACTATTGCCAAGTGGCCCCAACAACCTTATCTCTTGCACTAGATCTGGTGTTCCAGTAAGGACTAGGTCTAATATGGCTTCCCCTCTGGTCGGTTCATGAACCAGCTGCTCCAAGAAGCAGTAATTTATTTCATCTAGGAACTTTATCTCCCTAGCATGTCCTGACGTGACACTGACCCAGTCGATACCGGGGTAGTTGAAATCACCCATTATTATTACTGTGCTGTGACTTTTATTAGCTTCCTTGATTTCTTTGAGCATGTCATCATCCATTTGTTCATTCTGGCCAGGCGCTCGATAGTACACCCCCACTGCCATTGCCTTCCCCCTTTTACATGGAATTTCAATCCATATAGATTCTACAGCAGATTTTGCTTCATGCAAAACTTTAATCCTTTCTGACTCAATGCCCTCTCTAACATAGAGAGCAACCCCTCCACCAATTTGATTAGCTCTATCATTTCGATATAGTTTGTACCCAGGTATCAGTGTCCCACTGGTTGTCCTCCTTCCACCATGTCTCTGATATTCCAATTATATCTAACCTTTCATTTAGTGCTATCTATTCTAACTCTCCCATCTTATTTTTTAGACTTCTAGCATTTGCATACAAGAATTTTAGAGAATGTATTTTATTCATATTAATTTGGCTATTGTTAGACATGGGTAATTTGGGATCTTTAAGCTCTGTCTGCTCCATACTTGAGGGCATTTGGGCTACTTTACTCTTTTGTGGAACCTCTCTGCTTTTGGTAGTATCCTTCAAAGATACATTCTTCCGAACCATCCGCTCTTGGGCGACTGTCGGCTTTCCCCTAATATCTAGTTTAAAAGTTGCTCTATCTCCTTTTTAAAGGTTAATGCCAACAGCCTGGTTCCATCCCGGTTAAGGTGAAGCCCATCCCTTCGGAAGAGCCCCTCCTTTCCCCAGAATGTTCCCCAGTTCCTAACAAATCCAGAACCCTCATCTCTGCACCATTGTCTCATCCACACATTGAGACTCCGGAGCTCTGCCTGCCTTTTGGGTCCTGCGCGTGGAACAGGAAGCATTTCGGAGAATGCTACCCTGGAGGTTCTGGATTTCAACTTCCTACCTAAAAGCCTAAATTTAGCCTCCAGAACCTCCCTACCACATTTTCCTATGTCATTGGTACCGACATGTACCAAGACAGCAGACTCCTCCCCAGCACTATCTAAGACCTTATCTAGGTGGCGCGTGAGGTCCGCTACCTTCGCACCAGGCAGGCATGTTACCAGGCGATCCTCACGTCCACCAGCCACCCAGCTATCTACATGCCTAATGATCGAATCACCAACTATAACGGCTGTCCTAACCCTTCCCTCATGGGCACATGGCCCTGGAGAAACGTCCTCGGTGCGAGAGGGTTTTACATTACCTGGAGGACAGGTCCTAGTTACAGGATCACTTCCTGCCACACCAGGGTGATGCTCTCCTGTCACGTGACCTCTCTCCTCCATGGCAACAGGGATGCATCCAGACTGGAGGTGGGACTTCAGGACTATATCCCTGTAGGTCTCGTCTATGTACCTCTCTGTCTGTCTTATGCTTTCCAAGTCTGCTACTTTAGCCTCTAGAGAACGGACTCGTTCCCTGAGAGCAAAGAGCTCCTTGCACCTAGTGCACACGTAAGACCTCTCACCAACTGGGAGAAAATCATACATGTGACACTCAATGCAAAAGACTGGAAAGCCCCCATCCCGCTGCTGGACTGCTGTCTGCATCTTAGTTTTAAGTTTGTGTTTAGATCTAAGTTCTTTACTTACTAAGGGTTGCTATGGATATTTATACTTATAAAACTGTACCTAATACGTGTAATATACCTTGTTCACCTGAAGCTTAACCAATCTCAGGTCCTTAATGTATGACTGATTTGGGTAATGAGCTTCACCTGAGAGCACCTCCTGTCCTTTAAGGTGTGTAAGTACCTATAAAGCTACGATTATCCCTGGGTGGGTGGGTGTGGGGAGGGAGGGAGGGAAATAACACTTATTAAGAGGGCTGCTACACAGTACCCTGTCTTGTGCTGCTGAGGTAAGCTATATTCTGATTTGATTTAAATTATAGCTCTTAGCTGCTGCTAGGCTCTTAACTTCTTATGAAATTTAAACTACAAGCTCTCTGCTGGGTTCTAAATTTAACCAGAAAGCTCTCTTCTGTGTTTTATTTTTCAAAACTTTATTTTGAAACCATCAAAGAAAACAATAGGTACAGAACAAATAACTGCCGCACCCTGAGGTTGATTCTTATCCCCAGGGGCAGGGCACATTGATGGTTACATAAATTTTTCAAGAATTACCCCACCCCCTCTATCCCATCCCCGTTTCCCCCCCCACCCACCTCCCCCCCCCCATCCAGCCAGGTCAGTACCACACAGGACCAGTTCATAAAGTTCCATAATCCCCACAGTGACACTGCAAGCGGGCAAACTTATCAACAACCTAACTACAGGACCACATTGCGGGTCCGGGCACTCAGATTTTGAATATATGGCTCCCAGAGTAGCAAGAAGGCGGACCATCGCTTGACATGACCTCGGGCAGCCCTGCACTCCAGAAGCATAAGCTGATGGAAGGAGTTACGCCACTCCCAAAAGGAGGGAGGGTGGCTATCCCTCCACCGCTGCAAAAGTGGCCCTTTACCCACCAGACATGCCTTGCGCACCAGCCAACGGCTCCATTTCCCCTTCGGTGACGTAATGCTCAAGAAATCCAAGGCAATCAAAGCAGCATCCCAATTGATAGATTGCCCTAACAAATTAGCCATGAATAGGGAAATTCTCCGCCAGTAGGGGCGAATCCGTCGGCATCCCCACCACATATGTAACAAAGTCGCCATAGGCTCTGCGCACCTCGGGCAGCTGCCATTGTCAGTTAAGTGGCAACGAAGAGCCCTCCGTGGGGAGAAGTGAACCCTCGTTAAACATTTAAGCTGTATTTCCCGCCAACAGGCACTGTCCGCCAGGCTCACCACTCTCCGGAGGGCTGACAGAATTGTATCGCGGGGGATCTCCCGCCCCATTTCAGCCCCCCAAGCCTGTTCCACGCAGCGATAGTCCGGCACCGGCCGATACTGCTCCAGCCTGAGGTGGAACACCCGAATTGATGGTCGTTCCGTGTCACCCAGGCCAAAGAACGCAAGAATCTGAGCCGACCGGTCGCTATGTAATTCTGCCCCCGCAAGGGAGGCCACATAGTGGGCCACTTGCATGTACGCAAAGGAATGGTGGGGCCCCAGGTCATACTCGCTAGATAATACGAGAAAGGGTTTAGTTTTCCCGATCAAATCCACCACATGACCTATATTACGAATACCCTTCTCCCCCCAATGCCGGAATGCGGCGGCCTCGGTGCCTGGAGTAAAGTGGGCATTCCCCCGAATGGGTAGCCAGCTCGACACTTTCCAACTGCGGCCCCAGTAGGCATTCAGCTGCCGCCATGTCTTACACACCGGTTCTAACAACACACTACCAGCCAAATGGGTAGGCCACCTGCTGACCTCCAGATGCAAAAGGGCCCGTAGAGAGTGGGGTGCTACATATGCCTCCTCCAAAGCTCTTGGCGTATAAAAATTGGTGTCACCTAACCAGTCCCCCAGATTGCGCGCCTGGCAAGCTAAGGCATAAGCACCAAGATCTGGGGGTCCCCACCCCCCCCTTCACCCTCCCCACCAGCCGACCGTATGGGATACGGGCTCTCGCCCCCCCCCCCCATAGGAGGCCACGAAACTCCGCCTCGAAGCGCCGAACATCCCGCCGGAGGAGCCATACCGGAAGGGTCTGCAGCCAATATAATATCCGCGGCAAGAGCACCAATTTAATCGCCGCAATTCTCCCCATGAGAGACAAGGGGAGGGGCTTCCAGGCTTGCAACTGGGTTTTTACCTTGGTCAGCATCCGCTTCAGGTTGCTACCATATAGTTGACCTGGTTGGCAGGGCAGTGCAATCCCCAGATATATGAATTGGTTCTCGGCCCATTTAAGAGGGAACTCACCCGGTCAGCCACTCCGGAGTAGTCACGACACATCCAGGGCTTCGGATTTATCCCTGTTAATACTAAGCCCCGCAAACTGCCCAAAGGTTCAGAATTCCTGTAAGAGGAGAGGCAAAGAATCTCTAGGTGAAAGCAAATGTACCAACAGATCATCGGCAAAGGCAGATATCTTGAATTCTTGATTGCCAATGCTGACCCCCCTTATTGTACGTAATCCCGCCACTGTCCGCAAAAGGGGGTCTAGCGAAAGAATGAAGAGAAGAGGGGAGAGGGGGCAGCCCTGACGGGTCCCCCTTTGCAACGAAAAAGTCTCAGATAGCACACCATTACAAAGTATCGCTGTCATTGGATCAGCATAGAGACTCGTGATCATGCTACAAAATAAAGGCCCTAAGCTATAGCATGGAAGAATATACTGCAAGTATTGCCAATCCACACTATCGAAGGCTTTTTCCGCGTCGAAACTGACAAGCAGGGAGGACAATTGTCTATACTGGACCCACTCTAAGGACGCAAGGATTTTGCGTAGGTTACGAACGGCATATCGCCCTTTAACAAAACCTACTTGGGATTCATGGACCAAGAGCCCCAGGACCTCCGCCAGGCGATCCGCCAAAATTTTTGCCATGAGTTTAAGGTCGAAATTAAGTAGGGAGATAGGACGGTACGATGCCGCAGAGAGAGGGTCTTTCCCCGGTTTAGGAATAAGAACAATATGGGCATGGTTCACCCCCCAGCGAAAGTAGCCCTGCTGCGCCCTCCGGTTATGCACTGCAGCCAGAGTTGGGGAGATCAGAGCATTAAGAATTTTATAGAATTCAGCACCAAGCCCATCGGACCCTGGGGATTTGTAACAGCTGGCTTTGGAGATAGCCCCATGCAGCTCAACTGCCGTAATCGGCCGGTCCAACTGCGCTCTTTGCTCTGACGACAGGCGAGGTAAATCTAATTCCCCCACATACTCCGCCATCTGCGTGAGGGAAATCGACTCCGCCGTATAGATGCTCTGGAAAAAAGAATGAAAAACTCGCGCTATCGCCGGGCTCTCCCGATGTAACGTCCCCAATTCATCCCGTAGGCCCGGCACCAATTTAGAGCCCTGGGGTCCACGAAGGCATCTGGCCAGCAATTTCCCAGGCTTGTCCCTGTAGCGGTAAAGTTGATAACGATAGTATAACACAGACTTCTTTGCTCTTTGATGCAAAAGTTCATTTAATTCTGTTTGGGAGTCCCACAGCAGTTTTTTAAGCCCTGCTGTTGGGTTTTGGGCCCACCTGCGCCGCAGCCTAGTCACCAGTCTCTCCAAGCAGATAATACGTTCGGCCCTCAATCTTCTCTTCCTGGCAATGAACCCTATAATGTCCCCCCGAAGTACCACCTTCGCGGTTTCCCAAAGCAGCTCTGGGTCATCCTGGTGGCCCTTATGATCAGCTTCAAATTCCTGCCATCGCTGCTGGATAAAAGTACGGAACTGCAGGTCCCTATATAATTCCAGTGGAAAGCGCCATGGCGGGGTGTGAGGAAGGGTCCCAGCCCAATAGACATCGAGCCAAACGAATGCATGGTCAGATATCTCCATGGGCCCTATCTGAGCATCCTCTACTTTGGCAAACAGCCCAGTAGAGATCAGCAAGTAATCTATGCGTGCGCTGGTGCCATGAGCCCGAGATTGGTGCGTATAATCCCATTCGGCCGGATGTAACAGGCGCCAAGGATCTACCAGCCCCAGCCGTGAACATAACCGTCGCCACGCCCAAACCGTCGCCATTCTGTCTCTCGGCTCCCCCCCCCCCCTTGGATGTATCCAAGTCAACGTCCATGACTCCATTAAAATCTCCCCCCAAAATCACGGGGGACTCCGGCATCGTCTCGATTTTAGAGGCAAGGCGAGCATAGAGGGGCAGGTCTAGCACATTGGGACAATACAAATTACCCAGAATAACAGGCCTCCCCTCAAGAACACCCTGCACCAGGACAAATCTGCCCGTCGGATCCACCAAGTCCCTGACAACCTCAAGCCTTAAACGCTTGTGTATCAAGAGCACTACGCCCCCTTCTTCCCAAGAGCCGGGGCCCCCCATACCTGTCCCACCCACTCTCGGCAAAGTTTACGGTGCTCCTCAGCAGTCTGGTGGGTTTCCTGGAGCATAGCAATGTACGCCTTCTGCCTTGCCAAGGCCTGCAGAATCTTGGCCCGTTTAATCGGATTGCCCAGACCACAAACATTCCAAGAAATAATCTTAAGTGGCATGTAATACTAAAATAAGCCCACTGTTGTACATCACATACCATACATGATTCAGAGAGGGCACCTCCCCAGCCTGAGGTCCTCCCCTCCTCCCCACAAGATAATTCCCTCTCGCCATCCACTCCTCAACTGGTCCCCTAGGATACTGCTCCCCTCCACCTCCCCCTCCCTCTCTCTCCCTGCTCTCAACCCCCACCCTTCCCCCCTCCCCCTCTCCCTCCCCACCTCCCCCTCCCCTGCACCCCCTCTCCTCTCCCTTCCCCCCACTCTACTTCCATCCGCCTCTCTCCCTCTCTGTGACTTCAGATGCGTGTGGTGCCCCCCCGCCCCCCCCTAATTCAGCTCCTCTGCGAGCCTCGCGGGGGAACTCACCCACCGGGGGACCCCCCCCCCACCACTGTGTCCACGCCCTTCCCCACTCCCCTCACACCGAGCAACCCCTACAACCAAACACTCCCCATAATAACACCCCCCATAATAACACCCCCTCGACCAGGAAACAACCAACACTTAATACTTAACAGCTTTAAACAGACCCCTTGCACCCCCCTCCCCCCGCAGAATTACCACCACCGCCTCATCACAGTCCAAGGCAGCGCGTGTCAAATTAGTTCTTCGGGTCCACACTCTTCCCTGCTAGGCCTCAGGTCTCAGCCGCTGCTGCCGCCCCTCGCCTTATCTCCTCCACGTAGGGGGCTGCTGCTGCCGCGGAGTCAAAGGACCGGCGAGTCCCCCCATGAGTAAAAATCAGCCGGGCAGGGTATTGCACCATGAATCTAATATTGTTATCTATCAGAGTTTGGCACAAAGGTCCATATTCTCGCCGTCGCTGGCCCAGGGCCGCCGAATAGTCCTGAACAATACGCAGCTTAACATTGTCCTTATGAATTGCTCCTTTCTTCCGTACTGCACGCAAAACCGCTTCCTTTTGCGGGAAGCGCAGGAACCGTGCCAGAACCACCCTGGGTCGACCGTCACTGGCTCTCCTGGTCCCAACCCGGTGCGCTCTCTCTATTTGCACCGGTGTGCCTTCGGGATCATTCTCCAAGATTTGTTTCACCAGGTCCTCCAAATAGGACTTTAAGTCCCTGTCCTCTATGGCATCCGGGATCCCCAGGAATCTCAGGTTGTTACGGCGGGACCGATTCTCAAGGTCATCCAGCTTGGCCTCCTGGTCCTGAAGTAGCTTTTTCACACGGGTCATCTCCTGCTGCAGCTCCAGCACATGCTCCTCTGTCTGCTCTATCCGGTGCTCTGCTTCCTGCATTCGGCTCCCCAGGGCCTCCACTGAGGTTTGGAAGAGATCCATGCGGCCCCGCAGGTCTTCAAATTGCGCAGACAGCGCCCCCGCCACGGCCATGGAAATTTCATCCACCATCCCTGCCTTGGCTTCCCCCTTCGGCGGTGAGGAGTGCTCCCCCCCTCTAGACGGCGGAGGGACTTTCTCCTTCTCCACGCGGCGACCACCCTTAGCCGCCATTGCCAGGGCCGCGTGGATCCTCGGGTGACCTGTCCCCCGACCCCCACCCAAGAGTCCAGGTACAGCGTCGCTGGTCCGCCACTCACTTGTGTGCTGCTCTCGGACTCCGCAGAGGGGAGGGGGCTGGGCCTTTTCCGACCCCAGTACCGGTGAGGGCGTCCTGATCTTCCAATGCCGGGGGGGGGGGTCTATGCCAGGGCGTGCGGCCCCCCGAGGAACTCCTAGGACCAACGGAGCAGGCAGTGTCCCAATCCTGGGCCCGATAGGGGCTCCCAATCTCCCCCTTCGATGCCGGTTTCTGCCACCCTCCAGGAGTCGAAGTCAAGGCTGGGGGAGGTGGGGGAAGCAATGGGCGCTAGTCCAGGGGGCCTTTGCTGCCGTGGATCACGGCTCCAAAATCAGCTTTGAGCTGGCTGCTTACCCGGTCACTCCAGGTCACTCCGCGGCGTAGCTCTCCCTGCGGGCCCGACGTCTTCAGCGCCGGCCTCCCGGGTCCAGACTACCGCTAAATTTCAGCGTGAAGGGGGGGGAAGGCGGACGCTCGGGGGGGGCCCGCTCACACTGCCGTCCTGTCTAGAAGGCACATGGGGGGTTCAGAACCCCGAGTTTACCCCCGCTATGTCATTTTTCAGCGTCGGGGAGGCGAGGGGGCCCAGAGCTCAAGCAACGTGCGTCCGCTTGAGCTCACCGCATCACCGGAAGTCTCTCTTCTGTGTTTTAAATTTAAGCTAAAAGTACTTTGCTGATGCTAGGCCCTGAGTGACTATTCAATTTAGACTACAAGCTCTCTGCTGGGTTCCAGATGTAACCAGAAAGCTCTCTTCTGTGTTTTAAATTTAAACTAAAAGTACTTTGCTGTTGCTAGGCTCAGAGTGACTATTAAATTTAAACTACAAGCTCTCTGCTGGGTATGAAATGTAATCAGAAAGTTCTCCTCTGTGTTTTAAATTTAAACTTAAACTGCTGCTACTAGGCCCTGACTGATTTAACAAAAAATAGTGGGTTCACAGATTAATTAGCTTTAATACAAAGAATTCCTTTTAGAAAATTACCAGAAGTATATACTCACAGTTGCAGATCTCTCTCCAGAAGTAACAGTCCCTTTTTCTAGTCCTTCAAACATCTCCTCCATTATCATATACTGCCCTTCAGCTTTCTGTCAGACCACACATTTACAAAATGCCTAGTGGAAGTAGTGACACACCTACCCAAACTGTGGGTATATGCATTTTCCTATTTGAATGATTGGCTGATCCAAGAGAACCACTTGGGAAGGTGCCATAGTATCAGTGTACACAACCATCTGAATATTGTACTCGGGGCTTGCAATAAATCACCCAAAATCCCATTTAAGCCTATCATCTCCATTAGAATTTATAGAAGCTGTGCTAAAAACAATGCAGGCAAAAGCCTTTCTTCCACAGGAAAGGATCACTACTGTGGTATTTGTCGTGGAAGAAATAGTCAGTAGATGTTAGCATTGGAGCATGATGAGATTGTTGGGCCCTATGCTTTCAATAGAACATGTAATTCCTTTGGCAGCAATCAATAGGAGGCAAGCCCAATGGACCCTATGTACTTGTTAGCTTCAGTTTTCTCGAAGCTTACAAGTCGTCATCCAAATCACCCATCAGCTGAGGGATATTCTCTATCCTGGTGGCTTATTACAATCAGATCTGACCAAGGACTTTGCTTCTTAAATTCCTCAAACTTCAAATTTTATAACCACTGATGCATCCAAAATGTAATGGGAAGTTCTAGTAGAGGGCAACATACCCTGGGCCTCTCTTCTGCTTGAAAAAAAGCTTCATCAGATAAACCTCTAGAGCTAAGGGCCATCTGGGATTCTCTTTAAGCCTTTTAGAGATTGGTTGTCCAGTAAAATAATTCTAATCAAGACAGTTGGGTAGCCATGTTATATGGATACAAGCAGAGAGGAAAAGGATGATACCTTCTGTGTTGAGAGACAGTCAGGATGTAGATCCTGGACTCTTCCACATGGGATTACTCTTTGAACCATCTAGCAGAAAAGTAAAATGCCCTAGCAGACAATCTTGCTCAAATTTTGCAACTCCCAGAGTGGTCTGTGGACAGAGCGGGTATTGAAAGAAAAAAAAAAGATATTTGGTGAGTGGAGGACACCCACAATAGAACTGTTTGCATCTCCTCTAACCAGAAAGTTCCTCATTTCTATTCGAGGATAGGGACACAAGCAAGCTAGCCTCAGATTACTTCTCCCTTCAGTTCCTCTAGTGGCAAAGATTCTTCTAAAGAGGCTGGTGAGCTGATATATTCATAGCTCCTTATTGGCCAAGACAGATCTATTTCTTCCTCCTCTGGGTGGTGTCCATCAGGAAATCTCAATCTTACTCATTCTTGAAGTTTTTGTCCAACTCTCCTCCTTCCTCTTTAAGGAAAACCACATTGTTTTTGTCAGTGTAGATGGAAGTCCTGCCTAACTTGCAGTTTAGGAACTCCATCCTTAGATTCCCCTATGATATCACTGCCCCTTGGAATGTAGGGACTTTTAGTCCCTATAATAAATCCTGCTTCATATATGTGTGCCTAACCTGTGTTCTCCTCCCTCAGCCAACAAAAATTGAATGGAAGACAGCATTACAGTGACTTACCCATTCAGTACAAGATTTTAGGACAATGGAGTGGTTCTGAACATGTCCTAAGTTGGTGTTGGATTTTCACCTTAATCGGTCGTTATTCAGCATTTTCCCCCAGCACTTATTTAATTGCTGAACCTGAAAATAGGACCACAAGCAATTGTAGGACCACTCAAGTGGTACTTCTGTGAAGGGTGGGACATGCCCACTATTTCAGACATCTGACAATATGCCTATCCTATAGATCGCCATCCACAAAAGCTGATGAACTATCAGTTCTCCTTGAGGTAACGTGTGGTCACACGGCTAGGAATAAATGGTTTATACTACTAGGTGATCTAAACCTCTCAACATGCCCTAAACAAGCTACTGTGACTCCTTCCTTGAATCTATGGAGGCTTTGTGATATAAACAAATCAATGACCCAACCCATGAGAAGGGAAACATACTAGACCCTGTCTTCACCCCCAGCAATATGCTGAGCCACAGCTTTCAACCTTCCCTCAAGTCTTCCCAGTACCATGGTCTGACCACAGCATTATAACCTTTGCATTACCACAAAGCATTACTCCAAACACAGAAAGTCTTCACCAAAATAAGATCCACAGATTTTAGCACTTCGATAAGCAACAGTTCCTGACAGAAGTCCTTCCATGCTTAGATCTAGACACACCTGACATCAAATCACTCATCAATAACTGGAAAAAAAATAATAGCTTCTGTCGCTTTAGCATCCAAAATAAGAATATCACAAGAAAACACTGCACACCATGGTATACCCCAGATAAAAAGGAATTAAAGCAAAAGCTTAGACAACTTGAGATGTGCTAAGGATCCACATTTCCAAAGGGTTTACTCAGCCCAGCAATACAAATACTATGCTTTGATAGACAAATGCAAAAAACTACTATATAAAACTCATTATGAGCTCCTTCAACGCCCCAGAGAGCTATTTGGCATAGCGAGATCACACTAACAAAGGATCCCAACCAAGAGAAAAACGACATCAAGTTATGCCCACAGGAGATGGCCAGAGCAAATTTAACACAAGTACAAAAGCTTACACAATGCAAACCGTAATTAATAGTGAGTGTCAATAACTGGATCACTTTTGATGCAATCTCTGCAGAACAACTTGAAAATATTTCCAACTTCCGCACAGCATCTCTCTTAGATCTATTACCCTGTATCATGGATCAAGCTAGTTCAAGCGAAATTAATGCCAAGTTTACTCTAATTCATTCAGTTATCCCTCTTACAAGGACATATGCCTCCTAGTCTTAAGCATGCATCAAACAGCCCTTCTCTAGACCTGAAAATCTTAAGGTCCTACAAACCCATCTCTAGCCCACTATTCATTGCCAAAATAATTGAGAAAGCAGTCCTTCACCAACTGTGTGTTAAGTGCTGTCGAGTCAGTGCAGACTCATGGCGACCCTCTGGATAGTTGTCATAAACTGTGTTTGGTCTTCAGTCAGGCGGTTCATTGTCGACAGAGTGGCATCATAGCTGCTGTTCCTGTATTGATCCATCTCTTTGCTGGCCTTCCTCTTTTGCGCTGATCTTCTATCTCGCCAAGCATGATGTCTTTCTCTAATGGTCTCTCTCTTCACGTGATGTGTCCAAAGTATGAAAGTCAAAGTCTTTCCATCTGAGCTTCTAAAGAAACTTAGGTTTGATCTCCTCTAGTACTGACTGGTTTGTTCTTCGGTCGGGCCATGGGATACACAGTATTCATCGCCAGCACCGTAATTCAAAGGCATTAATTTTCTTCCTGTCTATCTTTTTCACTGTCCAACTTTCACATCCATATGATATTGAAAATACCGTGGCTTGAACTAGTTGAATCTTTGTATGGAGACACACATCTCTGCTCTTGAGAATCTTGTCTAAGTCCTTCATAGCCTTTCTGCCAAGAGCAATGCATTGTCTGATTTCTTGACTGTTTATCATTTCTTTATTGATAGTTGATCCAAGTAGGTTAAAGTTGTCCACTATTTTAATTTCTTCTCCATCAACGATGAACTTATTGATTTTGCTAGTTATCAGGATCTTTGTCTTCTTTACATTAAGGTGCAGGCCCATTGTAAGACTGTTCCTTGATCTGGAGAAGCAAATGTTTCAGTCTTCACTTTCAGCAAGTATCATCAGCATAGTGAAGGTTGTTGAGTCTTCCACCAATCCACACCTCTGTTATCTTCATACAGTCCTGTTTCTCTGATTTGTTCTGCATATAAATTAAGCAGGTAGGGGGAAGTATGCAGCCTTGTCATACACCTTTGCTGATTTTAAACCATTCTGTTTCTCCTTGTTCATTTCAAACTGTTGCTTCTTGATCAATATAAAGGCTGTGCAAGAGAATGACCAGGTGTTCTGATATACCCATGCTTCTTAATGTCTCCCAGAGTTTCTCATGGTTTACACAGTTAAATGCATTGCTGTAGTCAATAAGACACATATAGATATCCTTGTGGTATTTAGTCTTTTCAAGGAACCATCCTACATCTGCTATGATGTCTCTTGATCCTCGCTCTTTCCTAAACCCTGCTTGCACTTCAGACAGTTCTCGTTCCAGGTATTGTTACAGTCTCTACTGGATAATCTTCAGTAGAATCTTGCTGGCATGTGGGATCAGAGCGATTGTGTGATAATTTCCACAGTTAGTTAGATCACCTTTCTTTATATTGGTATATAAACAGATCTTTTCCAGTCAGTTGGCCATGATGTTATCTTCCAAAAGTCCTGGCAGAGCTTTGTAAGTATGTTAACAGCTGCATCAGATTGCTGTAAAACTTCAAAGGGAATGCCATCAATACCTGGTGCTTTGCTCTTTGATAAGGCTTTCAATGCTGCTTTGACTTCTTCTTTCATCACCAATGGTTCCGGATCATAAGGTACAGGTTGAAATGGCTGTTGGTCCACTTGATCTTTATCATATAATGACTCTGTATATTCTTTCCATCTTTTCTTGATCTTATCAGCATCATTCAGTATGGATCCTTCAGCATCTTGTAACATTCCAATTCAAGGCTGGAATTTTTTCTTTAACTCTCGTAGCTTTAGGAAAGCTAATCTTGTTCTTCCTCTAATAGCTGTTGCTTCTATTTCCTTGCATGCGTTCTTGAAGTACTTCTCCTTGTCTTGTCTTGCTGCACGTTGGAAATCTCTGTTGAGTTCTGCGATTGCCTCTCCTTTCTCCTCTGGCTTTAGCTTCTCTGCGTTTCTGGGCAATTTTCAGAGTTTCTTCAGTCAACCATTTTGGCTGTTTTTGCTTTTTCACCTTTTGTAGAGATTTCTCACTTTCTTCGAACACAGCTTCTTGATGTCATCCCATAACTTTTCTGGTTCTCTGTCATTTGTATCTAAAACAGCAAATTGATTTTGCAGGCGGTCTTTAAATTCCAGTGGTATATTCTCAAGGTCATATTTTGCTACATTCATGAGTGGCTTGCTCTTTTTCAACTTCAACTTTAGCTTGTTTGCATACTAGTAGTTGGTGATCTGTATCACAGTCTACTCCATGTTTTGTCTTTGTTGATGTTATAGAGCTTTTCCATTGACTTCCACAGATGTAGTCATTTTGATTTTTGTGCAACCCATTGGGTGAAGTCCATGTGTACAGATGTCGCTTGTGTTGCTGGAAGAATGTGTATAAGACAAGTAGATCATTGGTCTTGCAAACTTCTGTCTTTCTCCAGCATCATTTCTGTTGCCAAGTCCATATTTTGCAACCTTCTTTATTGCCAACTTTTGTGTTCCAATCACCCATGACTATCGGGATAACCTGATTGCATGTTCTGTCAATTTCAGCTTGTACTTGTTCATAGAACTCATCAACTTCATCCTCTTCCGCACTGCTGTTGAGGCATATACCTGATCAATAGTTGTGTTGATGGGCATTCCTCATTGTAAATGGGGGCGCTGGGTGAGAATGTCTACAGTCTTGGCAAAGGCAAATATTAATATGACTTGCAAAGGATTGTGGGAAATGTAGTCCATTCATACCAGAATCAGCCCTTCACAATAAATTAGTTGTGCTTGCACGAGTGTAAAGCCAAGAAAAAATATATTTTATTTATGGGGTTATTTCTCCCAACACAGATTTGCTTGGTAGCACAGAAAGGATACTTGCTTTCAGTATTATACTTAGAAAAAACAAAATCAGGAAAAACAACAACTGAACTTCTTAAGCAATTAAATCAAACCATAAAGACCTTGATGGGAACAGAAAGGTCTTTTCTGTAGGCTCCTGCTAATATCTTTTTAGCAGTGCTTCAAAAACAAACATAACCCACAAAGTAATGAAAAACTGTTCTTTTTCAAGGCTAACTTC
Organism: Ichthyophis bannanicus; assembly: GCA_033557465.1. Classification (NCBI taxonomy): domain Eukaryota; kingdom Metazoa; phylum Chordata; class Amphibia; order Gymnophiona; family Ichthyophiidae; genus Ichthyophis; species Ichthyophis bannanicus. The sequence continues at coordinate 232,254,551 of CM066036.1, forward strand.
TGGTATTTTCACACACACCCAGAAGTGTCTCTTCAGAGCTCACAGGCAATTAGGCAAGGCTCAATTGCTATCAGTTAACCAGCTGCAAACCTCTTGGCTGGTTTATTTTCTAAACGTGGCTCAAAATCCTGCTCAAAAGCTTTTCTGAGTAGATCAAAGAACAAGTTTATATTTCTTTGTGATGGTTGTTGTACTTTGTGAAAGAATATTACCACAGAAGTTTAGACAGAGAGCAATCCATGTATTCACACTGTTCATTTACAATATCTCATGCTTCTTCAATTATCATAGAATCAATATCATGGATTGGCACAGAGGAATTTCTTAATGGAGCATTCTCAGAACAATACTTGTTTCCCTGCTGTCTTCCAAGTGAAATAGCTAGGGCATAGATCAGTGTTCATACCTGAGCTTCCATTGCTGTTAGGGTTCCTCTCTAAATATCCTGGCCAGTATGTAGTCCAGTTTTTATGTCCAGCCTTCCAATCAAGATCCCTGGACACTGGGTCTCTCTTCACATACCTTCTTGCACTGGTCTTAGGGCCCCTTCCAAATGCAGCCGTCTCCCTCACAGGTCCCGTCCGGGGATTCCTGGCTCTGCAACCCCACTCCTCTGGTTTCCTCCAGTCCAATGGCGTATGCTTGCCTCTGGAATGCCTCCCAGCACAAGTACTGCTATGGACTCCTTTAGACCTCCCAGATGCTTCTCTCTTCTTTCTTCCAAAGTGTTTCTTGCTCTCTCTGTCCTTGAGCTCTGGCTTCTGCTGCCTCTGCTCCTGCTGATGATGGTGATGATCATGAAGATGATTCTGCTGTGTAGAATAAGCTTTACTTTTAACCTGTTTAGAGGGCTGCTCCACCCTAGCACAGCGCAGCTGTGCTGAATCAAGCCTTGCCCTTGGAGATGAGTGCTTGGGGATTACCTCATAGCTCTCCTGATTGAACACACGTTTCCCCACTTCAGCTCTTCTAGTGGCTGTTGGAAACCTGGTGCATTCTGGGACTGGTAGTCTTTTATGGAAACATTCTGTTTTATTATTTCTACCAGAAAAGACAGGTTGCTTGTTCAGAGCCAATTCACCTCTATTATAGCTCCTTCCTGAACTATGATAAGCTTCCTTATCACACTCATAGACATTAAACATTCACTGATTGCATTGTATTTTTTTACAGTTCTTGCAAGTTTCTTCTTAATTATAAATGCAACACCATTTCTTCTTTGTCTTTCATTTCCAGCATAGTAGACCATGTGATCATCAGATGCAAAGTGCCCAATGCCAGTCCATTTCAGTTCATTGACACCCAACAAATCGAGTTGTACACATTCCATTTCATTCTTGACCACCTCCAACTTCCCTTCATTCATGCTTCGTACGTTCCATGTCCCAATATGTAAAACATCTTTGCAGCTTCTGACTCTTATTTCATGTGCAGCTACATCAGCAGTCAGACGTCCCGAGGGCTTTGATCCAACCACATCATAAATGCTGGCTTTACTCTGAAAAGTCTTCAGCTCCTCCCCAGTAGCCAGTTGAGTGACTTCGAACCTGGGGGTCTCATCTTGAAGCATTATAGTCCAGTTTGTTTTGTTGTGATTATCCACTGGGTTTTCGTGGCAAGATACGGAAGTAGATTGCCAGGCCTTCCATGCAGTTTAATTCTAGTGTTGCCATTGTCACAGAAATGTGATCCTCCGCCACCAACAGCATTCCATTCTTCTAGCAGTCCAACACCAACTGTAAGGACATTTAAACGCTTTTACACCACTAAACCGCCAACAGCATGGATTCAGGCCTATTGTAATCACTGTGTAGAGAGTCTAAGAACATTCCTAGACAGAATAATAAGAGGCATAGAAAAAACTAGGATAAGGATTCATTCTTTTCTACCTTGACACATCTGCAGCCCTTGATTCAATAAGCCATCAAATATTCATTGCACGACTACAAGAAATTGGCTTACATGGCACTACACTGGAATGGTTTTGATCATACCTAAAGGATCGCCAACAACAAGTTAAGATAGCCCCACAAACATCCAGTCCATATACAGTAAGCTACACCAAAGAGTACCACAGTGATCTGCCTAATTCAATATTTATATACAGCCACTATACAGAGATACAATATTACTATATTTATGCAAATGACATTGATATACACACCAGTTTCCACAACCAACCTAGTCTATGCAGTAATTACAAGCTGCCTCAAAGCAATAGCACAGTGGCTTTCTGACCATAGTCTCTCCTTAAACTACAAAAAACCAGAGGTGCTTTACGTGACTAGAGAATCAACCTTCATCCCACCACCAACACTGAAAATTATGGACATCGAACTGGAGGTTAAACCAGAAGTTAGATACCTGAGAATAGCCCTAGATCAAAATCTAAACCTACAATTACATATCTGTGGTGTGACTTCATTTGGAGTATTGTGTGCAACTCTGGAGACCACACCTTAAGAAGGATATAAGCAGGATGGAGTCTGTGCAGAGGGTGGCTACTAAAATGGTTAGTGGTCTTCATTATAAAGCATATGAGGACAGACTTAAATATCTTAATATGTATGTGTTAGAGGAAAGGAGGGATAGAGGAGATATGATAGAGATGTTTAAATACCTCCATGGCATAAATGCACAAGAGGGGAGAGCCTCATTCGATAGAAAGCAAGCTCTGCTACGAGGAGACAGGATGAGGGTGAAAGGGGGATAGATTCAGGAGTAATATGCGGAATATTTCTTTATGGAAAGAGTTGTAGGTGCTGGAATAGTCTCCCTGTAGAGGTAGTAAAGACAAGGACAGTATTTGAATTCAAAAATGCATGGGACAAGCACAGAGGATCTCTAAAGGAAAAAAGGGGACTATTGTAGTTGATATGGAAGGGCAGACTAGTTAGGACATGTGGCGGTCTTCTGCCGTTATGTTTCTATATCAAGAAAACTACAAAAGCCATATACCATAAGATGAAGATTCTGCAAAACCACTACTTGACCCTAGTGATTTTAGAACAGTATGCCAGGCATTAATAAATCCACACCTCGACTACTGCAACACAGTCTATGAAGGGATCCCAAAGTATTCATTACACCCATTACAGATGGTTCAAAATGCAAATGCAATGTGTGTCTTCAAGTCAGTGCTGACTTTATCAACCTAACAGCTCCTGGGTTTTCTTATCAGTGTGACCGGAAGTAGCTTGCCAGGCCTTTCTTCTGAGGCAATGGAGGGTTGAGTGACTTTCCCAAGGCCACAAGGAGTGCTCTAACCACTAGGCTGCTACTCCACTCAAAATAAGAGTCGAATCATGACAAGTTTTACATTGCACCCATACTAAAACAATTACATTGACTCCCAATACTAATCCAAATAAAATACAAGACAATACTGAACATCTTTAAGATTCTCCACAACCTATCAGCAGACTATCTACAAATTCTAATTCAAAGGGTCCTGGATAATGGAGCAAGAAGGCAAATCACCCATAACTTACTCATAAGAACATGAGATGTCATACTGAGTCAGACCAAGAGTCCATCAAGCCCAGCATACTGTTTTCAGTAGCAGGCAATCCAGGTTATAAGTGCCTGTCAGGGTTCCAAAAAGATACACAGATTCCAATGTAAGCAGTGGATTTCCCTGGTCCTTTTCAATAATGGTTTATGGACTTTTTTCCAAGGAACTTTTCCAAGCCTTTTTAAAATTCAGTTACACTAACAACTTTTACTACATCCTCAAGTAATGAATTCTAGAGTTTGATTATGCGTTGAGTGAAAAAAATATTTTCTCCTATTAGTCTTAAATGGACTATATTATAGCTTCATGGCATGTCCCCTAATCTTTCTAGTTTTTGAAGCAGTAAACAACTGATTTACATTTACACGTTCCACTCCATTCAGTGTTTTATAGACGACCTCATTCCAGTTCTAAAGGTGACTGGTAGACAAGCTGCATGCAACCATGCCTTTTCTCTCTATGCACCATCCATATGGAACTCACTCTCAGAAGAGATACGATTTATAGATCTAATTTCTGAATTAAGCAGAAAGCTGAAAACTTAGCTCTTCCTAAAATAATTTAGAGCCAACACTTAACACACAAATCCATACTCTCTGTAAGAGCAAATACACCACCCTCTTCTCACCCCTATGTAATGTAATCAAAGCGTATATACATGATGATACTGTTTACAATGTAGAATAAGTTCAATATATCCCAATTTGTTTCACAGTTTACTCTTTATACCCTGTAACATAATTAAATGTAATCCAATTGGCTTGTTTTGCTGTAAAATCCCATAAAGTTAATTGTAAACCACCTTGACTGTAATATAAAGTGGCATAGAAAATTTTAATAAAAGAAATAAATGTCCCGTACTCCTATATATACTTTTGGAAGGAGTAAACAACTGAGTCACAATTACTCATTCTACCCCATGCTTTGTTTATTTTATAGACCTCTATCATACATCCCCTCAACCGTCTTGTCTCCACGCTGAAGAACCTTAACCTTTTAAGCCTTTCCTCATAGAGGTATCCTTCCACCCCCTTTATCATTTTGGTCACCCTTCTCTGTACCTTTTCCAGTAGATGCAACAAACAGAACTGCACTCAATACTCAAGGTGCAGTTGCACTATGGAGCGGTACAAAGGCAGTATCCTTTGTTTTATTCTCCATTCCTTTCCTTATAATCTCTAACATTCTATTAGCTTTCTTGGCTGCCACTGCACACTGGGCAAAGGGTTTCAATGAATTATCCATACTGACTTCTAGATCCTTTTCCTGAGTGGCATTTCCTAATTTGGAACCTTACGTTGTGTAGCTATAGTTTGGGTTCTTCCCTAAGTGCATAACTCTGCACTTGTCCACATTAAATTTCATCTACCATTTGGATGCCCAGTCTCCCAGTTTCTTGAGGTTTGTTTTGGGTTGGGTGGGTTTTTTTGTGCGCAATTTTTCACAACTTTGTGCCATCTGCATTTATAACTTTTGTAAAAATAGTTAGAAATATCTTGCCGTTCTATCTGGAACACATTACCACCGGAGATTCGTGCTGTCACCGATCTAACCCTATTCAGAAAAGCACTCAAATTCCACCTATTCCCCCACTACTACCAGGTCAGCCAGACACCGACCTAACCACACCACCTCCAATTCAGCCACCTGTGCTACAGGACGCTATCCAAACCCAGAGCATAAAGTATACTGTATATATGTAAATAGTTTCAGTTAACAATTCCCTATGTTACCCAAGTTGTCGTACCTGTTCTCTGTAAAACCAAACAGTATGTTGTTCTGGTCTGTTGTTTAATGTAAACCGCGCTGATGCTAAATAGTGCGGTATATAAGAGCTTGTAATAAATAAATAAATCTACGTTAAAGTATGATATGTTAAAATGTGCATTTGCTGTTGTACTCCCCTAACTGAAACACCCATGGGAGTAGCTCATTTTTTTAAAACTCCTAAAAATCCATTCACTGTGGAAGAATGCCCTACTTTTTAGCCAAACAGAAGGTAATTTTCAGGCAGTCCAATTTTCCTTTAATAGTTTTGAAAATTGCCCTTGTAATTACAGAACCACTAAATGCCCCATTAATGAATAAAATAGTATAGCTTTTAACTGCATGAAATATAGACTTGGAATAGGTTTGCTTTTATCAGACAAAGAATTTATATGTGGTGTGTATGACTTTGCAGTGCTCATTTCTTTTCCTGTTCCCCTAGTAAAGCAATTTACTAGGTTCTGGAGAATTTACCAAGGTGCAAGAATGTAGTTGCCTGTGGAAATGGAACTTGCTGTTCCCTGATCCCATATGGCACTGAACGAATGTTTTTTTTATACCCTGAGGAGCCTCACACGCAGCACCCCTTTATCATGTAAGAAAAGTAGTGATGCTGCAAGTTATATTTTAGCTTATGAAAAAGAAGCAGCTAGTAGATTCTGAAAGTATATGTGTGTTTGCTCCCAGTCCATCACCCAACCGGAACACACTGGTGATCCCAATAACATGACGCTGCTGGCAGAAGAGGCCCGGAGACTTGCAGAACGGTAAGGACCTGATGTGTTTTAGATTTGTAAGTTCAGTGGGAAATGATTCAGAACAGAGGCCCTGAGGGGCATTCATGGAAAAAACACGACACCAGTCAGGCCGCCACATCCTTGTTGATTTTGCACTTTCTCCTTTCAGGGCTTCATGCTAAATAAGGGGCTGAATGAATAGAGAAAAAAGGGGAACAAATATGGTGACTAGGATCTACGTTTTTCTATTTCCTGTGTCTTCTGGTTATGGAAAACAGTGGATGAATTGCACTGCACGATCTTAACATATATTATTATCAAAGTGCAAAATCATTATTGAAATAACTCATAGTCCACAGGATTTAGAGGTTTATGATTATGTCTGAGACTGATATTACAAATGATACCATATAGAAAGCCATAACGATTCTATTTCCCACATGTACTGCTGAATAAATCTTGCAAATTAAATTAATGACTCTACTCCTTTCATATGGAACTTGCATAACAATATATTGGCTTCACTGTATTACTTCAGGAGTTCAACGGTCTTTTGCTATATAATAATCAGCTGGATCTTTTCATGGTTTCTGTTATTGTGCAGCACATAAATCTGTTCCTACAGTAAAACTGTTACACGCAGTTCATTAAAATATTGTTTGTAAGCAGAAAGAGCTGATTTCTTCCATTTTTTTTTGTGTGCCTTTGGTTCTGTGTTTTTTTTTTTTGTTTTTTTTTTTAACTATCAGTAATGTAGAGAAGACAAATCTCTGGTCAACTTTGGGCAATTTTAAAGCTGTTAGGTCCAGCAATAAATTGACTTAAGTTCTTCACAAGTGTAAATGTTTAAAGCTACAGAGCCTGCTATGCGGCGGCTGATTGCTAAACCTGGATATTCAATGCCGGGGCCATATCCCATCACCGGCACTGAATATCCGGGTCGGCTGGCAAAGCCGGAAGCTAACCAGGCAGTGGGTGATATTCAGCCGCAGCCCGGTTAGCTTCGGGGGTGAAAGTTAAGACAGCCTTTTCTGTGCCTAGCCTTCGTCGCTGAGGGGTAACTGGGCAGCGCTTCACCTTCTGCATTACATTCTCTACTGATTCTCCAGTTTCTCGAGTTCTCATTGAACTAGGACACTGAGACAGGGGGATCTCAGTTACTCATAGTTCACAGATCCCGTGTAGTGCGGCTACTGAGACAAGTATCATGTACAAATCTGTGAGCCCAATATTCAAAGGCGTTTACATGATTTGCAGACCTGCACAAACCGGGTAAATGCCGCTAAACCAGAGATTCAGCAGCAGTAACACGGTTAGTGCTGCTGAATATCCGCGGGTGCTGCCACTCTGCGCCTGCATGCTAACTGATTAGCGGCCGGGCGTCCCATGAGCAGCACATGGCGATAACGGGTCGGCGGCAATATTCAGTTATGCAGCACGTTTTTCTGAAGCGGACTATATTGGCATCCATTTGAGAGCTTCATTGATGGCTCTTATACTGAGATTAGGATATGCATGCATTGGTAGATAATTTCCTTTCCAATTGTATTGCAGACACAAACAGGAAGCGCAGGACATTGAGCGCATTGCCAAGGAAGCCAATGCCACATCCACAGAGGCCCTCAAGCTGCTTCTGAAAACTCTGGCAGATGAGAACCGCACAACCGGTGAAATTGATGAACTCAACAGGAAGTGAGTCTGAAAGCAAATCTTATGTCACAGCTTACTAATCATCAGAGTGGCCATCTACTTTCCGAAAGAATAGATTCACTCAGTTACCATTTTTAGGTAAATTGAGAGGGCGGTGGCAGATCACTTGGTAATTTTGGAAGATCGTCAGATGTTTGACCACCAGGTGGGGTTTCGGCATTGTCACAGTACTGCAACTCTGTTGGTATCTCTTATGGATGTTATCCATTTGTTCTGTGACAGAGGGCAAGATATTTTGTTATTGTTGGATATCACTGCTGCTTTTGACACTGTTCGGCATGATTTATTGCTGGATTGTTTGATGCACTTTGGTGTGGGGGGGTAGAGCGATTTTTTGGTTTATTTCCTTTCTTAGCTCTCTGCAGCAGGTGGTTCAGTTAGATGGGAGGGAGTTGTATCCCTTTTCTTTGGAGGTGGGTCTGCTATGGGGATCGATTTTTAATCTCCCTATTAGTTCAATGTTTTAATGGTTTCCTTATGTAGGGCTAGGTATGCTACTGGTTGGTTTTTACTTGTATGCAAATGATGTGCAAGTATTGATCCCACTTCCTAAGGGAAGAGTGGACTAGGCTGCGTTGCTTCAGGAGTACCTTTCAACTGTTTCAAGTTGGTTCCACTTTTTGGGTTTGCAACTCAATATATCCAAAATGGAGTTGATGTTTTCAGATGTAGAGGATGGGCTGGTGGATGGTGGGACGATGAGGTCAGTGTGATCGATTTGTCGCAGTCTGGGGTGACTTATTCCCAGTTGTGGATCTCCGGGCATGTCTCTCTTTTGGTTAAGTGTCTTTCTGCTGCTGCAACAGCTTGACAGTGACGTTCATATTTATCGAAGCATTGTTTTGGTGAGGTTACTAGGGCCTTACTGATGCCGTGATTAGATTGTAATGCTTTGTTTTTAGGGCTTACTCAACTGGATATTTCACGTCTTCATTTGCTGCAGAATACTGCAGTGAAATTGATTAAAGAGGTGCATGAGTATGATCATGTAATTCCGGTTCTGATTGAATTGCATTTGGTTTCCCATCAAACTCCAAATACAGTATAAAGTTTTGATGTTGACATTTAGGTTTTACATTCTATGGCACCCCCTTTTTGGGCCTCCAGAGTGGTTCCTTATATTCCACATCAGTTGCTCTGGTCTCAGACAAAGAAGCTTCTGGCGGTGCCTCTACATAAGGTTGTGAAGAGAATGTTTCATCGTAATAGATCTTTTTGTATACAGCTCCCTATATTGTGGAATGTCCTTCCTAGTGAATTGCGGTTGATGAATGATCTGCAGCGGTTTTGGAAGACGTTAAAAACTTTACTTTTTAGGCAGGCCCTTGATAGGGAAGATGAGTAGGATTGGGGTTTTTTTTGATATGGGGTTTTGGGATTGTTTGTATGTCATGCTTCACAGTTCTCTGATTGCGTGATTTATAAGTGTAATAAATAAATAAACAAATGTTCTGTCTTATAGGTACAACCAAGCAAAAAATATCTCACGAGATCTGGAGAAGCAAGCTAATAAGGTACATGCCGAGGCCGAGGAAGCTGGGAGCAAGGCCCTGCAGATCTACGCCAATATCACCAGTCTTCCTGCTGTGGACACCAAGATGCTAGAGGTATGGAATGTAAAACACACTCTGAGCTGGTGTTTCCCTCCCATGTACTTGTAAGGCAAAAGATTCACTTTATACCACAGGGAAAAAGGATCCTCCCTTCAGACCTCAAGGAATATAACGTTTTGGTGTTTCAAAATAACATAAGAACATAAGACATGCTATACTGGGTCAGACCAAGGTCCATCAAGCCCAGTATCCCGTTTCCAACAGTGGCCAATCTAGGTCATACGTACCTAGCAGTTTCCCCAAAAGATACAGGTTCCGCAATGCTTGTACTGGGTCAAGCATTGATATCCTGGGTCCCTTCTTAATAATGGTTTATGGACCTTTCCTCCAGGAACTTGTCCAAACCTTTTTTAAACCCAGCTACACTAACAGTCTTTACTACATCCTCCGGTAACAAATTCCAGAGTTTGATTACACGTTGAGTGAAAAAATATCTTCTTTTATTAGTCTTAAATAGTTTACCCTGTAGCTTTATTGCATGTCCCCTAGTCTTTCTATACTCTGATAACGTAAACAATCGATCTACGTTTACCCGTTCCACTCTGTTCATTAATTTATAGATTTCTATCATATCTCCCCTCAGCCGTCTCTTTTCCAGGTTAAAGAGCCCTAACCTTTTTAGCCTTTCTTCATAGGAGTATCCTTCCATCCCCTTTACCATTTTGGTGGCTCTTCTCTGAACCTTTTCTAATAACGCTATATCCTTTTTAAGATACGGCAACCAGAATTGCACACAATATTCAAGGTGCGGTCTCACCATGGAACGATATAGAGGCATTATAATGTCTTTTGTTTTATTTTCCATTCCTTTCCTTATGATACCTAGCATTCTATTTGCTCTCTTGGCCGCCGCTTCACACTGGGCCGAGGGTTTTAACATGTTATTCACAATGACGCCTAAATCTTTTTCCTGGGTGGTGGTTCCTAATGTGGAACCTTGCATCGTGTAACCATAGTTTGGGTTGTTCTTCCCTAGGTGCATAACTTTGCACTTGTCCACATTAAATTTCATCTGCCATTTTGATACCCAGTCTTCTAATTTATCAAGATCCTCTTGCAATTTTCCACAATCCTCTTGTGTTTTAACAACTTTAAATAGTTTTGTGTAATCTGCAAATTTGATAACCTCACTCGTTATTCCACTTTCCAGGTCATTTATGAATATGTCAAAAAGCAGTGGACCCAGCACAGATCCCTGGGGTACACCGCTATTCACCTTTCTCCATTGGGAAAATTGGCCAGTTAACCCAACCCTCTGCTTTCTATCTTTTAACCAGTTCCTGATCCACAGTAGTACACTGCCTCCTATCCCATGACTCTTTAGTTTTGCCCAAAGTCTCTGATGAGGGACCTTGTCAAAGGCTTTCTGAAAGTCCAGATACACTATATCAACCGACTCACCTTTGTCCACCTGTTTGTTCACACTTTCAAAAAAACATGTTTACTGGGAAAATTCTCTTCAAAAGTAAACTAGTTCAGTTTCAAAGTAGATGGTTAGAAAGCAGAATAGGGATTTCTGCATCTTGTTTGTATACTCCTGGGACAGCCTCCTTCCCTTTTTATGAATTTTAGGTTCCCTTTGGACTGGTGCTGGGTTCCTGGACTCCCTGACCCCTCCCCAAGGCATTTTCCTTGGGCCTGCTTTTTTTTTTCTTGGAAGTGCTTGAGTCTCTGCTGTTTACCTTTCCTTTTCTGGATTCCTTTCTCCATCCACATGGCTGTATACCTCTGGCTAGGCTCCCGCAAAGCTCTTTACCCCCTGAAACTTAGATGAGTGTCATCTTTCCCCTTGAAAGTCAGACAAATCCAGAGTGAGAGTCATATCCCCCTCAAAGAGGAATGCTCTCCACATCACTGTTTGATACGTCAGGAGCAGCTGCTTACAGTAAACTGCCGGAGGCACCACGGTAGGATCTTTGTGCTCCGAAACAGGGAGTATTTTTTATTTTTTTATTTAGTATACATTTGTATACCGCTACTTCCAGCGATCAGCAGCGGTTTTGATTACAGATTGGAAATTGTCAAATCATGACAGGAAATTTTTGAGGTATAAACACATTGATTAGACAGGAAAGCACAGCACACAGAGAACTATTTTACAGGGAACATGGGCTATGGAGGGTTAAGTGGCTTGCCCAAGACCACAAGGAGCACCTGTGGGACTAGAAACCCCAGTCCTTCTGGCCCAAGGTTGCTGTCCTCTAGTGGGATTTGAACCCCCGACCTTCCGGCCCGAAGTACCTTGCCCCAACCACTAGGCCACTCCTCCACTAGGCTTCCCCCCCCTTCTGCTCCCTTCCTATGAAACTGGGAGCATTCAGAGTGCACAGTGGGGCACATGCACTACCCACTTAAGGACATCTGCTGTGTACCACCAACCACAGCTTTGTTTTACTTTGTAGCTGTCATCTTTAGCAGCAGTTTTCTGCTGGCCTGTCCCCCCCCCCCCCCCCCCCGAGTGTTATCGTTCCCCCCCCCCTCTTTGCTAGCAGGTCCTTGCCATGCTACGTTCCACCTCCAGTGCTGAGCCACAACACCAGTGATGTTGATCCACTTCAGGTTGAGTGCCGTAGGTGCAGACATAGCTCAGTAAGTAGGAGAAGAAGCCAGATGCTAGCCACCACAACACCGTCTGCCACTCTGCTGAAGGAAAGAAATAGCAGCTGTATTAAAGGATCCACTGAATAAAGGAAGAAAACCAGAGAGGAAGTGGTTATAGCCTAGAATAAATACTTTTGTTTTGTGAGGCCTGAGGTTAATATGAGTGGGTACTGCCTAAGCTGTGTGGATGTTAACACCGCTTGTAGTTCCCCTCTCATTGGCCTGTACTACTGATTCTGACTGGGTGAACCTGACTGCAGAATGGGAAGGGGTGTGGGAGAACCGGATATAGAAGGGGAAAGCTGTGTAGGACCTTGGAGGACTGACCATAGAGGAGAGAAAGTTAAACAGGACTCTGGGAGGATTGGCTATAGAAGAGAAAGCTGTCCGGGAGGATGTGTGTCACCAAGGAGGAGAGAGCTGATTCCCTGCTGTCACTGATGGAGGCAAGAGGACATGCCGCAGGAACCCAGCTGGGTAGAAGAGAGGATTAATACTCTATTATGGTTGTTGATGTCCGTGAGCTTTTTTTAAATATTGTGTTTGCTGTATTGCTTTTAGCCAATGAATTTGTGAAATGGCTGTGTGGCTATTCACAAAGACTGCTTTGTTTGGGCCCCTAGCCCCATGTTTTGTTTATGGAGCAAGATTGTTTTTTTCCTTCTTGGGAGCTCTGGATGGGTGAGGACTTCTCTGAAAGCTTTAAAAAACGTTTGAGATATACATTTTGTTGTTCCCTTGGCTGGTGGTCGTTTCTGGTGTAAACTGCTATATTTATTCATTTAGGTCAGTGGTTCTCAACCCAGTCCTCAGGACACACCTAGCCAATCAGGTTTTCAGGAAACCACAATGAATATGCACGAGAGATTTGCATACACTGCCTCCATTAAATGCAACTCTCTCTCATGCATATTCATAGGGATTATCCCAAAAACCTGACTGGCTAGGTGTGTCCTGAGGACTGGGTTGAGAACCACAGATTTAGGTTAATGTTAACTTTTTAATTTCACGCATGTTCATCATGGCTATTTTCTTTATATTAGAGCAGACTGTTTATATTATAATTCTGTGATTCTCTATTGTAATGGATTTTTTTTTAGTGATTTTCGGGATGATATTGAGCACGTTGCAGTCTGTGTTTTTAAACGCCAGCCGCCATGGGTAAAATGAACCTGTACTTTCAGCGGAAGTATCTGGATAGCAGCTTCCACTGCAGGAATTGCTGTAGGCTATCCAGATAGTGGTGATATTTGGCCACTGTCCAACAGCCAACTACATAAAAAGTTAAACCTGTCATTTTGGAACCTGTTTTCATGCAGGTTATCTGTTTTAGCGGACTGAAAAATCACTATTAACTAGATAACGCCTGAGGTTGCCCCTGCACTCTCCAGACAGTGTTGTACCAGTCAGAGGAAATATCTAGGTGCACACTCCAGATAGTACTGCTGAATGTCCCTCTGACTGGGGTTTATTGCACCCTTTGTGTTTGCTTGATGATCTGTTTATTAGTTGTAAGCTATTGTTGGTCTTGGAACCGGTGATATCAAAATTAATACAAAATGATCTGCTAAGGAGGCTCACCCAGCTCTCGCCCTCTCCTTGCTACTTCTACGACTGGGGTTAAAGCTGGCCCCGCTGGCAGTAAGAGTGCTTCTCACATGCTACTGGCTTCAGTCTGAGGTTCAAATATGCTGGTTGTCCTGGCCTCATGCATTCAGATTGAAGCCAGCAAAGAGCAGAGGCCCAGGTAACAAGACATAATTTTATCATGATCACAATAACTCTTGGTGACATGCCAAAGCACCACAGAGGCAGGTCTTGTCAGACAAATCTGATTGATTTCTTTGATTGGGTGACCAGGGAGTTGGACCGAGGGAGAGCCCTAGATGTGGTGTATTTAGATTTCAGTAAAGCCTTTGCCACCATTCATCACAGGCGACTTATAAACAAACTGAGCACCCTAGGGATGGACCCTAAAGTTACTGCTTGATTAGAAATTGGTTGAGTGGGAGGCGACAAAGGGTACAGGTAAATGGAGCTCATTCTGAGGAGAAGGAGGTTACCAGTGGTGTGCCCCAGGGATCTGTCCCTTGGTTCAATTTTTTTTTTTTTTTACATCTTTGTTAGTGATATAGTGGAAGGGCTGTCAGGTAAAGTTTGCCTCTTTGTGGCTGATACCAAAATCTGCAATAGAGTAGACACCCAGGAAGGTGTAGATAACATGAGGAGAGATCTAGCTAAGCTTAAGAGTGGTCTAGAATTTGGCAGCTGGGATTTAATGTTAAAAAATGCAAGGTCATGCATTTGGGCTGCAGCAATCCAAGGGAGCACTATAGTATAGGGGGTGAAGTACTTTTGTCCACTAAAGAAGAGCGGGACCTCGACGTGGTTGTGTTTGATGATCTTTAAAGAAGCTAAATCGGTAGAAAAGGCGACAGCAAAAGCTAGAAGGATGATTGGGTGCATAGGGAGAGGCATGGCTAGCAGAAAAAAGGAGGTGATAGTGCCTCTGTATAAGTCTTTGGTGCGACCTTATTTGGAGTATTGTGTGCAATTCTGGAGACCGCACCTTCAAAAGGATATAAACAGGATGGAGTCAGTACAGAGGGTGGCTACTAAAATGGTTAGTGGTCTTCATTATAAAGCATATGAGGACAGACTTAAGGATATTAATATGTACACCTTAGAGGAAAGGCGGGATAGAGGTAATATGATTGAGATGTTTAAATACCTCCGTGGCATAAATGCACAGGGGGAAGAGCCTCTTTCGATTGAAAGCAAATTCTGCTATGAGGGGAGATGGGATGAGGGTGAAAAGGGATAGATTCAGGAGTGATATGCGGAAATATTTCTTTACGGAAAGAATGGTGGATCCATGGAATAGTCTCCCAGTGGAGGTGGTAGAGATGAGGACAGTATCTGAATTCAAAAAAGCATGGGAGAAACACAGAGGATCTCTAAAGGAAAAAAGGGGATTGTTGATATGGAAGGACAGACTAGATAGGCCATATGGTTTTTTTCTGTCATCATGTTTCTGTGACTTGCCATTTTTGTTGATCTGTTCTTCAGCAGAGTTCAGAGTTAAGAAAAGCATTTAGATGTGCATTTTCTGCTTATCAGCTACTGAAAATGTTACATGTTCTCTTGAAAAGGAGATTGGGCAGGGGCTGGAAACAGCCTTCTAAGTATTAACTGTCTCCTACGTCTCTTAAGTTATGCAAAGTTAGCTATTTCCAGTCTGTGCCCAGTTGTCTTTTCAATAGGAAATTTACATAAAATAGTAGTTTTAAGCTAGAAGGATGGTGTGATGTATTTCTGTTGCAGCATCTCAAATTCTTGTTTTTTCCAGTCACATGGTTGCAGCAAATTTTCTGGTGCACCATCGACAAGAGGTCACCCTAACCCCTGACAGGAGGCAGGACAGCGTGCAGCTTCCTTCTTCTTTTCCCCAGCTCCAACCCTCCGGGAACAAGCAGGAATGTAGACTTCACATATGGGTGACGTTGGCACCGATGGAGCCCGCGTGGGAATACTCCCCAGCGTCCTATAGGAAAGCCTTTGGGAGTACTCCACTGCGCCTGCGTGATTACCTTCCTGTTCTTCTGACTCCCTCTTCTCAGTTCGTCTTTTTCTGCGGAGCCAGCAGGATTAGCCTCCCACTTTTCCTGTCACCACAGAAATCTTTTTCTTCGGAATCACGCTTCTGCCTTTCTGTTTCCTCACCGGCATTACCCCCGATTCCGGTACCATATTTTTTCTTAATTTTTCATTCTTTTTTGTATTTTAATTTTAGTTTTATTTGTTATTCATTGAGGGCCTAGTGCCTCACATAGGCCTCAGGCCTATTCCTTCCATCATTGAGAAACACCCTTCCGGCTTTAGAAAATGCACCAAGTGTTCCCGCACTATTTCTGTCATGGACACACATGACTGGTGCCTAAAATGCCTCTGTCCCAACCACAACCCAGACTCTTGTGCTCTCTGTAAACAGATGACTAAGAGGTTTAGGAAACTGGGCCAGAAAACTGTCAGAATGTTTTTCATCTGACTCTGTTTCACTGACATCAACATCCTCTCGATCATCGGCTTCCAAGGTATCAAAAACCTCGAAGCACAGCTCAGACTCCAAGAAGAAAACTTTGAGATCCCCACCAAAATCACTGCAGGATCATAGAGTCTCAAGCTTCATCAAAGGAATCCAGAGAGGCACTGAGAGGATAGAGGGACAGGTCTCATTCTAAACACAGAGACTCCCTGAAGAAATCCTCTGAAGCTGAACATCAGACCATACACCCCCGGCAGGAGGACTTGTCTTCCAAAGCCTCAGTGGGGGACCAGGAGGCCTCCGAGGCATCAACCTCAGCAGAGCCCCCAGTGCCGTGTTCTGGTACAGTGGCTGCAAGCCTGTTCCGTCCTCAGACCAGATACCGGCAATCTCGTTGGATCGCACATGCTATCCATTGAGAAGACATTAGCGGCACTCCTGGCAGCATCGGTACCCTGACCACCGATGACTCTGGCATCGCTAGGGTTGGTATTGATATCTGTACTTACCAGAGGCATCGGTATCTTTACCGGTACTACCACTTCAAAGCTATACTGCTCCTCTACTAGCATTGATGCCCGGTGCTCCATCAGCAGGGCCACAATCAATGCTGCTGACTACTCAGCATGGTGAGGACATAGAGCAGGGGTTCTCAACCCTGTCCTCGTGACCCACCTAGCCAGTCAGGTTTTCAGGATAACCACAATGAATATGTATGAGAGAGATTTGCATACACTGCCTCCATTATATGCAGATCTCTCCCATGCATATTCATTGTGGTTATCCTGAAAACCCGACTGGCTAGGTGGGTCCTGAGGACAGGGTTGAGAACCCCTGACATAGAGCATGACCAGCACCGACAATACCGTTCACACGATCATCAGCATCGACAGTGTACTCAGAGCTTAGAGTCTGATGCATTTGACTCAGATCATCGATCCCATGACTCGGAGGACCTCCTGGATTTTGTATCTGTATCGGAACCATCACCAATGGCCACCACCTCCCGCCATAAATCTCCACTGGAGGACATGTCCTTCCAAGAATTTATTCGAGACATGGCAGGGCTCTCGATACCAGCAGCGGTAGAACCTGAGCCTTGAGCGGAGGAACTGGAAATTCTCTAGTACCCCACAGCACCCAAAGGAAGCAACCATCTTACCAGTACACAAGATCCTTCACAATCTAATGCTTTGCATGTGGGAGACCCCACTCACAATAGCACCGATCAGCAAATGTCTCGATATGATATATTGTGTATCGGAGGCCCTAGGTTTTCAAAATCCACAACTATTACATCACTCTGTGGTCAGATCAATGATGCGACACATCAAGAGTGGAAAAACACATGGATCGATACCTCCTGGAAGAGAATTGAGGAACCTCGATGCTTTTGCCTGACAGTCTTTCCAGGCCTCCATGCTGGCAAGTAGGATCAACTCCTACACTTTATATTTATTTATTTATTTACAGTTCTTATATACCGCGCTATTTGGTATCAGTGCGGTTTACAAATAACAAAGATTTTGCATCAGAACAGAGGATCTTTTGCTTACATTGAAACAGGGATTGCAACTTTGGACTGAAACAAGGGTAACTATATACAAATCAACAATGGTGGTCGTAAAACTATTTACAGTTTATAATGCACATTGCATATATATGAGGGAGGAGTGGCCTAGTGGTTGGGGCAAGGTACCCCACAGGCCAGAAGGTCAGTGGTTCAAATCCCACTAGAGGATAGCAACCTTGGGCTGGAAGAACTGGGGTTTCTAGTCCCACAGGTACTCCTTGTGGTCTTGGGCAAGCCACTTAACCCTCCATTGCCCATGTTCCCTGTAAGTATTAGTGTATGTGTCTCATATCCCCTCATGTTAAATGTATCCCCCAATTGTGTTGTGACCACCTTGATTGAAGGATAAGGTGGTATACAAAACTGTCTAAATAAATATATGGGAATGTTCCTAAAGGAGAGATCAATAAGGAATGGGAAGCCTTCCTACCATTCATCCCAGATGACAAAAAGTCAGCTTTTGAAACTGTCCTCAAGGACAGTCAAAATGACTCCAAATTTATTAGCAGGGCAGCATTTGATGCTTTTGAATATACCAGCAGAGCATCTGCTGTTGCCATTGGTGCTAGAAGGCTGGCATTGTTACAGGCCTCAGACCTTGAACAGTGAGTCCCAGGACAAGCTGGGCAAAGTCTCCTGCACTGAGGAAAACCTGTTTGGTAAAAATTGAAGAGAAAAGGCTGGAGAGCTTGAAACTGATGACACTATCCTAAAAAGGCTCTCCAAGAAAACTGCTGACCCCTCAAAGAAGCAGCCAGCAGCAAAAAAGCCCTTCTACCCCAAAAAGAGGAGGTTCTACCCTTCTTACTCACAGCCCCCTTAACAACAGCAGGGCAAGCAATAGGGGACAAAACAGACTAAGAAGCCCAGAACTACCAAACAGCAGCCACCAGCTCAAACACAGGTTAATCCCAGTTTTAGACTCCGTCCTGGGGAACATGGCCATCCTGACCCTGCAGGGGCCCAGTCAGATAAAAATAGCAGGGCAACATTCTTCCTTTGCCAATTACTGGCAGGCCATCACCTCAAAGTAATGGACCTTAAACATCATCAGGGAGGGATATCAGTTAAACTTCAAACAACTTCCTCTGCCTCGCTTCAAGGGCGAATATCCCCTCCAATCCATCCTCTGGGTTCTGCTCAAGGAGGAAATCTCCAACCTGCTCACCCAAAATGCCATAGAGGAGGTCCCACAACAAGAATTACACAAAGGCTTCCACTCTCCTTACGTCCTCATCCCAAAGAAGTCAGGAGGATATGGGCCTATTCTTGACCTCCGAAATCTCAACAAATTCTTGGTAAAGGAGAAATTCATGATGATCTCCCTGGAAACTCTCCTACCCTATCTGCAAGAATAAAACTGGCTATGTTCCCTAGATCTAAAAGGCGCATATACTCATATCCTAATACATCCAAGACACAGGAGATATCTCCGCTTCACCTTTCAGGGGACCCATTACCAGTACTGAGTCCTCCCATTTGGCCTGGTATCGGCTTCCAGAGTTTTCACAAAATGCATGTCTGTGGTAGCAGCCCACCTTGCAAGCAAGGGCATTTTTGTCTTCCCCTATTTGAATGGCTGGTTGGTAAAGGCAGACTCTCCAGAAGAAATCTGCTCTTCATGCCCAGACCACCTGGGATTCGTAACAAACTTCCCAAAGTCTCAACTAACCCCAACTCAAATGTTGGAGTTCATAGGAGCAGTGCTCAACACTCAGCTATCCAGGGCCTTTCTACCACTGGACCGTATGGACCAGTACAGTCAACCTAGTCATCCACATGCAGCAACTAACATCAACGGCTCGGGACTATCTGCGTCTCCTGGGCCATATGGCTCCCACAATGTAGTGCCATATGCAAGACTACATATGCACCTAGCACAATGGACCCTATCATCCCTATGGACACAATCCATGGGACAATTGAACGAGATCATTCGGATCACCCGCCCATTAGTCCACTCTCTACTGTGGTGGTGCACACCAGCAAACTCTCTCGAAAGGTCACCTTTTCAGATGCCTCAGCCTCAACCTCAACACACCCTTATGACGGATGCATCCAAGGTCGGTTGGGGAGCCCATTTGGAGTCTCTCTCCACTCAGGGCTTTTGGACAACCCAGGTGTCATCCCTACAGATCAGTTTATTGGAGCTTCGGGCAATCTTGAAAGCCCTACAGGTTTTTCACCATCATCTCACGTCTGGTAAGGGCAGACAGCCAAGTGGCAATGTTCTATCTGAACAAGCAGGACGGAACAGGTTCCGCTTCCCCTTTGCGAGGAGGCTTGTTTCCTATGGAACTTTGCCACCACATACATCTTCATGCAGTATATATTCCGGACATGCAGAATCAACTTGCGGATAGACTCAGTCAGATTCTTCACCCATACAAGTGGAGTCTACATCCGAATAAGGTAGCCCAGATACTCAAAGCCTGGGGAACAACAGTCATCGACCTCTTTGCTACCCCACAGAACACCAAACTTCCACACTTCTGCTTCAGAGTTCCGTCCAAACTCAGCCAAGCAAATGATGCCTTTCATCTACATTGGGGTCGAGGACTGCTTTATGCATTCCCTCCCCCCCCCCCCCACACCTCTAAAACCGAAAACCTTCTTCAAGCTCCACCTGGATAGTGGCACTATGATACTCATAGCCCCCTTCTGTCCTCAACAACTGTAGTTTCCCCTTCTTTGACTACAATAGACAAATTCAATTCATCTAGGCTGCAGTCCGAACCTTCTATCCCAAGAAGACGGAACAGTTCTCCATCCCAATCTGAGGTTGCTCCATCTGACTATATGGCTGCTGAAAGCGTAGCCTTTCAGCATCTCAACCTATCTACTGAAGTAAAAAAAATCCTCCTGGCTTCTAGGAAAACCTCCCCTAGAAGGATTTATTCCTGCAAATGGCGCAGATATGAATCATGGTGCTCAAAAGACAATCTCAATCCATTTGACGCACCAGTATTTGCAATCCTGCAATATCTACTGCACTTGTCCTCTTCAGGACTCAAAAACAATTCAGTTCGAGTTCACCTAAGTGCCTTTGCAGCTTGTCATAAACCAATCAATGGCCAATCTATCTCTTTGCACCCTTTAGTGGCATGCTTCATGAGAGGCTGCCTCCTCTCTAAGCCACCCATTTGACTACCTTCATTCTTGGACCTGTTTGAACCCCTGAGAACAACCCACCTGTGCTACTTGACTTGGAAAGTCATTTTTCTTGTGGCCCTGACCTCAACCAGGTGCATTAGTGAGTTGCAGGTGTTGGTGGCTCACCCATCAAACACCAGATTCCATTATGACAAGGTTGTCCTCAGGATACATCCATACTTCCTATCAAAGGTGGTAATCGCCATTCCACATAAATCAATCTGTCATCTTCCCAAGACCTCATTCCTCCCGTGCAGAGGCCATCTTGCACATGCGCGATTGTAAAAGGGCCCTGGCCTTCTACCTCCAAAGAACTCTGGAACACCGCAAGTTCTCACAACTCTTCATGTTGTTTGACCCCACTCATCTGGGGCTTCTGGTAACTAAGTGAACGCTTTCCAGATGGATAGCAGACTGCATTGCTTTCGCTTATGATAAGACAGGACTCTCCCTCACAGGATATGTCACAGCTCACAACGTCCGAGCAATGGCGGTATTTCTAGCTAACCTATACTCAGTAGCCATTGACGAAATATGCCAGGCAGTGACCTGGTCCTCTATCCACACCTTTGCCACCCACTACTGCTTGGACAAGGACTCCTGCTGGGATGCAGCCTTCGGCCAGGTGGTCCTCCAGCATCTCTTTGGAACATAGCTACCATTCCACCCCCCCACCCCCCCCCGCCTACATTGTTATCCAGATCTCCATGGCAGGGATGTCTGTGTCCAGGTGAACTCAGTCCAACATCTCTGACCTGGTTTCCAACTCTCTTGTAGATCTGGGAGCTAGTGAATCCCATATGTGAAGACTACATTCCTGCTTGTTCCTGGAGATAGCATAATGTAACAGGTGATCTTCAGGAACAGCAGGAATTTAGTCTTCACAGTCCACCCTCCTCTCCATGGGGTTGTAGGGTTATTTTTACTCTTTCTTCTCAGCTACAAACCCAACTGAGGAGAGGAAGTCAATAGAGCGGGAAGGCAGTCACACAGGTGCAGTGGAGTACTCCCAAAGGCTTTCCTATAGGATGCTGGCGAGCGTTCCCGTGTGGGCTCTGTCAGTGCCAACATCACCCATATGTGAAGACTAAATTCCTGCTGTTCCTGGAGATCACCTGTTACAGGTGAATAACTATGCTTTTTTTTGCACTGAGCACTGATATGGGCTGTATCATTGTGACCACTCCTTCAGAAGCCTGCCATATCAACAAGTGCTTCAGTCCCCTCACCACACTGACATTTATAGTATGAGTTCCACTGGGAGAAGCATAGGCCTTAGTAAAAGGATCCATCGGCTAGGAGAAGTCGGACTGAAATATGAGAATGCAAGGTATCAAACCATAGGCCCTCTAAAGTGCTAAAAATGAAACTTTAATTACAGAGGGCAGATATAGAGAATGTGATAGGGATATGCATTCGTTAGGGTGCTTTAAAGGAAACCTAGTCTGTTAACCTAAAAATGAATTTGCATGCATTTAAAAAATGTTGTTAAAACAGCCATCTGAAATAAACCAAGCAAAATGCTTGAAAACCAGGGAAAAATCCAAAAGTGAACCCAAAATGTTTGCCAGTGCATGACACCACATGAATAAGAGCACAGTGGGATGGGATACAGTCTTCCCTATGAAGATTCTGGGAATGTAGTTACTGGCTATCTCATTTAGAGTCTCTTGTGCTGGCATGCTAGAGTTTAATATCATCAGAGTATCTTTCCACAGCAAAGCACTGAGAACTGAAGTGCAGGATTTATTGCCCTGATGTAACTCCTATTCAGAGGTTAACTTGTTTCCATTTTTCATCTTGCAGAATGAGGCAAATAAGATCAAGAAGGAGGCTGAGGATCTGGATCAACTTATCAACAGAAAGCTGAAAGATTATGAAGACCTTAGAGATGACATGAGAGGAAAGGAGCTAGAAGTGAAGAATCTCTTGGACAAAGGAAAGACAGAACAGCAGGTCAGTTCTGTGCATGCTTTTCTCTGAAGCTTGGGTTGCAGATCTCCACTCTCTACAGGCGTACATACCGGCATCGCATTTCATTTGTTGAACAACAAGCAGGTGCTGCGTGTTCCATACAGTCTTTGGAGAGAGAAATGGCTATTAACGCAGTACATGGTCTTAGATCAGCAGTCCGTAAAGTTGATGACCAGAGCACTGAATGTTCAGTGAAACACCCCTTTGCTGTGTGACAAGTGGCCTATGTTAATGGCACTTTGCCCTCACTTAGCTGTACTGAGTTTTGATAAGTGTGGGCAACCATACTCCTCCTAGGGAGTCATGCAAGTTCTTGGAGATGACAGGATTTTCCATTTCTGATTTCAGACTGCTGATCAGTTGTTGGCCAGAGCAGATGCTGCTAAGGCTCTCGCAGAGGAAGCGGCCAAGAAGGGAAAAGCCACCTTGCAAGAGGCCAATGATATCCTCAACAACCTGAGAGGTAGGAAGGAAAACCCATCCTAGCTATGGAAGGAGGGTGGCAAAGTACGTATGGACGGAGCTGGGATTAATACATATTCCTTTTATGAGTTGATACTACTCTTCTTTCCTCCCCCCACAAATGGAGGTAATTTTGTAAAGGGGTTTTTGAGCACATATGCCAGTATACAGATGAAAAAGTCCTCTTTAAAATCCTCCTGTTTGAAAGTACGTATATTGCAGTTAAGCAGTTGCCGTGTTCAGGGAGGAGTTTGAGTGGAGCGATCCACGCATGGACTCTACGCACCAACATTTACACCAGCTGGAAATAGATGCCCGTGGTGTCAATTTAGCCACAGTTTCTGCTGGTTTGCTTCTAGTATTTTATACAGACGCACAAAGGCCCATGTTACAGCCTGGGACTTGAGATGTCAAGGTTGCAACGTGCATAGTTCCACCAGTATTTTACAAAAGGTTCTGCCAGAGTGGCCTGTAAAATACCATAAGGGCGTGCAAAGTTGCATGCATATTTGCCTGCAGGTCCAGCAAGAGCAGCAATTGTTTTTTTAAAAACTGCTCTCCCCAAATGTCCACATCTGCAGCTTTTTAAAATAGCAGCTCCCAAAAGCATTGAATGCCTCTCATCCTCACACACACCCCCCCCACCTTTATGTGAGC
This sequence comes from Ichthyophis bannanicus, assembly GCA_033557465.1. NCBI lineage: Eukaryota > Metazoa > Chordata > Amphibia > Gymnophiona > Ichthyophiidae > Ichthyophis > Ichthyophis bannanicus. The sequence goes on from CM066036.1 coordinate 232,278,357, forward strand.
ACTACCCCCTTCCCCTGGGTCGTACCGGGAATCTTACTGGTGTCTAATGGGGGGAGGAGGGGTCTCCAGTCAGATCTCCCTTGTCCGGGACTAGGGTTTATGGTTTACTCAAAATTGATATACTGCTCTTCAGGTCCAATCAGAGCAATTTACAAATGATTAAAACATAAAAAGAAAAGAAAAAAAAGACTGTACAGAACGGACAGTAGTAACAGTAAGGATACAAAAGGTAAGTGGGGGAACTCCATAGGATACAGAAAAGAGTGGTGGGTTCAGAGAAAAGGATAAATCCAGGCCATCCTACCCGGTGGGGACTCTGAAAGAGTGCTCGAAGAGATATGTCTTAAGGTCAGATTTGAAATTTTTATTCAAAAATGCTACTGATCAATCCCTAGCGGTAGTCTCATGATACTACTGCTAGGAGTCTAGCTGCCAAATAAGGGTGAAAAGGGATTTGGGCGAGGAGGTTCCATTAGTCTATGCATATGTCCCTTTAAGCTGACCCTTTGCATTTCTCGGGAGAGATTGTAAACGGGGGTGCTTGTTGTGAAAGTTCCACAATCTTGGCAAAGACAGGAATTTACTTGACTTGCAAAGGATTGTGGGTGTTGTAGTTCATTCACACAAAATCAGCCGTTTAACAAGAATAAAGAATTGTAGTTGCTTGAGTGTAAAGCAGAAAACAGATTTTATTTATGGGGAGTTATTCCCTCGCACAGATATGCTTGGTAACATCAACAGGATAATTTCTTCAGGAATTGTATTCAGGAAACAAAACAAATAAGGCAACTGAATTACTTATGCAACAACTTAGTAAAGACCTTGATGGAACAGAAAAGGTCTTTCTTCTAGCCCCTGCTAATAAACTTTCTTAGCAGTGCTGGAATGAAAAATAAACCCAAAAGGAAAATTCTCTTTATCAAAAAAACAACTTTCTTCCTTTCACACAGTGAAGAAGTTTTCTTTCCAAAGTCCCACGTGCACTTGTGCCCTGCTCTAATCACAGGTGCTTAACCAGCTGCAAACCATTGCTGGTCCACTCTCCATGTGGCTCCAACTTTCCCCAAAGCTTTTCTCTCAAAGAAACTTTTCTGGGAAGCTAAAAAACAGTACAGTTCCTTTTGGTGTTTGATGCTTAACTGAGGATTACTTTAGAACAGCAGCCTAGAAAGAGAGCAATCCATGCATTCCACTTTCTCATTTGATATTTCCCCTTGCTCTTGAAATATCATAGGAACACTTTCATACACTGGCTCAGAGGAATTCTCTAACTGATCTCTACCAGGATAGAAACTGTTTCCCTGCTGTCTTCCTTGTGCAAAGCTAGGGAACAGATCAGAGTTCATACCTGAGATCACGTTGCCATTAGGTTTCCTCTCTGGGTATTTTGGCCAGTAGGTAGCAAAGCTTCTGTGCCCAGCTCTCCAGTCAGAATCTCTGGACTTTAGGTCTCTTTTTCCATACCTCCTTAAATAGGTATTAGAGCTCCTTCCTTCTGTAGATGCAGCCGTCTCCTTTACAAGTGCTGTCTGAGGTTTCCTGGCTGTATATCTCCAAGCCTCTGGTTTCTTCCAGTCCAATGAAGAATGCTTGCCCCAGGAATCTCTCCCAGCATACGTACTGCCTCTGGCTCCTTTCTTAGACCTCCTGGACTTCTTGCTGTTCTTCCTTCTGTGTTCTCTTTGCTGCTTTTTCTGTTGCTCCTGCTGTTTGTCTGAAGAATTTCTTCTGGCTTTAAAGTGCCTAGATGGACACTCCACCCTAGCACAATCCAGGTGTTCTGAATCAAGCCCTGCCCTAGGAGATGGGTGATTAGGGATTACATCATTGCTTCTCTGATTAGGCACACGTTTCCCTATTTCAGCTCTCCTAGAGGCTTTCTGTAAACCAGTGCATTCTGGGTCTGGTAGTCTTTTAGATAAACACTCTGTTTTAGTGCTTTTACCAGCCAGCACAGGTTGCTTATTCAGAGCCAATTCACCTCTTGTATTATTTCTTCCTGAACTATGATAAGCTTCCTTATCACAAGATGTAAAAGTCGGCAGAGAAAATGTTTACTTTACACATGACTTCCAATAGTCAAATGGGAAGTTAGGTCCATTCCTTAGGCATGAAATTGTGGGTCTCAGGAGTTCCACATGTACAAATAGTGGGTTTCCCAAATTGCTACTTTAACATATATGTAAAATGAACCACATAGATGTCTGTCTTTATAAAATGAGCTAAAAATAGTCACCTATGTAGCCTTTGCACAGAGGGCAACCTGTTATAAAATTACCACCTTAAACATTAGATTATTCCCAATCAAATACTGTTGGTCAGTTAGAATCAAGTGTTATCTTCAGTATAAAAATTAATGTAGTAAAAAACAACTCTGGTGTTCTGATTGTCTTTGTCTTCAGCGTTCCTCTCTGCTTCGCCCATATTTCCAGGTCCTGACCATTTTTTTTTTTTTGAATATTTATATTTATTAAACAATTCGCATAAGTATACCAGAAACAACAATCAAACAGCAACCAACGGAGTGCAATACACGATGAACATGCAAGGTTCCATTTTTTGTTTTTTGTTTATAAGAAAAACAGTACAGTCCCCCCCCCCACCCAGCAGCCTTAATGCTATACCCCTCTTCGCTCTCCCCCCCCCTTACCCGTATACATCCAAATCCCCCCTCCCCCCCAGAACCTTCCCCCCTTCCACCCCTCCGGGAGGAGCTACCCCCCCCCCACCCTCCTCCCACTACCCCCCCGCCCCCCCTCCCTACCTCCCCCCCCCTATTCCACCATTCCCTAGGGGACTCATTGTAGGTCTCCCCCCCCCTTCAAATATGCAAGCAACAGGTTCCAATTATCCTGAAATTTCGCCCCCTGATGGCGCCGGATTGCTGTCAACTGTTCCATTAATACAATCCGTCTAAGCCTGGTTCGCCAAGCAACTAGTCCAGGCATACGAGTCTGTTTCCAAGCCCGAGCAATCTCACTACGAGCGGCTTGAAGGCAAGCCTGTACCGGTCGGGCAAACCCCCGGGGCCAACTTCCCTCCCATATCCCCAACAACCCCAGCGCCATATCCACCTCCACCCTCCTCCCCAAGATGACCTCCATCTGCCCCTCTACCAAACCCCAATAGGCCCGCACACTAGGACAGGACCACCAAACATGCGCAAAAGTTCCCCTCTCCCCGCACCCCTTCCAGCAGCGGTCGGAAGACCCAGGATACATCTGACTTAGCCTCTCCGGGGTATAATACCATCTGTACAAGATCTTATAGGACGTTTCCCGGATCACAACGGAAAGCGCCTGGCGGCCAATGGCGACATGTATTTTCCGCCACTCCTGCGCCTCCATCTCCCTACCCAAGTCCACCTCCCATTTCTCCTGGTGGGGAAACTTCCCCGAGGGCTCCTCCCCCAAGTCTCTATACAACCGAGATATCAAGCCCCGGGACCCCTCCCACGTCTGCCACAACGACTCCCCGGTGCCTAGAGCCCCCTCCCACCCCTCCCTTACCCGGGTCTGGAGTAGAAAGTGGCGCACCTGGAAATAGGGAAAGAAATCACTCCCCCGCAACTGATAGCGTACCCGAAGATCTGGGAAGGATATCAGCCTACCCTCAGCGATAAACTTCCCGAAGGTGTCTAGCCCCTGTGTGGCCCACCTACGAAACACCCCTTCCCTCCCAGGTCCAAATTCGCTCGTCACCCGCACTGGAGACAACACCGAGAACCCCCCGCCGGGAGCCGCCCACCTACGACGCGCCTTCCGCCATTGCATAGTGAGATGCCACATAAAAGGATTGACTCGCCATCTCCCAGAGGGCAACCTACCAAAGATCCAAGGCAGATGCTGTAGCGGGGTCTCTCCTGCCCAGCAGCGCTCAATTTCGCGAAAGCGCTTTTCCACTCCCCCCCCCATCTCGCCACTCAAATACCTGACGCAGCTGAGCAGCGTGGTAGTACCGGGCCAGATCCGGAACCCCCAAGCCCCCTGACTCCCTTGAGGCATACAAAACCCGTCGACTCACTCGCGGCCGGGACTTCCCCCAGATGAACGCAAAAAGCTGGCGCTGCCAGGACCGAAGGGTCCCCGCCGGGATTCCCACCGGAAGTGTCTGGAAGAGATAGAGCAACCGCGGCAAAATATTCATCTTAACAACGGCCACCCTGCCCAACCAGGAAATTTCCACATTCCGCCACCTAACCATGTCCTTCTGCAGCTCCTGAAATAAACCCGGGTAGTTGGCCGTGTATAATCTGAGAGGGTGAGCTGTAATCTGCACGCCCAAATATTTTATCGATCCCTTCGCCCACCGAAAGGGAAAAGTACTTTTTAAACTATCCACCTCCTTTGCTCCCAAAGAAAGAGACAAGGCCTCTGTTTTCTCCCAATTAACCTTGAACCCCGAAAGGCGCCCATAATTCTGCAGCTCACCCATCAGCAGAGGGAGAGATACATTGGGGCGGGTTAGTGCAAAAAGAACATCATCTGCGAATAATGCCATTTTATGCTGTTCCGAACCAACTGGTATTCCCGAGATATCCCCATTAGAACGGATATGCGCCGCCAGGGGCTCCATAACCAGCGCGAAGAGCAGCGGAGAGAGCGGGCAACCCTGGCGGGTCCCCCTTCCCAAAGAAAAGAACTCCGAGAATCCACCATTAACATTCACCGCCGCCACCGGAGCTGCATAAAGGGCTTGAATCCATGCTCGAAACCTGGGACCCAACCCCACATGCTCCAGTACCCCCTGTAAGAAGGAGAAGCTGACCCGATCAAATGCCTTTTCGGCGTCGATCGAAAGAAACATGGCCGGATGTTGGACCTGCCGCGCCAGCCACCCAAGCTGGATCACCCTCCGAATTCCATCAGCCGGCTGTCTCCCCATGATGAAACCCGACTGGTCCGGATGGATCAAGTCCGGCATACAGGGAGCTAAGCGCAGGGCCAACACTTTAGCTAAAATCTTGGCATCTATATTCAAAAGAGAGATCGGGCGATAAGACCCACAGACCGCCGGGTCGCGCCCAGGTTTAGGCAGCACCACCACTCCAGCTTGAGCCATAGTAGGTGGCAAGGCCTCCCCTCTTAAAACAGCATTGAACACCCGCACCAGCAGGGGAGCTACCGTCTCGCCCATTACTTTATAGAAGGGACCCGTGAACCCGTCCAAGCCCGGCGCCTTCCCCGGGACCAAGGCTCCAATGACGTTCTGCACCTCCGCCAAAGTAATATCAGCTTCCAATGCCTCGCCCTCCCCCTCACCGAAGCGAGCGCTACCCTTCCCAGCATTTTCCAGATAGCTGGCTATCTCCTCCCCCCCCACCGGAGGATCCGCGGCGTAAAGCTGCTGATAATAAGATTTAAAGCACTCGCGAATCTCTTCTGATTTATATAGCAATTTATCGCGAGGCCCTTTAATTTTGGCAACCATACGCTTCTGTCCCCGGACCCTAAGTTTATGAGCCAAAAGCCGCCCAGCTTTATTATCAAATTCGTAGTATCTTTGGCCTACCCTGTCCATTTGACCGGTGATCTTTTCCAATTGTAGGGCATTCAATTGTTTGCGAACCTCCTCCAATTGACCTAGTAGAAGCCCTCCCCCCTTCTGTTTATGTTCCCTTTCCAACAGTATCAACCTCTCTCCTGTAGAAGCCTCTCTGCCTCTACTCTTTCCCTTTTCCGCCGTGCCCCCAGCTGAATTAAATGGCCCCGCACCACCGCCTTAAGCCCATCCCAAAGTATCCCAGTCGAAACATCTCCGGTGTCGTTTAGGGCCATATAATCTAAAATCACTTCCCTTAATTTCGGTGCCCCCTCCCGCAACAAATAGTCATTGAGCCTCCAAAAGGTCCGTTTTCCCGCTATCTCCCGATCCCCCCAGCTCTATCTGCACGGGGGCGTGGTCCGACCAAGTCACCGGTCCAATACTAGCCCGTTCCAGCCGGTCGCCCCCAATAACTATCCCCCAGCACATAATCAATACGGCTGTATGAGCCATGCACATGCGAGTAAAAGGTATAGTCTCTGGTCGACGGGTTTGCCAACTTCCAAAGGTCAGCCACCCCCAAGTCCTTCATCCACTGACCCAGCGCGCCCGCCCCCCCTTTTCCTCCCCCCCAGGGCCCCCCTTCAACTCATCCAACGCCACATTACAATCCCCCCCCACCAACACCCTCCCTTGAACTCTCCCCCCCAACCAAGATCCCAAATCCCTCCAGAAAGCCCCCTTCCCAGAGTTGGGGCCATAAACTGAGACCAAAGACACCTGGTCCCCCCCCAAATCCCCCACCACCATCACCGCTCTCCCATCCGCTTTCGCATATACTTGTTCCACTGTAAGGGGAACCCCTTGCCCCACCAAAATAGCTACCCCCCCTTTCTTCCGGCCCCCCTCTTCTGCCGCAAAAAAACCCTGGTATTGCCCCGACCGCAGCAGCTTCTCATCCGCTGCCCGTAAATGTGTTTCCTGAAGGAATGCAATCTCCCAACGCCTCGACCTAAGCTCTTTCCACAGCAACTTACGCTTCTGTGGAGAGTTCAGGCCCCGCACGTTGAGGCTCCCAACAATCAACCCCCCTGCCATAATGCATGTTCCCCGCCCCCTCCAAGCCCACAAGAGACCCCCAATGCATACTGACCCCCCCCCCACCTTCCCATCTCCCCCCTCCTCCCCCTCACCTCCCCCCCTCCCTACCCCCCCTTAGAGCCAGAACCCACGTCTGTCTTCCCTCGAGGAAGTGGCTCACCCCAGGACGCTACCTCCCCCCCAGCCCTGCCCCCTCCCACACATTCCCCCAGACATTCCCCCAAACCTCTACTTAAGCCCTCCTAGTAATTACAGACAACACTACCCCAACATGAACCATAACATACTCAAAATCCCCCCTCCCCCCTCCCCCCACCCCCAGTCCACCTTTGCCCAGGTAGCAGTGCAGTCCTCACAGTGTCCCGGGCCCACCAGGCACAAAAGAAGCACTAGTCCAAAGCCCTTTGGAAGCTGTCAGCCAGGACCTTTGGATGGACCTCCCGACTGAGCAAGTGGGGGCTCCTCCACCTCCATCTCTCCGGATCTCCGCCGCAAGCGTTGGCCCCTCACTGGCACCCGCTCCCACACCGATCGCCTCTCCTTACTGACACCGGCCTCCTTGATCGTATTCGGCTCCGGGAGCCCGGGAGCCCCCTCTCGATGCAGAATAGTCCAGGCCTCCTCCACAGTCCGGGCCCGAAAACTCCGGCCGTTGACCTCAAACAAGAGCGCAAACGGGAAGAGCCACCTATAGCGCTTCTTTTCAGCTTGCAAATATGAAGTTACCGGCTTCAGCTCGCGCCGCCGTTGCAACGTAGCAGCCGAGAGGTCATGGAACACTTCCACTTTCTGTCCTTCCCATTGAAAAGTCCTGCGGGCCGCCGCCACACGCATCACACGCTCCTTAACAGCAAAAGATCCCAAGCAGGCTACAATGTCCCGGGGCAGCCCCCGACGTGCCGGACCCAAGGCCCGATGTGCCCTTTCAACAGCCACCGTATCAGCCTCCGCTTCCGCTCCCTGCTCCAACAAAAAATTGCAAAGTCTCTTCACCACCGCCGTGGCATCGCTAAATACCTCCATCTCCGGCAGGCCCCTCACTCGTAAATTGTTCCTCCTGGAGCGATTCTCCAGGTCTTCAATTTTGTCGCGCAGCAGCCCTTGCTCCAAAAGGCACTGTTGCATGCGGTCCGCCATCTCACTATCTCTGCCCTCCCGGCGCTCCGACTGGTCCTCCAAGGCCTCGACTCGACCGCCTAAGTCTCGAATGTCGTCCTTAAGGGCGCCCAGGGTCTCCTTTAACTCGCTCCTCATCGCCCCAAGATCGCGTTTGAACGAGCGCATCCATCCCCAGAGATCGCCTCGGGTACAGGTATCCCCAGCGCGCTCCAACTCGTCCTCCATTTCCTCTGCTGAGTCCACGTGCTCTCCAGCCTCCCGGGCCATCTGCTCACTTTTAGCGGCGTAGGATGATTGAAAGCGGGCCAGTTTTTTGGACACCGATATCCCACCACCTTCGCACCTCCGTGCCTCCAAGTAACCGTTTAGGGGGAAAGGCTGGCTGCTAATTTTCCACCACTAATACCGCGTCCCTACGGGAGCTCAAGAATCAGGCAGCCATCTCCAAGATGACGTCACTTCCTCCCCCGTCCTGACCATTTTTAATGCCTTTGCCCCAGATTGCTCTCTGCTTCCTTGTATCATGTCCTCTAGTAGTAAATTAGATAATTTGCTACCAGAACCTCAGAGGACTTGACAAGCAAATCTCCTTTTTTCCGGAAACAAGCAGGAAGTCAGTCGTCACATTTAGGTGATGTCTGCACCGACGGAGCCCTTGCGGAAGCATCTCCCCAGCTTTCAAATAAAGCCTTTTGGAGATGCCACCACGCATGCATTGTCCCCTTCCTGCCCAAGGGTGCCATCTTGCTCAGTCTCCTTTTTTCTGCAGAGCCCTTCAGACGTCGTCTGTCTTTTCCCTGGAAAAAGTTGATTTTTTTTTCTTCTCGAGTTATTAACTTGACTCCGATATCGCACTGGTAGCCTTCCTGCTACTGATCTTGGTGCTTTGGCGTCGAGTTCGGATCCTTTTTGTGTTTTTGTTCTTTTTGGGCGCCTTCGCGCCTTTTTTCCCCGCTGGCAGCTCAGAGGGTTTTAGACCTCGCAGGGGTTCTTTTTTCCCCTATGGCTATCAGTGGTTTCAAAAAGTGTGATAGATGTGCTAAGCTAATGTCCTTAACCGACACACACAACTGCTGTCTCCGTTGCCTTGGGCCGGACCATGACCCGGTGGCCTGCAGCTTATGCAAATGGATGTCTAGCAACGCCCTGAAGAGCCACCAGCAGCAGCACAATAAGTTTTTCCACAATGCTTCCGAAGGCCAGGGCCTCGTCTGAGGCGCTGACATCTCGGGACGAGTTCTCCAAACCCGAGCACCATAGTGAATCCTCAGAGAGGGGGTCCCTCTCGAGGGAACACAGGAGGAAGAAACCCTCAAAGGCGGCATCCTTGGATGGCTCCAACGGACAGGGTTCCTCCAGGGCCTGGTTCCGCAGCCCCAGGCACCTGCCCGAGTCTTCGCAGAAGGAGCAACCAGCGAAGGTCCCTTAAAAGGATCCGGCAGCGGACCGGCCCCGATCCTCGGAGACTATCCTCATCGAGGATTCCCTTTCGGGGGAGCTTGCACCAGGCCCGAGTTCCTCGGTGCTCTTGTTGAAGGCTGCGGAGCCTTCTGGCCTCAAGTCCAGAATGGCAGCCTTGGAGCGCAGTTTGTCTGACTTCTTGGACCAGCAGCAAGCGCTGTTGTCCAGCACGTCCGGTTCCTCCGCCCCGACCACTGGGCGTTTGATGTCAAAAAACGTCCCCGGAGGCCGAGCCAATCCTCGAGGTCCTGCAGCCTCGAGTCGATCCTCAGCTGAGGTTGCGCTCAGTGTCCTGCTCGACAGGGCTACGGTCGTCCCTGGGGGATGGACCATGCAGCATTGGGCCCCTCGAGGGCCGCGGAGCAGCTCACCCTTGAGTCTTCCTTGGACTACTCCGAGTGGGAGACGGAGAACGATGAGTCCCCGGATACCCGTCGACACCACAACATCCCCTCAGGTTTCCCAGTCTCAGAACCCCGAAGAAGGTCTCCGCCGGAGGACATGGGATTCTTGGACTTTATCAAAGACATGTCTAAGGCCCTGGCATTCCCGACTGAGTCGGAGGAGGATCATCGGGCTGATGAGCTCAAGATCCTCCAGTACGAGGCTCCCCCTCGGGAATCGCTCACGGTGTCCATTCCTCCCATCCTGGAACGGCTCATGTTCCTCATGTGGGAGACGGTGGCATCTGTGCCGGTGGTGATCAAGCAGCTCGAGTCAATGTGTTGAGTCCGCCCAGAGCCCTGGCTTCCAGAAATCGCAACTGCCACGCAACTCCATGGTGGTTGAGTTGGCCATGCGTTGGCTTAAGAGCCAGAAGGTGCACTCCTCTGCGCACGCCCCCCCCCCCCCTCTCAGAGGGAGGCCCGCACCTTGGATGCCCTCGGCAGGAAGTGCTAGCAGGGCTCAATTCTCATTTGCCGTGTCCATGCCTACCAGCTGTATATGGGCATGTACCTGAGTGATCTGGCGAAGGAACTCACTGGTTTCTCAGCTGGTCTCTCCGAAGAACCCTTGCAGCGCTTCAGGTGCCTGTCCAAGGCCATCTGTGAAGAGTTCAAGTCGGCAGCCCAGGTAGCCACAGCAGGCATCCGTGCACGCCGCCAGGCTTGGCTCCAGTCATCCGACTTTGGCAAGCCCATGACTGACAAGGCCGCCGAGCTGGAGACTGAGTTCATGACGAGGACCAGGCTCTCTAAGAAGACCACTGCCCTTCCTGATGGAAGGGCTCGGGTACAAAGCCCTTTTACCCGAGGAAGGGAGCTGCTTACCATAACTACCCACGTTTTCAGGCCTCCCCGGCTCCCCAACCAGGGCAACAGGGCAAGGGACAAGGGCATGGCCCATGTAAGCAGAATGCTCCGAAGCCCCAGGCACTGGAGTTTTTGACTACTCCAGCATAACCTCTCTACCCCAAGGAGGTCAGCAGCCCACAGGGGGATTACTGATCTTCTTTGCCCCGAGGTGGGTAGCCATCACTACCGATGCCTGGGCAATGAGGATGGTCACGGAGGGTTACCTCCTCCACTTGGCTCAGATGCTGCCGCCTCATTTTCCGGGAGAGCCCCCAGATGTCCCCTCCACCGGGACCACCTTCTGAAGGAACTGGTAGGTCTTCTTGAGGACAATGTGATGGAACCGGTGCCCCACCACCTCCAGGGCAAGGGGTTCTACCTCAGATACTTCCTCATCCCAAAGAGGACAGGGGGCCTATGGAAATCTGCGAGAAGACAAGTTTCTCCAGGAATTTTGAGAGAAAAGGGAGGGTAGGGAGAGGACAATTTGCGAGAACTGAGGGATCAAGGAGGCACCCTTTAAGACAGATAGCAGCATGCCTCCAGAAGAAAGACTACTATTGAACATGGATAAGATTAGTAGTAAGAGGGCAAGAGAAGGGGGGTTTTAGAATATGGATTTAGTGGGAAAGATAATAAACTCTATCTTGGCCATATTCATTTTCAGATGGGGGTGGGACATGCAGGCTGAGATTTGGGCCTGAATTCCTAGTGAAATTTTGGTGCAGAGAGAGAAATCTGAGTCATTTGTATAAAGATCTTATTGAGAACTATGGGAGGAGATCAGAGCAGCAAGTATACTGTAGAGAGAGAAGAGAAGAGCTCTCAAGACAGAGCCGTGATATACACTGACAGATAGTGAGATAGCAGCGGAGGAAGATCCACAAGAGAGCATACACTACAAGTGTGATGGCAGAGATAATAAGAAAACTAAGATGAAACAGAGCCTTGATCGCCACTTACTCTTTGATACTTTTATCCTCTTGGATTTCAACAGTGTTAAAAACAGCAAATAGGTCAAAAAGGATGAGGATTGAGTAAAGGCCCTTGGATTTGGCCAGGAATAGGTTACTGGAGACTTTGGCAAGTGCTTTTTCTGTAGAATAGAGTCCAAAAATCCAGGTTGGAGTGGATCCAGAGTGACTTGAGATGAAAGAAAGTCAGGACAGCGGTGGTGAGCAAGCTTGGATGCAAAAGGGAGGAGAAAAATAGGCCAATTGCAGGAAGGGCAGGTGAAATCCCATGAAGGTTTTTTTGAGTAGTGCAATCGCTGCATGTTTGTAGGCATCAGGAACAGTTGCAGTAGAAAGTGATTGAAGATATGACAGATGGAAAGGATGACAGCAAAGGGAAGAGAGCTGCTGGATGCTCTCTAAATTGTCTCGAGCTTGTTTCGTACTATACGATTCAAGTTGATATGATAGGAACAGTTTGTTACACAGACATTTTATCACGGAAAGCTGAAAATCTTAAGCTTCAGATAGTAGAAGGTACATACATACTAAGAGTAACTAACAGATGCTTGGTATAATACGCCTACCAGCAACAGCACTGCAAAAGATTAAGAAAGTTTGGAACATGTGCAGAGGGCATGGAAGGAGGATGTTGGAGATCAGGTAGAGTCCCAGTGGGCAGGGGACAACTAGGGAGATTGGTGGGCCAAGAGATCATCTCTGCCAGGAAGCTCTCAAGGGATGTGTTAATACGGGTACTGAAATTTCACACAACACTGCTGCAGCCTAGAAGTGGAAGTGAAACCAGGAAAGGAGGCATATGGATATAGAGGATAATCTTGTAACAGGCCATCTAACATGTGCATCAAACATGCACATAAGTAATAATAGTTTTCAGAGGCCAGGTACATGCACACTTTGCATTTGAAAATCACAGTACATACCCCCCCCCCCCCACACACACACACACACATTGACACCTGCTATTTAGTGTGCACAGACTGTCAGGAAAATTTATAGGCATGCTTTTTGAAAATTCAAAAGTTCAAATCTGGCCCCAGCTCCAGCACCTAGGAAGAACTATGCTCATTGTGGATAAGAGCAGGACTGTACCAGACTAAAAACGCGCCCTGTGCAACTAACTAATCTGGTGCCCCCCCTCCACCCAGTCATGTTCCGTAGCTCACTCTGAGCTTCCTGGAGGCCCAGTAATATCCGTGCCCCCTTCTGTACTTGCGCCCTGTGTGAATGCACCACACGCACAGTCCTAGGTACGACCCCGAATAAGAGTATATGCAAAACAGCTTTATGTGAATACTTTACCTGCATAAACTCTGGATAGTTTTATAATGAGCATAAGCCTGTTTTATATGCATAAATGGTTTTGTTATGTGTCAATGATGTGGAAATATATTTTAATTTTAACTACATGGAATGGCATAGGTAAGAAAATGCATATTTCCATGCCCTTATTTTGCTTGTGGAAAGCTAACACATGTATTTAGTGTTTTATATTTAAAGAAAAAACTCTGTGACTAATTGTTTAAAAATCTGTAGCCCATTTTGCAAACTTGGCCTTTGCTGGGGCGTGACAATACCATAATTGTGATGTTTCCTGGTTAGTGTAAGACAGTGTTTCTCAAGCTGGTACTGAGGTAGTTTCCAACCAGTCTGGTTTTCAGGGTATTCACAATGAATATGGAAATTTGTGTGTTCATTGTGAATACCCTGAAAACTAGACTGGAGGGGGGGGGACTCCAGGACCTACTTTAAAGCACTAATGTAAGGTACAAAGACTCATATGCGCAGTTCATGGAGTATCGATACCACATATTCAGTCTCACTTGCTTGTATGTATCACTTGGTGTAGTTAAGTCAAGTATTGACACTTTATATATTATGATACGTCCTTCATTCTTAACCTTCAGGAATCTATTGGAGGGTAAGAACGAAGGTCTTGAATCATAATTGTTTATATTTCTCTTTTATCCCCAAGCGCCAAAAGTAGCAGAGTAACATAGTATATGATGGCAGATAAAGACCAGTATGGTCCATCTAGTCTGCCCAGTAAAGTAGATACTGTAGAGTGGTTGTAACTGAAGCTACATGCAGGTCAGCCCCCTTCTAGTGATGTATAAAAGATATTTGTTTGCTTTGATTTAAAAGTAAGTTTGGTCTGAGGCTAAACACTGATATTTTGTTTATCAGATTTTGACAAGCGAGTAAATGACAACAAAACAGCAGCAGAGGAGGCCTTGAAAAAGATCCCCGCCATTACTCAAACCATTTTAGATGCCAACAACAAGACGCGGCAGGCGGAGCAGGCGTTAGGCAATGCTGCTGCTGACGCCAGAGAGGCCAAGAACAAGGCTGAGGAGGCGGAGAAGATTGCCAACGCTGTCCAAAAGGCAGGTCAAGAATAAAACTGGAAACTAAAGCAGAAGTGATATTCTGTCTAATACTGCTGCTGAATCTTAGTGGCATGATATTCACGTTAAAGCACTGACTGATCAAAGTAGGGACAAAGCAAACCTATTCTGAAACCAACCAATCTGTGGTAATCTTTCTCAGGAGCAGTGAAGTTAGTCACATCTCTGTTACAAAGATTAGGAATTTTGAACAGGAATCACCATTGATAAGATGAGGGCAGTATGATATAATTTATTTAACAGTTTTTTTTATACCGCTTTATCTCAATCAAAGTGGCTTACATTGTAACTTAAATTTGGTAAACGTACATTAAACAGGGACACTGATAACTTGGATTTTTCTGAGCAATGGAGGGTTAAGTGACTTGCCCAGGGCCACAAGGAGTGCTAGTGGGACTTAAACCCTGGTCTCTTGGTTCCCAAGCCAGAGCTCTAACCACTAGGTTTACTCCTCCACTCCACTCCACTCCATAATTACCCATACGGAGGAAGTAGAAGAGGCCTTGGGTTGATATAGCAATGTTGCGGACTAGGGAAAGGCAGAGATGAAAATTTCTGCAGAGGACTGATGGTTCATGATAGGCTTGATTGTGGCTTCGTGGTTGAGGCTGGGGATTATGCGGGCAGCATTCTTTATGAAATTCAGAAACTACTAACTGGAGCTGCAGGTGTACATTGTAATTCCTGAGTATTTATGCTGATGCCTCACATACTGCCAGGGGGAAATGGTGCCTCTCTGGTTGTTGCATGGAACAGCTGTGGGAAACTTGTGTTTCAGCTCTAACAAGCCAATTTTTGGTACTAATTTGGACCAATTGAATTGCACTAGCCCTGCTTAATCTTGCATATATCCAAGAGTGAGCCGGTGTGCATGGTGCAGTACCTGTTTTCACATGTAATGTTTTATCCATAGAGGTCAAGATTGCACACTTGAAATAATTAAAACCATATCTAGTGTAAAACAAACTTCATTGAAAATGAATCCAGCCCACCACTGTGGGATCCTCTCCCCCAAACTGCTCAATTCAAAAGCTTTGCTGAAATTCAAGAAGATGAGAATTAAATTAATCTGGATTGAAAATTTAGCTTTGTCACAAATATTTTATTTCAGGTTTTGTTTGTTTATTTATTTAACTGTATTTATATCCCGCTTTTCACCGGGTCAAAGCGGTTTAACAAAAAAAGGGGGGGGGACAGTAATCAATTCTTAGGGTGGGGGGCTGACACCGGGGAGGCCAACATTAATGATCTGAACAAACATTAAGGACTTAAACAATGGACATCAGTCTCTTAGGAGGTAGATCTGTGGTATGTTAAAGGGTCGGAGAGGGAGTCAGTGGTGGATGTTTGTTTCTGGTCCGAGGTATTCCTGGAACAGGATGGTTTTTAGTTGTTTTCTGAATGTTGAAGGATCTCCGTTGTTTCTGATTTGACTTGGTAGGGAGTTCCAAAGGGATGGCGCGTATAGTTCGAAGGCTCTGTTGCAGGTCCGTTGATTGTATTTAGTTTGTTCATGGGGGATGGTGAGAGTGTTGCTGGTGGTTTGTCTGGCGGTTCTGTTGTGGGTGGGTTCGGGCAATAGAGTTCGGAGCTGGGAGGTCTGCGTTTCATAGAGGGCTTTGTGCTGAAAATTTTCAGCCTTGACTGTTTAACATGTGTCGCAGATCCTCACGTCCAACTTTCTGAATGAATACATACTCAGCTTTAGAATTTTGATATTGGTCGTATCTCTTGTCTTAGCCATGAGAAAAGATCAAATTAATTCCATGAGAAACAGCAGCAAAGTGTTTTGTGTATTTTTTAAATGTATTGAGCTGGAAAAATGTCAGCCACACTGTGGTGCCCTGAAACTGACTCATTTGTTTTAATCTGCTTCATAGAACGCTACTAAGACCAAGTCAGATGCTGACCAGGCTTTCACAGAAGCCATGGGCCTGGACACAGAGGTAGACGACATGCTGAAACAGCTGCGGGACGCAGAGAAGGAACTGAAGAAGAAGCAAGCTGAGGCCGACCAGGACATGATGATGGCAGGAATGGTGAGTTACACCTGGAGTTTGCTGCAGTGTAAGAGGAGGGCGCAGAAGATGCGCCAAGAATGAGCATGCAGGCTTATCAAAGCCAAGAGTGGGGAGAGCTCATTAGTAGTGTTGTGTACTGGCATGAGGAGGACCTCAGTTTGGTGGCTAGGCCGGGACACTCTGCTCCAGTTCCAGTGAAAGAACGGGCATGCTGCAGAGGGAGTGTTCACAATCCCGGGGAGGAAGGTTCCCAGCCATCATGCAACAGGGACACTTCGTGACCAAACATTTGGCAGCATAATTTATTTACTTATTTACATTCTCTTATATACCGCGCTATTCTGCATCAGTGCGGTTTGCACTGAACAAACTGAAATTACATTGAACAGGGCATTATAACTTGGAGAGAACTATTTTACAGGGAACATGGGCTATGGAGGGTTAAGTGGCTTGCCCAAGACCACAAGGAGCACCTATGGGACTAGAAACCCCAGTCCTTCCGGCCCAAGGTTGCTGTCTTCTAGTGGGATTTGAACCCCCGACCTTCCGGCCTGAAGTACCTTGCCCCAACCACTAGGCCACTCCTCCACTCCATTATGTGTTGTAGCTGCTGGCCAATAATTGTCACCACGATGGTTGGGTTAAGTAAGTCATAAGAGGGATGTAAAGATAAGAGGATAAAACCCTGGGTAGTTGAAAATGAAGGCTTAGGTGTCATAGACCAACAGAAGCTAGTTCTGATTAATCTGGAAACCCAAAGGGGCAAGAGGAATCTGCCAAAAAGCCATGAAAGAAAATGTAGGGGCACTGGTTGTGCCTTTGACTAACCCCGGTATAGAAATATTACACTTCAAATCCTTTGCTGTCCAGGGTGTAGGGTGTCAAACTGCAATCCTGGAGGGCTGCAAACCAGTCACGTTTGGGACTATCCCTAATGAAATATTCATGAGAGATTTGCATGCACTTCCTCCATTGTATGTAAATATATCTCATTCGTTAGATATTATTGTTAATAATAGCAATATTGTTATCCATGTTTTTTCGGTAGTATTTCAAGGCAACTTACATTCAGTTCTCCAGAACCAAGCAGGAAGTCAGTCCTCACTTATGAATGACGTCCGTGGCACATCCCGCGCAATAACTCTCCCCAGCTTTCAAAGAAAGCCTTTGGGAGATCCACCGCACATGCATGGTCGCCTTCCCGCACAAGGGATCCATCTTACTTCAGTCTTCGTTTGTTCACGGAGCCCTTCAGACATTTGTCTGCATCCTGGAAAAAGGTATTGGTAGTATTTTTGCCTTTCTCTGTTTCCTTTTTTATTTGTCACATACCGTTTGCCTTCTTCGGGTCCCCTTTTTTTCTCTTTGGTTTCCTTCAGTGCACAGGTTTTCTTCTTGCGCATTCCTGATCGGGAAATTGGCATTTGATCTTGCTGAACTCGTTTTTCCGACTATGTCCACAATTAGCAGTTTTAAGAAGTGCAGTAGTTGTGGTAGGATCATGTCCATCACATACCGTAATAGTTGCTGCTTTCAGTGCCTCAAGGCCGATCATGATGCCTCTACTTGCCCGTTCTGTCTCCAGATGACAAGCAAAGGGCGTAAGAACCGTGAAAGGCAGTGGGAAGCACTGTTTGGTCACAAGTCCTCAGCATTGGTGTCTGAATCGGAATAGACACCCTAGAAGGCCACCGCGGAGACCTCACGCTTTTGCAGTGATTGGGCCCTCTCAGAGCCTTGTGGTAGCACGGCATGGGACCAGTGATTCTCCATTGAGGACCATATCTGGAAGGACCGGACTCCGTCTCAGTTGTCATCAGGGGGCAATACCGGTTCCGGGGGCAAGTCCCACAGACATTGGCACTGCAGTCCTGGATGTGAAGCCAAGGGCGATGGCTGGGAGTGGCCCTTGAAATTGCCCCAGTGGGAGGCATCTTCCACTCCCTCAGAGGACCGATGTCGAGCTCCCGAGCCCATCACCATCCGGAGCATTGGGACTTGGAGCATTGGGTTCAGGACAAGTTGGTCGATTGTCCCTTGCCAGGAAAACAACCTCTTTGGCGCTGAGCTGGAGACAGAGTTGTTCACCAGAACCTCTTGGAAGACTGTTGACCTTTCCCGCCGGAAGGCTTTGAGGAAAAAGCCCTTCTTTCCGAAAAATGAGGAGGCCTATGGAGGCTACCCTCAATATCAGGCCTCCCACAGAGGCAGCAGGCCAAGGGGCAGGGGCAGGGCCCTCGTAGGTCTAAGACCCCAAGCCCCAACCAGTGCCACAACCGCAATCTTGGGGGGGGGGGGGGGTTGACTCCACGTTCATAGCCTGTCTTCCCCTGGATGGTCCTGCCCTGCAGCACATTGGAGGGTGGCTCACATCTTTTGCTCATCGCTGGCCCAGCATCACCAGCGATGCCTGGGCCCTGTAGTCGTGAAGGAGGGCTACCTCCTTCACTTAGAGCAAATGCCCCCTCTGTTCTTTCTGGGAGAGCTTCCTCTGGAGTCCCTCCATCGAGAATTTCTTCAGGGAGAACTCTGCGCTCTACTCCCGAGTTGGTCCCTGAATTGGTCCCTCAGTCCCAGGTGGGCAGAGGGTTCTACTCCCACTACTTTCTGGTTCACAAGAAAACAGGTGGCTTTCACCCCATCCTCGATCTGCAGGATCTGAGATGCTTCTTAGTGCGGGAACAGTTCAAGATGGTGTCCCTTGTGACATTGCTGCCATACCTCCAGCGGGGAGACTGGCTATGCTCCTTGGATCTAAAAAACGCTTACACACACGTCCTGATCCATCCCTTGCACTGGTAGTATCTCTAGTTCATCATCGGAGGGTGTCACTACCAGTATAGAGTGCTCCCCTTCAGCCTCGCATCTGCAGTTGTTGCCACTGCCTTAAGACTGCAGGGGGTTTTCATCTTCCCTTATCTGGCTGATCAGGGGAGGGTCACCCAGCGAGATTTGTCAGAGTGCCCAATGTATCATCCAGGTGCTGGAGCAGCTGGGCTTTGTCATAAACTACTCAAATCCCACCCGTAGCCCTCTCAGCATTTCAAATTCATTGGGGCCCTCCTGGACACACATCAGGCCAGGGCCTGCCTTCCGTCCGACTGGGCTCAGCGCCTGGCGTCACTGGTCCAAGAAATCCAGGACTGCTTGACTGTCGTGGCCTGCCACATTCCTCCACTTCTTGGGGCACATGGCCTCAACGGTTCATGTCATGCCCTGCGCCCATCTCCGAATGAGACAAGCCCAGTGGACACTCTACTCAATTAAAGCAGGTGACGGGGTACCGAATGGACAGGGTCCACGTGACTTTGCCCTTAGCGGACTCTCTTGCCTGGTGACAACAACCGGGATATCTCTTAGCCAGACTTCCTTTTCAGGCTCCAGTGCATTAGCAGGTCCTCACGACAGACGCCTCTAAGCTCGACTGGGGAGCCCATCTCGGTGGACTCCGGGCCCTGGGTCTGTGGTCAGGGGTAGAGAGCCTCCATCAGATCAACTTCTTCGAACTCCGGGTGGTTTCCAGTGCCCTGAGTCTTCCAGCGACAATTGTCCAATCGGGCATCCTCATCCAGACGGACAATCAGGTCACAATGTTCTCTATATCAACAGGCAGAGCAGCACAGGCTTGTACCTCCTTTGTTGGGAGGCGGTTTGGCTCCGGAAGTTCACCAGTGCTTGTGTAAAGCTCCTCTGGGCAGTGTATCTCCTGAGCCAGGACAGTTTCCTGACAGACAAGCTCAGTAGAGTATTGCAGCCTCACAAGTGGGCCCCTAATCCTCAGGTGGCCTGCGGCATCTTCCGGGTGTGCGGGATGCCAGCGGTGGATCTTTTCACCAGCTCCTCCAACGCTCAGCTGCCACAGTTCTGTTCCAGGATTCCCTGCCATGCTCAACTAGTGGCAGATGCGTTTCTCCTAAGTTGGAGCGAGGGTCTTCAGTATGTATACCCTCCTATTCCCTTGGTGGCCAAGGTCCTCTTCAAGATCCAGATGGACAAAAGCCTCTGTGATCCTCATTGCCTCGCATTGGCCCAGGCAACCGTGGCTCCCACTACTGCTCATACTCTCGAGGCTGCCCCCACTTCCCCTCGGCGGTGCCCCGGATCTGATCTCGCAAGAGGAGGGAACCCTCCTGCATCCCAGTCTCAAGTCTCTGACCCTCACGGCGTGGATGATGAAAGGATAGCTTTTTTTCCACTTCCCTAGAGATGTGGAAGATGTTCTCCTTGCTTCCCAAAAGGACTCCACTAGACATGCTTACGCCTTCAAGTGGCACAGATTCTCCATCTGGTGTGTGGATAATGGGTTTAACCCATTTTCCTGCTTGGTGCAGATGGTCCTTACCTACCTCCTGCACTCTCCCATGCTGATTTGAAGTCCAATTCCATCAGAATGCACCTTAGCACGCTGGTGGCATACCATCATCAGACAGACGACCCCTGTCCATTCATCCCCTCATAGGGCGCTTCATGAGGGGCCTTCTCTCTCTGTCCCTGATTCACCCCCCTTCAGTGGCTTGGGACCTCAGTGTGGTCCTTGGGAAGCTCATCGCTCCCCCCTTCGAGCTCCTTGCCATTTGCCCCCTCAAGTTTCTTTCCTGGAAAGTCCTTTTCCTGGTGGTGCTCACATCATTTATTTATTTAGCAATGCTTTTATACCACTTTTTCACTGAGTCAAAGCGGTGTACATTCAGGTACGGTATATATTTCACTTGTCCCTGAAGGGCGCTCAATCTGTGGGTTTTTTTTGTACCTGAGGCAACAGAGGGTTGCCTGAGGTTGCTGTCCTCCAGCAGGATTCAAACCCCTGGCCCGAGGCAACTTGCCCCAACCACTAGGCCACTTCTCCCAGAGTCAGTGAGCTGCAGGCACTGGTGGCACATGCTCAATATACCAAGTTCCATAGGAATAGAGTGGTCCTCCGCACTCGCCCTAAGTTCTTTCCTAAGGTGGTCTCACCTTTTCATCTCAACCACTCAGTGGTGCTTCCCACCTTTCACAGACCTCATGCTATGAGTACGACTGAGGCCTCTCTCATACTTTGAATTGCAGGCAGGCGCTGGCCTTCTACCTTGAGCGGATCAAGGGCCATCACCATTCATCCCAGATGTTAGTTTCTTTGGACCCAAACAGGCTGGAACTGGTGGTCTCTAAGCACACTTTTTCCACCTGGATGGCTGACTATATCTCCTTCACCTATAACCAGGCTGAGCTACCCTTGGAACGTCATGTTACAGCTTACAGTGTCCGAGCTATGGCAGTCTCTGTAACCTGCACTTCATCTCTTTACTGGAGATCTGCCAGGCTGCAACCTGGTCTTTGGTCCATACCTTCGCAGCCCATTACTGCCTGGAGGCAGGTTCCCAGCATACTCCGGCATGTCTTTGAGGATTAGTGCAGCTCCTTCCCTCCGGCCCTTCTGTCCTCCAGGCTTCCAGAGAGTCGATTCCATGGTTGGTACCGGGGCCGCTTGATAACTCTTGGAACATTTCAGTGCTGTTCCGCTGTCATTCACGGTTTGCTTTTTCGGGTTGCCCATGGTTTATATAAGTTTTCGGTAGCCTATAACTAGGGAGTCCCATAAGTGAAGACCAACTTCCTGCTTGATCCTGGAGAAAGCATGGTTACTCACCTGTAACAAGTGATCTCCAGGAACAAGCAGGAATGTAGTCTTCACATATGGGTATCGTCAGTACGGACGGAGCCTGCGCGGGAACGCTCCCCAGAGTCCAATAGGAAAGCTTTTGGGAGCATCCCACAGCGCCTGCGTGCTGCCTTCCCGCCTTTCCCAACTGTCCCTCTCCAGTTCTTTGTTTTCCGCAGAGCCGACAGGTCGCACATCCTGTCACCGCAAAAAAAATTCCCTTCTTTTTTGTGGTCGCGTCTGCCTTCCCTCGACGTTACACCGGTACTGCAGGTTCTTTTCTTTTTTTTAAAAAAAAAAAACCTTTCTTTCTGGAGTTTTTTCCAGTAATTTCCTCCTCAGGTGAAATGCGCCCTTTTGGGCACTAGGCCCAACTTTTTCCTTCAGAATGGAAAATCCCGCTTCAGGTTTTAAAAAGTGTTCTAAGTGTGGCGGTACCATCTCCGTCACCGACACCCATGAGTGATGCCTCAAATGTTTAGGTCCTGACCACTCCATTTTGGAGTGTGTTGCCTGTGGGATGATGTCGAAGAGGGGCCGGCAGATCCGAGCTGCTAAACTTAGCATCCTTTATCTCTCCGATGCAGCCTCCGTGGCATCGATGTCTTCCAAGGCTTCGTCTTCCTCCCATGGATCTCAGGTAACTAAACATAAATCTAGCCAGTCCTCAAAGGGTAGATCTCCTAAACATCGAGATGCCTCTGGCATTGCCCTTGAGGGACTTTCACCAGCAGAATTGCCCTGGCGGGAGGTTTCGGCTTCCAAAGCACTAACCGGGGCTCCTGGATGTTCTCAAGGCTTCAAAGGCTTCAACCTCGGCAGTACTACTGGTGCCATGCTCTGGGGTTCCGGATGCTTCATCTGGCACCCATGGCTATTGAATGCAGTCTGGCGGCTCTTCTCACGGCCTCGATGCCCCTGAAACCGCTTCAGACAATTCAACCGGTACCGGTACTGACTCCGGTACAAGCACCGACTGCATCGACATCGGCAGGTATTCTACCAGGACCGAGTCATGCGTCTCTATCCGGCATGGACCACTCCGGTGCCGACTTCGATCGGTACCAGTACCGTGCCTTGCACGATCACCTGTATCGGAGATACTTCGAATCCTCAGACGAGTCTGAAGACTCTGAAAGCTCTGCCGATACCAGAGTACGTCTTCCTGAGTATTCCTCTTCTCCTCAGCGTAGGATGTCTCCACCAGAGGATATGTCCTTTCAGGATTTTATCCGAGATGTGGCCCGAGGTCTTTCCATCACAGTGGCTCCTGAAAAGAGTCTAGGGCAAAGGAATTAGAAATCCTACAGTACCCTAAAGCTCCCAAGGAGGCAGCTACCTTACCTATTCATGAGATCTTGCATGATCTTATGTTAAGGATGTGGGAAACACCTCTAACAACATCTCCTCACTCTCGAAGACTTGACACCATGTATCGGGTTCCTCCTTGTCCTGGGTTTCAGAAGATTCAATTACCACACCATTCCATGGTGGTGGAATCAGCCATGAGACGGATAAAGAGTGCAAAAAGGCATGCATCAAATTCTCCAGGACGTGAGTGTAGGACTCTTGACGCCTTTGGATGTCGATCCTTCCAGGCTTCCATGCTTTCTGCTAGGATCATTTCCTATATCTCGTATATGGGAATGTTCCTTAAAGAGGTCACAGGAGATTTAGAGCTTATGAGTCCTCTCCTTCCTGATGATAAAAGGCAAGATTATTTCGCTCTTGTCAAACATGCTCAGGATGTTTCCAAGTTTGTGAATCGTGCAGCCTTTGACTGCTTTGAATGCATAAGCAGAACCTCTGCCATTGCCATAGGTGCACGTAGGATTGCCTGGCTCCAGGCATCTGGCTTGGAAATTTGGGTACAGGACAAACTAGGGAATATACCTTGCACAGGAGAGAATCTCTTTGGCAAGAATTGGCAGGAAAAAGCTAATGAGATAGATGCTGACAATATCACTTTGGATAGATTGCCTAAATCTACAGCTGATCCTGTGAGGAAAAGATCCTCTAAGAAACCATTCTTCAGCAAGAAGAAAACGTTTTATCCCTCCTATACCCAGCAGGGACATCGTTTAGGTTAGTCTGCCCAAAAGGGACAGCAGCAACAACCTAGGCAAAGGAAGCCAAAAGCAGCTAAGCCTCAACCAGCTCAGCAGACTCAGCCTCCACAGGGGCTTTGACTCCTATCTAAAGAAATTTGCCTTCCTGGCCCTGAACGGCCCAGAACCCTCCTCCATCCCAGGAAGGTTATGTCATTTTGCCCCCAGATGGGGTCACATAACAGCAGAAAATTGGATTCTGTCTATTTTAAGAGAGGGGTACAAGCTTCATTTCCTCAGCATGCCCCCTCCTACAATAGTAAGACAGTTCAATTCTCAGACTTCTCTCAATGACCGGTTAGGTCAAGAGGTCACTGTGCTCTTTGCTCAAGGGGCAATAGAAGAGGTACCCATTCCCCAACGGGTACAGGCTTTTACTCCCCCTATTTCCTTATTCCAAAGAAAACAGGAGGACACAGACCCATTTTAGACCTCCAGAGAATTGAACAAATTTCTGTTCAAAGAGAAGTTCAAAATGATTTCTCTAGGAACTCTGCTGCCATACTTTCAGAGTCAGGATTGGCTTTGTTCTCTAGATCTCAAGGATGCGTACATTCATGTTCTCATCCATCCAACTCACCGAAAGTTCCTTTGTTTTCTGTTTCAAGGGAGGCACTACCAATACAGGGTTCTTCCTTTTGGCCTGGCCTCTGCACCAAGGGTGTTCACATAATGCATGGCTGTGGTGGCAGCATTTCTCCGCACCCTGGGAATATTCGTCTTCCCTTACTTAGACAACTGGCTCATTCGAGCCCCTTCAGAGCCGGAGGCCAGGGTTGCTCTCTCTCGCACAATGCGCATCCTTCAGTATTTGGGACTTGTCATAAACTTCCCAAAATCCAACCCTGCTCCCACTCAATCCCTAGAGTTTATAGGAGCTCTGCTGGATACCAGACAGACAAGGGCCTTCCTTCCACAGCCCCGCTGTCTTCGCATTGTGCAGTTAGCTTCCCAAGCAGCGCTAAAACCTCACCTCACTGCTCGGGAAATGTTACAGTTGCTAGGCCTCATGGCATCCACCGTGCATGTGGTTCCTTATGCTCGCCTCCATATGAGGGCAGCCCAGTGGACTTTATCCACTCAGTGGACTCAGGTGTCAGGTTGCCTGTCAGACACAATAGCAAACTCAGATCGCCTTATTTTGTCCCTCCAATGGTGGCAGTCACCCCAAAACCTTTTGGTGGGGTCTCCTTTTCAGCAACCTTCACCCCAAGGCACTCTAACAGATGCTTCACAGGTGGGTTGGGGAGCCCACCTGCAAGGCCTCTCTACTCAGGGTACCTGGACTCCACAGGAGGCCTATCTCCACATCATTCTCTTGGAACTCAGAGCAATCTTCCTTGCTCTTCGACTTTTCCACACCCAGCTCAGCTACAAGACAGTCCTAGTTCAAACGGACAATCAAGTAGCCATGTTCTTTGTGAACAAGCAGGGCAGAACAGGCTGTCTGTCACTCTGTTACGAAGCTTTGCAACTATGGGCCCTCGCCAGAGAGCATCAGATTGATCTCCTTGCGGTGTATCTTCCAGGCATTCAAAATTCTTGGGCAGACAGACTCGGTCGAGTTCTTCTTCCACATGAATGGTCTCTCCATGCAGACCAGGTGGCCAAAATTATTCAAATTTGGGGAACCCTGAACATAGACCTCTTTGCAAGTCCGCTGAATGCAAAACTTCCCCGGTTCTGTTCCAGAATTCCGGCTCAGGGTTGTCAGGCCAAGGATGCTTTCCGCCTCTATTGGGGTCTGGACTTCCTGTATGCCTTTCCACCCATTCCCCTAATTCCCAAAATCCTGTTCAAGCTTCAGAGGGACAGAGGTCATATGATTCTCATAGCTCCACATTGGCCACGGCAAATGTGGTACCCTCTGCTCCTACATCTCTCTCAAGCTCCGCCTCTGGAGTTAGGATCTGCTCCAGATCTCCTTTCTCAAGAGGACGGGATGCTGTGGCATCCCAATCCCCAGTCTCTACATCTCAGGGCCTGGTTGCCTAGAACGTCACGGTCTTAACCTTTCCCAGCAGGTAAAAGATATTCTTTATGCTTCCAGGAAGCCTTCCACAAGACGCTCTTATGCATTTAAGTGGAAAAAGTTTACCATATGGTGCTCACAGAAGGGTCTTAACCCTCTTGCGATACCTCTGGAATCATTACTGGAGTATCTTTTTCATTTATCAAATGCAGGGCTTAAGACCAATTCAGTGAGAGTTCATTTGAGTGCTAGTGCAGCTTCTTTCAAGCCTCTAAATGGACAAGCTATTTCCTTTCATCCTTTCATAGCGAGATTTATGAGAGGCCTTCTTTTAACTAAGCCTCCCATTAAGCCACCACTGGTGGCATGGGACTTAAATCTGGTTCTTGGGCAACTCATGAAACCGTCCTTTGAACAATTAGCCACTACCTCTTTGAAATTCCTTTCCTGGAAGGTCATCTTTCTTATTGCAGTCACATCAGCACGTCGCATCAGTGAATTGCAAGCGTTGGTGACTGATCCTCCTTATACAAGGTTCAATTATGATAAGGTAGTCCTTAGGACTCATCCACACTTTATGCCAAAGGTGGTGTCACCTCTTCATTTAAACCAAGCCTCAAATGCAGAAAGGAATCTTCATACTTTGTACCGTAAAAGAGCTTTGGCCTTTTACTTGCAAAGGACATAACAACATAGAAAGTCCTCTCAACTCTTTGTTGCTTTTGATCCTAGTCATTTGGGACTTCCAGTCTCCAAAAGAACACTGTCCAGCTGGATTGCACAGTGTATATCTTTTGCCTATAATAGTAAAAACCTTCCTCTTGAAGGCCATGTCACAGCTCACAATGTGAGAGCCATGGCAGCCTCTATGGCTCATCTTCACTCTGTGTCTATCGACAACATCTGTCGAGCAGCTACTTGGGCTTCAGTTCATGCCTTCACAGCCCATTACTGCTTAGACAAGGACTCCCGCCAGGAAGCCTTGTTTGGTCAGGCTGTTCTTCAACACCTGTTCCGTACTTAATCAACTCCTACCCGCCATCCCTGGTAGGATGCCAGAGATCCATGGGGGGAAGTGGAGCTCTTTCACAAGGGCACACAACTTCTGGGGCCTTCTCTCTGGCATCTGCAGCTAGGGAGTCCCCATATGTGAAGACCACATTCCTGCTTGTTCCTGGAGATAGCATACTCACCTGTAACAGGTGATCTCCGGGAACAGCAGGAATTTAGTCTTCACAACCCACCCACCTCCCCTAGGAGTTGTATCTCTCTTCTCTTTCCCTCTCTTTTGTCTCAGCTTTAAACTCAACTGGAGAGGGACAGTCGGGAAAGGCAGCACGCAGCCGCTGTGGGATGCTACCAAAAGCTTTCCTATTGGACGCTGGGGAGCGTTCCTGCGCAGGCTCCGTCGGTACCGATGATACCCATATGTGAAGACTAAATTCCTGCTGTTCCCAAAGATCACCTGTTACAGGTGAGTAACTATGCTTTCTCCGGGAGCAGCAGGAATCAGTCCTCACAACCCTCCCTCTTCCCCATGGGAGTTTTTCTTTTTGGGCTTGATTAAGCTATGTTGTTAAGTTATGAGGCAAGATGGCTCCCTTGGGTGGGAAGGCGACCACGCATGTGTGATGGATCTCTAAAAGGCTTTCTTCGAAAGCTGGGGAGAGTTACCACACTGGCTCAGACAGTGACATCACTCATAAGTGAGGACTGATTCCTGCTGCTCAAGAACACCTGTTACAAGTGAGTAACCATGCTATATAGCAGATATTTACTGAAAACAAGACTCCTTAACACTCCCAGTCTACACAAGTTGATTGGTGAGGCAGTTAAGTGTTGATTGGCAGTTTTCTGCAAAACTCAAAGGATCAAGTTAATGTGGAAGTTTGAGCTAATCATTTAGATTGTTTCAATGTAAAATGCACAATTAATGTAACGCAGTGGCATGTTTCCCCTTTCTCTGGCAAAGTCAGGCATGTCTGTGTACAGGACTCTGAGAAAGGTATAGTGAAGTGTGTGTCTGTACACTGCCACAGGGCGTGTGAAGGGCTGTTTCTGCAGAGAGATGTTTATGGGCAAGGGTATATAGAGGGGGGGTATGGGGTGAGTGAGGAGAGGCTTAAAAGGTTATGGCTTTTCAATCTGGAAAAGAGATGGCTTAGGGGAGATATGATAGAGAGCTATGAATTAACGAATGGGGTGGAACGGGTAAACGTAGATCGATACTTTACACCATCAAAAAGTAGAAAGACTAGGGGACGTGCAATGAAGCTACAGTGTAACGCGTTCAAGACTAATAAGAGAAAATATTTTTTTCACTCAACGTGATCCTGTGTGAGAAAAGCTCCAATACCCCTCAGCATCCAAGGAGGCGGCCATATTACCGGTGCATCAAATCCTACAGGATTTAATGCTACCTATGTGAGAGGCCCCGTTAGCGGTTCCACCTATCAGCCCAATGGCTCGATGCCATCTCCTGGCTTTCAAAAGCCTCAATTATCACACCATTCCATAGTAGTGGAATCGCCATGCGACACATCAAGAGTTTGAAGACTCATTCCTCCTTGCCTCCAAGCAAAGATGCAAGAGCTCTCGATGCCTTTCGGCATCTGTATTTTCAGGCATGCATGCTCATGTCCAGGATCACTTCATACATGCTCTACATGGGCATGTATCTCAAGGATATCTCCAGAGATTTGGAGAATCTGGCTCCTTTCCTTCCTGATGACAAACAAGATGCATTCTTGGCCTTAGTCAAGCAAAATCAGAATACATCCAAGTTCCCTACAAGGGGATCTTTCGATGCCTTTGAGTCTTCTGGCAGAGCCTCAGCAATCTGCATTGGTGCTTGTAGGATGGCCTGGCTCCAGGCATCGGCCCTCAAGCATTGTGTTCAGGATAAATTAGCCAGTATTCCCTGCTATGAAGTAAACCTCTTTGGAAGAGAGAAGGCTGGGGAGCTTGAGGCGAATGATCTCACCCTCAAAAGGCTCTCCTGAAAGACTTCAGACCCCTCCAAAAATAAGGCCAATTCCAAGAAGTCTGTCTTTTCCACCTCAGGCTGCTTACCAATCCTGGCGGCAGCAACAACAGAGGCAACGGGGCCCTCGTCAGCCCAAAAGCCTAGGGCACCTAAGCTAGAACCAGCTGTTTCACCACAGTCAGCACTTGTTTTTTGACTCCTTTCTAGAGAGCATAACCACTCTGCCTCTGTAGGTCCCCAGACCCTTCACATAGCAGGCAGACTTTGTTATTATGCTCACAGGTGGCATCTCATCATATCAGAACAATGGACTCTCAACATTGTCCAAAGGGGTTATCTGCTGCATTTCCAAAGCTTTCTGCCCGCCAACTTCATGAAGGATTATCCAGCCAACGCCTTACAGGCCAACCTTTTTTCAATGGAAGTGGCCACCCTGTTAACTCAGGGTGTTGTCGAAATAATTCCTCCCACCCAAGAGGACAAGGGCTTCTACTCTTCTTACTTTATCATTCCCAAGAAGACAGGGAGCCCGATTTCATCCCGCACATCCGGGCCCTCTGTCGTCTGGCCAGAACCAGATGCTCAGAGGATGCCACAATTCTGATCCTGTGGAGCATGTCTAGCCCCGCGGGATCAGAATCGCGAACAGGCCTGAACATGCAGGCCAAGGCCCCGATGCCATCCAGCCTGCACATACAGGCCTTCCCCAGCTAACTCAGTAAGGGCTTATCAATGGAGCCATGGCGTCCGGTTGCCATGGCATCGCGGCTTCATTGAAGAGCCGCGATCCCCGGCTCCTGAAGCTGATTCCCCGCAGCCCGCCCCTGATCTGGCCTTCTAAGGCCAGGGTTGGGCTGCAGGGAATGTCCTTGGCCCCCCCCCCCCCCCGCCCCATCCACGGCCCGGGCCCGCCAATCCCTGGCGACTAGGGGAACTTATTCCACCTCGGAGCTGGAACAAATTCCCCGTGCAAGTCGCCGGCCCTGGACGTACAGGGACAATGTTAGAATAGGCCCTGTATGTCCGGGGCCGACAATCACTCACTGCCCGCCCTGACGCTGCCCCCAATCCGCCCCTTTGCCGCCCTAACGCAGGTAGATGGGACCGGGAAAAGACACGAATAGTAGGGATGGACATCTCAATGGGACGTCCATCCCCGCTATTCGTGCCTTGGAATAACCCCCAGGAGGGTTCAGGCCCATTCTAGATCTTTGAGGTCTCAACAAGTTCCTTGTTCAAAATAAAATTGATGATTTCCCTAGGAACTCTTCTGCTTTACCTTCAGAGGAATGATTGGCTATGTTCTCTGGACCTCAAGTAGGCATATACTCATTTGCTGATCCACCCTCTACATAGACACTGTCTGCGGTTCCGGGTCTAGCAAACCCACTACCAGTATCGGATGCATCCCTTCGGGCTAGCATCCGCACCCCGCGTATTCACAAACTACATGGCGGTGGTTGCAGGCTACCTTCGTACTTTGGGGATCTTTGTCTTCCCCTACTTAGATGATTGGTTAATAAGGGGAGAATTCTCAGAAGATGTAAAACTAGCTCTTTATCGCACCATCACGGTGCTCCAAAGTCTGGGATTTGTTCTAAACTTCCACAAATCCCACCTGGTGCCACACAAGCAGCTCAAATTCATCAGGGCGCTTCTAGGCACTCGCCAGGCATGAGCTTTTCCCCACAGGATTGCTCTGTCCATCTCATCGAGGTGGCCCATGGGAGGAATGGCTTAGTGGTTAGGACACAGTAACTAAGGCCTGAGGACCGGGGGTTCAAGTCCTACCTGGGGACAGCAATCTCAGGCCAGAGGGACTAGGGTTTCTAGTCCTATAGACACTCCTTCTGGCCTTGGGCAAGCCACTTAACTCTCTGTTGCCTCAGGTACACATAGAACGTGAGCCATTTGGGGACAAGGGAATGTATCCAGTACCTGTTTGTAGTGATTCTATAATGAAAACCGCTTTGATTGAAGGATAAGGCGGTATAGAAAATGGGTTAAATTTAATTAATTAATTAAATAAACAGCTGCACAGTGGTCACCGCTGTAGAGATGCTGCGCCTTCTGGGTCACATGGCCTCCACGATCCATGTCATCCCATATGCCTGGCACACATGCAAGGGTCAATGGACACTATCGTCTCAATGGACCCAAGCAACCGGCTGTCTCTTCGACAAGATTTGCATCAGCACACCTCTGGTCAACTCCCTTCAGTGGTGGTGCACCCCTCAAAATCTACTCAGATGGTCACTTTTTCAGATGCCTCCACCTCAATGCACCCTAACTACGGATGCTTCCAAACGCGGATGGGGTGCACATCTGAACAGTCTAACTACATAGGGGCAGTAGACAGAACAGGAATCTCAGATGCAGATCAAGCTCCTTGAGCTTTTGGCTCTCGTGAATGCCCTTCAGGTTCTTAAACCCCAATTTTCAGGCAAACAGATTTTAGTCCAGACGGACATTCAGGTGGCTATGTTCTGTGTGAATAAGCAGGGGGAAATGGGCTCTTATCTTGTCTGCCAAGAAGCCCTTTGTCTTTGGTGGTTCTCCATTGCACACTACATCCGTCTCAGAGCAGTGTATCTCACTGGCGAACTCATCCTCCTGGCAGACAAGCTCAGCCGAATCCTACATCCACACAAGTGGGCTCTGAATCAGGTGACTGAGGATGTTTTATGCATTTTCACCCACCCCCCTCATCCCCAAAACCCTGTTGAAGCTTCAAGCCGACAGGGGTTCTGTGATTCTAATGGCCCCTTACTGGCCCCACCAGCCATGGTTTCTTCTACAGCTTCACTAGCACAGACCACTCCTCAACTTGGGGCACGCATCCAACCTCCTCTCTCAGGAATGTGGGACACTCCTCCATCCCAATCCATGGGCCCTTCATTTCATGGCATGGCTGCTGAGAGCATTAATGTTTGATGACCTTGACCTTCCTCAACAGGTCAAGGACATTTTACTTGCATCGTGCAAGCCATCTACCTGATATGCCTTCAAAATTGCGACAGTTCACCAACTGGTGTACCCTGAAACACATTGACCCTTCTGCCCGCTCAGTGGAAATTTCTCCTCCACTTATCCACCACAGGGCTTAAGACTAACTTGGTCCGAGTGCATCTTAGTGCCATTGCAGCCTACCATAGGCCGGTGGACAGGCAGCCCATTTCCTCGCACCCCTTGATACAGTGCTTCATGCGGGGTCTTCTCCTGTCCAATCCCCCCCCCCCCCTATCAGACCTCAGCTGGCAGTCTGGGACCTTAATGTGGTCCTAGTGCAGCTTCCAAAGCCTCCCTTTGAGCCTTTAGCTACCACTTCTTTGAAATTCCTTTCCTGGAAGGTCATCTTCCTTATTGCCATCACCTCTGCTCACCGTATAAGCGAGTTGCAGGCTTTCATGTCGGATCCTCCGTACACTCGCTTCCACCGTGACAAAGTGGTTCTCCAGACCCATCCACACTTCCTCCCGAAGGTGGTCTGTTTTTCAGCGGGAATCCGTTTTCACAACCCGCCCTCCTCCTCTAGGAGTTGTAGGGTATTTTTTATTTTTACTTTATCGCTCAGCTACAAACTCAACTGAGGAGAGGAGTTGGGAAGGCGCAGTGCGGTGCAGTGCTCCCAAAGGCTTTCCATTTGGATGTTGGGGAGCGTTCCCATGCGGGCTCCGTTGGTACCGACATCACCCATATGTGAAGCTTGATTCCTGCTGTTCCCAGAGATCACCTGTTACAGGTGAGTAACAATGCTTTCTTCATTTGTTCCAATCAGGCTTCCATTCTGGACATAGGAAAGCAAAATAAGAACATAAGAACATAAGATATGCCATACTGGGTCAGACCAAGGTCCATCAAGCCCAGTATCCTGTTTCCAACAGTGGCCAATCTAGGTCACAAGTACCTAGCAGTTTCCCCAAAAGACACAGGTTCCACAATGCTTGTACTGAGTCAAGCACTGATATCCTGGGTCCCTTCTTAATAATGGTTTATGGACCTTTCCTCCAGGAACTTGTCCAAACCTTTTTTAAACCCAGCTACACTAACAGCCTTTACTACATCCTCCGGTAAAAAATTCCAGAGTTTGATTACAAGTTGAGTGAAAAAATATTTTCTTTTATTAGTCTTAAATAGTTTACCCTGTAGCTTCATTGCATGTCCCCTAGTCTTTCTATATTCTGTTAAGGTAAACAATCGATCTACGTTTACCCGTTCCACTCCATTCATTAATTTATAGACTTCTATCATATCTCCCCTCAGCCGTCTCTTTTCCAGGTTAAAGAGCCCTAACCTTTTTAGCCTTTCTTCATAGGAGTATCCTTCCATCCCCTTTACCATTTTGGTGGCTCTTCTCTGAACCTTTTCTAAAATCGCTATATCCTTTTTAAGATACGGCGACCAGAATTGCACACAATATTCAAGGTGCGGTCTCACCATGGAACGATATAGAGGCATTATAATGTCTTTTGTTTTATTTTCCATTCCTTTCCTTATCATACCTAGCATTCTATTTGCTCTCTTGGCCGCCGCTGCACACTGGGCTGAGGGTTTTAGCATGGTATCCACAATGACGCCTAAATCTTTTTCCTGCGTGGTGGTTCTTAATGTGGAACCTTGCATCGTGTAAGCATAGTTTGGGTTGTTCTTCCCTAGGTGCATAACCTTGCACTTCTCCACATTAAATTTCATCTGCCATTTTGATGCCCAGTCTTCTAATTTATCAAGATCCTTTTGCAATTTTCCACAATCCTCTTGGGTTTTAACAACTTTAAATAGTTTTGTGTCATCTGCAAATTTGATAACCTCACTCGTTATTCCACTTTCCAGGTCATTTATGAATATGTCAAAAAGCAGTGGACCCAGCACAGATCCCTGGGGTACACCGCTATTCACCTTTCTCCATTGGGAAAATTGGCCATTTAACCCAACCCTCTGCTTTCTATCTTTTAACCAGTTCCTGATCCACAATAGTACACTGCCTCCTATCCCATGACTCTTTAGTTTTGCCAAATGTCTCTGATGAGGGATCTTGTCAAAGGCTTTCTGAAAGTCCAGAAACACAATATCAACCGACTCACCTTTGTCCACCTGTTTATTCACTCCTTCAAAAAAACATAACAGATTAGTAAGACAAGATCTTCCTTGTCTAAAGCCATGTTGGCTGTCTCCCATTAGGTCATGACTATCTACATGCTGAGTAATTTTATTCTTTATAATGGTTTCTACCATTTTTCCCGGTACTGATGTCAGGCTCACCGGTCTGTAGTTTCCCGGATCACCCCTGGAACCCTTTTTAAAAATTGGTGTTACATTGGCGATCCTCCAATCTTCAGGTATTAGAGATGATTTTAATGATAGTTCACAGATTACTAATAGCAGGTCTGCAATCTCATATTTCAGTTCTTTCAGCACCCTTGGATGTATACCATCCGGCCCAGGTGATTTGCTACTCTTCAGTTTATCTAATAGTTGTAATACATCTTCCCGATGTATCGATATTTCCTTCAATTCTTCCGCAACTTTAAATACCACTTCAGTCATGGGTAACATCCCTACATCTTCCTCAGTAAAGACCGAAGCAAATAATTCATTCAGTTTCTCCGCTATCGCCTTGTCGCCTCTCAGTGCTCCTTTAACCCCTTTATCATCTAATGGACCAACTGACTCTCTCACAGATTTTTTGCTACGAATGTACTTGAAAAGGTCTTTATTTCATGCTTTTGCTTCTGCAGCAAGCTTCCTCTCAAATTCTCCCTTTGCCTGCCTTATCAATGCCTTGCATTTGACTTGCCAGTGCTTGTGCTGTTTCCAGGTTTCGTCGTTTGGCTCTTTTTTCCATTTCCTGAAAGATGCTTTTTTGGCAACAACAGCCTCTCTGACCTCACCTTTAAACCATGCTGGCAGTTTTTTGGACTTCCTTCCACTTTTCTTAAAGCGTGGAATACAGCTGGTCTGGGCTTCCAAGATAGTATTTTTCAACAACACCCAAGCTTGATGTACGTCTTTAACCTTTGCAACTGCTCCTTTTAGTTTTTTCTTAACTGTTTTCCTCATTTTATCATAGTCTCCCTTTCGAAAGTTAAAAGGTAGTACTGTGGATTTCCTTACTATCCCTCCTCCACTAATTAAATCAAAGGCGATCATGCTATGATCACTATTGCCAAGTGGCCCCAACACCCTTATCTCTTGCACTAGATCTGGTGTTCCACTAAGGACTAGGTCTAATATGGCTTCCCCTCTGGTCAGTTCATGAACCAGCTGCTCCAAGAAACAGTCATTTATTTCATCTAGGAACTTTATCTCCCTAGCATGTCCTGACGTGATACTAACCCAGTCGATACCGGGGTAATTGAAATCACCCATTATTATTACTGCGCTGTAACTTTTGTTAGCTTCCTTGAATTCTTTTAGCATTTCATCATCCATTTGTTCATTCTGGCCAGGCGCTCGATAGTACACCCCCACTGCCATCGCCTTCCCCCTTTTACATGGAATTTCAATCCATATAGATTCTACAGCAAATTTTGTTTCCTGCAAAACTTTAATCCTTTCTGACTCAATGCCCTCTCTAACATAGAGCGCAACCCCTCCACCAATTTGATCAGCTCTATCATTACGATATAGTTTGTACCCAGGTATCACAGTGTCCCAATGGTTGTCCTCCTTCCACCATGTCTCTGATAATCCAATCATATCTAACCTTTCATTTAGTGCTATATATTCTAACTCTCCCATCTTATTTTTTAGACTTCTAGCATTTGCATACAAGCATTTTAGAGATTGTATTTTATTCATATTAATTTGGCTATTGTTAGACATGGGTAATTGGTAAATGGTTTCTGTACTTTCTTAGTGAAACCATTGATAGAAATAATATCTCTCTTGCTGTCTCACTTATCTATCCTCTGCTTTGAACTTGGTGAATCACACTATCCTTCTTGCTTGTCTGTAAGATATTGGCCTCCGCAGTACTGTTCTTTAGTTGTTCCAATCGTTCCTCTCTGGTTGCACATACTCTATACGCTACACCTCTTCCGCATCTGCTACTTTCCCCGACTTGTGTCCTTCAAGGTTCGATTCTTGCCCCCCTTCTCTTCAGCATCTTTCTAGCCCCACTGACTGTTCTTATTCAGCAATCTGGTGTCTCCACATATTACTATGTGAACGACATCCTATTGCTTTTCCATGACCATCATAGCTGCCCCTGATTTGACTATTCTCAACAACTGTCTTTCCCAGGTGGCCTCCGGCTGAATTGTAACCATCTCAAGCTTAATGCCTTGAAAACCTCTGCCACCTGGCTCTCAATTGCTCTTCCTTTTCCCCGCCTATCGCTCCATTTCTTAGCGATACCCCTATTTCTTTGACACCTTTCTTCAAGTACCTCGGGATCATCCTGGATAGCGCTCTTGCTTTTCATAATCTCACTAATTCTGTGATGAAATGCTCCTTCACTCTATGTCAAATTAGAGCTATCTGTCCTTTCCTTTCGTCCTCAGCCCTCACCACCTTACTCATATCCCTGGTCTTATCTCATCTGGACTAATGTAATGTTTATGCTGGCCTCCCTAATTATCAACTCTGCCACCTTCAGACTGACCACAACACAGCTATTCGGTCACTAGCCCATGCTTCCATGCTTTTAGTGAAGGAGCACTCCTTTGTTTATCCGCTTCCACTGGTTACCTGTACAATACCATATTCAGTTCAAGATCCTCACACCGGTCATTAAAAAAAACTCTGCATTCCGGCATACCCGCCCCCCCCCCCCCCCCAGTCTCTTCTCTTCTGTTATTCCCAACTCCCTTCCCCGACTTCTGCATTCCATTCATGGTAATCATCTGTCTTCCCCCTGCTTCCTGTGCTCTGTACAAATCTATTCGCCACTCAGCTTTTTATTTCCTTGGCCCTAGCTTATGGAATTCATTGCTGTCTGACCTTTGTCTTGAACTATTCTATGTCATATTTAAATAACGCCTCAAAACCATTTATTCCATTTGGCCTTCGACTTGGGTCCTTGATGAAGCAGGCCCTGCCTCCCCCTTCCTTGCCCTTTGTCCATACCCTTCTATGGCCCATCCTTCCCCTTCCCTCTTGTTCTGCTTTTGTATGCTCTCTATGTTTCTCCTCTCTTCTGTTTTTAATTGGCGTTCCTCTTTTTTTTCTGATTTTGATGGTGTTCTCTCCTCCTTTTAATTGTACACTGCTTTGATGGCTCAAAGGACAGTATAGTCAATTTTAATAAACCTATATGGAGGTTGAGTGGAAGTTCCATGAGAGAGGGAAGAAAGAAGACTGAAGGAACATATTTATAGGGATAGGTAGGGGACGAACTCTTTGGGAGTTTGTGTAGGAAAAGGAATGGAGAAAAATAGGCTGCTGTGGGAGGAGGAAGGAATGAATGAGAGCTCATAGAGGTGGAAGGAAAAAATGGAGGTCTGAAATGGGGAGGATAGGGGACTGAAATAAGGGTTCTGCAGGAGGAAGGAGACAACAGGAAGAGGGACTGTATTTATTTAAAATATTTGTGATCTGTTTATCATATAATTCCTGCACAGAACACAGAAATGCTTTCATAATACATATCACATGCAACAATCATAGAACCTACAATTATTAACTAAATCCAGACTCAAAAAATCTTACATCTTGGTTAAAACCTACTATGTTCATGATACATAAATGTATTTGTGGCTTTACTCGCTTCCTAAACTGTAAGAAATTATTCTCTAATCTAATCTCGAAAGGTAGATCATGCCACGATTTGAAATTTATTACAGAAAATATAGGAGATCTTGTGAAAACCTTATCGATGATAGAAAATCTAAGAACCATTAATAATTGCTGCTGACTAAAGTGCAAGACTCATTGTTTATAACTCTGAAGACTCTTAGCTAGTTCAGAAGAGGGAAATAAAATTGACACCTTAAATACTAAAGAGATCTCAAGTTTGTGGGAGGGGAGGGTCTGCAGGCGGGGCGAGTGAATGGGAGTCTGCAAAGACAAAGAAGAGGAGCTCCATGAGGAGGGGATTAAGAGATGAAAGTTGTAAAAGGGAGTTTGAAAGGGAAAGGAGGACTGAATGGGGCCTGTGGGGGAAGTTTGGAAGAGGATTCCAGCACTAAGCATGGAGGGCATAGGTGCCAACTCTCAGTGAGTGCTTGAGCACTCCCAATACTGAGCAAATTCTTTTGTTATGTCCAAGGAGAGGTTATCTGTATTGAATTTAGCACACACACCCCTCCCGACCCCTGTCATTTTGAAAAGTTGGCTCCTATGGCGGAGAAAGGTTGAGATGAAGGAAAGTAAGTTGTGGATTCAGAGTAAGGGAAAGATAAGATGTGACAGGAAGGGATTTAGAGGGATGAAAAAAATGTAAAAAGGAGAGAGAAGTTAATATTCCCAGAAGAAACAAATTTCAAGAGAAAAGGTGGAGTAAAAAGATGAAAAATTAAATGGACAAAGGAGACAGAACAAATAAAAAGAAAAAAATACCAGGCATAGAAAGGTTAGAAAAATATGTTTGTAACCTGTTTGTGGCACTTAAGGTTCACTATACATTTTTTAAGTTACTGCTATACAAAATTTGTTGTTCTGGTTTTAGGAAAATGTTTCAGCTCGAAAAACAGGAAGAATGTAGAGAGGCAAACACATCTTCCAGTTTCTGTCCTGGGTATGATTTGGGAAACCAAACAAAACAAGGAGACCCGCTCTTGCAACAACAGGATACACAACAAGCAAGAGTCGAAAGACGTAGGATAGGTTTAAAGTTCTTTTATTGAAGTGGAACCCCAACGCGTTTCGGCATGAAATGCCTTCCTCAGGGGGTAGAAACTAAAACATAAACATAAAAACTTATAACAGTAATAATAAATAACATTAATAGTGATGATAAGCCCCATTAACACTAAAAAAACAACAACAACTTAAAATACAAACTTATAGCTCCAAAATTAATTATAAACGCAGGACACAAAGTTGTACCTATTGTAAAATATAGATAACTTATATATATATAAACATCTGATATATATATAAACATGTAAAACTGTGAAGATAATGTATATAAAACTA
This sequence comes from Ichthyophis bannanicus, assembly GCA_033557465.1. Classification (NCBI taxonomy): domain Eukaryota; kingdom Metazoa; phylum Chordata; class Amphibia; order Gymnophiona; family Ichthyophiidae; genus Ichthyophis; species Ichthyophis bannanicus. The sequence goes on from CM066036.1 coordinate 232,317,004, forward strand.
ATGTATGTAAACGCAGGACACAACATTAACTTATGGTAAAGTGTTAATAACTTATATATATAAACATACAAAATTGTGAAAATAATGTACATAAACAAACTTATGTATAGGAGAACCAAAAGAAACAGCGTTCAAAACATCAAAATGTACTCACATTGACCCAATTCTATTTCTAATATATCCTGGGTGAGTGATGATGATGTGCTAATTCTGAAGCGCTAGTCTAGCATAGCATCGATCATGATTGTACTGGAAGTGAACCATCTTTATGATACAACAAATAAAGAGTTTTATAGTAATTCTTAATATGTATATAGGTTTTTATCTTTTTATTACTTTTTACTCTTTATTTGTTGTAGACTATGCTAGACTAGCGCTTCAGAATTAGCACGTCATCATCACTCACCCAGGATATATTAGAAATAGAATTGGGTCAATGTGAGTACATTTTGATGTTTTGAATGCTGTTTCTTTTGGTTCTCCTATACATAAGTTTGTTTATGTACATTATTTTCATAATTTTGCATGTTTATATATATAAGTTATTAACACTTTACCATAAGTTAATTTTGTGTCCTGCGTTTACATACATTAGTTTTATATACATTATCTTCACAGTTTTACATGTTTATATAAGTTATCTATATTTTACAATAGGTACAACTTTGTGTCCTGCGTTTATAATTAATTTTGGAGCTATAAGTTTGTATTTTAAGTTGTTGTTGTTTTTTCGTGTTAATGGGGCTTATCATCACTATTAATGTTATTTATTATTACTGTTATAAGTTTTTATGTTTGTTTTAGTTTCTACCCCCTGAGGAAGGCATTTCATGCCAAAACTTGTTGGGGTTCCACTTCAATAAAAGAACTTTAAACCTATCCTACGTCTTTCGACTCTTGCTCGTTGTGTATCCTGGGTATGATTTGGGCCAGGTATGCTCTGGGATCCCCTTACACAGGGAAAGATGTGCGAGATCAGCAGCTAAGCTTAGTCCTTGGTCATGCAGTGACTTTTTCATTTGAGAATGGAAGCTAAAGCCTGTCAGTTGTAAAAACTAAGATTTTCTCTACCTGAACTTGTTGTAGGATCTCCATCTCTTGGCCTAGTCCTCAGTGTTTCTGCCATCGCTTCATAGTATCAAGAGCCACATCAGTGTCCACTTTTCTTTTCTATTTCAGGCTTCCCATGGAGCCCAAGAAGCGGAAGATCAAGCAAGAAAAGCTAAGAATTCTGTGAACAGCATACTGAACATCATCAATGATCTTCTAGGACAGCTAGGTACCTGCCTGGGGCACCGTTCACTACAGCTGTGACAGTGTGATAGGGAGGGCACCATCCTTTTAATGGGGCATGCTAGCAGTACATAAAATAAATTACCAGAGCACACTGTAATGGCAGCAAATCATTTCACATCAATGTCTCCAGTGGCTAGTCACTTCTGTTCTGTGCTATGAATGTCAAAGGGTCATAGCCGTGTGCTGCTGAGAATATTCCTGGTACCTGTTACTTTTCTGCGTTCATTGTGCCATGATTAAACTTAGAACAAGCATCCACAAGCCTGGTGTAAGAATGGGTCCTACACAGCTGGTCACCTTTTTAATGAAGGGGCAGTAGGATGTGTTCTCAAATTATGAAACAAAATAGAGGGTTTAGAGGTAAAACTCCCATGACCGTGGAAGGCATGCAGAATTTATAATTAGAAGATCTATCATGGTGCCTGCTGTCCAGTTAATGTGAGCAATCACAGATTTAACTGGGAAAAGCTATACAGACTGTGAAATGATCCTTCAGACCCTCAAGCTTGAGCTTTCATCACCCATCAGTCTGAATGACACTGTCCTGATCAGGGTTTGTTCCTGTGCAGCATTCTGCATTTAGAAAAATGGGTTTAGAACTGAGGCACCATGAATTATTCCTGCTCCTGGACCAGATTGGTCTCAAAATGAGTCTCACAGGAGCAATGCTGTCTTCTCAGCTGCAGCAAACCCTTCAGGAATTCTCAGGTTTAGGCAAGAATCAGCCTGGCTGGCAAAGAGGCTGAGATTCTAATAATGTAGTTATTCACTTAAACATCTTTTAATGTCGTCGTCTAAGTAGTCTACAGTATTAATATGAAAATCAAAAATTAAGTAACTAAAAAAATATTAATAAATTCATAAATTTAAATATAAAACCCAATAATAAATAAAAGTTAAATACAACAAAGGGAAAGAGGAAAGGAATGTGGGGAGTTAGTAAGATTGGTTAAGCAGCAAGTGCCTTCCACTGCACCGAAGCAGATCATAAGCAATTAAAGTCATAAGCCAATAAGTATCTGCTTTTGGCATATGGGGGGAGCAGAAGTGCCTAATAACCTAGAAGCATGTCCCTGAATTTTTCTTTTAATACTTTCTTTTCCTGGCTTTTCAGGTAAGGTGGACCCAGTGGACTTGAATAAACTGACTGAGATTGAGAACACTCTCAATGCTGCCAAAACCCAAATGAAGGACAGCGACCTGGATGGGAAAGTGGCAAGGCTGGAGAAAGAAGCCAAGCTGCAAGATGATTCTATACAGGCGTACCAAAGGGACATTAATGACATCATCAAGGACATCAGTAACCTGGAGGATATCAAGAAGACATTACCAGTCGGCTGCTTTAACACTCCAAGCATAGAGAAACCCTAAAGCTGTGCAGGCAGCCCCCACCCCATCCCACTCCCCCTCCCCGTACCCAGTGGAGCAGTTGTTTGCCTTCAGAGTGCCTTAACTCACCAAAACCTTGTTTAAAAATCCAGATTGATTCTCACACTCAAGTCGCATATTTGTTGCCATTATTTTTGAAACAGAAAAAAAAATATTGCTTAATTTTTGAGAAACGAACCGCTTTAAATTTCAAGTAGAGGGTTCTGGTTTTTATAAAACGTCTTTCTTCCAGACACTTGCCTCTTCCTCACTACCCACTATGATCTGCACGGGGACGTGAAACATTCTGGACACAGTGGCACTGTGGTGCAGCAGTGACCATGAGAACCCAAAGGGCTCTGCCCCTCACTGTAGGCAACGGGGGTACAAGCCGCTCTCCTCTCCTTTCCTGCCCCCGCTTCGTCCCAAAGCTCTGTGTAATGAAGGAAAGGATTCTCTGTGTTGGCGTTCTTGCTGTGGCCAGTATAACTGCACTCGCATGGGATGGGAGACGACATCCCCGAGAAGGAGAGGTGTTCTTTTACAAGCTGGCAAAAACGTAGACCTTCCAGTAGCATAAGCAGCCCAGTCAGCCTTGGAACGGAGTGCCATATTTTCCCTCCTCCACTGAAAGAATAACAGAGTTTGAGAAGTGAGTTCCAGAGGATGGAGAGTGAGGGGCTGAACAGATGCTGTGCATTCTGCCGGAGGAGTTGAGGTCTGTAGTGGAGGTGGAACCTGCAGTCCCCCAACTCTGCCTCTGCTGTCCCCAGCAGGTGTTACCACAGAAGAGGGGAAGGATTTGGGCTCAGTGCTGGAGATCCAGAGAGGAAAAGCCACTAAGGTCTTTCAGAAAAGAAGACCAACACTTCCAACTGTATGCTTCAGTAGCTCTGCATCTCCTGACCCCCCCTCACCCCCCCCCCCCATTTGAAGCAGCCCAAACGGTAATGCTATAAATTCAGTGAAATCAACATTATCAGGTCCAACATAGAAATGTCTCTGTTCTCTTCCTGGAAGGCATTCAGAATGAATTTTATTCACCTTAAAGTAACAGGTTTGTCTGCAGATTTAGCACTCTACCAGAGAAATGAAAGCAAACCTCGTACCCCTCGCCCTGCGATTTCTGCTGGACCACCAAGCCATTATTGTACCTCACTCCAAAATATCTATGCCGGCGCTGGAAGCAAATGGCAGGTCTGCACTTTCAGTATTTTTCACAACTGCCATCACCACCACCCTCTTCCTCCTCCTCACTGGACAGATGGAATTCACAAAATCAGGAAACTGTTTCAATTTGACATGACCGCCTCCCTTCCCCACATCCTCTCTTTCCTGGCCTTTCCATTGGTTCTTGCAACCCAGAGGTGGAAGTGCTGGCGAGCCGTCACGCCCTCTCTCATCCATACAGAAAGACAGTTCCTGACCTAGAGATCATGTGTAATTATGAAACATTATGTAGCTTCCTGTATGTGTGTGTGTGTAGTGAGGGAGAGGAGATGGAAGAATTATTTGACACACTGGTGCTATATTAATTAATTATTTCAAATTTATATTTTTGTGTGAATGTTTTTTATCTTGATTATAGTGTGAGGAAAAGTACAATTTTTCCCCCTTTCTGTGTAAATACACTTGTTCCTATTTCCAGACTAGTTCTATCCAGTATCCTACAATGTTACTTGTTTAACCATCACCAGATACCAGCAAGGCCATCTCCCCCCCCCTCCACCCCTGTATTCTCTTGAGGTGGGGGGTTCACGCTCCTGCCATTATTATCTGTAGTCTATGGTATGTTAATGAAACATTACTTGCCTGCACACACGCCCTGGAGACAAAAGGAAATCTAGCCTTCCTATTCCGATATTCTTGACACCTGGAGAACACTGGCCTTTGTAATGAGTACTGTTCATTTTCTTTACAGTTGAGTGATCTAAGGAAGTATTTGTCACAGAGTTTGGATGACAGCATACGTGCTGTTTACCAGGCCGGTGCCTTAGATATGGTAAGGAGACTGTCAGAGGCTGAAACAGTTTTCTGCGCTAGTAAGCTAGCGGCTGAAAAACAGCGTGCGACTGACATGTACAGCTTCAGGGAGAGCACCATTGGAAGGGGAGACGTTTCCAAATTCTCAAAACTCTTGCCTCTTCTCACTCATCGTATACTAAAAAAGAAAAAAAAAATACTTCCATGAAACTCAACCGCCAGCTTCCCAAAGAGCCACAGCTATAAACAGACAATTGCTTGTCACAGGAATTTGCGCAGAACTAGTTCTCTTGCTAGGTATGTTGGGGCTGCTTTTTCCTCCATCGCTGGCCTCCCCTTAGGGCTGCGACTCTTCCACTGGCTTGCTGTTTCTTGAGCCAGTTTTTGGGAGAATTTTATTTTAAAATAAGTGGAATCCCCATACCCGCTTCTTAAAGCCTTTTTTAAAATCCATTTTCTAGGATCTGTTGTCAGCTCCATGATAGTAGAAGGAATTGGGTGATCGTTGGCTGCTGGAAAAATGTCTGGGCGTCATAGCAAAGATGCAGGGGATCTCCATATGCCTTCAGTAAAACCCTTTGCCTTAGTCTGTGGTCTTTGCTGTCTGGGGGGATGAACAAAAAACATAACACTTGCAGTTTTTTATGTATAAAAAACAGTATTATTTATAATAAAGTGAATATTTGTAACCCCTTATACATGGTTTTTAAAGAGTCTTGCTTTCATTTTTTTAAGTCTCCTCCCTCTATTCTAAAAACTTATTTCCATTGTGACTGAAATGCAGTTTAGATTTGTAGATCATGCTCTGTGGTTTTAAAGTCAAACCAGAATCTGAGAGCTCTATTTTATTTGTTTTGTATTTAGCTTACACCTTCCCAGTAGTAATTCAAAACGAGTTATATTCAGGTAAAGTGCGTTTCCCTGTCCCTGGAAGGCTACAGTCGATCTTTACCACTTCCTCTCATAGTAGGTTTTTGAGATTTCATTGAGGTTCCTTTAACCATTCAGACTTTTTTGTGCTATTAACCACTCCTCCCCCACCTCACTAACTGTAAAACGGGGCACCTTCTGCTTAAAGTAGTAGTAATAAGAAAACAAAGTTGAGCCCAATCAGAAGTCTATTTTGAGAATAAAAATTTTTGTCAGATTCCATTATGAAAATCATACAATACAAAACTGCAGACTCTTTATCCAGGAACAAGCAGGAAGTCAGTCCTCGCATATAGGTAATGTCGATGCCAACGGAGCCTGCGCGGACCATTTCCCTAGGTTTCACAGAAAGCCTTTGGGAATGCTACCATGCATGTGTGGTCCCCTTTCTGCCCAAGGATGCCATCTTGGTCAGTCTCCTTTTTTCCCGCAGAGCCAAATGGACACTTGTCCCATTTTTCCTGGAAAAATGCTCTAAAAATTATCCTTAAAAGTTGTTTTTCTCCATTTTGTGTACCGGTTCCTCTTCCCACCTTGAGCTGGTGCCATCCCCGCCTCGACCGGCGGTCGTGCCTTTTTTCGCCCAGGGGTCGTCGGCTCCAGCCAGGTGTTCCCCACCATGTCCCCGATGCGATCAAAAAGTGTGACTGCTGCAGTCAAACCATGTCTGTTACAGACACCCATGACTGCTGTTTACGCTGCCTCGGCCCGGACCACGACAGTACCACCTGCGACCTGTGCCAGGCCATGACTCCCAAAACCAACGAGAAAAAGCTGGAGTTTCAGGAAAGGATGTTCCTGTGTGATCCGACTCTGCCCCGGCTTCCCCGATGCTGAACCCCAAGCCGAGCACCTCCTGTGAGGCCCGGGTGTCTTCGGAGTCCCGCGGCAGCAGCATCTCTGTAGAGACCCCGGAAAGAAAAAGAAACAATCCTCGAGACCAGTCAAGGTTCCACTGGTGAAACCGGTAAAGGTCCCACGACGGGACTTGGACAACTCCGAGCAGCGCCCTCCTAAGGTCTCTAAGGAGGAGTCCTTGGCCAGAGGTGACCATGCGAGGATCCTCAAGGCCGTGATCCTCATTGAGGATGCACTCATAAGAGTGCGGTGTCAGGCCCGAGGCCCTCCGTGCCCACGCCGACTGCTGTGGAGCCTTCTGGCGAGTCCAAAATGGCGGCCCTGGAACAGAATATTTCTGCTATCCTGACCTTGCAGCAGACAATGATGTCAGGTTCGTCCACATCATCTGCCCCACTAGGCCCTTGACTGCAGAGGAGTCCTGGGGTGCCGATCCTCGGGTGTCCAGTCCTCCCCAGTTTCCGTGAGTGTGACCTGAGATCCACCAGTGGACCCTGGTTCCTCAGGGCCAGCCTCGAGGCGCAGGAGTCCCAAACCTAGGAGTCCTCAACGCCCTCCGGCTCCGATTGGGAGACTGATGTCGAGGCTTCTCCCGAGACCTCTCGACACCAAGTCGACCCTTCAGAGCAGTGTCCCCTTGAGCCCTGGCACCATACTTCCCCCCCCCCCCCCCCCAGCCAGTCACCCTGGTGGAGGTAGGGCAGAAGGGTTCCAAAGGAGAGGATCTTGAACTTCTCCCTCACCAGAAACTTGGAAACTTGTTCAGGTTTCACAGGTCTTGTATGGGCCTTTGGGAAGGTAGTACTCTGTAATATTTTCGGGGTGTAGGCAACTCCTGCTCTCTGACCCTACTACCGGAGTAATAGTGTCTCTTGACACTAGGGTCTTGCAAAGTCTCTCTGTAGGGTCTCACCTTCTGCAACTCATGGCTACCCTTTTGGTTGCTGTGGGTGCTGTCGTGGTTCAGTCCTCGGCAGCCTGGAGCTAGGGAGTCCCATATGTGAGGACTGACTTCCTGCAGAAAGCGTAGTTACTCACTTGTAACAGGTGTTCTCTGGGAACAGCAGGAATCAGTCCTCACATCCCTCTCTCCTCCCCCTTGGAGTTGCCTCCCAATGTTGTTTTATGTCTTTTTGTTATGTCATCTGACTAAGATGGTACCCTTGGGCAGGAAGGGGATCATGCATGCGTGGTAGCATTCCCAAAGACTTTCTGTGAAAGCTGTGGAAATGCTCTGCGTGGGCTCCGTCGGCATTGACGTCACCCATATTTGAGGACTGATTCCTGCTGTTTCTGGAGAACACCGCTCTAATGCCTTTTTGGCCTGAGCGGTATATCAAATTTAAATAAACATAAACATAAACACCTGTTACAGGTGAGTAAATGCACTTTTTAGTCATTTAAATCAAGCATAGTTCCACAGCTCTATACTTGATTTAAATGACAAAACATTATTCTTATTGCTGAAAGTTCCATTGGGATTTTAATATATATAGTAAACTGGACTGCTGATAAGAGTCTGCAGTTTTGTATTGCATGATTTTCATATTGGAATCTGACAAAACTTTTTATTCTTGATATAGACAGACTTCTGATTGGGCACAACTTTGTTTTATTGTATATTGATATTGGTTGGCCCCTCTGTCACTTTGATTTTGGTAAAGTAGCAGCAATAGCTAGATCACTCAATCAGCTTGCTTAATTTGAGTCTAGCACTTCTTCTGACAGGTCTTATTTTCCTTTCTATCTCCTAATATTTACATTTTAAGGGCTTTTCTTTTTAAATGAAAGGCCATTTATTTTACTTTATTTAAATTACACATCTAGTTTTTAAGATTCCTCTTTGTTTGCTTTTCAGTTCTTTGTGTATAATGTTTGCTTGTGTTTTGGTCAGCAGTAGTGATTATTCTGCAAGGCCTCCCACCTTGGTACCTTTTGCAGTTTGCTTCCTTTTCCGCAGTGCAGCTGGATGGAAGGTGGAGGGCGCCACTAGCCCCAATATTGATGTCTTCTCCCTCCTCCCCTCCAACATAAGAAACATGTGAAATAGGTAAAAGGGATTGATGGAAATCTCTGTCTGAATTCACAATAACTCTCCAAAAATAGGATAGATATTCGCATTTTGGCATATAAGAAGAAAATGTGTAAATCTTGGATGAATCTGAAAACCAGAAGCATTGAGTCAATATTTTCGGAGAACTGTGCCTCCAAATAAAAATATAATACCCGTTGCTTTCAGTAGGAAACTGTACATTGGCAAACTGTTGCAAACATTAAAAATTATGGAAAAGTACATAATATAATTTTCTAAACAATATATTAAATAGAATATTATAAATCCCCTTTATAGATAAGGGGTGCTGTGTGTGTATTGCTACAGTAGCCAGGGGTGCACTGTTGCAGGGGTGAGAGGTACAATGTGTACAAAGGCAAGAGCCTATCCCTGAGCCTCGTGCTCTCCCACTTCCTTCCTCCCCTCCCCAAACCCACATGGATCACACAAGCTGCTTCCTACATGTCCTGCTGCTGCCCTTCTCTACTGCAGCTCTGGTTGACAGGACCACTTCCTCACTCTTCTAGCTCCGTAGCGTCCTCGGCCTTTCCCACACTGGGGTCTCCTTCCACATTAGGAATCCCTTTCTCCTTCTTAGGCCCTTGCTTTTCTCCCCATCAACTCCTCTGCCTGCTCATCCCCAGCAGATCCTTCTCCTCCCAAGCGCACCCCCCCCCCCCTTCCCACTTTTACTCCGTCCCCTCAGGCACTCTCTGGCAACAGTTGTTTCTCAAATTGCTCTGGGCCACAAACAGTGGCAGCAGCTCCTTGGGACACATCCCTTGTCCCCATCATTGGTGACCATGACATCTCGGGCCATATCCCACCCTGGCCCCCAACACAGGATATTTGTTTCATTGGGCTGTGTGTGGCCAGCCCTGCAGTTACCTCTGCTGTCTCTCCAGCAGATGCGAGAATGATACACAACAAAATTTATCGTGGCTGAAAAATACCCCCCATGAGTGCCCCAATCAGGATAGAAGCATGAAACCTGGCAACACTGGCTTCTTCCCAAACGCCATGCATGCTTTTTACTCAGCTGGGAGCACATGCTAAGAAGTGATTGGCCCTGGCTGATTGCCAGTTACTTTGCTGCTACTCCTACCTTTATCTTCTGTATCATTTGCTTTCCTCCATTGGGCCCTGCCTGCACACATCAAAATGTACACGATTATGCACAATTGTGTGCAAATTATGAAGGTGTAATGTTGAGTAATTTCCTGGGGTGTAGACAACAGAGGTTTTTAGAGCTATTAGAATGCGAATCAGTGCTCTATCTGAAAGCCTCTCCCTTGCCCCTACCCTTCTGACAGCATTTTGCCAAAGAGCACTGGAGGCAGACAGAAAAAAAGTAACTGAAACAGCTAGCCAATGGCTAGTATCAAACATGCTTTTAACACCCCTCACACTTCCAAAGTCACCCACACACCCCAGCCAAATGCATATGCTCCCCAAAATTGCCCATGTCCACCTGAACTCCTTGTGTGGTTCCTACAACACACATCTACAGCTCCCATACCACACCACACACCCCATCACGCACATTCATATACATACTTGTACACCTCAGTTCCCCATATGTGATGTTCCTCAGTGATAATTGTCAAAAAGAATTTACATTTTTCACAAATTGATTTTGTAAGGTTAGGTAATATGGCACGTATTATTTCAGGGAATGAGTGTTTGTATGTTTATGTAGTTTATCGTCCTCCAGATGCACCGGTTTTAGAGCTTCAGTACTGGACATTGATTTCAATGTCATAAATGCACAGGAAGAGAGCCTCTTTCAGCTGAAAGAAAGCTCTGCAACAAGGGGGCAGAGGATGAGATTAAAGGAAATTAAACTCGAGTAATTTGCAGAAATATTTCTTTACAGAAAGAATGGTAGATACGAGGTGTGTGGCATATCCTCCCAGTGAAGGTGATAGAGATACAGATTGTATCTGTATCTGAATTCAAGAAAGCGTGGGACAAAATAGAAGATCTCTTTAAGAGAAAAAGGGACTGTAGAGCTTAGTTGTTGGTATCGAAGGGCTGACTGGATAGGCCTTATGGTCTTTAACGTCGTGTTTCTGTCTCTCTCACTCGATTATAGTGGGGGATTTTAATTTACAGTACACCTATGAGAATGTGGCTGCTGCTGATCTAGTTTTGGATGGTTTTATGTCAGGAATGTCTTCTTTAGGGATTTTTTCAGATTAGTATACCAGCCAACTCATGTAGTCCAACAAAAAGGCAAGAAACCACGTGGTAACAAGTACACAGTCCAAAACGTGATCTGAGTGGAAAAACACTTTATTAGCAATAATTCTAAGACCTAATACAACCCGACACAGGCCGTGTTTCGGAGACCTTCATCAGGGGTTGTCGAAGTAGGTACTTAGTTGTGGATATGGTGAACAAGTACTCTTCAAAAGGAAAACAAGTGAAACTTTCTAACGGCAGACTGAACAGACGTACTGCTGATTTTGCAGAGTGATATTATTTGGCAGAGAATATATTGTGTTGTTTTCCTTTTGAAGAGTACTTGTTCACCATATCCACAACTAAGTACCTACTTCGACAACCCCTGATGAAGGTCTCCGAAACACGGCCTGTGTCGGGTTGTATTAGGTCTTAGAATTATTGCTAATAAAGTGTTTTTCCACTCAGATCACGTTTTGGACTGTGTACCAGCCAACTCATGTTCAAGGTGGAATTTTGTGTTTGATTTTTGTACCTTCTGATATTATGTGGCTGTCACCATTAGCCTGCAAGTTTATGCCTTGATTGGATCATGTGTTTGACTCTTACGATTAGCTGTGATTTTATGGCAGTTAATGCTTCGACATTGTCTACTAATAACTTTTGGTGTCATGGTGTTTTTGATAAGAAGGCATTTCTTATTCAGGCTCGTCCTTCAGTTACTAGCGCATTTTCTGATAATCTTGAACAGTTGGTTCCTGATTTTGAATACAGTAGTCTTGGGTATTACTTGTAAGCAATATGTTATGTGTACTGAGAGGAGGAATAATGTGCTACCATGATTTGATGAATCTGTGAAGGTAAAGAAGTGTGTGTTATGACGTGCTGAACATAGATGACATAAGTATCATTCTGAAGTCTTGAAATCTAATCATTTACAATTGCTCGCTGATTATCGCGTTTGTTTTGGACAATGTGGCATATCATATACTCTGTGAATGTCACGTGCTTAATCGTCTTCATAAATTATTTCATGTTGTGAAAGGCCTTTTTAAGACTCTGGTATCTCAGTCTGTAATTGATATGCCTAGTCTAGATGAATTTCTTTGTTAATATGCTAGTAAGATGGACAGTGAGGATAGGCGACAAATTTTGTGCCTCAGTTTTCTTGGCTGCATTGCTAATTGATGTGTTTCAGACTTGGGCTGAGTTTAGTACACTTACAAAGGGGGAAGTAACATAGTAACATAGTAAATGGTGGCAGATAAAGACCAGTATGGTCCATCTAGTCTGCCCAGCAGTAGGTGCACCCCTTCCCATGTCTTTAGGGAGTAGGTGCACCCCTAATTTCACTTATGACAGCTATGAATGTTACCTCCTCCCCTCTTGATCCCTGCCCTGTTAGCTGGGTTAGGAGGTTAAAGATGATGTTGGATCTTGTTAACTTACCTTTGTATAGTAATGTCATGCATCTGTCCGTCCACTCCTTGGATGGTTCTCTGCCTGAGTCCTATTGGCCTATGTCTAGCATCCTTTTTTGGCAAAGCTTATTGAACGTGCTTAGAATTACTGCAGGACTTTGTTGATTTGCATCACTTCTTGGATGTGCAGCAACGTGGATTTGGACGACAATATGGCGTCAAGACATTGTTGCTGCCAATGTTCAACAATTTGTGGTATAGCCTTGATCAGGCAGGTACTGCAGTGATGATGGTATTTTTGGATATATCTGCTCTTGATCTCATGTTAATGCAGACTTTACAAGCTTTTGGTATTTCTGGGACAACGTTGTGTCCTGGTTTCAGTCTTATTTGACTGATGGTTATCAGCAGGTCAGTATAGGTTGTCGGGTCTCCAATTTGATTGCTGATAAAGCTGAACCTTGCAGAACACCCTGCGTTATCAGCCCTTTTATTCAAGTCGTATGTTTCTTCTGTCCATTGATTCAGAATTATGGTATTATCATGTTTATGCAGATGTATATGCACTTTATTTTTGTTTTGAGTCTTTACATCTTTTTCACTGAATTTGAGCTGTTGCTTGTTGGTTTTTGGAACATGGGCTGAAAGTTAATTATAAAAGGACTTCAGTCTTTCTAAAATACATGATAAAACATTTATTTTGCTTCATGATCATAGTGTGTCAGTGCGTGATAAGGTTGCTTATTTGGGACTAACACTGGATTGATCTATAAGCATGTATACATATGTTAAGAACATAGTGCAGCAATCTTTTTTTCAGTTCAGGCTTTTGAGGCATCTTTTTTATTTTTTTTATATCTGATTCTGATTTTTGTAGTTTTCAAAATTTTCTTTTAAATTTCTGATCTTGGACTACGCTAATGTAGTCTTGAGTCTTCCTACCTCCACTTTAAATGCTTTCCATCTGGTGCAGAATGCAACGGTATGAGTTTTGCTGTCTGCCACATTATTTATTTATTTAGACAGTTTTGTATACCCGCCTTATCCTTCAATCAAAGCGGTCACAACACAATTGGGGGATACATTTAACACGCGGGGATATGAGACACATACACTAATACTTACAGGGAACATGGGCTATGGAGGGTTAAGTGGCTTGCCCAAGACCACAAGGAGCATCTGTGGGACTAGAAACCCCAGTCCTTCCGGCCCAAGGTTGCTGTCCTCTAGTGGGATTTGAACCCCCGACCTTCCGGCCTGAAGTACCTTGTCCCAACCACTAGGCTACTCCTCCCTCATTATGATCATATTACCCCTTGTTTACATGATCCGCATTGGCTGCCCATCAAACTGATTTATTTTAAGGTGTTCTGTACGGTTATGAAAATTTGTTTGGGTTTGTCAGCTACATGCCTTAATATGCTTTTACAATGCCACTTCCGTATGACCGGTTCGTGCTGGTCTGCAAAATTATACTCGCAGCCTACAAATAACTCATGCCCATGCTTTTCTACATTTTGCACAAAGCATATGGAATTTGTTTGCCTGATAGTTTGCAGTTGCATTGTGATCTGAGTTTTCATAAACTGTTGAAAGATAATCTTTTGGCAGGATTTTAGTTCCACCGTAAATTGATCTAATTTTTATTGTTTGGCATTGATATTGTATATGTTTTTGTCCGCCTTGAACTTTATGATTAGGCGGTATATAAATATTTTAAATAAAAATAAATACACCTCCACTAACTTAGTCCCCACACTCACACATACCCACATCCACAAACCCAACACACTTCTACACCCAGGCAGCACACACCTAGATATCTCCACAGACAATTCCACCTACCTTTATCTATAATGCAGTCTCTATAAACTCCACCTAGAAATCCCCTAAATATCCCTTTGCCACACATGGCCCCCTCCCACCCACAAACACTCCTCCTACAAAACTGTGTTGGAAAGCCCAGTATCCTGTTTCCAACAATGGCCAGTCCACTGTTTAATCCATCAAAAAGCAGAAACACTAGGAGACACGCAATGAAGATACAGTGTAACCCATTTAAGACTAATAAGAGAAGATATTTGCATGTTTTTCTTACTTTAGTTTAAAGAAAATTACCACTGATAAAATCGTGATTTAAATGGATTTATAATAGTTACTGTGGCTAAGCTGAAGGAGCTTTACATATAAATGTCTTTGTGAAAATTAAATATGAACTAAAATGAGAAACAAGTAGAGGAATTCTGCGCAATGTAGGATTTTAAAATCTATCACAGAATGTGTGTAGACCCAGAAGGAGCATAAAAACATAAATGCCATACAGGATCAGACCAAGGTCTATCAAGCCCAGTATCCCATTTCCAACAGTGGCCAATCCAGGTCACAAGTACTTCGCAAGTTCCCAAAACAAACACAGGCTCCACAATGCTTGTCTTGGGGGTAAGCAGTGGATTTCCCAGGTCCTCTTTAATAATGGTTTATGGACCTTTCCTCCAGAAACTTGTCCAAACATTTTTTAAACCCAGCTATACTAATAGCTTTTACTACATCCTCTGGTAACAAATTCCAGAGTTTGATAATGCGTTGCGTGAAAAAATATTTTCTCTTTATTAGTCTTAAATGGGTTACATTGTAGCTTCATTGCGTATCTCCTAGTCTTTTTACTTTTTGATGGAGTAAACAGAATTGATCAATGTCTACCAAGTTCCACTCCATTCTAATTTATAGACCTCTATCATATTTCCCTTCAGCCATCTTTTTTCCAAGTTGGAGACTTAACCTTTTAAGCCTTTCCATCTCCTTTACCGTTTTGGTGGCTCTTCTCTGTACCTTTTCTAATTCTGCTATATCTTTTTAAAGCTATGGCGACCAAAACTGCACACAATATTCAATGTGCGGTGACACCATGGAACGATAGACATTATAATAATCATGGTTTTATTCTCCATTCCCTTCCTTATCATTCCTAGCATTCTGTTTGCTTTCTTGGCCGCCGCTGCACACCGGACAGAGGGTTTCAACGTATTATCCATGATGCCTAAATCCTTTACCTGGGTGTTGGTTTCTAATGTGGAACCTTGCATCGTGGAACTAGGTTGTTATACCCTAAGTGCATAACTTTGTACTTATCCAGATTAAAACGTTCATCTGCCATTTGGAAGTCCAGTCTTCCAATTTATCAAGGTCCTCTTGCAATTTTTCACAATCCTCCTGTGTTGTAATAACTTTGAATAATTGTATGTCATCTGCAAATTTGATGACCTCGTTCGTTATTCCCATTTCCAGGTCATGTTAAAAAGCAGTGGGCCCAACATAGATCCATGCGGTACTTCACTATTCACCTTTCTCCATTCAGAAAACTGGCCATTTAGCCCCACTCTTTCTATCTTTTAACCAGTCCCTGATCCACAGTAGTACACGGCCTCCTATCCTTATTTTGCCAAGAGTCTCTCATGAGGGACGTTATCAAAAG
The DNA here is from genome assembly GCA_033557465.1 of Ichthyophis bannanicus. Taxonomy (NCBI): domain Eukaryota; kingdom Metazoa; phylum Chordata; class Amphibia; order Gymnophiona; family Ichthyophiidae; genus Ichthyophis; species Ichthyophis bannanicus. The sequence goes on from CM066036.1 coordinate 232,332,569, forward strand.
CTTTCTGAAAATCCAGATACACTATATCAACTGGATCACCTTTATCTACCTGTTTGTTCTCATTTAAAAATATATAGATCTTCCTTGGCTAAATCCATGTTGGCTTTCTCCAATTAAACCATGACTATCTACGTATTCAGTAATTTTATTCTTTATAATGGTTTCTACCATTTTGTCCGGTACAGACATCAGACTCACCAATCTGTAGTTTCCCGGATCACCCCTGGAATCCTTTTTAAAAATTGGCAGGGCAATGATGTTGTGTTTGAGTCCAGGAAGAGGAGACTGCAGCCACAAGCCACACAGAGATGGAAAAGGAAATGAATTTTAAGCTTGGGAGCTGGAGGAGTGAGAGAGGGGTGTGAAACTGAGTAGGCAGAAGGAGAGAACAGAAGCCAGTAGTGGTGTGCAGCATGGGGGTGAGAGAGAGCTAGCATGAGTGGTTGGGTCAAGACAGGTAGGGCGGCAGTGGAGTTCAGGCTTGGGGACAAGGAGAGAGACTAAGGCTTGGGGAAAAGAGAACCGAAGGACTCCTGTTCATCAATACTCGTATAAAATTGTGCACTCCTTGTACAGAAGCACCAGGTCGGCAAACGAAAGTCAGTGTTTCATTGCTCTCGATGTACATCTTTAGATGTAAATATTATTGTAACAAACCACACAAATGCAGTGTAAGGAAGTCTGTGATTTTTAGTAATGAAAGGCTTGTGTATAAAACATGCTGATCTCTTTGGTTGGCATCAACTTAGTCTGCAATTGATGCAAATTCTAATTTGTTTTCACAAATGGTTATTGGCCCTCCAGTCCAGAATGCACTCCCTGTAGCAGAAATATTCTCTTCTAACCCATTGCCCCTAACTTGGCTGAGAGAGAGAGTCATCCCTTCTCCCAACCTTCCCCCTTATACATGAGATTCTGGCAGAAAGGGAGGTAAGAGAGAATGAGGAAGGAAGCAGAGATATTGAGAGGAGAGATTTAAAACAATGGCAAAAGAGTAAAGAAAGAGAAGACAGTTTGACCTCCCAAGATATTTCCTCCTAGGATGTTCATAGTTGATGATTAAGGCTAATAAGTAAGTTTCTCTCTATTTCTCCTCCTCTACAGCTCTTTATTTATTTATTTAACAGTTATTTCTATACCGCTCTTTCCCAAGTATCAAGTGCGGTTTACAGGGAAAATAAGTTATATGGTATGTGGTGTAGCATACCTAGTCGTTTTACATAGAACAGATGAAACTATTTACAAGTAACAATATAACAACAGTCTAGCTTTCTCTTACAACTATAACAGTTAATTGATGCCATCACTTTGCTTAATGGTTAGCAGTAGGCTGGGAACTAGAGAAGCTAGGTTTGAATTCCACTCTCCTCCTTACGATCACAGGCAAATCACTTAACTCTCCATTGCATCAGGTACAAAGTGCGTTTTAGGTATGTTGTAGCCAGTAGCCATTGTAGGCGGCAGCGAAAGCCAGAAGGATGCTGGGTTGCACACAGAGAGGAATAACAAGCAGAAAGGAGGAGGTATTAATGCCACTGTACAAGTCGCGGTGAGGTCTCACTTGGAGTATTGTGTTCAGTTTTGGAGACCGTATCGCGCAAAGGACATAAAAAGACTTGAAACGTTGAGGAAGGTGACCAAAATGATTTGGAGCCTGTGCCAGAAGACACATGAGAAGAGCCTTGAAGAACTAAATATGTACACCCTAGAGGAGAGGAGGAACAGGGGGATGTGATACAGAACTTTAAATACTTAAAGGATATCCGTGAACAAGCAAGCCTTTTCAAAGAAAGGGAAGCCGTAAAACTAGAAGGCATACAATGAAGCTACAAGGCGGTAAACTTAAAAGCAACATCAGGAAATACTTTTTCACTGAAAGGGTGGTGGATGCTTGGAATGCCCTCCCGATGGAGGTAGTGGGGCAGATACGGTGATAGAATTCAAAATAGCATGAGAGAGACACAGTGGATCCCTTTATAACAAGAGGATAAAATCAAAGCAAACTTAAATATCTTTTAATAGAGGAGGGTGACCTGCACGGAGCTGCAGTTACAACCACTCTAGCCACCTTACTGGGCAGACTAGATGGATCATACTGGTCTTTATCTGCCATCATACACTATGTTACTATGTTACAATATCTTGAGAAATAATTGGAAATATTTCAACTGCATGTGTCAATAATATTTTAATAGTATGTTCAAAGGTATACAACAAAAAAAAGATGTCTGCAATTTAGACGTCGTAATTTCTGAGAAAATAAAATATAACCTGGATAGGATTAATTGCACCTTTCACTAATATTTGGTTGCACAACTCTTGGCAGTGATGACTACCTCCAAATGTTTCTTGTAGCTATCTATAAGTTGCGTACATCTGTCTGATGGGTTTCTCCCACACTTAACTGCAATATGTTCCAGCTTATGAATGCTTCCAGGATTCCTTTTACCAATGGCAGATTTCAGTTCTTTCCAAAGGTTCTCGATTGGATTGAGCTCAGGACTAATTGGCCAGTTAGAATAGTCCATTTTTTCCTTTCTAAGCATTCTTTTGTACTTTTGGATATATGTTTTGGGTCATTGTCCTTCTGGAGGACCCATGACCTTCGACTCAGTCTAGCTTTCTGACACTAGATAGCACATTTCGCTCCAAAATACCTTGGTAGTCTTCTGAATTTATGATTCCTTTGATATGTTTCTGGCCTCCATTTTCTGAGGCAGCAAAACAACGCCACAACATTATAGAACCTCTACCATATTTAACTATAGAAAGAGTGCTTTTTCCCTTATAAGCTTCATTTCTTCACCTGTAAATATATTGCTGGTCTGCATTGCCAAAGACCTCACGTTTGGTTTCATCTGTCCACAGAACATTTTCCCAGAAGGATTGTTTTCTCAAGGTGGGTTTGGACAAAGATCAGGTGTGCTTTTTTATGTCTATCTTTGAGTAGTGGGGTCCTCCTTGGCCTTCGCCCATGAAGTCCTTCTTTGTTTAGTGCATGGCATTATGGTGCAGATTGAAACCACCACTCCAGATTGCTCCAGGTCAGCCTTAAGCTCTTTGGATGATGCATGTGGTGTTTTTCCAACAGTTTGCACTAACATTCAAAGACTTTTTGGATTAATTTCCCTCTCCTGAAAGTCTAGGCAGCTCTCTTGTCTTCACGATTGTGAAAATGGAACAGGGAGAGAATGTGGCCATTTTAAACCCTACAACCATCATTCATTGGTTGATTCAAGTCATGTAAGTACTGAAAATTGATCACAGGTGCATCTAATTTTACTGCCAGGGGAATGTGGTTCTTCTACTCAAACTGATTTGAATTGTTTATAAGGGTGGCAGTAACCATGTCCTGTCAATATCCAAGTTTTTATACTATTTCTTACTATTTCCTTTTTTAATTGGTCTTGTTTAATTTGATTTTTTTGTGTGTGTCAAATGTGTGCATATATAGTCCAAAGCCATTTCACTGGTCACTCTCTTTTTAGGAGATATTGAACATTGAGGGGTTGAACTGCAAGGGCAGGGCCGGCCCGTCCACTAGGCAAGCTAGACAGCCGCCTTGTGCCGTCGCTTTGTTGCGTGCGGCAGGCCATGTGCTTCAGCACACATGACTTTCTGCTTCTGACTCCCCCGTCCAACAGCAAGTTGCATCAGAGGGGGGATCAGAAGCGGCAGGCCATGTGTGCTGACGTGCATGGCCTGCTGCAGGCAACAAAGTGGTGGCACAAAGCTGCTGCTTTTAAAATACTACTACTGCCACCGTTGCTGCTGCCCAACCCCCAAGAGGGAATCTGCGGCAGTGGTGGGCAACGCAGTAAGGGGGGATGAGGAGGAGGGGGCAGCGCGGCGAGAGGAGGGGTGGTGTGGCTGGTGTTTCTGCCTGAGGTGGCAGAAACCCTTGGGCCGGCCCTGTGACCACAACTATACTGTACCTGAATATAATTTATCTCGAGCTAAATCCAAAAGCCTTTCCCCTTCCCTTCTTTTCATGTGAGCACTTCCTTCAACTTGGCTATTGCACAACAGCATTGAGTTCAAGTTTCCCGTCAAAAGCATTGATGTGATTTGCTCAGGCTCCTGTGGGAAGTATGAAAATTACTCTTGGGCATCTCCTATTGACAGACAAGATAATCACCCAAGCATAGTTCCATTTGCATTCTAGAAATTTCAGAAATAGTTGTTTTATTCAGTGCTTTCTTGATTACCACTTGGTTAGCAGTAGCGATACAGTTTACAATAATTAAAAACAGGAGCAAAGGAAAAGAAATTACAAAATTAATAAGAAAGGGACAGTACCTAAATCAGGAGACAAGAACAAAGATGACTAATAATGCATGGGCTGCAGTTGGCCAGGATGAATTCATCAGTCATGGGCTACAGCCAACAGGAAGAATCACAAGAGATCTGCAAAGGCAATCACAAAGAAGTCAGTCTTCAATGTCATTTTAAAAATTTGGTAGGAAAGTTTGGCACAGAGGTAGAGGGGAAGAGAATTACAAAAAGGATGGTGCCAAAAAAAAAGTGGAGTTGCAGTTTGATTTGTAATGGAAACAAGCAATGGATGAGATAGTCAACAGATGAATGCCGTGAGAATGGAGGGGAGTAAGTTGGTTGGTAGGGGATGAGCATAGAGAACAGTTCCTGAGCGGTAGTCTAGTTTAGTCCTCCACATCTGGGTAGTGCCCCTCCTCCTGCAGCACGGAGACTGGACCAATCAAAATCTTGCTGTCATTCAGTATCCTGCTGGAGCTCCCATCAGCCCCCCAGTGTGTCCAGTCTCCGTGCAGCAGGAGGACTTGTGAGCCTGTAGCTGGGCTCACTTAGGGACTTGAGGCAACACTTGTTAGTTTTTTTCCTTGGGGTTCAGTTTTATTTGTCTGCTATACCTTTGCTTTTATTTTGTAGCTGTCCCTTTAATTTTGGTAAGCAGCTTTCTGAAGGGGGGGCTGTTTGAGGCTCTTACTCTGCCCGCTTCTGCTCTAACAGTCTGTGAGGGAACTGCAGACAGCGGCTGACTATTGATCTCCCTCCTGGACAGTACGGAGGTGAGATCTAGTCTGGACAGCCCCATTGCTACGGGTCAGCCAGCCGTAGGATTCTCACGGCGCAGGCTGCTTGCCCTTGTAGCTGCTGTTGCTCTGACAGCTTGGAGCGGTACCGTGGTGCCGTCTCTCCTCAGCGTTTCGTCGGAAGCGCAGCCTTGCAGACCGCGGTGAGTTTTACAGCACCAGCTGTGCTTTTAGCGGCGATTTTACTTGTTTCTTTGTTTTGGGGCTGTTTTCCGTGTCGGGCTGCGGTTCGCGCGGTTTTTCAGCATTGTTTTACTTTTCCCGCCGGTTTTTTTCCTCAGCGTTGGGTGCCGGCGGCCTTTTTATCGAGCCGGCTTACTTTAGTTTCCCGCGTTTTTTTCGGTGGGGTGAGGGGCGCCTGCGGCTGACCTTTCTGGTTCCTGGATTTGTTTGCAAGGCTGAAGCCCCCTGTCTCATCTGATTACTTTTCTTCTTAAAAAAAAAAAAAACGGAGTGAAGGCAGTCACGTCAAGGCCTTGTCCTGCAGGTCTTTTCAACTGTTTTCTCCGCGAGCCTGCTTATTTCATGGCATCCAGGCCCCAATGTTTGGTCTGCGGTTCTCGCAGAGGGGCTGTTGCAGATTCTGGGGTTTGTAAGGGCTGTTCTTCTGTTTCTTCGGCCCTCGAGCTCCAAATGGCTGACAAAGTGCTTTTGGATCCAGGTAGCCCGGCCAAGCAGCCTGTCAGGGGGCCATCTCCTGGGTCTCCATTGCCAGTCTCTCCCGAGGCGTCGAAAGGACAGGGGCCTTCCCCCGACGCTCCGCCAGGCTCTTCTTCGCTGGGTTTTTCACCTGATTTTGTTCTCTTAATGCATCAGGCCTTCCAACTCGGCCGTCTGGGCAAGATCCCGGAGTCCGGGGTGGCTGCTTCGCCTTTTCCTTCCCGTCTGGGGGACGACACTCAGTGTTCAGTGTCTCAGCCAGTTAAGCGCTCTCGCTTATCCGTTGAGTGTGCTGACGCTGATTGGCCGGAGTCTGACCTGGCGCTGGAGTCCGACGACCTTGCTGATGCGTTGGAAGAAGGAGAGATTCCGGATCCCGAGGATCAGGCGCGGATCATTCGGGTATTTCGGAAAGAGGAGTTGGCTCCGTTGATTACGGAGTCCCTTCGGGCCCTTAATTTGGCCTCCATCCCTTCGGCGGAGGATGAGGGTCTGGAAGATCCCCTCATTCAGGCCGTGCGTGACTCTCAGATGGTTTTTCCCGTCCATCGTGTGGTAACTCAGATGATTCAGACTGAGTGGGATCAGCCTGAGGCTGGGCTGAAAGGCATTCGTACAATGCATCGGTTGTATCCTCTGGCTGACAAGGACAAGGACAGGTTTCGGTCTCCGCGAGTTGATGCTCTGGTTTCGGCAGTCACTAAAAAGACTACAATTCCGGTCGAAGGCAGTGCGGCTTTGAAGGATCCGCAAGACAAAAAGGTGGATGGTCTCTTGAAGCAGGCCTTTGAAACCAATGCCTTATCTTTGCAGGCCTCTATTTGTGGGGCCTGGGTGGCTCGAGCCTGTTTACGGTGGGCTCAGCGTTTACGTCAGGATGCCCACTTTGACCAACAGAAGATGCTCGAAGTGACCCGTTTGGAGTCTGGTTCCGCTTATTTGGCGGATGTTCATTATGACTTGATTCGCACTTTGGCTAATAGTATGGCGTCCTTGGTGGCGGCACGCCGGTCTGTTTGGTTGAGGAATTGGTCTGCTGACAATTCCTCTAAGTCGCGACTCAGCAAGCTTCCTTTTAAAGGGAAGTTGCTGTTTGGTGAGGATTTGGATAAGCTAGTGAAGGATTTAGGAGACTCCAAAGGAGGTAGGCTGCCTGAGGATAGACCTAAGCTTGGCAGACCTGCGCCTCTCCCGAGAGGATCTTCCCGTGACTTTCGCAGATTTCGCTCTTCCCGTTTGTGGAGTTCCCAAAGGAGCCGTGTTGGGTACCGTTCTCAGGGATTTCGCGGTTTCCGGGGAGCCGGAAGGGGTTTTACCCCTGCGGCCTCCACAGCTTCCTCCTCTTTCTCTCGTAAGCCACAATGACGCCAGGCACCTTCCGGAGAAGTGTCCCGTTATCGGGGGCCGTCTTCGGAATTTCTTGTCAGCTTGGGCCCGAATCACCTCCGATCAGTGGGTGTTGGAGGTCATCCGAGAGGGCTACGCCCTTGAATTTGCCAGTCCTCTTCGGGAGTCCTTCGTTCTGTCTCCCAGCCGCGGCCCGCACAAGGAATCCGCACTTCGCTTGACGGTGGATCGACTTCTCGCCTTGGGTGCAGTAGTTCCCGTCCCGGCGGCCGAGCGCGGGCTGGGTCGTTACTCTATTTATTTCGTGGTGCCAAAGAAGGGCGGTACTCTCTGTCCCATTCTAGATCTCAAAGGGGTCAACCGATGTCTTCGCGTTCCTCATTTCCGCATGGAAACTCTCCGCTCCGTCATTGTGGCGGTTCGGAAGGGGGAGTTCCTCACGTCTTTGGATTTGACCGAGGCTTATTTACACATTCCCATCCGACCGGTCCACCAGCGTTACCTCCGGTTTGCGTTCCCCTGGGGACACTTTCAGTTTCAAGCTCTGCCTTTTGGATTGGCAACCGCTCCGCGTACATTTACCAAGATCATGGTAGTAGTGGCGGCGGCGTTAAGGCGGGACGGGATTCTGGTCCACCCTTACCTGGACGACTGGTTGATTCGTGCGAAGTCCAAAGAGGAGAGCTTGCGGGCTACAGAAAGAGTGGTGTCTCTTCTGCAATCTCTAGGCTGGGTGGTGAATATGCAAAAGAGCCAGTTGGTACCGACTCAGTGTCTCGAATATCTCGGGGTTCAGTTCGACACGGCGAGAGGGTTGGTTTGCTTACCGCTCCGGCGTGTTCAGGCCTTGCAAACCCTGGTCAGAGTCTTCCTCAAAATGTCCGCTCCCTCGGCTTGGTGGTACCTGCGCGTGCTGGGGACGATGGCGGCTACTCTGGAGGTGGTTCCCTGGGCCCGGTTTCACATGCGACCTCTCCAGAGAGCGCTCTTACGACGATGGTCAAACCAGTCGGATTCGCTCAACAAGCGCTTGCCTTGTCCGCTCCGGATTCATCAGGCGCTCCGGTGGTGGGGGTGCTCCCGGAAGTGGCGTGCGGGCATGCCCCTGGAACAGCCTCAGTGGATCCCGGTGATTACGGATGCCAGTCTCCTCGGCTGGGGTGCCCACTGCGAGGGTCACTTCGCGCAGGGGACTTGGTCGGCTCAGGAGGTTTCCTGGTCGATCAACCGGCTGGAACTTCGCGCGGTTCGGAAAGCCCTGGAAGCCTTCGACACACTTCTGCAGGGAGGAGCGGTCCGGGTTCTGTCGGACAATTCGGCGACGGTAGCCTACATCAACCGACAGGGCGGCACGGGCAGTGTGGCCTTGGAAGAAGAGGCAGAGGCGTTATTCCAATGGGTCGAGCTTCGTCTGTCGGCGCTGTCGGCAGCGCATATCGCGGGGAAAGACAATGTCATGGCGGATTTTCTCAGCAGAGTGCAGGTGGATCCCAGGGAGTGGGAGCTACACCCTCAGGTCTACGCGCAGATTGTTCGCCGGTGGGGTCCTCCGCTGATGGACCTCATGGCGACGTTTCAATCGGCCAAGACGGGACGCTTCTTCAGCAGGCGAAGGGAACCCATGTCCGAGGGCATAGACGCCCTCATTCAGCCGTGGCCCAGGAACGGCCTTCTTTATGTCTTCCCGCCGTGGGCGTTGATCGGCAGAGTCATCCAGCGCATCGAGGCGCATGGCGGTCGGGTGTTGCTCGTGGCTCCGGATTGGCCTCGGCGCCCCTGGTACGCCGACTTGGTACGCCTGGTCGACGGGCATCCCTGGAAGCTGCCGGTTCGAGCGGATCTGCTGTTGCAAGGTCCGCTGCAGATGCCTCGGGTGGATCGATTCTCGCTTACGGTTTGGCCATTGAAAGGGCTCGCTTGAAGAAAAAGGGTTATTCTGACGCAGTGATCTCTACGCTGCTGCGGGCTCGCAAGTCTTCCACTTCCCTAGCATATGTCCGCGTGTGGCGCATTTTTGAGGACTGGTGTTCGCGTCGTGGTGTCCGTGCAGCGACGTCTCCTGTTTCCATCATTCTCAATTTTTTGCAGGACGGGTTTGATAAGGGCCTGGCGGCCAGTTCTTTGAAGGTCCAGCTAGCGGCCCTCGCCTGCTACAGGGGCAAGGTGCTAGGGGTCTCGCTGGGGAGACATGCGGACGTCCAGCGTTTCTTGAGAGCCGTCGGCCGTCTCCGACCTTCCCGCAGGATTGTCGTTCCCCCTTGGGATTTGAATTTGGTCTTGAAGGCTTTGGCTGTTCCACCGTTTGAACCGTTGCGGCAAGCGTCAGTCAAGGATCTTACTCTGAAAACTGTTTTTCTCGTAGCCATTTGTTCAGCGCGGCGAATTTCGGAGTTGCAGGCGCTTTCGTGCCGGGAGCCGTTTCTGTCTTTTTCGCATGATCGCGTGGTATTGAGACCAGTGCCGTCTTTTCTTCCTAAAGTGGTCTCTCCCTTTCATTTGAATCAAGCTGTCTTTCTTCCCGTTTTTCATTCTGATACAGCGAATGCGGCTGGGGGCAGTCTGCATGCCTTGGATGTTCGACGGGTTCTCCGCCGTTATTTGAAAGTTTCAGAAGCCTTCCGTAAGTCGGATCGCTTATTTGTTCTTTTTGGTGGACTGCGCAAAGGTGAGGCTGCGGCCAAGTCGTCTATTTCTCGGTGGATTAAGGAGACTATTGCTGCCGCTTATCTTCTGCAGGGTCGAGAGGTGCCCGTGGGGCTGCGGGCGCACTCTACTAGGGCGCAAGTGGCGTCGTGGGCCGAACATGCTTTGGTTCCGCCTGTGGAGATTTGCAAAGCGGCTACTTGGTCATCCATGCATGCTTTCAGTAAGCACTACCGCTTGGATGTTTCGGCCGCTCGGGATTCTTGCTTTGGGTCGGCGGTTTTGCGCGCCGGGTTGCAGGGTCCCGCCCGTTCCTAACTGCTCTGTTACATCCCAGATGTGGAGGACTAAACTAGACTACCGCTCAGGAAATGGAAATTACACTTACCTGGTAATTGTAGTTCCTGAAGGGTCTAGTTTAGTCCTCCTTCCCTCCCCTGTCTCAGTTTTCTGATTCCTGTCGGCGCGCTAGCAACTAGGTGAGGGTGCGCTCTTTCAGATTTTGTCGGAGGACTTTCTTCCATTGAAGATTTCAAACATGATTTTCGGGGTTTTTTTATCTCGCTGGCTGTCTGCGGGCTTTCGCGGGCGACGGAAGCGCGGTGCAGAGTATAGGCTTCCTCGTTTGGGGAGGGGGTCATTTTCACAGCGCAGGGGTGTTATTGGTACATAGTTCCTGTTTATATTTTATTCAAGTGTTGCTTCTTTGAGTCTGCTTTGTTAATAGGTCACTGGGGAGCTAATGGGAGCTCCAGCAGGATACTGAATGACAGCAAGATTTTGATTAGTCCTCCACATCTGGGTAGTGCCCCTCCTCCTGCAGCACGGAGACTGGACCAATCAAAATCTTGCTGTCATTCAGTATCCTGCTGGAGCTCCCATCAGTTTAAAATGAGCATGGAAATCCCTGTAGTGATGTGTAGCGATGGGGAGGAGATGAAGTAGGGTGCAACAGCTTCAGTGTTATCGGGTGGCAAGGGGCAGCTCAAGTCAAGCTGCTGCCTGAGGCGAAGGATGAAATAGTGCCCCCAACCCTCCATAGTGGGGGGGGACTTTTTCAAAACGCCAATCAGGGACTGAACCAAACCAAAAAGCTGATTAGCACACCAAGGAACGAAAAGAAAGAGCGAGAACCACAGAAACATTTATAAAACTACATTATAACTCATTTTTATTTTGTTATAAATTGCATTATGGTTCTTGCCTTTTCTTTTTGAACATATATTTTGCATTTTATTTATTTATTTATTACAATTTCTTATATACCGCGCTATTCGGTATCAGCGCGGTTTACATCATAACATAACGACCATAACAACAAGCTGTCTGGTTTTACATCGAACAGGAGTGCAAACTTGGATAACAGGGGTTAACTATATACATGAGATATTTATACGGAACAAGGTTAGGTAAAAATCACATAACGAATGTAAGGGTCTTTCTAGAGTGGGTCATTGCCGAGACGGAAGTACTCTCCATAGCTCAGAAGGGCTTTGTGCCCTTCTGAGCATGGGCCAACTGGCCCCACCCCCTGCCCGCCCCTAGCTAGTCAGTATGTCCCTAGCTGAGCCTTTTGCCGCTAGGAGGCGGGCACCGGACGGAGGCTGACCCCATCACAGGGGAGGTGGGCGGGTATGTGTGGCTGACTTATCCTGCTGTCCACGGAGAACTCCAGTTACAGGTAAGTAACTCCGTTTTCTCCTACGCATTCACAGAACCCCCTTCCTCAACAGTGGGTGCACAGCCGAACCAGGACATTCACCCACAGAACTCAATATCTTAAAATAAAAAAATAAAAAAATCTGATTCTGATCATCTCATTAACAACAATAACAACAAACATTCTCCAGTACTAGGCATATTGTGAACTAATACAAAACCCTACAACAAAGTCATGTAGTATCTATAGAGCAAATCTACCATACCATACCAGCACCAACTTTCAAAACTCACATAAGGAGCCCATCCAAAAAAAGCATCACTGTAAATACTACAGAGGGCCCTGGAACATCCATACACCTATTTGAAAAACTGAATAATTCAAGTTATACAGTACAGATCACTACATACAAACTCCATGTTAACAGAACACCTTGCCTTGGTCACACACTCAAAACACAGACCCTCACCAAGTACAGAAGAGGTGACCATAACCTAAAAATAAACATATCTAGATAAAAATTAAACTGCAAACACAAGAAGCCAGATTCTACATACAATGCAATACCTGAGAAATAGAAATAGTTTAATGTTTAATTACATTTGATATACCACTCAGGCCGAAGCATCAGAGCGATTTACAAAACAATATAAATATTACAGAAAATATGAAAAGAACGCCATTTATAAGATAGGCCAGAATAAGAGATACAGTGATAGTTAAAGGAATAGAAGAGACAAGAGGGAAGGAAAACAGCAGGTTACAACCATTATATAGCAGCATGACAATTAAGCCCAAAGCTATAATGTAAGTTGCTGTACTGTATAAATTATAAAGATAGCACCAAGTCCAACCATTACATTGAAAATAAAATTTTCTTCTAACTTTGTTGTCTGACCATTTTATTCTCTAATCATGTAGGTCCCAATCTGAGGTTTCTGCATTCCTCTGTCTCCCAGTGCACCCTCCTGTCTACTTTCCCCCAGGGATGGCATGAGGGTAATGCAAGGCCATATGCGGAGACTCACTGCGGCATTATTTGCATAAATTTAGTATACTTTATTTTAAAATGTATATACCACCCATCTAAAATTCTCGGTGGCCTCTAAACATACACATGCTATTTAGTAAAACACATGTTGCAATAAAACAAACATAATTTAAACATTAAATTTGATTAATGAAAAGCCACTTACACAGCACCTCCCCCTCCCCCCAATCAAACCATTATAAGAATCTGCACATCAGATTTATTTTTCTAGAACCAGATTATTGATGAGGAAGGGAAGATATAAAATGAGAAACTAATAATAAACTAATTCCCTATTCCCTGTTCCCCAAGTTCTATTCCCTGTTTTAATGTAAACTCAATCAGTCTTCGCTGATCTGAGTATTCTTTGTTATTTGTAAACCGCGCTGATAAAAAAAGTGCGGTATATAAGAGCTGTTAAATAAATAAATAAATCCTGGTATCCATGAATTCAAAACACTAGATTGGATTGAGCTAGAGCTGGAAAAGTCCGGAACTCAGCAGTGGTGAAGCTATCAGGCTACTAAACAAAATTAAACTGAGAAGTTCCCTTAAAATTTGAAACTTCCTTGAATTTTAACTGACAAAATATTTCACATTTCAATCTGGCAGCATAAAGAATGCAAAACTGCAAATCTCAAAAAACAGTACATATTCCAGAACCACCCCCCCCCCCCCAAATCAACACCCTACAGTTCCTTATCGTTCCTCCAGTTTAGTCCTCAACATCTGGGTTGTGTACCTCCTACTGCAGCTTGGAGACTGGAGATGTCAAAGTCATGACATCACTGGATATAGTCTCTCCCATCAGCCCCCAGTGTGTCCAGTCTCCATGCAGCAGGAGGATGTAATGAGTCTGCGTTCTGGCGAAACAATAGGGAGCATTTAGTTACTTTTACCTTTCATTTCACTTTTAATTATAATTCATTTACCTTTTGTCAGAGATTAGGTTTCTGTAGTGGTTAGGAGCAAATTTCCTTAGGATTGCTGTAATTTCTTCAAGTTTGAGGATAGCCCTTTAAGTTGCTAGCAGCTCCCGCCTTCCATCAATGTTGGCCTCTTTTTCACTTGCAGACCTTTGCTGGTGCAGATCTCTCTCCCTTGGCTGTACGTGAAAGAGCTCCGGAGCCCGTGCACCCATTCTGTAGCGGTGTGTGACGGAGTTTCTCTGTCCGGGCGAGATCTTTAAGTAATACTATGAAACTGGCTGAGCGGATTGCGGCAGCGCGGCTTGAGGGCTGTTTGAAGTCGCATCAGCAGAAGCAGCATAGATGGCCTTCGGCCCTGAAGGTAAGGCCTTCGGGCCCTGTTAATCTGCCGAGAGTTTCTCTTTGTGGAGCTATTTTTTTCCTTTTGCCGCCAAAATTCGTTGGCGAAGAGCGGCCATTTTTCTCCTTGGTTGTGGACTGGGGGGCAGGAGTTGCAGCGGCACGCCTGGGGAAGGCCGCAGACAGGCCGCATAGCTAGCTTGCTAGTTGTATGGTGCGCCTCTTTCTCTACTTCGGTTCTTGTGCTCGGGGGGTTTCCTCGACTTTAAGAGAGCGGGTGCCGGTCCTTTTTATTTTGGAGTTTATTTTTAACCTTATTTTTATGTTTATTTTAAATTTTTTCTTAGTTTGTTAGTAGGCACCACTTGTTACTTGGATCGCTGTTGCCACATGTTTTTTTCTTTTTCCTAGCCATGTACCTGAGGAGCATCAGTTAACTCTCTACATACTGCACAAGTTTTTCATCTTTAAGATGTTCTACTAGAGCAGAGTCCTACCTTGTAGTAGGAAAGGGGGACGGAATACGGGGGTGCTTGTGACAATAACCCTTTGGTATTTTCTGTCAGCAAAGATATTTTAAGGTTAGATAAGCATTGCCCGAAGACTGGTGGTTTCACAGAGTCAGGTTTGAGAAGTTTTTATTAAAAAAAAAAAAAAAATAATAATAATAATAATTAAATAAAACAATGAAAAAGAAAGAATGGCCTGTAATACATACAGGGGCAACCAGAGAGCGGCAGGTAGACTCAATGGGGTTCTTCTGTGGCCGGGTATATTCAGCAAGCATCAGTCTGCTCTCGGCGAGTCACTCAGGATTAGGGGCTAAGTAAACGCCTGTAAAATCCTGCAAATCAAGGGTATATAGCCAAGGCTTCAATCGCTTAACTTCGATGTCGTTTCTCTGGTGGTGGTGCCCCTAACGACCACCGGATGGCAGCGCTATTCAGGACTCACATATGTTGTTTCAGTACTCCCACTCTGTGGTGGTTTGTAAGATACGAAATTGCATTGCTTTTTGGGTTATCTCAGACCTTCAGTTGCAGGGATGCCTGGGTCTTCCACAGTTGCCTCTCTGCGGCAGGAATGAAGGGGGGGGGGAGGACCGGTTGCGTTCATGTCTCCCCTTCACAGGCCAGTCTCGAACAGGGGTTGCCTCTCCGATTGGTAGGCAGATGAGGGATTGCCTATGTGAAGGCAGCAGGTACAGGAGTTTCTCATCTATTTCTGGAGTCTGGAAATCCGAGCAGAGCTTTAAGTTTTTAGTAGGGCCGCTAGCCCATCTGGGCCGGCTGGTTACATGGTCCGTGTTGCGGATACAGAGTGGTTTTTCTAGGTAGCACTGCCGCAGGCTTAGCACTCCAGGGCTCTGGAAGCTTTCATAGCTGGAGTCAATTCTCCTTGATTACTCCATGATGTCAACTTATGTTCAAGTGTGCCCCCGGGTCTGTGTTGGTGTGGCAAGAGCTTGGTTACCCGGATCAGTTAATCTGCAGTTAAGTGCTCATATTGGTTTAAGCATGGATTGTTGGATACACTCACTGTAGAGTGAGGAGGCATTGCTAAGCTCAGCCTGGTTTCTCATGCTGTTGTGATGTGTCCAGCAAAGGTGGATAATGGTGGTGATAGGGTGAGAGGTCCTCAGGGTGTTCGAGGCCATGTCTCAAGCACCGGCTGTCCTTTCTTTGGCTTTGCGCCCAAGTTCCTGACCCATGGGGCAATCTGTTATTCGTCTCTTCACATGCTGGCGCAGAGAAAAAAAAAGGGGGGACCTCAGATCTGAGCTACACCTAATATCTCACCTCAGCCAGACTTCGTCAAAAGCCCTCTATGAGCAGGTTGGTTTTTCATTATTCAAGTCAAGGTGCCATACGTTCAGATACTGCATTTAGAATTCTCTTATTACCGTAGGGATCACAGTTTCAGTTTTGGTTCCTGAGACAAGGTAGGGTTCAGTGGCTTGACCAAGGCCAGTAGGCTCACCCGTGGGGCGGAAACTTCAGCTCTTATGGTTCAAGGTGGCGGTCTGCTAGTGGACTGCAATCCCTTGGGTTACTGACAGCGTGGTCCATCCACTAAGCCTCGTTCTTTCCAAGTCCTCGCTGAGCCTTACTGCTTCGGAGTCAAAGGCTGCAGGTCAGGGGAATTCACCGCGGGGCCATAATCCTAGGTTCAGTCTATTACTTTCAGGGGAGAGTCCTGGGGAAGGTTCTATTCATACAAAGACAAGAAATGCCATACTGGGTCAGACCAGACTCCTTCGGGCTCCGTGTCCAGGTCTCAATAGTAGCCAATCCAGGTCTCAATAGTAGCCAATCCAGGTCTCAAGTTCTTGGCGGTTTCTCAAACTGGCAAATAAGTTACACTTGGCTTGTATCAGAGCAGGAGTGGAGGGGTAGCCTAGTGGTTAGATCAACTGCCTAGTACCCAAAAGATCAAGGGTTCAATTCCCACTGACCCTCCTTGTGACCTTGATGGCACTAAAAAGAGAAAATTAATTTTAGGCGATGGCGTCATGTAGGTTCATATTCAGAGAGTTACAGTACAGGTACAGCGGATGTGCCACTCCTTTAAGTTATGTGCCTTGTAGTCCATCTTGAATTGTAGCAGGATGGTATATAAGAACCATTATATAATTTAATATTTCGTCCAGGTGTGTTTTAATAAAGTTTTTTGGGGCCTATCCTGTAAGGGCTTTACCAAAATTTTGTGTTTGTATTCAGCTGCATTGCAGAAATCTTTCGCTCAGCGTTCTTGGGAGTATGCCGGAGACCCAGTGGTCAATCGGCTGACTGGAATTGCGGATGGTACGCCTGTCGTTGCAGGCGTTTGAAGCTACGGTGACAGGTTGAGCGGTGCACGTCCTGTCCGACAGCTCTGCAACAGTGGCTTACATAGCCGGAAGTGTGGCCTTGGAGGTCCAGGCAGAGGATCGGGTCACAGAGATAGAGTATCTGTTTTTGGCGAGCTCGGCGATACATGTTGCGGGAAAAGCCAAGGTGAGGGCGGATTTTCTCAGCAGGGTTCGAGTAGATATTGGAGAATGCGAGTTGCGTCCGGAGGTGTGCGCACAGATAGGTCGCAGAAGGACGGCAGCCATTGCCGGTTCTCACAGCGATGTTCCAGTCTGCAAAAAGGGGTTGCGTCTTCAGCAGTCAGTGCGAGAAGATATCGGCAGGCATCGACACACGGATACAATGGGGGCTGTAATCCGGTCCTTTCTATGCCTTTTCTCCGGGGACGCTCATAAATCAAGTGTTTCAGCATATCCAAGCGCGTCGGGGGAAAGGTGTTATTGGGGGCCCAGGGTTGGTCGGGTCTCCTGTGCTGCTCCGATCTCATATCGTCGTCCGGGAATTCTTGGAGGTTTCCGGCATGGCAGAATCTGTTACTACAGGGTACCCTTCAAAGGTCTCAGGCGGATCGGTTTTCGCTTGCAGGGTAGCCGTGGCAAGGGCATGGTGAACGACAAAGAGTTACTCGTCAACCGTCATCGCTACCTTGCTGTACAAAATGTAAAAAAATAAAATAAAATAAGCTAAGTGCATGGCAGGTGTATGAGTATGGCGCATCTATGAGGACTGGCGCTCAGAGGCACATTCACGTGACAACACTGTCAATTCCCTTGGTATTAAGTTCTCTGCACGACAGTACTGGGAGAGTTCAATTAGCCGTGCTATCTTGCTATGGAGGCAAAGCTCGGGGAGTGTTTCTCGATCCCAGGTCAAGGTAGTACGATTTTTCAAGGCGATTACCATAATACAGTCCGCTCGTGGAATTTTGTTTCCTACAAGGGAAAGCAATTTGTTTTTAGGGGTGTTAGCTGGCGCAGCAATTGAGCCCTGACAACAGGCGTCTGTCAAGGAGTTAGCTTTGGAGGCAATATGTTGAGGGTCCATCTGTTTGGCAAGGCGAAGTTCAGTGTTACGAACGTTTTTTGTCTGACTGTTTGGGGAAGATGGCCTTGCGGCCAGTTCCGTCATTTTTTTTTGTGGCCAAAGGTGCTTCACCCTTCATCTCCTTCAAGCGGTCTCTCTTCCAGCTCTAGGTGCGGCGGGGAGAAGCGTATCGGAGCATAGCTCGCGCTGTCTAGAAGATTTCAGAAACGTTTCGCAAGTTGGGCAGTATTTCTTCGGTTTATTCGGAGGGCTCTGCAAAGCAGTAGCAACGGTGAAAGTCCCATGGCTAGATGAATTAGAGAGGCTATTGCATCAGCCTAGCTTCTACGGGACCGTGCAGTCCCAGTGGGCTTAACTTCTTCCTCTATCAGGGCACAAGTGACTGCCGGGGCGGAGCGCAGTTTGGTTTCGCCAGTAGACATCTGTAGAGCGGTCACTCGGTCGCATCTCCATACTTTCAATAAACATTACCGCCTAGAGCTCCTGGCGGCTAAAGATACTGTTTTCAGGGAGGTAGTGCTAAGCTTCGACTGCAAAAGTCCCTCCCAATGGTTACTGCTCTGATACATCCCAGACGTTGAGGACTAAACTGGAGGAACGATAAGGAAATAGGAATTACACTTACCTGGTAATTGTGGTTCCTGGAGTGACTCCAGTTTAGTCCTCATTCCCACCCGGAGATGGGGTCTTAGCAGTGATCTGTTCTGTTGGGGGGAATGCAAGGCTATAGTGGATATAGGCCTTCATTGGTGGTCAGTCATTTTAATGCTTCCTTTGGCTTTGCTTTATATGGTGGTAGTATGTTCCCTGTAAAATAGTTATCTCCAAGTTATAATGCCCTGTTCAATGTAATTTCAGTTTGTTCAATGTAAACCGCACTGATGCAGAATAGCGCGGTATATAAGAGAATGTTAATAAATAAAATAAATAAATATTATATTATGATATTGTTATATTATGCGATATTATATTGGTTTATGTTATTTTACTATATTATTCTGGATTGCTTACGGCTCAGCTTTCGATGGAAAGGGGAGACGTCAGGGAGCAGTGCCTTTTCTTCTGGATGTGGAATGGCAGGTGGACAGGATATATATATCTATACAAGTTATGTGTCTCCTTGAATGGACTGTTTTAAAAAAAAATTAACTTACTTATTTATTGCTCCTTTTTAGTCTGCTTTGTCAATAGTGCACTGGGGGCTGATGGGAGAGACCAGCAGGCTATATCCAGTGATGTCATGACTTTGACATGCCCAGTCTCCAAGCTGCAGGAGGAGGTACACAACCCAGACGTTGAGGACTAAACTGGAGTCACTCCAGGAACCACAATTACCAGGTAAGTGTAATTCCTATTTGCCCTTGCCAAGAACCTAGAGTACAGGACCCATAGAGCAAATCTACTATTCCATAACAGCACTAACTTCCAAAACTCATACAACATTTCTATGTTTCTATGTAACATAGAGCGTAGCCAGAAAAGGGAAGCACCATAAATATTGCAGTGGGCCCTAGAACATCCATATTCCTATTCAGAAAACTGAACAAGACAGATTATTACAGCTCCCTCCATAGAAACTCCATGCTAATAGAGCATATAGCCTCAGTCACACACATGCAGAGATCTTCACTAAGTAGGGAATATATCGGTACAAACTAAAACCAGACATATGTAGTCAACAAAAAATGCTTTTACCCATTACTGTTAGGTTTACAGGATTTCTTTCCCAAAATTATACTTGCCTGCGTGTGAGCTGCTCTCTCTCACCTCACTCTGCAGTAATCTGCATTGTCTACAGAAACTAACATAATGGCTCAGCGCAAGTAGTGTGAGTGCAACTAATGCCACTTCAGTGGGTGGTCTTAGTTGCAACGGCAACTGTTTTTCCAAGCTGAAATGCGGTAACTGCAGGGGGATGTAACTCTGGAATTAGTTACCAGAGGATGCAGTAAAAGCTGTTAGCGTAGCTGGGTTTAAAAAAATGTTTGGACAAGTTCCTGGAGAAAAGGTGCATAAACTATTATTAAAGAGGACCTGGGAAATCCACTGTTTGTCCTAGAACGAGCATTGTGGAATCGGTGTGTCTTTTTGGGAACCGGCCAGGTACTTGTGACCTGGATTGGCCACTGTTGGAAATAGGATACTGGGCTTAATGGACCTTAGTCTGACCCAGTATGGTATTGTTTTATGTTCATATGTTACCAGTGCAGAGCCTAGGAAACATGCTGCTGAATATGCCAAACAAGAGGGGCTGAACAGCACCTATTTATTTTATTTATTTATTTAAAGTCTTTTCTATACCGCGCTCTTCGAGTCAGTTCGGTTTACATATAACAGAAACATTATCCATAAGTAAGGAGAAACCGTACTGGACTTACATAAAACAGGATATAAGAACTTGGGTTGAACTGGGTGAACTATCTACAACCTATGCAACATCTCCCACTTTCACAAAAACAAGAGCGACTTGGCACCCCAACACAGTGCTTCCCACCCTCTGAAAAACAAAGAGGGGCTCAATGGCTCTAAACAGCACGTCCCACTCCAACATAAACAGCAAGAAGGGTTTGGCAACCCCAACATAACTCCTGAAACTGTGCAATGGACCAACATGGTGTTAGTGTAAATATATATTCCATAAAAAATCAAAGGAAATGCAAGTTGTTCTCACACCAAGAACTAAAAGAAAAAGTGAGAACCACAGCACAGTTTATAAGACCAAATTATAACTCATTTTATTCCGTTATAAACTGCGTTATGGTTCTCGCTTTTTCTTTTTGAATATACGTATATTCTGCATCCACAGAAACCTCTCCCTCGACAATGGGTGCTGAGCAGAAGTAGGACATTCACCCACAGAACTCAATATATATTTAAAACATTTGATTCTGGTCATCTCACTAACAAACATTCTCCAGTACCAGGCATATTGGGAACCAATATAAAACCCTACAAAAGTCACCTAAGATCTACAAGGCCAAATCTACCATACCATACTAGGATAAGCTTCCAAAACTCACATAAGGAACCTACCCAGAAAAACAACGCACTATCAGTACTGCTGTAATCCCTAGAACATCCATACACATATATGAAAAGCTGAATAAGGCAAATTACTACAGTACAGTATAAATCCCTATGTACAAACTCCATGTTAACACACCTGGCCTCAGTCACACACTCAGAACACAGACCCTCACCAAGTACCAGAATAAGTGACTACAACCTAAAGTAAAAATAAAAATATGTAGATAAAAATGAAACTGAAACCCTAAGAAGCCAGACTCCACATGCAGTGCAACATCAAATAAATAAGAGATGGAGTTCCCCCATACTGTGTAAAATATAGAGCAAAGTCCAATCACTAAATTGAAAATAAAATTATTTTTTCTACCTTTGTTGTCTGACCATTTTATTCTCTGATCATGCTGATCCCGATCTGAGGCTTCTGCTTTTCTGTCTTCTCTTAGCTCTTTTTCTATGGTCTATAGTTCATCTGCCATTTCTTGTCTCTGTTTTGCTTTCTTCACTTTCTTCCATCAGCCTCTTTCCAGTCAGAGTAATCCTCCCCCTTTCCAGTCTTCTCCTCCCCATACCCTCCAATGTCAACCTCCTTGCATTCCCAGGACTGCCATTAGTGTCCATTCCCTTCCAGTCCCCCTCCTTCCCCACTGTGCAGCCCCTTCTAGTCCAAGTATCAGCTCACTTCAACTTGCAGAGCCACCCCCCCCCCGTCAGCTCCCTCCCAGTCATCCTATCCTCTGTCCATCTCCCTTCCAGTGCCAATACCACATGTCTGCTCCCTTGCAGTCCCAGTGCCCCTCCCTTCCAGCTTCCTTCCCATTACCCAGCCACCTACTAGTCCCATCCCCAAATGTCAGCTCCCTTCATTCCCCTCTTCCCTTCCCTAGTGTCATTACTCTTCCAGTCCCCCTCCAGTACTATCCTCAGGTATCAGCTACCTTCCTGCTCCCATGTGTCAGCTCCCTCCCTGCCCCTACCCTCCCCCGTGTCAGCTACCTTCCAGCCCCCACCTTCCCCCCTCGTGTCAGCTCCCTTCCAGCTCCCACCTTCCCCCCCCCCCTCGTGTCAGCTCCATCCCTGCCTCCACCTGTCAGCTCCTTTCCTGCCCCCTCTTTTCCTTGGCAGTCACGGCTGTGATAGAGCTAGTAATTTTAAAATAAAAGCAAAACTGGTGCGGAGCCTTCCGGCTTCTGCTCTGCAACCCCTGCTACTGCATCCTGCCTCCTCTAACGTAACTTCCTTTTGGGAGTGGGATGCAGCAGCAGGGGTTGCAGAGCAGAGGCCAGAAGGCTCCGCATCAGTACCAGTTTTGCTTTTATTTTAAATTACTAATACTATCGTAGCTGTAACTGCCAGGGGAAGGAGGGGGCCAGAAAGGAGCTGTCATGAAGTGGGGGCAGGAAGGGGGTTGATTCTACTGCTGCAGAGGAACAGTAGTAGCAGCAATAGCTTGTTAACCCTTTTTTATTTTTTAAACTTTGAAGGCAGAGTGAGGCAGCTGTTTTCAGGGCTTTTTTTTTTTTTACTGTCCCCAAAATGTTTTCTGCCTGAGGCAACCGCCTCAATCTACCTCATTATAGAGCTGCCCCTGGGGGTGGCTTCAACATGCCTGTACACTAGTTTCTCTTCTATACGTAGACACTCACAGGAAGCTGAGTAAAAACAGTGGATGCTTGTTTATTTGTCATGACAACAGTACTTACTCTCCCTAAGAACTGGCTGCTTTGTGTAAGAGTCCTGCACAGTGGCATAGCTAGGCATGAGTGGGTGCCTATTATACACCATAGTGCCCAAAGTAGTGGGGGCAGAGTAGGTCCCCTTCAGAGCTCCAGCTGGGAAGTGGAGAACATGGTATAGGGTTATGCATGGACAAAACAAGAGTGAAAACCTGGGCTCAATATATGTATTATCACTAACCAGAAAGTTGATCCCTTGTGATTAGCCTTTGAAACCCCTTTGAAACAATATTTTTTTTTTGTTAGCTAGTTGTATAAGATCATGGGGGGAATGCTAGCCACAGATTACTGTTCATTAGTCTGTTTTACTCAACCACAGTGCTTATAGTGACCATATTACCTTATTAAAAGGAATGGAAAACAGAGGATCCATTAAGTCCCCCTTCCCTGACATAGCGCTATGTTTCAGGTGGTCTAGAGTGTTTTTATTTGAAAAGCACCTCCCTGCTTCAGGCGGACATTTACTTATCCAGTCTCCGTGAGCATTCTCCAGCCGATCCAGGAAAGTCCCAAACAGGACGCTAACCATAGCATGTAATCTCTCGTCGCCAGCGTTCCTTCAGCTGTTGCAGATACTCATTCTCACAGTGGCTGTACAGGTAAGCAATTCTCGTTCTGTGCCAGGTAGCATTGCAACACATCTCCCCTGCTGTGTTTTGTTTCACCACTCCTTTCCACCAAATCAGAAAAGCTGTATGCTTAAGATAAGGAAGAAATGGGCCTACATTCCTCACCAGCACTGACCGCAGACCTATGAGTTAACAACTTATGCCTCTTCTGAGCTGGAGTTAAAATCCCAGCCCTGAGCTCAGCCTTCTGGTTTTCTGGATCTGTGCTGCATAATTAATTGTTTCAGTACTATCCATTTAAATGGGTGTAAATGTGCTGTTTGCTGGAGGTTTTGCACATGCTTGTGTGCAAAAAACAGAGTTACTTACCTGTAACAGAGTTCTCCGTGGACAGCAGGATAAGTCAGCCACACCTGGTGACGTCATCTGACGGCGCCATGACGGAAGTGCTCTCTAGCTCAGAAGCTTCTGAGCATGTGTGAGGTGGCCCCACCTCCCCGGCCCGCCCCTAGCCGGTCAGTGATTGACTAGCTGTGCCCTCGCGGCTAGGTGCGGGACGAGCAGGCCACCCTCATGCAGGGGAGGTTGGTGGGATCGTGTGGCTGACTTATCCTGCTGTCCACGGAGAACTCTGTTACAGGTAAGTAACTCTGTTCTCTCCTAGGACAAGCAGGATGTGTCAGCCACACCTGGTGTCTCCCAAGCTACGCATCCACGCTGTGGAGAATGAGGGAGGCATGCGAAAAACTGGAACTGCAGTAGTGTTTATTGAGACACAACCGGAGTACAAACTAAGGTGCAAACTCCTAGGCAACGTGCCGGGAGATAGAACTAACAAAGTGTAATGTAGAGTTAGAACAGTAATGTGCAATCAAGTATACAGTGCAGTTAATAACTGTGCAATCAAGAGACAGTGCAAACAAGTGGGCAGTGCAACATAGAAACATGATGACAGAAAAAGACCACAAGGCCCATCTAGTCTGTCCTTCCATAACAACTACAACAGTCCACTTTTTACCTTTAGAGATCCTCTGTGTTGGTCCCATGCTTTTTTGAATTCAGTTACTGTCCTCATCTCTACCACCTCCACTGGGAGACTATTCCACGGATCCACTACTCTTTCCGTAAAGAAATATTTCCGCATATCACTCCTGAATCTATCTCCTTTCACCCTCATCCCATGTCCCCTCGTCGCAGAACTTGCTTTCAATTGAAAGAGGCTCTCTCCCTGAACATTTATGCCACGGAGGTATTTAAACATCTCAATCATATCACCTCTATCCCGCCTTTCCTCTAAGGTGTACATATTAAGATCCTTAAGTCTGTCCTCATATGGGGCTGCAGGTTCCGGAGCCCTCTCATGAAGCGTGATACAATGGGGAGGGCGGCAATGGAGGCTGAAATTTGGTCTTTTGGGCGCTCGTGCAGTGAGGCAATGGCTGCCAGGTGTACCTTGATGGATTGCGGTTTCAAGCCTGAGTTGAAGAGGGAGGAGAGGTACTGTAGCACAGTGGGAACTGGGCAAGAGGTTGGCTGGACGCCCTGGTCCTTGCACCATCTACTGAAGCGCTTCCACTTGAGACCGTATGCCTTTCTGGTTGACAGTCTCCTGGACGCCAGAACAATGTGTTGTACCTCTGGAGGTAGATGCGAGTCATTCAAGGTCAGCCTCTCAGTCTCCAGGCTGTCAAGGCTAACGTCTTGAGGTTGGGATGCCAGGTACTGCCGCCGTTCTGGGTCAGAAGGTCTGGCCTCAGCGGGAGCCGAACAGGAGGTTCCTGAGCGAGCTGCAACAGCAGGGAGAACATCTGTCGTGGCCAATAGGGGGCGATTAGAATCACGTGCGCTTTCTCTTTGATGATGCGCTGTATCGTGGTTGTCACTAGAGGCGTTGGAGAGAAGGCGTATGCCAACTCCCAAGTTCCCCAGGGGATGGCGAATGCATCCGAAGCCAATCTGTGTTTCGACGGGCGTTTGGAGCAGAACACCGGGCATCTGGTGTTCGCTTCGGTTGCAAAGAGGTCGATCTGGGGGGCCCCCAACGTCTGAAGAGGTTGTCTGTTACCTCCCCGTGAAGCATCCACTCGTGAGGTTGGAGTTGTCTGCTGAGTTTGTCCGCTAATGCGTTTTGCTCCCCTGGGAGGTAAGTCACCTGTAGGACGCAGTTGTTGGTTAGCGCTAGGGCCCATGTCTCGAGGGCTTCCTTGCAGAGTGAACGAGAGCCCGTGCCCCCTTGTTTGTTTATATGGAACATGGACACCTGGTTGTCGGTCTGCACCAAGATCGTTTTTCCCGCCAGATGAGGTATGAAGGTCTGGAGGGCGTATTTGACAGCCCTGAGTTCGAGAACATTGATGTGGAGGGATTGTTCCGCTTTGGTCCAGGCTCCTTGCGTGTTGAGATCCAGTAGATGAGCTCCCTATCCTTTGGAGGACGCATCCGTGGTGAGGATGAGTTGAGGAATGTGGGGCTGCAGGTTCTTGCCCACTGAGAGGTTGATAGGGTTAGTCCACCAACTCAAGCTCTGAACAATCTTGGCTGTGATCGGTATGCGGGTGTTGAGTGGCTGGGAGAGTTGTTTCCAGCGATTCCGCAGGTGCCACTGAAGGGGGCGCATATGGAGCCTTGCCACTGCAAGGACCGAAGTTGTCGCGGCCATGTGGCCTAGCAGGCGCAGGATCTCGTGGGCCGAAGTCTGTTGTGTCGCCGACACTTTCGTGGCTAGGCTGACGATGGCACCGATCCGGGTCTGGGGCAGGAAGGCCTTGCAGGCCCTGGTGTCGATTATCGCCCCGATGAATTCCGTGCGCTGCACTGGTTCCAATCGGGACTTGTCTTTGTTGAGAAGGAACCCCAGTGTGAGTAGTAGGGCCGTGGTTTGGCGCACTGCCCTTTTGAGTTCGGGTGCAGATCTCGCCGACAGGAGCCAGTCGTCCAGGTAAGGAAAGATGGCGACACCTTGTTTTCGGAGGTGTGCAGCGGCCACTGCCACGCATTTCGTGAAGACTCTGGGCGCTGGGGAGAGGCCAAATGGCAGGACTCGATATTGGTAATGGAACCCCAGCGCTATGAATCTCAGGAATTTCCTGTGTGAGGGGTGGACTGGGATGTGGGAGTAAGCATCTTGCAAGTCCAGTGTAGCCATCCAGTCCCCCGCTCTGATGAGGGGAAGGATGGAGTTGAGCGAATACATCCTGAACTTCTCCTTTGTGATGACGTTGTTCAGCTTGCGGAGATCCAGGATGGGGCGGAGGCCCCCTGACTTCTTGGGGATCAGGAAGTACCGGGAGTAGAAGCCAGTGTTGATTTCACCCGGGGGCCCCCGTTCTATCGTCCGGGTCAGGAGAAGTTGTTGTAGGAGCTCCGCCAGTGGTTTTTCCAAATGCTGTGGAGGCTGGCTGATGGGCTGCTTGAGCTGCCATGGAGGGGAGGAGAAGTGCAAGCGATAGCCTGACTGGATTATTGTTAGGACCCACTTGTCCGTGGTGATCTCCTGCCATGCCGGGAGGAAGTGTGATAGGCGACCCCCTACCGGGGGGGAAGGCGATGTATCCGGCGCAGGACCCAGCCAGGTCGGGTAGTCAGAAGGAAGCTGCGTCTTTGCCGGAATGAGGAGTGTTTGTCTGTTTTTGTTTGCGCTGTCGCGGTTGTTGTCTCTGAAAGGAGGACTTATGGTAGGTCTGCTTGAATCTGGGCGTCTGCCACTGTCGGTTGGAGCCAGAATTGTAACCGTAATATTGTCTTGTAGAGGAAAAGGGCTTGCAGGAGTAACTCCCTTTCCGAGGCCAGGAGGGGCGTTCGAGTCCGTCCGCTGCCAGCGTCTTTAGAGTTGTGCAATCCTCTTTTAGACCGTTCACCGTGTCCGCGACTTTGTCTCCGAAGAGGGAGTCGCCCGAGCAGGGGGCATCCGCAATTCGGTCGTGGGTATTGTCCGACAGTCCTGATGCACGAAGCCATGCCCAGCGGCGGGCCGAGATGGCCGTGCCTGCAGTCCTGGCGGCCGTATCGAAGGCATCAAAGGCTGTACTCATTAGGTGTTTGCTGCATTCGGCTAGTTCCTGCATGGTGGCTGAGACAGATGTACGTGAGTCCTTGGGCAGATTTTGCAGCTGGCTTTTGAGGTTGGCTAAGAGAGCGTCCAGGAAGAGGACATGCTGAAACTGATGTGCTGATATCTTGGCACTGAGCATGGCCCCTTGAAACACCTTCTTTCCCACGTCGTCCAGACGCTTGGGGTCCCAGCCTGGCGGGTGGTTGGCTTGGGTCCGCGTAGACTTTGATCTTTTGAGTGCAGATGCCACCACGATGGATTGGTGAGGCAGCTGTGGCTTATTGAAACCTGGTGCCATATGTATGATATATTTGCTGTCCAGGCGTC
The DNA here is from genome assembly GCA_033557465.1 of Ichthyophis bannanicus. Lineage (NCBI taxonomy): Eukaryota > Metazoa > Chordata > Amphibia > Gymnophiona > Ichthyophiidae > Ichthyophis > Ichthyophis bannanicus. Next base: position 232,359,852 of record CM066036.1, read on the forward strand.
TGGAACACGCTAGGCCAGAGGCTGGGGACTGCCAGAGTGTGTGACTTGTTTGTCCTTCAACTTGCGGTGGAGTGGAAGAGCCATGGCTGGTCTAGGGCCGCTGAGGTACTTCATGACCTCCGGCTCCTCCTCGTCTGGCGTCTCGTCTGTGGCCAGCCCTAGTTTGGACGCCACTTTTCTGAGAAATTTTGGGTATGTTAGGTCTTCAGGCACGGGTGTCGGTGGTTCCTCCAGTTCATCAGCTGGGCTCTTGGAGGTGACTGAGCCCAACTCCTCCATGTCGCTTTCCCCAGAGTCCAATTGTGCTGGGGAAGGAGTCCGGGATCTAACCGGTGCTGGGGATAGGGTCCGCACTCTGGACGGTGACCGGCTAGGCGATCGTGGAGAGTGGGACCGCTCCGTAGTTACCCGTGGAAGGTGTACGGGCGCTACCGGCTCCTGGGCTAGCCTTGGGGGAGCAGTCTGTTCCACCAGGCGAGTGAGCAGGCTTAGAATGGCAGAGGAGGTTGAATCAGTTGATCTGCTGCTTCTCTGTCTTTGGTTGTAGTCCGGGCTGGATCTCCTGCTCCTCTTGTGTCTGTGTGAGGACCCGCTGCGGGAAGCTCTTGCACCAGATGAAGACCGACTGTCTCTGTGTCTCCGGTGCTTCCTTTTGTGAGTGTGTTTCCCACTGCTCTTGCGTGCTTCTGTTTTCTCTGCGCTGCTGCGTGCCGTGCGATCCTCGGCGCTGCTGCGCTCTGCGCGGTCCCTCCTCCGAGCCGCTACGCTCGGTGCGGTCTCTCTCCACCGCGCCACTGCGCTCAGCGCGTTCGGCGCAGTCTCTGACCCCCGTGCCGTTGCGCCCGGCGCGGTCTCTTTCCCCAGCACTGCTTCTTTCTTCTGTGCCGCTGAGCTCTTCGCGGCTGCAGCACTCGGCGCGGTCTCTCATGTCGGCGGCGGCCGATGTGGAGGGACGTGCCCCGCTCCGGCTAGTCAGCTCGGCGCGTTCTCTCTCCCCCCACGCCGCTTCTTTCTTTGGTGCCGCTGCGGCTGCAGTAATCAGCGCGGTCTCTCATCTCGGCGGCGGCCGATGTGGAGGCACGTGACCCGCTCCGGCCAGTCAGGGGGGAGCGGACGTGTCCGTGGGAGGAGCCAGGCGAGGCCACATGGACGGCGCCATCTTGGGAGTCAGCCGGGGGACCGCATGGCAGGGGAAGAAGGCCCGGTTGCCGACAACCACGGAGGGATTCACCCGAGGGTTGGAATTCTCTCCGGAAGGACTTATCTCTGCGGAGGGGAGATCGCCGGGTTCCCGGTGGCTGGGTCTTCGTTCCGGGTGCCTTGGATCAGTCCTGGGACATTCCGAAGAGGTTTGCCTGCAGTTTTTGCGCATCTCTGATGTCCGCTTTGCTGGGGACTTATGCGATGAGGCAGAGGAGGCAAGCAAGTCCTTCAGAGAGAGCTCCCGGTGCTTCCTTGCTCTTGGGGACATCCGAGCGCAGCTGGTACAATTCTCTACCTCGTGAGAGGTCCCCAGGCATCTGATGCAGTGTTGGTGAGTGTCCATGATGTTGATCTTTCTGTGGCAGTGTAGACACTTCTTAAAACCTGGTTTAGGCATTGTAGATGAAGATAGTATTTAATTTTGTCTATGAGAGCTTAAAAATCCGTCTTGAGGCGAAGGCGGAAGAAAAAAGACTGGCCGGCTAGGGGTGGGCCGGGGAGGTGGGGCCACCTCACACATGCTCAGAAGCTTCTGAGCTAGAGAGCACTTCCGTCATGGCGCCGTCGGATGACGTCACCAGGTGTGGCTGACACATCCTGCTTGTCCTAGGAGAACTTGTTCTTGCACTGGTAGCATATAAAACTGAGCCTAGTCCACGTTTTTGATTAGCCGCTCAAAGCTCAGACAGGTACTTATCATATAACTAGATATGGAAACATATTCACAAACTGAACTGGAAACTTGCAAAAGCCAAATTCTGTATCTAAAGCAGCTCTGGAAAGACAGAACCAAAAATTTCTTCCTGCACTGTGAAAAATACAAAAATATCAGGAATGCACAGTTCTCAAAACTGAGAGAGAAAATCCGCTTTCTCACAAATGAATCAGTAGAACAAAAACTATAATAAGCCTGAGGGGGGGGGGGAAGGAAATACTGCACCCAGGCCCGAAACAATCTAGACCAGTATGAAGAGGTATGACTAGTCTGTATCTGACACCCCCCCCATCCATGTATGTATATTTTTGAGTCCAGATAGGTATCCTCTATTTGCAATCCCTCCCATCCTGAGGTCACACTATGTTGATGAAAGGCTGACATACAGATGAGCACATTGACTAGGTAATGCATTTTTGTCTGACTAAACACATTTGTGACTAACCCTGGAGGGTTGTGCCCCTTCCTCTGATCATTCTTCATTGACAAGCAGAAGGGGGGGGGGCGCACAACCTTCAAATTCTACTCACAAATGTATTATGTTAATGCATGAAAATGTTCCTATCTGTACCTTGTCAACCCTCTATTACAGAGCTTTCCAAGATTTTCAGGATTTCCACTGTAATTATATACAGTCAAACCTCGGTTTTCATGATTAATCCGTTCAAAAAAGTCTGACTATAACCGAAACGGACTAAAACCGAAGCAAGATTTCCCATAAGAAATAATGTAAATTCAATTAATCCGTTCCAGACACCCAAAAATATTGACAAAAAATACATTTTATAGAGAATAACTATCTTTTTACATACAGAAAACAATGAGAAATACATATAAATGACTAATGAAATGGATAAATGAGCATGTAACATCACTTTTACCTTTATTGAAGACTTTTGTTGGCATACACAGTGTCGGGAGAGGTGGAGAGGCAGTGTCAGCCAAGCAGCAGGCAGTTGAGAAACAGTGGGACAGAGAGTCTTAGGCTGCCTCCGGCCCCCCTAAGGTAGCAGCCTGACACAGGTGAGAGTCAGAGAACAGCGTGGGGCTGTGCCAGCAGGAGCCTGCAGCTGCAGACTGCAAGGTTTCAAGGAGAGGCCGCGTGTGCAGGCCTGCAGGACACCCAGAATCCAATCGGGAGGGCAGGGGCCCCGGCGGGAGACTGGGCTGCCAAGGAGAAGCAGATTCGGTCACCAGCTCCTGTCCCGGTTCAAGGGATGTGCAGGGAGAGGCAGCAGGCAGACGTCAATCGGGGGAGAGTCCGGGGCAGGAAGCAGTTTCGGGCAGGCCACGCTGGAGCGTTGAACTCCTCGGCTCCCCAGAGGTCCCGCAGACTCGCTGGCTCAAGCTCCGGGGGAGATCGCTGGCTCACGCGAATCCATGGCCGGTAGGGGGGGGGGGTAAAATGCTGTACGAAAACCGAGACAACGTACGAAAACCGAAACACAATCTTGATGAAAAAAATCAACGAAAACCGAATCGTACGAAAACCAGGGCATACGAAAACCGAGGTTTGACTGTATTAGATCTGTTGGTATGCAAGACCTCTGTGTAGGCAGATAGAACTCATGTGCTTTCCTGCAGAAATCTTGAAAACCCTACTGGATTGTGGCCCTTGAGGACCCTTGCTATTTATCCCAGTAACCTAACAGGACAATAACAATTCCCTCTGCAAAAGCAGAGTTTCACATTTGTGAGTAGTAACCAGTAGGTATATTGTAATGAGGGTTGTCCCCCCCCCCCCACACACACCTGCATGGACACAGTTTAAAATGTTTTCCCACACTGCCTCCATTCTTTTAAGTTCTGCGGCATGGAAACTGTCACCCCCTACTTGCCGCTGGGCCAAAGTCTTGCAGTATGACTACTAGTGTGTGAGGCTTCAGCCCAGCAGTGGCTACAAGGCTTCAAAACCTAAAAGAAGGGAAGCAGCATGGCAAACAGTTTAAAGTATGTTTGCCACTCTCCCTTTCATTGCTGGCACGAGGGCCTCCTTCCTGTCTGGAATCCCCTCTGTATTGTGGGGGGTCTGCTCATCTTTCACAGTTGCCTGTTTTTAGCCAGACACTGCTAGAGACAGTTGCTGTTTACAGAGACTGAAGTGTCCCTAGGGCCTGTGTTGGGGTAGTGAGAAGGGGAGGTGGACACTGCAGTAGGCTCCAATCACCTCTAAGATCGGAACTTAAAAGTACCATTAAAAAAACCTAGCGATCAACCTCTTTGGATAGTAGTTCTGAACTTTGGTACACAAGCAGCCAGTTGGTTGTATTTTTTGGGATAGCCAAAATCAATGTGTCTGACCTAGATTTTGAGGTAATGCATGCATATCTGAAAGATGCTTGTGTAAGGAAAATGACAGAATAAAACGGAGTTACTTACCTGTAACTGGAGTTCTCCGGGGACAGCAGGATAAGTCAGCCACACTTGGTGCCTCCCAAGCTGCCACACAGCTGCGGTGGATGGGGGAAGGCCGAGACACAACTTCAGGGCTAGTAAGAGCCTTGTGGAGCAGAATGTTGCAACGGAAAACCTGTCAGACTGCAGTGGCGATACACGCATGTGCAGTAGCAGTGTTGTGAGAGGGCACAGTAGGAAGGTCCCTTCCGTATGAGCTTGTAATTGCGATGCAACATGTGCAGAGGGGGAAGTTATCCGCATGCTGGTTTGCAGATGCGATATACACACAGAGGGTGAGTTACCCGTATGTTGGCTTGCAGATGTGATGCACACATGTGCAGAGAGTGAAACTACCCGTATGCTGGCTTGCAGATGCGATGCACACATGTGCAGAGGGTGAACTACCCGTATGCTGGCTTGCAGATGCGATGCAGAGGGTGAAGTTAAGGGTACACCTGGAGATGTAGTCACATCGAGCAGTAGTAGTGCGATATTCAGCCATCGATCAATAGTAGTGCGGGATTCACCATCGAGCAATAGTAGTGTGGGATTTACCGCAGTCGCGAAGCAAGAAGGTGCCGTTGCAAGGCACGCACCTGTGCGGTAACAGATGTGCAGGCACCTAGAGCACTAGTAAAGCGTGATTCACCATCGAGCATCATGCGTAGTGCGGGAATCACCGCTGTCGTGATGCATGCCATCTAGCAGTAGCAGTAGTGGTAGTGCGGAATTCACCGCTGTCATGATGCATGCCGTCTAGCAGTAGTAGTAGTGCGGGATTCACCGCTGTCGTGATGCATGCCATCCAGACGTAGTAGTAGTGCGGGGTCACCGCTGTCGCGATGCACGCATGTGCAGAGGGTGCGAAACGAGGCACGCATGTGCAGCGGGGTTCACGTTGTCATTGTGAATGTCAGAGTAGTAGTAGTAGTGTGGGGTCACCGTTGTCGAGATGCACGCACGTGCCCAGGGTGCGATAAGGCACGCCTGCGCCGTAAGATATGTAGGTACGTCGCAGTAGCAGTTACCGTAATGAGAAGCAGAGGCATCTGTAACACTGAGCAGCAGATAACTAAGCTGGCCATGCGTGCAAAAAGGGGGTATTAACACATCACTTGACACATTAGTAATAAGAGAGGTTTCTCCCTTTTTTTTTCTTTTTTTTTTAATGAGAACCGATAGAATGGCAGGATATCATGACCTAGATTGGCTACTGTTGGGAACAGAATACTGTGCACAGCTGCACTGCAGGGTTGAAGCCAATCGTACCCTGCATTCAGGGTGCGTATCACACTCCCTGCATGCTTGCCCATTGCTGCTGGCATCTGTGCCATGGCCAGAACTGCTCTGCCGATGGGGCATCTAAGGTAACGGTGTTGTCAGAAGACCAGGTGTTGGTTTCTCCCATGCTGGACCCCGGCACAGTATGCATGGGGGGAAGGTGTTGAGTCTGGAGCCAGTGATTTTCCTGCCTGGCTGAAGCTCCTTGCCGGTCTAAGCAGGAGGTGCTATAGTGACAGGGCCTCCTAGGAGAATGGAAGTCCTGTGTAGAAGCATGGCTGAGGCTCCTGTCCGGTCTAAGCAGGAGGTGCTATAGTGACAGGGCCTCCTAGGAGAATGGAAGTCCTGTGTAGAAGGAAACAGGGTTGGAAAAGTCCTGTGTAGAAGGAAACAGGGTTGGGTCCCATGGCGCTGGTGTGTGATCACACGACCGTGTCTCATCCTGTTTCCGTGGGGCTCCATTCCTCCCAGGGAGCGTGGTGTGTAGCTGATCCGGGGAGTGGCTCATTTCTGGAGGACTGCGCGTTGGATGCCTGCCAGGCCTCCTGGTGGGCCCGCAAGATCGGTCAACGTAAAGTGGGTCCAGATAATCATAGCAGCTGGGGTTGCCTGTATGCCACAATGAGCAGCCCTACAGGGGACAGAAAACGAATTTGGACAACTATCCCGAGGGTTGTCAAGAGGTGACTGCGAATCGACATGAGCAGGCATAGCTCAGGCATTGGCTAGTTGAGGGTGATGCTAAGCCACCTGAAGCAGAGGCTGGTTAGCTCTTGTAGGTCCCTCCTGAGACGTGTAGCTCTCCCTGACGGTCTGGTAGTGGAACGGTGCAGTGGGCGGTGCTTACTGCAATCTACAGTAGCGGTGAGGGCTCGTGGAGGGTTCTAGTTGGTGCAGCCTGGGAAGGAGAAGACATCCAATTGCTGCCATGTGCTTCGGGCCTCCTGTCGGTAGGTGCTTGTCTGTCAGTACAAGGATCGTCTGTTGGAGGGAAGATAGAAGAAGGCAGGATGGCTTCGGGGTGTAATTGCTGGTGCATGAACTCGCAGATGCATGTAGCAAGAGACTTACCCACTTACAGGCCCAAAGTAGTGATCTTAACCACTTGGTACGTGCCTCATGGTCCTAACCACTAGGCTCGTGCCCCCATTGGGTGTCCCAAGCGTTGTCCAGAGCGTTATTAAGGGTGGTCCAAGCTTTGTCTATAGGCAATGCCGGGAAAACAGGGATGCATTGTATTCCTACCTGCGGCCATAGCCGGCACCACCTGAGAGTCAGGGTGGGTGACAGGGGTGGCAGGAGCTGGAAGGAGACCTTCATATGGGACCTGAGTATGTGACCTTTTGGTCCCGGGCACTAGCCGTGTGCGCGGCGCCACACCGTAGCCTGTTGGCTCCTCGATGCCTCGGGTGGCAGAAATGGCTGGCAAAGAGGGATCCCCAAGGGGGGGGGCGCTGCTTACCCGTAGTAGGCATGACTGTCAGAAGGGTTTCTCGTTATGGGACAGGTTTCGCTAGGTCAGGGTAGGACATTGTGGCTAATTGGTGACCTGCTGGTAGGCAGTGGGAGAGGGCATGTGCCATTCCCAAGTCCTTGAGCGGCCGCCTTTGTCTGAGGGAGGCTGTTGTTCAGTCGACAGTGGTGAGAACCTTTATTGATGAGAGCCTTAGATATTGATGAGAACCTTTGTGAGAGCCTTTGATGAAAAGGGGGGGGGGGGGTTGGGAGCCACAGCTGAGACTTGCCCGAACACCCTGGTCTGTATGGATTGTACCGCGCTGTCACCACTCTAGAGGCGGCCCTCGGTCAATCGGGTCTCCAAGGAAGAGATCCATCGTGGCTAGCTCTGTGGGGCCCGGCCATCAGATGGCACCGTTTGTGCCCTATCACCTCCCTCTTTGTTAAGTGATAGCTTGCCGCGTAATAAGGAAAGTGCCGCAGTGGCGGGCCAGCGAGGTGCTGAGCCCACGCTTGGACCCGGGGTTGTGACATAGTTCACAGACGGGTGTCCTAAGTAGCTTCATACCCTTCATGAAGCAATCATGCCGGTAATGTGGACCTGATGGAATGTGGCTTGACCAGTCTGGTAGTTGTCTTACACTCCCTATTGAGTAATTATATAAATTTGTTTTTTTGTTGTTTTTTTTGTTTGCAGAGTGCGAAGGTAGTCGGACCAGCATAGGTTGCTTAGGGGAGTTCAGCTCTTCTAATATTTCGGGTTGGCGAATAAGCTCTGTGGCCTACCCTGCAACACAGGGCCACGGTAAGACACCTGACCATAAGTGATCAGGGTGTAGCATTGTGCTGCAACTTCCCGGAAATTAGGTGATGTACCTGAGGTCTACCTGTCGGAGCTTAAAGATGTGCCAATACTAGGCCAGGAGATATGTCATATAGAGGCCGGGTATGCAGCTGGGCTGCTATGAGGGATGAAGAGAGACCCCAGTGGATGTACCGGGTAATGCTCCTGTGCTTTGCTTGCTTACACCGGTGTGGGCCTGTATCCTATTGGCTACTGGTTTTGGCGCAGGGTCCCGGAAAAACCTACTGCTTGATGAGCCGTGATAGGTATAGGATGTTTCGGCCAGTTACTGGAGGGGACCCTGACCTGTTCACGGCCTGCTGGTGGCTTACTGGCAATGGTGCTCACAGCTGGGGATCAGGCTGGCCGAGGGACCAGCGTGCTTTGGAAGGTCCAATGTGATTCCCCAGGGCATGCTGGGTGTCCTGCGCCACAATGGTGTCGGTACCTGAACCAATGGCGTTCCCAGTCTTAGATGCAGAGGGCTCCAGTTCCTAAAGGCAGAACAAGAGGTGGCTGTAGTCCTAGGCGTAGTACCACCCCTGGCTGGAGGCCACAACCATGGATAGGATAGGCGGCAGAATGGCGTCTGACTCACTCAGCTGACTCCCGGACGAGTTTGTTTCGTATAAGAGACCTGTCCTTGAACCAGCGACACTGGGAAGCAGGGGAGGCAGGTAGCATGGTTGGCCTCGGAGTGTGATCCTGTCGGCCTCCTATCCAGGGAGGGCACCATATGGGAGAATCATCATAGGCAGGATATGTCAGGATGCCCCATGCTTCTGTTTGTGGACCGCTGCACGTACGGCTTGGAATCTGTGCGTGCCGAGCTGAAGATGCGTCTGAGTGCCGGGTTTTGATCATCAGCGGGGTTGAAGGTGCAGGGTAACTTCCTGCTAGTGGCGGTCTGCCTCTGACGCCCCTGTGTGCTCCGGGAAGTATCTCGGTGCCGAGGCAGGCCGCCTGCTCATGGTGGCCTGCCTCTGACGCCCCCCGTGCGCTCCGGGATGTATCTCTGCGCCGAGACAGAGCAGCGGTAGATCCGGCGGCCAGGCTCATGCTGCGATGCAGCGTCAGCAGTGACGTGCCCGGACTTCCTTTTCGGCACCATTTCTCCAGCCTGTGTCAGTCGGCCCGGCGCCGTGAGGGGGGGTCCAGCGCCAGCGCCGTGGGAGCAGGCGAAGCTTCAACCAATGGCAGAGCTAGGTTTGGCATTGGCCAATGGCGCGGTAGGGCGGGGTTAGGATGGGCCCAACCAATGGCATCGAGTTTCTGGCCTGAGGGGCGGAGTTATGCTGCAGCCGATGGCACCTTGAGGTGGAGAAGGATCGCTGACCTCACCTCTGGCTGGTCAAGATGGCTGCCCCCATGGTCCACACGTGTGATGGGGAATCCCGGTGCAACCGCAGAGTAGAGGAGGCTGGCCGGGGACAAGAGGCCTTCTCAGGCACGTCCCAGGCTGCCGCGAGGGCTGCTTTGCACGAGTTTCCTTCTCCGGTGCGATAGCAGAGCAGAGGAGGCTGGCCGGGGACGGAGGCCTTTTCAGGCACGTCCCGGGCTGCCGCGAGGGCTATCTTCCCACCAAGTCCTTAGTCTGGGATTCTTCTGCCCTTGGGAAAGGGAGAGAGAGGTAGGAGGCTAGCCGGGAACGGAGGCCAATTTGGCACGTCCTGGGCTGCCGTGGACTACTCCCGTCTGGGAGCTTCCTGCTTCTTCCTGGAGCATGAGTAGTTCTTCTTGAATTCTGCTTTTGATGATATATAAATCATCTTTCTGTAGAAATGTAGAAAGAAAGCGTAGTATTAAATTGAAGTGAATAAGGTGGATTTTCCTCTTTCTTTAGATGGTAATCTTTGTGGAGAGTAGAGAGGTCCGTCTTGCTGGCAAGGCGGAAGAAGTGAAACTGGCTAGCTAGGGGCGGGCAGGGGGGTGGGGCCAGTTGGCCCATGCTCAGAAGGGCAAAAGCCCTTCTGAGCTATGGAGAGTACTTCCGTCTTGGCGCCGTCGGATGACGTCACCAAGTGTGGCTGACTCATCCTGCTTGTCCTAGGAGAACAAATGTTTTTGAAGAACTGGGCTAGCTTTCGGGCTGATGCAGAAAGCTAGCACTGCCTTTAAGAACACAGAACACCACATTTAAGAACCTTTTGAATGTCAAAAAACCAGATGTAAACACTGATGCAAAAACTAATGTCCAATTAATGCTATGTGTATTTAAATGCATTTTAATCAGCTGCACGTCATGGTCTGGTATGCAAGTCATGGCTATGCCTGATGCAGAGACAGGCGTAAAGGATTTTGCAACCAGCCATAGCACCCAGATTTTTACTGCAGGTTCTGAGGTGACTTAAACCTCTAACACATGCCCCTGACAGTATTTTAATGGCACTAGGTGCTTTCCCCAATGCCTAGATCATCTCCTCAGATAATCAGGCATCAGGAAAAGCTCCTGCTGCCATCAAAACAGTCGGGGCCAGTGGCCTGAGAATGTAAGTACCTGGTGGTCTACTGGCCCCTGTACCCCCCACCCTTCCCTAAAAAATATAGGTTGGTGGGCTAGTGGCCCCTAAATACAACAACCCCCCCTGGGTACTTTAAAAGAGGCAGGAGTGCTGCTTATGCACTCCCACTCTGAGTCCACAATCTTGAAAAACTGTGACGCCTGGCCCTGCGTGGTGCATCTTGGGATGTGCCGGGTGAGGTCAGACTGCCATATAAGGTGGACTATGTGCTGTGTGGGGCCAGGTGCAGCCATTTTTCAAGATGGCAGACTTGGAGTGGGAGTGCGTAGGCAGCGTTCCTGCCTATTTTAATGTACTGGGGGGATTGGCTTTAGAGACCACTAGGCCACCAGGTTATATTCTTTTAGTGGGGGATGCAGGGCTGCTAGACTACCAGGTGATTTTTTTTTTTAAATTTAATTTTATGTTATGTGGGGGATGCAGGAGCCAGGGTACTTACTTTCTGTCGGGGCACAGGCTGTGATCATCTCTAAAACCATCAAAATCCTGTTGGATCTGATATGCAAATTAGCCACGTGCTGCCCAGAGAGCAAGCCAAACTAGCACAGACTTCTGTGCATGTGTTTGGCTTGCTCTCCCACTTTAATGTTGTGGTGGCTCATTTGCATGTGTATAGTTACTGCAGTGTTCATTTGATACCCTGTCCTTCCTACATTGCACATTAAAATGTGTGTGGTGTTGGGAATGTAAAATTGATCCAGCAGTGGTCTAGCGCCAGCTTTTTGCATTGATCTGTTTTGAGTGCAAAGCTGGTAGTATCCAGGGCTGGTTCCTGTGTTGGTTCAGAGTGATAAAATAAGGTTTTATTAAAAGGAGGTGGACTGTGGCATTGCTGCTTGTAGTAGTAGTGGGCTGCTGCAGAAAGCAAGTGCAGGCTTTACGAGCCCCTAATACTCTGTTGAAGCAAAATTTATGGCCACCTCAGGAACAATAACTATCTCCTGTCATTCAAAAACCAGCTAAAAACCATCCTATTCCAAGAACATCTCAACACAGAAACACCCTCCCACAAATAACTACACCAACCCCTCTAGGCCACCCGCAAGAACCCATGATCAAAAACTGTTACCTTGTCCATATCTATCCTCTGTCAAAATCATCAATGTTGCCCTCCTGGTGATAGCCCTATCCCTATGACTGATTAACACCTCCCCCCCCCCCTTTGTTACACTGCTTTGACCCGGTGAAAAGCGGGATATAAATACAGTTAAATAAATAACTAAATAAAATAAAAAAATAAATTTAAATGTAGAAAACAGTCAAACACCGATGGACAAACTAGCACCCAACTAATGCCATGTGTATTTAAATAAGCTTTAAATTATTAAAAAGTATTTTAATCAACTGGTCTGCTATGCAAATCATGGCTATGCCCATGCAGAGACAGGTGTAGAAGATGTCACAACCAGCCATAGGGCCAAAATTTTTAGTGCAGGGTCTGAGTAGATGTTAACTTCTAATGTGTGCCCCTGACAGTATTTTGATGGCATCGGGCACGTTCCCTGACACCTAGATCATCATCTCCTTAGATGATCAGGCAGTGGGAAAAGCCCAAGATGCCCTCAAAAACAAATCCCTGGTGGCCCAGCGGCCCCACTGATGGGACATTTCCTGATGCCATCAAAATAATGTCAGGGGCCAGTGCCCCAACAGAAAGTAAGTACCTAGTGGTCTAGCAGCCCTTTGAACCCCCACCCCAAGCACTATTCCCTCTAAGCTGTGCACGTGTGCCTCGCCGACTGAGCGCACATACTTTACAACAGAGCGCACAAAAATTAAGGTTCTGATTCTGATAGAAAACAACACAGACGTTCTTAAAATTGAAAAGTTGTTGTGTATTTATGGTTTTCACAAGTTCTACAATATTTTCTAGTGCAATCAATGTGGTGTACATACTGTATTCTGACGTGTAGTCAAATTTTAAAGTATAAAACTCCGAGTGTCGTTATGTGGCGCACAAAAATTTAACCTTCCTTCAAAAGCTGCACAGCTGATATTTTATGCGCACACAGCCTTCAGAAAATTAGAGGGAACATTGACCCCAAGTAAAATTACAATTATCTGGTGGTCTAGTAGCCCCAAAGTCCAAACCTCTACTCCTGTACCTTAAAATAGGTGGGAGCGCTGCCTATATAGTCCTGCTCTGGTCCTCCATCTTGTAAGAGGGTGGGACTGGCCCAGCCCCTTGCAGTGCATCCTGGGATGCACCAGGCAGGGTTACACTACCATATAAGGCATAGTCTACCTTATATGGCAGTCTGACCTCACCTGGCACATTCCAAGATGCACTGCATGGGGCCAGGCATGCCCTTTTACAAGATGGCAGATCAGAGCAGGAGCCACATGGTGCAAGGAGAGCAAGCCGAAGTAGCACAGGCTTCATGCACGCATGAGTTTGGTTTGCTCTCTTAGTTTAATGCTGCAGTGGTTGGTTTCTATGTATGCAGTTAATGCGGGGGTCATTTGCATACTCTAGCCTTCCTGCATTGCACTTAAAATGTGTGTGTTGTTAGGGAATCTGTGGCTCCGGGTGAGGCTGTCGCGGTAAACTAAGTTCTGAAGCCTTTACCACCACCTTGCAAGAAACTTCACCCGTGTGCCGAATCTCCCAGAGCGAGGGGGCGGGGCGACGGCCCTGGGGCTGCAGCGAGGAGGAAGTGGCCCGACCGCGCCTGCCTCTGATGACGCCTCAGCCACAGTCTCGCCGCGCGGATGGGCGCGGCCCTAGGGGCGGGTTACGAAGCGCGCGCTCCCTTTGTCTGCGGTGATGATACAAGCGCTGCTCAGCTGCCAGCTACGAGTTTAGCTCCAATTAGTTAGTAGTTTGCCCCGTGCAATGTGCTGCGGGAGATTCCTGAATTATTTCTCCCTTCCGGCCCTACATTCGGAAGTATATTGGTGACGATATCACTCAGTTATGAAACCATTTTTGCAAATACACTCGCAGAGTACGAAAAACGGTATGTTCGCAAACGGAAATGTTTCTCTTTTGTTTAACAGTCTTCATTTCTGCAGGGAGTCTACCTGGCAACCTTTACTGCGCATAAAATTGCATACCAGAATGCCCCAAAGGGGAGATGTCTTTAAATACCTACCATCACAAAACCCTTCTTATTTGATTTTAAAAACAATATTATTTAAACTATAATATCATTTCGTACATGCTCGTTCACTTTATCTGCTTGAGGTCGTCTTCCTCATAAGGAAACTCTTTGGTATCATGCAGGTACCACAGCTAGAGCTAGCAATAAATCTCAGAGACTGCGCTCATACTCTACATGTCCTAGCTTAGAAGTGAGGTTCATTACTGACCTGACATGTACAATATTAACTTGCTTGGAAATAGTGCCCAGGAGAGGTCCATAGGCGTAGTTTGGGGTGGGGCAGTGCACCCTCCTCCCCAAATGTAACCATAATGCTGAATGGACCCAATGCCAATATGAATTCCTTATCCTTTTCCCCCTCAAAATAAGCAGTAAATTACTTAGTGTTCTCTCTTTTTTTACTGCGAGGTTGTCACTCATTTCAGACTACTCACAGGGGGGTTGACAGGTGGAAGGGAGCATGTGCCTGTTTTTGCATATAATGTACAGGCTTTGTTTTGTTTTTAATAAAAATAACATTTCTGCCATTTCTCCTGTTGAATGTATGCTTCCCAATGTTTTGTTGACCACTTTGATTGAAGGATAAGGTAGTGTACAAAACTGTCTAAATAAATAAAATAAATTTCTTTTGTGTTCAGATAATTTATTCTGTCCTTAGTGATTAGTGATGTTAAAGAAAGAAGAGTGATGCAGAAAACGATGGAAGGTTTAGGGGGATTTATTTAGCTCAGATCTTTTCATTGATAGCTTGGTATCGGGTATGGGATGATTCCCAGTCTTAGGAGTCTATTTATTAAGCTTGTGTTGTGGCATAATAGGTGTCCTTGCCATTAATAGGCAATAATGCATTCAACTATATTATTGACAAATATATACAACAAATTTGCTGTCTATTATGCATTAAAGAATAATGAGATGCAGCAAACAACACATGAAAAATGAATAACGCAGTTTGTATTGAATATCACAAGCTGTGGCGTTCACAGAAAATCAACAGCTCCTCCAGAAGGGCTGCTAATTTTAATGTGGGAGTATCAGTCTGCTAATGTGGGAGCCCATGTTCCTGGAGATAAAATGTAAAGGCCCAATGATGTAAAAAAAAAAAAAAGACTTCCCACTTCCTAGCTATAAACTTTCTGATGGTCTAAGTGTAATAGAGTAGTAGGTCCCTGTTCCCCCCCCCCTCCCAACTCTGTTCAGTACAAAAATATTCCTCCTTACTCTGCCCCTTCAAATAAAAGCACCACCCCATCCCTTCTAAAATAAAATAATGAAGTCCTGAGGTGTAAATAGGACAGCAACTAGAGTTTATGGTTAGGCACTTGATCTACTGCCCTTTACTATGTGTATCAGAGTGGTTTACGGATATATGCTAACAGGCACTTTTTATTCCCTAGTCCCCAAAGGGCTCACAATCTATATGTACCTGAGGCAATGGCTTGCCCAAGGCCACAATGCGTGGCCATGGGTCTAGAGACCCCAGTCCCTGCAGCCTGAGGTTACTTGTCCCTATGTGGGAATTGAACCCCTAAACCCTGGCCCTCTGGCCTGAGGTAACCTGTTCCAACCACTGAGCCACTCCTTCCTCCAGTTGCAGTTGAATCTCCTAAACTCCATGCTCTCCTCTGCTTTGGCATCTGTAGCTCCTTTGCGTCCCTCTTCCTTATTACCACGACACTCTAACTCCTGGTACCATCTCTTTAAGCACCAATTGCACTAATTATGCCACTTAGAGCATCATTGGCGCAAGTCCTCCGCACTGTCGCTTGCCGCTTACCATTCTGCATCCCTCCACTATCGTGCTGCCATGGTTTCGGCCAAGAAGTCTTACTATTCGTTGCTCATTCACCAGGACACTAGTTCTTCCCGGCTCTATCATTTAGTTTGTCATCTCGCTTCTCCCCCATCCCTCGATTGCTCTTCTGCCACCCTCCCCCCTTCTGCTGCTGCCTTTCATCATCAGGTCTTGGATATTCAGTCCACTACCTACTCCTTCCTCTACTCCACTCCCCCCCTCTGCCTCTTCCTCCGGTATCTCTGTCTTTGAGGTTCCCACTTAAAAACTGTAAGCTTTCTCGCATCATCTCTGTCGCATCCTACCACTGTCCCATCTGATCCTATGTTTTCCCATCTTTTCAGGTTGGGGTATGCTTCCTTCCTTCCCCCTTGCACTACATTATATCTGCTTCCTTTTCCTCTGATTCTTTCCCTTCATGTTGGAAGCAAGCTGCCATTATTTCCGTTCTCAAACCTGGGAAGGCGGACCCTCATAATCCCCTTCATTACCACCCCATCTCTTTATTACCTAAGGTCATGGAGTGTGTAGTGGCTCAGCAGCTCCAGGCCTTCCTCCTCCGGACCAGTACGCTTCACCCAGCTCGAACATGGAGCATTCTCTTGTAGTTATCTCGGATTTTCTTCACACTACCCAACTCTCACTTTGAGGTTCTTCTGGTTTCTCTTGATCTCATTGCTTCCTCAGACTTGGTGAATCCCTCTCTTTTTCTCTACCAGCTCCACTCTCTTGGTGTTTCTGGATCTGCTCTGCTGTGGTTCTGTTCCTATCTTCAGAGTCACTTCTTTTGGGTTTCCTGGTCTTCTCAGTTCTCTTTTGCCTCTTCACTGTGGTGTCCCTCAGGGTTTCCTATCCCCTTGGCCTCACTCATTTGCTCTCTGGACATAACCTTTTTCTGTATGCTGATGATATTCAGCTTCTTTTTCACTTGCCCGTCTGCTCTGGTGCTGCCGTATCCCAGGTTTCTACTATGGTCACTCAGGTTGCTGACTGGTTTTCACTTCATGCTTTAAAATTTAATTCCTCCAAGAAAGTGGCTACTCTGTTCTCATACTCTCATCCCCCTTCACTCCCTGTGCCTCCCTCTTTAGACGGTGTTCCTGTTCCTCTGCACAATAACGTTAAGATTCTCAGTTTACTTTTTCTCCCATCACTCTCATACAATTCAGTGTGCTTTTTTTCTGCTTTGCCAACTTTGTTCCTTCAGTAAGTACCTTGACGATTCTTCCCTTTGTTTGCTATTACTTTCTCTTGTGATTTCTAGGTTAGGTTATGCAAACTTCTGGCCTTCCCCACTGACAGTTTTCCTGTCTTTAGCTGGTGCAGAAGATGGGGGGGGGGGGGGGTAAAATTGCTTCACAGTGCCTGCCGCTTTGATAGTGTCACCCCTCTTCTTTCTCAGTACTGGCTGCCGGTTCCCTTCTGTGTCTCCCACATGGTACTCACCCTCACTTTTCATGCATTGTCCACTGGTAGTCCTTCCTTCCTGTCTCAGCTTCTCATCTCCTACACCTCTTGCTCTTTTCGCTCGGCTTCTCATAACCTCTGTGGTCTCAGGTCCTCGAGTAGTCCGCACTACAGCCGCCCACTCTTCAGCTTTCTGAGTAGTGGCCCCTGCTCTTTGGAACTCCCCTCCCTAATCACTTGCACACTTAGTTCTCTTTTAGTCGTTTCAAAGCTCAACTCAAGGGTTATCTTTTTGCGCAGGCCTTTCCATCACCCACTCCTTGAGTTGTTTATCCTTGCCTTGGCCTGCTTCCGGCCAACAATTCTGGCTGCACTGTTCCTTTGTCTCCCCCTTCCTTTTGTGGTCTTATGTAGTTGTGCTGATCTTGTAACCCAGGCCTCCTGTCCTTGCGGTTCGTCCGTCGTTTTTGTCTTTGGTATTTCTTGTTCTTTGTTCTGATTTTATTCTACACCGCAAAGATGTGGCTCTCAATTGGTGGTATATCAAGTTAATAAACTGTAACTATAAAAAAAGAGATTAAGGAGATACACAAATACAAAGACTGAGCTGCACTGCCAGAACCGTCTGTGGGTTGCAGGGAGTGATGCAGATAAATGCTGATAAATTGTTAGAGATATGAGTCAAAGCCTGTATAGACCTGCCTCTACTGTCTGCCTGGCTCAGGTCAGTACTTCCTGAATAAGTGCTAAAATTCACCATGTTTGCCTCATTTAAAAAGAATGTAGAATCGGACCAGAGCACCTAACTGCTGTTTTTATTTTGCAAAGATGTCCTTTGTTCCAAACTATTTGGTTAAAACTCGGTCTTTAAAAACGTTTTTAGAGTTTGACTGTGTTCTTAGTTCCTCTGTGAGAAACATCAGTCCAAAGTTGTAACTTGCGGTGAAAGGAGCAAGGTAGAAAAATGTTGATTTCCAGAAACCTTTTCCAACTGATGTGAAACCTTCGTAAGCTCTTTACATATCATTTCTTAGCCTTGAAGGGACAAGTGCAACATCTCTTATGCTTAAGTTGTCATATATAGAGTTGTTGCTATTAAAGAGAAAATTCTGAAATTACAATGTACACTACAAGAGGTAAAATAATAAAACTAGTGGTTAGTTTTTATTATCTACTGAACTGCTTTTGTTGCTGCCACAAATGGAAAGTGACTCTTAGGGGCATGTTTATTAAAGTGCGGCATGTAGCATGGGGCAAACACTTATTTAGAATGCATCGTTACTGCGGCAGGGGTGTAGTGGTTGTGATAGATGCAGGAACCTGGCCGCAGTAAGGATGTTCCACCGCGCTAGGCACATCACTATGTACTGCAGCAGTTATCCATGTAAGGCCATAGTGCATGTGCACGTGAACACACAACATGTGCCGTACAATTGTAAGCTACAAATATGTTATAAAGGTAGCAGGGACCTACATAACCACTGTGGACAGTAATAAATGTGCCCCAACCTCACCTATAGGACAATAGTAAAAGGCCAGTGCAAAGTAGAGAGGGATGACTGAGAATAGGTACAACCGACTGCATAGCTCAGAGCAATGAGGCTAAGTACAAGAGGGCGGGATATGCAAATCAGGACAGCAAACACATGCAATGAGTCTATGCTGCACCCCTGACTGTGGGAGACAGAGTGCAAATGTGGCATCCGAATGCCATGTGGAACGGGTGTATGAATCCCCTGCATCCCAAAGTACCCAATGTTTCTGTTCACCTAGGCTGCGGGGAACACAGTACAAGACCTCTGGTGTGTGAGGACACAATCCCCCTTTGTCACGCCTCTCATATAGCTTGGACAGCACCCTACTCATTGTGGCGTGCATCCCTCATGTGGTGGGAGTAAGGGGGGGCCCAAACACAATGAGCACACAGATACAGTATGGGGAGGGGCAGCCAGCCAGCACCTCTACCACATGGGGTCGATAGGGTCAAGAAGCATCCGCATGGCCCACCATACAGGACACCCACCCCTATGGGAGGCAGTCCACATAGGGTACCCATGCTCCACCCACTGCGAAGAGGGGGAACACCGCAGTTCAGTCACACACACTCCATGGAGGGTGGCACAAACCAAGCAATGCCCAAGCTGGGTATCCTAGCTGTCAGGGAACCAAAGGCTTACAGGACCTTAGAAGCCCACAAGAGCTCCTCAGACCAATGTTCTCTCTAATTTTCTGTAGGCTGTGTGCGCATAAAATATCAGCTGTGCAGCTTTTGAAGGAAGGTTAAATTTTTGTGCGCCACATAACGACACTCGGAGTTATATACTTTAAAATTTGACTACACGTCAGAATACAGTATGTACACCACATTGATTGCACTAGAAAATATTGTAGAACTTGTGAAAACCATAAATACACAACAACTTTTCAATTTTAAGAACATCTGTGTTGTTTTCTATTAGAATCAGAACCGTAATTTTTGTGCGCGCTGTTGTAAAGTATGTGCGCTCACTCGGCGAGGTGTGTGCGCGCGCACACGCGCATAGCTTAGAGGGAACAGTGCCTCAGACCCATGGAATGCCTCATCTCCTGGGCATGGGGGCAAGGGAGGAGACACTGATCAGTGAGCTCCAACAAAGCAAACCATGGTCTGAGTGAGGGGCCGTCTCCCACAGGTACAGGGCACATGGCTCCTATGTGCATGTATGCACTGCAAAATGCCCTCCCAACAGGGGAGATGGGGGTTGGATGACACCTTTAGATGTCTAACCATCATGTTGGCAATATGTTAGACACCTCATTTGCATGCCCCACCCCTCGCTGTACCCTCCTGGCTCCATCTCTGGCTATGTGGCAAGTACTGGCTGAAGCATACAAACCCTATCTCCTGACACCTCCACACCACACAACACCAGCATTCTGATAACTAACCAGTGCATATACAGATGTGAACAACACTCGGTGAAGACAGCTGTTGATATTTTTGTGGCTGTCTGCCCACTGTCCCTGCCGGGTTGCCCTTGACCTGCAGGCTCTAATTTGGGGGCTGTCAGGTTGTTGTGATCCACTGTAATGGCAACTGCACCTTACGGCCCTCCTGAACAGAAGGCCTAGGCAACTGGCCAGATAGTCTGCTAATGTCGCCTGTTTGTCCATTTTTTTTCTTATGCGTTTTCCTTGTTTCAGCTCTTCATATTTCCTAACACATTTGAACCGCACAGTCAAGATATGCTAGCAAAATGGGTGCAACTATCGTCTGGTCGGAGGTAGGCAGTAGTTGCACCTGCGCTAGCAGCATCTTTGTGCCACTTGCATGCACGACTATTGTGCCTGTGTCAGCCGCATTGCTGCCTGCTGTCCACCCCTTCTCGTCTTAGTCCCACCTATTCACATGCGGCTTGAGTAGCGTGGCAGTTTTAGTATGGTCACCTTTTTGCCATTTGCTACTGCGCGGCCAAAACATGTTAGCCCTGCGCTAAACCCCGCGCTCCCAGCTAATGCACTTTAGAAAACCAGCTGCGGCTGATGGGGAGGGACGGGACATCCTTCAGCAGTAGAGGCAGATTACTGAGAAGAGTTTCTGGGGCTCCAGCAGCCATCTAAAATGGTGTCCTCTGTACAATCAGACAGAGTTTAGTTTATTTGGTCATTTGATGTACTGCCTTTAACCCTTTTTTTTTTTGTAATTCCAACTTTTATTAAGCTTTTACAACCATCGCAACAACAATGCAATACAACGTCGCTATGTTACAGTCACCAAATAACATGGAACCCCTCAGTGCTAAATGAGACCCCTCCCACAGAGATTCCTCTCTCGCTAGTTACCTACATCATAGTCCATATCATGCTAAACACCATAATACATAACAGTGCAATATTAGAAAGCCCCTCCATTAACATCCATTGCCCTCCCAGGTCTATAACCCACCCGAGGTTGCAACCTCTATTTTCCAATATCAATTTACAATGCCAATACCATCCCCCCCTCCGCCATTAACTTCATGACCCTCCTCCAGTCCACAATTACGTCCAACTGATATTCAGAACCTCAGCACCCCTACCAGATGGACTGTTTGTATACCCCATCCATACAGCCATCTCAAAGCTTGTGACTGTTCCCCTCTTTTGTTTACCCTACGCCCCCCGTAATGCTAAACCAGTTACCTTACCCCGCCCCCTCGCCCTCCCCTTCCCCTCCTACCCCTCTCCCCCCCCCCCCTCCACTCCTCATACCTCCCCCACACTTCCCGATAGGCTTTGACGTTATGGTGCTGGTGCGCTGCTATTGCACTCATAAGCCAAAGATGTTCCAATCGCAGCATAATCATTCGCACCCTAGGCACCTCAACACTCTTCCACTTCACCATAATCTCACCCCTGGCCGCTCCAATGCAATATCCCACCAACATGGAAATACTCCGCTCCCCCCCCCCTCGGGCATCTCATTCAATAGGACCATCGGCGCTGTCAGAACAATCTCTTCCTGCACTATTTCACGTATTCTACCCTCCCAGGCTTTCCACATCTTCTGCACTTCGGGACACCCCCAAACAATATGTTCCAGATCCCCCCTTTTTCCACACCCCCGCCAATATTCCCCCTTCTCCTGAGGTTGAAAAGCCCTTACCTTCCAGGGTGTCCAGTACATTTGATATCGTACCTTTAAACTATTTTCCAAGTACTTGGTTCCCGGCGCCAACCTCTTCGTCCATCTATAAATGTTATGCCACCGCTCCTCCCCCCACACCCCACCAAGCTGTGACTCCCACACCTTTTCCCCTTTACTTCGCCCCTGGCGGCCTTCTATTACTTGTCCTAGCAATTCCCCATATAGTACAGCTATCATCCCTTTCCTGGAATCCCCCTGTCGCATCATCCACTCAAACTGAGTATCCATTTTCCGTAAATCCTCCCTCACCTTCTCCCTCTTCAGATAAGACATTAACTGCATATATGCATAATGGTCTCTCTCCCCAACCCCATACAACTCCTGCAATTCAGCAAAGGTATACAATGCCCCACCGCCCTGAATTAATTGCCCTAGGGTCCGCACTCCTTTGTCCCACCATCCCCGATATCGACCCCCCTCCTTTCCAGGTCCAAACCCACTCATACCCATTATAAAAGTTTCCTTCGTGTACCGTTTTTCATTCAGCATTTGCCTCTTCACCCCCAACTACAGCCCCTGGGTAAATTCCCTAAAAGGATTCCCATCTGTCCCCCCTCCCAGTTTGGCCCCCGGATCCCAGACCCAAGCTCTCAAATCCTCCCCCCGTGTGCCCTCCTGTTCTAAGGCCACCCAAAAGGGTACTTCCCCCACCCCCTGCCAACTAGCCAATGCTTGCAACTGCGCAGCCATGAAATACTTTTCCATCCATGGGACCCCCATTCCCCCATCTCTTTGAGGCCTGTAAAGAGTGTATTGCGACACCCTGGGCTTCCTCCCCGCCCATATAAAATCTAAGATCAAAGTCTGAATCTGCTTCAGGTATGCTCTGGGAATCTTACAAGGTATGAAACTAAATAAGAACAGAAATCTCGGCAATACATTCATCTTAATGACTGCTATTCGCCCTACCCACGTTAGAAATAAACTGTGCCATCTATGTATGTCCTTCTTTACCTCTTGCATTAATGGAACGAAATTCCACTTCCATAGTTGTTGCCAGTCCTTTCCCATACGAATCCCCAAATATCTATACATGCCCTTCATCCATTTAAACGGGAACCCACTTCTTAGACTCATTTCCAACCTCTCCCCCAGGTTGAATCCCAGTAGCTCCGTTTTACTGACATTAATTTTATATCCCGCTACCCCGCTATAATTCTCAATTTCTCTCATCAACACTGGTAGGGACAGCAGCAGCTCCCTGATAGTAAAAATAACATTGTTGGCAAACAGAGCAATTTTTGATTCACACTGATTCATTAGTACCCCCTTAATATCCCCCGTCTTTCGCACCCTGTCAGCCAACGGCTCGATAACTAACGCATATAACAGGGGCGATAGCGGGCACCCCTGCCTAGTCCCCTGTTCAAGCTGTATTACCTCAGAATAACTCCCATTTACCCTAACCCTAGCCTTGGGCTGCCTATAGAAAGCCTGGATCCACTTCACAAAATTCACCCCTAACCCCATTGTCTCTAGCACCTGTATCATAAAGGGCCACTCCACCCTATCAAAAGCTTTCTCGGCGTCCACTGAGATAAACACTGTCTTCTGCCCCATACGCTGCACCTCCCAGGTTAAATTACATAAGCGCCTGATATTGCCTCCCTGCCACAAACCCCGTCTGATCCACATTCACCAGTGTAGGCATTACTCGTAATCTAGTTGCCAGTACTTTAGCCAGCAATTTAGCATCCACGTTCAACAGGGAAATCGGCCGATATGACCCACACACCATGGGGTCTTTCCCCGGCTTAAGTAATAGTGTAATCCCCGCTTCCGTCATAGTCCCTGGCACTGCCCCCTCCCGGAGCACCCCATTAAACACTTCTACCATTAAAGGCCTGAGACCCGACTGAAAGACCTTGTAAAACTTCCCCGTTAGCCCGGGGGCCTTTCCCAACTTCAAAGTGCTAATGGCCTCCTCCTCGATGGGTCTATCTAACCACCCCGCCTGGTATTCTTTACTTTTCCCCAAACCCTCCTGTACCTCACTACTATAAAGCGCTTTATAATACTCCTTAAACGTCTGCCTGATCTCATTATGCCCTGTGACTAACTGCCCCACTCCATTCCTAATACTACCAATAGTGTTTTGTGCCACTCGTGCTCGAAGCCTATGCGCTAGAATGTGGCCCGCCTTATTCCCTCCCTCAAACATAGCCTGCCTTAAAACATTCAACTCATATGCCAATTTACTTGCTCTAAGTTGCCCCAATTTCCCCCGCAATCTCTGCAGTTCCCTGAGAACTCCCTCATTCCTATCACATTGATGGCTGTCCTCCAATTTCTTAATTTCCTCCAAATGTCTGCCCTCCATCTCTCCCTGCATTCTACACCTGCGGGACGCTTCCCCTATCAAGTGTCCCCGCACCACCGCCTTCAGGCCATCCCACACCATTCCTAATCCTACCTCCCCATTCAAATTATGTTCCATATAATCTTTAAGTACCCCCGCCGTTCTCTCTACAATGTCCGGCTCTTCTAATAGGGAGTCATTCAATCTCCAGAACTTCAATCCCCGATCTTTATACCCCAGACTAAACTCCACACTCACGGGGGCATGATCCGTCCACGTAATGGACCCTTGCTCCACCTCCGCCACCCGACTCATCCATCTCCCCCCCACCCAAATCATATCGATATGACTATAAGACCCATGCGGCGCTGAATAATATGTATAGTGTTTCCTCCCCGGATTTCTACATCTCCAAACATCTACCAAACCCAAACCCTCCTTCATTTTCAACAATTTAACTCTATCACCTCTCTTTCCCACCCCCCCTCCCCCACTATTATCCAACCTGGGGTTCACCGTTATATTAAAATCCCCACCCATAATGATTGGATCTTCCCCAAGCTCCTCCAGTTCCTCGCGCAGCCTATCATAGAATTCCGCTTGATGCTCATTTGGTCCATACACACTCATAATCCACACATACTCCATACCCAGCTTTATCTTAACCCCCACACATCTCCCCTTTTTATCCCTATACTCCCCGACCACTTTCTCTGCCATCCCCACCCCCACCAGAATACCCACCCCCCCTTCCTAGATTCCGATCTTTGCCCTGCCAAGATAACCCTCGGGTATTTCCTAGATTCCAGCAATTTCTCCTGCCCCACCTTCAAATGTGTTTCCTGGATGCAAATGAAATCAGCCTTAGTTCTGCATCCCTCCTTTTCCACCAATCTCCTCTTCCGCCAAGTTCGAAGCCCCTTAGCATTGATAGTAACCACCCTCATTTTTTGCTCACCCACCTCCCCTATCCCCTTTCCACCCTGTCCCCCCCTCCCCCCCCTCCCGAACCCTACCCCCTTCCCTCCTCTCAGCCCGCCTGAGGTCTCCTGTAGAGTAGTGCCCATCGGTTTGGAACAACCCTGCCCTTTCCCTCTACCCCTCCTCCCCACATCACTTTTCCTTCATCCCTTGCAACCCCATCCCCTTTTCCTCCCCACTTCCCCTCTCCGTCCCCCCCTTACTACTTCCCAACATCCACTTCAGCCCGTTGTACCCATTGCCCCACCCACCAACCACCTCCCTCCCCTCCTTCTTCCCCCTCCCACCTCCCCTCCCCCTCTCCCCTTACCATAACTCTACTATCTGTAATATAAACATTTCACTACAAACATCTATCATTTCAACATTTTAAACACTAGAAACATTCCCCTCCAACCTCCCCCCTCCGCATCCCTCTATCCCAGCCTCCCCTCACCCTCCTCCGCCCTCCTTCCTCCACCCAGACCCACTCTCAAGCAGATTCAATATCAGCAATCTATTCTCGATCCCTCACAATCACATTTCACATTATTAAAATTCCAGTCCTGAGCTTGGCGGAATGCTGATCCAGCTTCACAGCTTTCTCTCTCCTTCAGGATGATGCTCTCTAGGGCCCTCGTGCATTCTTCTGCTGCAAACCGCTCTGTCCCCTCTCTCCAGCAGTCTCCGACATCACTTGTTGTCCCTCCTGCTCCTCCGCCATCTGTACTAGTCGCTTGTGGGTAGTACTCAAACCGGCCTCCACCAGGGCCTTCTCTGCCTCCTGGCAATTCTGCACTCTCCAACTGCGTGTCCCCACCGTGAAACATAGTCCAAACGGGTAGAGCCAGCGATATCTCACATTTTCCTTTCTTAGCAGACTGGTAATCGGCTGCATCTCCCTCCGCCTCTGAAGTGTCCCAGCTGCAAGATCTGCAAAAATCGCCAATTTGTAGCCCTGCCACACAAACTGTCGGGCCTTCCTTATTTTGGCTACTATCTTCTCCTTAATGCTGTAGTCGTGCACACAGATCACAATATCCCGTGGTCTATTCGGTCTGCTGGGCCCCAGCGCCCTATGCGCTCTGTCCAGGACTACTACACTGGGCCCCCCGTCCTCACTGTCCTGCAGAATCTCTCGGCACACAGCTTCCGCCACTTTCCTGCTATCATTAAACTCCGGTTGTTCAGGGACCCCCCGGATTCTTAAATTATTTCTGCGGGTGCGATTCTCCAAGTCCTCCAACTTGTTACATGACCTGGTCTTTCCACCGCACCCACTCTCTTACACTCCCGCACCCACTCTGCTGGCTTTGCACCCTCTCCATGTGCTGCTCCTGCATCTCCATTCTCCGGCTCAACTCGCTCACCTCCTCTCTCAACTCACCACACACTTCCCCCACCTCCGATTTCACTGCGGCCAGCTCTGTCTTAATTTCTTCAAACCAGGCTTTCAGCTCTTCACGGGACACATTTTTGACCATGGTTTCACCCGATTCCAGCTCCGCAGACTTCGACAACTGTCTCTCTGCAGGTTCCCTGCACAACGTGCTTCCCGCTGCCGCCATCTTTGGCTCTCCTCCGCCAGCCGCTCCGCCACCGTATGCAAACTCTTTGAGGTCTGCCGCTTTTTTCTGGGTCGTCATAACTTTCCTCTGGGTTCCTACCCGCTCCACAACTCCTCTCCTCGCTATTAATAGCTTCTACCGGGGGATGGGGGTATCAATCTGCACCTTTTTTCTAGGTTAAGCTCCGGAGCTCTCTCCTTAGGCTGCCATCCCTACCGATGACGTCACTTCCTCCCCCCTTTTACCCTTTTTTAAAGAATACAATAAAGCAGTTTACAGTAGCAATATCAATAGAAAGGAAAAGGAACATACAATAAATTATGGCGAGAGGAAAGAGAGAAGGTAATGATGGTCCTATCTCTAAACTCCTCCATACCTGAGCCCTCCTCACGGGTATCCCATTGCTTGGGTATAAAGACTTCTTTTTTTTTAAATTGTAAACCACTTAAAATATTTTACAAGTTAGCAGTCTATACATGCTTTTCGATAAATAAATAAAAGCCGCTTTAACAAAAGAATGGTTTGACTAGGAGGCAGGGAATTCCAAAAAGAGGATCACAGTAGAAGGAGGTCATGGCTATGGCTAGAGGGAGAAGGTAGAATGAGTTGGTTTGTATACTGAGAATGCATTGAGTGGGAAGAGTAATAGTGGGTCAGTATATTGGAAAGAGAGTCTTCAGCTGTCATGAATGAACCTCCTCTTGGCTAATCTCTGAAGCTAAGCAGGGTTGGGCCTGGCTAGCACTTGGATGGGTGACCACCTTGCAAGACCATGCCAAGCTAGAAATGCATCCTGTGTGATTAATGAATCTGGTGCCCTCTTGTGCCCTAGCCATGTGCAGGAACTCACTCTTTTTGAGCTTCCTGGAAGCCTAACGATGATATTGATGCTCTTTCTGTACTTGCGCTGTGTGCGGCTGCACCGCTGGCACTGCCATCTTGGAATAGCAGGGGCTGTAAGCTCACTGTGTGGAAGGAAGGCCTGGCAATCCACTTGCCAGAAAACCTAGGAGCTGGGTCGCCAGGAGTCAGCATTGATGCGACAGCACACATTTGCAAATTGGAAAGGAACACTGGAAGTCCAATGTGCAGAACTTTATGTATCAGAAGAACTTTAAATTGAATCTCGGAGACTGTTGGCAACCAATGGAGAGTAGTATTATCAAATCTGTTAGTTCCCATGATAAGTCTTGCAGCAGCATTCTGCAAAAGGTGTAGCCAGTGAATGGAACACTGGTGGTTCAGGCCATTGTAAAGAGAGGTGCAGTAGTCTAAGCATTTCAGTATTAGGGTAGCCTCTAGACACTGTGCCTACAGTGCTTAATGGGAAATCCAGTAAGGGGTGAATGCAAGGGTTTTCATATCCTGTGAGTTAAAGAAGGGTATTACTGAATGTAAAAAAAAAAGGATGATTTGCAGTAGTGGAAATTTGGGGTTCAACTCGCTTCTAAAATGGTGATATCTTTGTATAAAGGGATTGAGAACCTTTAGTGAGAGGGGAGAAGCTAGGGTGATGCGAGATCCACATAACTTTAAATTTAGCAGGGTTCAACTTTGTGACATGGTGGGAAGCCAGGGGCCACTGTCTCAAGGCACGAGTTCAAATGGGAAAGATTTGGGGTGTCGTAATCGGTGAAAACAGCAATCTGGATGATAGCAGCAAAGAAATAGCTGCTGTGTCCTAAGTTCTGTATCGGTGTTAGGGAACTAGGAAGAGGTTGAAGAAAACCAGAGGAAAGATGCTTCCCTGAGGTACTCTGTAAGGGAGGGCATATGTCTTAGAAGTTGTTGCACCGACTTTAACAGCATAGCTACAATTATGGAGGTGGGAGGAAAACCAGGTATGAACTGTGTCTTTGTATAACTCTTAACATGCCAGCCAAAAATAAGGTTGGGATGACTAGATCAAAGGAAGCACCAGGATCCAATGATGCAATCAATGTTGATTGCGCGGTCTGAAGGTTGCAACTTAATTTGCACATTAAGGAGAAAGGGAGGAATTCTGTGCAGTGGCGTGGTTGAAATCCTGCTTGTCTAGGATGATGTGCATTTGTCTGTTTGAGAAAGGAAGAAAGTTAAATAGGCACAAGTTTTTCCAAGACCTTGGAAGAAAGCGAAGGTTGGAAAATGTGTGGCAGTGAGTAAGTCTAGAGAGGGCTGTTTATAAAGAGGAGAGATACTGGCGTGTTCCATGAGGAAGGGAAGATTCCAGAGAATAAGCTGTTATTGATAACACAGGTACACTACCAAAAAACTGCCTCCAGTTTTGCAACTGATTCCTATAGATTTTGGGGTGCTGAATCCAGGAAAAATAGCCAAAATGTTCCATCACGTCACGTTTTCTTGCAAAATTAGATTTCTTACCCATATAAGGAATGTTCACATAATTTCTTTTTAGCCGACTGCAGTTTATTTTCTTGGCCCAAAATAGAGGTTGTAATGGTTAACTAACTAGAAACACTCCCTCATGATATTTTAGAGTGTTTTGTATTCATTTTATACATTAACAGGACAATTGGGAGGCGGGGGGCTAAATCCAGTACTCGCGCTGGCGCATGTTCTTTCCTGTTCGCCTCGCCTCGTTCGCTCGCTCAAACACGGTGGTTGCGACATGAACGTTCCTGTCAAATTTCAGTTTCTTGCAAGTTCATTATTACCTTTTGTTTGCTCAGTCGTAATCCAGCTTTATTCCGAAGTGGTTCACTACAGTTGTAGTTTTCAGTGCTGTGTATTTGTGATGGCTCACAGAGCCAGAGGTTGCGTCAACTCTCCGGACAGTTTTTGTTTTATTTGTGGGGAATATACCGTGAAAAAACGGCAGAGGAACATTTCTGCATTTATTAAAAAGTATATTTCGCCTATTTCGGTTTGAAGTTAGGCGATCAAGACAAACCGTGGGCTCCTCACAAAGTGTGCAAGACATGTGAGGAAGATCTACGCTTATGGATGAAAGGTAAAAAACAAGCATTTCGTTTCGGAATACCTATGATGTGGCGTGAACAAAGAGACCACAGCAGTGACTGCTATTTTTGCTCTTGCATTGTGAAGGGATACAACTTAAAAAATAAGAACGTAATAAGTTACCCCAACCTTCCCTCAGCAATTAGGCCTATGCCTCATAGCAACGAAGTACCTGTGCCTGAACCACCAAAATCTTTGGATCATATTTGTGTGGACGGTTCTGATCATGATGAGACTCATCAGATGGCTTTTCCCGATGAGTCCAGTACTTCCGAGTTTGAAACTGAACCAGATCCGAAACCTGAACTTTTCTCTCAAGCTGAATTGAATGATTTAGTCCGGGATTTAGGACTCCCAAAAGATGCTGCCCAACTGCTAGGTTCTCGGCTTAAACAGAAAAATCTATTGTCACCAGGAACAACTTTTTATTGGTACCGCAACCGCGAGACACAATTTTTGAAGTATTTCAGCAAAGAGGAAGATTTGGTATTTTGCAACGATATATACGGAGTGATGGAAAAGTTTAAACTCAAGTATGATCCTGCTGAATGGCGGCTGTTCATTGATTCGTCAAAAGACAGCATAAAAGGTGTTCTTCTTCATAATGGCAACACATTCGCTTCAGTTTCTATTGCTCACTCTGTTATTCTCCAAGAAAAATACGAGAATTTGGCCCTGATTCTTCAGAAGATTCGTTATGATGAGCATAAGTGGATGATTTGTGGAGACTTTAAAATTCTATCCATGCTCTTAGGGCAGCAATCCGGTTTCACCAAATATCCCTGCTTCCTTTGCTTGTGGGATAGCCGGGCCCGCGACCTACACTGGGGGAAAAAAGACTGGCCAATTCGGGAGTATTTGAGACCCGGTGAGAAAAATGTTCTTCATGAGAGCTTGATACCTCGTGATAAAATTCTATTACCACCTCTCCACATTAAGTTGGGTCTCATTAAGCAATTCATCAAGTCCCTTCCAAAAGATGGTGAGTGCTTTCGGTACCTTTGCTCAAAGTTTCCCCGACTTTTTGAAGCAAAGCTAAAGGAAGGAGTGTTTGTTGGCCCTGATATAAGGAAACTCATTTCAGATGGAGCATTCGCTGAAACGATGTCTGAGAAGGAAAAAGAAGCCTGGGATTCCTTCAAGGATGTTGTTCTCAAATTCTTGGGGAACAGGCGGGATGAGAACTATAAGGATATTGTTGCCAGGATGCTCAATGCCTTCAAAGAACAAGGCTGTAACATGAGCCTGAAAGTCCATTTCTTGCACTCCCATGTGAACTACTTTCCCGAAAACTTGGGGGCGTACAGTGAAGAACAAGGTGAAAGGTTTCACCAGGACATCAAGGACGCAGAGAGAAGGTACCAAGGAAGATGGAACACCACTATGATGGCTGATTTCTGCTGGTTGCTGCTGCGGGAAACCCCAGATGAAAAATACTCCAAGCAGCGCACCAAGAGAAGCATTCGGGGGAAGAAGAAACGAGCCCACCAGGAGATTGATTGACCCAAGAATGACTTTAAAATCTAAACTGTGTTGACAAATACCGTGTTTTTACTAAACTTTGAAATAAAAATTTGCTAGTTATTACCACAGTGTCGGATCTCATTTATTAGAATTTTATTTTCACACCATCGGGTGTTTGTCTTCATGTATTGCAATGGTGCGGTTTGCGTTTTCTATTCTTACATACATACCTGTACAACATTTTTTGCACATTTCTTTGCTTTGCTTTGTGTCTAACCTCGCTCTTAATGCTCAATGTTTGTGCACATGTATGTGGCTGTTTTAAGTGCAGACAATTTTGCTACCATTACAGTGTGTTTTGTTGACATTACTCTATTCTTATGTGCTGCCTTGTTACAATTTTCTTTATTCTTATTTGAATAACTACTAAACAATTAGTATAAAGAATTCATCCAAGAAACGTTTATCTCGATCTCACTCAATCTGAAACGGTCACCTCAAACTGCTAACCCAATGTAGCAAAAAATCTGTACGTGATGGAGCAAATTGGTTACCAGATTTGGATTCAGCGCACCAAAAAACGTAAAAATCAATCGAAACATTAGAGGCAGTTTAAAAAAATTTTTTTTAGTGTACCTGTGTAATTGATAAGAGAAAGGCAAGAAGCCTGATGAGGGCTGGAAGACAGTTGTCTGCTAACGTGTAGGTACTCTTCAAGGTGGTGGGTTCTTTGGGTAGCAGGGTTGAAGGAGAGCCAGGTGTGGGAGAATGTTTGGATGTCGGGATGATCTGTGGAATGAGTGACTGAGACACTGATGCTGTAGGGAAAGAATCAGTTTCTGTTCCTTTCTCACGGAAGAATAAAGCAAGGGAATTAGGTAAAAGGCAAGGCCCCTTGGGGGGCTCAAGAGAAGAAAGATCTTTTGTGATTTCCGAGAAAATGCTGAAGAGCTTTTGAGCTGTGAACTGCAAGCTGATATTAATTCTGAATAATAATCCTCATTAGAGTACTGTTTCTGCGTGTCTTTGCAATACTGAAGGCTTTCTTGATTTTTCTGCTTCTGCCACAGCTATTCTGCCAGCATGGCTTGTCTCCTTACAAGGCAGAGCCACTAGTGCATAATGGGCTGGTACAGGACGTCCTGATGGGGGCTAAATGATCTATGGCCCAGCAAAGGCGCCAGAATCCTAGGAAAAAACTGCTGCTTCTGGGTCTTGATAAAGAAAGTCAGGGGATAGGAGGGATGAATAGTGAGTGGTTCCGCTCCCCTATGGCTGTTTTTGTTTTGGGGGGGGGGGGGTTAGTTAACAGTGGTGAAGTTGTTTCTAATTAAGAAGTGATCAGACCAGGGTACTGGTGTGCTGGAGCCATCTTGGATGTGGGATATGGATTGGAAAGTTGATATGTAAAGAACATTGCGTGAGTGTCCAATGTGAGTGGGAAACAATACATTCTGGGAAAAACCCAGGGTCTCCATTTAGTGGAAGAGTTCTTTATCCAGGGAGGGGATATATAGTTATATACTCTCTCTAGATATATACTAAGGTCACCTAGGACTAATAAAGAAGGGAAGAAACAAGTCAAATCTAAAAGGAGAGAGTATCTTCTTGAAAGCTCTTACTATGGGTAAATGTGGGGGGGGGGCAGTATAAGATAACAAGGGTTATGGAGGAGTGGTATATGCATATGGACAAGAGCTTCGGCATGTGACAGGTCAAGGACAGTCAACTCTATACAAGCTAAAGAGGTAATAAATATGAGAATACCACCACCATCTTGCCTTCCTTCTTTAGATTTTCATAAAAATTTGTAGCCTGAAGGCATGCCTCATGCAGCAAGGAGGCCTCCCTTCTTTTCCCAGGTTTCAGTTTGATACAGAAAGTTTATTTATTTTATTTATTTACATTCTCTCATATACCACGCTATTCTGCATCAGTGCGGTTTACATTGAACAAACTGAAATTACATTGAACAGGGCATTATAACTTGGAGATTACTGTTTTACAGGGAACATGGGTCTTTTAGGTCTCCGATGAAGCCCCCAATTATGTTTTCTCCTCACAATGGACCTAGCATTAATAAGCCCACCATGAAGGTGTTTGGGGGTGAAGGGAAAATAAATCTCAACTGGTGGACAGAATTTGAGGGGATATTAGTTGTCTTACCTGAAGAGATTGTCTTATTATATGTAAAGGGGCAGTAGTTGGTGTTGCATGGGCGCGATTGTTCCTGATGATCTTAAGGTGGCTAAACAGGTAGAAAAGGCAACAGAGAAAGCCAGAAAGATGCTTGGGGAAATAGGGAGAGGAATAGCCAGCATTAAGGTGATAGTGCCTATGTATAAGTCTATGGTGCGACCTCGTTTTGAGTATTGTGCACAATTCTGGAGATCACACCTTCAAAAGGATATAAACAGTATAGAGTCAGTGCAGAAGGTGGCTACTAAAATGGTCAGAAGGCATATGGGTACAGATTTAAAGATCTCAATATGTATACTTTGGAGGAAAGGCGGGTGAAAGGGAATACGAGGTATAATAGAGATGTTAAATACCTCTGTGGAATAAATGCACAGGAGAGCCTCTTTCAATTGAAAGAAAGCTCTGCAACAAGGGGACATAAGATGAAAGTGAAAGGGGATGGACTGAGGAGTAATATGCGGAAATATTTCTTTACAGTGGAGGTAGTAGAGACCAGGAGAGTATGTGAAATAAAGAAAGCATGGAACAAACGGAAGATCTCTAAAGGAAAAAAGGGACTATAGTAGTTGTATGAGACTGGATAGGTCAAATGGTATTTTCTGCCATCATATTTCTATGTTTCTATCAATACTGCCATAGAAGAAGACATCACATGACAATGATGCTGGTTGCAAGAAAAAGAAGGGAATATAGCAGAAGTATGAAGTAAAAGGATATATTTAGTTACCCAAAGAGTTGCCCAAAGGAAAATCCAAAGGAACATAACATATGCTCCTTGGATGCACTCCTTGGCACACTTCCAGCTCTGGGCTCTTTTATACAGTACATTTACTGGATGCTTCACTTGGGAATGTGGCTTAGGTGGAGCTTGAGCTGCAGGAAGGTTAAAAAAGGACCTCTAAAAAGGATAAAAAAAGATAGTGGGTCAGTCATGCAGCAGTTGTTTTAGGAAGGAGAACACAAAAAATCCTGACCCTTTGATTTTCCAGGTCATAACATTGTCTTCCACTTGACCACCAATTGAACGATCTTCTCTTCTGGAGACTGTCTTCCTTCAGACCAACAAAACTGACATGCTGAAAATTGCAGGTGGAAAAATCTGGACTTGGTATTCTACTGTGAAGCTACGGTCTGCCATTCTGTCCCCCGCAGTGTTGCTTTGGCTCTGGGTGCAAATCATGACCCTTCAGAGATCAAAACTATTACCATGAGTTAGTGCATATCCTCCTCAGTAGTTAATTCATTCTTGCTTGACCCCACCTGTAATATCAGCAGCTTTCTTGAGCTTGGGATTCCTCTTTCAGTTTCTGGACTATCATGCAGCCTCTAATAACTCCCCAAAGAAGTCTTTTACCCATTAGGTCATAGATCACCAATCAGTGTTCTCCATAGCCAGATGAACACACAAAAATGGATATCCCCCTCCAAATATAGAAACCACTGCAGAAGAAGAGACCACGTTGTAGTCTCTAGTCTGCACCATCCACATGACACCCTGCAACTCTTTATCCAGGGAAGTCACTACCATTCAAGCAGACTATTTATTTAAGAATGTACCCATTCCATTATCAAAATAAACCACCTCCGAAAATGAATACCAAGTCAGTAGTTCTACTATAATTGTCTGTTCAGCTGGCTCCAAAAACCTTCACTCCAAACAAAGTACCTTGATGACCAGGGAGCAGAATTTCTCGGCAACCACCTCCTTTGGCCTACTGTGGGAAACAGCTGTGTCCTCTTTGATATCCCCTCCCCCGGCCCCTTTTTGGACTTCATCCTCCTTGATTACTCTGGGAACCAGGATTCTCTTATGAACTAGATTGTGAAACATTCTTTGGTTTTGGTTCCCTCCCTCACTTTTTCTGGGGCTGGGGAAAACCTCGCAGTTGCCGTTCCCTCCTAACTACTTTTGAGAGCTGACATGATGGGACATAAACCCCATCACTTCTGTTGTTGTTGTTAAGTCTTGTAGAGTTGATGTCAACTCATGGCAACATTTTGAATAGTTGTCCTAAACTGTGTTCGGTCTTCAGCCAGGCAGCTCATTGTTGCAGTTACAGCAGCTTATGTATGCCATGCTATCATCGATCCATCTCATTGATGGTCTTTCTCTTTTGCATTGACTTTCAACCTTGTCAAGCATGACGTCTTTCTCTAATGATCTGTCTTCACATGCTGTGTCCAAGGTATGAAAGTCTAAGTCTTGTCATCCGAACTTCTAAAGAAAATCTTAGGTTTGATCTCCTCTAGTACTGACTGGTTTGTTCTTCGAGCAGTCCATGGTCTGCACACTATACTTTGCCAGCTTCATAATTCAAAAGCATTGATTTTCTTCCTGTATCTTTTTCATTGTCCAACTTGCACATCCATATGACGTTATTGAAAATATCATGGCTTGGACCATGTATGGAGAGAGACATCTCTGCTCTTGAGAATCTTGTCTAGGTCCTTCATAGCCATTCTGCAAAAAGCAATGTGTCATCGGATTTCTTGACTGCTTGTCATTTCTTTATTGAACCAAACAGGTTAAAGTTGTCGACTATTTTTATTTCTTCTCCATCAACTATGAACTTACTGATTTTATCAGTTATCAGAATTTTTGTCTTCTTCACGTTAAGGTGCAGGCCCATTTTAAGACTGTTTCTTGTTGTAAAGAAACAAATGTTTCAGATCTAGGGAACTGATGATTTCCTGAACAGATTCATAGGAGGCCAATGGAAGTTTATACTGTCTCACAAAGACGGGTTTACTGTTTGGATCTGTAGGAATACGGGTGACATGTAGGTCGGTGAGACCACAGTCATAGGTGTCGGTGGCAAAAAGGTCCTTATGTCGGTACAGCAGTTCTTTTAATTGGGCCCTTTCTGACTCATCGGTGCAGGCGTCTGCTTCAGCAAGTCTTCCCGCAACCATTTTGTCAAATCCCAGAACAGGTTTGTTCGGGGGTATTGCAACCTTCTCCGCAATCTCACCTTGGAGAGAGGAGACCTTGATGGCTTGGACAACATGGGGCTCCCCCCCCTGGTGGGTGAGGGAACTAACAGCCTCATTGAGTTTACTTGACAAAATCAGATGGTCAGACTCTAGGTCCACTTGAGAGGTCGCTGCACTATGTGGCCAGACAAACTGTAAGGTGAGGAGGCCTCGGGGTGAGGGTCTTACACACCCAGGGGTTCCCCTCCCCCCCTTCACAGATGTTCCAGGAAACAGGGGCTTCCCCAATAATCTGGAGACTCAATTCCACACTTGGGAATGATTCTCCCACTAGGAATCCCAGGGGTTCGCCTATCACAAAGTGAATGCGATCTGGGTTTGGATTGGTGAGCAATAAGTGTAGTGAGGGAGCTGTGGCCTCCATGCAGTGTATGGGACCCATGGCTAGGCCCAGCTCCTCAAAGCGGGAGTTAGGACTGAAGAAGACCAGATTGTCTGAGACCACTTGTCCTCGGATCACCTGTATCTGCAGGAGAGAATCCTGTACACTCCCAGGTATTTGGATGTCTTCTGCACTGACCACGTCACAAACTTGAGGAATCGTCTGACCAGCCCGTAGTGATGGGCGGGCCCCAGAGAATTCCACCGGCTCTCCTTCCATCCTACTCCAGAGGATGTTGTTCACGAAATCCACATAAGTTCCTAGTCTAACAAGGCAATCTGAGCCTATGTAGAGGGGCACCTCAAGTCCTCTGATGATGGAGAAGGTGTGCTGAAAATCTTTGACCCCAACTTACAAAGGGAGATTGCAGTAGCCCACTAATGTCTTGAGTCCTTCCCCAGGCACTTGGAACTAAGTCTTCGCTCCCATTACCCAATCAAGGGTGTTCTGTTGTTTGAGCCGATAGAAAAGAGTCTCGCTGATGAGGGAGTGGTCACAGTGGGGTAATAGGTAGGCCTTTTCCTTCTGTGGCATGCCCACCTGCACATATATAAAGGGACCTTTCTCAGCAGAGAATATGTCTGTCAGTTTCCTAAGGTGACCTAGGCATGGATTGGATGGAGGAGGGGTTTGTACCTCATAACCTTCCACAGGTTCCTTTAGGAATATCTGCCGGCAGTCAGTATCAAGGACAATGTTTGCTACCGAACCCGCTTCAATTGCAACCACATCGCTACTTCCCTGATCCTCATCTCCAGCCCTTTCATACTGGAGCTGTAGGATTTGGGGATCAGCTGACCTCTGGAAATTAATCTGATGGACGTGTCCTTATGTTCCACAGAACAAGGACCACTGACCCTGCTGTCATATTTTACCTTAGCATAAGGCAGGGCTGGCCCGTCCATTAAGCAAGAATGTTTTTTGCACAGGGCCCCGCGCTTCGGGGGGCCCCGTGCTAAAGACATTCTTGCTGCTGCCCTTGTCTTGCCTGCCTGAACCGACGCCTAGAAAAAGTGCTCCGTCCTGCAGCCGCTGCGGCACCGCTGAATTTTACCAGCCCGGGCACAGCGGGCAGCAGCCCCGCTCTTGCGATCCAACTCCTTTTTTCTGCTGGTTTGATTTGCTGCCCAATGTCGACGTGCCGCTGCCATTGGCTATGGGCAGGCACGTAGTCCAAACTCCTCCCACTGACTCACACCAGCTGCATGTGGAACTGTGCTTTCTGCTTGCTGCAACGAAGGATGCGAGTGCCACGACTCTTTGCCCGACGTCGACGTGCCGCTGCCATTGGCTATGGGCAGGCACGTAGTCCAAACTCCTCCCACTGACTCACACCAGCTGCACGTGGAACTGGGCTTTGCTGAGTGCTTGCTGCCTGCAACGAAGGACGCGAGTGCGACGACTCTTTGACGGCAAGTCGGACTAGTCTCGGCAACGAGTGCTTTATAATTTTATTTTAACAAAAATCGAGCCAGCATACGCACAGTAAGTAAAATTATTTTTGTGATCGCGTGTTCATTGTCTGGCTCTGGCCCATGATGTTCTCCTGGTCCCCTATCCGGCCGCCGGCAATGCGGCCTCGGTCTCAACGGTCTCTGTGCGGAGAGTTGTTTTGGCTGGCTCGGGCTCCTGAAGGGCTGTGGGAGAGAACATGGGCAATATATTGAGGCCAGAGAAGCAAATAAGAGAAATAGTGGCAAGCCCTACAATTAGACAACCAAATCAGTTTAAGGTGGATGCCCTGTCCATGATAGCACCACTATACTAGAGTAATTAAAATGGGTCTCTGTAGGACCATTCAGCTCAGCAGACTACTCTCTGAGCAGATCTCAAGAACGACTCTCAAGAAACACTTTAGCAGTCCTTCAGTGCAGCTGCAAACTAATTTGGTAGCTCTTAGAAGGCAGTTTACAAGCTGTAGGGTGGGCAGGGCAGGGCTTTGGAGGCCACCAATTTAATCAACCAGCGAGCATATTAGTCAGTCACCTGTAAAGAAGTGGGCTGATGGGGGGTTAGGACTGGTAATGGGTTATAGGGGGGGCTTAAACTGAAAATGGGGTGATGGGGGTTAGGACTGGAAGTGGGTTGATGGGGGGCTAGGACTGGTAATGGGTTAGGGGGTTGCTATGACTGGAAATGGGCTGAGTGGAAGGGGAGGCTTGAACTGCAAATAGCTGATGGGGAGGGAGCTTGGAATGGAAATGGGCTGTGAGGGAAGGGAGCTAGGACTGAAAATGGGCTGATGGAGCAGCTAGGATAGGACTGGAAATGGGCTGTTGGGGGGAGCTAAGATTGGAAATGGGCTGTGGTGGGGGCTTGAATTGAAATGGACTCATGGAGGGGCTAGAACTGGACGTAGGCTCATGGGGGGCTTGGACTGGAATTGGGCTGAGTGGAGGGGAGCTAGGATTTGACATGGGCTGATGGTGGGGCTAGGAAATGACTAGAAATGGGCTGATGGGGGCTAGGATTGGAAATGAGCTGATGAAGGAACTCAGACTGAAAATGGATGGGGGGGCTAGGACTGGAAATGGGCTGATGCGGGGCTAGGACTGGAAATGGGCTGATGCAGGGACTAGAAGGGAATGGATGCTGGGTGAAACTGGAACTAGAAGGGAGCTGATGTTGGGGGAGGATTAGAATGGGATGGGGCTGGGAGAGTAAAATGGAGAGGGGAAAAATATTTTGTGTGGGAGGGATGAAAAATCTACAATTGGCCGGGTATTGGGAGAGTAAGTGGGGATTGAGGATGGAGGGGTAAAATTTGTGTGGATGAAATAGGAATGAGGAAAGAGCAAATGGAGAAAGATTAGTATGTCAAAGCAGATGTAGAGAGAGAGAATGGAAAAAAAAACTAGAAGAGAGAAGAAAGAACAAATGGACAGCAGACGATGGACAGTTAGCAGAAAACATGAAGAAACCAGAAGAAAGTGGCTGGAGCAATTGCAACTGAAAAAAATGCACAAAAGGTAGAAAGATATCTCTTTATTTTGAATTTATTAACTGGAATATGAAAGCTCTGGGAAATGTGCATCATTAACGTCTGCGCTTTGCTTGGTACAAGAGGAAATTAATTTATAGTTTTATTTCTACAGTGTTGTTGTACATTCCAAGTTTGGCTTTTGGGGTTCCCAGTTTAATTATTGCCTTCCTGTTTCTAAATTGTGATTCCTTGTTTGGTGATGGTCTATGTTCTGCATGTGTAACTGAGCTGAGGTATTCTATTTATGTAATTCCTATTTGACATTGCCACTTGTTCTCTTTCCCCAGTATTCTCTGAAATGTATTGGTTTAATATTTGCAGTGTTGCCTTTTGATAGGTAGGGTATGGTGCTTTGTGAGTCCTGGTAATGCTGTCAGGATACGGCGGGTTTGCTATGGGTTCTAAATGGGCAGCGTTTGTAGTAGTTCCTAATGTGCCTGGCGGTTGGCACTGGATTATAGTAATGTAGAAATCTTTTAGTCTTTCTTTATCCATACACTCATTAAGAGACATGTTTACTAAAAGTTAGTGTATGGTAACATTATGCAAATATTTATGCAAATAAGGCCACTTATGCAAATGAGGCCCCGCACCGAGTCTTTGCACATGGCCCCGCACCCCCCTTGGGCCACCCCTGGCATAAGGTATAGAGTGTGTGACCTGTGTCCAGATCACTTCCTGGATGTAGTCCAGAATAGGGCGTAACCTTTTTAGGAGCTCATTGCCAATCAAGAGTTCTTCCCCAGGGCACTTAGTAATGATGACAGGATGTTTCACCTGTAATTTTCCAATTTGGAGGTTAAGCCAGACCTGCCCCATCGACTCTATGGACTAATTCCCATAAGCTGTGAGTGACAAATCACTGGGTGTGATGTGTAGAGTCCTCTGACTCCCCAAGGAAGCAGTGAGCCTATCAAAGAGACTCAAGGTAATCAGGGTAGCCTCAGAGGCTGAATCTATCAGGCCCTCACAGAGAAATGCCTCCTGAATTGTAACAGGAACAGTGTACCTCTGTCCTTTTGGCTTGAGTTTACCCAGAAAATACTTGTGCTTCCTGATGGCGTCAAAGGCTGGACCCTTGCTGTCCACTGCGGGACTGTCACTCTGTGTCCATGGGGTGGCATCTCCAGCTGGTCTGGATATCTGAACTGGCTGCTCCTGTGTAAAAGTGACCTGTGGGACAGAAACAAAGTTGGTTAGTCATTCAGTCTCATTAGAAGGAGAAGAGGAGTCAACCAGTTCCTCCTCTGGCTTATGAGGCTTAGGACTGTTCTTTGGCCCACTGGGCTTCGCTCATGGCTTAGGTGGCTCGCTATTGGCAGAAGCCTTCTTTGAGGAGCTGAATGCAATGGTAGCCTTCATCATATCTGCCAACTCGCTTATTTTCTTTTCCAGCACCTGGTACTTATTAAACCCTAGCTTCCTTCTCCAGTTCTGGTTCTGCTGAGTGAAACGCTGATTCCCAGAGTTCTGCTTAAACCCAGATGACTGGTTATTCTGGGGTGGCCTGGGAGGATCCTTTGAAGCAGAAGGAGAAGAGTTATTTTCCAAAGAAAGAGTAGATTTTACAGCACTAACACTCTGTTTTGGTTCCTTGGCTTTGCTTGGAGCCTTTACTTTGCTGCCTTTGCTAGCCCTCATGTTAGGACCAGCTTCAAAAATCCACTCAGCGTGTTCTATCATGCATGACAGGGGTTCATGACGCTTGTCAGCCATATAAGCCTTAACAGATGGAAGGTGCAACTGACAAAAAAGATTATGAAACTCCTGATGGTGTTCTAACGTTTCCCAGGGAGGATCACTCTGGAAGAAGGTCAGCCTAAGTCTGTAGGCAAACTCTCGGGGTGTTTCATCTTCCCCATAAGTCATATTATATGCTGCCTGTTTTGCAGCGATAGCATCAGGATATGGCCCATAATGTTTCTTTAGTGCCTGTTCAAAGATGACGATATTATTCTTTTCATCGTCT
This sequence comes from Ichthyophis bannanicus, assembly GCA_033557465.1. Taxonomy (NCBI): domain Eukaryota; kingdom Metazoa; phylum Chordata; class Amphibia; order Gymnophiona; family Ichthyophiidae; genus Ichthyophis; species Ichthyophis bannanicus. The sequence goes on from CM066036.1 coordinate 232,401,023, forward strand.
GCCATGGCCCGGATAAACTGCTGACAGGGTACATCAAAGGACCATGGAAGGTACAGAACCATGTCCTCCCCCCTGGTAATTTTCAGAGCCCGGAAGGCATCTTTGACTGCAGCTAAATGTTCATTTATGGTGGCACAACCATTTTTCTCAAAAGGTGTGACCATACTCCGCAAAGTTTTAATAATTTGCAGTTGGGCCACAGAGGTAAGAGTACTATTGTTTTCTTTTTCCTCCTGCAGGACCCTGGAGCATGGAGGATTTTGTTTGCCTTCAGCTCCCTCTGGCGGCTGCTGCTGGTACAGTTTTCCATCACTAGGGGGACTTCTCACCCCCCTCCTAACCTCTCCCTGTATGGGGAGGGGTCGAGAGTAGGGTGTTTCACTCCTCCCTGTTTCTCTCCTTCGCTCATGCGCTGATGGGAGAGAACTGACTTTGTCCTGCAAAAGCTGCCTTTCTACACTGGGCAGGGTTTCCACTGGCAAACAGCCATCATTTACCCTTTGGGAATTTGAGAAGCCTAGAGAGACCGAGTTATATCTGTCCTCTGTCTCATTACTCTGCAAGTTACACTCATAGGCCAACTCAAAACAATCAGTTCTTAATTTCTGAATTTCTTGGTTAACTCTCTGTATTTCCTGCCCACATTCCTGATGTGCAGCGGTTAGCGCCCTCTGGAGGCTGGCCGTTTGCTGTTTCGCTGCATTTAGAGCAGTCTCTGCTGCATTTAACTGAGATATCAGAGCACTCTCTCGTTGCTCGTAGAGAGCAGCTTCATTTTGTAATCTCCTGGTCTTGTCGGCCAGTTCAGTTCTATAAACTGTTAGAAATTGCAGTTCCTTTTGATCCTTATCGTTCCGCTTCCTGAGAGCGGAAACCTGATCCACTAAGTCTTGGCATCTCAGACACCATAGGCTATTAGTACTTGGTGAAAACAGGCTACTAGTAGCCCCTCCCTTCAGCTCAGCCCACATTTCAGCGACTTGGCCTTGTAAATCTACAGTCTCCTTTTTAAACTTCCCTGCTCTGTCTGTGACAAGCTGTAGCTGGCTCTGAGCTGTCAGTAAATTAGCCTCCAGTGATTCAGATCTATTTTGCATGTGACATAATGCCTTCTGCAGTTTGTCATTAAAAATATGCAGAACACAACCGTGCTCGGCTACCATATCCACCATTAATTTAGCCTTATGAGCAATTAACCGGTCTAAGAACTCACTGAAAAAGCCATCAGCCTTAACAAGCTCTTCCGTATCTGTTGTAAGACACTTTGAAATCCTTTCAATGTGGTCGGCAGTGTTATCTTTCGACCAGCATATGGAAGCTAATTTCTGGACTGCTAAATCATTCTTATCAGTCCCGACTGCTACGTGAGCCATCGTTAAACAATAGCTGAGACTCTCTGTAAGAACAAACACAGGAATAGCTGCTGAAGAATTACTCTAATTCTGTAAGACGTAACTCCTTCAGAGATCCCGTAATGTGGGTTCCAAACCCGTCTCAACAGACAATAATTCTCTAGCTACAAACCTCAGCATAAACAGCTGCTTGGACCACAATAGGACAATTCAGAATTATTACACAAATTCTGAGAGACGTAGCTCATTCAGAAATACTCATCCCGGACGAGCCCCCATGATGTAGGGATTATTAGTAGCACAAAAAAAAATAAGTTAGTTAGGCTCTCAGTTATGTCCAGGGGAAATTGGCTACTGATACCCAGCCCGAAGTTCTTTGAGTTATTCTGGCAATGAGCCACAAAAGAAGTCTGGCTTGTAGATAGATATATATATTAGATTTATTATGGACAGCCAGGTAGAAAAATATACAAACATATATAGCTAAAGATATATATAATTAGAAACATGAGGTAGAAATTTGTTACAACACAGAATTACAATTGGACAAAGTAATAAATCACTAATTAGTAACCAGACATCACTGATTCGCTTTGCACTGAGAAAAGTTATAGAATAAGTTTCTAACTACCCTTGCCCATCCGGAGGAGGAGAGAGACTATACCTTAGCTTCGTCTGTTACTCTGCTGGCTGACGTCCAGAGACTCTGGAACAGCACCAGTCCAAGGAGGCAGCTAAGCTAGATAACACAGGTTACAGCCCTTTCGGAGGCGAGCCACGGTAGAACACAGCACCGAAGGTATCTGTGGAAGTCTTATCTCAGTCCTGTGGAGAATGGCCTTGCCCACACGTAGTGTGGCTGTCTTGCAGACAGATCAGGTAGCAGAAAACAGGTAAGCAGGGCACAAATGGTGAAAAACCTGTGTAAGTTCTTCTGCGCAGATTGTATTATTCTTTGTGATGATTCCCATCATAGGTCCGGTGATTGGTTGGCACAAGCCAGTCCGAGGTGTTCTCAGCGAATCAGGAGGTAGATGACAGGCATCTTCTTGTAGACAAAGGATCCATAGTAAGATGTCATGCTGAGAAAACAGTATGTAGTTTTCTGGGCATAGGTACAAGTGTCCAAGGCCAGTAGAACCAGCTATAGATAAGCCCCGGAGAAGCAGATGTTCTTGCATATGGGCAGTGAATTGGCCAGGAACAATGGCTTCTGTATGCACACATAGAAACGCTGTGCAAGTAGTTGCTTGGAGGTCAAGTCTGTAGCTGAACACAGCAAAAGTGTAGTGAAGAATCCATCTTGTCTGTTCAGCTTGGTTCAGGCCTGAGCTGCTGAGCAGGCCAGAGAACTGCAGGTGTAGGCTTACAGGGGTACCAACCCTACAGTATCGTCAGCATAGCAAAGGTTGTTGATGCGCCTTCCACCACGCTTCAGTTGTCTTCATACAGTCCTGCTTCTCTGATGATTTGTTCTGCGTATACATTAAACAGGTAGGTGGAAAATATGCAGCTTTGCCATATACCTTTTGCTAATTTTAAACCATTCTATTTCCCCTTGCCCTTTAAACTGTTGCTTTTTGATCAGTGTAAAGGTTGTGCAAGAGAACTATCAGGTATTCTGGTATGCCCATGCTTCTTAATGTGGCCCAGAAAGCCTTGCTGTAGTCAATAAAACACATATAAATATCCTTTTGGTATTCTTTCGCCTTTTCAATGATCCATCTCACATTCGCGATGATGTCTTATTCCTCGCCCTTTCCTCAACCCTGCTTGCACTTCAGGCAATTCTTGTTACAGATATGGTTGTGGTCTCTGCTGAATGATCCTGAGTAGAATCTTGCTGGCATGTGGGATCAGAGAGATTGTGCGATAATTTCCACAGTTAGTTGGATCACATATCTTCAGTTTTGATATAAACACAGATCTTTTCCAGTCAGTTGGCCATGATGTGGTCTTCCAAATTTCATGGCAGAACCATGTAAGGATGGTAACAGCTGCATCCAATTGCTGTAATACTTCTGTGGGAATGCCATCAATGCCCTGTGCTTTGTTCTTTGATAATGCTTTCAATGGTTATGGTTATGGTAATTTTATTTGATAAACCGCCTTTCTGAAACAAGCAAAGCGGTGTACAATATACAATTTAAGGAAGAGGCTTGAAGCCATAGAAATGGAAAGGAAATTACAATGTTTTTATGAGAAAAGAGAAAGGAGAAAAGACAAGACAAGACAGGAAGGGGATACACACAAAAAGGGATAAGATCTAAGGCAGGTCACACAAGGGGGAGGGAAGGCCAAATGCTATGGAGAAGAGGTGAGTTTTTAGGTCTTTCTTGAAAGTGTTGTGATTGGGTTCGAGGCGGAGGGATGAGGGAAGTGAATTCCACAGGGCAGGTCCTACAAAAAAGAAAGCAGAGGATCGTGTAAATTGCAGATGGGCAAGGGAGGGTGAAGGGAGAGTGAGGCGATTAAGATGGAAAGAACGGGGTGTATGCCTGGGGGAGTGAAAGGATATGAGATCGGCTAAGTATTGTGGAGTATTGGTATGAAGGATGCTGTGCACTAGAGAAAGCAATTTGTATTGGGCGCGGAAGGGGACAGGTAGCCAGTGAAGGTGGAGGAATAGAGGTGTTATATGGTCCCGGACAGAGGAGTGAGTAAGAAGACGGGCAGCAGTGTTTTGGATCCTCTGGAGGCGGGCAAGCTGGGATTTAGGGAGGCCTATGAGAACTGAGTTAGAGAAATCCACCCGTGACATGACTAGTAACAGAAGCAAAGTAGTGAGGGCTGCTGGGGAGAGGAAGGGACGTATTGCTCGAATTTGGCGGAGGAAAAAGAAGGAAGTTTTAGTAAGGTGAGAAACGTGAGCTTTAAAAGAAAGATCTGAATCGAAATGCACTCCAAGATACCGAAAGGTAGAGACTAAGGGGACAGGGGTGCCGGAGAAGAAAGAAGGTGCTAGCGAAGGAGGTGGGTTGCCATGAGAAAACCAAATTGCGATAGTTTTGGTGAGATTGAGGTGAAGGCAATTTTGTGTCAACCAGGAAGCTACTGCGGTGAGGCAAGAGTTTAATGGGGAAAGATCTGTACAGGAGGGGGAAGTGTGGTGAAGGAGGACGATATCATCGGCATAGTAGAATGCCGATATTCCGGACTGCTGAATTAACAGAGCAAGGGGGGCCAGGAAAAGATTAAAGAGCAGAGGTGCTAAGACTGAACCTTGGGGGACGCCACAGGTGAGCGGGAATGGGTCAGAGGAGGGGGTTGAAGGGGAAGAGGAGAGGACAGTGCAAGACCGGGAGGAGAGAAAGGAGTGAAACCAGCGATAGACAACACTACAAAGACCCGCGTCCCGTAGGCGAAGAAGGAGAAGAGAGTGGTCCACTAAGTCGAATGCAGCAGATAGATCGAGTGCAACAGCCACTGAGATATCCCCGTGTTCATGGGCAACATGCAATGCGTTGGTGAAGGCGAGTAAGACGGTTTGGATACTGGTTTGGATACAATACTGCTTCAATGTCTTCTTTCATCAGCAACGGTTTCTGATCATAAAGTGTAGGTTGAAAAGGCTGTTGGTCTACTTGATCTATATCAGGGATCTCAAACACGCGCCCGCGAGAGAACTTTGTGCGGCCCGCGACGGAGAGGAAACAAAAAAAAAAAACCCTGGCTTCTGCTGCTGCGGCAGCGGCAGAATCAGCTGTCCCGCGGCACCTTCCCGTCTGCCCGGCAGAGCCCTCAGTCAGCTCCATCAGTGGCGGGCTTTTCAAGCCACGAAGAGAGTATTTCCCTCTCATGCGGCTCTGTTAAGCCTGCCGGGGCTGAAGGAATTCCCATCAGCCCCGGCAGGCTTAACAGAGCTGCGCGAGAGTGAAATACACTCTTCGCGGGCGGCCCTGAAAGCTGCCGCTGATGGAGCTGAGCTGAGGGCTCTTCTGGCAGACGGGCAGGGGCCGCGAGACAGCTGATTCTGCCGCTGCCACGGCGGCAGCAGCAGAAGCCAGGTTTTTTTTTTAATTTACCTGGGCTGATGGGGGGGAGGGGAGTTAGGACTGGTAATGGGCTATGGGGGGGCTAAGATTGAAAATGGGGTGATGGGAGGGTTAGGACTGGAAGTGGGCTGTTGGGGGGCTAAGATTGAAAATGGGGTGATGGGAGGGTTAGGACTGGAAGTGGGCTGTTGGGGGGCTTAGGACTGGTAATGGGCTATGGGGGGGCTAGAACTGGTAATGCACTGGGGGTTGCTAGGACTGGAAATGGGCTGAGTAGAAGGGGGGGCTTGAACTGCAAATAGCTGATGTGGACGGGGTTTTGGAATGGGGCTGAGTGGAAGGGGGGCTTGAACTGCAAATAGCTGATGGGGAGGGGGGCTTGGAATGGAAATGGTCTGTGAGGGGAGGGAGCTAGGACTGGAAATGGGCTGATGGTGGGACTAGAAGGGAGCGGATGCTGGGTGGGGCTGGAACTAGAACGGAGCTGATGTTGGGGGAGGATTAGAATGAGATGGGGCTAGGAGAGTGAAATGGAGAGGGAAAAATATTTTGTGTGGGAGGGAAGAAAAATCTACAATTGGCCCGGTATTGGGAGAGTAAGTGGGGATTGAGGATGGAGGGGTAAATTTGAGTGGATGAAATAGGAATGAGGAAAGAGTAAAAGGAGAAAGATTAGTATGTTAAAGCAGATGTAGAAAGAGAATGGAAAAAAACTAGAAGAGAGAAGAAAGGACAAATGGACAGCAGACGATGGAGAGTTAGCAGAAGACACGAAGAAACCAGAAGAAAGTGGCTGGAACAATTGCAACTGAAAAAATGCACAAAAGGTAGAAAAATATCTCTTTATTTTGAATTTATTAACTGGAATATGTCAGCTCTGGGAAATGTGCATCATTAACGTCTGCGTTTTGTATGGTAATATTATGCAAATATTTATGCAAATGAGGCCCCGCGTCTTATGCGGCCCGCGGGTTACTTTACAAGTCCTCATTTGGCCCTCAAAGCAATTTGAGTTTGAGATCTATATGGTATAATGACTCTGTGTATTCTTTCCACCTTTTCTTGATCTTCTCAGTATCATTCAACATGGATCCTTGAGCATCTTGTAGCATTCCAATTCGAGGTTGGAATTTTCTCTCTAACTCTCATAGCTTTAGGAAACCCAATCTTGTTCTTCCTCTAATAGTTTATGATTCTTTTTCCTTGCATGCCTCATTATAGTATTTCTCCTTGTCTCATTTTGCTGTATGTTGGAAATCTCTGAGTTCTGTGATTCTTTCTCCTCTGGCTTTAGCTGCTCTGCTTTTCTGGGCAGTTTTCAGAGTTTCTTCGGTCAACCATTTTGGCTATTTTTGTTTTTTCACTTTTTGTAGAGAGTTTTTACTTTCTATGAGCACGACTTTCTTCATGTCATCCCATAACTCTTCTGATGCTCTGTTATTTGTATCCAAAATAGAAAATCAATTTTGCAGGCAGTCTTTAAATTCTGGTGGTATATTCTCAAGGTCATATTTTGCTACATTCATGAGTGGCTTGGTTTTTTTCAGCTTTAGTTTGAGTTTGCACACTAGCAGTTGTTGATCTGTACCACAGTCAGCTCCAGGTTTTTTCTTTGTAGATGTTATTGAGCTTTTCCAACTTTGACTTCCACCAATGTAGTCAATTTGATTTTTGTACAATCCAGTGGGTGAAGTCCATGTGTACAGTCATCACTTGTGTTGCTGTAAGAAGGTGTTTGAGATGAATAGTGTTGGTCTTCTAGAATTCTATCAGTCTTTTCTCCAACTTCATTTCTGTTGCCAAGTCCATATTTCCCAACCACTTTGCTGCTTTCTTTGTCAACTTTTGCTTTCCAGTCACTCATGACTATCAGGATATCCTGTTTGCATGATCTATGAATTTCAGTTTGTACTTGTTCATAGAACCTCTTCTGCAGCTGTTTTTGCAGCATATACCTGATTATTAGTTATGTTGATGAGCATTCCTCGTAGACGAAAGAAATTAAGCATTCACTGATTACATTGTATTTCATTACATTTCTTGCAAGTTTCTTCTTAATTATAAATGGAATACCATTTCGTCTTTGTCTTTCGTTTCCAGCATAGTATACCATGTGATTATCGGATGCAAAATGCCCGATGCCAGTCCATTTCAGTTCGCTGACACCCAACAGACTGAGTTGTACACGTTCCATTTCATTCTTGACTACCATCAACTTCCCCTGATTCATGCTTTGTACGTTCCATGTCCCTATATGTAAGGCATCTTCACAGCTTCTGACTCATTTTATGTGCAGCTACATCAGCATTCAGATGTCCCGATCCAACCACATCATAAATGCTGGCTTTACTCTGAAATGTCTTCAGCTCATCCCCAGTAGCTAGTTGATTGCCTTCCCTGAGGGTCTCATCTTCCAACACTATAGTGCCATTTGTTTTGTTGTGACTATCCATTGGATTTTTGTGGCAAGATACAGAGGTAGATTGCCAGGCCTTTCTTCCATGCAGGTAATGATAGTGTTGTTGCTGTTATCATAGGAATGTGATCCTCCACTGCCAACACCATCCCATTCTGCTGCTGCCCAGATGGGTGGTATGTCTTAGTATGGCACTTTAGTCTGAGACCTGTCCATTTTGGGAGACCCTGCCAGTAGTTAAGCTATCAATACTTAGCTCTCAGCACCACTGATGCACACAAACCCTCACAGCACGACAAACTGCAAACTAAGAGAGGGCTTTATTCCATTCTTTGACTAAGCTGTCCAAAGTTAACATCATCCATACGGAATACTCCATACACTAAATTTTCTTGGAAGCTTATTAACATTGTAAGTCTTCCCCCCCATTTTGCCCACCTCATTCTCTGTCCACAACTCAGAAATATATAAGATGCATGTTTATACTGACATTTTTCAGTGGCATTAGTGCAGGCCCACAACTTTATTACAGTGTTTATAACAAAAACCCACAGTTGTACCCAAGCCAAACAATATTATGATGCCCATCATGGGATCAGATATGTTAGTCTTCCTTCTTGCCCTCTTCTCTCAGCTACCCGTTTCATTCTTGTGACTTTCCTGATGATTCTTCCTGCCTTTCGGTGTGACCCTCCCCCACCATAACCATGTCACCTTTCTCACTGTACACCACTGGTTCAGAACAGATCAGACACCTCCTGACTACACCCCTCCAAGTACCTCATAGTCCCACATGTATGGTCTGCTACTCACCAGTAGTACCTACTCCATTATTGGGTTTGGCACCCTGCCACAGTCGGCGAACAGTACCTGTATTTGTTCCCTGATTCTCTCTCCCTAGTTGTGATTCTGTCCCCATGCCAGTTGCTCCCTACTAATCATCATTAAAGATATCAATCACATTGGACAAGTGGACTTCATTCATCTTGCGTAGCCAGAATCAATCCACTAAGGAGGCCTTTGAGAGAAGGCTTTTGAGCCAAAAGGAATATGGTTGTTTTTTTTGACCCACTACATCCAAAGGCCCCAGTTCTATATATATTACCAACGATACACAAAGATCTCTAGAACCTTCCCCTCCCCCCACCAGCAGACCAATTGTTTTGGCCAGGGGTTCTTTACTTGAACCGTTATCGACTTATGTTGATTTGTATTTGAGACCAGTGGCTCCTATCATTCCTCAACCACAGGACTACTCAAACTATTTACAATCAAAGATGATTAAGACCAACACAAACATAAGAGTCAGCAACCTCTTCGTATCGCCTGAAGCACTCCAAGCAACACCATTATGCAATTTCACCATGGTATCTAATAAAGAGGTTGAGGACATCATAGCCTTTATCAACCCCAGCACTGCACCCAACGACCCTGCCTAGCAAGCTGGATCAGGGAACTTCGACACGATCTAAGCCAAATCCTGAGCAAAATTCTGAACCAGTCCTTTTTAACTGGTTCGTTCCCGCAGAGCCTAAAACACACCTCAATCAGGCCGCTACTGAAAAACAGCAGACTAGACTCATCCAAAGTGGAATCGTTTAGACCAATCTCGGGCATCCCCCTGCTTGCCAAGATCATCGAAAAAGCTGCTCAACAACAAATCCAGCATCATATCGATACTGAAGCACCGCTAGATCCTTCCCAACACGGCTTCAGGGAAGCACACGGAGTTGACACCGTCCTTACAACCCTCTTCAACGACTTGGTCACAGGAATAAACAACACACAACAAGGATTCGTCCTCATCTTTCTGGACATCTCTGCTGCCTTTGACTCTGTGAACCATGATATACTCTTAGAACGCCTAAAAGAAAAGGGGATTCAAAGCACGGCACTAGAATGGTGCAAATCCTACCTATCCAATAGGTGGCAACAAGTCAAGGCAGGCCACACATCCTCAGAACCATTTCTGCAGACACAGGGGTGCCTCAAGGTTCGTCCTTATCGGCACTGATGTTTAATATCTATATGCAGCCGATATGTGACTTGATCCGATCCTTCAACGTACAATGCCTTGCTTATGCAGACGACATCCTCCTTTACATGCCGTTCACAATTGACCAACCAGTGCTCTCCCCAATAATAAGATGCTTCGAAGCTGTAGCTGACTGGCTGTTGACACAAAATCTACGGATCAATCATGACAAAACTGATGTTCTATTTGTCACGAGGAACCGGAAGTTCATACCTCCCCCATCACTACAGGCCAACAATGCAGAGTTGAAATCCAAATCCACTATCCGTTATCTAGGCATCACGCTCGATCAGCACCTTGATATGACAACACATGTAAAAAACGTCACAAAGGCAATATATCATAAGATCAGAACGCTGCGTCACCTTCGCCCCCTACTGGATTTTACCGACTACCGGACAACCTTCCAGGCATTAGTCCTCCCACATCTGGACTTCACTAACATCATCCTCCACGGACTCTCACAATCAACATTAAATCCGCTCCGCCTAGCTATGAACGCAGCTGCAAGAGTCCTTTCTGGATCATCAAGATCTGACCACATAGCGCCAATCATGAAAGAACTGCATTGGCTACCCATTACATGCCAGACTCCAATACAAGTCAATAGTCCTTACATTCAAAGCCCTAAATAACCACCCCTCTACGCCAATCAGCAAGCTAATCCACAGTACCCCGGAAAATAGAAACAGGAGACCTACAACAATGAACACCTTAATAGTCCCCAAGATGACGACAAAATGCACAAAGACAACCTCCAACAGGGCCTTCTCCATATTTGCTCCTTTAAACTGGAATGCCCTTCCCCATGAAATCCGAGGCATCAAAAGTCTAGCCCCATTCAGAAAAGCCTTGAAACACCACCTGTTCACAAAATTCTACCCGGAAACAATCCGAGGTAAACACTCAATCAGCAACCTACCCGCATGTCCCAGCCACCCTAACACAAACAGAAAATGGTTAGCCTACACATAAGTCCCACCGCTAACCATCACACGTGTACTGTCCACCCACAAATGCACATGTAACAACTAGATGAGTTAGAGAAGTGTACATAGTATAAAGTTAGCTTGTAAATAGTTTTCCCGGTTTTCTCCATGTTTAATATCCTGTTTCACTGTAAACTCAATGTTGCCTGTATGCATTGTAGTATGTTTTTGTTCGATGTACACCGCACTGATTATAATAGCGCGGTATAGAAGAAATGTTAAATAAATTCCATTATATATTCAGGTCACTACTCATTTTTTGACATTGTTATCGGACTATTTATTTATTTATTTATTTACTATGAAATGAGTCATGAATTAGAGGCTGTTCTTGCCACCATGAATGTCTCTTCTCTGTATACTCAAATACCCCAATGTGGCACTCTGGACACTATTCATGACGCCCTGGACAATAGACCACGGGGGTAGTGTTCCCACGACTTTTATCATCAGTCTCACCTGGATTGCCCTGACGGAAATTTTTTTTATGTTTAATAGTGAATTATTCAAACAGATCTCTGGGGTAGCAATGGTGCCACAATGGCCCCTTCTATGGCCAATTTGTATATGGCCCAGTATGAGAGGGACTGGATTCAGAATTCTCCCTTCCAAGAATGTATAGACCTTTAGTTGCACTACATTGACGATATGTTCATGATTCGATGAGGCATGGAGGAAGATCTGTTTGTTTCACAGGCGGATCAACATCTGTGAGGAGCACATGCAGTTTTCTTTTGGAGTACAACCGCAGGAGACATTCATATTTGGATGTGGATGTTGAAATCCGTGAGGGACAAGTCAGGACTAAGGTATATCGAAAAACCAATGAATTACAATAATCTGTTGCATTTTTCCAGTGCCCATCCAGGAATGATCAGGCAAGGACTGCTGTTTTCACAATTTTTAGGACATCGAAGGATTTGTTCTGATATTGAGGACTTTCGCGTGCAGTCGCAAACTTTGGCTGCACAGCTCCAGGATCATGAGTATCCCCACAATATTATTCAATCTACCTAGAAAAGGGCGCTGTGGGTGAACAGGGACTTGATGTTTATGCAGAAGGACAAGAGAGGATATGTGAGAAAATCAGAACATAGGGAGCAGTATGGGGATGAGTGGATTTTGTATTTCATTATCTTAGAGAACATAAACATTTGTTACAACTATTGCCTGGTCTTGAAGATAGTAGAATCTGACTGGTACCAATAAGGGATAAGAGTTTGAAGGAAATAGTCCTGCTGATATCTCCTGAAGAGATTTGATCTTCACTATGGATGTTAGGTGGGGGACATACAAAATGTGGATATTGTCAAATCTGTTTTATAACTTGAGAAACACATGACTTTAGCAGTGAGCCTGTTTAGTGTTTACCAATTACGTTGGGTTACTTCGTATTCATCTGTTTTTGTAGTATATTGTATTAAGTTGTGGCAGGATGCACATAGAGAAAACCACCAGACCTTTTAGGGTGCGGATGGGGGTAAACAAAATTGTTAAATATTGTTTGGAAGCAGGACATGAGTTGGAGGATCTGCATTTTTTTGTGTAAACCACATTCCAAGGCACCCAAGGAGTGGCGATAGGGATAGACAGCTAATACTTTGTGAACAGAGGTGAATTTTCCACCTCGGTGCAGTGGAGCTGAATGGTTTAAATGGTCAGATTGATGCATGTGATTTTGTTGTGATAGGGTGGGTGGCTGCAGATTATATATATATGAAATCTTGTGTGATAAGCACGGGTAAGATTTGATTATTGTGTTGAGTGCATTGGAGATTTTGCACTGTGAGAGGATGAAGACTTGCCACGTGCATTTTTTGCTGTACATTATAGAGAGTGTTTCATGAATGAGCTTGGTTGTGTGCGCATTTGCATGAATGGGTGAACGTGTGTGAATTCGCATTGGCCCATTCTTGATTGGTTGTCTGTGAGTGATTTTTTTCTTTTTATAGGTGCATGTGCCGCATGGCCTCGGTTTAGTGATTGAGTTTCACTACAGCGAGCAAAGTGAATGTAAGTGTAGTTGTGAGGATGGTCGTATGATTGGTCTTTTGTGTGTTTTGATTCTACATATGAGTGGGGTGTTTGGATGGTTATGGGTTTTCATTGCGATGAGTGGAATGTGGGACAGTTGCACAGTCCCAAAACAGTCTTACTTAGCTCCTCCTGCGTTTTAAATAAAAAATCCAGTCACAAGATGGACATATCTTCACCTAATATAAATTAAGGGCTCACAAACTAGAAACAGAAATATGCAAGAAAAAAGTCAAAATGGAAACCTCAAGAAATCAGACCGAGCAGTGCAATACTAGAGAGAAACAGAAAAGCATTTCTGCCTATACTAAGGCAGGGTTGTAAGAAGTGAATATTCCTGAAGATAATCTATGCCAGTCTCTTAAAAACGGAAAATATTTTTTTTCTATTTTTGTTGTCTGAATATTTTATTGTTTTAATTGAGTTGATCCTATTCTCTTTCAAGCTTCTCCCAAGTTCTTTTAAAGAGAGTCTCTCCCATTTTTTCTCTCTTCTCCTGTTTTCTCTTCTGCACAGTTTACTATCCCTGTTTTACCACCTCCCCGACCACTTTCACCCACTTCAGAGATCCATGTTTTAGCTGCTTCTTACCCTTTTCCTAATCCTGTCATTCGCACCACTTCTCAACGCTTCTTCACCCTTTAGCACCCTTCTTTTACCATCTTGTGCCCTAAGGCGTACTCTCAGCCCATCTAACATAGTATACACACCCTTAAATACTCGCCTAATTGCAAAGTCCCTACTGTTCAGTCAAATCCGTGCTTAGTCTCCACATCCCTACTCTTCTTTTTTCCTAAGTCCCCTGCTCTGTCCTCCTTTTCACACGTTATCTTTCTCGAAGTCACTGGTCATCGCCAGTCACAAACTACCTGCTCTTCCCTCCCACCAAGACCCTGCTGTCCCCCCACCTCATTTTCAGTCTCCAGTTCTGTAGTCCCATTGTTCCCCTGTTTTCCCTCCTTTTACCCAAACTGAGTCTTCCTTCTCCTTGACGTCCCTAAGACTTGGACTATGCATTACAATATATGATTATGCATATATGATATACTTTATTTTTAATGTCTGTATATAATATTTATTATTTTACTGTGCTTTGATGTTATGTCGAAAAGTGGTGTATCAACTTTTTATGCATGCACCTTACTGTCTGATAGTATTGTGTGTGCTATATACAATGCCCAGATGTGCAACACTGGATGGTATATTTAAATTTTAATACATGAAATTAAATAAACAGCAAATAAGAAACAATCATGCTATCAAATAATGGGTATGGAACTAAATATTACCCCAGGGTAAGACAAGTTGTGCATCAGGCCGAACTTGCTTGGTTCCTTCTGCAGTACTACAGCAAGCGGTAACACTGCCAGAAGCAGCAGAAACAGAAATTGGACTGTGACTTGTCCATTCCCAAAGGGCCGGTGAAGTTTTCTGCACGCTGTAGCTCTTTTGGGATTTTAGCACTTTACGCTTTAAGCCCAGTTTTGGATCAGGGTGGTGATCTCTTCTTCCGTTCCACTAATGGAAGGTTATCCATGAAGGACAGTATATCCAATTTTACTAAACATAAACATAACACTTCCAAACGACTGTTAAGGGGTATTAAATCTGGATTCTTGGGCTCAGTGTAGAAAGCTAGTTGGATGTCATTGGCAGAGTAGTATCCTGAGATCCTGGGGCCAAGGGGCTGAGGTAAATATGGAATAATGTGGGGCTAGCAAGGAGCCTTGTGGGACCCCACAATGGAGAGAATGAAATGATCTATCTGAGAAGATATGAGGAAAACCAGGTTAAAACCTGATCATGAAGTCCAATGTCAGAAAGCCGCTGAAGCTGTAGAGAGTGGTTAACAACATGGAATGCCACGGTGAGGTCCAGAGGGACTATAATTTATTTATTTATCCATTTTTATATACCGCTCTATGCTGAGGTCAGAGCCGTTTACAGGTAACAATAATTGGTTGTACAGTTACATAAGAATACATTAGAAAGTGGTTCAACAGGGAGAGGACTATTAACAGGAGGGATTTCCAGGATAGTTGGAGAATCAGGCATACAGGTTAACTCAATAGCAATATGGGTCTCTGCTGTCAATTGCGTGGCCGGTTTGTTCATTTGTGATCTTGGAGGGGGACTATTTTACGGTTCCAAAGTGCTGCTTGAATAGGTACATTTTTAGCACCTTGCAAAAGCTTGCAAGGTCTTTGCTAGCAAGAATCTTTTCTGGGAGTATATTCTAGAGGCTCGGTGCATATTGGCTTGGGTGCGGGCTGCTTAGCTGCTTCTTGCTCTTGTGAATGGGACACTGAATTTGTTCCAAGTGCAGTGTCTCCTTGATCTGTTATTGGGTGCCTTATGGAAGATGGATTGGAGATGGTATGAGGATAAGTTGTGTGCTATTTTCAATGACCTTGTATTTAATGTGGCTCATTAGTAACCAATGCAATTGTCTTAGGAAGAGTGTTACGTGCTCGGTTAAGCTGCCAACGTTGTCACCCAGGGCCCTGAATATCAGTCTTTAATGATATGCAGTTATCAGCACATCCTTTTAAGCTGGCATTTAAGGCTCAGATTTATGTCATTGGTGTTTCCTGTTCCTGCACTGATTGTCCTGTCCCCTTCCCCTCTCCTCCTCTCTCTGCTTTGTCATGGCTGTGCTGAAAAATAGCCAGAGCCTGGGAGTAATCAGCTGTTCAAAGACCCATCGGATGGGGCACTCCCCCTGCCCCCTTCTGAAAATCACACTGGCCCCGGCAAAAAAGTTTATTCACCTCGATCTATATGTCTTCCAATGTGAATTTTGCTGAACTCTGTTGAGGATAGAGATGATGGGTCTGGCATATTGGATTCATCAAGAGAGAGAGAGGAAAAACTATTGATGATGTCTTTCTTATAGTAGGAAACAGTCCTGAATTTAAGTACAGGCAACATAGGCAAGTGCTTAAGGTACCAAGTATTCAAAGCAAAAGGAGCCTTCTCTTTAGGCCACTCGCCGGTGCCACTTCAAAGAGGTATCACCATGGTACCCTGGCATAACACCCCCACTCCTGCTTTCCAGTCTCTAGGGTGTCTCCCTCCCCCCCCCCCTTGGCTTTCTGAACTACAAGGACGGATCCATACCCTCACCTTCCAGTCGTGCCTATGGGTGCTGAAATCATAAATTTGGTCCTAGTAGGAAGCACAGAATACGGTAGGGCAGTTCCTTTTAAACTCATGGTTTCTATCTTTTGGGGTCCCCACAGATCTCTCGTTATACCAGTCTTATTTAACATCTACCTTAAGCCACTTAGTAGGATTATTAAGCAATGTGAAATCAACTACCATATTTTTGTTGCTGATATTCAGTTTTTCACTAGGGAGCAATCCCAACAAGATTTTGCATATGGTAAATGGGCTGTCTACAGAGCTGGCACTATCATTAGGTGAACTAGGTGGGTGCCTAAAGCACCAGCATCCCAAGGATACCCCTTTGTAGCCACTGCCGCCCTTCTCTGGGACCTATAGAAGCGACACAGTGCTTATTTAACCTTACCGGCACTGCGTCATGGTTCCCAGCATGTATGAGCAGCTGCTTCCACCCCTTCGGATGTAGACTTCCAGCTTGCATAAACCCCGGTGAGTTTCATTGCAGGCCTCTATCTTGACGAGCAAGAGAGAGGCCACACTGCTTGGCTCTAGATTCCATATAACATAGTACACACGATCAATCTGGGACCCCTAGGATCATCATGTCCCGATGGGCCCATAACTTGCGCAGAAGGCAGCTCACCCAGGGTCAGGGAGAAAGCCACACAGTCTCCTTCCCCTAGGCCACTCTTAAGACAGGACCCGCCAACCCTGCCATCTGCAGAATCTCCCCATGTCTGAAATAGTTCCCCAACTGACATTTGCCGTAGTGGCCAATAAATGGAATACTGGAAGGCCTTGTCCTCACACTGAGATTACACTTGGAAGGCTGCGCTCTCACTTTGTCTGGATAATGGAGTTCTGATACAGAGAGCCAGACTGCATGCTAATGAAGCGTGGATGTATACTGCAGCTAGGGCATTCAGATACTCTTCCACTCAACAGTCCAACTATACAGATGTGAGAACCGCTCCAGATCCATGAGTTGTCCTGCAGTAGAAAACATGTATGCCTGTCAGGGCTGTGTTGGAGAGCACAGAGCCTACTGCTTCCACTAAAGGAGACATGAGCTTCCCCAGGGTCCAACTGATCACTCTGGCCTCCATAAAGAAAATTCCCCAGGATCCCCTGAGGGGACAGAGTCCCTGGGCCAACTGGATTAGGTCTCACACCTCCAGCCCCTTCTGGCTGGTAGTCAAGCTGATGAGCATCTCTATGTACTTCCCACAGCAACCTGGCCATGATGTGGAACTGCTATCGCTACTTCAACTGCTCCTTAATTTCCCAGGGGAGAGGAAGGGCATGGTTGAATGACAGGGAATATGAAGACCAGAAGATTAGGCAGTGCCACTGAATCTAGTGCATATGCACTCTATATGAAGATCCAGCCCCAAAGTCGGTGCTCTGTACCGAAGGGTTGGAGGAGACTCAAACCAGACAAGATGACCGGGAATCACATGCTCTGAGTTGGCTGAGGCTTGAGTGTACCCTCCGTTGTTAGAAACATTAACTCAAGAGAATAGGAACAGATTCCATGGTGCAACCGCACCTTGAATATTGTGTGCAGTTCTGGTCGCCGTATCTTAAATAGGATATAGCGTTATTAGAAAAGGTTCAGAGAAGAGCCACCAAAATGGTAAAGGGGATGGAAGGATACCCTATGAAGAAAGGCTAAAAAGGTTAGGGCTCTTTAACCTGGAAAAGAGACGGCTGAGGGGAGATATGATAGAAGTCTATAAATTAATGAACGGAGTGGGACGGGTAAATGTAGATCAATAGTTTACCCTGTAGCTTCATTGCATGTCCCCTAGTCTTTCTATATTCTGATAACGTAAACAATTTAAGACTAATAAAAGAAAATATTTTTTTCACTCAACGTGTAATCAAACTCTGGAATTTGTTACCGGAGGATGTAGTAAAGGCTGTTAGTGTAGTTGGGTTTAAAAAAGGTTCGGACAAGTTCCTGGAGGAAAGGTCCATAAACCATTATTAAAAAGGGACCCAGGATATCACTGCTTGACCCAATACAAGGATTGTGGAACCTGTGTCTTTTGGGGAAACTGCTAGGTACATTTGACCTAGATTGGCCACTATTGGAAACAGGATACTGGGCTTGATGGACCTTGGTCTGACTCAGTATGGCATATCTTATGTTCTTATGATTCCCAGGAACTCAAAATCATGAGAGAGAATCAAGCTTTTTTTTAGGAGAGCCTATTCCAAATTCCAACCTTTCCAGGCAGAGCTCCCCTGGCCTATGTTATCTTTGGGCTACCCCAAAAGACACCAACCGGATTAATGTGAAATCCAGGCACCATCTGCATGCATAGAGGTGCTGCTTACCACCCTATCACCTTGGTAAAGGTATGGGGAGCCACATCAAGGTTCAAGGTGAGGTCCAGACTTGAAAAGGCAGACTAGAACACAGATGCGAAGAAATAGCTAATGTTGTTTACCATGGAAAAGCACCACCATATGGTCTTTATCTGCCATCATTTTTCTATGTTTCTATGACAAATGCCCTGGCAAGATCTAGGACAGACCTGAAGGGCCTCAAACAAAGATGAGATGCACTGGTTCTAGGCCATGGACATGCCTGAAGGAACGTCCCTTCGTGGATCCGCATGTATCGGAGATAACACCTCCGGCCCTACCACAGAGGGGATGGTTGAAACAACTTATCACTGCCAAAGGCTCCAGGGTGCATCCACAAACACCTGTCCTCCCACCTGAGTGGAGAGCCTTCAGGAGACTTTCCTGGGGAGACCTTGCAAGCACGGCGGTGCTATAGCGACAATATTAAGCTCCCTATCTGGATAGTTAACCCGGATAAAGTTAAGACAGTCTTTTGGCTGGCCTAATTTTATCTGGCTAGTTATATGGTTGGACTGAATATCACTACTAACTGGATAACCCAGAACTCCATCGAAGCTGCATCTATGGACCACTCCAGCACTTTCTGGATAGTGCTGAGGCAGTCAGAGGAAACATTTAGTGCCGCTGTCTGGATATTGCTATTGAATATCTCACTGGCCAGCACTCATCCTGTTACTAAACAAATAAATGCCTTTGAATATCGGCCCCTATATGTTTTGTTGATTTTTGTGTTGATTGCATGTACTGTTGTAATCTGCTGAGAGAGGGTTTTGCTTGGATTAGCAGTAAACCAAACTTCTCCATAAATAAATATCGAAGATTGCCCATCCCTTCTGCGGGTAAACGTATGTATTGATGGTTCTTTGAGTTGTTTCAGGACCTGTTGTTTTGCTTTGATTGCAGCTACTGACCGCCTTATGATTGAGCCAGCCTTTCACAAACCTTAAATCTTATGAGATACCCCAGTCTAACATTCCATGACAAAATTAAGGGGCATGCTTACTAACGGTTAACATGCATTAAGTAAAGCTAACATGCTTAAAGTGGAGCCAGTGCCTATTCACTTCTATGGGCCTTTGCAGCACTTAATGAGCGTTAACTTTACTTAGCGTGCGTTACCCTTTAGTAAACATGCTCCTGAGAGTCAAACACATGACTTAAGAACAAAAGCAATATACTCGGTCTCTGCAAAGTTTCTGCTAGAGATACTGAAACCTATCTGCATTCCCCTTCCCCAAAAACTTCCCTTTCTCAGGTGTGAATGCAAGGCCAGGACTATTCCGTCCCTCGTTCTGTGCTGCAGAATTTGCATTTATCTGCTCTTCCGTTTTTGCTATGCTTGCACAATGTTTTCTTGTCTGTACTCTGCTGTTCTTCCTGCTGCATTTTCAGTCTCCCATCTTTAGAGCTCCATGGGCGGCTGGGGATGTTGTCAAGGCAGTTTTATTGAGTGGGGCTGATGCCAAGATGGTTGAAGTCAGAGTCCTTGGCTTGCAAGTTTAGAAGAAATACAGGTGCAAGGTGATTGCTGCAATGGTTGGGTGGCATAAGTCTAGTTTGGCCACTTAGTTTGGAGGAACGAAATCATTGGTTGATCCAGTCCCCATGCACTGGTGCCTTCCCCTTCTCTGGAAAAGCCTTGATTGAACCCCACCTCCATTATCCTCAAGCTGACTCCTAGCATCTCATCCTCTCATGGTGAGTCTCCTCCTGCCACGCTGCTCCTTCCTGTGTGTGTCCAGTGGTCCAGCGGTGCCTTGTGACTTTCAAACATAAGGCACATTAGACAGTGCAGCAATGGATCTACATGATAGAACACATCACATATGTCTGATGCTGCTTCTCTAACTCTGTTCTGGATGTGGCTCCCGTGTTTGCCGACACGCCGTGGCAGAGAGCGTGGCAAGCGGAGCAGTATGCGGACATTGTTCTGTCTCTGCCACACCTGCACCACTGAACCCAGAAGTTCCTAGCACTCTTCCTCTGGACTTCAGAAATCCCTTCAGCAAGGGCGGGTGTTCATGTCAGTTACTTCTGGTGCCCTCCTTACTCCCCCTAAGTAGGCCTATGGCCTGGGGATATAAACAAACAAAAATATCCCTAGGCTATGTGAATGAGAGTCCACAGTGCCAGATCCCAGCCCGGTTCCAACTGAGATAGACAGCTAAAGGAGCAGAAGAGAGCTGCCCTCCCCCCCCCCCCCTTCATCTTTAGGTTTATATTTATTTTTAGCTTTTACATACCTTTTTTAAGCAGTTTTATTTGTACACCATTTTAATTTGTCCTATACAATTGTGCCTTGCCTTGCAGTACTTGCGAAAGGAGGATGATCAAATCCAATAAACATAAACATCTCTCTTTAACAATTTCTGTGTCAGATTTTGATCTACACAATGTTAGCTGAAGTTCCTCTGCGCATTCTCTGCTATATTTGTGTACCAGCTCTTCTTGTTGTGTTGCACATCCGATTACAGGATTGAACTTCACTCTTACGGCAGGATATGATGGATATGAGCTCTACAGTGTGTGAGCTCTCTTCGGTGCCCTCGTTCTATGTACTGTAATCAATCTCTGTTCTCTCTGAGGTAACAGCTCTTGCAGAAATGTGTGTATGTGTGTGCCTATGCTTGTCTATGTCTGTCTGTCGAGGGCTGGGCTCTTATTCACATGGGTGAGTCAGGTTTGTGTAAAACACCATTTTTTTTTGTCAGCAGTGAGTCAGGTGGAGCAATCAATATAAGCCACCTTGAGGGCAGGAGGAACAGAGACGGGAGATGCAAAGGAAGTGAGCAACGCAGCCAGCGTTTATACACAAGAAACTCGAGCAAGAATCCCAAGTGCTGGCCTTGACCTTTACAACTTTACAACTGCTGAGTTTTGAGCCACCTTTGAGGAAAACACCAAGTGCCAAGCAATGGCCTGGTGCCGGCTACTCTTCGCAGTGAGCTGCTGTTTGTACATCTGCCTGGCTGCTGTGAACTCCCAGAGAGAAGGTAAGAGAGAACCCAGGGGCATCCCCCACCTGCAGCCCTTAGAGAAGGGTTGCGAGGGGGGCGGTGAGAGGACTCCAAAACCGAATCCCCCCTTTGTTAGCTTAAACAACTTTCTGCTCAGAATCAAGCTAGAACCAAATGCTGGACGTTCATATGATCTAAATCCTCAAAGGACATTTTCATTCGTGTGTAGGGAAACCTCGGTTTCTGATCATAAATTGAAGCACAGTGCTTTGGATTTCCATAGCAGCTTTCAGCAGGCAGGATCCTGGGGCGCCTCACCCTATGATACTTCACAAACATGCAGCCACTTCTGGGGAAGGGATGCTGAGCTGAGACTGCAGCCTAGACAGAGGGAAAACTCCAAAAGTTGAGAAGGCAGAAGAAAATGCTCTTTGTATTACAGGGGAATTTGAATTTGCATATTATAGTTATCTAGTTTGTTAGGTTGAAAAACATTCAGAGATCCACTGACTCCAGCCGTCTCCTGATTAACTACCAGCTCTCTGCAGTAACCAGGGCACATGAAACCCCACTTCAAGCAGGTAACTGCAGCACTGAAGCAAATTCCTTCCCAGTTTAAAATATGACTGACACATGCTGGATTAACAACTTTCCAAGGCGCATGTTGGTGTTATAGCCACCAGTATCTTTCCCTCAAGAAACATTTCCAGTTTGCTTCTGCATTTATTTAATGTTGTAGCCATGACTACTACTTCTGGCAATTGTCCTTTGAAGTTGGTGAGAGCTGATCCCCTTGAATCTTAAAGAATGCTCCCTTGTAACCTTGTTTTATTTTCTTTCTTGATTTAAAGCATCAGACTCTAGTCACCAGATCATATGCTCTTCCCATTTCAGACTGTATTTTGCCATGTGCAGTCTGACCTCTTTTGATTGCTGTTGCTCAATCCTTGTGTCACTTTGGCTGTGAGATTCTTGTGCACAACAACGTTGGGTTTGATGAAACAATCTGCCGTCTCTTTTTTTTTTTTCCCACAAAGTAGTAAACGATTCTAAAAGGAATCACTTTTGGCAATTTCCCATTATCTGAAAGTCCGTAACGGTCTTTTAAAAATTAAAAGCGAAAAGGAAAAATATGTTTACTTGCTTGTTTTTTTCCACTCTTCCTATACATTCGGGGTTTTCTTCTATTAAATTTATTTGCTTTGTTTCTTTCTCCATTCCTCTGCGTCTTGCCATGTTATATCCTGCTGTAAAATTTGTTAACACAACTGAAGGTCAGGCCCTTTTCCCGTTTCCGTTGCTGGAGGAACTAATGTTCTCCGATAGTCTCTTAACTAAAAAAAAAGAAAATGAGCAAATCGGATCATTTTCGCAGGCCACTCTCAGGGCCAATCTGTTTTGAGAATTGAAGTGACTTGCAGCCGAATGAAGAAATCAATTCTGCGAAGTCATACCGCCATGTCAGGCAGGGCTCGGATTCATGTCTGGTTTTCATAAGTGCGAGACCCCTTGTGCAGCTTGTACACAAGTGTTTCACCTGCTATACATGCTGATCCCAATGCTGTACTCGGGCAGATAAATGCGCTTGGCACACCTGTGAAAGACACTATTTATAAATGTTAACACATAACACTACATGTGAAGCTATGTGCTGTGTGCTAGTGTGATGCCATAGGCAGAAATCAATAAATATGGGACTGCACATCAGTGTGACACTGTGCATTAGTATCTGATTATGTCTTTGTGTGTATGGCATTGCAGGACAATCTGATTATTGGTTGTGATATGGTCTCTAGACTTTTAGGTCCAATTAGTGCGTGCTGTAATGTACACCGTTTTGCGCCTGGTGAAAAGCAATATAAAAATCCAGCCAAATAAAATAAATGCTGTGGTTTCATTTACGAGTATGAAGCCGTTTCCTCAACTCTGTGTCTACAGGAAAAAGTTTAGAAGATTGGGTCCTATATTTTCTTTTAACTGTGACTGCATATTTGTGCATAGTGATGTGAGTGCAGATTCTGACATTGAGGTATGCGCACTGACATGCTTGTTTTGAAAGGAGCTCTCTTATGGGATGTATGTTATCTTCACATAAACTCGGGGATTCTCAGACCCCTACAGATGCAAACACATGGATTCACACTGGGATATCCACAGCTTCGTGTAATTGTCCGGTTTATGGGCTAATAGTCCTTTCTCCCTCTTGGCACTGCCCTAGGTAGAAATCAGAAAGTCTTTGCCATTCTAGTCGGAGGTTTGTGTTTGAGTGTGAGATCTAGGCAGGTTCAGCGCTGACACAGCATTAGAGAATGTAGCTGTTTCTTTCTCTGGGCCACACCTTCTTCATGGCTGGAGAGCATGCAAAGATAATCCTGCTCCACTCCAGAAACAGGAGATGCTTTTTCAGATCAGGCAGGCCCTTGAGTTAATTCCCCTCAAAGCACACCTTACCTGGCTTTACTGCTGACGGGATGGGTTCTGATGCTGAGAATGTCGATAGCAAAAGGAAACATCATTATTCATCTTGCTTCTGCCATTGTTGAAGTACAATCCCTACTCTTCCATAGCAACTTAGTAGATAATGGCAGAGAAAATACCAATTTCCGATCTGGTTATTCTTGACTACACTGCCAAGGATCCTAATTGCTCACCATAAAGCATGAGCACCTGTAGGATTTCACTTCTTATCTAAGGTAGTTTCTGTTGTGTTCTACTCTCTTGCACCTCTCCCTTCCTACAAGGTCGCACAGTAATCGAAACAGCATGACTATTATCCAGACGTCCAAACTCTCGGGTCTCTGGTGCCTTTTCCAGTGGCACCACATCACCACCAGCTGGTCACACGGATCCTGGCTACGGAGTGTCCACATTTTCACTACATCTGATAGCCATCGGCCTGACAGACCCCACTGTGTGAGAACCTGGATTTCCATTAGATTACCAGACTTGCAGCCTGCCAAACGGATCCCACTGCTAATTAATTTTTTCATCACAGCCCGACAGACAGACCCAGCTACGTAATCGTCTGTTTCTGCTAGGTCTTTGAATTCTAGTTATTATCATACTTTGCAGCCTGCCAGCTACTAATGAATTCTTCCACTATCTCTTCTGTGGGGTTTTTTTTTGGGGGGGGGAGGGTTGCAACCAAGGATCGTCTGTGCTTATAGCAGAGCTTCTTGAAATGTGCTGCAACACCCACTCTTTGAGAGAGCACTTCATACATCCAGCACGCTTTCCATGAAAAATTATTTCCTAACGTTGCTACCAAGGCGACTTAGTCTGCGCCTCATACCATGTCCCTTGTTCTAGAACATCTTTGCCATGCGTCTTGGGCACTTTTAACACTTTTCAGGTATTTAATGTGTCTCACATCTCCTGTCTCTTTATTTAGGGCGTATGGATTTAGATTTCTAATTCTAATCTCATAGGGCTTCTGGTATTGACCCTGCGCCCCTTTGATAGCCCTTCTCTGGACCACTTGCATTTTTTCTGTATCCTTCATGGTGGAGAGCCTCAAGAGCTGGACGTAATACTCCAAGTGAAGTCTCTCCATTTACAGGTATTATGGCATAATGTACCCTAGCATCCCTCTGTCTCTAGCCACCACCTTTCTCACTGTTTTACTACCTTGGATTCATCGGCTATAAGAGACCTTGGGGCTATTTCTTGTTCTGTAGACATTAACAGTGTGGACCACACCTTCAGATTTCTGCATCCCAAATACATAAGTCAGCAGAACTTTCAGGCCCTTACTTCAGGGCCCTCGTTTTTTAGATTCAAATGCCAAGAGAAGAGGGTTTGGGGGTACTCGTACCTGGACAGGAAAACCACTCGGATATCAGACTGGATGTAAAGGACTGCCAAAGAATAACCTAGAGTAACCTCCAGATAAGAGCAAGGGAAAACGACTGCAGGAAAAATTGAGGACACGCTAATTTTGTAACAGGGTGCCTAGGTCAGGAACAGGGCCGGTCCAAGGGTATCTGATGTCCTAGGTGAACCATCAGCCATGGAGTCCACCCGGAGTCCAGCATCTCCCCTTCTCTACCCCAAGGTGATCAGCATCGCCTCCCTCTCTTCTCCCCCTTTCCTTCTCCCTGTCAGTGCTGCTGCTATTGCCCCCACCTCCTTATTTCTGTGGGAGGCCAAAGTACGGGTTTTGGGGGGGGGGAAGCACTGCAGCGCCGGCACAGCCAGCTGCTGGGAATCCCTTCAAAGCCGCTGTCAGCGACAGGCCTTTAAACATCTACTTCCATATGCACGCGCAAGGTCTGCTGCATCCTGCCCACACATCGAGGTGCAGGACGTGGAGGGCTTTCAGCATGCACCAGTGCTCAAAGGTCTGCTGCTGACAGGGACCTTAAAAGGAAGTCCCTGCAACTAGAGTTGCCAACTGGCTCCAGATGCGCCCGACAGGTTCGATCCAATCCTGGATTTACCTCATTGCATGCAGGGATATGTAGTTCTGATTTCTCCATTGCACTCCATAAGAAAAGGAAAACTGCAAGTCGCTGCATGCAATGAGGTAAACCCAGGACTGGATCAAGCCTGTCGAGCGCATCTGGAGCCAGTTGGCGCAACTACCTGCAGCCAACACTGCGCTGCCACTTCTTCCTCTTCCTCAAAGGCCTGCCGCCTAGTGGCTGGGCTGGTCCTGGTCAGGAAGGCGCCTACTGTATGTGCTTTTATAAAATAATTGCACAAATCCTGCAGCAGTCATCTCTAATGCATAGTTTATAAAATATACATGCAAATTGCAACTCCGCTCATGTTTCTCCCAAATCTCTCCCCTGAACATGCCTGCTGTATAGATTCGCGCTAGCTGGCACCATTCTTATTTTTAAGCATGACCTAATTTTATAAGAGGCCTTTGTGTCATGGATTCCAGTCCTAACGTGTGCAATGGGCAGTAAATTAAGTGTTTTTAAATAAACGAGTGAATGTTTTTAGGCTATTAGATGCAGCTCCCAGCCTTTTTATAAGGGATTCTGTTGGAATGTAATCCTTTGCTTTTACCATTTGGGTGGTTCTGTGCCTTTCTGTTGTGTATTTATTTCTCTAAATGTGGGAATATCCTTAGAGGACCTCAGCTCTGAGTCGGGCAAGGAAGCTGTGGGGATCGCATTGGATGGGGACTGAGGAATGAACTGTAGGAACATTGTAAATGGGTCTTGGCTGAATGCTTAGCAAAGTAGCAATCAGAATTCAGCCAGGCGCTTCACAGCTCAGAGCCTTGCATATTCCCAGAGACAGGCATCTGCTGCAAGAGACTGCTGTTCCCTTAATGTCTGCACTAGTAGGGCTGCAGGTCAGGCACAAAGAATGAAACTGCAGGGAGAATGGGGTAAGTGAGATGAGAATGTGTTTGTAAAAAGTGAAGATTTTTTTTTAAATTTTGGGGGATGTTGTCAGTTTCTTGGAATTTAATTGTCATGTCTAAACCTGATAATAGGTGTTGGCTGTGAGTCAAATGTTGCACAGGCTGCACTCATTGTCTGATTCCCAAAGCTGTTGCAGGCTCCCCCTGATGAGAGACGGTCTCTAAAACAGAGTTACTTACCTGTAACAGAGTTCTCCATGGACAGGATAAGTCAGCCACACCTGGTGACGTCATCCGACGGCGCCATGACGGAAGTGCTCTCTAGCTCAGAAGCTTCTGAGCATGTGTGAGGTGGCCCCACCTCCCCGGCCCGCCCCTAGCCGGTCAGTGATTGACTAGCTGTACCCTCGCGGCTAGGTGCGGGAACGCAGGCCACCCTCATGCAGGGGAGGTGGGTGGGATTGTGTGGCTGACTTATCCTGCTGTCCACGGAGAACTCTGTTACAGGTAAGTAACTCTGTTTTCTCCTAGGACAAGCAGGATGTGTCAGCCACACCTGGTGTCTCCCAAGCTAAGCGTTTACGCTGTGGAGAATGAGGGAGGCATGCGATAACTGGAATTGCAGTAGTGTTTATTGAGACACAACCGGTGTACCAATTAATGTGCAAACTCCTAGGCAACATGCCGGGAGATAAAAAACTAACTCAATAGTGCAATACAAGAGGTAGAACAGTAACTGTGCAACAAGCATACAGTGCAAATAATAACCGTGCAATCAAGTAGGCAGTGCAACAACTGGGCAACAATAATAACAGTGCAATAACAGTCTGTGCAACAGCAACTGGTAAATAGCAGCAGGAGTCTGGAATGTAGTACTCCAGCCTAGTCCTGGGGCTGTTCCGTTGGGCCCCCGCCCAAAGGTGCCGTAGCCGCAGATAGGACTGCTCGGCCAAAGAAGCCGTCAGTCTCCGCGTGGACATCAAGGCAGTAGTGTTTCTGGAAGGTTAGCTGAGAGGACCATGTGGCGGCTTTGCAGATCTCGCTCACTGGAATTTAATGCGCGCAGGCCAGGGAAGTAGCTATGGCGCGGAACTGGTGCGCTGTCGCCTTGTTTGCTGGGAGCGCATCCGCCCTCTGTAGGCAATACGCTACACAGTCTGAGATCCAATGGGAGAGTGTGTGCTTGGTGACAGGGCGCCCTGGTCTGTTCGGGTCAAAGGAGACTAAGAGCTGGGTCCCCATTCGAATAGCAGAAGTTCTGTCGATGTAGATGCGCAGGGCGCGTACACAGTCAAGGGAGTGCAGGCGTTGCTCCTCCGGTGATGAGTGTGGGGCTGGGAAGAAGGATGGCAGCTCCACTGACTGGTTGATGTGAAAGGCAGAGGCGACCTTCGGCACGAACTTGGGGTGAGTCCGGAGGGACGCCCGGTTGTGGTAGAGTTTTGTGTATGGCGGGTGTGCAACCAGGGCCTGCAACTCTCTAACCCTCTGAGCAGAGGTGATGGCAACGAGGAAAAGGGTCTTCCAGGAAAGGTATTTACCATTGGCTGTGGACAATGGCTCGAACGGTTCCTGCATGAGCTGTTGGAGGACGATGTTAAGGTCCCACGAAGGTACCGGCTTCTGTACCGGGGGCTGCAGGTTCCGGAGCCCTCTCATGAAACGTGTCACAATGGGGAGAGCGGCTATGGAGGCTGAAGCTGGGTCTCTAGGGCGCTCGTGCAGCGAGGCAATAGCCGCCAGCTGTACCTTGATGGATTGCGGTTTCAAGCCTGAGTTGAAGAGGGAGGAGAGGTACTGTAGCACAGTGGGAACCGGGCAAGAGGTTGGTTGGACGCCATGGTCCTTGCACCAAATACTGAAGCAAAAGGTTGACGGTCTCCTGGAAGCTAGAACAATCTGTTGTACCTCCGGGGGTAGATGCGAGTCATTCAAGGTCCGCCTCTCAGCCTCCAGGCTGTCAAGGCTAATGTCTGGAAGTTGGGGTGCCAGGTACTGCCGCCGTTCTGGGTCAACAGGTCTGGTCTCATTGGTAGCCGAACTGGGGGTTCCTGAGCGAGCTGCAACAGCAGGGAGAACCACATCTGCCGTGGCCAATAGGGGGCGATCAGAATCACGTGCGCTTTCTCCTTGATGATGCGCTGTATCGTGGTTGTCACTAGAGGTGTTGGAGGAAGGTGTATGCCAACTCCCAAGTTCCCCAGGGGATGGCGAAAGCATCCGAAGCCAATCTGTGCTTCGACGGGCGTTTGGAGCAGAACACGGGACATCTGGTGTTCGCTTCGGTCGCGAAGAGGTCGATCTGGGGGGTTCCCCAGCGTCTGAAGAGGTTGTCTGTTACCTCCCCGTGGAGCATCCACTCGTGCGGCTGGAGTTGTCTGCTGAGTCTGTCCGCCAATGCGTTCTGTTCCCCTGGGAGGTAAGTCGCCTGTAGGACGCAGTTGTTGGCTA
This sequence comes from Ichthyophis bannanicus, assembly GCA_033557465.1. Lineage (NCBI taxonomy): Eukaryota > Metazoa > Chordata > Amphibia > Gymnophiona > Ichthyophiidae > Ichthyophis > Ichthyophis bannanicus. The sequence goes on from CM066036.1 coordinate 232,430,074, forward strand.
GTGCTATGGCCCATGTCTCGAGGGCTTCCTTGCAGAGTGAACGGGAACCAGTGCCCCCTTGTTTGTTTATATAGAACATGGTCACCTGGTTGTCGGTCTGCACCAAGACCGCTTTTCCCGCCAGGTGAGGTATAAAGGTCTGGAGGGCGTATTTGACAGCCCGGAGTTCGAGAACATTGATGTGGAGGGATTGCTCCGCTTTGGTCCAGGCTCCTTGCGTGTTGAGATCTAGTAGATGAGCTCCCCATCCTTTGGAGGACGCGTCCGTGGTGAGGATGAGTTGAGGAATGTGGGGCTGCAGGTTCTTACCCACTGAGAGGTTGATAGGGTTTGTCCACCAACTCAAACTCTGAACAATCTTGGCAGTAATCGGTATGCGCGTGTTGAGTGGCTGGGAGAGTTGCTTCCAGTGATTCCGCAGGTGCCACTGAAGGGTGCGCATATGGAGCCTTGCCACTGCGAGGACCGAAGTTGTCGCCGCCATGTGGCCTAGCAGGCGAAGGATCTCTTGGGCCGAAGTCTGTTGTGTCGCCGACACTTTCGCGGCTAGGCTGACGATGGCACAGGTCTGGGGCAGGGAGGCTTTGCATGCGTTAGTGTCGATTATCGCCCCGATGAATTCTGTGCGCTGCACTGGTTCCAACCGGGACTTGTCTTTGTTGAGAAGGAACCCCAGTGTGAGTAGTAGGGCCGTGGTTTGGCGCACTGCTCTTCTGAGTTCGGGTGCAGAGTTCGCCGACAGGAGCCAGTCGTCCATGTAAGGAAAGATGGCGACGCCTTGTTTGCGGAGATGTGCCACGGCCACTGCCACGCATTTCGTGAAGACTCTGGGTGCTGGGGAGAGGCCAAATGGCAGGACTCGATACTGGTAATGGCACTTCAGCGCTATGAATCTCAGGAATTTCCTGTGTGAGGAGTGGACAGGGATGTGGGAGTAAGCATCTTGCAAGTCCAGCGTGGCCATCCAGTCCCCCGCTCTGATGAGGGGAAGGATGGAGTTGAGCGAATACATCCTGAACTTCTCCTTTGTGATGAAGTTGTTCAACTTGCGGAGGTCCAGGATGGGGCGGAGACCCCCTGACTTCTTGGGAATTAGGAAGTACCGGGAGTAGAAGCCAGTGTTGATTTCACCCGGGGGCACCCGTTCTATCGTCCGGGTCAGGAGAAGTTGGTGTAGGAGCTCCGCCAGTGGTTTTTCTAGATGCTGTGGAGGCTGGCTGATAGGCTGCTTGCGCTGCCATGGAGGGAAGGAGAAGTGCAAGCGGTAGCCTGGCTGGATTATTTCTAGGACCCACTTGTCCGTGGTGATCTCCTGCCAGGCCGAGAGGAAATGTGATAGGCGACACCCCACCGGGGGGGACGGCGATGTATCCAGCGCAGGACCCAGCCAGGTCGGGTAGTCAGAAGGAAGCTGCGTCTTTGCCGGAATGTGGAGTGTTTGTTTTTGCTTGCGTTGTCGCGGTTGTTGTCTCTGAAAGGAGGACTTATGGTAGGCCTCCTTGAATCTGGGCATCTGCCACTGTCGGTTGGAGCCAGAATTGTATCCGTAATATTGTTTTGTAGAGGAAAAGGGCTTGCGGGAGTAGCTCCCTTTCCGAGACCAGGAAGGGCGTTCGAGTCCGTCCGCTGCCAGCGTCTTTAGAGTTGTGCAATCCTCTTTTAGACCGTTCACCGTGTCCGCGACTTTGTCTCCGAAAAGGGAGTCACCTGAGCAGGGCGCATCCGCAATTCGGTCGTGGGTATTGTCCGAAAGCCCTGATGCACGAAGCCATGCCCAGCGGCGGGCCGAGATGGCCGTGCCTGCAGTCCAGGCGGCCGTATCAAAGGCATCAAAAGCTGTACTCATTAGGTGTTTGCTGCATTCGGCTAGTTCCTGCATGGTGGCAGAGACAGCTGTACGTGAGTCCTTTGGCAGATCTTGCAGCTGGCTTTTGAGGTCGGCTAAGAGTGCGTCCTGGAACAGGACATGCTGAAACTGATGTGCTGATATCTTGGCACTGAGCATGGCCCCTTGAAACACCTTCTTTCCCACGTCGTCCAGACGCTTGGGGTCCCGGCCTGGTGGGTGGTTGGCTTGGGCCCGCGTAGACTTTGATCTTTTAAGCGCTGATGCCACCACGATGGACTGGTGAGGCAGCTGGTGCTTATTGAAACCTGGTGCCATATGCAAGATATATTTGCTGTACAGGCGTCTGGAACAAGCTAGGCCAGAGGCTGGGGACTGCCAGAGAGTGTGAGTTGTTTGTCCTTCAACTTGCGGTGGAGTGGAAGAGCCATGGCTGGTCTAGGGCCGCTGAGGTACTTCATGACCTCCGGCTCCTTCTCGTCTGGCGTCTCCTCTGTGGCCAGCCCTAGCTTGGACGCCACTTTTCTGAGGAATTTAGGGTATGTTAGGTCTTCAGGCACGGGTGCCGGTGGCTCCTCCAGTTCATCAGTTGGGTTCTTGGACGTATCCGAGCCCAACTCCTCTATGTCGCTTCCCCCAGAGTCCAATTGTGCTGGGGAAGGAGTCCGAGATCTAGCTGGTGCTGGGGATAGAGTCCGCGCTCTGGACGGCAACCGGCTAGGCGATCGTGGGGAGTGGGACCGCTCCAGAGCAACCGGTGTGAAGTGCACGGGCGCTACCGGCTCCTGGGCTAGTCCTGGGGGAGCAGTCTGTTCCACAAGGCGAGTGAGCAGGCTTATAATGGCAGAGGAGGTTGAATCAGTTAATCGGCTGCTTCTCTGTCTTTTGTTGTAGCCGGGGCTGGATCTCTTTCTCCTCTTGTGTCTGTGGGAGGACCCACTGTGGGAATCTCTAGCACTAGATGGAGACCGACTGTCCCTGTGTCTCCGGTGCTTAGCCCTTCTGTGTTTGTGTTTCCCACTGCTCTCGCGCCGATGATCCGTTTCAGCGGGTTCTGTCTCCTCTGCGCCGCTGCGCGCAGTGCTATCCTCCGCGCTGTTGCGTTCGGCGCGCTGTCTTTCCCCCGCGCCACTGCACTCGGCGCACTGCCTCTCCGCCGCGCAGCTGCGCTCGGTGCGGTCTCTCTCACCTGCGCCGCAGCACACGGTGTGGGCTCTCTCTACGGCACCACTGGGCCCGGCGCGGTCTCCTTCTTCCACGCCACAGCGCTCGGCGCGGTCTCTGTTCTTGGCGCCGGCCGATGTGGAGGGACGTGACCCGCTCCGGCCAATCGGGGGGGAGCGGGCGTGTCCGGGGGAGGAGCCAGGCGAGGCCACAGGGACGGCGCCATCTTGGGAGTCTGCCGGGGGACCGCATGGCCGGGGAAGATGGGCCGGGGCGCTGAAACCCACGGAGGGACTCACCCGAGGGTTGGAGGTCTCTCTGGAGGGGTTTTTCGCTGCGGAGGAAGGATTGCCGAGTCCTCGGTGGCTGGAACTTCGGTCAGAGCGCCTTGGATCAGTCCTGGGACACTCCGAAGAGGTCCGGCTGCGATTTTTGCGGGTCTCTGAAGTCCGGTTTGCTGGAGACTTATGCGCCGCTGCAGAGGAGGAAAGCAAGTCCTTCAGGGAGTGTTCCCGGTGCTTCCTTGCTCTTGGGGACATCCGAGCGCAGCTGGCACAGTTCTCTACCTCGTGAGAGGTCCCCAGGCATCTGATGCAGTGTTGGTGAGTGTCCATGATGTTGATCTTTCTGCTGCAGTGTAGACACTTTTTAAATCCTGGTTTAGGCATTGTAGATGCAGATTGTATTCAAGTTTGTCTAAGAGAGCTTAAAATTCCATCCTGAGGCGAAGGCGGAAGGAAAAAGACTGACTGGCTAGGGGCGGGCCGGGGAGGTGGGGCCACCTCACACATGCTCAGAAGCTTCTGAGCTAGAGAGCACTTCCGTCATGGCGCCGTCGGATGACGTCACCAGGTGTGGCTGTAGTTCTCTCAGTGTTTGGTATCTGAGTTCGAATGCTGGTTGTTCAGTGATGTTTTCTTTGTCCCAGCACTTTAAGCCCCTATGTAGCCCACCTTCACCTCTGTAACTTTCCACTGCTACTCCTTAATTCTATCAATACCCTTCATCAGTGCATTTTCCCTAGCAAAAACAGTGGCTCTGTCATAAATACACAGGGACTATGGGCCAGTTTAACAGGCCGGGACTCTGTATCACTGTGCACCCCCTCAGAAAAAGCCCTCACTACTTCCTCTGTGGGGTATGATCTTATCATTCCTCCATCACATTTATTTTTTTTAATTTATTTATTTAACTAGGCTTATATACTGCTTTTCTACCAGTCAAAGTGGTGTATGTTTCAGGTACTGCATATATATATTTTTCCTTTGTCCCCAAAGGGCTCACAATCTATGTTTTTGCACCTGAGGCAATGGAGGGTTAAGTGGCTTGCCCAAGGCTACAAGAAGCACCTGTGGGACTAGAAACCCCAGTCCTTCCAGCCCAAGGTTGCTGTCCTCTAGCAGGATTCAAACCCCTGGCCCTTTGGCCAGAGGTACGTTGCCCTGACCACTAAGCCACTCCTCCCTCCATCCATCAACCAACCACTAAGCCACATCCATACCTTCCACCTTTGTAAATCTTGACTCCATCAACACCCTCCATCTCTGTAATCCTCTGGTTTGTTCTGACCCCTTTTATTTTATAATACAGTAAAATATAGTATAGAGGTCTAGTTTGTGCATTGATCCAAGAAAAAAATGGATTGTTTTTAGACTGATTGTGATATCTTTTATTTGGGTAATTGCTGTTCAGTCTCTAAAGCATATGCATTTTTCTCTTTCAGTTAGTCCAGTTAAAAGCATCACAGGCTGAAAATATCCCGTAGGGCCAATTTGGCCAAACTGAAAGTTATTCTGAATCTTTTAACACTCAAATATCAATTCTAAGAAGCCAAAGTTGCTTCTCCTGATAAGATATTTTCTGAATTACAAGTAAGCTCTCCCTATAGCAAACCCTTTAATGACAATCGGTTTGTAAGAGAATCAGAATTGCCCTATAGTGTAAAGTAAATCTTGCACACTGGTAGCAGTCAGATTCTGGAGAAAATAAATCCTTTTGCTAATGCATTTACCCTCTGACTTTCAACCCGTGTGCACTGTATTTATGTTTCTAATTATGTTCAGGGGTAGAAAAATACTTAGAAATCTTGGATGCCAGCCACGTTTTCCTAGGAGTCAAGGGAAAGTTAATATTTTCATTTATAATTTAATTTTGTTTACTTTTTGTGCTCCTTGTTTTGTGAGGGAAGGGGTATCTACAATCGAGGGCGCATCCATCCATCCATCTCTCTGTCCATCACCATGTTGCGACCAGGACCAGTGCAAGGACTGGAGGTGCCCTAGTTGAGCCTGCCATCCTGCCCCCCCCCTGCTCCCATTGTCAGCACCGCTGCCGCCTTTCTCTGGAGCTTTCAGCAGCAGCATCAGCAGCAATGCCATGCAAACTGCGACCCAGTGCTTCCCTAAAATCCCTGGCGCCGCATTGCAGTTCCTGCTTTCTAAGACCTGTCACTTGCCCGGTCTGGCACCGGCTCAGAAGTCTGGGTTGGAGATGGAGAGAAGCGGCAGAAGGCAGGAACCGCAGCGCGGCGCCAGAGAATTTAGATAAATGCCGCATCGTGGTTTCAGTGGCATTGCCGCCATTGCAGACCACAAAGAAGAGGCTGCAGTGGTGGCAATGGGGAGTCACTGGAACACTAACGCTCTAGGCATCTGCCTTCTTTGCCTAATGATAGACCAGCCCTGGTGGCTACTCCGTGACAACTTTGCAGATCTGCCTGAAATTCGGCATAGTGCACAGAGAGTAAAAGATGCCAAGGAATAGTTGTTTGAATTGGTACAAAATTGCAATTCCCTAATGTTTATCATCCATCCCTCATGCTAAATTCTACATTTGTTATGCTTTCAGCCTGCATTTTTCAACTGGCTTGCTTTTTTCCTTTACTATTCCCTTTCTTTCAGTTTCTGTGCCTCAATTCCTTTTATTCTTTTCTCCCTCCAGCGAGCCTCTATTCTCGCTCTCTCACACGCACTCCTTTCCAGTCATCTTTTCTTATTCACTCCCAACCAGCCTCTTCTCCATTTGGCGGCCAAGTGTCGGGTGCCAAAATCAAATTATTGGCACCCAAGATTTTTCCACTGCTGCTCATATTTCATAAGCCACTTAACCCTGCATTGCCCATGTTCCCTGTAAGTATCAGTGTATGTGTCTCATATCCCCTCGTGTTAAATGTATCCCCCAATTGTGTTGTCACCACTTTGATTGAAGAATAAGGTAGTATACAAAACTGTCTAAATAAATAAATAAATATATTTTTTTATTTGAAAGGTTTTCTCCACAGACTAACTGTAGGTGCCTAAGGCATAGTTTCTCTTGCGTGACCTGTTCTTTCTGATAGCTTAATCATTTTTTGCACTTATAGAAAGCCTGTTTTTCTGAAAAATTGGAAAGAAGCCAGAATACATGCAATTGCGAGATTTTTTTTCCCCATTTTGGAATTGTTGCAGGCCATTCAGATTCTAGACCTGTTATGTTTCCTTCTTTGGCAGTAAATAGACTGTCTCACTCCAGGGAAGTCCATTCAGAAAGATAGGGGAACGTTTTCAAAGCATTTTAGCTGCTTGGTAGACCTGCTAACTCGTTAAGGTGCAGTCAGCCTGACCTTCAGCCGCACAGACCCTGGGAAAAACATCTGCAGGCAGATCAGGGGTGCTGACATTCAGCTGCTAACTGGATAACTTAACCAGCTGAAAGTTAGGACAGGTGAATGTCTGTCCTCATTTGAACTGGTTCGCGCTCTATGGTTAGCAGATGGTTATTGCCAGTAACCAGATAGCAGTGCTGCTGTCTTGTGATTCTGGATATTCAGATTAGTTCCGGTGCTGAATAATTCAGCTTTTATTAAAGCGGCGGTGGCTACGCTCTTTAAATAGCCTAGTCACTACCGCTGAATATGCCCCCCCCCCCCCATAATCTGAGCACTAAGAGACGAACAGGAGAAAGAGACTTACAACATCACTGTTACGAACATGCTCTATATCGGGGGTGGCTAAACTTCAGCTGGTGGGCTGTTTCCCCCGGCCCGCTCACTGCTTTACAGGCCACACTGCTTCCAACTCATGCGACTACTGCCGCCTTTTCCTTGGCCCTCCGTCCCCTCCCATGGTCCTGCATATTTTGTCTTTTTACTAGTGCATTTGTTGCGAAAGCTGTGTAGAAACACTACTGCTGTGGCCGGCACTGGAGCCTTCCCTCTGCTGTGCCGCTCCCTCCCTGGGTCTGGCAGAGGCAGGACAGGGCTCCAGAGTTGGTCAGCAGTAGTGTTTATAAACTGGTGCCGCAACAAATGCACTGGTAAAAAGAAAAAAGATGAAGGACCATGGGGTAGGTGGAAGCGAAATGCTGGAGAACAGGGGGAGTGGGGAGCTGGAGAGGGGGGGGGGGAGGAGATGCAACACCCCAGGGGATGCAGGAAAGAGAAGAAAAGATGCTGCACCCATGAGTAGAGGGTGAGAGAAGGGGAGATGCAGAACTATTACCCCATGCCAGGTGCCCTCAAACTATTTCTGCAGAGCTTCAGCAACATCTGCAGGACAAGGGAAGGAGGGGAGGTACTTTTGGAAGAGGAGCAAGAAGGACCCCCATCTAGTCAAATCCTTGTTCTTTTCAGAGATCTGAAAGATTGAGCGTAGCCCTTGGTCCAAAAGGTTTGGGGATTCCTGCTCTATATTCCGTCTAAGCGACACCAGAGTCTTTAGAATCAGTCGAGATCTTCCTGCTTGCCAAGGTGGAAGAGTTGCTTTGCTCATTCTTTGACCATGCCTGTTGTGTTCTCTACAGATTTTATATCTCACCCTGATCTCTACAGATTTTATATCTCACCCTTTCTCTTTCCTCTCCTCCCCCAGAATGTTACTGCAACAGGAAGGCCACAAAATGCATCTATGATTATGAACTGAAGAGAAAGACCGGGAATGGATTCCGCTGTGTCAACTGCCAGGACAACGCCGCTGGGGTGCACTGTGAGAAGTGTAAGGAAGGCTACCACCATCTGCGGGATGGAGATCGCTGTCTACCCTGCAACTGCAGCCTCCAAGGTACGCCATGTGCTAAGAAGGAGCTGGAACAGAAGCAGATTTTTGCCTGGGGAAGGAAATTGTCAGGCGCTGTTTTTTTAGGGTGCTGCAGATTTTCAGTCTGTACGACAAAGAAATGTCTGAACTATCACCTTGGCTTGTCTAATTTGGGCACTGTTATGAGAGAGTTCACACTGCTAAATCATAGCTCCATGTGTGGCTTAAATATGAAGGACCCGATATTGACTTAGGAGGGCAATGCGCCCCTTTGGCACACAGCCCTCCCCGCCAACCTCTAGCCCCAGATATTCAATGCCGGGGTCATATGTGCCCCTTCGGCACACAGCCCTCCCCGCCGACCTCTAGCCCCAGATATTCAATGCCGGGGTTGTATGCATCCCTTCAGCACACAGCCCTCCCCGCCGACCTCTAACCCCAGATATTCAATGCCGGGGTTGTATGCATCCCTTTGGCACACAGCCCTCCCTGTTGACCTCTAACCCCAGATATTCAATGCCAGGGTCATATGTGCCCCTTCAGCACACAGCCCTCCCCGCCAACCTCTAACCCCAGATATTCAATGCCGGGGTTGTATGCATCCCTTTGGCACACAGCCCTCCCCGCCGACCTCTAGTCCCAGATATTCAATGCCGGGGTTGTATGCATCCCTTTGGCATACAGCCCTCCTGTCGACCTCTAACCCCAGATATTCAATGCCAGGATCGTATGCAGCCCTGGCATTGAATGTCCAGGATCGCCACACTACTGCTTAGCCACAGTTGATAATCGGGCAGCAGCAACATTGCATGCTGCCCGGTTAGCTCCTGTGCTTAAAGGCACAAATCGCTAACCGGGCAGCATGTGATATCCCTGCTGCCCGGTTATCAAATGTCACCGCTTCCGCTTTTCCCTGGAACGCCCCAACATGCCCCGATGCTAAGCAGTTAGCATCGGGGCGTGTAAGGGAGAAGAGAGGGGATATTCAGCGGCACGAACCGTGTTAGTGCCATTGAAGATCTCAGATGGCAGCATGTACAGGGTTGTAAACCCTTGTAAATGCCTTTTGAATATCGGGCCCGAAGAAATTAATTTTGTTAGATGTCCTTACAATTCCAACAGAGGCCTGCTATCATAAGAAATCCCTTACTGGATAAGAGCAAGATTCATCAAGCCCAGTATTCTGTTTCCAACAGTGGCCAATCCAGGCCACAAGTGCCTAGCAGGTTCCCAAAAAGGTATATAGATTCCACATTGCTTATCCTGGGGTAAGCCGTGAGTTTCCCCGGTCCTCAGTGGTTTATGGACCTTTCCTCCAGGAACTTGTCCAAACCTTTTTTAAACCCACCTATGCTAACAGCTTTTACTACATCTTCCGTTAACAAATTCCAGAGTTTTACACATTGAGTGAAAACATATTTTCTCTTATTAGTCTTAAATGGATTACATTTTAGACTCGCTGTCTCGGAATAATGACTTCCACCATTTTAGACATTGGAATTTGACATTATAGTGGCTCCTTCATTTTGTCATTTCTCTGGAGCACTTCCCAGCCAGGAAAAGGTTGGCAACTAATGCATTTGAGGTTTGAAACATCACTAAAAATCTCCGCATTGCCTACTCACGACTGGCTGGACATTTACCTCCTCAGCAATATAATCAGTGGGCCTGATACTGAACGACATTTACATGGTTTAAAAACCTGTAGAGCATTTAAATGCCTCTATAGTGTGATATTCAGCGGCACTCACCAGGTCAGTGCTGCTGAATATCCTCCCGTTTCGCCGCTACATATCTTGATGCTATCCATGAAGAATCAGGGCGTGCTGGAACGGAGCAGAGGTGATAACCTTTTGCTAACCGGACAGCGGCAACATTGAACCATTGCCTGATTAGTGATAGGCATGGAAAAAAACTCCACTATCTTTACCCATGAGAGCTAACCGGGCAGCGGCTCAATATTGTCACTGCCCGGTTAGTTTCCGCACCATGTGGCTCAGTGCGGCGTGCTGCGGCAGACGGGGATATTCAATTCCAGGACCCGGATTTGGCTCCAGATTGAATATCTGGGGTTAAGGTTCGGCAGCGACAGCTATGTGCCTTAGAGACGCATAGCAATCACAACTGAATATCGGGCCCCACGAGTTTAATTTTCCGACAAATCTTGCAGGCTAAATCTATCATTTTCACTAGGTGGCATGATGCTGTGCTACTGGGCTGTCCGCTCCTACCCACACCCTCCCCCTTCCTGGCCCTTCCTCCTCCCATCTTCATGCTCCCCCTCCCCTTTTCCCTTCAGCTAACAACCGGGGTCATGGGTTCTTAATTTTCTTTCAAGTGGGAACAAAACAGCCACAGCTTTTGTTTTTAACAATTTTCAATACTACCTGACAATACATTTTAATATTCCACCAGCAACATAAATGACCCCTGACCTCGCCACACTGTCTGTGTCTTAGTCCCGTCTTTCATTTAATCACTTCCTTTAGACTGTCCTCCCTCTCCATGGTGCTTCGCTGTCGTTGAAAGAGCCCAATGCCAACTGCTGCTCCGTGTGGCCACCTGTCATCATTTTTCTATGTTTCTATGGGACTGTTGTAGTTGTTGATATGGAAGGACAGACTAGATAGGCCATGTGGTCTTTTTCTGTCATCATTTTTCTATGTTTCTGTGTCCAGTTCTGGCCTCTGGCTTTCCTTTTTGCTTCGCTGCCCCTTGGTCCATTTTCTGAAGTCACGTTCAGCCCCTGGGCCCGGGTGCCCATCCTTGTCATTGGGTGCTCAGAACCCCCTTTTTAAATTGATGAGTCCAGACGCCCCATTTTATGGTACCTGAGTCCCGTTGTGTCCTTCCTCTCCTTCGCTTGGTTGGTGAGGTCCCTGCCTCTTGTCACTGTAACAGCCCCGGGCCACCTCTGTCCTCACCACGAGGGGAGGGAGGGTAGGGGGTGTTCTGCTGTGTATGCAGCCCTTCCAAGCCGCCTACTCCTTAAATCCTGGTCTGCTGGCCCCTCTCCGAGATCTCCCTGCAGACCTAGTAGGAGAAGCCTTGGTTTCCTGCGGGTGGGAATTTTGAATATTTTAAAGGCCGTCGCTGTACCCCCATCCCCCTCACTGCTCAGCCAAGGGGCTTCCAGCACAAGTGCCAGCCAGGTTAAACTCGGCTGGCCCTGAGCAGCCCAACTTCCCCCTATTTAGCTGCTCCCAAAGGGAGTTCCTATGTGAAAAGTTCAAAAAGATACCTATTTTAAGCCTGTTTTATAAAGGCCATGTAAAACATTTGACCTTGCAAATTAATTGATCTTTGGCACATCAATAGTAATCTTAAGGGAAATATTTTTAAAAATCAACTATTGTTCATCTGCTGTTTACCTAGATGAAGCAAATCTGGTTACTCTCAGCCTCCATTATCTCCACTTTTATCATCATCTGGTCCTATAAAAAGGACTTTTTTATTGTTTCCCAAAATATTGCAGTTTTAACTTGTACTTATATAACCTCCTGCCAAACCCAGCTTCTTTCTTTACCCAAGTATGTAGAATGCACAGAAAAAAATCTGTTTGGGTTCTTAATCTGGCTGCAGATTTTGCGAGATATCCCAGGAATATTAATTGCATGTGTCCATTATTTTAAGTATACAGGGCCCTGGCATCGAAAATTCGGTTATCACTGCACAACTAGGAGGCCGCAGGAGCTATCCATGTAGCACCGATTTTCAATGCTACGCAGTTAGCCCTGGTGCCTTAAAGATAGGCGAGGGTTTTCCCTGCCTATCTTTAAGATGCAGCGTGCTAAGCGGGCAGCATCGAAAATCGCTGCTACCCACTTAGTGCCATTCCCCGCCTCCGCTCTGTCCCGGAACACCCCCAACATGCCCCAGTGCTAAACGGACAGCATCTGAACGCGTTAGGGACTTAACCGAAATTTTCCTAAAGGCACTACCCATGTAGGTGCCTTTGGAAAGTCCCGGTGAAGACATTTACACGGTAACATGGGTTGTTACCCGTGTAACTGCCTTCGAAAATTGGGCCCAAAATTCAATGTGCAAAATTTCTGTGACTAAACCTTTACTGTGATACTAAGAGGGTGATTTTGAAAGGTTTAGTTGTGATTTGGATCTCTGAATACATGCACGTGGACATGAAATCACGGACATGTCTCCATAGCCATTGCACAAATAATGTTTGTAGATGTCTTCAGTGCAAGGACGTCCAAGTAAGCATAGGGGTGTGACAGAGGCATGCCCGGGGAGAGGCAATGTACTCACATATCCCCGTTCAATCTCAGAAATGTCGTAGATGTCTGCAGGCACATCAGTATTTATACCTGCTCCAAGCATGAATAGGCATCAGGAAAGTGCTTGTTTTCACCTTAAAGCATGCAGAGAGTGTAGAGAAGATGCAGAATGAAGTGGCTAGTCTTAGATCACAAAGGCGCACACTGGAATTAGAACCCTGACCATTCTTCTTTTAAACCACTACTCTGACCATTATGCTATTAGACATCTTGCTTCTGAAATGCTATCGTGGGGACGTCTATATAGACGTTTGATACACGTGCATATTGGGCACGGCCACGTTTCCAAAATCTTGCCTGAACTTGCACATGCCTGCTTTTTTTTCAGACCTTCTGGCTTTGATGTCCCGGATTGCACTTGGACGTCCCATTGTGAAATGTGCCTCTAAGGCTCAGTTCCCTCTATTCCCTAAAGAGAAATAACTAGTTTGGTGTAGGAGATAATGTTTTGCAGCCTTTGTTCTATTGTATTCAGTGCAATGACTTCTCTGCAGAGTTGACACCTCACTTGGGGGATGGGTGACTGCTCCTTCTTGGTGCTTGCTCCTGCTTTCCGCGCCTCTTCCAGGCTCATTGAAAACTACTTCTTGCCACCTTTGGCAGACTTATTTCAAACAAATAAAATAATTAAGATCTCTCAAAGGTTTTTCCTCAACTGACTATGGGGTATGTTTACTAAATGGCGGTAGCGGCTTCCGTGAGATATCACACAGAAGCCGCTACTGCCATTTAGTAAACATACCCCTAAATCTTCAGCAGGAGACTCCTAGTGACTGAAAGGGATCTGCGAGGCTCTTAAAGGGATCTCAGCACAGATATGTGAGAAACCATAGTAGGGGTTACATTTGGCCCTTTATTACTTGTAGAGCATCAAGAGCCCTGTCTCTAAATATTTCAAATGCTATCTTAAAAGAAAAGTTTCCCTGAGGCACTGTAGTATGCTTCAGGCATGTCTGTCTTAAATCTAGAGACTGCATTATACAGTCTCTGGATACATTATACAGTTCTCTGATTAGTATTAGTGAAGAATGTTGTGCTTTTTGTGATGGATAATAAAATCATTTGTAAAGAGAAATTCCTGAACTCTCATAGAGCTTTAGGATTATAGACTGGTGTCTTAAAGATCTTAAAAATATGGATGCATAAACCAGAAAACTCCTCCATGCTCATGAGATAATTTATAAGAACCAGTGTATGCCAAGTAACTATGGGCCTGATATTCAGCGGCAGCGGCGGCGGCAGCTAGTGTGATAACAGCGCCTAACCATTGCCGCTGAACACTAAACCTGGATATTCAATGCTGGGGGCCATATTCGGCCATCAGCATTAAATATCTGGTTCAGTCATGGAAGCAGGAAGCAAACCGGGCAGTGGCAATATTCAGCCCAATTAGCCTCGGCAGCAAAGGTTAGGCCAGCCTTACTTTCACCACCGAGGGATAAACCGGATAGCGGCTGAATATCGCACCGACCAGTTATCCCTGGGTACCACCCCTGGAATACCCCGATGCTAACCAGTAAATGCTGTTGACTATCAGGACCTACATTCCTAAAGCTGAAGGACTGGGCCTCATAGAAATCAATTATACATACAGAATGACTATCATAGGCCTTCAGGCCTACTTAACAGCATTATCAGATCGAAGTTCGCAAAAAGTATTAAAACTTGAAAGTAAACATTCAAAATCCGTCTCCATCATCAAATTTGCACAAATGTTTCGACAATTAGAAGACATGGTTGAGAATCCAGAAGCACACACAAGGAACAAAGCAACAGAATTTGCACAACAAGAGAATAAAACCTTCAAAGAATTAGATCAGCAAACAAGGAAAAATAAGTGGCAAATGCATAAATACAGTAGGAAATACAAAGTGTTGCTCCAGGATCCCTTTTGTCAATCAAGACTGGACACATATGGTTAGAAATAAAAGGCAAAACAGACATATGTCGATTTCTGCAAGAAGAGATGGAAACTGACTCACCTGACGACGAAGTTCTGATGGCAGAAAGTTTCTATACGGAAAGACACAAAGTAGCACGTCACATTCGTTGGAAACTCTGTTAACATTACAACATCATTGTACTGGCAAAGCACTGGGATCACCCAATGAGAATTATAAAGAATGGAGAGGTTATGATCACCTGAGATACTTCCATTCTGACTGAATAAAAGCTGGATGGACAGATGATAGGTCTAGTGGTAAAGAAGAAGAAGACCAGAACAGCATGGATTCTAGAGGTGTTAGTTCCAAAAAACTACTCGTATTCTGTGAAATGCATTGAGAGGGAAAAAAGTACCAAGAAGTGCAGGCAGATAAGATGAAAATGTGGTAGAAAGATATCAGATTTCCTATCGTGATGAGTGCCACAGGCTTGATTTAAGAGGAATTTCCAAGCACACCTTGACAAATTACCCAGACATGTTGCATTTTATGAATTCCAGAAGGGGACTGTCTTTGATGTGATTCAAGTACTATAGATTAAGTATTAGCAATCAATTCAAGAGACTGCGATCATACACCATATACCCTGGCTTAGGGTTGAGGTTCATTACTGTCATGGTGCATGCAAAAATAACTCATTTGAAGACATTGGCCCCTATAATTTTCTTCATTTAAAATTATCCCAACCATATCAGGATTATGTCTTATTTTCTGTGCCAAGGGTTCTATCGTTAAAACAAAAAGGAGGGGTGAAAGGGGGCACCCCTGTCTGGTACCCCTTCCCAACAGAAAGATCTTAAAACATCCTCTATTGTGTTGAACACAAGTGGAAAGGAAACTATATATTTGATTTAATCCATTTCAAGAAATTGCCACCCAATCCCATTTTGAGAAAAAAAAAATTCCAGTTCACCATCAATACAAAGAAAGGTATACTGGGTATGCATCTGTGTGGAGAAAGCCAGAATAAGTTCAATAATTTTAAATTCATACCATTAATTTTCAAAATTAGAGAAGGTCTAGCACCAGTTCACATGTTTCACCTCATCCAAAACTATAATCCACCCAGAGAATTATGATCTTCTGAGGCTTGCAAAATTGCAATACCACTCCCCTAATCCCAAAGACTTTGTCAGCAAGAGTCCCAGAGGCCTGGAATAATCTTCCTATAGAGAGAAGACTTATGACCTCTCATGTCTCTTTCAGAAAATCCTTGAAAACATGGATCTTTCTGAAATTCTTTAAACCTAATGCTTCAACAATCTTCACTTGTACTCTACCGCTTCTCCTGAAGTTCTTCACTCTTCCTCATCTACCCAACCTTATTTTATCACACCTTTCGTAGGCCACTTTAAAAGTCCAGGAGCCTCAGTCTCAGCATTATGTTTGTCTTCTGTTCCTTCTCCTCTTCTCTTATTTCAATTGTTCTAACGCTGTATTTGTAATCCGCTCTGAGCTCTGCTTTTAGTAAGGCTGAAGCAGAATATAAGAAACTAAATTCAAATTAAATTAAATATATTATCCATAAGGTTTCTCCAGGGCCGGCGCAAATGTGAACCTCATTCCTTGCGCACCCCCTGACCCCCAATGCTGTCGTTGCCGCCCCTCTCTGGCACCTACAGTGGCAGCAATGGCCTAAAACACCCCTGCGGCGCTTACCTCAAAACGTCGGTGCCATGGGACAGTTACTTCACCCCCATCAATGCCAACTTTGTTTTGTATGGGAGCAGAAGCCGTTCCCTACCCCCATGCAAACAGGAAGTCTTCATTGGTGGGGACGGAAACAAACAGCCCAGGGTGCCAGAGTTTTGAGGTAAGCACCACAGGGATGTTTTAGGCTGGCGCTCTAGGCAGCTGCCTAGTTTGCCTAGTGGTAACGCAGGCCCTGGGCTTCTCTTGCAGTGGCATTTTTCCTTGTTGCAGCTTCTCCTCATGCTCTCATCATATGATGTGGTCTGCCTTGCAGTGACCCTCTTGTTTTGCTTCCCCAGGCTCCCTCAGCACTCAGTGTGATAACTACGGGCGCTGCAGCTGTAAACCGGGTGTGATGGGCGAGAAGTGTGACCAATGCCAACCTGGGTTTCATTATCTGACGGAGGTTGGGTGCAAGAGAGACTATAGAGCGCTGTAAGTATGGTGTCCTGAAAGATGCTGGACGTGGGCTGGCCTGGCCTCTGGAATAGTGGTCATGGGATAGTAAAGGTGAGGCAGGTGATTGCAGCTAATTTACTTCGCTGCTGTATAGAGATAGGGAGGCAGGATCATTTTATCATTATTCATATGTGAATGTGTGCTAGCCACTTCTTGCATATCAGTAAATGAGCTGTTAGACAAACCAGGAGTGACTATGTATGCATTTCTTTTTAGGAATTGTGACTGTGACCCAGCTGGCGGCCGCTGTGACCCAGTAACAGGGCGCTGTGTGTGCAAATCTTTAGTCACTGGAGACCGATGTGACAGGTATGTAGTCCAGAGTTTGGCGAGTTGCTTTTAATTCTGAAACCCTGGCTCTCTCAGATCATAACTTTTTGGATTTTAACCATGTTTCTATAATAGATTCCATGAAGCCTCTCGTCTGGGTGTCTTGACTAAATTGTAATCTGTACTGAGAAGAGATTCTCTCATGCCTGTCTATGTAGTGGGGTCATCACTAGAAGCACTATACAAATGAGAAGTGGTAATAGCAGTGCCATAGCAGCTTTGGATTTGATGCAACCCTTACATAAATTGGAGCAGATTTAGAATTCCTTAATTACTCACGTCGCGGTTAACTCTGACCAATGAGGCTGGAATGAAATTTAAACTGCACGTTCCAGTACCAAAATTTAATGCTGGCAATGTTTGATCTTGACAGATCACAATTGGGCTTACAATTTTTGATTTTGGTTGATCGCAGCTTGACTTCTAATCTGGTTGTTGCAGCAACAGTCTTGAGCCCAGCAGCCCTCTATCATTGCTCTAAATCTGATGACAGTATTTTTCTTCCCTACTCTCCAGCTTTCTCAGCCCCAGCTAACCCAAACGGAGAGTCAAACCAGAAATCTTCTGCATGGCAGCCCCTAAGGCACCAGCTTGATCACACAGCTTAATTTATGACTGATTTTTGCCTATTGGCCTGGAACAAAGGTGGCTATCTTGGGGTATTCATTGATATCTACCTGCTGTATCGTTGCTGGAAAAACTTATAGGTTAGATAGCAGAAATGCTTAGAACTATATGAATCCTTCTTGCTAACAGTCTCTGACAGCTGGAATGAGAATATGATTCTTCTCATATACAGCAGTTCTGGATGGTTTCATAATAGTTGGGTGATACTAGCAAAGGAAAAATTAGCATGTTTTTGTGGAGAGACGTATTCTCTGTACATGATTGGGCGACATTGCCTTTCTCGTGGAAGGGAGAAGAAAGACGACCTCAGACAGAAAACTTCAATAGGTGGCTCCAAACCTGATATCAACAAGAAGGTTTTAGATGCATAAGTGGCTAGGGTAATATATGGAAAAAGCAAAGACTCTTGTAATGATGGCCTACATCTTTCTGTCAGCAAAGCGGTCGGTGAGCTCAGATTCGTTTTGGTCTGATAAATGCATGCATTCCATACCAAGAAGAAAGATTCTATGTGAGACATTCAGGCGGTAGGCTGCCGGGTGGGGGTGGGGCACGGGAGTGCATGCCCCTGTATCTGGAATGTCACCCCAAGCAAAAGCTTGATAACAGTAGAAAACATAGCCAAGGAAACCATCTAAATAACTCGCTCATCTGCAACAAAGTAGGGGAAAGACCAGGCAGAATGCTCAACATATTGTAAGTTAGACAACTCAAACTAGCTGGAAAGCAAGAAGTATAAATGGGTGACTAGGGAGCTAGACAGAGGACACACACTGGATGTGGCGTACTTGGATTTCAGAAAAGCCTTTGCTATAGTTTCTCAGAGGAGACTTTTAATTAAACTGAGTGGCCTGGGGTTGGGTCCCAGGATAGTTGACTGTCTTAATTGATTGACGGATGACAGAGTGTGGTGGTCAATGGCGTCCATTTGGAAGGAAGAAAGATGAGTAGTGGACTGCCTCAGGGGTTGGTCCTATGGCCAATTCTATTCTTTATTTTTGTAAGCCACATTGCTAAAGGGATAGAAGGAATATATTTGCCTTTTTTGTGGATGACTAGAAGATCTGCAACAGAGTGGACGCCATGAGAAGTGATCTACAAAAACTAGAAGATTGGTCAAGTATTTGGCAGTTAATCTTTAATGCAAAGAAATACAGCGTGATACATTTAGGGGGAGCTGAGAGGAGAGGCTCATGTATAGGGACCAGGGGAGAGATACCTTACAGTGAAAGTGTCTGAAGGTCTTAAGGTTGCAAAACAATGTGACAAGGCGATGGCCAAGGTTATAAGGATGCTAGACTACATAGACAGGGGCATAACTAACATGGTAATGCACTATAGAAAAACTAGCTGCTCAAAATAAAGCCAAAAACGCCAAAGTGTCTCATCGCAGGGAATTCCTGGACCATGGGCTTGCTGATCTTGCATTATGTGATGTGTGCAGGCCTGGCCTATAACCTCGTCAAAAAGATTTAAAGAGCAGACAGTGGTCCCTTACAGGCTACCACTACACTGGAACACAGACGAAGGAAAGTGGAAGTGTGATGGGACGGGTAAGAAGCAGCTTATACTTGCTCACGCCTCTCTAGAAACTAGATTAAGCTGCTTAATTTGGAATGAGTCGCATCTATGTATGCAGGTCTTTTCCTGGGTGTTCCATAGGCAGTCCTGCCGTGAGATGGTTCAGCTTGCATGTGCTGATGTAAACCTTCCTGAGTCATGAAAGGGGAGCGCATGGCGGTCAAGAGGGCGGAGTCATAATGCCGTACCAGAGCTTAGATAGAACCTGGCGAGCTTAGTGGTAACCCAGCATTCACCCATCTGCTGCTTCTAAATCTCTGTAATAAAAATATGCTGAACTAAGGCACTGCATTGGCATTTGACAAACTCATTTGCTAGAGGGGCAACACCCTTCACAGCACACTGCAGAAACTGGGATTTCATCGTCTTTTAATACTTCAGTTCATTCTCAAGCTTCTCCCCGGCATAGCTGTGAAAGAAACAGCAAATCACTTAACCTCCATGCACTTATAGTCAAATCTGTTTATTGAAACACAACGTTAGGAAGTATATTTTTCCCTTCTCCTTATAAACCCTCCACCCATCCCAGTAAACTCCATGCACTTAAATGTGGCTCAGGAGCTCCTCTGGGCAGGAACAGTGAAACCATATGATTTATCCTGTATGGTGCTTTGTATTCTGATAAACAATGAACATTTATTAGTGTTATATTTTTGCAATGCAGTTTTATGTATTTTAGCCTGTTATGGTATGACTTTATTGCTGTCTGCTCTCCGTATGCCACAGGTGCACGTCGGGTTACTATAATCTGGACGCGGGGAGTCCTGAAGGCTGCACGCAGTGCTTCTGCTACGGACACTCTTCTTCGTGCGGCAGTGCTGGCAATTATAGCGTCCACAGGATCACTGCCTCCTTCCAGAAAGGTACCGTGTGGCTGAAATCTCCAGATTCCCTTTCAATGCTTTGGATTTTTCTTCCGGCTTCACTTTGAAACCTCTTCCGGCGTCAGGAGCAGCACGGTGGGAATCGCTGGCCTCTCATTCTCAGCTACTGCAGACATGATGCCATCCTGTGCCGACTGTGTACGCGGGGAAAGGGCAAGAACCCGGCTACAATTTAGGCTGATGCCTGTGGAAACCATTCAGGTTTCACACTGCATGATAAGCAGAAGTGCAAGAACTGGTTTCTTTCTTGCTGCCAGCGACAGTTTGTCTGAAGAGTAAAAGCAGCCTTGAAAAATAAGAATCCCGAATTATCATTAATTACTGGTTAGAGACAGAAACTGCCTTAACCTGTCCTGGAAAAGCTGCTGCAGTCTTTCCACAAGCTGTTGCTGGCCTGGTGATTTCTGACGGCATCCATGTGCCATCTTGTTCACGGTTCTGACTCAGTCCCTTGGCACCTGCCTTCCTGGCCTGCATCAGTCCCAAGATTATGTGCTTAAAGAATTGTGGACAGTTGTGAGCAAGAAAATCTACTGAGATGTCAAGAAAGCAAATAGCTTGCTGTTGCTTGCGTCTTAGATATTGTAGGATAGGCACTGAGGCCTCTTTCTTTCTCTCTCTTTCAAAACAAAACAGAGGAAAGAATGCCCTAGAATAGGAGGTCATAATATGAGATTTCAAGGGGGAATACTCAGAGGGAGTGTGGAGACAAACAGTTAAATAAAGTTATTCAAGGAGGCTTAGGATAGACACAGGCAGTAAGGAGAAAGCCCATTGATCACTGGGGTGTATCGCATTGCCCTAGGAATATAATTGGGCGGAGTAGACTGACCTTAGGGGGCCAGTTTTCAGATATTTACACACTACGGCCTTGAGCCATGGCATTTAAATATCCACTAGATATTCAGTAGCAGTACTAGATAGTAGCTACCACTGATTATTCGTCCAGATCATGGCAGCGATTATCCAGATAGTGGTGATTTTCAGCCTTTATCCAGATGGTTTAGGCCAGTGAGAAAGCTTGCTGTCTGGATAAATTACCTGGATAGGGGCTGAAAATCACCACTATCTGGATAATCGCCGTCGTCGCCCAGATAATGCCAAGGCCGTCGGTGATGATATTCAGCAGCACTATCCAGAAAGTGGTGTTGACTATCTGCCTGAGAGCCCTTATCCGGCTAGCCTCTGTTTTTTTAATATTGACCCCCTACTAGGTTTCTATCTGCTGTCATAAATATTTCTGTATGCTTTTCGGTGGTATGTTTTTCTTTTGCTGCCCACCTTCTCAGCAGTTTTCCTGTCAATATCTTTCAGTTGTTTTCTGCTTCCTGGTTTTGGCTCTCTACTTGAGACCCTTTCAGCCATGGCACCTGTATCCCAAAGATGTTTTTATTTGTTAATACCCATCAAGTAAATTGGAGCAGTGAATTCGAGGCCTGGTTTTTCAGGATCTCCTCAATGAGTCCTTATCAGCTATACCTGGTATAAAAAGCTGTTTTATTTGCATTATTTTGGTGACTTTCAGAACCAAAGATGCTGGACATTCTCATGGACTAGATTTGAAAATGACTATTCAAGGGATTTCCGCTAATTTAGCAGTGTATCATAAGGACTAAGGCTGACTGAATTTATTTTTTTCAGTCCCATGAAATCCTTTTTGTATTGAAATCAATTTTTTTTATTCACTTGGCTCACCCAAAACAACTGAATTTTTTTACCCCAGGATAGGACACTCTGAAGTCAAGTTCTCATTTCTTTCACAGATTCCGAGGGCTGGAGAGCAGTCCACAGACAAGGATCCCTGGCACAGCTGCACTGGTCCCCTCTCCACCACGATGTGTACGTGACGTCCAGGCACTCCGACCCCGTGTACTTCACCGCACCTGGTACAGAGCAATACACCTTTCTGGGGATTAAAAAAGCTCCTCTAGTCCTTCAGGCACTGTCTCTCCCTCTCATGCCCTGCCTCTTCCTCTCATGCCCTGCCTCTTCCTCTCATGCCCCGCCTCTCCCTCTCATGCCCCGCCTCTCCCTCTCATGCCCTGCCTCTTATATCGGTCTCTCACTCCCACTTCATTCACACTTCAATGCTTTTCTTTATTGATATTGCTCTTGGATCTCTCACTTCCTCTTTGTCAGGAACCTTTCTTTCTCTGTGTTTTGTTTGCGTATTCTGTCTGGTTAAAGGCTCATGTGATGACACTGAGGAACAGTAACATTTGATGAAAATGTTTAAAAATTCTCCATCTTTAAAGCAAAAGTTTATTCAGGAATAGGCTTTGCTTTCATTTTTCTCCTTTTCTAACCTTTGGCGGGTCCCTTTTTCTTTGCAGCTAAATTCCTGGGGAACCAGCGTCTGAGCTATGGCCAGGTGCTGTCTTTCGATTACCGGGTGGACCAACGGGGACGCCGCTCCTCAGCCCATGATGTAGTGCTGGAAGGAGCTGGTTTGCGAGTCACTGCTCCCTTGACGTCTGCTGGAAGCATTCTTCCCTGTGGCATCACCCGGACGTACACATTCAGGTAAGCACAGGAAGACTCATAGAATCCACACACCTCGGAGCTCTTCAGAGCTCAGAACTTCAAGACGCACTCTCACTAACCTAAGGGAAACAATTTTCTAAAGTAAATCTTATGACCTCCCTGGCTTTCAGAATCTATTGTTTAGCTTTGAATACCTAGTTCTTTGCTGCTTCCTAAATGCTGCTGCCCTAGGCAACTGTTTGGTTTGCCTCATGGTTGGGCTGGTCCTGAGTTAGATCTAAGGCAACGGAGGGTGATGCGGCTTACCTAAACTTACAATAAGTGTCAAAGGAGATGTGGGATTTGACCCTGTCTTCCCCTTAGTCACACTACTTCTCTAAGCACGGAACTATTCATCGACGGTAGAGGCTCGACTTTAATTTAAAATTCTTTGTTTAGTTTATCGGGCTCTTCATTTTGATGGTCCAGATGACCTAAAATCCCTCCTTCAGCATTGTATCCCTGGCTGAAGTTTGCATTCCTTCCAGCAGATGTTATTCGTTGTACATAGAAGAATCCATTTACAATGTACAATTCGGAGTGTGTTTGCCGATGAGGGACCTCACTTATGAAATATGTTGCCTTTGACTATTCATAGTGAAGGATCCCATCTGCTGTTTAGGAAGAAAGGGAAAACATGCTTGTTTGGTGGTGGTCGGGGGAATAATAAGTTGTAATTTGAATGTTTTGTTGTATTGGTCAGAATGAACAGATAAATGATGAAATGCTGACAGAGAAGCTAACAAAAGTTACAACACAGTAATAATGAGTGATTTCAATTACTCTGGTATTGACTGAGTCAATATCACAGCGGGATATGCTAGGGAGATAAAGTTTCTAGTTGAAATAGCTTCTTGGAGCAGCTGGTTCATGAACCAACAAGAGGGGAAGCCATTTTGGACCTGGTCCTTAGTGGAACACGGGATCTGGTGCAAGAGATAAGGGTTTTGGGGTCACTTGGCAATAATGATCCTAGCATGATCACATTTGATTTGATAAACGGAAGGTCAGCAAGGAAATCACAGTACTACCTTTTAACTTTCAAAAGGGAGACTATGATAAAATGAGGAAAATAGTTAAGAAAAAACTAAAAGGAGCAGCTGCAAAAGTGAAAGATTTACATCAAGCATGGGCATTGTTTAAAAGTACTATCTTAGAAGCCCAGAACAGATGTATTTATAAGGACATAAGAACATAAGAAATGCCATACAGGATCAGGCCAAGGTCCATCAAGCCCAGTATCCTGTTTCCAACAGTGGCCAATCCAGGTCACAAGTACCTAGCAGTTTCCCAAAAAGACACACAGGTTCCATAATGCTTATATTGGGGCAAGCAGTGGATTACCTGGGTCCTCTTCAATAATGGTTTATGGACCTTTCCTCCAGAAACTTGTCCAAACCTTTTTTAAATCCAGCTACATTACTAACTTTTACTACATCCTCCAGTAATGAATTCCAGAGTTTGATTATGTGTTGAGTGAAAAAATATTTTCTTTTATTAGTCTTAAATGGGTTACACTGAAGCTTCATTGCATGTCCACTAGCCTTTCTACTTTTTGATGGCATAAAGAATCGATCTACGTCTACCTGTTACACTCTATTCATTAATTTATAGACCTCTATCATATCTCCCCTCAGCCGTCTCTTTTCCAGGTTGAAAAGCTCTAATGTTTTAAGCCTCTCCTCATAGGGGTATCCTTTCATCCCCTTTATCATTTTGGTTGTTCTTCTCTATACCTTTTCTAATTCCGCTATATCCTTTTTAAGATACAGTGACCAGAGTTGCACACAATATTCAAGGTACGGTCATACTATGGAACAATACAGAAACATTATAATATCCTTTGTTTTATTCCACACTTTAAGAAAAGTGGAAGGAAGGCCAAAAAAGTGCCAGCATGACTTAAAGGTGAGGTCAGAGAGGCTGTTGCCAAAAAATATCTCTCAGGAAATAGAAAAAGGAGCCAAATGACGAAAAATGGAAACAACATAAGCAATGGCAAGTTAGATGCAAGGCATTGATAAGGCAGGCAAAGAGAGATTAATAAAAATACATAATAAAAAATATTCCTGTGCAATTCTGGCCTCTTACAATGAACTGCATCTTTCAAACGAGTCAGAACTTTGACATAGTATTCCTTATTGATGGTTTAGCCTTTTGGAGTATACTTATGATGAACAATAACCTGGTAATCAAAGAAAACTGTGAGCATGACCTTGACATTGCTCTTCACCTGACGGGCTGTCTTGGGTCTGGGAGAGCTTGGCGTCTTCCATTGTGAGGATTGAGCCTTAGTTTCCAGGTCATAACCATAAACCCATGATTCATCCCCAGTAATAATCTTTTTGAT
The DNA here is from genome assembly GCA_033557465.1 of Ichthyophis bannanicus. Taxonomy (NCBI): domain Eukaryota; kingdom Metazoa; phylum Chordata; class Amphibia; order Gymnophiona; family Ichthyophiidae; genus Ichthyophis; species Ichthyophis bannanicus. The sequence goes on from CM066036.1 coordinate 232,454,780, forward strand.
GAAATCTGAGTCACTTTCAACACATTCCAACAACTCCCTGGCTGCAGACAGTTGATCTCCTTTTTGGTCAGGGGACAGGAGTTTCCATATGAATTTTGCAGACACACGTCTCACCCCCCCCCCCCCACAGATTGATAGTAAGAATGGACTGTACTGACCTGAAACTGATGCCCATGTCCTCAGCGGGCTCCCTGAGTCAATAGACGATTTCAGCGTATTGTGGCACACACTGCTTCAACTTTGCCTTCATTCCTGCTTGTGGATGGCCTTCCAGAACATTTGTCATTGTCAACACTTTGACAGCTCTTTTGGAAACGTTTGTACCAGTCATAAACTTGAGCATGACTCAGACATTCATCGGCATACACTTGCTGTAACTTGTCATACGTCTCTCTGCATAAATCTCCAAGTTTCTAGCAGAATTTAATACAAATTCGCTGTTCAATTTTTTCACTCATTGTAAATCTGGACTTCGATAGTAGTTGTATACCTTTTGTATTTTCCCTCATCGATGTACTTTTTGTGCTCAGTGACTATTGCTTTGATGTTGAGTGAGTGAGAGTCCTTGAGGATTTAACAGGTGTATTTTGTAGGTTTACATGATACCAAACATCATGTGATTAAGAAAAAGTACAAGGGTGCTGCAGCCATGCTACACTTAATAGTATCATGATGTGAAGTATTGTTATATAGCTACATAACAAGTCTCGATACGTTTGATCACACCTCGTAGTACCGAAAGATTGGAGAATGGCCAGTGTAACGCCACTTTTTAAAAAGGGTTCCAGGGGTGATCCGGAAAACTACAGACTGGTGAGCCTGATGTTGGTACAGGGCAAAATGGTAGAAACCATTATCAAGAAGAAAATTATTGAATGTGTAGATAGTCATCATTTAATGGGAGAAGGCGAACATGGATTTAGCCAAGGAAAGTCTTGTATTACTAATCTGTTATATTTTTTTGAAGGTGTGAATGAACAGCTAGACAAAGGTGAGTTGGATGATACAGTGTATCTGGATTTTCAGAAAGCCTTTGACAAGGTCCCTCATGAGAGACTCTTCACAAAATTAAAAAGTCCATGGGATAGGAGGCAGTGTAGTATTGTGGATCAGGAACTGGTTAAAAGATAGAAAGCATAGAGTAGGGTTAAATGGCCAATTTTTTCAATGGAGAAAGGTGAATAGTGGAGTACCCCAGGGATCTGTGCTGAGCCTGCTGCTTTTTTAACATATTCATAAATGACCTGGAAATGGGAATAACAAGTGAAGTGATGAAATTTGCAGATGACACAAAATTTATTCAAAGTTGTTGAAACCCAAGAAGATTGTGAAAAATTGCAAGAGGACCTTGATGAATTGGAAGACTGGACTTCCAAATGGAAGATGAAATTTAATGTGGACAAGTGCAAAATTATGCACCTAAGAAAGAACAACCCAAATTTTGGTTACCCAATGCAAGGTACCACCTTAGAAACCACCACCTAGGAAAAAGATTTATGCATCATCATGGATAATACATTGAAACCCTCCACCTAATGTGCAGCAGTGGCCAAGAAAGCAAATAGAATGCTAGAAATCATAGGGAAGGGAATGGTTCCATGGTGCGACAGCACCTTGAATATTGTGTGCAGTTCTGGTCGCCATATCTTAAAAAAGATATAGCAGAATTAGAAAAGATACAGAGAAGAGCAACAAAAATGGTAAAAGGGATGGAAAGATACCCCTACGAGGAGAGGCGTAAAAGGTTAGGGCTCTTCAACTTGGAAAAGAGATGGCTGAGAGTGGATATGATAGATGTCTATAAATTAATGAATGGAGTGAAACAAGTAAACCTAGATCGGTTGTTTATGCCATCAAAAAGTAGAAAGACTAGAGGACATGTAATGAAGCTACAGTGTAACCCATTTAAGACTCAATGCATATTCAAATTCTGGCATTTGTTACCAGAGGGTGTAGTAAAAAAAGGATTGGAGAGTTCCGGAGGGGAAAGGTCCATCGACCATTATTAAAGAGGACCTGGGAAATCCACTGCTTACCCCAAGCCGAGCATTGTGAAAGCTGTGGACTTTGGGTACCTGCCAGGTACTTGTGACCTGGATTGGCCATTGTTGGAAGCAGGATATTGGGCTTATGTACCTTGGTTTGACCCAGTATGGCATTTCTTATGTTCTTTACTGTAACTTGCCTTGATTGTTATGATATGGTATGTGTATCAGATCTGTGTAAGTAAATAAAACACTCAACTATTTCAATGAGAACTGGAATTTAAAGTCCTTCAAGGAAATTTGAACCTTATTTCTTTGTTCTTCAATACTTCTTCATATGCCTGTGATCAGGCCCTCTGTCATTCTGAAAGGAGGTTACAGTTGGACCCCTAACAACTTAGGAGTTAATTCGCTAACCCCTGTTAAGTTTAGAAGGTTCCTGCAGGTTATCAGTTTGCTAACATTTGTGAAATTTGGGAGGTTAAAGCAGGTTATCTTTCAAGTTTAAAACATAATTCCACCTTATCCCCTCATTCAGTAGTGCAATATAACAGGGCCATTTCACATAGGAAACATTTCCTCTGGTGCCCTGCATATTTGAGGCATTTGTACTCTCAAATAACATAGCTGTATCCCCTCTAACCCCAAACACAACTCCAGACTCTCCCATCCAACTCCACTCAGAATCTTGGACCCACTATAAGAACATAAGATATGCCATACTGGGTCAGACCAAGGCCATCAAGTCCAGTATCCTGTTTCCAACAGAGATCAATCTAGGTCATAAGTACCTAGCAATCTCCCCAAAATACACAGGTTCCTCAATGCTTGTATTGGGTCAAGCAGTGATATCCTGGATCCCTTTTAATAATGGTTTTATGGACCTTTCCTCCAGGAACTTGTCCAAACCTTTATTAAACCCAGCTACATTAACAGCTTTTACTACATCCTCCGGTAACAAATTCCAGAGTTTGATTACACATTGAGTGAAAAAAATATTTTCTCTTATTAGTCTTAAATAGGTCACCCTGTAGCTTCATTGCATGTCCCCTAGTCTTTCTATATTCTGATGACGTAAACAATTGATCTACGTTTACCCCTTCTACTCCATTAATTAATTTATAGACCTCTATCATATCTCCCCTCAGCTGTCTCTCTTCCAGGATGAAGAGTCCTAATCCTTTTAGCTTCTCTTCATAGGAGTATCCTTCCATCCCCTTTACCAGTTTGGTGGCTCTTCTCTGTACCTTTTCTAATAACGCTATATCCTTTTTAAGATACGGCAATCAAAATTGCATACAATATTCAAGGTGCGGTCGCACCATGGAATGATACAGAGGCATTATAATATCCTTTGTTTTATTTTCCATTCCTGTCCTTATGATACCTAGCATTCTATTTGCTCTCTTGGCCGCTGCTGCACACTGGGCGGAGGGTTTTAACATGTTATCCACGATGACGCCTAAATCTTTTTCCTGGGTGGTGGTTCCCAATGTGGAACCTTGCATCGTGTAACCATAGTTTGGGTTGTTCTTTCCTAGGTGCATAACTTTGCACTTGTCCACATTAAATTTCATCTGCCATTTGGATGCCCAGTCTTCCAATTTATTAAGATCCTCTTGCAATTTTCCACAATCCTCTTTGGTTTTAACAACTTTAAATAGTTTTGTGTCATCTGCAAATTTGATAACCTCACTTGTTATTCCCTTTTACAGGTCATTTATGAATATGTTAAAAAGCAGCAGATCCAGCACAGATCCCTGGGGTACACCACTATTCACCTTTCTCCATTGGGAAAATTGGCCATTTAGCTCTACCCTCTGCTTTCTGTCTTTTAACCAGTTCATGATCCACAATAGTACACTGCCTCCTATCCCATGACTTTTTAGTTTTGCCAAAAGTCTCTGATGAGGGACCTTGTCAAAGGCTTTCTGAAAGTCCAGATACACTATATCAACTGACTCACCTTTGTCTACCTGTTTATTCACACCTTCAAAAAACATAACAGATTAGTAAGACAAGATCTTCCTTGTCTAAAGCCATGTTGGCTGTCTCCCATTAAACCACGACTATCTATGTATTCAGTAATTTTGTTCTTTATGATGGTTTCTACCAGCTTTCCCGGTACTGACGTCAGGCTCACCGGTCTGTAGTTCCCCGGATCACTCCTGGAACCCTTTTTAAAAATTGGCATTACATTGGCGATCCGCCAATCTTCAGGTATTACAGATGATTTTAATGATAGTTCATAGATTATTAGTAGCAGGTCTGCAATCTCATATTTCAGTTCTTTCAACACCCTTGGATGTATACCATCCGGTCCAGGTGATTTGCTCTTCTTTAGTTTATCAAATAGTTGTAATACATCTTCCCAGTGTATCAATATTTCTTTCAATTCTTCCGCAGTATCACCTTTGAATACCACGTCAGTCATGGGTAACATCCCTACATCTTCCTCAGTAAAGATCGAAGCAAAGAATTCATTCAGTTTCTCCGTTATAGCCTTGTCCCCTCTTACTGCCCCTTTTATCCCTCTATCATCTAATGGTCCAGCTGACACTCTCACCACCCTTATCTAGACACAAGTCCAACTCAGCTTACCTACCAGAAGCCCTCTATTCCCCCCCAGGGCTCCCCCTTGTTACCTGCAGTCCCCTATATCCCGCCAGCAAGAAGACACCCTTACCTTCTTCCAGATTTCTATCACTTATAAAATGAGTCTTTTTAGAAGCCTCTCCTCATACTGGCAGGGTATGGAGAGCTTGCAAAGGGCCCGGCTGCCATGGTGGGGAGGGTACAGTGGGGAAGGAGGCTAGTGTCTGGGTGCAAGTGGTGGCTGTGGATTATGAATGAAGTTGGTGGGAGACTAGGGACTCTGCTATAGATGGATCTGTGAATGGCACTGTTGAAGTGGAGAATGGTTAAGGGGCTAATGTACTAGGCTGAGGTAGTAGCCCCTTAACACTGTCTTATGCTTTGGAGCAGAATTTTGAGTGGCAAACAGGGTATATATTTTTCTGTTCCATGGTTAATTTTCCTCCTATTGACATATTTTAGTATACAGCCATGGTCAAATGATCTAGCAGTAAACTGTTGGTGATTTGCAGGCTTGCTAGCATGTGTACTAATGAGAACATACAATAGTGAACTGGCCCCTTGCTGTGTTTGCAGTCTAGGGAGAGAAAGAAAGACAGCCTCAGATTCAGCATGCCAGGGCCGTTGTAATAGAGAGAGGTTGCAATAGATTCTTAGATGGGAAGACTGGAGGGAGCAGAGAGGAGGAAGGTAAGCCCCAGCCCTGTTTATTGAAGAAAGTGTGTCTGTTTTCTGCCTTTGCAGGTTAAATGAGCTGCCGAGCAGTAAATGGAGCCCGCAGCTCAGCTTCGTTGAGTTCCACCGTTTACTTGGAAACCTGACTGCACTCCACATCCGAGCCACCTATGGAGAATCCAGTAAGTGAGGTTTCACCCTTTAACCCTAGAGCTCCAGCGCCTCTTAGCCCAGTCTAGGGATCCTGCTTCTTTCTCTAGTAGGCATCAACTTGCTACACTGAGATGCCCATGGTTGGTTTGTTTGTTTGTTTATTTTTAACTTATTTAATCACCTCAGACTCAAAGTGACGTATAAATGTAGACAACTAAAAATATGTCAGAAACAACACAATATAAGTAGAATGATAAAAAACATTAAAAAATAAAATAGAAAATACAATAAAAATTAAAGCATAATTAAAACTCATAATATAAACATTGACTTCTGTGAGGGGAGTTCGTTGAACTCTAGGATTAAGGGTCTTGTTGAATCCCACAGAGACTTTGAAATTAAAAGATTAGTTTAAATAGGCTAAGTACATGAGCAAGTATCTTGGACACGGGGCTTTTGAAATCTGGGCAAATATAATAAGGTCTCTTGCATTTTACAAATACCTTACGGGGGCAATTTTGAAACCCTGTGCAGAGTCTGCAAGCACATTTTCTAAGGGAAGGACTCTGTAGAACTTGCCTTTGTCTTGTATCGGGGACAAAGTCTCTCGCTAAGATCATGCACAGGGATTTCAGGCTGAATCCTCTGTGCGTTGTTGACTGGATTTGTCCTTCTTGTCCCTTTATGTGCCTTTTCAGCATGGGTAAAAGTATCTGTGGTGTTACATGGCACTTTTTATCTGCAGGGGCGAGGGGCGGCAAGTTTCAGCCAGGTAACTGCTTAGCTACTGGGGTAAAACTGAAACTTGTCTTATATCGGCAGAATGATGGGAGATGGAGAAGAAAACAGCAATGGAAAGAGTCAGGAAAATGTTGGTTACCGTGTGCAAAGATTTGCTTCAGTCTGACATGGGATCTATAACGGTGCTATTGGAATAAGTGGTACACAATGTGCTGTGATCAGAAATAATGATTGCGCCTGTTAAACTGGGACGGCTGGAAGGAAGGAGGATTTTAAATGCCCAAAAAAGAGCAAAGGTCCACTGTGAAAGACCATATGTTAGACTGCAGTATCAGGCAGTGGAGAAAACAGGGCTTTTTTTTGAGGGGCTACGTAGTGGTACGGATTACCAGCACCTTTTTCATTGCTTGCTAAAATTAACCCATAGTCCTCGTGTATCAATGAAAGCCCTGCCTATGAGTACCTGCACTTTTTTTTCCTAGGAAAACGGATCTAAGGGAAAGTATAGTCAGAAAATATGTTAGTATGTAAAACTAGTTGAAACAAAAAGTTACCAAGTTACCCTGTTCCATAAGTGAGAATTTCAGCCAGTCCTGGATTTCTGACAAGCTCCTCCAGATGCATTATGGGTCCTACAGCACTGATTTCAAGGGTAAAATCAGGAACTACAATGAGCATGCTGTAACCAGAACTGCAACTAATGTTCACTTCAGGTTCTGGATAATATGAGGACTCTTCAAAAATGTCTAGGGAGAAACGGACCTGACAGAATCAGTCCCTGATTAAAACATCCTGCCTAGGAAACAATTATCCAGTAACTATTTAGCATTTAAAAGAGTTAATAAAGTACATTTCCAGGTCTTGGGTCCGACGAGTGACTAGTGTTGTGGTCTTTGCTGATGTTAAAATAATTGCTGATTACTTGTACATTAACCAAACCTCTATCCAAAGAAAAAAGTGATGTCAAATAAAACAAGTTTGGAATTGTTTGACAACTTAAAAAGAAACATTTGGTAAACCTGTGATCTGAATATGAGCCTTGCAGTTGGAAGAGGACTGGGGTGGAGGTGTCTATATGTCCGAGGGGGTTTGAGAGCTGTATGTGAGGCGGGTGGAGTGGATGTGGGGAAAGAGGCAGGCAGCAGGTGTGTGGGAACACGAGGCCTTTGTGTGTGGAAAGTGAGAGATGCATATGCATAGGGGCTGGGCGTAGTGGTGTCTGTGTGTACTCAGAGTATTTAGATTATTTTTTAATGAGAAACCTATTGAACAGTAAGCTGACCACCTTCCCTTCTGCTTGTTCCAGCAGCCTAGCTCATTCATGCAACACTTTGCGCTTGACTTTGACACCTCAGTTCATACAAAGGTAACACAGGCTCTTCTTGAACTGATTTCTTTGCCAAACCTTTTCCTTTCCTGTTGATCTTCCAGGTAGAGGGTATCTAGACAACGTCACACTCGTGTCTGCTCGCCCGGCCTCTGGACCCCCAGCTCCATGGGTGGAACAGTGCATCTGCCCTATTGGATACCATGGGCAGTTCTGTGAGAGATGTGCCCCTGGCTACAAGAGGGAATCTGCCAGCTTGGGGCCATTCAGCACGTGTGTGCCCTGCAGATGCCAAGGTGGCGGAGTCTGCGACCCAGATACTGGTATGTGAGGCTGAGGGGATGCTGCGGTCTATGAGATAGTGACAAGAAAAGAGGAGGCTGCAATATATGATGTAGTGACAGAGTGAAAACGTTCTGTGATATATGATCCAGTCACAGGATAAGGGGGCTCTGGGGGATATTGTACGATGCCAGGACAAGGGAGCATATGCGCCTTTTATGATATTTTTCAACAAGACCCTTCTCGGGCTTAAAAATGAGTGTAAGGTGTGGGCACGTTTAGTGCATGTCTTCATGCACCCGTTACTTTGTGTGCACAGCTGAGGAGTGCTGACCACATAGCACAAAGCTGTCTGGCGAAACCGGATCTTCAGCGCCGGACACTGGATAAGTTCCAGCGTTGAATATCCAGTTTATTTAAAGCGGCGGCGGGGGCTAAGTGCTTAAAAAGCAGCTACCTGCTGCCACTGAATATCAGCCCCTCGATTTATAAACACCTGAGAATAGAATCCCTACCAATAATTAAAATCCAAACCCAGTGGGCCAGAAAGCCCCGCATACTGGCACGTCAGCCACGTTTCACAGCTTCCTGGCCCTGTTTTTCTGCTGCGCTTCTCTTTTATAATCTCTATAGAATGGTTGCAAGATACCCAAAATCAGCAGCTGCGCCAAAACCCCAGTAACATACAGTAAGAAAAGTGCTGAGTTAGATCCATCAAAACCAGCATCCTGTTTCCAGTAATGTCCAGTATCCAGTAGATCCCAAAAAGTAGATCTATTTCTCTTAGCTCATTTCCAGAGATCAGTGATGACTCTCCCAAGTCTAAGTATCTGGCTAATTATTCTTTATGGGCTTTTCTTCCTGGAATTCTTGGTTCAAACCTCTTTTGAGGACTGGACTTTTTTGAGAGAGAGAGAGAGAGAGAAAATCAGCCCTAGACTCTTCTCTCCTAGTTACTAAACTTTACAGTAACTTGCTTTAATGTCAGAATCTCAGTTTGCCTTAAAATTTGAAAAAGGATATCTGATTGAAAGGAAATTAAACAAATACATAGGCTGTTTGTAATTGATAGAATAAGTTAGCCAGTTAGTCATGAAGAGGGGGCCATGCATAATTCAAGGAGTGGAAGGTAGTTGGCTGATGTTCTAAGATAGTACCGTCTATGTTTTTTCTTAGGCGACTGCTATTCTGGAGACCAGAATCTGGATGAGGACTGTGCTGACTGCCCTGCTGGATTCTACAATGATCCCCAGGATCCCCGTGTCTGCCGGCCCTGTCCTTGCCCGAATGGCCTGGGTTGCTCATTGATCGCCACGACGGGAGAGATTGTTTGCAATAGCTGTCCCCTTGGAGTCACTGGTAAGGACAACAGAGGGTAGAAGGGATTTAAAGATGAGCTCATTGCTCCCTAATTCAAAAACATTATGTCTCATGTTTTTAGGGATCATGGAGCTCTTCCATGCTAATGGAATTTACCATATTTGCTAAACTAAGGATATTATAATGCCTCTGTATCGCTCCATGGTGAGACCGCACCTTGAATATTGTGTGCAATTCTGGTCGCCGTATCTTAAAAAGGATATAGCGTTATTAGAAAAGGTACAGAGAAGAGCCACCAAAATGGTAAAGGGGATGGAAGGATACTCCTATGAAGAGAGGCTAAAAAGGTTAGGGCTGAAGAGAGGCTAAAAAGGAAACAGCTGAGGGGAGATATGATAGAGGTCTATGAAATAATGAATGGACTGGAATGGGTAAATATAGATCGGTTATTTACTCCTTCAAAAAGTAGAAAGACTACAGGACATACAATGAAGCTACAATATAGTCCAATAAGACTAATAGAAAATATTTTTTCACTGAATATGTAATCAAACTCTGGAATTTGTTAGCAGAGGATGTGGTAAAAGCTGTTAGTGTGGCTGGGTTTAATAACGATTTGGAAAAGTTCCTGGAGAAAAAGTCATTAAACCATTAATAAAGAGGACCATGGAAAATCACTGCTTACCTTGGGATAAGCAGCATGGAATTAGTTTGTTTTTGGGAACCTGACAGATACTTGTGACCTGGACTGGCCGCTGTTGGAAACAGGATAATGGGCTTGATGAACCTTGGTCTGACCTAGTATGGCATTTCTTATGTTTTAAGTTTTGGAGGATGGATAACATATTCCCAGAGGTATTATGGGATACATGGTGCATAACTATATTTGCCCCATCACCTGTATCACTTTGGACATTATTCAGTCTCCAGTCATTGTTAAGCCTTTCCCCTGCTATCACTCTCTTTAGCTTCTTCAAGTAATTCCTGTTCTGACACAAATGAATGCACCATTGTGCCAGAACTCATTTATTTATTTTATAACTTTTATATACCGTGCTATTTGTTATCAGTGCGGTTTACATACAACAGTGCGGTTTACATACAACTCATACTTCTGTAGGTAAGGAAAGTTATCCCATTGTGTGTTCTAGAGATCTGGTTTCAACTTGCCACCCTGGTTTGACCTCTTAGGGATCTGCGAGAGAAGTACAGGAGGTCCACAAGACACAGAAAAGAGGAAAAAGAGAGAGATGTTGGGGACTGATTGGAGGGAAGAGAGAGAGAATGGAGGGAACTGGCTTAGGGACTGGTGGGGACTGGTTAGGTGAGAGAGAGAAAGACTGGTTGAGACAGGAAGGAGAAGCGAAAGAGGGCTAGCGGGGACAGATTTGGCGCTGATGGGAGGTGGTCTGAGAAGAGTGGAGGGGATGAACTTTGAGATCTGTAAACATTTTGGAGGTTAAAGGATATGCACAACAAAAAGACTGTGAACCTCTGTTCTAGAATTCCTCCCCCTTTTATTTTTCTTTTGTCACACTCATCCACAACACTTTTATACCTTCTCCCCCACCACTTCCATGCTGCCATCCTTAGTGTCTTCAGTCCTATACACATCTCTAGAGTTAACTGCAGATCTCACGCTGCCTTTTCTCTGGCTAAATCCATTGAAAAGGGGAGATGAGAGGAAGAGGATCTGCTGGAGTTCATTCTGGTACTTTCTTTCCTCATTTGCCTCTTGCTGGTGACTGGAAGATCTCTCACTGTTCTTTCCTTTGCAGGTACTCGTTGTAATCTCTGCGCCGATGGATATTTTGGGGATCCTCTTGGTGAAAATGGCCCTGTCAGACCTTGCCAGCCCTGCTCATGCAATAACAACATTGATCCCAAGGCACCTGGGAACTGTGACCAGCTGACGGGCGAGTGTCTTAAATGTATCTACAACACAGGTGGCTTCTACTGTGAGCGCTGCAAAGCTGGCTTCATTGGGAACCCTTTAGCTTCCAACCCTACCGATAAGTGCCGAGGTGTGTGCTATAGTCCTAGACAGAGGTCAAGAGGCATTCACAGCAAATCAGAAGCCTTTAGCACAGTGTTATCCCAAGATTTTCCTGTGTTAATCTTATTCCTGATGCAGTAAGAAGTTTTATAGTAGTGCGCATGTCAATCGATGAATAACAAATTGCTCCTGGTCTTGGCAACCTGAGCCAGGGCATCCCTAGCTTGGCCAGTCTGCTCAGTGGGGCCCTCAGCTGGAGAGCCGCCAGTGCTGGACCAGATCCCCTCTGGACCAATTACACTTACCTGGACTAGGGAGGTATCCACTGGCAATACTGTAAAAACACATTGCCGTATTTGGCAAACTGACCCCTCGTGGTTCATCCTGACGCACTGCTAGGGGTCAGGCACTGATATTTTCCCTGCACTGACAGGAATGGCAACATTTTACTTGTGATGCCGCCAAAGCTGGCCCCGGAGCTGATGCAAGGTCATGGACTCCCTAGGAGAGTCTTCAGCCCTACATCCCTTCTGAGATTTTGATAATTAAACTCTACAATCTTGATCATTGGACCACCACTCTTCCAACAGCAATCCTGTAAAAAGGCAGAATGGAGCATCATGGGGGCGCAGTGGCAGCCAGCATGATTAAAGCGGCTCGCTGTTGCCACTCTAGTGGATGCCTGGGATATTCAGTGCAGGGCCCCCATATCCAGCATGCCCGGATAACAATTTAGCTGTCCGGTCAGGGTGATATTGAGCTGTTGGCTGGATAGCTAAGCTGGATGGTTAGGCTGAAAAAAAAGCAAGCCTAGCTTTAGCTGGCTTAGGTCAGCTGTTCAGAGGCTCCGTATCGCCGCTGACCGGCCAACTGAGGGTGCTGCCTCAGAATGTCCAGGCACTAAGCCGTTAGCGTTGGGTTGTCCAGCTGGCTTCAGAGGGGACATTCAGTGGCACAAATCCCATTAGGTCTGCAAACCATGTGAATCCCTTTGACTATGTGCCCCCCAGATTTAAATATTAACCTTTGCTTTGTACATACAAGTGTGCCTGCTCTTCGTACAGGCAGCAGAATGTGCAGATGACTCTTTGAGTTTGTGTGGCTATTGAATGTATTGTTTTGCTTTGAATGCTGCTGTTCCTTCGTTGCCTAATGGTTGGGCCAGCCCTAGATACAGTAAATGGTTGCATAGTGCCGTAGCGACATGCACTGTTTCTTTTCTGATAGCACCCACGTTTTACAGCTGCTGTAATTTGCATGCCATCAATTTACTGCACTGAGAGGAACTGTGTTTTAAATGAAAGTATTACAATGTTCTCTTGACGCATAGGGTGGTGGTCTAACGCACTGCTTAATGTGTCAAGGTCCCCGTGTAATATTCCCATGGCCTGAAAGGCAAAGACCGTGGAATGCATCCTCCCTGCCCACAAAATCTTGGCATGAGTGGCATAGTGAGAATCGCCATTACCCCCATGCCTCCCGCCTCCCAGTACCACCCTGCACAAATGTAATCTCACTGGTGGGGAAGTGGGAGATGGTTTTGGCCATTTCTCTTTATCTCCTCCCAGTAGTATTGTCAGGACTGGATTGAGGGGAAATGTCCGCCATGGCCTTTGAATGGAATTCAGCTTTATGGTAGTCTCAGTCTTGCTCCTATATGCCTGATCTATCAAGAATATTGGACTACACTCAGGAAACCCGGTGATGCTGGTCTTTTGGGGGCTATTTTCTCACTGGTTTGTTCTCTTCCAGCAGCTTGCAGCTGTCATGCTATTGGTGCTGAGTCCCAGACGTGCGGTCTAGATGGGAGCTGCCGCTGTAAACCAGGATATGAAGGGACGCACTGTGCACATCCAGTTTGCCCTGCCTGTTATGGTGAAGTGAGGAATCAGGTACTAGTACCATTACTACCTGTCATCTGTATAGCGCTACAAGGCATACGCTGCGCTGTACAGACACACGTAAAAGATGGTCCCTGCTCATCAGAGCTTACAATCTGGTCAAATACTAGGTAAATACTGACTACAGGGAGGAAACGGTCCCACAGGACAAGTCCTCAAAACATTCAGTCCCCCCACAATACTCAAAATTAACAACTGAGCCAAAGCCCCAGGAACATAAGAAAAACGTCGAGTCTGACCAGGATTCTTTGAGCCTAGCACCTTGTCTCCAATAGTGTCCAGTCTGGGCCACAAGTACCCGGCAGATCCCCCCCAAAAAATAGATCTATTTCTCTTAGTTCATTTCCAGGGATTGGCAATAGTTCTCCCAAGTCTACCTGGCTAATAATTGTTTATGGGCTTTTCCTCCAGGAACATGTCCAAACCTCATTTGGGGGCTGAACTCTTTCAGGAGAAGGAGAGAGAGTGGTAATTACCTTTAAACTCATCTCTTCTGCTTAATAAACTCTGCAGTAACTTACCGCAATGGTAGAGTCTCGGTTTACCTTAAAATTTGAAAAAAGATATCTGAAAGAAAATTAAACTAGTACTTGGATGACATTTTCATTTCTGTTCTTGTAGGTGGATCAGCATCGTCGGCAGCTACAAGATTTGGAAGCTGTAGTTTCTCAGGTCCAGGTTGGTGGCCTCCCAGTGAAAAGTGAGGAACTAGAAGGGAAGATGATGCAGGCTGAAAAGACTGTTCAGGACATGTTGAAGGACGCTCAAACCTCAGAAGGTAATGGAGCAAATTAGATAGCGCCCACTTCTTACTGTGAGTTTATATATACTACCGCTACTAGCAGGAGGGACCTCAGGAACAGCCCTCTTTGATGTGTCAGGAGGAGGGGGGAAAGGGACTCTGGGACGGCTCTCTGTATGTATATGGAAGCTGGGCTCTTTCAGAGTGTGTGTGTGCGCTTGTGACGTGAGAATGGTCACAGACTCTTGGGCAGTCCTGTCAATGTGAAGGATAAGAGTATGCGTGAGGAAGGCTTGGAGACAGGTTTTTGTTACTATGTGTGTGTTTTCCTCTGGGAAGATTCTAGGATAGCCTTGTCTCGGATTGTATGTGCGTATGTGAAACACTGAGGCAGCCCTTTGTATATTGGATTGAGGACTTGTGAGATGAACTGGGGGCAGCCCTTTCAGCGTGTGTGGGAGATGGAGAACACTCTGTGTGTGTGTGTGTGTTAGGGAGGAAGACTCTGAGAGCCCTTTGTGTGTCTATGTGTGGGAGAGGGGGAAATGTGAGACAATCCTCTGTGTGTATGGTGGGGGAAAGGGAGAACTCGGGAACAGCCCTCTCTCTCTTGTGTGTCTTGGAGGGTTTCTCATGTCTGTGGGGAGCCTCTGGAGCAATCCTTTCTGTGTGTATGTGAAGAATGAGGGCCAAGTCTTTCTCAGCATGTGACATGAGCTCGGGGACAGTGCACTCTGTGAGCGTGACATTCCTAAAGTATTAGGTGCTTGAAGGAAAATGTGCCTGTTTCTAAATGATATCAAAATTTGGAATAGAGCAGTGATTCCAAAACTGTGGGTTGCAGCCCCAAATGGGATTGCAACATTCTTATTTGGAGTTGTGAGCAGATTTCCACATGGAAATAAAAAGAAAAAAGCACTCGAACCTCCACTTTTCCACGTGGCACAAGGGTGGAGACTACAGAGCACAGCACCAGCAGCTCTTGTTTGCTCTCTGTCCCTCTAGTGCACCTGCTGTTAACTACAAGCTGTTAGGATGAGGCAAACACTGTGCTCACCACCCAGCCCTGAATTCCTCGCTAACCTCACTAGCCCTGGCCTCCCCACTGCCAATACTGGCACTAACCAGCATATCAGTCTTGGGCCTCCTCTGATGCCAGTCACATCTGATCACCTTCAGTTTTGAGGCCGGTCATCGCAGCACTCCCAAGGCTTCCCTGCTGCTGTGACCAACAGCGACGGCAATCGCCGCAAACAGACCCGTGGAGTTTACCTTCAAGCTTCGGCGCTGCGGAGTTGTTTGCTGCTATTGCTCTCCGATGTCTGATACTGACTTCCTGTTTGCACAGGAAGTCGGCATTGTGTGGTGGAGAGCAGTAGAAGTAAACAGCCCCGCAGCACTGAAGCTTGAAGGTAAACTCCACGGGTCTGTTTGCGGCGATTGCCGTCACTGTCTGTTCCAGAGAGGGATGGCAACGGTGGTAATGGTCACTGTGCGGCGCAAAGGATGAGTTTGCCTAGCGTGCCTCATTTCCTTGTTGTGCTGGCCCTGCTATCCAGGCCTTATTTCCTTACCTATGTTTATTGAGCACCATTTACCACCACGATCCTAGCCTCCCTTCCCAAGCCTTCTCTTTCTTCCTCCCCCAGCAGAAGGAAGAAATGGCCCCAGTAGGGCAGAAATCCCGGCCTCACCACCCTCCCAGCTGTCACCACACCCTCCCCCAGCTGCTGCTACCACCCCTCCCCCAGCTGCCGCAGATTACATTTCAGGAGCGGAAGGGGACAGTGGCAGCATTTCCAAAAGTGGCAGCTTTTTGCTGCTGTTTTCTTACCTGCAGCAGCTGCTGCTTTTGGAAATACCGCTGCTGCTGCCCACCTCCCCCCCAATGGAATCCATGGCGACTGGGGGGGGGTGGTGTGACCGTCCATGTGTGCCGCTGCTGCCGCCGCCCACCCAAGCCAGTCGCCTAACTCGCCTAGTGGACGGGCCGGTCTTGGGCCCCAGGCATCTCTATTCTCCCTCTTGATGGCAGGATTGGAAGGGGGCTGAAAGAGACAGTGATGACCTGAGCAGGAAGAGAGAATGAAGTGGATATGAGGTCACCCTCAGGAGTGGAGAGAATGGATGAGCAAAGAGGTGGGCTGGTAGTTGGGAGAGAAAAGTGGAAAAGTGGTTGTCTCTGGAGGAACAGCATTGTGGGAGGAGGGGTGATAAATTAGGGATATGAGACTGCAGAAGGAAGGAGAGTGATGGACTAAGAAAGAAGGAATGATCGGGATAGCAGAAGAGTGAGCACTGAACCAGCCTGGTTGAGGAGAAAGAGAAGGTAGAAGTCTGGTTGCCTGTGGGGTTAGGGAGTGTGTGGGGGTGGGGGGAGAAAGTGGGGATATGAGCCTATAGGAGGGAAGAGTGAGAGACTGAGAAGGAAGGAATGATTGGAATAGCGGATGAGTGAGCACCAAGCCAATCTGATAGGGAGGTAGGGGATAAGTCTTGTGAAGTAAGATTTGGGGTGGAAGAGATGAGAGAGAATGAATGAGTCTGAAGAGTGAATCTGGAGGGGATGAGCTGCCAGGGGAGTAGTTGAGTTTGGAGGAATATGAGCTTAGGGTGGGGTGACTGGAAGGAATACAAGGGAAGATGTAGAGGGGAAGCAGAAGAGAGAGAGGCATGGGAAAGGAGAGAGGGTAAATAAAACGGTGAACAGTAGAATTTGCAGGAGGAGAATAGGGGAGCCACAGATAATCTCCACCTGCTGTGATAAGAGAACTTGGAGAGTAAAGGAGATTGATTCACTCCTTCCACCATTTCAAACACACTGCACCCAGACATTTACTAACCACGCAGTCACACACCCAATCAATCACCCACCTAAATCCACTCGGTCACACATGTACAGATCCCAACTGTACACCTATAGGCATCCTCCCACCCTTTCTAACGTCCCATACCCAATTATTCAATACCCATGCACTCACATATTCAGTCATCCGCACACTCAGATCTACTTAGTCACATACCCACACACATGTTGACCTTAAAGATACTTGTAGTCACCCTCCCAGCTCATCTACCCGCAGCCTCCACCTAAAAAGAGGCAGGCTGGTCAGATGGCTCAGAGACTGTATACTGCAGAGGGAGCTTGAGAAACTGAACTTCAGCTTGTAAGCAGGGCTGGCCTGTCCACTAAGCGAGCTAAGTGCCTGGCTTGGGCAGTGGCGGGCAACAGTGGTGGCCGCTTTTCGAAATACTGCCGCTGCCTGCCTTCCCCTCCCTAGACAGAATCAGCAGTAGCTGGGGGGGAGGGGAAGTGGCGGCAACAGCAGCAGCTGGATGGGGGGCAGCTGCAGTGGGGGGTGGATGCGGCAAGGCTGGCCCTGCTTATAAGCCACTGCATCTCTCGCATGGTGAATACACCACATAATTGCTTTTTAAAATCATAGATTTATGTATTTATATCTTACTGAATCTTTAAGAAACCCAATGAATTTGTTGCTTATGTGGTTGAATTTTGGTTATTATCTGGGGTCATGTGAATTTTCAACCACTAAAATGGGGTCACAATGGAAAAGTTTGGGAAACACTGGACTAGAGCCTACATATCAGGAGGGGAGAAATACGATGAAAGATGACTTTGAAAAACTAGAAATATGGTCTACGGCATGGTAATAGTCTTGAATAAAAATGCAAAATGATGCATTTGGATGCAGAAATGAAGAAAGACTTGTGGATCATTATCCCTGATGAACTCAAGATAGCCAGTCCTTGTGGGAAAGTTCCTAGTATTGTTGGGTGTGTAGATACTGGAAAGAGGGAAGTGCTGTTACCGCTGTACAGGCCCCTGGTGAGACCCCACCTGTGTAGCTGTGTTCAGTTCTGGAGATCACACTGACAAGGACTTCTGCACTACAATTGCTGCAGGATGGGACTGTGATTTTTTACTTGTACGAGTATTCCTTCATGGGACTTTAGTGGTAGGGGGAAAGAGAAGAATCAGGTAGGCACAAATAGGCAGATTAAATGAATCAAGTAGCCCTTTTCTGCCAACATATTCTATGTTGTACTATATACTGGCTTTGGGATAAAGCAGTATATAAAAATAGCAAAATAAATAAATAAAAATAATACATAATATTAAGAAATACATCATATTGTCTAAAATATTAATTTGGGTTTGGGTTGCTTTTGTTGGGTGGGATAGAAGGGCTGTTTCAGATTTTATAACCCATTTGTGGTATGGTAAAGATATGGCGCTGGTGTCAACAGTTAAGATTTTTATTTGTGTGCAATTTTGGTTTATGTGGTTCTTTTTTTTCAGTTTTGTTTGCGATAGCTTAGGTGTTGGATTGTATGTTTGATGAGTAACGATGCTATGCACCTTTTAGTGCATGTTTGTTCACCACTTTGGATGATTTTCAACAGTTTTTGAACAATTTTAAATAATATAAATTTCATAGCAAACTGACTCATCTGCATAACAGATTTATAGACACTTGGAGTTTGCATGACCTAAGCAGTAAAACCTCTCTTTTCTGGCAGCCTCTGACCGGTCCCTCCAGAACCGTCTGTCCAAGATAAAGGAAGAACAGTCTAATACTCAAAGTCGCTTGGAGCAGGCAAAGGCGACTGCAGACAGGGGGCAGTCTCTGGCAAGTCAATACCAGGAACAGATGGAAGAAACCAGGAGGCTGATAGAAAAAGCACGCCTGGAGTTGAAGGACACCAAAGAGTCACTGAAAAATATGGTAAATATGATTCCAGAAAGACGTCTGCCCACGCAGTCATTCAGCCTCTAAAACCGGCATGAAAAGTCCCTTCAGGGAAGCTCCTGTAACCTGGGTGAAAACTCCCTTAATACACCCCTCCCCTCCCCCCACAGCACCTCCCGCGACCTGAGTGACTTCTCCCTGCATACAAAAACCCTATCGTGCCTCCTATAGGTTCAGATAGCTGTATTAAGAACATAAGATGTGTCATACTGGGTCAGAACAAGGTCCATCAAATCCAGTATTCAACATATAGCTACAACCTGTCATTTATTTCTCTACAACATTAACAACATTCGCCCCTTCCTCTCTGAACACACTAGGATTATAAGCTCCGATGAGCAGGGATTGTCTTTTATGTGTGTCTGTGCAGCGCTGTGTATGCCTTGTAGTGCTATATAAATGCTCAGTAGTAGTAGTAATAGTAGTACTAAGGCTCTCGTCACCTCCGGTCTTGATTATTGCAGCCTTCTCCTTGCTAGTCTCCCTCAGTGTCATCTCTCTCTCAGTCTATCCAGAACGCTGCTGCACAGCTAATCTTCTGCCATCCCTGATACACTCATATAACCCCTCTTCTGAAATCGCTTCACTGGCTCCCCTTCCGTAGCCAATTCAAACTTCTCCTTCGAACATATAAATGCATTCACTCTACTGCCCCTCATTACCTTTCCTCTCTTCTCTCTCCCTACACCTTTCCTCGTGAACTCCGCTCCTTCTCTGGATTTCTTCTCTCTAGGCCCTTTTCTTCTTCTGCAAACGCCAGACTTCGATCTTTTCACTTTGCTGATTCTTATGCATGGAACAAACTTCCTCTATCTTTACGTCAAGTCTCTTCTCTCCCCCTCTTCAAATCCATGCTAAAGGCTTAGCTCTCTCAGGCTGCATTTGGATCCAGCTCCTCTGTTCTCCTCGTGTCTCCTTCCCTATTTGAACCCCCTTGTTCCTCTTGTATTGTTCTGTCTGTCTTGTTTAGATTGTAAGCTCTACAAGAAGGGGCTGTCTTCTTTATATGTTTGTAGTGCGCTGCGTAGGCCTTGTAGCGCTATAGAAATGATTAATAGTACTAGCAGTCGTATCCTGTTTCCAGTAGTGGCCAGTCCAGGTCACAAGTACCTGTCAGGTTCCCAGAAGGAACACAGATTCCACACTGCTTGTGCAGTGGGGTAGCCACGGATTTCCCCGCTCCTCTAATGATTGGTATCGGTAATGATGATTTTACAGCTGTTGCCAAAGTACTACATTTAACAGTTTAGACAGAAAAAGACAATTTACAAAGTAATAGTGACAACAATAGAATAAAGTTATGGGGGGGGGGATATTCAGCAGTGGCAGCTAATGCAGTT
This sequence comes from Ichthyophis bannanicus, assembly GCA_033557465.1. NCBI lineage: Eukaryota > Metazoa > Chordata > Amphibia > Gymnophiona > Ichthyophiidae > Ichthyophis > Ichthyophis bannanicus. Next base: position 232,474,609 of record CM066036.1, read on the forward strand.
TCAGAGGCTAGCCAGCGCTGCTGCAGCTCAAACCCAGATATTCAGTGTCAGCGTCACATGCGAGCCCCGGCATTGAATATCCAGGTTGCCGGATTGCCAGAAAGCTAAAGGGACAACAGCAATATTCAGCCACCGCCCCGATAGCCTCCACGGCGAAAGCTAGACCAGCTCTTGCTGTGCCTTTCTTCCACCGCTTTGTCATAACTGGGCAGTGGCACAATATCGCTGCTGCCCACTTATAGCTGGGTGTTGGCCCTGGAATGCCCCAGTGCTATCCGGTTAGCCTCGGGGCATGCAGTGTTACGCAGGGAGATATCCAGTGCACTGCGTTAGTGCTGCTGTCCGGTTAGCCTCGGGGCATGCAGTGTTACACAGGGAGATATCCAGTGCACTGCGTTAGTGCTGCTGTCCGGTTAGCCTCGGGGCATGCAGTGTCAGTGCAGGGAGATATCCAGTGCACTGCGTTAGTGCTGCTGCCCGGTTATGGCTGGGTGTTGACCCTGGAATGCCCCAGTGCTGTCCGGTTAGCCTCGGGGCATGCAGTGTCAGTGCAGGGAGATATCCAGTGCACTGCGTTAGTGCTGCTGTCCGGTTATGGCTGGGTGTTGGCCCTGGAAAGTCCCAGTGCTGTCCGGTTAGCCTCAGGGCATGCAGTGTCGCACAGGGAGATATCCAGTGCACTGCATTAGTGCTGCTGTCCGGTTAGCCTTGGGGCATGCAGTGTCAGTGCAGGGAGATATCCAGTGCACTGCGTTAGTGCTGCTGTCCGGTTAGCCTCGGGGCATGCAGTGTCAGTGCAGGGAGATATCCAGTGCACTGCGTTAGTGCTGCTGTCCGGTTATGGCTGGGTGTTGGCCCTGGAAAGTCCCAGTGCTGTCCGGTTAGCCTCGGGGCATGCAGTGTCAGTGCAGGGAGATATCCAGTGCACTGCGTTAGTGCTGCTGTCCGGTTATGGCTGGGTGTTGGCCCTGGAAAGTCCCAGTGCTGTCCGGTTAGCCTCGGGGCATGCAGTGTTGCACTGGTTAGTCCTGCTGAGTATACTGGATAAGGGCATTAATATGGTTAGCAAGTTGGCTCACTGTGTTAATCCCTTTGAATATCCCCCTTATAGAGCTCGATCCCAGTAGGGTCACGTCCAGGCTTTCTGGACGACCCCGAGTAGGACGGGTCCTAGGATCCAATTCTTCACCGGGGGATCCAGTCCCCCCCCCTTTCATTATTTATGCTTATCATATAAACATTTTTGTATACTTACTTTCCTAGGTTACTAATAATATTACAATAGAGCTAATGAAAAGATGAAAACAGCTAAAAGAATGAGCTAATCATTGCCTTTTTCTATCTCTCTTTGTTCATAGCATGTTCCTCCTTTAGATGTCCCCAGTGGACCAAACGCTTTCTTGAGCATGGCTCAAGAGGCTCTGGGATTAGCAAGTGGGTGAGTACATGACTACAACACCTTTCTTTCCTTGCTCTGACACAGGACGCTTTAATAACCAAAGAGCCGGAGTTTGTGGCCCACTACTTTCAAAATGAATTTTGTGGGCCAGCTTGGTAACTCAGTGACAGAGCTGCAAACTACCATGCAGAGGGACATGAGAGGCTGGGGCTGGGGATTTTGGGTGGGAAGCCCCTTGGCGAGGTGGGGGTGGGGGGTGGGGTGGGGAGAGAATGCCATGGTCATTGTGTAATGACACCACCTAGTGGCCAGATATTAGGCCCCAGGATTGCAGGATTCTGAAAGAACTGGCGCATGGCCTGCAGCCAAAGATTGCAGTGAATAGACTAAAGTAGATTGGAAGAGGATGTAAAACGGGAGGAAAACCTCTGGGCAGTTGCAAATGAAGACTTATGATGCTGCTTCCCATCTCTGGTTCGGACTGAGCTGTAAGCGCAAAGCAGCAGTGGGGAAACTACCAGCTCAAAAAAAATGATGTTTTCTGGAGTTTATTTCACTTTTCCTATTTTCTGACATTTTCTTTTAATTCCCCTTGTCTGTGCTTTGGTTCTTCCTTTCAACTTCCCCCTTTGATCTGTTCCAACATGTGTTCATAGGGCCCGATATTTGAAAGGCATTTATACACTTTACAGCCCCGGTAAACCATGTAAATGCCATAACTGGGGATATTCAACAGCACCCACATAGTTAGTGCTGTTGAATATCCCTCCTAACTCCCACATAGTTAGTACTGTTGAATATCCCTCCTAACTCCCACATAGTCAGTGCCGTTGAATATCCCTCCTAACTCCCACATAGTTAGTACTGTTGAATATCCCTCCTAACTCCCACATAGTTAGTGCTGTTGAATATCCCTCCTAACACCCACATAGTCAGTGCTGTTGAATATCCCTCCTAACTCCCACATAGTTAGTGCTGTTGAATATCCCTCCTAACTCCCACATAGTTAGTGCTGTTGAATATCCCTCCTAACTCCCACATAGTTAGTGCTGTTGAATATCCCTCCTAACTCCCACATAGTTAGTACTGTTGAATATCCCTCCTAACTCCCACATAGTCAGTGCCGTTGAATATCCCTCCTAACTCCCACATAGTTAGTACTGTTGAATATCCCTCCTAACTCCCACATAGTTAGTGCTGTTGAATATCCCTCCTAACACCCACATAGTCAGTGCTGTTGAATATCCCTCCTAACTCCCACATAGTTAGTGCTGTTGAATATCCCTCCTAACTCCCACATAGTTAGTGCTGTTGAATATCCCTCCTAACTCCCACATAGTTATTGCTGTTGAATATCCCTCCTAACTCCCACATAGTTATTGCTGTTGAATATCCCTCCTAACTCCCACATAGTCATTGCTGTTGAATATCACCTCCTAACTCCCACATAGTCAGTGCTGTTGAATATCCCTCCTAACTCCCACATAGTCAGTGCTGTTGAATATCCCTCCTAACTCCCACATAGTCAGTGCTGTTGAATATCCCTCCTAACTCCCACATAGTTATTGCTGTTGAATATCCCTCCTAACTCCCACATAGTTAGTGCTGTTGAATATCCCTCCTAACTCCCACATAGTTATTGCTGTTGAATATCCCTCCTAACTCCCACATAGTTAGTGCTGTTGAATATCCCTCCTAACTCCCACATAGTTATTGCTGTTGAATATCCCTCCTAACACCCACATAGTTATTGCTGTTGAATATCTCTCCTAACTCCCACATAGTCAGTGCTGTTGAATATCCCTCCTAACTCCCTTACGTGGCCCGATGCTGTCCGGGTAGCACTGGGTCATGTTGGGGTGTTCCGGAGTGGAGACTGGCAGTAACTGGGTAGTGGCGATATTGCTCTGCTACCCAATTAGCGATCCGTGGCTAGAACTAAGCAATATCGCTGCTACCTGGTTAGGCTTTGCGGTGGTTTTGTCTGTGTGCCTAACCCGGATATTCAGTACCATCGTTGCGGCATTGAATATCTGGGGTTAGGATGAGAGGGCAGGGCCATGTGCTGTAGCGGCGCATAGCCTGCCTAGTTGAATATTGGAATATTAGTTACTGTTTCTCTGTCTTTCGCATTTCCAGAGTTCTCCATTTACACCTTACTTTTCCTCTCCCTCTCTTTTTCTTACTTCTGTCATTTCCCTCTTTGTTCTCCCTGTTCTCTCTGAGAGATCCGTGCTCCACATTTTCCTCTCCTTATCTGACCTCTTAGCAACCTCCATGTCTCGTGTGTCCCAATTCCACATAACCGAACATGAAAGTGGTTTTAGAGAATCAAATGGCACAAATACCTTCCAGTGCAGAAATATTGTGTTTCCCTTTTAGCCATGCGCAGGATGCTGATGCGGTCGTACGGATGGCCGAGACTGCACAGGATGATTCAAACCAAGCCCTAGAGCTGCTGCGTTCAGCCATGACCGGAGGAGGTAGTCTGGGGACTTCTGTCCAGGACGTTCTGGAAAAGTAGGTGCACCTAAAATTTTCTGAAGCCTTTGGTCTGTTAAAAAGGTGACATTAAGAGAGACAAACTGGTCTGACACATGAGTATCTACTCTCCTGTTCTTATACAGGATAAAAACGTGTTATTCCCCATCTACAGGCGTGTCTGCCTTTTGTTCTTGTACAGGACTTTAGACAGTGCTGGCTCAACGTGCCAATTAATCACAGAGGCCACCACCTTTATTTCATTTCAGTTCGTAGACGAAAATAAACAGAGGATTGAAGAGGATAACTCACTTGATCCCTTCTGTAAAGGGCTTGCTGAAATGAACACTTTTTAGAAACCTATATGTGCCAAGGAGCAACTGTGAATCCCCACATGGACAATTTTGGTCATACGTGTGCATTCCTGATATGAAATAGGTAATACACATGTAGATTTTTGACCCACCCTGGCCACGCCCCAGCCACACTCCTGATATGCTCCCTTACAATTTCTACATATTAATAGCAGCCCTTTCCAGAATCACCATTTCCAAGTGTAAAGGCCAAATCTTTCACATGGAAATTGTGAATAAGGTTTCTAAAATAATCCTCGTTATGCATTGTAATGAGAATCCACAAGAAGGCATGAAGTTTGAAGGAAGAGCGTCAGCACAGAAATAACTCTGAAAGATTTGCTGCCGTGAATGGATGGTTTGAGGGATGTAAAAAGTGGCACAACTTACACAGCATCACGATGACCAAGCTGCTGAAGGGGGTAGAGCCCAGAGCAAGTTTTCAGTGCTTGATGAGACAGGCCTTTTCTGGAAATGAATGCCTAGCAACCTTTACTACTAAGGAAGACGAGGCTACGCCAGGTTTTAAAGCTGCCAAAGATCTCCCGGCGCTTCTCCTGGGAAGGAATGCTGCAGGCGTTTTTAAATTGAATCCCCTGCTGGTGTACCATGTGGAAAACCCAAGAGCCATGAAAGGCTATGCAGAGCCAGACTTAGCTGTCATTTGGAGATCAAAGAGCGTGGCCTGGGTGACTGTGAGCATTTTTCAGGTGTAGTTGACATCTTTTCATGTCCTGCGGCTGAATGTTCAAAAGATCTCTCTGGGTGCATTTTTTGCAGTAGAAAGGAGGAAAAGATGTCTCTTCCCCTCATACAGAAGGAGAAAGATGTGATGAGGCAGATGACTCAAAGGATGAGACAAAAGAAATCAAGGAAGCTTCAGGACCAGAAGAGAGTTCCATCCCTCGCCCTCCCCCCCAGGAATGAGTAGAGCACAGACTGAGAACCAGGAAGCTAGGCCTCACATCCTACCTCTCTCCATTGCTTTGGGTACAACTTAGGTTGCAAGCCCAGCTATACCTGAATATATAACTTTCCTTGAAGAACATGCAGATTTATTTATTATTTAGCTCACACCTTTCCAGAAGTAGCTCAAAGTGAGTTACAATGAGGTAGAATGTGCATTTCTCTAAGTTTGTACCAGAGGCAATGGAGGGTTAAGTGACTTACCCAAGGCTATAAGAATTGCCAGTGGGGGATGATAATTACATCTAAAATCCAAATCTAAAACAAAATATTCTTGTTTTGGTTTAATTTTTGTGTGTTTTTATTTTTCTACATAGGAACCCATCTTCAGATTTTTAATGGGAGTCAATGGGAAAAAAATTTCAATGTATGAAAAAAGGAAACATGTCTTCCATATAACAAGGGATTTGTGGATATTGAACTATATTTTGATGATTGATGACATCATGGTTTCCTTATATGCATTTATTTTCCTTTTAGATTCAGTGAAGCAAAGTTATCGGCCAGTGCGCTGGAGACTAAGGCTCTGGGAATAGCATCTGCTGCAGAAAGGGTTAACCAGGACAGCCTGCAGATGTTCCGCTCTGTGTCCCAGCTACCGACTGTAAAGGCTGGATCTTTCCAGGTAAAGCCTCTCCTGGTGCTGGTTTGTAAAAGGGTTGATGATGTAGGCAGCATTAAGGAACTGCTCTTATATTAGGCTTTCTGTTCCTGTGGGAGGTAAATATCCTGTTGGCTGGAATAGGTCAGTCAGCATTAAGGAGAAGTGGTGAGAGACTGGTTTGTTTTGATGCTTAAGTAGTTAGTAGACAGTTAAGTAGTTTGAGGAGAAGGAAGCGTGTCTGCACTAAGTTTATCCTTCCTTGATTTAGCCATCTTTGTCCAATTATTGGTAGCTATAATTCTGAACAAGTTGATGTGCAGTGTAGGAACTGGCGCTGATCTCATGAGACTTGAGAACATGAGACCGGTACGAGAGACAACTGGGGGTGAGGTGGGGGGGGGACATGAGGAGGTCACAAGCACTGACCCCTAAGGTTTTGGCCTAGCTCCTAAATCCACACAAAATTTGTCAAGGCCTGCTCCTAAATTTAAGAACAAATTTAGGCACCTACCCTAGCAAATTTTCAGAGAGGCCAATTTAGGAGCATAATTCTCAAAGTTAGGGGCATAAATCCTTTGAATATTGGGCCCTCAGATTTTACTAGGTTGATGGTCTGCATTTTCCATGTGTTACTGAGGTGAGGAATTCTGTTAACATGTAGATTCTGTGTAGACATTAGTAGCAATCTGGCATGTTCTCTTTTTTTTTTCTCAAATGGAGAGTTATTGGTGTTCCAGAATATTTGTAGTACTGACCTTTCATAGGTAGGATTTGTGCAATTTGAGTTCTTGAACCTATTGCTGGTCTGGTAAATTTCTGATTATCTGTTTGCAAGGTTTTGATCATGGAAGGAGTTTGTGCTGTCATGAACGTGCCACCAGATTTTGAATATAATGTTTTCATACGCTGTAATTGCAGAGTAATCCTACTTCTGCTTTGCACTTGTTAGCTGAGTTTTATTGGCTGGGCTGGGAATATTCCATGAGAATGAATAAGTATACTCATACAATTCACATTAAAAATGTCTGTTGAATGACAGTAATTTGAATTCAGTTATAATGGCAGTTTTAGTAGGTGGCTGAATCTGGCTGGGGCTGGAATATGATCGGAAGCGGCAAATCAGAAGACAGAAACTGGCCAATGGAGCTGGGTTTGCATTTGCATTTGATGAGCTGACTAATGCCCTCTGCAGCTTGGAGCTCTCTGGGATCTCCTGTACCCACTAGAGCCGTGCGAGGAAGGAGGGTGCGGAGGCTGCAGATGCACAGACAGGGAGGCAGAACACGGCAGCAAAACAGAAGCTGAGACAATGCTCATTTGTGGAGGGGGAGAAACGGTGGGATCTAAATCCGTGGGAGCTAATTTTTAAGCTAAAATACTGGCTTCCTTCTAGTGTGCAGCCATTCTCACGGTATGACCCCTGGCATCTGCATGGTTCATTACAAGATGGGCGTGCCATAGCGAAGGTTGGCTCAGGGTGCCACAACCCTTTGAGCTGGCCCTGGATATAAACTCCAATTTTCACCTTTCTGCCTTTCCACTAAGCTCCTGGCCGAACCAAACAATATTTAGATTTATTAACATAGGCCCTGTGGTCATTTTCTGTATTTCTGTCTAGTCTGCCCATCCATAAGAACCATTAAGCTCTACAATCCCTTCCTCACCCTCGGAGATCATCTGTACCTGTCCCATGCTTTATTGAATCTGATACAGTTCTCATCTCTGCCACCTCCACTTAGAGGCTGTTCCACGCATTAATCTCCATGTCCTTAAAGAAGTATTTTCTTAGATTACTCCTGAGTCTATACTCTTTCACCTTCATCCTATCACCCCTCATTGCGCAGCTTCCTATCATTTGAAAGAGGCCCACCTCCTGTGCATTTGCACCAGAGTTATTTAAATGTCTATTAGAGTCTTCATACAGGGCTGCCAAGTTACTTAGTTCCAGGAGTGAGATTTTTTGCCAGTCCTGATTTTCAATATGCATTGCAATGCAGTATGGTATTTGTAGTCCTAAATTTTACCCACTGGAATCAATGCTGCAAGTTCCAGAGTGCATCAGGATGAGATTGTCTGTCAGAAATCCAGGACTGGCTTAAAATCTCACTCATGGAACTGGGTAACTTGGGAACTCTGATCATACGTCTCCTTTTTTGTAGGGTGTGGCTGAGTCAGTCCTGGCCTTACCCATTGTGCACCTTAAGAAATAAGGATTATGTGATTATGCAAAATGCAATGTGTGCCTTCGAGTCAGTCCTGACTCCTGGCGACCCAGAAGCTCCTGGGTTTTCTTGGCAGTGTCACCGGAAGTAGATTGCCAGGCCTTTCTTAGAAAAATGGGATTGATTTGGGCTCTCTCTACAGACTTGGAACCATGTGCTGATCCTAGAACCAACTTTGTGCCATACCATACCCTTAATTCTTCCTAGCCAGAGCCAGAGCAATGTTAAAATGATTCCTTACTTCCCTGTATACAGCTGCTCATCTAACACATGCTGGTATATACACTCAAGCTTGAACTGTAAAATCTCATGTGTGCCTGGCCCATACAAGCTTTATAGGACTGGAAAGAGGAGTCCATGCTTGGCAGAACCCCACCCTAAATGGTCAGTGAGTGACAGGCTGGGTAAAGCAGCTCTTCTGATCTCTTGTTTCAGGAGGATACAGATCGCATCAAGCAAAAAGCGGACTCCATAACTGCCCTGGTAGATGGACACATGAATGATTACAGGAACCTGCAAAAGAACTTTGGAAACTGGGAAGAGGAAGTGAAAGATCTCTTCCAGAAAGGAGAGAGTGGACGAGTGGTGAGTAACAGACTTGTGTCTCCAACAATTACTCTAAGAGGATAATATTCGGTAACACTCAACTGGGATAGAGGGAATTTTATAGATTTAAAACATGTCCCTCACTGCAATAAGTATTGTTATTCTAGCACTTTGTTATAAAACTGCATCTCGAAAGGTTCTGTAAGTCAGGACTGAAAGATATGCTCAAAGTTAATGAGTTCCATCTCTGATTTTTCTCCCTGTTCTACAGCTTGCAGATCAGTTGCTGTCCCGGGCCAACCTTGCCAAAGGCCGAGCTCAGCAGGCCCTAAGTACTGGAAATGCCACTTTCTATGAAGTGGAAAACATCTTGAAGCATTTACGAGGTAAGTCCCGTATGTCGAAGAAGCTTCATCATGTCAAGGATTCATATAACTTTACTATCAAGTAAAAGCATGCAGAGTATGGCCCATGGAATTCTTTCCAACCCATCTGTGTGTGTGTGTGTCTTTGTGCATGCGCACCTCAGTCTGTTTGGATCTGCATTGCCTTTGTGTTATGTCTTGTGAATATGGTGCCGGTATGAGTGTGTATATGTGTGCATGTGCTTATGTGTGTCTGTTTTGTATGTTATCAGGTTTTTTTTGTATGTATCTTTGTGGGTTAGCATGTTTGTATATGTTTAAACATGCATTGGTTTGTATGTCACTGCATATGTACTGTCACAGCCCCTCCTAGTGGCAGCGTGCAGAAAGGAGAGGGCGGACACTTATTGTTAGATGAAGAAGGAAAAACTTTTCTAGACCAGGTGCATCATGGTCTTTGTAGTCCCACTTCATAAAGAAATGATGAAATGCTCAAAGAAATCAAGGAAGCTAACAAAAGTTACAGCATAGTAATAATAATGGGTGATTTCAATTACCCCGGTATCGACTGGGTCAGTGTCACGTCAGGACATGCTAGGGAGATAAAGTTCCTAGATGAAATAAATGACTGCTTCTTGGAGCAGCTGGTTCATGAACCGACCAGAGGGGAAGCCATATTAGACCTAGTCCTTAGTGGAACACCAGATCTAGTGCAAGAGATAAGTGTGTTGGGGCCACTTGGCAATAGTGATCATAGCATGATCGCCTTTGATTTAATTAGTGGAGGAGGGATAGTAAGGAAATCCACAGTACTACCTTTTAACTTTCGAAAGGGAGACTATGATAAAATGAGGAAAAAAGTTAAGAAAAAACTAAAAGGAGCAGTTGCAAAGGTTAAAGACGTACATCAAGCTTGGGTGTTGTTGAAAAATACTATCTTGGAAGCCCAGACCAGCTGTATTCCACGCTTTAAGAAAAGTGGAAGGAAGTCCAAAAAACTGCCAGCATGGTTTAAAGGTGAGGTCAGAGAGGCTGTTGTTGCCAAAAAAGCATCTTTCAGGAAATGGAAAAAAGAGCCAAACGACGAAACCTGGAAACAGCACAAGCACTGGCAAGTCAAATGCAAGGCATTGATAAGGCAGGCAAAGAGAGAATTTGAGAAGAAGCTTGCTGCGGAAGCAAAAACGCGAAATAAAGACCTTTTCAAGTACATTCGTAGCAAAAAACCTGTGAGAGAGTCAGTTGGTCCATTAGATGATAAAGGGGTTAAAGGAGCACTAAGAGGCGACAAGGCGATAGCGGAGAGACTGAATGAATTCTTTGCTTCGGTCTTTACTGAGGAAGATGTAGGGATGTTACCCATGATTGAAGTGGTATTTAAAGGTGCGGAAGAATTGAAGGAAATATTGATACATCGGGAAGATGTCTTACAACTATTAGATAAACTGAAGAGTAGCAAATCACCTGGGCCAGATGGTATACATCCAAGGGTGTTGAAAGAACTGAAATATGAGATTGCAGACCTGCTATCAGTAATCTGTGAACTATCATCAAAATCATCTCTAATACCTGAAGATTGGAGGATCGCCAATGTAACACCAATTTTTAAAAAGGGTTCCAGGGGTGATCCGGGAAACTACAGACCGGTGAGCTTGACGTCAGTACCGGGAAAAATGGTAGAAACCATCATAAAGAATAAAATTACTCAGCATGTAGATAGTCACGACCTAATGGGAGACAGCCAACATGGCTTTAGACAAGGAAGATCTTGTCTTACTAATCTGTTATGTTTTTTGAAGGAGTGAATAAACAGGTGGACAAAGGTGAGTCGGTTGATATTGTGTATCTGGACTTTCAGAAAGCCTTTGACAAGGTCCCTCATCAGAGACTTTTGGCAAAACTAAAGAGTCATGGGATAGGAATCAGTGTACTATTGTGGATCAGGAACTGGTTAAAAGATAGAAAGCAGAGGGTGGGGCTAAATGGCCAATTTTCCCAATGGAGAAAGGTGAATAGTGGTGTACCCCAGGGATCTGTGCTGGGTCCGCTGCTTTTTGACATATTCATAAATGACCTGGAAAGTGGAATAACGAGTGAGGTTATCAAATTTGCAGATGACACAAAACTATTTAAAGTTGTTAAAACCCAAGAGGAATGTGAAAAATTGCAAGAGGATCTTGATAAATTGGAAGACTGGGCATCAAAATGGCAGATGAAATTTAATGTGGACAAGTGCAAGGTTATGCACCTAGGGAAGAACAACCCAAACTATGGTTACATGATGCAAGGTTCCACATTAGGAACCACCACCCAGGAAAAAGATTTAGGCGTCATTGTGGATACCATGTTAAAACCCTCGGCCCAGTGTGCAGCGGCGGCCAAGAGAGCAAATAGAATGCTAGGTATGATAAGGAAAGGAATGGAAAATAAAACAAAAGATATTATAATGCCTCTGTATCGTTCCATGGTGAGACCGCACCTTGAATATTGTGTGCAATTCTGGTCGCCGTATTTTAAAAAGGATATAGCGATTTTAGAAAAGGTTCAGAGAAGAGCCACCAAAATGGTAAAGGGGATGGAAGGATACTCCTATGAAGAAAGGCTAAAAAGGTTAGGGCTCTTTAACCTGGAAAAGAGACGGCTGAGGGGAGATATGATAGAAGTCTATAAATTAATGAACGGAGTGGAACGGGTAAACGTAGATTAATTGTTTACGTTATCAGAATATAGAAAGACTAGGGGACATGCAATGAAGCTACAGGGTAAACTATTTAAGACTAATAAAAGAAAATATTTTTTCACTCAACGTGTAATCAAACTCTGGAATTTGTTACCGGAGGATGTAGTAAAGGCTGTTAGTGTAGCTGGGTTTAAAAAAGGTTTGGACAAGTTCCTGGAGGAAAGGGCCATAAACCATTATTAAGAAGTGACCGAAGATATCAATGCTTGACCCAGTACAAGCATTGTGGAACTTGTGTCTCTTGGGGAAACTGCTAGGTACATATGACCTAGATTGGCCACTGTTGGAAACAGAATACTGGGCTTGATGGACCTTGGTCTGACCCAGTATGGCATATCTTATGTTCTTATGTTAAGAAATAGTTGTGAGCCTTGTGCAGGGTTAAACTTAAATGGTTTTTATTCCCTTTGTTGCGCAAAGGTTCTCCAGGAAGACAAAAACAGAATGTACCTTACTTCAGGGTTTATGCCAAAATATGTACAAAGTCAGTAACTGTTACAGGCGCTTCACAGTTCATTGCGTTCAAACAGGTTTTCAACACCAAGAGGAAAAACAAACACAAAACTTCTTCTTTCAGCTTAACAAAAGCAAAAAGATATGTTAAAGCATGTCCTGCCGGTTACAATTCTGTGAGAGACTCTAGACTCTTGGAAACACAGAGTGAGCAGTCCATCAGGTGCTCTAACTGCAACGGCTCTGGCTCTATCACCTCTATTTGCATAGGTTCCTGTTCATCCGTGTTGTCAGCTAGTCCTGAGCTTTCCCTGGATAAGGCAGGTTGTAGTTCAATAGATCTCTCCAATATTCCCCAGCCTCACTGGTCTTGGTTTGGCAAATAACTGCTATGGCCTTTTACTATGCCTCTCTGTAAAGGTTTCACAAGCCCTTCCTGGCTTTGTTTCCTATCAGTACGGCTCTCTGGGTTATAAGCTTTTCTAGGAGCTGGCTCACATCTTGGAAAGAAAATATAACTGTACCTTGGATCTTTGAGACGTGCTCTGCTGGTATTTGCTCTACCTGGCAGTCTCCTATCAGCGTCTTCCCTGAAGACTGGCTCCTGGAGCTTTCTGGAACGGGCTTGTTCTCCCTGGAACTTAGCTCTTCCTTGTAAGTACTCCAAGCTTCTCTGCCTTTCAGTATGTGAGGTTCCTCTCTGAACTCAAGATCCTCTCCCAGCTCGTAGTCCTCTCTCAGTTCCTCTCTGAACTCAAGATCCTCTCTGCTTTCTTCCTTCTGAGCACTGTTTATAAAGCCGTTTTTCCCCTGAGCTTCCTGGCTCTCTACTCAGGTGTACCTGATTAGCTCCTGCATTCTCAAAACCTGGGTGTGTCAACTTAGCTTTTGCAACCTCGTGCCTGCTCCCTCTAGCTGCACTTATTTTTTATTTATTTATTTTATTTATTTAACTATTTCTTTTATACCGCCCCTTCCAGAGATCAAGGGCGGTTTACATATAACAGATTAACAGTCTTGTACACATTTGTATACATTTTACATAGAACAATAGAAATCAACTATTTACATTGAACAATGAATTTAAACTTTGTAGGTATTAATGCAAAACAAAACATCAAACTTTTTACAAATGTATATTTACAGCGTGTGGTGTGTGTGGTGTATGGGATAGATATTGGTGTAGGTGCTGGAATTTAATTCCTTTTTTTGTCGTCTTTAGGGCGTGTAAGGGGAGGGGGACAGGCTTTTGGTTACATTGTTGGGATTAAGGGAGTTTGTGCATGTGTAACCACGTTTGTTGTGGAGCTGGCTTTGGGGGAGTAGGGGATTTCGAAGTGTTCAGTGAACAGGTAGGTCTTTAATTCTTTCCTGAATTGGATGAGTTCTCTTTTGGTGCGAAGTTCAATAGGGAGGTCGTTCCAGAGTGTAGGAGCAGTGAATGAGAATGCTCTGGAGCTAGTGGTATTCTTAGTTTTCCGGATGGCTTTTGGTATGATAAGGGAGTGGGCTGCGTTTTGTCTGAGGGCCCTTGTCGATGTTGGAGAGTGCAGTAGGTAACTTATAGGTAACTTAAAGGTAACTGCACCCTCTGTGAGTCAGTTGCTTTATAATAGAGTGGTTTTTTTCTAAGTCTATAGCTTCAATGGCTTCAGCTTCATCACAGTACTCATATGTGTCTGTGCATTCTTGCATGTGTGTGTTGAATGTTTGTACGTATGTGTCTGTGCTTGTGTTTGTGTGAATATTCTGTGAGTGATTGGGAAAGGATGTAAGAGGGGAGGGCTGTTCTACAGGTACAATTGCATAATTGCTGTGTTATTGTGCATCAGTTTTAGTATGTCACAGCTGTTGGACCTGTTTTAACTACAGAAATGCATTGAGGCATTTTTTTGTGGGGAGGGGGGGGCTTCACTTCTCTTCCATCTTTGTTGCCAGATGATCTCAAAACTTTCCAGCCCAAAGTAAGTTAAAAAAAAAAAGTGACCCACCCTTGGCCCTGCCCTCTCCTCTGATTAGCTGGTCTGGTAGTCCACAAGGTATGGCCATACCCACCCTGCTATATGGCCCCACTGTCTCCTCCCCTGATTGGATAGAGTCTGGCAGTCGATCACTCCCATCCTGCCATATCTCATTAGTCAGTTTCCGATGTACTGCTCTGGGACATGACCAATGAGATGTAGCCATGGTCTGCGACCCTCTTTGAAGCAGGATTATGCCTTTTTTTTTTGCTCTTTTTTTCTTGCAGTTTTCTTACTTTAAAGGCAGACAAATAGCCCAAAAACCTGCAACCTGTGAATATTTGTAATGGCCCCGATAAAACGTCACCCATTTGGGTGGGAAAATCGCAGAAATGGCAACACTGCTTGTAGAACACAGGAACGTCTCCCAGATCACCTCCTCCCTTTTTGTGACGAGAGCAGCTTCCAGTGCTCTGACTCCGCTACTAGTTACATTGGAAGCAGGCAGGTCAGGCTCACTCACACAGGGGGAGGATTAGACAATTGCAGATTAGTTTTTAAATTCTGAAAAATGGGACTTCCGGTGACGTCACGGGGCTGATGGCAGCATAGCAGCCTAGCTCCGTCCGAATCCCGCAATTAAGGAGACTTAGCGGTGCCCCAAACGCTAATAAAGTGGACGGGCAGGGAGCCTACCCCTTAGCGATGGCAACAAAGAAAAAACTGGCCAGCTTTCAATCCCCATATGTGCGGCAGGAGAGGAAAGATGCCGGGGAGACGGAGGGCTCCGAGGAGGATGCAATTGTGGAGAGCTCTGAGGAGGAGGGAATGGAGAGCCGGGATGCCAGGTCCCTGAAGAAGTGGCTCAGCGAATTTAAACGAGATATGCAGGGTGAGATCAAAGCAATGCGGAGAGAAGTTAAAGAAACTTTGGCAGCGATCCAAAAAGAAGTGAGCTGTCTGGGCCAGAGAGTGGAGACCCTTGAGGGGCACGTGGAGGCCTGTGAGGAAGGAGTGCGAGAAATGGCGGAGTAGCACCAACAACTTCGGACGCAACAGGATGAGTTGCAAGAAAAAATTGAAGAGTTGGAGGATAGAGTGTGCCGGAATAACTTACGCATCCGGGGGGTGCCTGAGGACAGTGCGCATAATGACTGTGTCTTAGTGGTGCAAAAGCTCTGCAACCATATTTTGTGCCTGGGGGAGGTGACTGGCTCCACGGAGGCGGTTGTTGGAGTGGAGAGGGCCCATCGAAGCTTGGGGCCCCGGCGGGAGAAGCAGGCGCGAGATATTATTGCCTGCATGAGCAGCTTTCCTATGAAGGAACAGATCCAGACGACGGCGAGAAAGTTCGGGCGGATTGCCTGGGACGGAGGAGAAGTGGAGGTGTTTAATGACCTATCTAAAGGCACCCTGGACAGGAGAAGGGCGATGAAGGAAGTTACTGCCTATTTGCGGGAAAGGAGTTACCGCTATAGGTGGCTGTTCCCCTTCAGAATGCTGGTATCGGTGAATGGTGTGACTAAGAGGATGAAGACGGTGGATGAGGCGTGGAGCACTCTTCGAGAGCTGGGGTGTGACTGCCCTTCTTCCATGGGAGCGAGAGAGCAATCGAAGTCAAGCAGTTCTGGACTGGGGAAATTATCATCGAGCTCTCAATGGCAGTGTGCTGGGGAAAAGAGCAGGAAGCTGCGGAGGCTTTCAAAAGAACAACCTGGAGCGAACCCCGAGACTGCTACCTGAGGGGGTGAAGATGACAGTTGGACAGTATGCTGGCATTGGAGAGATGGGTGTCTGAGCCCAGGACATTTGAATGGGTGATTGGGAATGAAGGGGTGTTACAGGGGTGCTGGGGAGGTGGAGGTGAATGTATGTTGGGGTGTGGGGGAGCGGGGATGGAAGGAAGGGGTCGGGAGGGGTTTGGAGGGGTGGGGGGTGCGGTCCTGGCTGGACACAAGGGGATGAGAGGCCAAGGCACTAGGGAACCTTCGGGTTTGGGGCACGGTGTGGCGGGAGAGGATAAGACGTCTCGGGGTGGGTGTGCAGGGCAGACAGGGGAGGGGGGAGGAGGGGGGAGGGTTGCAGTATGGGAGTAGGGGGAAGGGGGAAGGGGGGGACGGGGAATATGCTGCGCACGGGGACTGTTAATGTTAAAGGTTTGAACTCCCCAGAGAAACGTAGTATGCTGACTAGGCTGGTGTGGAAGCTTCAATGGGACGTGGTGATCCTGCAAGAGACGCATCTGCGTAGAAGCGATGTGGGGCGGCTGAAAAATAAGCATTACTCTGCCCAATATTTTTCATGCTGCCCGGGGGGTGAAAAGAAGAGGGGGGTGGCTCTCTGGGTGCGGGATGGGTGTGGGATTCAGGTAGAGGGCAGTTTTCAGGATGGAGAGGGCCGGGTGGTGGGGGTACGAGGGAGATTGGGGGGGGGGGGAAGTAATAGTGATTGTGGTGGTGTACGGTCCCAATGGCAATCAGGGTGAGTTTTGGAATGAGGTTGGGCGGCTTATTGAAAAGGAGGGAGGGGAGAGGTTGGTGGTGGGGGGGGGACTTCAATGTAGTTCTGGAGCCCGGGTTCGATAGGGATCCCAAAGGAGATGGTGGGGGGTGTAAGAGTCGCCAAGGGTTGAGGACTGATCAAACGGTTTAACCTGGTGGATGCATGGAGAGCGATGCATCCTTCAGCAAAGCAATTCACTTTCTTTTCACCACCGCACAATAGCTGGAGTAGGATAGATATGATCCTTATGGACAGGGAGTGGGTGATGGAGGGAGACATCAAGACGGTTGGGTGGACGGATCACAGTGCGGTGGAGATAGGGTGGCGCGGGCGGGGAAGGGGGGTATAGTGTTTTGGAAGTTGAATGAAAGTTTACTAAAAGATGCGAGAGTGGTGAAAGATGTTAAGGAAGTTATTCAGGAATATTTGAGATTTAATGATGTCGGGGGGCTGGTAGCAGTGAAGGTGTGGGAGGGACTGAAGGCGGTGGTTAGGGGTAGGTTTGTGATGTGGGGGGCTAGAAAGAAACGGGAGCGTGAAGGGCGGGAGGAGGAGTTGGGGAAACTGTTGCAAGTGGCGGAGGAGAAGTATCGGTTGTCGGGGGAGAAGCGGGATAGGGAAGGGATGGAGAGAGTGTGGGCAGAGCTCCGGGCGGTGCACATGGCGCAGGTGGACTTTGCACTGCAAAGGGCCAAGCAAGTGTTGTATGAGCATGGGGATAAGGCTGGGCGGCTTTTAGCCCGCAGACTAAAACAACAACAAGGGGCGACTTTAATATACCAGATTAGGGGGAGGGATGGGTAGTTGTGTAGAGGGGAAGAGGAGATTAGGGAACAGTTCCGGGATTTTTATGTTAGGTTATATCAAGGGGAGGAGGGGGTTGGGGAGGAGGAGATAAGGGAGTATCTGGACGGGGTGGAGTTGCGAGGTCTAACAGAGGAGGCATGTACAGCAATGGAGACCCCTATTTCTAGGGACGAAATTGGGAGAGTGGTTAAGGGGTTAGACGGGGGCAAGGCTCCAGGGTTGGATGGGCTGCCTGGGGTGTTTTACCGGGTTTTTATTGAAGAGATTGGGGAGCTCTTAGGGAGAGTGTTTAATGGGGTTTTGGAGCCTGGTGGGGAGCTCTCACAGGAGATGCTGATGGCGCGGGTATAACGGTTCTGCTAAAACCGGGGAAGGACCCTCTAAGTTGTGGCTCATATAGGCCTATTTCCCTCCTCAATGTGGATGTAAAAATCCTGGCCCGGATTTTGGCGATCAGGTTAGCGAGAGGGCTGCCGGACATAATTCATCCGGATCAGTCGGGTTTTATTATGGGACGACAGGCGGGTGACAACATTAAGAGAGCAGTTGCGGTGCTTGGAGAGGCAGGGAAAGGCCGCGAGGACTTCTTGGTGATATCCATCGATGCCGAGAAGGCCTTTGATAGGGTTCATTGGGGCTTTTTGATGCATGTATTGGAAAAGGTGGGATGTAGGGCTAACTTTCGGGGATGGGTTCGGGGCCTGTATAATGGCCCTAGGGCTAGGATTAAAATTAATGGGAGGTACACGAGAGACTTTGAATTAGGGCGGGGGACTAGGCAGGGGTGCCCACTTTCGCCACTACTCTTTGCCTTGGTGGTGGAGCCCTTAGCGGAATGTATCAGAAGGAATGACAGGATAGTAGGCTTAGTTTGCGGGGGTCAAAATCATAAAATTTCTTTATATGCGGATGATATTTTGCTATTTTTAAGTTCGCCCCTAGATACGTTACCTGAGGCCATGCGAGCAGTGGAGAGTTATGGAGCAGTGTCCGGGTTTAAAATGAACATAGATAAAACCGAAGTATTGAAGGTTAAGTTAGGCGGGGAGAGTGAAGGACGACTGCATCGGTTATACCCCCTACGGTGGGTTAACCATTCACTAGACTACCTGGGCGTAAGACTCACAGTGCGCTATGAAGATCTCTTTCAGGCGAACTACCCAAGGTTAATAGGGCGTATTGGCAGAGATTTGGAGGGTTGGATGCGATTCGAGACTTCCTGGTTGGGTAGAATTGCTGTGATTAAAATGAATGTGCTCCCTCGCTTGCTGTACATGTTTCAGGCTCTGCCCGTGGAGATACCGGATGGGCTGCTGAGGGCCTTACAGAGGAGGGTCTTCCGTTACATCTGGCGGAGGCGCCCCCCCTAGGCTCGCACAGGAGGTACTGTATGCAGCCAAAGAGGAGGGGGGGCTAGGGGTCCCCAATTTGAGAGACTACTACTGGGCCGCTCAATTGACGCACGTTATGGGGTGGCGAGGTGGAAGGGAGGAGAAACCCTGGGTGCAGTTAGAGGGCGTACAGGTTAGTGGGGGGCGCTTAGACGCTTGGGTCTGGGCCCCGCCAGGAGAGAGGAGGTTGTTAGGGGGGGGACCCCAGTGATGCGGCATGTGGTGAAGATTTGGGACAGGGTCAGAGCTCCGGAGATAGCCACTAGGGGTTCGGGGTTCTCGGTCATGACCCCGTGGCGAGGGTGGAAGGCATTTAGGCCGGGGTGGGAGGGCGGCAGGTTTGATACCTGGAGAGAGAAGGGATTAGTGTGTGGGTTGCAGTTGCTGGAGGAGGGGGGGTTTCGGAGCTTTGCGTTAGGAGAGCAGGACAGGTATACCTATGTGCAGGCACGCTCCTTTTTATGGAAGGAGCTGGGGAAGGCGTGGATGGCTCAGGAGGTTTCTCGACTGGAGGCTATCTGGTATGGGAAGTGGGGTACGAGAGGAATGATTTCTGGACTGTATAAAGGGGTCAAGAGGGAGGGGGTAAGGAAGCACCGGTATATGGTGGAGTGGGAAAGGGATTTGGGGGGACCCCTGGCAGAGAAGGAGTGGAAGCGGATCTGGGACCAAATCAAAAGGGGGCCCAGTGCAAGTCGAATTAAAGAAAACTGCTATAAGGTGCTGATGCGGTGGTATTATACCCTGGATAGACTTAGTAAAATGTATCCGGGGGTCTCCCCAATGTGTTGGAGGCAGTCTGGGGAGGTGGGAAACTTCTGGCATATCTGGTGGGGGTGTCCCAAAGCGCAGGCGTATTGGCGGGTAGTGGTGGCGTGGATTAAAGAGAACGTGGGGGTTGTGGTGGCTGTTGCGCCCAGTGTGTGTTTACTTTCCTGGGGTGGGGAGGGTCAGGAGCTACGGGGGGGTAAGGTGGTGTTAGCCTGTCTATGTGCCGTACGGGGGGCGGTAGCCCGGGCATGGAAACAGCAAGAGATGCCGGGGCTGGACCGGTTTGTGTCCAGGCTGCGGGATATTGTCTTAATGGAAAAACTCACTGCGGTGAGAAAACAAAGGGGGGAGAAGTTTGGGGAGATGTGGGGAAGGTTGGCTCGAGTGCTGTGGGTGGGTTGAGGGGGGTGGTTGGGGGAGTGGGGGGGGAATGGGGGATAGAGGGTATAAACTCAAGGGGGATACAGCGGGTGCTGGGATGGTGGACTAGTAATATGTGGCTTTATGTGTGGTGATACTTTGGGTCTGCTGTAATTATTGTAAGCGGACGAGTACAACTTTGCTCTAGCAATCCTGGGACAAGGCTGGACATAAAATGCAATGTTGCTTTTGTTTTTGCATTCCCATAGTATCATGGACTAGTCAACTAGCCAAGACGGTGAGGGGTGATAATGCTTTTCCAGACTTGTTCTTGTATACCAAGCTGTTATAAGTAGTAGCTAGTGTTATTAGGTATCTCTGTGTGTGGGTACAAGTCTGTTATGTTATCGTTTGTACAAGTATTTCTTTTCAAGCTAGGGTTCATAATAAAAAAAATAAATACTAAAAAAAAAAAAAATTCTGAAAAATGTACAGACATGCAGCTACCCTTCCTTTGAGTCTGCCTCTACATGCTCTATGACAAAGACCACTAACCATTCTAGTAGCTGTCTTCTGCATTGACTCTATCCTACTTATATCCTTAAAGTGTGGTTCCTGAATTGCACACACTACTCCAGATGAAGTCTCACCAGGAACTTACACAAAGGCTCTATCACCTCCTATTTGCTGTTATCCATTCCTTTCCCCGTCCACCCAAAGATATGTTTGACCACCTTAAGATAATCAGATTTGATCTCCCTCTAGTCCCATTCTTTTTTCATGCACAGACACCAATACCCATTCTGCTTTTGCTTTTTGTTCTCTGTTGCAGGATGGTGGGGCAGTTACAGTGGGGAGTTTTAGAGGGTGGGGCAGTATCAGCGGATATTTTATTTTTCTCCTCTTTCTCTTGCATTTTCCATCCATTCTTTTCTCCACAGACAAGCAGGGGGATGCAGTTGCACTTGTTAGGTGATGTTGCTGACATCATCCACAGTGCCGGGTTCTCCCCAAGTCGGAGAAGCTTTTCTGACTTCTCTGAGCATGCGTACATGTGCCTTCTCACCGGACCGTTGCCTGATCCTGTCAGGTTTTGCGTTGACCATGATCAAGTGTCACAGCTCTCCCCGTTCCTCAGTCGCGCCTTTCACTGCACAGGAAATGAGAAAACAGCATCAATAAATTAAAAAAAAAACAAGAAGCGAGAGAGTCCCGCAATCGCTGTCGGCAGTCCCTCCATCAACTGGTAGCACATTGCCATTGGGGGAACTGCCATAAAAAAAAGAAGACAGAGAAAGAAGGGCATCTCAAATAGTGCAACAGTGCTGATGGCGATGAACCTACACACTTCTCCACCATCCACCGCTCATTCCCCATCAGGCCTAGACTTGGCACGATCCAGGGGTCATGGGGCAGCCGCGAGGCTGGAGACAGACTTCCTAACAGCCCAGTCTAAAACCCAGCATGCCTAGAGCCTGCACATCCACGGTGGAGGCTCCACTCCCTTTCCCCGACTCCAACTGCCCCCTCCCTGATGGCAGCAGTCTCGGGTACCTCTGGGGGGGAGGGGGAAACAAAGTCTAAATCTAAGCACAAGCATTTCCACACACAGGAATCTGCCAGCTGCAACCCAGGTAAGGCTCCCAAGCATCACGCTGTAGGGATCCTCCCAACACCACAGGGGGAGCCACCCCACAAGTCACCAAGACTGCTCGTGGACCCGTCATGCCTGCCCTATCGCCCAAACATCCCCCGTCACAATCTTTGAAGCTCTCCAGCCTGAATTTGTCACTACTGGTCCTCCTGCAAATGTTTATGGCAGACATTGCGACCATTCTCCAAATCACCACCTTGGCAGGGGCTACCACTTCTCAAAGCACAGTGGGAGTTCCTGTTTCCCAGAGCACTCCCCTCAAAGATCTGCGGGACCCATGCCAGACATTGTCTCTGGTTCCCTCCCTCTAATCCACTGGAGGCCCCCTTCTCCACTGGAAGATTATGCCTGCTCCTTCCTGAGTGGCCCCTCATCCCATGAAACTGAGTTACAGGGTGCAGAGGACTCCCCCTAGCTCATGCCTGAGTATGGTTCTGAGGACATGCCTGAACACTACTTGTACCCAGAATTTCTACAGAAGAGTTTGTGAGACCTCTCTAAGTGACTCCCAAACACCCACCAACAAAAGGGATTTACAGTCTATATTTAAGGCCATTAGTCCATAGAAGTATTACATCAATCTGATGCAGCTGTTACTGTACTTGCAAGGCTCTGCCAAGAAATATGGAAGACAGCATCATGGCCAACTGACTGGAAAAGATCTGTGTTTATACCAATACTAAAGAAAGGTGATCCAACTGACTGTGGAAATTATCGCACAATCGCTTTGATCCCACATGCCAGCAAGATTCTACTGAAGATTATTCAAAAGAGACTACAATCATACCTGGAACAAGAACTACCTGAAGTGCAAACAGGGTTCAGAAAAGGGCGAGGAACGAGAGACATCATTGCAGATGTGAGATGGATCCTTGAAAAGACTAAAGAATACCAAAAGGATATCTATTTGTGCTTTATCGACTATAGCAAAGCTTTTGACTGTGTAAACCATGAGAAACTCTGGGCCACATTGAGAAGCATGGGTATACCAGAACACCTGATCGTTCTCTTGCACAATCTGTACATTGATCAAGAAGCAACAGTTCGAACGGAACAAGGAGAAACAGAATGGTTTAAAATAAGCAAAGGTGTAAGACAGGGCTGCATACTTTCCCCCTACCTGTTTAATTTATATGCAGAACAAATCAGAGAAGCAGGATTGTATGAAGACAACAGAGGTGTGAAGATTGGTGGAAGACTCATCAACAACCTTCGCTATGCTGATGATACCACATTACTGGCGGAAAGTGAAGATGATCTGAAACATTTGCTTCTCACAATCAAAGAACATAGTCTCAAAATGGGCCTGCACCTTAATGTAAAGAAGACAAAGATCATGACAACTGGCATAATCAACAGGTTCATCGTCGAAGGAGAAGAAATTGAAATCGTGAATAACTTTAACCTACTTGGATCAACTATCAATAAAGAAGCAACAAGCAGTCAAGAAATCAGACGATGCATTGCTCTTGGCAGAATGGCTATGAAATACCTAGATAAGATTCTCAAAAGCAGAGATGTCTCTCTCCATACAAAGATTTGACTTGTTCAAACCATGGTATTTTCAATAACATCATATGGATGTGAAAGCTGGACAGTGAAAAAGATAGACAGGAAGAAAATTGATGCCTTTGAATTATGGTGCTGGCGGCGAATACTGTGTATACCATGGACTGCCCGAAGAACAAACCAGTCTGTACTAGAGGAGATCAAACCTAAGCTTTCTTTAGAAGCTCAGATGACAAGACTTCGACTTTCATACTTTGGACACATCATGCGGAGAGAGAGATCATTAGAGAAAGACATCATGCTTGGCAAGATAGAAGGTCAACGCAAAAGAGGAAGGCCAGCAATGAGATGGATCGATACAATAACAGCAGCTACGGGTACCAGTCTGTCAACAATGAGCCGCCTGACTGAAGACCGAACACAATTTAGGATAGCTATCCAGTGGGTCGCCATGAGTCGACTCCGACTCAATGGCACTTAACAACAACAACTTAAGGCCTGCAGCGCTTCCAAGGAGGTCATCGCACTTGCCAGTCCACACCATCCTTCAAGATTTACAAGCTTCCATCTGGAAAACCCCCTCATTCATCCACGTGACCTCCAGGTGTTTAGACCTCAAGTGTAAAGTCCTTCCTGCTTCAGGCTTTCAACACCAACAGCTGTCACATTAGTCGGTCATCTCAGAGGCCATTCTCAAAACATCAAAGACCACCAAGGCAGCCTTCCAAACACCTCCAGGGAAAGAGCTAAGAACGCTGGATGCCTTCGATTGCAAGTCCTATTAAAGCAACCTCCTAGCTATGCGCATCCTCACAAATCAGCTATAGATTTTACAACCCATCTTGACCACCTCCTCCAACTGGACGAGATCTCTAACACTCCTGCAGAGGACCAGGCCACCTGCTCTCTAACCTCCACGAATCCCTTTTCCACATCATCCGGACCACATATGATGCCTTTGACTCTGTGGTATGCTCCTCTGCCACCATCATCTCAGCTAGGTGCACGGCTTGGCTATGTGACTCTGGGCTAAGGTCGGACCTCTATGATCATCTCGCAGATGCCCCATGCCTGGGAGATAGCCTTTTCAATTCCAAGGTCCAAGAGGCCATTTTAGAGGTAAAAAAAGACTCTTCTACAGTAAACTGGCAACCCAACCAGCAGAACCTCTGTCACAGGTTCGTAGGTCACAGTTTCCACAATTCCAAAGAGTATATCACTATCAGTATTTCCAGCAGTTCTATCCTCACAGGAGGTTCCATCCCTATTCTCGCCAGCAACCGCAATGTTCAGTGCCACCAAATTACATGCAGAGCTCTCAGCCCCTCGAGAGGAAGCAGAATTCGGAAAACCCAGCTCCAACCCCCAAGACGAACCCTAACTTTTGACAACTTGCCAGTGGGGGGCAGAATTCAGTTCTGGGAGGCCTGGCAATCCATGGCAACCAATTGCTGGGTTCTAAACATTGTCCAGGGGGGATTCAAACTAAACTTTGTGACCGACCCACCCCTCGCCACCCACAAGACCAGTCCCAGATCAGCATCGGGCCATCTTACAACAAAATCTCAGAATTGCAAAACTGAGCCATAGCACCTGTACCCTACAACCAAAGGGATCAAGGGTTTTACTCCCGGTTCTTCCTCATTCCGAAGAAAACCGTCAGACTCTGCCCTATCCTTGATCTACCCAACCTCAATCTCTATATCAAGCGGGAAAAATTCAAAATGAACTCTCTCAGCACCATCCTCCCACAACTGTGTTGGAACGATTGGCTTACCTCCTTAGATTGGAAATATGCCTACACACACATTCCCATCAATCCCCTCCACTGGAAATACCTTTGCTTCAAATTCCAAGACCATTATCAATACCAGGTTCTTCCCTTTGGTCTCTCAGCCGCTCCATGGGTTTTCACAAAGTGCCGAACAGTTGTCGCAGTGCACCTGCACCAACAGGGACACTGCATTCACCCTTACCTTGACAACTGCCTCGTCTCAGCAACACCCAAGAAAGGGGCTCAGTGCACTCTACAAGCCACTATAAATGTACTGCATGCAATGGGGTTCCTCGTCAACAGCAAGAAGTCCAAATTACAGCTCCAGAAAAACCTGCCCTTTATAGGAGTGCTACTCAATACAGTTGAGGCCAGAGCCTACCTTCCAAGTGACAGAACCCTTCTGTAGCGTCTCAGCGTTGATATACAGTATCACCGAGTCACCTCAGCACACTCCCTCTTGCAGTTACTTTGTCACATGGCTGCAAACGGTGCATGTCATCCCCATGGCAAGACTCTACATGTAGCCTCTGCGGTGGCATCTCAGGTTAAACTGGAATTAGCGCATACAATCTCTACACAAGATGATCCCAATGTCAGGGACCAATCTCCACCAGAACCTAAAGTGGTGGACCAATCCAGCCAATCTCAGCAGCAGTTGTCACTTTCAGATGCCAGAGCAGCAGCTTACCCTCACAACTGATGCCTCCACATGCGACTGGGGGGCATACCTTCTCCATCTGTCTACCCAAGGGACGTGGTCTAGTCATGAGCGTCTCTTCACAAAAATGTCCTAGAGCTACATGCGGTCTACTGCGCCCTGTCCATTTTACAGCACTGGGTCAACCACAAGATTGTTTTGGTGTAAACAGATAACCGAGTCACCATGTTCTTCATCAACAAACAGGGAGGGATGGGATCACTCAGACTCTGCCGGGAGGCCTTGCGCCTCTGGCTCCTAGCACAGTCTCTCCACACCACCCTCAGGACAATGTACTTATTGGGGATACACAACCAGTTGGCGGATTCCCTTAGTCGATGCCTCGACCCACACAAATAGTCTCTGAACTGGAAGGTAGTTCATCAGATCTTCCGCGCCTGGGGCACCCCAGAAATCGATCTTTTTGCAACTGCAGACAATGCCAAGTGCCCTCTTATTTTTTTTCCTCTCTCTGGCCCAGTCCACATATCCAATCCAGTCCACATCATCCACTGTTAGCTTACCTGGAAGACTGTCTTTTTGGTGGCCATCACCTTGGTGCGGAGAATCGGTGAACTTCAGGTGTTAGTGCACTACCCGCCGTACATGCATTTTTTTTTAACAGAGTTGTTTGCACGCATCCAAAATTCCTTCCTAAGGTCGTCTCCGCTTTTCATTTCAACCAAGCAATCATCCTCCCCTCCTTCTTTCCTAGTCCCCCAGTGGACTTTCCAGAGGCCACCCTACATACTCTGGAATGCAGAAGAGCTCTCTTGTTTTATCTGCAGGCCACTAAGTAGCTCAGAACCTCGTCTCAGCTTTTCCTCACCTTTAATCCAAATAACTCTGGGCGGCCTGCATCAAAAAAGACTATTTCTTCCTGGATCTCAGACTGTATTTCATTCTGTTACAGCCAAGCTCAACAACAGTTGCCAGGGCTTGTGGGCCCTCATCTACGGGCTACAGCTGTTAATGTAGCCTATCTTTCCTCAGTTCCAGCTCAAGAAATCTGCAAAGTAGCGACTTGGTCTTCGATCCACTCTTCCACTAAGCACTACAGCCTGGACTGCACTTCATCTTAAGACCTCGCCTTTGGGCAAGCAGTCCTCCGAAACCTCTTTGCACCTTAGATGATCATCTTAACATCTAGTTTTCCTCCACTCCTACTGCAGGCAGTCGGGAACATGAATCTCCACACTTCATAAGGCATCCCTCAGCTTTGGACTCACCTAGCTAGTGTGGCTGCATCCCCCTGCTTGTCTGCAGAAGAAGCAGAGTTGCTTACTTGTAATGGGGGTTCTCCATAGACAGCAGGGGTATGCAGTCACACTTTCTCACCCACTTACCCCACAAAAAAAAGAAAAATACCAACAGCCATTATAAAAGAAGCACAACTAACCAGTGAGATAACTGTCAAACACAAAACTGAAGTCTCAAGCATCACCACCACTCAGCTATGGTACGAAGTGACAGGATCAGGCAATGGCCCAGTGGGAAGGCACAAGCGCGCATGCTCAGAGAAGCCAAAAAGGCTTCTCTGAGCTGGGGAGAGCCCAGCACCGTAGGTGATGCCAGTGACATCACCTAGCAAGTGTGGCTGCACACCCCTGCTGTCTATGGAGAACTCCCGTTACAGATAAGCAACTCCACTTTTCTCTACCTTTCTGCACTGTGCCCCATTTTGGAAAATTTACGATTTTGCTGAGCCTTGAATTTCCCTCACACTGCTCCAAGGAAGGACTCCAGTGTGATGTTAGGTGGGTGCTCCCAAGAAGTCCTTTACACATTGCTGGGCATAGGCTCTTTCTCATCTTCCTGAGAGTGAGAAAAAGACAAAAATACACACACATCTGAGATAGTTGCCCAGAGCCTGGATGGATGGGCAGAGATAAAATTAATGGGCTCGATTTTCGAAGGTATTTACACGGGTAACTGCCCTATACGGGTAGTGCCCTTCGAAAATCCTGGATATGTCCCTAACGCGCCCAGATGCTATGTGTTTAGCATTGAGGCGTGTTAGGGGCGTTCCGAGGCAGAGGAAAGGGCTAACCAAATAGCACCGATTTTCAATGCTACCCGCTGAGCCCTCTGTGCCTATGATGTCTATCCCCTTATTCTCAGGACAGAATAGACACATGGTCTCTTGCACTGTTGTTCTCGTTTCTCATTTTCTAATGGTATTGATCCTTTGATAGCATCTTGCCTGAATATGGTTCTTGTTTTCTTGTCTAACGACATCTCAGCAGAGCACTGTTGCTGACAGCTGATCCGACAACCATTGTGAGCTAGAGATTTAAGGGATTCTTACGTCCACTGACACTCCTCCTTCCTTTTTTCCTTGCATGTGGCCTTCACTTTGGGCTCTTAGACTCTTCCATTTCCTCTCTCTCACTGTTTTTTTCTCCTCCTTTCTTTTATTATTGGAGCTTGATTTTCATGCACTACCTTTTTCACAGGGTTTAACCTACAAGTTGATGACAAGAAAGCAGAGGCTGAAGACGCTATGCGCCGATTACCAGAAATCAGACGCAGGGTTGATGCTGCCATGAAAACAACTTTGGAAGCCGAAGGTGCTCTGGGCACTGCTGTTACTGATGTGCAAGAAGCCAACAGGATGGCGAACGAGGCACAAGACATCAGCAGCGAAATTGGACTGGTGAGAACAGTGGGGAGGACCCTTCAGTGAAGCATGGGGGAATAAATCTGGGGCATGAAGAAGGGGGAAACCAGGCAAGTTTGAGTACAAGGAGCTATAGCTTCATTGAAACTCAAGGAACCAAGGCCTTTTCTCAACCAACATTAAGGATATAGTAGAGCAGGTACATTCACTCCAAACTCAGGACTTCCTGTTCCTTATGTTCACGCCAGAATGATGATGAGTAGTAAATTTTACATTGCTCCTGGGACTAATTCTGGATTAGTTGCTTGCACATTTAATGCAGGAGTAGTTTTCCAGTGTGAACAGAACAGGAAATAAACTGAATCTAGATTAATCCAGACTTGATTAATGTGAGTAACTGATTGAGTACCAGAAGTGTTTGGGTGTCTGCCTGTCTTTTTCCATTACAAACGGAGTCTGGTTTTCCTCCTGCTAATGGATAATGGCTTTGATTGTGGAGAAACACTCACTGACTTGGTGAGAAAAGACTTTGCTTACATTTTGCTGGTCTTGGGCTTCCCCTGCACCATGGACACATACCAATATTGTTTGACTCTGCCATGAATCGAAGGCTCCTGTCCTAGAATAAAGAGGGATTCAATGACAGTAACAGCAGAGTTGAGGCCTTTTGACTGCTGGAGGATCTGCCGTAGAGAGGAGAGAGCCTGAGCATCTTTGATCATCTCAATCTGTGTTGAGGCCAGATTTAAAGCTTTTCAGATGCGTCATATAGAGTAATGCAAAACATTAAGGACTATATGTTCAAAGACCTATGTGTGTAAAACAAGGTTAACTCTCCTAAATCAGCCCTATGCAACTAAATGGATTTTTGCAGGCTGAAAGGCTGCGCACACTTTCCCAAAGCACATAAAAGAAAAAAGATGGGGGGGGGGGGGTTTGGGGAGGGGGAAGGTGGGATAAGGTTCAGAGACGTACATAGGTAGACTAATGTGTGTACTTTACATTAATTGTTTTAGATGCCGTATGTACATGCATATACTTTTAGCTGCATAACACGCTGATATTCAAACAAAACCTGTTCCACGGGCAAGGTCTCTGGTTAACTTTCTCCAGATATTCAGTGGGACGTACCAGATAAGTTAGCCATTGAATGTATTTGGATAGCTTTATCTGGATAAATCCGTGGAGCAGCTTGTTTCTGAGACTCCTTTTTTCTTCTCCTGCAGGATGTTGCGAGGTTGAACTTGGAAGTGAATGGCACAGCAGACGGGGTGCTGACTCTGGAGCGGGCTGTGGCTGGTCTGCTGAGACAGGCAGGAGAAGCGGAGGGAGAGTTGGAAAGTAAATTACTGGCAGCCAGCGGGGATGCGGCGGCAGTGCAGATGGTAAGGAGGGCTTCTGCTTCTCTCCTACTGGGGAAACTCTGATTTCCTCCCCTGTGCTCTCTCTCTTGTCGGAGTGTAACACACATATTTCTTTCTTGCATTCAGACCTTAGCTGATGCTGAAAACGCCGATAATGGAGCCCGCAATGCCAAGACTGCCGTTCAGGAGACTCTGAGTGCCCTGGATAATGTCCTGATCCAAATAGGTATGTAAAAGTGGGCAAAGCAGCCGACTTCGCAAGATGATTGGGCGTGATAAACCCAAACCGGATTACCTCTCACTAGACACAGTAAAGGAGGTTGCTCAGTATGGTGGGCGCTCAAGCACCCACTGCATCTACAGAGCTGGCATCTATGAAACAGGTGGGGAAGTCGGTGTCTGGTGCTGGTGCCTTTAGTGTCTTAGTTTCAGAGGGCCTGATGTTCAAAGGCATTTACAGAGCTATAAACCGTGTAAATGCCCCTAAACAGGATATTCAGCGGCACTAACACTATCAGTTCTGCTGAATATCCCCAAGTAATATCTACATGCGCCCCGATACTAACCGCTTAGCACTGGAGCATGTCGGGGGGCGGTACTCAGGGATAAACATGCTGCCTGGTTTTCCCTCAGCGGCAAAAGTTAAGCACAGCAACAGCTGTCCTAACTTTCATCACCGGAGATAACCGGGCAACAGCTGAATATTGGCCAGATACAGCCCCGGATTGAATATCCGGGCTTAAAATTCGGCGGCAACGGCTATGTGCCTTAGAGGCGTTTAGCCGTCACAAATGAGTATTGGGCCAAGAGTCTGTACCACTTATGGACTGGCTCGTTCATTCAGAAGATCTGCACTGCAGAAGTGTCGGATCTCTGTCTGCACAGGAAGGAAGTGCCTTTTGTGGGACAAGGAGGGCTTCCAGGCCCAGATTTACCATTATGGCTCTCATAGACAAGGCCAGACAGGATATGAGAAAGGTGGGGATTATGGGCAGAAGATGTCAGGGCTCTTAAAGGTTGGCGAATCAGAAGATGAGCAGAGTAAGGCCATAATGCCACAGTGGTTCCCCTTCAAAGCAGCACATGCATATGGCACTAAAGTAAGCAGAAGCAGACTCCTCTTTGGCCTGGGTATTTGGCATTTTCAAAGTTTGGCTCCCATAGGTAGTTGTGGGCCTGTTCTCTGTACATGGAACTTTGCACTAATTGCTTACCGTCCTAAGTCACAGGGACTGTGGTGTCTAGTGAGAGGAGGAAAAATGCCAAAAGAACTATTGAATTCCGATCCTTCTAAGCTGTTAGGAGTAATCAGAAATATCACAATCCCTCAAATATTTGTCTTAAATTGAAGGCTCTTTCAATATATGGTCATCTTATGAGCATGCCCTGTACAGTATCTATGGGGTCGGCCCAAGGGTTTCTGCCACCCTAGACAGACGTCCCGGCCGTGCCGCCCCCCCCCCCCCTGCATACCGAGCCACGCCCTCCCTCATGCCGAGCTGTGCTACCACCGATTCTAGTGGCAGGATCAAGGGGGGGGGAGGTGCGGCTCGGCTCGGCGGCAGACCATATGCTTTGGCACACATCGCCTGCCACTTCTGACCCCCCTCCGACATAACATCAGGGGTTCAGAAATGGCAGGCCATGTGTGCCAAAGCACATGGCCTGCTGCTGAGCTGAGCCGTCTCCCCCCTGCTGCCGGAATCAGCGGCAGTATGGTGTGGCTCAGCACGGGGGGGGGGAGGGGAAGGGTGGTGCGGCTTGGCACATGGGTGGGGGGGGACAGCAGGCTAAGAGTGCCCAAGCACATGGCCTACTGCCCATAGACATCTGCAGTACTAGGCGGCTGCCTAGTAGACGGGCCGGCCCTGAGCAGCCAGTGGAATATTTCTGTTGTCTGAGTCTAGCTAAATGAATTGAAAATGTTTTTATCTCTGTGCACATCTCTAATGTGTGTGGTAACAAAAAACCAGTACCGCCGGTATAATGGAAAAAGACGATTTTAGTATTTGTCTTATCTTTTCGTTACTCTGTCTTGTATTTGTTTTTGCTCCTTTTTTTGGTCTTGCATAAAAATGTAAAGGCAGCGAGTTTAGGTATGACCATACACTCCAGTGACTGACATTTATATAGGCAAAAATAGTAACAGAATTTAAAATATCCCAGACTAGGCACAGAAGATCTTTAGCTGGGAAGAGGTGAAGATAAAGTGAGAATTGTAAGAGGAAGTGTGCTGGGCAGATTACCTGGACCTTACAGTCCTTATATCTGCTCTTATATTCCCCCTGTTTATAAGTTGATATCGTCTTCATATCGTTGCATAGCAGAGGAAATGCATTTGTTATGAAACGGATCTATTTTCATTTACAAACTGAAATGAAATGAGATGTCTATCCATGTTCTGAAAAGAAAGTTGCTTACGACTTCAAGTCTCGGCTTGAAAGGCTTGTTTTACATTAGACTTCTCCTTGGTGCAGCAGCAGTGAGATGCAAATTGCTGCAAGGGCTTGACCCATCCCACTCAGCCGCTGCATGAGAAACTGTAGTTGGCTACTGCTTCAGTTTACAGGTCTTTACTGTTGCACCAGCCCTGCCAGTTACCCTTTGAGTTAGAGAATTTAGAGGACATTAGGGTGTGTCTGTGCTGCATAAAGCAGAGTCCTTACTCGTTTCTTTATCTCTATGAAACAGAGCAGCCTTGGGTAACGGATGAAAAAGGTGTTAACATGCTCGAGTCCAGCCTGAATGTAGCACGGACACAAATTGCCAGTCGACTAAGACCCCGCATGGCGGAGCTAGAAGAGACGGCCAAACGGCAGCGGAACAAAATTCTCTCCTTGGAGAAGAACATTGATCAGATCTTGCTAGACATAGACAACCTGGAGGAGATCCGCAGAGCGCTACCAACTGCCTGCTACAATTTGCAACCAATTGAACGCCCCTGAGCCTGAGAGGCAGAGAGACACACAGCATCTTTCCATAGGCCCTAAAGTCCCTGGGAACATGCCGGTACAAACACAGACCAGCACTCTATGGAACCCTTATGATACTATTATACTGACTTAGTCCTCCCTGTCTGGCTCGGTGTTTGGGAAGTGGGCTTTGAAATAATGGGTCTCTTCACCCTACCCTGCCCAGAAAATTAGGCTTCTGAACAGACTTATGGAGTGCACACTGTGCTCCTGCCTCGGAGGCATCTCCAGGGACCAGGGAAGAAGCAGTCCAGGCTTTGTATGCCATGTAGTGCCTTTCCTCGTTTTCATTTAATGATCTTAAGCAAAGTGAAGGTCACATTGATAAGTCACGATAAGGTGGGGGGGTTTTCAATAACTGTAAACTGCATAAAGACGCAGAGGTAACGGAATGGACTGAGGAAGAGGGTAGGAAGTACCAGCTGGTTCTTTGCCTCCGACCACTTCCCTTCCTCCCGTTTGCCTGCTAAGATGCTTTGCATATTGAAGGCTGCAAGTTGTCTGAGATCTGCAGCTGTTTTCCCTGTCCCACCCACCCCCTTAAAAGAGGGATCCAGGAAGACACTTAGAACGGGGTCTTGCTAGTGCTCACATAGTAGACAGCGGGCAGGTCATCATTTAACTATGTTTGCTCAGGGAAAAGCAAATCACCAGCTTCATATCCCATTTCCTCTGTATAGAAACAGTAGAAAAATGATTCTAATCTAGAGAGAGCAATTTGGTGACCAGGATTATACAAGACCTTTACTGTGACATGCCTTTCCTAGTCCTATGAAATGTTTGCTCCACGTTCAAAACTTCTTCAGATATGTTAGTAAAGATATCCTATGGTTTCAGTAGGAAAAAGTGGCGTGCTTTTTTGTTTTGAGAAAAACTGGCATCCAACTTTGAAATATCTGCTCTTTACTCTGCTACCTTCTGGATCTGTAACAATCAGAAGAAAAATACATTTCAGCAGCAGCAACCTCCCCCACCCCACCCCGTTTTGGGTCCACAATCCCATGTTTTTTTATTCTTGTGTTACCTACTGATCCAAAAGCAATTCATGCAGGGAGCGATGCAACCTGTGGCCCTTGTATCTATAGTGCAGTGACCCCCAAATAGTGTCACATATGTGGATGGGGTCACAGAAACATGGCCATTTCCCCTTCTCTCTAGATTTACACTGTGACTTATGCCAAGTAGTGGCAGTCACCAGTCATCATAGGCCCTTGCCCCCTCCTGGGTAAGTTTCCTGTTAGACGGGAAACCCCTGCTGATTACTGGGGGTCTGTAAGCACACATGGCACACTGACACAAGGACCCTGTGCTGACTGCTGCTGCTGCCTTCCTGCTTTAGATGAGGGGAAGGAAGCTAGAGACCTGCTGTTTTGATTTCATCATCATCTGGGGTCACGTGAATTTTCAGTTGTTAAAATGGATTCATACAAGATAAAGGTTTGAAAAAGCACTGCTATAGCGTGACTCCTAGTACTAGAAGAAGGCTATAAGATGTATTTATTTCTACACTGTTCCAGGAGTTAGATATTTGCAGCTGGATTTGTTTTTTATTTATAATTATGAAGTAGACCTAGACGAAGCACTGATGTCTAGTCAAAGCTCCTTGTATGTCTGTCCGTTAAGGCTTTGCATTTATTTATGTGTTATAAAATGGGTCTGAACTATCTCAATGGCAGACTCGCATAAATCATGTCAATCAGTATATCTTTGTCTATATGTCTTGGTATTGACCAGTGATATAATGACGTGGACAGTGCCTGATGACCTCATAATGAAATGTAACAAACTGTTGAACATGTCTCTATGGTTGGACAGGGTTTCCTGCGTCTGTCCTGGGGTTTCCATAGCTCATTGGGTTTTCAGGATGCCCACACCAAATATGCATAAGATCAATTTACATACAATAGAAGCCTAATCCATGCAAACTAATCTCACGTATTCATTGTGGGTATCCTGAAAAACTCATTGGCTGTGGAGCTCCAAGGACAGGTTTCAGAAAGCCTTGGTTAGAGCTTCTGATTTTAGATTTTTATAAACACCAATAAAACATCCTTGATGTAAAATACATTGATTTAGATGTGTCTTGAATATACACTGGGAAAACGTCTTCCTCTAGTACACAGAGTGGTGGGTAAACTCCTAAACAAAGGCAAGGGGAGGGGCGATGCACCTGCTCTTGCCACCTTACTGGGCAGACTAGATGGACCGTGCTGGTCTTTATCTGCCATCATATACTATGTTACTCGCTCTTTCTTTCCAGACCTGCTTTGGGTCTTCCATTCTGCTTTCTGTGCCTGCCTCCATATTTAATTCAACTAGAAATAGTACCTGAGTCACAAAAACACAAACACCAAGTTTCGTGCTCTCGAAGCAGCCCCAATGAGCTGGCAAGTAAACATCTACGTTTGTAATTTATAAAAACCTAAAAATGAAAATCCTACATATAGTTAGTATGTGTGCATGCATACAGAGAGAGAGAGGGGATTGCAAATCATTTTTAATTTGAAAACATTTTCTAAGCAGCATATTATTAACATGTATATGGTTATTTCATCACAGAAAGAATGTGTCTAGAAAAATACTACCAAAAGCAGACACAGGAATAACTTTTTATATAAACAAATACTCAATATATCTTATCAGAACAACCACTAATGGTAAATCATAAGTGATTACCTCACAGTCTAATCATATTTAGGGATTTCCTGCACACCTGCCATATTAGCCTGTGAGGTGCTCACTTAAGCTTTGACATCTTCACAGTAAACTAAATTGTAATTCCTATATTTGATGACCCCAGTCTTTGCTTTGATATATAGAATATTGCTACAGTTGTGGTCAACATTACCAGCACCCCTGCAGTTCAACCCCTTAATGTCCAGTATCTCCTAAAAAAAAGTGACCAGTGAAATGGCTTTGGACTATATATGCACAAATATTTGACACATGAAAGAATCAAATAAAACAAGACCAATTAAAAAAGGAAATAGTAGGAAATAGTATAAAAACGGAGACATTGTCAGGACATGATTATTCCAAAAAATCAGGTGAACATACAAAAGAATATCCTATCCTTCGTACCTATCTCCAAAATCAATATTAAAGCTGTGTATTTTTGTCGGATCACCTACCATGAGAGGGACTCCCTCTCCTGAAGTAGGTCCTCCTTTTTAATCAAAAAATTTAAAACAGCTGAAGCTGGGGCTTTTTAATTAGTTTTATATCACAGGACATGATTATTGGCACCCTTTATAAATAATTCAAATTAGTTGGACAGAAGAATCACATTCCTACTGCAGCAAAATTAAATGCACCTGTGATCAATTTTCAGTACTCACATGACTTGAATCAACCAATGCATTATAGCTCTAATGTTTAGAATGGCTACATTCACGCCCTGTTCCATTTTCACAATGATGAAGATAAGAGAGCTGCCTGAGACTGTCAGAAAAGCCATTATCATCAAACTTTAAAGGGGTACAAGGCCATCTCTAAAGACCTTGGGATTCCTTTTTCTAAAGTTTGTAATGCTATTAAGAAGTCTTCTGCTCATGGAACTGTCAAGAACCTCCCAGGACATGGTGGGAAGAGGGGAATTAATCTGTCTTCGAAGGTTAGTGCAAACTGTTGGAAAAACACCACATACAGCATCCAAAGAGCTTAAGGTTGATCTGGAGCAATCGGGATTGATGGTTTCAACCCGTATCATATGCCATGCACTAAACAAAGAAGGACTTCATTGATGAAAGCCAAGGAGGACCCCCACTGCTCAAAGACAGACATAAAAAGGCATGTTTGATCTTTGCCCAAACCCACCTTGAGAAACCACAAGCTGCCTGGGAAAATGTTCTTTCCTAGCCCCTCCATCAGCCCATTTCCAGTCCTAGCTCGCCCCACTCGGTCCATTTCAAGTACTAGCTCCCCCCCCCCATTACCAGTCCACCCCCCCACTCAGTCCATTTCCAGTCCTGGCTCCCCCCACTCAGTCCATTTCCAGTTCTAGCTCCCCCCCCCCAATTTCCAGTCCAAGCCCCCCCCACTCAGCCCATTTCCAGTCCAAGCCCCCCTCCCCATCAGGTATTTCCAGTCCAAGCCCTCCCTCCACTCAGCCCATTTCCAGTCCTAGCTCCCCCCTCAGCCCATTTCCAGTCCAAGCCCCCCTCCCTATCAGGTATTTCCAGTCCAAGCCCCCCCTCTCAGCCCATTTCCAATCCAACCCCCCCCCCCTATGAGCCCATTTCCAATCCAACCCCCCATGAGCCCATTTCCAGTCCTAGCCCACCTCCCCATCAGCTATTTATAGTCCTAGCTCCCCCCCACTCAGCCCATTTCTAGTCCTAGCTCCCCCCACTCAGCCCATTTCCAGTTCTAGCCCATTCCATCAGCTATTTATAGTCCTAGCTCCCCCCACTCAGCCCATTTCTAGTCCTAGCTCCCCCCACTCAGCCCATTTCCAGTTCTAGCTCCCTAGCCCATTTCCAGTCCAAGCCCCCCTCCCCATCAGGTATTTCCAGTCCAAGCCCCCCCTTCACTCAGTCCATTTCCAGTCCTAGCTCCCCCCCCCCCCCAATTTCCAGTCCAAGTTCCCCCCATTCAACTAATTTCCAGTCCAAGCCCTCCCTCCTCTCCCAAAGAGCCCCGCGGCTGTCTAAAATGCTTTAGAGGCAGCCAGAGAGGTACCGGCTCACCTCTAACAGCTGCCTAAGTGAAAAGCATCTTCACTTAGTCAAAAGTCTAGGGGACATGCAATGAAGCTAGAGGGTAAACTATTTAAGACAAATAAGAGAAAATATATTTTCACACAAAAATGTGTAATCAAACTCTGGAATTTGTTACCGGAGGATGTAGTAAAGGCTGTTAGTGTAGCTGGTTTTAAAAAAGGTTTGGACAAGTTCCTGGAGGAAAGGTCCATAAGCCATTATTAAAAAGGGACCCAGGATATCAATGCTTGACCCAGTACAAGCATTGTGGAACCTGTGTCTTTTGGGGAAACTGCTAGGTACATATGACCTAGATTGGCCACTGTTGGAAACAGGATACTGGGCTTGATGGACCTTGGTCTGACCCAGTATGGCATATCTAATGTTCCTTCACTTCGGCAGCTGTACTGTAGTTTATGATGCTGCCGTGCTGAGGTCAAAGAGGACTTCCTGTTTCCCGGTGCTCAGCGCAGCAGGATCCTAAACTACAGTACATCTGCTCAAGTGAAAGAAAAACATGCTCTTCACTTCGGCAGCTGTTAGAGGTGAGCTGGGGCCTCTCTGGCTCTCTCTAAAGCCGCCCTGCCTGCCGGTGTTCATTGCGGGATGTTGTTGGCATGGGGCACCCTGAAGCGCAGGGCCCCGGGCGAACAACATTCTCGCACAATTGGCGGGCCGGCCCTGTTACCTGGTGTCAGAAAGCTAGGTTTGGGTCGAAGGTCATGGGTCCTCCAGCAGGACACTGGCCCAAAACATTTTTCCAAAAGTACAAAAGGATGGCTAAAAAAAGAAAAAAACGGACTGTTTTCCAGCAATGAGTCCTGATCTCAATCCAATTGAGAGCTTTTGGAAAGAGCTGAAATCTGCCCTTGGTAAAAGGAATCCTGGAAATATTCATGAGCTGGAATAAATTGCAGTTGAAGAGTGGGAGAAACTACCAGCAGACAGGTGTACGAAACTTATAGATGGCTACAAGAAACGTTTGGAGGCTGTCATCACTGCCAAGGGTTGTACAACCAAATATTAGTGAAGGGTGCCATTAATCTTGTCCCGCTCATATTTTTTTCCAGAAATGACTACGTCTACATTGCACAGGCATCTTTTTTGTTGTTGTATACCTTTGAACATACTTTTAAAATATGATGACATACAGTTGGAATATTTCCAATTATTTCTGAAGATATTATATACAACATACCTAAAATGCAAGGGTGCCAATAATGTTGACCACAGCTGTATAATTTTCAATACCACCACTTTTTTCATGTTATTTATTTAAACAGCTTACGGAGTGCTTCACCAGCGGTTTGAGCTATTAAAAACCTGAGCAGTGTGGTCTGAGCAGCTTACCAGCCTATGCAGATGAAAAGTGTGTGAGGGGTTGTCTCACAGCCGAAGAGATGGCCAAACAACATAAAAATCACTTTATGGAACAAACAGACAAATCTGAACAAATTTCAAAGTAGTAACATAGTATATGATGGCAGATAAAGACCAGTATGATCTATTTATTCTGCCCAAAGCTTGCTGTCCCCACTAAGGATGGTATATCAAGTTTTAATAAATTAATGAAATAAAACCTCTTTGAAAAAAGTCAAAATGGATTTTGAAAAATAAAGTGCTTTCGATGCCATGCTTCTGCTGTGCTCAGTTGGATTAGTGGGTCACAGCCATCTTGTACAAAAACACCTGACGGCCTAGTTTGCAGCGAGTTAGGAACTGTAAATTATATCCATCTAGCTTTTTAAGAAGGATAGATAACAATTTTTGGAAAATAAGAGGAAAGTCATTCTGGTAAATAGGAAGCACAAAATCATACACACTGGATTTTGTATTTACTAAGCAGGAATCAAGCTAAAAGGAATTATTTTAGCTAATAGGTTTCAAAGATATTGCAAGATAGTCACCAGATCGGTTACGTATGAAACTAGATGGTCTCCGCTTTAAAGAGCCACTTTTTCACCGTAGAATCCCTTAAACTTATGACCTGAAAATGTTCATTCGTTGTCTTAAGAATTCAAACATGAGGCTGTGAATTCTTTACTCTAAACTGCAATCTTCTTCTGAACTGCGGCTTGGACATATGAAGAAGAAATCCTTTTATGATATATATTTTGTACTTTTAGAACTAGAATTCTATTTTATAGCTGTTTGGTTTTTGCCTACTTTCAAATAACATATTTAATTTTATTACTGTCTATAAAATAGCATGTGTCAATTTTTTTTGTCTTTTATTTCTAATTGGTCATACATATGTGTGTGTATGAGAGACCTTTCCCTAGGTCTTCAAGCATCTCCAGTGTGACAGAATCACTCAACAGAAGTTAATGTTTGCCTTTAAAAGGGATAATTTTATAAAGGTTTCTCCATGTGCAAAGTCTGCTTTGCAATTGGACGAGGTTTCTTATAAAATTACATGGGCGTTTTCCTACACAAAAAGTAGGTGAAGACTGCACTTACCTTTACACATTCTATGTGCCGGCATTCCTGGGGAAGTAGTTTGGGTAGAGTAGGGATGGAGTTGTGATATATATGTGATTTATAAAATAAGTGTACAAATTTACACCATCCTTGGAAGAAGTGTGCCCGACTGGGGCTAGTTTTGAGTGCCTATTTTATAAAGGCACATAGCTGCTTATGCTGAGTTTATAGAATACTAGCCAGACAAGTTCATTGCTGAAATCAGTACATCAAATAATTAATTTGGTGGACTATCAGCATAATTGGAGCAGAATACTGCACACAGTCGTAAAATAGGCACCTTTTGGGGTTTACTCATAGACATAGGCTTCATGTTATAAAATGACTCCCACTATGGTCAAGAAGTAGAACTCACAACTGTCAATTCAGTATCATTACATTTCAATTTTCTTATCACGTGGGAGGTGGGATAGTCTAATTGTTAGAGTAGCTGGCTGAGGAATAGAGAAATGGGTTCAAATCCTACTGAGGATTCTTATGACTTTGGGCAAGTCACTTCACTCTTCATTCCTCAGACAGAAACATAGGACTGGACTTAAAGGGTTTTTTCCTATTCTGTCTCTGTGAGAAAATAGCTGAGTAAAGCAGGCCCCGTAGAGCGTAAGCCCTGTGGAGACAGGGAAATACCTATGGTACCTGCGCTACCAATGGAAAGGCGTAAGCTAGATGTTACAGAAAGGGTAGTTACTCATCTGTAGCAGGTGTTCTCTGTGGACAGCAGGAATTAGTCCTCACATATGGGTGATGTCCTCCAATGGAGCCCACGTGGGAATGCTCCCCAGTTCCTATTTGGAAGCTTTTGGGAGGCTCTACTGTGCCTGTGCATCTTCTTGCTGCCTGCTGCTGCAGCACCATCTTGAAACAGTCTGATAACATAGCTGTAGCAGAAGACAACTCCTCAGGGAGGAGGGTGGGTTGTGAGGGCTAATTCCTGGTGTCCATGAAAAACACCTGCTACAGGTAAGTAACTATTTTATTTTATTTTATTTTTTATTTATTTTATTTAACTATTTCTTTTATACTGCCCCTTCCAGAGATCAAGGGCGGTTTACATATAACAGGTTAACAGTCTTGTACACATTTGTATACATTCTTTACATAGAACAATAGAAACTAACTATTTACATTGAACAATAAAATTTAACTTAGTGGGTATTAAAGCAGAACAAAACATCAAACTTTTTTACAAATGTATATTTACAGTGTGTGGTGTGTAGTGCGGGTATTTGTGTAGGTGCTGGAATTTAGTTCCTTTTATGTCTTCTTTGGGGCGTGTGTGAGGGTGGGCAGGCATGCGGTTATGGTGTTGGGATTAAGGGGTTTGTGTAATTGTTTCCACGTTTGTAGTGGGGCTGGCTTTGGGGGAGTAGGGGATTTCAAAATGTTCAGTGAACAGGTAAGTCTTTAATTCTTTTCTGAATTGGATGAGGTCTTTTATGGTGCGAAGTTCAATAGGGAGGTCGTTCCAGAGTGTAGGAGCAGTGAATGAGAATGCTCTGGAGCTAGTGGTTTTCTTAGTCTTCCGGATGGCTTTTGGTATGATAAGGGAGTGGGCTGTGTTTTGTCTGTGGGCCCTTGTCGATGTTGGAGAGTGCAGTAATGTGGATAGGTGTGAGGGGGTTATGTCATTTATGAGTTTATAGGTTGTTAGGATAATTTTGTATTTAATTCGACTGTTTATAGGGAGCCAGTGGAGTTCTAGCAGTATTGGGGTTACGTGATCTGTTAAGCGAGCTTTAGCAATTACGTTTGCACAGATGTTTTGAGCTCTTTGTAGGAGGTATGTGTTTTTTTGAGGAAGGCCTATAAGGAGACTATTGCAATAGTCGAAATGAGGGGTGATCAGGGTACTTACTACAGATCTAAAGTCTTGTGTTTCGAGGAGTGGTCTTAGGTGTTGAATAGTTTTGAGTTTGTAGAAAATAGTTTTTACTGTTTGTTTTATGTGTGGTATCATGGTGAGAGTGTGGTCTATTATTACTCCTAAGTATTTACTTGTTCTTTAACAGGTATGGAGGTTTTGTTGATTGTGATTGTTTCAGGGTAAGTGTTTTCAGTCATAGATGACCTCGTTACAAACATTGCCTCAGTTTTTTTGAGGTTGATGCTGAGGTGGTTAGATTCCATCCAGGAGGAGGTCTCTGCCATGCATTGGATAGTGAGTCATATGTAGGGTTTTTAATGGTTATGGGGATAGCTAGCATGATGTCATCGGCATAAATAAAATGGTTAATCTTGTGTTTTTTAAATATGTTTGTTATCGGTTGGAGGTACAGGTTAAATAGGAGGGCTGAAAGGGCCGATCCTTGGGGTATTCCCTGTCCTTGTGGGAATGTTTCTGATGCTTGTTGGTCAATTTGGACTCGTATTAATCTATGTGAGATGTAGGATTTGAACCAGTTAAGGACCGTCCCGCCTATTCCTAGGTTCTCTAATCTGTTGATCAGTGTCGGGTGATTGATGTTATCGAAGGCGGCTGAGATATCTATAAATAGGAGTAAGAAGCCATGGTGTTTGTCATCTGTGCCCCTGATGAGAAAGTCCATTAGTGTGATTAGGAGGGTTTCTACTCCGTGGGATGGGCGGAAGCCAAATTGGTGTGAGTCAAGTGGTTTGTGCTCATCAATGTGTTCCTGTAACTGAATTTGGATTGTTTTCTCTATTATTTTGGCAATGAATGGAATGCTGGCTATGGGTCTGTATGAGTCAGGTCTTTTGAGTCAAGCTTATTATTCTTTATTATGGTCGGAGTGTTGTGAGTTTTAGGGCATCGGGCATGATGCCTTGTGAAAGGGATTGGTTAACTATATCTTGTATGTTTACCGCCAGTTCATTTTTTGCACACTTAATCCATGATACAGGGCATGGGTCGAGTGGGGAGGTGGTGGTGTTTATCATTGTTATAATTTTGAGGAGTTGCTTTTGTTCTACCAACTGGAAATTTGTCCATATGTGAGTGGTTGTTGTGTTTGATAATAATGGAGTCGGGGTAGTGGTCTTGTTTTTTAGTTTTTCTGCAAAATGTTCTGCTAGTGATTGTATATTCATTGCTTGTTGTTTAGGTTCGGTGTTATTAGTTTTGGTTAGTGTTCTTACTATCGCGAATAACTCCCTAGGGCGGTTGATGGATGAGTTTATTACTTTGGAGTGGTAGTCTCTTTTTGATCTGTTGATTGCGTTTTTGTATTCTATAAGTAGGAGCATGTATTGGGATTTGTTTTCCTCAGATTTAAGTTTTCTCTCCATCTCTTTTCTAGTCTCCTCAGTTGTTTTTTTAGTTGTGTCAGCTCTTTGGTGAACCATTTTTCTGTCTTTTTTGTTTGTTTATGTAAGACTCGTGTGGGGAGCGCTGCTTTTTGAATCGTTAGATTCCAATGAGCTATGGTTGAGTTGATGTCTGGTGAGACTGTGTTTAGTTTGGGTAATACTTTGTCAAGGAATGTGTCTTTGTCAAAGCGTATGAAACGTGATGTATGTGGAGTTGTGCTTGTATTGTTTTTTGGGATTTGTGCCGGTAGCTGGATTGTGATAAGATGGTGGTCTGACCAGGGTACTTCTGTTATATTCGGAGTTGTAATGTGGTAAGTGACTGCAGAGTGTGGATGAGAGGAAGATTACGTCAAGTATGTTGCCTTTCTTGTGTGTGGGAGCATTGTATTATCTGAGTGAACCCCATTTGTGTCATAGCATCTATGAAGTTATCTGATCGTGTGTGGTTCAATGATGGGAGGTTCAAATCACCAAGGAGTATAAGTGGTTTGCTTTGCGACGCTGTGCATGCGAGTTCTAGAATAGGGTGAGGTTTGTAATCGGATGCTGGGGGTCTGTATATGAGGGTGAGAGCCAAGGTTTTATTTTCTATGTTAATGATGTCCCATTCCATCTATATTATTTAGGTTTTTTAGGGTGAATTGTAGGTCTTTTGGTGAGAATTAATACACCCCCTCCTCTTTTATATTCCGTTGGCAATTGAATATGTCATATTGATATGTGGTTAGTTGGTTTAGTAGTATAGAGTCAGTAGGTGAGAGCCATGTTTCAGTAATACAGATAATGTCAGGGGATGTGTCGTTTATTATGTCGTTAATTATTGGTATTTTGTTTCTTATAGACCGTATGTTTATTAGGGTGAGTTGTAATTTGGTCTTTGTATTGTCAGCTTGGTCAATTATATTGTTTATGGGTTGGTGTTTTATTTGGATGAGACGGTGATGGCGTTTATGGGAGGTGTGACGCGAATAGTGATTGTGAGAGTTTGTCCTTTCTCCATGGACAAGCAGGAATAAACCCTCATGTATGGGATTCCCAGGCTACAAGCTACCAAAAACCAAGGAGGCCACCAAGAAACCTGACAGGAACAAAACTCAATTGCAGTATGGCGAGAGGCCTTACAACCCGACTTCCAACTATATACAAAATGAGTGATTCTCGCTTCCACCCCTTTTTTTTTTTTCTTCATAGCCAGGACAAAATAGAATGGGCCTAGGGAGAATAGAGTTTGATTCTAATCCCCAAACAGATTCTGG
This sequence comes from Ichthyophis bannanicus, assembly GCA_033557465.1. Lineage (NCBI taxonomy): Eukaryota > Metazoa > Chordata > Amphibia > Gymnophiona > Ichthyophiidae > Ichthyophis > Ichthyophis bannanicus. The sequence goes on from CM066036.1 coordinate 232,518,830, forward strand.
AGTACAGATTGGCCAACATTGCTGTCATGTTGGGAATCCCCGTCTAGGCAGTAGTGAAATATGAATGTCTGGACCGAAGACCACCTTGCAGCCCTGCAGATCTCTTCTGTGGAGACCAAGCACAAGTTGGCCACTGGCGCCACCATAACTTTGACATTGTAAGTTGTGACATGACCATCAAGGCTCAGGCCTGTCTGGGCATCAGCGAAAGAAATGCAGTCTGCCAGCCAAACTGAAAGAGAGCATTTGGAAATGGAAGCCTCTAGCTTGTTGGTCTAAAGAAACAAAAAGCTGGATGGACTTCCTATGGGCTTTTGTCTGTTCCAAGTAGAAGGCTAAGACTCGCTTGCAGTCCAACATGTGCAATGCAGCTTTCCCTTAATGGGCATTAGGTCTTGGGAAAAAATTTTGGAAGAACAATTGACTGATTAAGGTGGAACCCTGATACCACTTTTGTAAGAAATTTAGAGCCAGTAAGGAGGACCACTCTATTATGGTGGAATTTGGTATAAGACAGATGAATTAGTAGGGCCTGAAGCTTGCTCACTCTGCGTGCTGAAGTGACCACCACCAGAAACAATACCTTCCCAGTCAAGAACTTTGGAGGACAGGAACTGAGCAGCTCTAAGGGAGTTTTCATGAGCTGCGCAAGAACCACACTGAGGTCCCAAGACACTGCGAGTGGCTTGTAGGGAGGTTTCGAGAAGCAACCCCCACATAAAGCGAACAACTAAAGGCTGTACTGAGATGGACTTTCCTTCCACACCTCAGTGATAAGCTCCAATTACACTGAGGTGGACCCTGACTCGGAGAGGTGTAAAAGATATCTGAGCAGTTTTTGTGTGGAACAGAAGAAAGGATCTAGGGCCTGGCTCACACACCAGACAGCAAACCTCTTCCATTTGCAAGAGTAAGACTTCCCCATAGAGGTCCTTCTGGAGAAAAAAAGGACTTCAGTCACCCTGTCCAGCAGGTGGAGCTCAGACAACATTTGCCTCTCAATATCCACGCCGTGAGGTCCAAGGACCAGATATGGGGGTGCAACATCATCCCACCATCTTACGATATCAGATCTGGTGCATGGCTGAGACAGAGTGGCTCCAAACTGGAGAGCTGTAGCAGGAGGGGAAACCAAGGCTGTCTGGGCCACTAGGGAGTGATGAAAATCATCATGCTTCCATCCATTTTGAGCTTCAGGAGGGTCTTTGCAATGACAGGTATTGGAGGACATGTGTACAGAAGACCCTCCCACCCAATGCAGGAGGAAAACATCTGATGCTAGTCTGCTGTATGATCTTACCCTGGAGCAGAACTGTTCCACTTGGGCATTTCTACGGAGCAATGAAGAGAACTATTGAGGGGTGCTTCACTCCCTAAAGATGCGAGCAACTTCCCTACCCAGTGTCCCCTTGTGTGGATGGGAGGACTTGACTTTGTCTGGCAGAGTGTCTTGTTCACCTGACTGTCAAATCCATCCCATCTGTGACGGCTAAACTTCAGAACCTGACTGCCCAACACAGGAGGTACAAGCCCCTTCGTCCTGGCATGACGACATCAAACAGTGTGACTTGATCGACTGTCTGAATCAGAACAATTTGGTTATCCCACTGACCTCAGAAAGCCTCCAGAGTGTATGCTACAGCTCGTATCTCCAAGAAGATGACCTGGTGGAGACTTTCTTGGATGGATCAAATGCCCTGGGTGTGAAACACATCAAGATGAGCTCCCCACCCCAGTTTGGATGAATCTATCATTGAACCTTTTGAGGAGCAATTTGGAAAGGAAGACCTCTGAGCAAATATGGTAGATTTTCCACCATTGCAGTGACCGAGTGTGAGGATGGAAGACATAAAGACAAATCCCTGAGTCAGCTCATGCCATTGAGTCCTTGGAGTCCACTGAGCCTGCCTCCCATGGAGGTGTGCCAAGGGCCTGATGTGCATGGTAGAGGCTATGTGGCCTAGTGCAGTTACCTCCTGCTAATTACTACCTGCTGACCCAAATGAGTCTCCTGCACTAGTGCTGCCAGTCTATGAAGTCTGTTGTATGGGAGGAAGGTTCTCGCCTGAGTCAGGTCGAGCAGGGCTATGAATTCAATTGTTGGGTGGGTTGAAGGTGGGACATTGGGGAAGCTATAATAAAACCTAGTAAATCCAACATCCGAATGGTCAAGCAAATTGATTTTTAGTGCCTTCAGGAGTGGTGTTCTTGATAAGCAGTCATTCAGACAGGAGAAGACAAGGACTCCCACCATCTGGCAGTATGCAGCTACTACAGTGAGGCAATTTGTGCAAACACAATGCTCTGACCTGGTCAAAAGACAACACTCAGTACTGAAAATGTTGCCCCCCCCCCCCCAAGACAGACTGAGGTAGTTCCTTTGAGCAGGATGTATCTGTATGTGGGTGTACATGCCCTGCAGATTTAGGGAGCATAGCCAATCTCCTTTTTGAAGGTAAGGATGATGCACCCTCAGGGTACTATGGTGGGAGATCCAAAAATGCAGGTTGTAACCCCTTTGAAGTAACTGTAGAACCCATAAGTCTGAGGTTCAGAAGGCCATCTTTAGGCCAAAAAAGTGAGCTCTACCCTGACCAGTGGGATTTCTACTGCAGTTACTGATAGCGTGGCTATGCTCCAAAGGAAGAAGCCACACCTCCACCTCTGGCCTTAGAGGAGCTGGCTGGGCTTTCGGAGACTTTTCTCCACATTGTTGCTAGATTGGGGTGGGAGGTTTGGGACCTGGAGAGTACCCACGCCTATGAGAGTAAGAGGCTCTCTCCTGACCCTCTTCCTTGGTACTTCCTGTGATAGACGGCTGACTCGGACGAGCACCTTGATAGAGTATGAAGTGTGGCATACTGCTTTCCAATGCAGGCAGCCTTGTCTTCGACCTACTTCCTGAAGAGATTCTCTCCCAGGCATAGCAGCTTGTTCTGCACAGATTGTCTCAGGTACAAGGACTGAAGTCAGGCGACTAGCCAATGCCAAAGTGCTCAATGCCGTCATGAAGATGTCATAGGTCACTCAGGCCTTGAACCTCAATCAGTTCTTGCCTTGAACCACTAGTGAATGATACTGTTCCAACTTCTGTGGAGGGAGAAACTGAGGCAGCTCAGCGAGGTTGCAACTGATGTCCTTCAAGAGCATGCCCCTTCAGATCCGGTAAGCGGTCATGCAGCTCTGAGCATGAAACCTCAAAATACCTTCTCCCTAAAGAGTACAATATCAGCACCTCTCTCCCAAAAACACTGAGGAATGAGACTTGGAACTCTGGGACCTCTTAAGGGTGGATCTGACCCCCAAGGAATGGTGAGGATGCTGAGCTTCTGGAATATGGGAGCCTTCTGAATTCTGTACCTGGATTCAAGCCGTCCACTGATTGGGCTTCCACATTCTCATCTCCCTCTCTGCAGGATGCAGTGCCTGAGCAGTGTCACTGCCTCCTTAAGGGTCAAGGAGTACTGCAGGGTCGGCAACTCTACTGCCTTGGGTTCCTCCTCCATCTCCCATGAAAATGGAATGGCTTTGACCTTCCCCTATGACATCCTGGAAGGTCCACTAGAGGGGACCACTCATGAGGTGGAGAAGGGTCCAATGGAAGTTCAGGAGACTCATCCTCCGACAAGACCCATTGCCTTTGGGATCCGTCCCTGAGAAGAAGTCGAAGTGCCTCTGAATCTCCACCTCTTGATATGAGGGGCTCAAGGGCTCCATCAGGAACAATGATGCATTGATTCTCTCCTAGATTAGCATGGTGCATCAGGCCATGACCCTAAACACTGGAGAGAATATTGGCTGGGCAGGCATCGGCACTGGGCCCTTCAATGTCCTGATGTCAATGCATATCTCGCAGGCAAGGCATGTGTCAGAAAGATGGGCCAATCGATGTTGATGCAGCTGATGTTGAGGTCCTGGTCTGATGTACTTCTTGAGAGGCTGCTGATTCCAAAGGCAGAGGTGCTCAATTCCAAAGCTTGGCTGGTCAATGTTGATGCTGCCAACATCGAAGTTCCAACTTGCTGCAGTCCAGATGCGCTCCTCGAGAGCGTACCGAAGGCGCCTCTTCATGACTGCTGGTTCCGAAGGCAGAGGGGCCTCTGTAACTCTGACCGATGTATCCGGTATCTGTACAAGGTATTAGCAACTCTGTCACGGCCCTTGGCCGACTGTCTGTGCCCTCTTGATGTACTGGAGGATAAGCTGTCCTCTTGTAGGCCCATTTCGAGGGTCAGTCCTGTGTACCCTCATTGCTCTTGCCTCTATGCCCTGTTGGTCTCTGATGTTGATGCACTAGAGTCTTCCCTCAGTGCCTGGTTTGATGTCCTATGACATTGATGAATACGAAGCCTAATCCGTCCTCACCTCTGGTTGGAGTATGATCGATGGCTGATGCTGCGGAGTATCCTAATGTACCACCTGTATTAGAAGTAGCCTTGGAAGCCCTAGAGACCGGTGCCATCTACACCGAAGATGATGAATGGGACTTTTGAGTGAATCACGCTGCTTCTCTCAACCTTCACTGATGATCAGGTCCCAGGCACCGGAAGCACCATATCCATGGTGGACAAGATCCTAGCATACAGGAAACACCTTTTGAGGCCGCAGACCAGTCCCTGAGATGTGTTGTTCACAGTGAAATCAAGCAGCTGAAAGTGTAAGGCCCTGCTGGGGCACTGGTGCCTATCAGCCACAAAAAAAGAGGGAAAAATAAACTAAAGAAAAAGGAAATATGACAGCAGGCAATTAAAAGAAATTCAGAACCGCAAACCCCCACAGGGAGAAAAATCAAATATGAAGCGGAGGATGACCGGTACATGTCTGTTGGGCTCTGCAGAAAAACGAAGACTGATTCAAGATGACACCATGGCAGCAGATTGGAAGAAAGCGTGTAGGGCACAGTAGAGCCTCCCAAAAGATTCCAATAGGAGCTGGGGAGCGTTCCCACATGGGCTCCATTGGAGGACATCACCCATATGTGAGGACTCATTCCTGCTCGTCCATGGAGAACCGGTATTCTGCAGCAGTGGCTGGCTATTGCTGCTTTAATTAAGACCCAGCTATTCAATGCTGAGGTCATATCTGATCACTGGCATTGACTATTTAGGTGGCCAGATAATGCTGCAGTTAACTGGGCTGTGGTTATATTCCACTACGGCCTGGTTAGATAAAGCAGCTAAACTTAGGACAACCTTTATTCTGCCTCATTGTGGACACTTAGGATAACTGGGCAGCAGCTGAATATCGCTGCTGACCAGCTATTGTCAGCGCTGCTCCCAGAACACCCCAATGCTAAATGGTTGGCATTGGGATATTTAGCAGTATTAAAGGTGGCTATTCAGCGGCACAGGCATGATTAATGTGGTCAGCATGTACATAAAGAGGGTAATTTCATAAAGGATGACTAAGTTAACTGCGCTTTCACCTGTGACAATCTTGCCTATTTTATAAAGTCAAGTACACATGTACTTTATAAAACAGGGGCATAAGCTATGGGAAACATGCACTAGATCTATGCCCTATGGCTGGTAAGTGTGCACCTGTATTTTATGAAGTATGCATGCAAATGTGTCCTTCACCCATGCTCTGTCTACATTAAATAACCACAGTGTACACCATTGGCCTAACATGCATACTTAGCGATCAGCTGTTAACGTGCGTAAAGCATGTATTTTCAAGGACTTAGGCACATGAACAGCCTGGATCTTTATGCGACTCCTTATGAAATCATCCCCAAAGTGTGTGCACATGTGTGTTTATACACATGCACACAAACATTATGGGGGGGTATTTTGGAAGCTCTATTTGTGAGTTAGACATCTGAAAACAGGCACATCAATGTGAAAATCATGGAGATGTCCTTGGAGGCATTTTAGAAAGCCAGGTATTAAGACGTCCGCAGTTCAAGAATGTCCAGGTCGCAAGGGAGTGTGGTGGAGGTGAGCCTTGGACGCAGCGAGGGAATTGCACGTCTTGGTGCGATTTCAAAATGGCACAAGCACATCAGGCCATGGTGGTTGAGGCGTCCATGCCTATAGCTGCTCCTGATCATGAATAAGGTGCAAAAAAGTGCTGGCTTCGTGGCTGCAGCACTTCCAAGGGGAAGAGCCAAATGTGCTTACATCGCCTTGGTTAATATTTCCTGGTCAAAGAAACCTGCCCATAAATACGTACTGCAAACTTATTACCGGCCTACCACTGCAGATCTGAGTATCTGAAATGGCAGGGCAGGATGTACTAGTCTCATAGCATAGACGCCCCACGTCTGACCTACCCAGGCTGGGGCATCTAGGAACCCGGTTCCGGGGATGTCCACATTTGTAAAATGGTCTACACCTGTGCACATACCCGGCCTTGCTATCTCCATGGCGTATGTCTCCAGAACCGGTTACTGGGATGTTCATTTTTCAGGGAGGAGATGGAGCCATTTCAGTCTCTTTTGGTCACTATTTTTTTCTCCAGCAGGGTTGATGTTTTCCATTGCGAATCCTATTGGTGCCCCTATTTTTCAGACATAACTTAGTATTTCCCACTACTGCACTGATGTTCACTATGCATGGGCTGCTGAGGACATCAACAAGCAGAACTTACCACTATCAAAGAATAGAAGAGTGAAAGAGATTACATACTATAATGACAAAATCCATATACAAGGTATTTTAGGACAGTGTTTCTGCATTAAAGCACAATAAAATGTAGCTAACAACTTAGCTGTCACAATATGTAACTTTGACTGTGCAATAAACAGCAGGATTTTACAGGCTTTTTTTTTTTAGCAAAGCTAATCTTTATTGTTAAAACAGAGTAGTTCAATGACAAGAAAAACGATGCACCATTAAAATAACTCATCATTGGTTTGTCCCAGCTGTAGGTTTACAAGGATTTATGATCGCATGAGTCATTTGGAAGTCATCAGTATCGGTTCTGCACACCGCTCCATTTACGCTGTAAAATTGCAAAACCTATGGTATATGTTGTATTAAGCCGATATAGGAAGGCGCAGAAATAGGACTAACAAGACATATTATCCTTACACCAATGCTAGGTTGTTTAAGCATGCCATTGGTCTATAAAATCCCCCTGCTATTCTATGCTAACTTTTGTTGTTCTCTAAAGTAACCCATGTGACAGACAGATGGACAAAGAGAGCCTGCTGAAAAAAAGATAGTCTTACACATCCCTTCCCTACAGACGTGCCAGTATATTTCTATACAATATATTTATATAGACATACATACATGCACGCACATTCTCAAACAAGGCGATTCAAGGAAGGCTGCCGAATCCTGACTGAGACAAACACCGCAAGCCCCCTGGGATAGGATGCATAAAGCATAGCTAGGCCTGGAGCCACCTACACACGGCAAATCATAGTACTGGTTGCCCCATAATGGTCTCCCACAGAATTATTCCTCGGAAGCTGCAGGCACTCAGTTGTGTCACAGCTTCAACTAAAAATATAGGAACATTGCTAAGGTGGTACTCATTCAGCCATATGTTGATCCATTTTAGTTCCATGAGCTGAAATTTGCTTGAACTATTAGCAGGTTTTTTTTTTGAATGGATTATTTTGTCTTAAAATATTGTCTGGTTTTAGCTCACCTCTACAAGTTTACCTGGCAATAAGTTGAGCTTATTTGCCCCCCCCCCTCCCTTTTTTTTTCCCCAGTGCCATTGTCAATGCTGACTCCTGGTGACCCAGCAGCTCCTGGGTTTTCTTGGCTAAGTATGACCGGAAGTAGATTGCCAGGCCTTTTCTTCTGAGGCAAGGGAAGGTAAAGTGACTTGCCCAAGGTCACAAGGAGTGCCAGTGGGACTCCTGGGTGTTAGGCTATTGCTCTAACCACTAGGCTATTCCTCCACATTTGCCCTTATGAAATAATTTTTTGCTCTGAATGTAGCTGTTAAATTGGGGCACGTTGGATGTTCCCCCATTTGACCTCCTGGCACTCGGTGCACTGGTGAGCTCCTTTTTATCACAGCCACGAGAGAGAAGGCAAACACTGCTATTTACTCCCGCAGTTGTTCAGATGTGACTCGAGTCGGAGCTTCTGGCTGCCCCAACTCCCTCTGAAGCTGATCAGGCACGGGGTCTCTTTTGGGGTCTGGCTGTGAGGGGAGGGTGGACTGGGGCTAAAACGGGAATGGGGGCAGGACTGGAAATAGGCTGATGTTGGGGGATGGGGGACTGGGACAGGAAGAGAACGGATGCTGGGAGGGACTGGAAGAGAACTGATACTGGGGTGGAGGGTGGGTTAGAACTGCAAATGGGCTGGGGATGGAGGACTGTGACTAAAAGGAAGCTGATGCTGGGAGGGACTGGAGGAGGACTGATACTGGGGGATTAGGAGTGGAAATGGCCTGGGGAGGGGGACTGGGACTGGAAGGGAACTGATACTAGAGGGTTAGGACTGGAAATGTGCTGATGCTGGGAGAGACTGGAAAGGACTGATACTGGGGGTTAGGACTGGAAATGACCTGGGGATGGGGGATGAGGGACTGGGACTGGGAGCGGATGCTGGGAGGGACTGAAGAAGGACTGATACTGGGGGGTTAGGAATGGAAATGGGCAAATGGGAGTGGATACTGGGAGGGGCTGGAACTAGAAGGTCAGGGGTTCAAATCCCACTAGAGGACAGCAACCTTGGGCTGGAAGGACTGGGGTTTCTAGTCCCACAGGTGCTCCTTGTGGTCTTGGGCAAGCCACTTAACCCTCCATAGCCCATGTTCCCTGTAAAATAGTTATCTCCAAGTTATAATGCCCTGTTCAATGTAATTTCAGTTTGTTCAATGTAAACTGCACTGATGCAGAATAGCACGGTATATAAGAGAATGTAAATAAATAAATAATAGAAGGGAGCTGATGCTGGAGGAGGACTGTCAGGAGAAAAAAAGAAGCTGGGAGAGGTGATGATGGAGAGGGGATCAGATATTTTGTGTGGGAGGGAAGACAAATCTATGATTGGCTGAGTATTGGGAGAGTAAGTGGGATTGAGGATGGAGGGGTGAAATTTGAGTGGATGAAAAGGGAATAAAGAAAGAAATGGAGGAAAGAGCAAAAGGGGAAAGATCAGTATGTTAAAGTCAGATGTAGAGAGAATGGAAAAAACTAGAAGAGAGAAAAAAGGACAAATGGACAGCAGACAAAGGAGAGTTAGAAGACATGAAGAAAGTGAGTGGGGCAATTGCAACTGAAAAATAAAATGTCCAGACAACAAAAGGTAGAAAGAAAACAATTCTATTTTGAATTTATTAGCTGGAATATGTCAGCTCTGGGAAATATGCATAGCTAACGTTTTGCATTTTGTTTAGTATAAGAGAAAATGAATTTATAGTTTTATTTCTCCAGTGATGTTGTACATTCCAAGTTTGACTTTTTGGGTTCCCAGTTTAATTACTGTCTTCCTATTTCTAAATTGTGATCCCTTGTTCTTTGTTTGGTAACGGTCTATGTTTTGCATGTGTAACCGAGCTGAGGTATTCTATTCTTGTAGTTTCTGTCTGACAGTGCCACTTATTCTCTTTCCCCAGTAGAAGATGTATTGGCATTCTCTGAGATGTATTGGCTTAATATTTGCAGTGTTGACTTTTGAAAGGTAGGGTTTGGTGCTTTGTGAGACCTGGTAGTGGTGTTATGATACGGTGGGTTTGCTATGGATTCTAAATGAGCAGAGTATATAATACTTCCTAAAGTGCCTGGCAGTTGCCACTGGAGTATAGTAATGTAGAAATCTGGTAATCTCTTTATCCTCACCGGGGGTTCAAATCCCACTAGAGGACAGCAACCTTGGGCCGGAAGGACTGGGATTTCTAGTCCCACAGGTGCTCCTTTTGGTCTTGGGCAAACCACTTAACTATTTTACAGGGAACATGGGCTATGGAGGGTTATCTCCAAGTTATAATGTCCTGTTCAATGTAAACCGCCTTGATATCATGAAAGGCAGTATATAAGAAATGTTAAATAAATAAATAAAGAGACACTCATTAGAAGGCATGTTTACTAAATATTAATGTGCATTAAGTGCCACTGCGCCTATAGAAATAAATGGGAGTTGCTGCACTTAATGCACATTAATATTTAGTAAATATGCCCCTAAGTCATTGCCAGGACAGAAAAAGAGGCTTGTGAAGGGCTCCTTTGAAAGCTGCCTAAAATTTTAGATGACAACATATACATTTTAAAATAAAATAAATTAAATTTATGCTAATGAGGTCCAGTGGATATGCAAATAAGGTCCCACATGACCTTTGGGCCACCCCTGCATATTTGAGTAATCTTTACTTGACCTTAGAATATGAAATTACATACAAACCCTAGAAGATCCTTCAGTGTATGGGCCAAAACATCAGACCCTACAATCACAAAAATTCTTATAATTTCATTGGCAATATGTTATTTCTGATTTCAGAATAAACCAATGACTGTGCCATGCTTTATATTGCCATGTCGAGGAAGCTGCGTTTGATGCCTGGTTTAGATTTTCTGCCCTGGGTTGGCTGGGGATAGAGTGAAGGCAACGTTCATACCCTCTGGAAAGGAGTCACAGTCACTGATCAATGGAGCCATCCAGTGGCTATATATAGAACACATGATTGCAAGAGTCCAAAAGAAACCCTGTCAAGTTAAGAGGGGATTATAACATAGGGGAAAAACATTCCCGGGTATTTACAAATGAAGGTTCATGATACCAGATCCCACTCCTGGTTCTGACAGAACTGTAAATGTAAAGGAGCGAGAGGAAACTGCATGGCTTCATATACCGGCATATATCATATACAGAATCCATACAGATTCTTCTATGTGCTCACAGTAAGCTGATAAATCAGCTTTTGACCTAGTCTGAAGGAATAATACATGCTAAATATTGCACATGTATACAGCCAATGCATGTTTTAAGTCCTTACCACACGCAGGGCCATACTGACAGTGAAAAGCGCCCTGTGCGAGTTGCGCATCGGGCGCACGCCTCCACGCCCCCCCCCCCCGCACCTCCACCTAGCCACTTTATGGGGGCGGGAGAAAAGAGGCACGCACCCGATGTGCAACTCGCCGGCACACTAAGCAGGGCTGGACCCTCCCGGAAAGACCAGACCTGCTTAGTGTCCCGGCAAGAAGACTTAAGGGGTGCATTTCGGCTCTCTGCTGCTGCCTGCCGCCGCTAAAGTGGCGGCGGCAGGCAACGGCAGAGAGCCGAAATGCGCCCCTTAAGTCTTTGCACCCTGTGCGGCCGCACCACTTGCACAGGGCTCGGTACGACCCTTCAGGACATCACATGATTCTTCCCTATCAGGCAGAAATGCAAGAGTTCACTTTCTCTCTTTTCCTTAAATTCAAAGCAAAACAATAGATTCTGACAGTTACATAAACTCAAAGTGCTATTAGCATGTTATTTTACCTGCAAGGAAAGCAGGCACAGGCGCACACTCACACACACACATACAAAGTAAAGTTTAATATGTACAGTGCCTTGTGAAAGTATTCATCCCCTCGTTTTTTGTCACATTATGTACAACCTGGAGTGAAAATAGAGGTTCATTAGGATGTTAGGTAATGGACCAAGCACTACTTATAGTCCAAATTGGTGAAGTGGAATGATAATAAAATACCTTGTATATATTAAAAAAAAATAAGTAAAAACTGGAAAGTTGTGAGTGTATATGTATTCATCCCTTTTGCTATGAAACCCCTAATTAAGATCTGGTCCTACCAATTAACCTCAGAAGTCACATAATTAGTTGATTAGGGTCCACCTGTGTGCAGTGTCACATGATCTGTCACATGATGCCTGTATAAATATACCTGTTCTGAAAGGCCCCGACTCTGTACCACCACTAAACAAGCAACATGAAGATCAAGGAGCACGCCAAACAGGTCAGACAAAGTTGTGGAGAAGTAGAGATCAGGTTTGGGTTATAAAAAAAAATCCCAAATTCTGAATATCCCACGGAGCACCATTAAATCCATTATAACAAAATAGAAAGAATATGGCACCATTACAAACCTGACAAGAGAAGGCCGCCCACCAAAACTCATAGACCAGGCAAGGAAGGCATTAATCAGAGATGCTACAAAGACACCAAGGATAACATTGAAGGCGCTGCAAAGATCCACAGTGGAGATGGGAGTATCTGTCCATAGGACAATTTTAAACCACAGACTGGGGCTTTATGGACGAGTGGCCAGAAAAAAAGCCATTGCTTAAAGAAAGAAATAAGAAAACATGTTTGGAGTTTGCACAACAGCATGTGGCGGACACCCCAAACACATGGAAGAAGGTTCTCTCGTCAGATGAGACGAAAATTGAACTTTTTGGCCATCATGGGAAACACCAGGTGTGGCACAAACCCAACACTTCCCATCACCCCGAGAACACCATTCCCACTGTGAAACATGGTGGTGTGGCAGCATCATGCTATGGGATGCTTTTCATTGGCAGGGACAAGAAAACTGGTCAGGATTGAAGGAACGATGGATGTCATCAAATAAGGGCAATTCTTGAGGAAAACCTTTTTCAGTCTGCCAAAGATTTGAGACTGGAACGAAGGTTCCGTTTCCAGCAGGACAATGACCCTAAACATACTGCTAAAGCTACACTGGAGTGGTTAAAGGGAAACATTTAACCCTTTCACGTCCACATTATTGTTTTGTAACATTACATAAATTAAGATACAATTAATAATTTTTTGGAAATATAGAAAATTGGTGGGAAAATTTGAAGGTTGCCATATGGCAACAACAGCCATGAAAGAGTTAAATGTCTTGAAATGGCCTAGTCAAAGCCCAGACCTCCATCCAATTGAGAATCTGTGGCATGACTTGAACATTGCTGTACACCAACGCAACCCATCTAACTTGAAGGAGTTGGAGCAGTTTTGCCTTAAGGAATGGGTGAAACTCCCATTGGCTAGTTGTGCTAAGCTAATAGAGACATACCCCAAGAGACTTGCAGCTGTAATTGCAGCAAAAGGTGACTCTACAAAGTACTGACTTTGGGGGACAGGGCATGATTTCTGTTTTTTTTGTCTTAATTATTGTTTGTGTCATAATAAAGGAAATTTTGCACCTTCAAAGCAGTAGGCTTGTTGTGTAAATCACATGGCGCTAACCCCCAACTCTCCATTTTAGTTCCAGCTTATAATGCAACAAAACAGGACAAACACCGAGGGGATGAATCCTTTCACAAGGCACTGTAAAGGTATGATGCCCAATTAAGCATTTTTACAGGATGGGTGGAAGGGTAGTGTTCAGTTGATCATACTTATCAAACTCTTGGGGAGAGGAGGGGGTAAGGCGGAAGGGTTGCTTAAGGTGTCCAATGCTTGCACCAGCCCTGCAGGAAATAACCGTAATGTAATGTCACTCACATAAAGGAAACTGAAGCTATCCAAGAGAACAGAGAAAGCAAAACTGCATCCAGCAATGTAAAATTAAAAGGGAAACTGAGCTGGGAAAAACAGATCAAATACAACATGCACAACCAATAACCTTCTAAATCATCCTGGAAGCAGCATGAACAACTCCATCATTCCAGTGAGACTTAGCATCAAGCATAGAAATACTTTCTCTTGCTCTTTGTATTCTTCTTAACATAAAGCATATAGATAGATGCCGCTCCATTACAGGGGGGTGGAAGGATTTGCTGAAGAATGACGCTGGATATACAGCAGAACTTTAGGTTTTCTTTGTTAATGTTTACGTATGGTAATAATTTATAATATTACTTCTGTTTGCCTCACAATAATGATAAATTGTTTTACTATCACTTTCAAATTACAGGGGGACCTGTGAGCTAAGAGTTTCTAAACTGATTCTGTATGGCTCAAGATAATTCAACAAAAAGCATCTGTGCACTTTACGGAAAATAAAAATAAGAAAAAGCATGTCAAGACAAAGTGACCTCTGAGTTTCTGTCTGATGTGCAAAAAATCAAAGGAGACCTGTTATAATGTCTAAACATCAGGCTGTGTTGGTACGTGAATATGCAATGTCTGGCTGTTTGGCTGCATGGATCATTTGTTTTGACTGGATGACAAGCTGTTTTGTTGGTGCACTTGAGGTTTGAATCAAATGCTAGGACAACATTTTTGAAAGAATATATTTGCAGAGCTTATGGATATAAAGCTTTCTTTGCTATATGAAGTGAATTTGGTGATGATGAAACTCAGGACAGGGGCACATCATTTTTGTCTTGGAGGGGATAAACCAACCAAATTCCAGCCCCAAGCTCTCTAGTTGCTGTGTTGGGGGAAATATTGATGGGAGCCATGGTCTCTGTGGCCCACTCTATTTCTCTGACTTAGGCAGCTGCAGTTCCGACTTTTTTCTTTATAAGTGCTGTTCAGCAGAAGGACTGTGTGCCTGTGAGGTCTGACAAACTTTAACCTTGCTATTAATGAGCTTTGTGGACTTTTTACATAAATGAATATAGCATAGTTACTCACCTGTAACAGGTGATCTCCGGGAACAGCAGGAATTTAGTCTTCACATATGGGTATCGTCGGTACCAACGGAGCCTGGGCGGAAACGCTCCCCAGTGTCCAATTAGAAAGCTTTTGGGAGCATCCCACAGCGCCTGTGTGCTGCCTTCCCGCCTTTCCCAACTGCCTCTCTCCAGTTGAGTTTAAAGCTGAGACAAAGAGAGAGAGAGGGAAAGAGAAAGAGATAGATAGAGAGATACAACTCCTAGGGGAGGTGGGTGGGTTGTGAAGACTAAATTCCTGCTGTTCCCAGAGATCATCTGTTACAGGTGAGTAACTATGCCATCTCCAGGAACAAGCAGGAATGTAGTCTTCACTCCCTAGCTTTAGATGCCAGGGAGAGACCCCAGAAGTTGTGTGTCCCTGTGAAAGGGCTCCACTTCCCCCCATGGATCTCTGGCATCCAACCAGGGATGGTGGGTAGGAGTTGATTAGATATGGAACAGGTGTTGGAGAACAGCCTGACCAAACAAGGCATCCCAGCGGGAGTCCTTGTCCAAGTAGCAATGGGCTGTGAAGGTATGAACCGAGGCCCAAGTGGCTGCTCGACAGATGTCGTCGATAGACACAGAGTGCAGATGAGCCATTGAAGCTGCCATGGCTCTCACATTGTGAGCTGTGACATAGCCCTCCAGAGGAAGATTCTTACTCTGATAGGCAAACGAAATACACTGAGCAATCCAGTTGGACAGTGTTCTCTTTGAGACTGGAAGTCCCAGATGAGAAGGATCAAAAGCAACAAAGAGTTGAGAGGACTTTATATGTTGCTGTGTCCTTTGTAAGTAAAAGGCTAAAGCTCTTTTACAGTCCAAAGTATGAAGAATCCTTTCTGCATTTGATGCATGAGGCCTTGGAAAAAACACAGGCAGGTAGACCGCTTGGTTTAGATGAAAAGGAGAGACCACCTTTGGCATAAAGTTTGGATGAGTCCTAAGGACTACCTTGTCATGATGGAACCTTGTATAAGGTGGATCAGCTACTAATGCCTGCAACTCACTGATGCGGCGTGCTGATGTGATTGCAATGAGAAAGATAACCTTCCAAGAAAGGAATTTCAATGAGGTAGTAGCTAAGGGTTCGAAAGGTGGCTTCATGAGCTGACCAAGAACCAGGTTTAAGTCCCATGCCACCGGTGGTGGCCTAATGCGAGGCTTAGTTAGAAGAAGGCCTCTTATAAATCTTGCTATAAGAGGATGGGAGGAAATAAGTTGTCTATTTAGAGGCTTGAAAGAAGCTGCAATAGCACTCAAATGGACTCTTACTGAGTTAGTCTTAAGTCCTGCATTGGATAAATAAAGGAGATACTCCAGTAATGATTCCAGAGGTATCGCAAGGGGGCTAAGACCCTTCTGCAAGCACCATATGGTAAACCTTTTCCACTTGAAAGCATAAGAGCGTCTTGTGGAAGGTTTTCTGGAAGCATAAAGGATATCCTTTACTTGCTGAGAAAGATTAAGATCATGAAGATCTAGGCCTTCAGCAACCAAGCCCTGAGATGCAGAGACTGGGGATTGGGATGCCATAATATTCCGTTCTCTTGAGACAGGAGATCTGGAGCAGATCCTAACTCCAGAGAGGGAGCTTGAGAGAGATGTAGAAGCAGAGGGTACCACACTTGCCATGGCCAATGTGGAGCTATGAGAATCATATGACCTCTGTCTCTCTGAAGCTTGAACAGGGATTTGGGAATTAGGGGAATGGGTGGAAAGGCATAAAGGAAGTCTTGACCCCAATGAAGGAGGAAAGCATCCCTGGCCTGAGAGCCCTGACCCGGAACTCTGGAACAGAAGCGGGGAAGTTTGGCATTCAACGGACTTGCAAAGCGGTCTATGTCCGGGGTTCCCCAAATTTGAAAAATCTTGGCCACCTGGTCTGCATGTAGAGACCATTCGTGTGGAAGCAGAACTCGACTGAGTCTGTCTGCCCAAGAGTTTTGTATGCCTGGAAGATACACTGCCAGGAGATGAATCTGATGCTCTCTGGCGAGGGCCCATAGTCGCAAAGCTTTGTTGCAAAGCGACAGAGAGCCTGTTCCTCCCTGCTTGTTCACATAGAACATGGCTACTTGATTGTCCGTATGAATGAGGACTGTCTTGTAGCTGAGCAGGGTGTGGAACACTCGAAGAGCAAGGAAGATTGCTCTGAGCTCTAAGAGATTGATATGTAGATAAGTCTCCTGTGGAGTCCAAGTGCCTTGGGTGGAGAGGTCTTGCAGATGAGCTCCCCAACCCATTGGTGAAGCATCTGTTATGAGTTGCCTGGGGTAAAGGTTGTTGAAAAGGGGACCCCACCAACAGGTTCTGAGTGGACTGCCACCATTGGAGGGACAAAATAAGGTGAATTGTGTTTGCTATTTTGTCTGACAGGCACCCTGATGCCTTGGTCCATTGAATGGATAAAGTCCACTGGGCTGCTCTCATGTGGAGGCGAGCATAAGGAACCACATGCACGATGGATGCCATGTGGCCTAATAGTTGTAACATTTCTCGAGCTGTGAGATGAGGCTTTAGCACTGCTTGAGAAGCTAAAGGCACCATGCGAAGGCAACGGGTCTGGGGGAGATAGGCCCTTGCTTTCCTGGTATCCAGCAAAGCTCCTATGAACTCTAGAGACTGAGTGGGAGTTAGGCTGGATTTTGGGATGTTTATGACCAGACCCAAATACTGAAGGATACGCATTGTGCAAGATAGAGAAATCCTGGCCTCTGACTCTGATGGGGCTCGAATGAGCCAGTCGTCTAAGTAGGGAAAGATGAATATTCCTAGAGTGCGGAGAAATGCTGCTACCACATAAGAACATAAGATATGCCATACTGGGTCAGACCAAGGTCCATCAAGCCCAGCATTCTGTTTCCAACAGTGGCCAATCTAGGTCATACGTACCTAGCAGTTTCCCCAAGGGACACAGGTTCCACAATGCTTGTACTGGTTCAAGCATTGATATCCTGGGTCCCTTCTTAATAATGGTTTATGGACCTTTCCTCCAGGAACTTGTCCAAACCTTTTTTAAACCCAGCTACACTAACAGCCTTTACTACATCCTCCGGCAACAAATTCCAGAGTTTGATTACACGTTGAGTGAAAAAATATTTTCTTTTATTAGTCTTAAATAGTAGCTTCATTGCATGTCCCCTAGTCTTTCCATATTCTGATAAGGTAAACAATCGATCTACGTTTACCCGTTCCACTCCGTTCATTAATTTATAGACTTCTATCATATCTCCCCTCAGCCGTCTCTTCTCCAGGCTAAAGAGCCCCAACCTTTTTAGCCATGCATTTTGTAAACACCCTTGGTGCTGAGGCCAGGCCAAAAGGAAGCACCCTGTATTGGTAGTGCTTTCCTTGAAAAAGGAAGCGAAGGAACTTTCTGTGAGTTGGATGGATGAAAACATGAGTGTACGCATCCTTGAGATCTAGAGAACAAAGCCAATCCTGACTCTGAAGGTATGGCATCAGAGTTCCCAGAGAAATCATCTTGAATTTCTCTTTGAACAGGAATCTGTTCAATTCTCTGAGGTCTAAAATAGGTCTGTGTCCCCCTGTTTTCTTTGGGATAAGGAAATATGGGGAGTAAAACCCTGTACCCTGCTGAGGAATGGGTACCTCTTCTATTGTCCCTTGGGCAAGAAGCATAGTGACCTCTTGATCTAACAGGTTGATGAGAGAGGTCTGAGAATTGAACTGTCTTACCATTGTGGGAGGGGGCATGCACAGAAAGTGAAGCTTGTACCCCTCTTTTATAATGGAGACAGTCCAATGTTCTGCTGTTATCTGCCCCCATCTGGGGGCAAAGTGACACAACCTTCCTGGAATGGTGGAAGGCTCTGGTCCATTGAGAGCCAGGAAGGCTAAGTTCTCTAGATGGAAGTCAAAGGCCTTGTGGAGGCTGAGACTGCTGAGACGGTTGAGGCTTAGCAGTCTTTGCTTTCCTTTGTTTAGGTGGTTGCTGACTCTTTCGGGCAGGTTGACCTGCAGAACATCCCTGCTGGGAATAAGAGGGATAAAACCTCTTCTTTTTGGAGAAGAATGGTTTCTTGAAAGATTTCTTCCTTGCAGGATCAGCTGTGGCTTTGGATAATCTATCCAAAGTGGAGTTGTCAGCATCCAATTCATTGGCTTTCTCTTGCCAATTCTTGCTGAATAGATTCTCACCTATACAAGGGATATTGCCCAATTTGTCCTGCACCCAGAGCTCCAAATCGGATGCCTGGAGCCAGGCAATTCTATGTGCACCTATGGCAATGGCAGAGGTTCTGCTTATGCACTCAAAACAGTCAAAAGCTGCATGATTGACAAACTTAGAAACATCCTGGGCATGTTTAACCAGTGTGAGAAAATCCTGCCTCTTATCATCAGGAAGAAGAGGGCTCAAAACCTCTAAATCTCCTGTGACTTCCTTAAGGAACATTCCCATATATAAAATATAGGAACTGAACCTGGCAGAAAGCATGGAAGCCTGGAAAGTCCGACAGCCAAAGGCATCCAAAGTTCTACACTCACGTCCTGGAGGATTAGAGGCTTGCCTCTTTGCACTTCTGATCCTTCTCATAGCTGATTCCACTACAATGGAGTGGTGAGGAAGCTGAGTCTTCTGGAAGCCAGGACAAGGAGGGACTCGATACATGGTATCCAGTCTACGAGAGTGAGGAGAGGTGGTAAGGGGTCTTTCCCACATTCTTAACATGAGATTATGTAAGATCTCATGGATAGGCAAAGTAGCTGCCTCCTTAGGAGCCTTGGGATATTACAGAATCTCCAACTCCTTTGCTCTGGGCTCTGTTTCAGGAGCCACAGTAATGGAAAGACCTCGAGCCATCTCCCTGATAAAGTCCTGTAAGGAGATATCTTCTGGAGGGGACATCCTGTGTTTAGGAGAGGAAGGCTCCTCCGGGAGAAGTACTCTGGTACCGACGGAGCTGTCAGAATCCTCAGACTCCTCCGAGGACTCAAAGTACCGTCTGTCCGGATGCTCTTGTAGAGCACGATACCCGTACCGACCGCAGTCGGTGCCGGGGGGGAATCGGTACCGGAAGGCATAGCATGACTGGGTGCCGGCAATGCAGACACTGATGTAGATGCCGATGCTGTCGGTACCGGTACCGATACCGGTGCCGGTGCCAGAGTCGGTGCCGGTACCGGTTGAACTGTCTGACGCGGTTCCGAGGGTGTCGATGCCGCAAGGAGAGCCGCCAGACTGCGTTCAATAGCCAGGAACCTCTGGTCTATCGATGCTGCTGATGCCTGGGTATCGGTACCGGAGAAAGCAGCTAGTACCCCAGAGCATGGCACCAGTAGTTCTGCCGAGGTCGAGGCCTCGAGAACATCCTGGAGCCCCGATAATGCTTTGGAAGCCTAAGCCTCCCGCCGGGGCAATTTTGCCGGTACATAACCCTCAATGGCAACGCCAGAGGCATCTCGATGCTTGGAAGGAGATCTACCCTTTGATTTCCGGCCAGACTTATGTTTAGTTACCTGAGATCCATGGGAGGAAGATGAGGCTGCATCGGAGGGAAAAAGGGTGCTGAGCTTAGCAGCTCGGTTTTGTCGACCCCCCTTGGACATCATGGCACAGGCCATACACTCCGAAATGGAGTGGTCAGGACCTAAACATTTAAGACACCACTCATGGGTGTTGGTGACGGAGATGGTACTGCCACACTTGGTGCACTTCTTGAACCCCGAAGCAGGTTTTTCCATGGTAAAGGAAATTTTGGGCCTAAGGCTCAAAATGGCACGTGCACCTGAGGAAGAAAAGTTTTAAAAAAGATATATATATATTTTTTATTTTTAAAAGAAAGAACCGGCGGTACCGGTATAGCGTCGAGGAAGGCAGACGCGACCACAAAAAAGAAGGAGAATGGGAAAAATTTTCTGCGGTGACCGGAACGACGACCTGCTGGCTCTGCGGAAAACGAAGAACTGGAGAGAGGCAGTTGGGAAAGGTGGGAAGGCAGCACGCAGGCACTGTGGGATGCTCCCAAAAGCTTTCTAATTGGACGCTGGGGAGTGTTCCTGCGCAGGCTCCGTCAGTACCGACGATACCCATATGTGAAGACTACATTCCTGCTTGTTCCTGGAGATATCATGATACAATTTTGATTTTTGGCTTCTTTGGCCAGCATATCCCCATCAGTGAAGCTTATTTTAATACTGACGATACCTAATCATAGAGGAGTGGAGGAGTGGCCTAGTGGATGGGGCAAAGTACTTCAGGCCGGAAGGTCGGGGGTTCAAATCCCACTAGAGGACAGCAACCTTGGGCCGGAAGGACTGGGGTTTCTAGTCCCACAGGTGCTCCTTGTGGTCTTGGGCAAGCCACTTAACCCTCCATAGCCCATGTTCCCTGTAAAATAGTTATCTCCAAGTTACAATGCCCTGTTCACTGTAATTTCAGTTTGTTCAATGTAAACCGCACTGATGCAGAATAGCGCGGTATATAAGAGAATGTAAATAAATAAATAAATAGTTGACTGATCTCAGAATTAAGAAATCAGGAGCCATAATGTTAAGCACTGTGCCTGGACTGGGAGGCATTTGCCCTTGAGAGAACATGGCTGAGGAGATTGGTGTAATGTCCATCTCTCACATTTCAGTTCTCCAGATAAAATGAGTGTTTTTCCCTCCCTTCCCCATTCCCTTTCTGCATTCAGGTCTAGTTTCCTATGGAAATGATCAGAAATAAGAGCCATTGATACAAAAATACAAAAGCAGGGTGTTTCTAATGAGTCAAGCTCTAGTTTGTGAGATCCAAACCACGGGCCTGTTCTCATGGTTGCTCCCGGACCAATGGCAAAAAGCACTGAGGATCTCTCATCTTGGAATGCCTCAGAATTTGACAGGGTAGGACCAGAGTAGGACTTTTACAGCATGGAGAGGGACCGACATCTCTATATGTAGGATGGGAAGTGTAGGCAGGACAAATTAGAGATTCTTCATTCCTGTAAACTCCTTAGGGGTGGTCATTACTGGAGGAAAGAGTATTTTCCCGGAGTCTTGAAACTACCATGCTTTTAATGAGAGCTTAAAAGCATAAACTAACAAACCTCTCCCCATCAAACAAAGACATCAAGAACAGATCTACACGAGGATTACTAGCACTGTATTCTATACATCCCCACCCAAAAATATATCTACTCAACTAACAATATATATATATATAAACATACCCCCAAAATATATGTACTCCAGGGTATCTAACAATGCATACATACCTCATCCCAAGAACATAACTACTCTAAGGTTAGTAACAATATACAGTACATATACCACCACCTCAAGATTCAACCTCTCCTGGGATAAGTATCAGTGTATAAATGCTTCTGCCCCACCATGGAGAACAGCAGCCTAGGAGCATGCTGGGAAGAGAGAGTTTTGTGCCCCTCAAGTCTCTGTACCCCTCCAAGCATAAAGGGGGGGGGGGAATTTCTCTGTAGAAGATTGCTGAAGCATGTATGGATACCCAAGATCCTCTGTGCTGTGGGTGATAAGTGTTATGAGTGTGTTAGAGAGAGCAAAAGAGATTTAAGGAGCTCCATTCTTCAACCATGAAGTCATGAGGGAAGAAGGGGGAAGAGTGCAATGGAGGGCTGAGGAAGATGGCATAACGGTGCTGTTTAAGCACTGTTCCCTGGGTTTTAGCCTGAAGTATTGATGTAAAGTTGGCTCTTCAGGATATAATCGATGACCGGCTGAGAGAGATAATCCACAACATGTCCATCTCCATGCTGCAGGGCCAGTCTGTGGGAGTCAAAGAATAGAGTCAGACTATAGAACCAGCAATATCAAATTAGTTGGGTTAGTAGCACAAAAACTGTGAAACATGGACACATTAGGTCAAAATCCCACTCTGCCATTCACTTTTAACCTTGAAGAACTTACATAGCCTCCCTGTGCTCAGCTGCAGATGACTATTGTCACTATTAGGATAATATTTAAAGATTATTGAGCACTTGCCCCAATACAAGCATTGTGGAACCTGTGTGCGTTTTTGGGATCCTGCCAGGTACTTGTGGGCTTGATGGACCTTGGTCTGACCCAGTATGGTGTTTCTTATGTTTTTAACTTAGGACCCTAAATTATCTGTCTAAAGCTCTGCATACTGGTGTTCCTCTTTACCTCTCTGATTTGGTGCGCTTTCACTGTCCCTCTAGAACGCTTCGGTCGATTCACACTAATCGTCTTTTCCTCCCACCTCCTTCCCGGGCTCACCTCGAATCAACACGCTCTTTTGCTTTTTTCTTCCTCGGCCCCAGCCTTTGGAACTCTCTTCCCTTAACCTTACGCATGGAGTCGTCTTTTAATACTTTCAAGGCCTCCCTCAAAACTCACCTCTTTTGTGTTGCTTTTGATGTTCCTCCCCTCCCTGCCCACAGTTGACTGGTTTGTTTCTCTGTTCTCCTTTTTCTATCCTTGCTGTCTCTTTTATGAATAATTGGCGTTCTTTTCTGTTTTCTCAGTAGCCTGTTTTATTGTGCACCGCTGTATGCCTTTTTGGTCTTGGCGGTATAAAAAGTTTTATAATAAAGATAAAGATAAAGATCTGCTAAATAATTCCTAACTTTGATTTGGATACCCACATTAAGATGCCTAAATTTAGACCAGTTATTGATTTCCCTTAGTTTAGGTCCCTAAGTTAGGAACCCAGCACTCAAAATCAATGCCGTGTGTCTAACTTTGTTCCCCTGACCTGCCCCAGCTTACCTTTTAGGACTAAATTTAGTACTTAGGGAAAACTTCTATTTTGGCAAATAGAGGCTCTTAATGTTTATAGCTGTGTCTTGTCCACCTCTGTGTCAATTGACAGAGATGATAATACAGAGACAGAAAGTTTTGATCACTTCACCCCAGATTAAAAAATACTAGAGGTTATGGCTTACAGGAGCAAGAGGGGAACTAAGATCCTGTAGTGCATAGAAAAAGAAATGTGCGACACCAAGGGGCATGTTTACTAAAGGGCAGTAAGGTTTTGCACTCACCACGTGTTATGTACAAAAATTAATGCACGGTAAATGCAGGGGGTGTTCCAAGCATCTCTCCATAAAGAATGGCTGCTAGTGGTAGTACTGTAAGACTACTGCTAGGGGTCATAGTCGCCATTTTGGAGCCTGGCTGCTCTGGGCAGGAGCAGAGGGGAACAGCTTCTGCTTGACTACTAGACTACCAAGGAATTTCCTAGTTTAATCGACAAGCGGTGTGCAGATGCAGGGGATCGGGGCATGCAGCTGTGCAACACTTCCTTTTTTCCAAAGGCCCTGGCAGCCACCTAGTTACCAGAATGCTGGTAGTGCAATCCTGTCCAAATCTGTGCTATGCACCTAGCACAGGGTTTTAGCATGGTGGTATTTTTACTGTACAGTGACAGCGCAGGTCCGTGCTACCAGCCAGCAACAGTAAAACCCACACTAAACTGGTCATTTTAGAAGCTCAATCTTTGCATATACCACCTTCTCCCCTTCCCAGCATTCACAACCCACCTCCTTCTCCAATATATATTTACCCTGCTTTTCTTCTTCCTTACCTCCAGCATCCATTTACCTACCCTTCTATCTCCATCGTTCCCTGCCTTATGCCCTTGGGTTTCACTCCCCTCACAGTACCTGCCTGCCTTCCTTCTCACTCCCTCAGCCTCAGTCCTCCTCTTTCACCAGGACCTCAGCATCTGCCAATGTTAGCCTCCTTCTCCCATCCATAGTCTTCAGCTCCAGCCCCTAGCCACAGCCCCTGCCAGCTTCAGTCCCCTTCTCCCATCCTGTGTGTCAGTTCCCCAGCATCTGACCTCCAGTCTAAATAACATGGTGCACCCTTCTCACACTCCACCATCTACCAGTGCCAGTCTCCTGGTTTCTTTCTCCCTCCTGCAGCCTAGCATCTTGCCTCTCACTCCCACCTCAAATCCAGTATTTCCCCTCTGTCTCCTTATTCCCCCCTTCACCTTACCTCTCTCTTCCCACCCTATATGTGATCCAGCATCTTCCCCTCCAACATGGTCCAGCATCTCCCCTCTTCTCCCGTGCCCCCACCCATCTAATCCAGCATCTCTCTTCCTCTCCTGACATGGTCCAGCATCTCCCCTAGCTCTCCTCTTCCATCCCCCGTGTGGTGCAGCATCACTTCCTCTCATTTTCCCCTCCAGTTTTCACCTCTTCTTCCCTCACCCCCACAATCCAGACTCATGCTCACTGTTTGGCTCCTTCACATTACTGAGCCACATCAATACTAACAATAACAAAATAAACTGTAAGGTATGCATATGACTGCAGAGCATTCTGGCCATATGCTGTGGAACTTCTGACATATCCCACCCCCTTTCTTTCGCTGGTATGATGCTGCAATTATATGATTCACGTCATACATTTGGGGTTATTCTTGATCCCTCTGTCTTTAAATCGGCAGATTTACGCAGTTGTGAGGTCATCTTTCTTTGCCCTTTGGAGAATCCACTCTGCTAAACAGTGTTTTTCATTTGATCAGTTTAAAGGTGACATTTTACTTACCAGTTAATGCCCTTTCCTTGAGTCCTGCTAGACCAGTCCAGACAAGTGGGTTGTGTTCCCCTACCAGCAGATTGGTGGAGACAAAGAACCAATGAAAAGCCCAGGTTGCATTGACATCACTCTCATGTCTTTATTCACTTCAGCCACCAGAGATCCCTTCAGTATTCATCCCAAAGCATATGGGAGAAACATGGCAAGTCTCACACAACCTCAACCATGGGCAACAATGAGTGATCAATAGTAGAGAACCATGTACAGGAATGCATAAATATAAGGCTGTCAGTAGACGATGAACCTGCAGAGCCAAGTATAAAAATCATAGCGGACTCAAGAGTACTGCAACAGAAGAACAGAGCAATACAGTTCCAGGGGCAGACCCTGGACTGGTCTAGCAGGACTTGAGGAAAGGACATTAACTGGTAAGTAAAATGTCACCTTCCACATTGTCCTGCTAGGCCAGTCCAGACAAGTAGGATGTACCAAAGCTACAATTCCACTGGGCAGAAAGAGGACACAGCAGCTCACAAAACCCTTGAGCATTAGTTGTTTCTTAACTTCTGTATTCTAGGCCACCTCTCCAGTTCCAGGCCCTGCCTTTGACCTATACACAGCTCTCCATACCTTTTCCAAGGTAGTAGTGGTGGTAGTGGCACTTTTCTTTATGCAGAGAGCCTGGGTTGCCCATACTTAATTGGGCTGGTCCAGTCTCTCTGGGGAAGGTCAAAGACAACATGTCTGTCTGGGAAGGTTGGGATCAGTGATCACCTTTTCTTAGAACAGCCTGAGTCTTTGCCAAGATTTCAAGAACCTGGTGGTTAGTTCCATACTATTCTGAGCAGAGTTTTCTCATGACTGAGAGATCACTCAAGCCTCAGCTGACTTTGAGCATGTGATTCTTTGTCAGCTCCATAGGCATGGAACTCTTCAGGCTCTCAGATTGACGACACTGACCTTGGAGCTGGTTCCTTGGACCAAGGCACATATGCACTCACTGCAGAGGCACCTGCTAACCTTCTGGTTTCCATGTCCCCCCTTCGTTTGACCATGCCCTTCCTGTGCCCTGGGAGATCAGGGAGCAGTTGAAGTGGTGTTTGTGGTTTTGCTATCTGATGGCCAGGGTGTCAACGAAAACACTGGATGGAGTGCTTGTCATCTCAAATGTCAGCCTGAAGGGCTGAAGACGCGATGTCCAGACCAGTTAGTCTAGAGACTCTGGCCCCCTCCTGGAGGCCAGAGTGATCATTTTGGCCTTAGAGAGGTTCAGGTCTGGACTTTGTGGACTGTGTGTTTCCCGACACTCCCCTAGTGGTGGAGCGAGTCCACTAACAAAGCAGAACCTGCAGTGCTGGAGTGGATCTTGAGGTCACGGAGCTGTGTTGTTGGGTGGAGGAGCATCTGATTTCCCTGTCTGCTGTGCACATCACAAGCCTTGACAACGTGCACTTTGCTTACTGATATCATTGAAAACTCACCTCTTCCTTTGACCTCCCTCTTTCTCTTTCCTAACTCCCCTTAGTGGATTTTACTCCCCTCCTTCTGTCTTTCTTCTGTCCTGTTAAATAATGGTGTTCTTTTCCTTTTTCCCACAGCTCATTTTATTGTAAACCACCTAGATGCTCTTGTGAGGGCGGTATATCAAATGGAGTAAAGAATAAAGAAGAAGAACTACTCCCTGGGGACAGGTGACATGAGAGCTCAGCTCTCCCACATGCAGTCTCATAGTGCAAAGAAGGAGCCTTTTCAGTGCTCCACTTGATGGCCACATGAGTATACCGATATAAGGAACTATTTCAATAGCGGGAAGAATCTGCAGATGGTGAGCTGGGTTGCCCTGCTTCACTAGTTGCCTCACAAAGGATGCCGTATGTCTCTTTCCCTATCCCTGGTTGGGCTGTCTTTAGCACAGGTTTTGGGCCCATATGGGCTTGGTGATCCTAGAGGCCCTGGATTGGCCATGCAGAGTGTGGTACACAGATTCTTGATCCAAGGTATGTGGTCCTCTCTCTTGTTGCCTCAAGAGACCACAACAGCGGCTCCTGGCAATGGAGGTTACTGGTCCCTTCTCGCTTATGGCCTGGCCCTTGTGCGGCATAGGCTTTCCAAGAAGGGCTGCTCAGGAGTGGTAGTAGCCTTTCTGTCCTTATCTTATGTCAGCCCTTTTGGCAATCTGACCTGGATCGAGTCTTGACTCTGAACTCTCAAGGTTCAGGTGGCAGTCCTTTTAAGTACAGGCATCGCATCTAAGAGATTTCTTTAGCATCGACGGCTCCCTCAGGAGTGAAGTAATTCTATCTGTTGTGTGGCCTGTTGTGACACAGTTAATCTCTTTGAGGTTAAGGGCCCTGAAAGGGCCCTTTTTGGGCCCATGCGTAAGGCCTCCCTCAAGGGTTGCATCCTTATGCTGTAAGTCTTGTCTTGCAGAAATTCTTCCTGATCTTCTCGACTGCTTCTTTCGCTTTGAGATCTATGCTGTCCTCCTTTCAAGGGTGTTGCCATCCTTTTTTTCATCTTGGTGTTCTGCTTTCTTTCTCAGTGGAAGAGATTTGACAAGGACTCCTCACTGTGTCTGTTGGAAGTGCAGGTGTGGTTCAGATATATGACAACTGCTAATTCTTCTCACTGATTGGATCTTTGGCATCTCCTGCAATGGCCTACTCAGCAGTTGTCAAATCCTCTATTTTCCACTGGCTTATCGAGGCCACTGGGTCAGTATACATTCTGGCTGGTAAGCGTGTGCTGGAATGGGTTAGAGCTCACTTCATTTGGTACAGGCCTCCTGGGCAGTTTGCTCTGGTGTCTGCAGGATACATCTCTAATGAGGCTTCCTGGTCTTTACTGAATGCTTTTGTGAAGCCTTACAGCATGGTACAGATGGTACCTTTGTCAGGGTAGTCTATCCTGAGCATCTTCGTCCTTCCATCCTGGGTTCTGATTATTTGGGTATGTCCCACTAGTCTGAACTGGTCTAGCAGGATGATAAGAAAGGATACATTTTACATACCTGATAATTTGCTTTCCTTGAATTCTGCTAGACCAGTCCAGGACTCACCCTGGGATTCTGACTGTTGTTAAAGGCTTAGTCGGTCTTGTGGTCTGACACCAGTTTCATCATGATAAGAGAGCCAAATACTTGCTCATGCTATTTATGGCAACGTTATTAGTGTTTAATAATGTTTCTGAGATTTCCAGTCTTGCTCACTGCTTGGAAGTTTCATACTGGCTACTCTTAGTGCTGCACAAAATAATATACTGAGTGGTGACATCGCTGAAAGTTGCTCAAGTCTACTTTCACCTGCTGGAAAGGAGTACAACCTACTCATCTGGACTGGTCTAGAAGGATTCAAGGAAAGTGAATTATCAGGTATGTAAAATGTATCTATTCTGACTCTGGACATTATGAAACTGCAATACCCTATACATTGGTCTTTCCCTCTCCTCTCTTAAATACTTACAACTTGTTCAATCCATAGTCATCAAGCTCGAGAGGGGCTCAGTGTTTTGATCATGGCTTTCCATTATTGATTTTCCAACATTTTTTGCTCATTACAGCTCGTCTCAAATATACAATTTTCATCTTAGTATATCACAGAATCCAAATGGACTGTCCATGTTGAGGGTAATTTTATAACCAAACTGAAGCAAGATAAGTCTCCCTACTATACAACTTTGTCATTCTTCAGTTTTTGAACAATGTATATATCTTTTAAATTTCTGTTTTATATTTATGTTTGAACTTCAGTAAACATGTTTGAACAAACAAATAAGTGCATGTGGGTATGGGTACATTCTGGATACCTTTGGAAAGCAGTGTGAATAGTAGTAGCACCACAATGACTGATATCTTTAGCTGTTTTCATAGAATAACCTGTCACACACCTGCTCTTGGTTGAACTGACAGTAGCCATTGGGTGGTTGATGTCATCCTTCACAACCAGGATGTTGTTCTGTTGAAAGAAAAAGAGAAGATTAATTTTAGTCATCATCATCTTTCAGTTTGTCTTCACCAGCCTAAAATTTTGTTAACACAGAAAGCTAAGAGAGAATTCTTAGGTTGGCCCCATCAGTTGATTCCATTGTCTTCAGCTGTGAAAGAAAGCATATGTCCCCTCCTTTCCCTTTTAGAAGGAAAGTTCTAATGCATTTAATTGGGAGACAAATGTATTGGGCCACACATACCTCGGTGATACAACCACAGCCTATACACAACCTCGATGAAAAGTTAATTATGAACTACACCCTTAATAGGGATATGATTAACTTATACATTTAGAAAAGCTTCTACAGTTTTTGTAAGGGTCAAGGGTTAGACATAAGCAGTATTTCTCTAAAAATTCTTACTTTGTACTTGCGAAGGACTGAAGAATGGTTCATGATCCTATCTGTATCAGCCCCATCCCGAGAAAGTACCACAATCCCAAAATCTCCAACTATTACTTCCATCTGCAGAAAAGGAGGGGAGATTTGATTGGATTAAGTGACTACCTACACAATTTGGTATCATTGGAGATTGAAAATACAAAATATATCAAATCAAATACAACACATCATAACATAAAATTACAAACAATATATCATGTAACTTATATAGTGGATGAAAGGAGGTGGTATTTCAGAAGGGAAAGGTTTTGAGGTGAGAAAAAAATAGTTTCAGATGTAAGGATCAGGTTAAAAAGACTTCAGTAAATGCATCTTGTGCATGTAGACTACTTACATCAGCCTCATTCCAGAGACCAGGGATACAAAAGGACTCTAGTAGGTCACTCCCACACAACAGTAAGATTCGAAGCTCTGAGGAAAACACAAATGAGGGTTATATAATTTTTATCTTTGTGAGGAGATTCCTGCCAAAGAGGTAAAACCGTATAATTATTTTCAGGAACATCAAAAGCAAGAAGTCTGTAAGGGAATCAGTTTATCATTTCATAACCAGGAAGTGACTCTGGGATGATACGGCTCTTTCCAGAAAACTTGAATTCTTTGCTTCAGTTTCCATTGCAAAGAATGGTGGGGAGATATCGATGCTGAAAATAGTAATTACACTTACCTGGTAATTGTAGTTCCTTGAGTGACGACAGCTTAGTCCTCCACCACTGGGTAGTGCACCTCCTCCTGCAGCTTGGAGACTGGACCAATCAAAACTTGGCATCACTGGAAGTAGCTTGCTGGTATTCCCTTATAGCTCCAGTGAACTATTGACAAATCAGATTCAAAAAAGCAACAAGTAGCTAAACACTGAAAACTATTACAAAAGATTAACAAATTTGAAATCTCCCCAAAACAACCCCAAAATGAGCCCTAGGGGAAATCCGTCCACCCCCCTGCCGAGCCACAGCAAGCCAGCGAAAGAAAGGACCAGACAAGCTAGCCCGACTGAACTTAAGAGTTGAATACCAACCGGAAATACTCACCTGTATAGGTCCCTACGAGGATGGACTGCGTGCCGTGAGAACTTAAAATCCTGAGGGCGGGCATGAGGACTAAGCTGTCGTCACTCAAGGAACTACAATTACCAGGTAAGTGTAATTACTATTTCCTTATCGTTCCTCCAGCTTAGTCCTCCACCACTGGGATGTAACAGAGCAGTACTAACGGGAGGGACCCTGCCATCCGGCACGCAAGACTGCCGAACCAAAACAGGCATCCCTAGCCGCTAGAACGTCCAACCGATAGTGCTTACTGAACGTATGCAATGATGACCATGTTGCCGCCTTACAAATTTCC
The DNA here is from genome assembly GCA_033557465.1 of Ichthyophis bannanicus. Lineage (NCBI taxonomy): Eukaryota > Metazoa > Chordata > Amphibia > Gymnophiona > Ichthyophiidae > Ichthyophis > Ichthyophis bannanicus. The sequence goes on from CM066036.1 coordinate 232,549,521, forward strand.
ACCGGCGGAACTAGACTGCTCCGCCCAGGACGCCGCCTGCGCTCTCGTCGAATGAGCCCTTAAACCCATCGGAGCAGAGCGCCCCTGCAGCAAATACGCTGAAACAATGGACTCCTTGATCACCTGGAAATAGAAGCTTTCGCCGCAGCCTCACCTTTTCTGGGGCCCCCAAACAGGACAAATAACCGATCCGATTTGCGGAAGGACTCAGTGACTGATAAATAACGGCGCAACACTCTCTTGATGTCCAGGCGACTAAGGCCCCGATCCGAAGCCTGCTCCCCTGCCGATCGCAGGACGGGAAGCGAAACCACCTGATTGACATGAAGAGAAGACGATACCTTAGGAAGAAAGGAAGGCACCAGTCTGAGAACCACCTTCTGCAAAGAAAAGGACAGAAAAGGTTCCCGGCGCGAAAGTGCCTGAAGCTCTGAAATACGCCTAACTGAACAAATAGCCACCAAAAATACCACTTTCAGAGTCAAATCTTTCACCGAGGCTTTTGATAAAGGCTCAAACGGCGCTCCACTCAGCGCCCACAACACCAAGTTGAGATCCCATGGAGGGACAGCAACCCGACGAGCCGGCCGCAACCTGGAAACAGCTTTAAGAGAACGGCCAACATTGACGTGAGCCCCCAGAGCAACGTCTTGCACCTTACCTCTGTAACAGACTAGGGCCGCCAGCTGCACTCTTAAAGAACTGGCGGCCAAGCCCTTATCGAAGCCATCCTGTAAAAAATCCAATACCACCGGGACCGAAGCCGTGGCAGCGCGGACTTGACGACTCGAACACCAATCCTCAAAGATACGCCAGACGCGCACATACGTGAGTGAAGTTGAACGTTTACGCGCCTGAAGCAAAGTCGACACCACGGACTTGGAATAACCTTTCTTCTTTAACAGCGCCCTTTCAATGGCCAAGCCGTAAGCGAGAATCTCTCCACCCGCGGCATCAGGAGTGGACCCTGAATCAACAGTTCCGGCGACAACAGGAGGCGCCACGGAGTTCCGTCCAGCAATCTCACCAGGTCGGCATACCACGGACACCTGGGTCAATCCGGCACGATTAACAGCACCCTTCCGTGATGCGCCTCGATGCGCTGAATCACCTGACCGAGAAGCGCCCATGGAGGAAATATGTAGAGAAGACCTATCGCGGGCCACGGTTGCATGAGGGCGTCGATTCCTTCCGACATGGGCTCCCATCTTCTGCTGAAGAACCCACCCACTTTTGCTGAATGGAACGTGGCCATGAGGCCCATGACAGGCATTTCCCAGCGATGCACCAACTGCGCGAAGACCGTGGGATGCAGCTCCCACTCCCCTGCATCCACTTGCACCCTGCTGAGAAAATCCGCCGTCACATTGTCTTTTCCGGCTATGTGCGCCGCCGATATCGCCTGTAAGCGCGGTTCTATCCATGCAAAAAGCTGCTGGGATTCTTCCTCCAGGGCTGAGCTCCCGGTGCTGCCTTGCCGATTTATGTAAGCTACTGTCGCTGCATTGTCGGAAAGAACCCGTACCACTTTGTGCGTCACTTGGGCTTCGAAACTCTGAAGGCGCGAAACACCGCCCTGAGCTCCAACCGGTTGATCGACCAGCCGCTCTCCTCCGGAGACCAGAGACCCTGAGCAAACTCCACTCCGCAATGCGCTCCCCAGCCCGCCAAACTTGCATCCGTTAACAGTGGAATCCATTCCGGCGGTTCTAAAGGCATTCCTGCTCGTAAACACACCGGCTGCAGCCACCACTGCAGATCCTGGCGGACTAGAAACGGGCAGGGAAGCCGTTTGCTCAACAAGTCGGACTGATTGGACCAGCGTCGAAGAAGGGCCTGCTGTAATGACCGCATGTGAAACCTGGCCCAAGGAACGACTTCCAAAGTCCCCGCCATCGTGCCCAGCACCTGCAGGTATTTCCAGGCCGACGGCGCTGGAAGCTTGCGGAAGTCCCTTACCCAGGCGCCTTAGGGCCAGAGCTCTGCGCTCTGTCAGGAACACCGAGCCCCTTTGAGTATCGAACTGCACTCCCAAGTACTCGAGAACTTGGGTCGGAACTAGATGGCTCTTGGCTACATTGATCACCCAGCCAAGAGACTGTAGGAGAGCTATCACCTTTTCTGTGGCGGCCAGGCTCTCGGCTCGGGACTTCGCTCGAATCAACCAATCGTCCAGGTAGGGATGTACCAATATTTCTTCTTTCCGTAACGCTGCCACAACGACCACCTTAATCTTGGTGAACACGCGCGGCGCCATCGCCAACCCGAAGGGCAGAGCCTGAAACTGGAAATGCCCCCAAGGAAGTGCGAAGCGCAGAAATTTCTGATGGGACGCTCTGATGGGAATATGGAGATAAGCCTCGGTGAGGTCGAGGGACGTCAAAAACTCCCTGCGCCGAACCGCAGCAATAACCGACCGCAGCGTTTCCATGCGAAAATGCGGCACCCGAAGGAAGCGATTTACACCCTTGAGGTCTAGGATGGGGCGAAGAGAGCCATCCTTCTTTGGCACCACGAAATAGATAGAATAGCGAACCATGCCGTATTCTGCTGGCGGGACAGGAACGACTGCGCCCAGTTGAAGAAGATGGTCCAAGGTTTGACGCACCTGTAATGCCTTTTGGGAACTCCCGCAGGGAGAGAGCACGAACGAGTCCAACACCGGCCTCGCGAGGTCTAAGGCATAACCGTCGCGGATGATCTCGAGGACCCACTGGTCGGACGTAATGTGGGTCCAGGCAGAGAGAAACCTCCGAAGGCGACCACCGATCGGCTGAATCCCTGCCTGGACCCGCCGCCCTTCATTGCGGCTTACGGGAGACAGCAGAGGCCGTTGCAGCGTATCCCCTACTTGTCCCTCGAAATCCTCGAAATCCCTGGGCTCGAGACACGAATCTACCTCTTTGAGACCCTGCAAAGCGGGGCGACCGAAACTTCCGAAAATCTCAAAACTGCCCCCGAAAAGCCACAGCCGATTTTCCCCGCCTGGGCTTATCTTCCGGCAGTCAGCCTCCCTTGGACTCGTCCAACTCCTTAACTAACTTATCCAGATCTTCCCCAAACAAGAGCTGTCCCTTAAAGGGAAGCTTGCCAAGACGTGCCTTGGAAGAGCCATCAGCCGCCCAATTCTTTAGCCAGAGTGCTCTGCGCACCGCCACTAAAGAGGCCATACTATTCGACAAAGCTCATATGAGGTCATAGTGGACATCCGCCAAATACGCCGAGCCAGATTCCAAGCGCTGCATCTCCCGTACTTCCTCTGGCTCCAAGGATGCGGACTGCCTCAGTCGCTGAACCCAGCGAAGGCAGGCCCGTGCGATCCAAGCTCTGCATATGGAAGCCTGTAACGCCTCTGCGTCCGCCTCAAAAGACTGCTTCAGCAACCCATCCATTTTCCGATCTTGGGCCTCCTTCAAGGCCGCACTGCCTTCTACTGGGATGGTGGTCTTTTTAGTCACCGCTGAGACCGCAGCATCAACCTTCGGGGAGCGGAACTTCTCCTTGTCTTTGTCCGCGAGAGGATACAACCGATTCATGATCCGAATCCCTTTAAGGCCAGATTCGGGAGTATCCCACTCTGTTTGGATCATCTGAGCGATCCCCTTGTGGATAGGGAAGACCACCTGCGTCTGCCGTACCGCTTGAATAATGGAATCCGCGCCATCCTCCTCTTCAACCGGTGGCTCAGCCGCCAGCCTGAGCGTCTGAAGAGCTTCTGTAATAAGAGCCGGCAACTCCTCCTTCCAAAACACTCGGATGATTCTGGCCTGGTCCTCCGGCTCAGCAATCTCTCCTTCTTCTAAGTCATCTGTGTCTGCATCCACATCAAAGTCAGGCTCTTCTCCCTCCTGCCAGTCCACTTCGGCCAGGAGAGACTCAGCCAGCCGCGGTCTTTTGGAGGGCTTTAAACCCAAAACACCGAACCCCAGCAAATACAGTAAATACCTGTGCTTGGACTGCCGCCCGGATGAGAAGGGCGCCCCCGAGCCCGTGGCTAACGTACCGCCCGACTCCCGAAGGCCGCAGGAGACGCGAACCCAAAATGGTCACGTCTCCACATGGGGTTTTGGCGTGCTGCACCGGCCCTCAGGGCACTGAAAAACAGCCTCCGATCACTCCCGGATGGCCAGCACTCCAAAGGCACTCTCCGGCCCCCGAAGAGGAAGAGAGAGAGAGAGGGAGACGCGCCCCCGCTAGCACGGAAGCTAGCTAGATTGTGAGGTGTCCCCGACAGGAAAGGGACGCTGTCTACAACGCCGTGGGCTGCCACCTGACAGAGGCGGGCCGGCGGTGTACTCTCTCAGGAGCTCTGCCCCGACCAGTCCTGGGGTCAGAGATCCTAAGGCAATCAGCCTTTCTGAAACTGGGCTGCGGCTTGGCAGGGAGGGAGGAGAGCCCGAGAGGGACCCCGAGCCCCAGAAAACATTAGTCCTCCTTTATGTGATTTATCTACTAATTTCTTTTTTTTCTTTTTAAAGAAACAGTCCCCTGAAAAGGACCCACTCACTCATAGAGACAGAGTGATGCCAAGCCAAATTCAAAGCCAATTAGAAATTTTAGAAAGTCTAAGAAATCTATCTAGCTCCTTATCTGTTTCTGTAGTGAGCCCAGCACCTAGGCTCACTATGTTCTCCTGCTGCTTGGAGACTGGACACACTGGAGCTGTAAGGGAATACCAGCAAGCTACTTCCAATGATGCCAAGTTTTGATTGGTCCAGTCTCCAAGCTGCAGGAGGAGGTGCACTACCCAGTGGTGGAGGACTAAGCTGGAGGAATGATAAGGAACAACCATTCTTGTTAGGTGATGAAACAAAAGAGCTAACAAAATCAATCCGAAACAGAGAGGCACTAAAGCAAATTTACAAATAAATAGTAGCAAAGCACTAGGATCTAATGGCAGTCACCCCAAAGAGCTTAAATCCCAAACTGCAGGTCTGCTTCTAATAATTTATAACCAATCATTAAAATCTGCTACTGTACTGGATGATTGTAGGGTAGCCAATGTAATGCCACATAGTATAGAGGACTCTAGCAGTGACCTCCTTCAACGATCAACAGGTTCATCGTTGAAGGAGAAGAAATTGAAATTGTGAACAACTTTAACCTACTTGGATCAACTATCAATAAAGAAGCAACAAGCAGTCAAGAAATCAAACGACGCATTGCTCTTGGCAGAATGGCTATGAAAGACCTAGATAAGATTCTCAAGAGCAGAGATGTCTCTCTCCATACAAAGATTCGACTTGTTCAAGCCATGGTATTTTCAATAACATCATATGGATGTGAAAGCTGGACAGTGTGATAAGGAAGCTTATCATAGTTCAGGAGGGAGCTATAAAAGAGGTGAATTGGCTTTGAACAAGCAACCTGTCTTTGCTGGTAGAAATACTAAAACAGAATGTTTTCATAAAAGACTACCAGTCCCAGAATGCACCAGGTTTCAAACAGCCTCTAGGAGGGCTGAAGTGGGGAAACGTGTGTTCAATCAGGAGAGCTATGAGGTAATCCCTAATCACTCATCTCCAGGGGCAGGGCTTGATTCAGCACACCTGGGCTGTGCTAGGGTGGAGTGTCCCTCTAAGCACTTTAAAAGTAAAAGATATTCTACACAGAGACAGAACCAGGAGAACAAGGAGAGACAGAAGCAGAAGCCATTGGAGAAAGAAGAGAGAGGACTACAACAACAGAAGCAACGCAGAAGGAAGAAGAGAAAGACAGTTTGGAGGTCTAAAGAAGGAGCCCACAGCAGTACATGTGTTAGGAGTGATTCCAGAGGCAAGCATACTCCATTGGACTGGAGGAAGCCAGAGGATTGGGGTTATAGACCCAGGAACTCCCAAACGGCACCTTTGAGGGAGACGGCTGCATTTGGAAGGGGCCCTAAGACCGGTGCAAGAAGGTATGTGAAGAGAGACCCAGTGTCCATGGATCTTGATTGGAAGGCTGGACATAAAAGCTGGACTACTTACTGGCCAGGATACCAGGAGAGGAAACCTAACAGCAAGGGAAGCTCAGGTATGAACTTTGATCTATGCCCTAGCTCTTCATCTGGAAGACAGCAGGGAAACAAATATTATCCTGAGAGTGATCAATTAAGGAATTCCTCTGAGCCAGACCATGATATTGATTCCATGATATTTGAGGAAGAAGGAGATATATCAAATGATCAGTTGGAATACATGGACTGCTCTCTGTCTAGGCTGCTGTTTTAAAGTAGTTTCTCACTAACACCACAACCACCGAAAGGAACTGTAACTTGTTCTTTTATCTACCCAGAAAAGTCTCTGCAAGAAAGCTTTAGGGTAGGATTGAGCCACGTAGAGAGAGTGAATCAGCAAAGGGGTTTGCAGCTGGCTAATTATTTGTAATTGAGCCAGGCACAAGTGCACGTGTGCTCTAGAAGGAAACTTCTTCTTTGTGTGTGTGAATAGAAGAAAGTTATCCTTGGTAAAGAACAGGTTTTTTTTGTTACTTTTGGGTTTGTTTTTGCCTTTTAGAGCACTGCTAAGAAGGTCATTAGCAAGAGCCATCAAAAAGACCTTTTCTGTTTCCCATCAAGTTCTTTATTGATTTATTGCTTAAGAAGTTCAGTTACCTTATAACATGTTTTGTTTTTCCTGAGTACAATACTTGAAGCAAGTGTCCTTTTGTGTTACCAAGTAAATCTGTGTGGGAGAATTAACCCCATGAATAAAATCTGTTTTTCTTTGCTTACACTCGAGCATCACAACTCATTATTTTGTGAACGGCTGATTCTGGTATGAATGAACTACAACCCCCACACTCCTTTGCAAGTCATAATAATATTTTGCCTTTGCCAAGACTGTGGACATTCACGACCAGCGCCCCCGTTTACAACAGTGAAAAAGACAGACAGGAAGAAAACGGATGCCTTTGAATTATGGTGCTGGCGGCGAATACTGTGTATACCATGGACTGCCCGAAGAACAAACCAGTCGGTACTAGAGGAGATCAAACCTAAGCTTTCTTTAGAAGCTCAGATGACAAGACTTCAACTTTCATACTTTAATGATCTCTCTCTTCGCATGATGTGTCCAGAGAAAGACATCATGCTTGGCAAGATAGAAGGTCAACGCAAAAGAGTAAGGCCAGCAATGAGATGGATCGATACAATAACAGCAGCTACGGGTACCAGTCTGTCAACAATGAGCCGCCTGACTGAAGATCGAACACAATTTAGGATAGCTATCCAGAGGGTCGCCATGAGTCGACTCCGACTCGATGGCACTTAACAACAACAACAGCAGTGACCTTGAAAACAAATAGCCTAATGTCCAATGGAGGATAAAAAAAAGATGAAAATGATTATTTATATTTATTTATTTACATTCTCTTATATACCGTGCTATTCTGCATCAGTGTGGTTTACATTGAACAGGGGCATTATAACTTGGAGATAACTATTTTACAGGGAACATGGGCTATGGAGGGTTAAGTGGCTTGCCCAAGACCACAAGGAGCACCTGTGGGACTAGAAACCCCAGTCCTTCTGGCCCAAGGTTGCTGTCCTCTAGTGGGATTTGAACCCCCGACCTTCCGGCCTGAAGTACCTTGCCCCAACCACTAGGCCACTCCTTATATACCTGGTAATGTGTTCTTGACAAAGCAGCTTAATGGGGAAGAGCCAATGGGGATTCATAATGTCTATTAACACTTTCAAAAAATTTGTAAGGCAAAACTTCCTTTTGCTAAATCAACGTAGGTTCAAAAAGTAGTGGCTTACAACCCAGTCCTCAGGATATGCCCAGCTAGTCAAATTTTCAGTATATCCACAATAAATATGCATGAAACATATCTGTATACAAGGGAAGTAATGCATGCAAATCTAATCCATATTCATTGTGGATATTCTGAAATGCCAGCTGGTTGGGTATGTCCCAAGAACTCCTGCCATAAATTCATATCCTTCCATATGCCCAGTAATCCTGCTTTTAAGAATAAAGTATATTTTGGAAGGAGAAGGCGTATCTAGCTGTACTATGGGATCATCTTTGACTCCTCTCTTTCCTTCTCCACACATAATGTATTCAAAAGATTGCTAAAACCTATCATTTCTTTCTCTATAACATTAACAAAATTCACTCCTTCCTCTCTGAACACACTTCTAAAAAAAAACTCTTGTCCACTCTTTTAGTTACCTCCGGTCTTGCAACCTCCTCCTTACTGATCTCCCTCAGAGTCATCTCTCTCCTCTTCAATCTATCCAGAATTCTGTTGCGTGGCTAATCTTCCGCCAGCCCCGATACACTCATATAACCCATCTTCTGAAATCACTTCACCGGCTCCCCTTCCGTTTCCATATCCATTTTAAACTTCTTTCAACCTTTAAATGCATTCACTCTACTGCCCCTCATTACCTTTTCTTCTCTCCACACCACCCCTTATTGAACTCTGCTCCACCTCTGGCTTTCTTCTCTCTAAGTTCTTTTCTTCTACTACCAACTCTAGACTTCAATCTTTTCACCTTGCTGCTCCTTACGCCTGGAACAAACTTCCTGTATCTTTACGTCAAGTCTCATCTCTCTCCCTCTTCAAATCCATTCTAAAGGCTTACCTCTTTGAAGCCGCTTTCGTATGCTAATCTCTTGTTCCTTTATGTCTCCTCTCCCTATTGAACCCCCCATTTCTCTTGTATTGTGCTGTCTGTCTTAACTAAAATGTAAGCTCTACAAGCAGGGACTCTGTTTTATATATGTTTCTACAGTACTGCGTATGCCTTGTAGTGCTATATAAATGATTAATAACACAGGTACACTAAAAAAATTTTTTTTAAACTGCCTCTAATGTTTCGATTGATTTTTACGTTTTTTGGTGCGCTGAATCCAAATCTGGTAACCAATTTGCTCCATCACGTACAGATTTTTTGCTACATTGGGTTAGCAGTTTGAGGTGAACTTTTCAGATTGAGTGCGATCGAGATAAAAGTTTCTTGGATGAATTCTTTATACTAATTTAGTAGTTATTCAAATAAGAATAAAGAAAATTGTAACAAGGCAGCACATAAGAATAATGTCAACAAAACACACTGTGATGGTAGCAAAATTGTCTGCACTTAAAACAGCCACATACATGTGCACAAACATTGAGCATATAAGAGCGAGGTTAGACACAAAGCAAAGCAAAGAAATGTGCAAAAAATGTTGTACAGGTATGTATGTAAGAATAGAAAACGCAAACCGCACCATTGCAATACATGAAGACAAACACCCGATGGTGTGAAAATAAAATTCTAATAAATGAGATCCGACACTGTGGTAATAACTAGCAAATTTTTATTTCAAAGTTTAGTAAAAACACGATATTTGTCAACACAGTTTAGATTTTAAAGTCATTCTTGGGTCAATCAATCTCCTGGTGGGCCCGTTTCTTCTTCCCCCGAATGCTTCTCTTGGTGCGCTGCTTGGCGTATTTTTCATCTGGGGTTTCCCGCAGCAGCAACCAGCAGAAATCAGCCATCATAGTGGTGTTCCATCTTCCTTGGTACCTTCTCTCTGCGTCCTTGATGTCCTGGTGAAACCTTTCACCTTGTTCTTCACTGTACGCCCCCAAGTTTTCGGGAAAGTAGTTCACATGGGCGTGCAAGAAATGGACTTTCAGGCTCATGTTACAGCCTTGTTCTTTGAAGGCATTGAGCATCCTGGCAACAATATCCTTATAGTTCTCATCCCGCCTGTTCCCCAAGAATTTGAGAACATCCTTGAAGGAATCCCAGGCTTCTTTTTTCCTTCTCAGACATCGTTTCAGCGAATGCTCCATCTGAAATGAGTTTCCTTATATCAGGGCCAACAACACTCCTTCCTTTAGCTTTGCTTCAGAAAGTCGGGGGAACTTTGAGCAAAGGTACCGAAAGCACTCACCATCTTTTGGAAGGGACTTGATGAATTGCTTAATGAGACCCAACTTAATGTGGAGAGGTGGTAATAGAATTTTATCACGAGGGTACCAAGCTCTCATGAAGAACATTTTTCTCACCGGGTCTCAAATACTCCCGAATTGGCCAGTCTTTTTTCCCCAAGTGTAGGTCGCGGGCCCGGCTATCCCACAAGCAAAGGAAGCAGGGATATTTGGTGAAACCGGATTGCTGCCCTAATAGCATGGATAGAATTTTAAAGTCTCCACAAATCATCCACTTATGCTCATCATAACGAATCTTCTGAAGAATCAGGGCCAAATTCTCGTATTTTTCTTGGAGAATAACAGAGTGAGCAATAGGAACTGAAGCGAATGTGTTGCCATTATGAAGAAGAACACCTTTTATGCTGTCTTTTGACGAATCAATGAACAGCCGCCATTCAGCAGGATCATACTTGAGTTTAAACTTTTCCATCACTCCATATATATCGTTGCAAAATACCAAATCTTCCTCTTTGCTGAAATACTTCAAAATTGTGTCTCGCGGTTGCGGTACCAATAAAAAGTTGTTCCTGGTGACAATAGATTTTTCTGTTTAAGCCGAGAACCTAGCAGTTGGGCAGCATCTTTTGGGAGTCCTAAATCCCGGACTAAATCAATCAATTCAGCTTGAGAGAAAAGTTCAGGTTTCGGATCTGGTTCAGTTTCAAACTCGGAAGTACTGGACTCATCGGGAAAAGCCATCTGATGAGTCTCATCATGATCAGAACCGTCCACACAAATATGATCCAAAGATTTTGGTGGTTCAGGCACAGGTACTTCGTTGCTATGAGGCATAGGCCTAATTGCTGAGGGAAGGTTGGGGTAACTTATTACGTTCTTATTTTTTAAGTTGTATCCCTTCACAATGCAAGAGCAAAAATAGCAGTCACTGCTATGGTCTCTTTGTTCACGCCACATCATAGGTATTCCGAAACGAAATGCTTGTTTTTTACCTTTCATCCATAAGCGTAGATCTTCCTCACATGTCTTGCACACTTTGTGAGGAGCCCACGGTTTGTCTTGATCGCCTAACTTCAAACTGAAATAGGCGAAATATACTTTTTTTTAATAAATGCAGAAATGTTCCTCTGCCGCTTTTTCACGGTATATTCCCCACAAATAAAACAAAAACTGTCCGGAGAGTTGACGCAACCTCTGGCTCTGTGAGCCATCACAAATACACAGCACTGCAAACTACAACTGTAGTGAACCACTTCGGAATAAAGCTGGATTACGACTGAGCAAACAAAAGGTAATAATGAACTTGCAAGAAACTGAAATTTGACAGGAACGTTCATGTCGCAACCACCGTGTTTGAGCGAGCGAACGAGGCGAGGCGAACAGGAAAGAACATGTGCCAGCGCGAGTACTGGATTTAGCCCCCCGCCTCCCAATTGTCCTGTTAATGTATAAAATGAATACAAAACACTCTAAAATATCATGAGGGAGTGTTTCTAGTTAGTTAACCATTACAACCTCTATTTTGGGCCAAGAAAATAAACTGCAGTCGGCTAAAAAGAAATTATGTGAACATTCCTTATATGGGTAAGAAATCTAATTTTGCAAGAAAACGTGACGTGATGGAACATTTTGGCTATTTTTCCTGGATTCAGCACCCCAAAATCTATAGGAATCAGTTGCAAAACTGGAGGCAGTTTTTTGGTAGTGTACCTGTGTAATAGTAGTAGTAGTAGTAGTAGTAGTAGAGAAGGCTGGTGGTTGAGCCTTGTGACACCAGTGGAGGAGAGGCTCCATGTCTTCTTTTAGGCAGGTTTCAGTTAAAAATAGAATGTCAAGGTCATGACAATCTATAATATCATGAACATGCAGGGTATAAGCCCTAACTGAGCGGCAATTTAGTAGTACCAAGCTCAGAGGAATAGAGGGAGGAGGAATGGGGAGAGCAGAGACACGACAGGGTAGCAGATTAGCAAGTACTCACGTGGTAGTAGGAGCAAGGAGATGTTGGTGTAAAGGGTGCCGGCCCCTTAGCACAGGTATGGAGGCCATGGGTATGGTGAAATACAGCCCTAGAAGTAAGAGCAGAGGCTTTGTACCCCCGAGGGGACAGCGCTGCTGTCAAGGCTCAACACTGATGGATGGCCACTTTTGGAGGAGGTGCCCCCAGATTTGCCCCAAGGTGCTCCCGTGGCACAGTGCTAAGTGGTTCCATCATCATTATCCCTTTCACCATGTCCTATATTCCACTGAGAATTAGATCGAAAGTAGTTTCCCTCTCATTGCGTATAGGACCAGCAGCTCCATGAAACAGTTAATAATGGAATCTAGGAAATTTACCTCCCTAGCATGGAGGTAAATTTCACAATCTATTTCTTCATCTTGGCCATCAGATGATAGTTTACTGCTATACTCTTCTTTCCATGGGGAATCTCTATCCAAAAAGATTCCAGAGTGCATATCCACAGAAATTTTATCTGTTTGATTCTTTAAGAACATGTCACACCGGGTCAGACCAAAGGTCCATCAAAATCCAGTATTTTGTTTCCAACAGTGGCCAATCCAGGTCAGAAGTACCTGTCAGGATACCAGAAGGTAGACAGATTCCATGCTGCTTATCCTGGGTAAGCAGTGGATTTCACCAGCTAACTTTAATAATTGTTTATGGACTTTTCTTCCAGGAACCTATCCAACCCTCTTTTAAACCCAGCTATACTAACAGCTTTTATTATATCCTCAACGAATTCCAGAATTTGCTTACACATTGAGAGTTTGAGAGGAAGTCAGGCATTTATTTTTGGAAAAACAGAGAAGCTAGCAAAGCAGTCAGAAAAGCAAAGGTACAAAAAGAAGAAGAAACAGCCAATGCAATAAAGTGCAGGGATAAGACATTTTTCAGATATGTTAGTGAGAAGAGGAAGGGCAAAAGTGGTATTGTCAGACTCAAGGATGCAGGCAGGGAATATGTAGAAGCTGATGAGGATAAAGTGGAATTGCTTAACAAATATTTCTGTTCTGTATTTACAGATGAAGGGCCACGAGAAGGACCTCAGAAAACACCCACAAATAGGAACAGAAGCGATGGGGATCTCGAATGATTTTCAGAAGACTGTTAGCGAGGAACTAGCTAAACTAAAAGTAGACAAAGCGATGGGTCTGGATGGGATACACCCTAGAATACTGAGGGAACTTGGGGACATTCTAGCAGCTCCACTGACTGACCTTTTCAATGCCTCTTTGGAGTCGGGAGTGGTGCCAGAGGACTGGAGAAAGGCACATGTGGTCCCTTTACACAAAAGCGGACGTAAGAACTACAGGCCGGTTAGTCTAACCTGTGGTTAGTAAATTATTGGAAAGGCTACTAAAAGAGAGAATAGTGAGGTTTCTGGAGTCCAATGGTTTGCAGGATCCGAGGCCGCATGGATTCACCAGAGGCAGGTCTTGTCAGACAAATCTGATTTCTCTGACTGGGTGACCAGGGAGTTGGACCGAGGAAGAGCCCTAGATGTGGTGTATTTAGATTTCAGTAAAGACACTGTTCCTCACAGGCGACTTATAAACAAACTGAGCATCCTAGGGATGGACCCTAAAGTTACTGATTGGGTTAGAAATTGATTGAGTAGGAGGTAACAAAGGGTACAGGTAAATGGAGCTCACTCTGAGGAGAAGTCACCAGTGGTATGCCGCAGGGATCTGTCCTTGGTCAAATTCTTTTTAATATCTTTGTTAGTGATATTGCAGAAGGGATATCAGGTAAGGTTTGCTTGTTTTCAATAGAGTGGACACCCAGGAAGGAGTAGATAACATGAGGAGACATCTAGCTAAACTTGAAGAATGGTCTTGAATTTGGCAGCTGAAATTTAATGCTAAAACATGCAGGGTCATGCATTTGGGCTGCAAAAATCCAAAGGAGAGGTACAGTGTAGGGGGTGAGGTACTTCTATCCACAAAAGAGAGGGACCTGGGTGTAATTGTGTCTGATGATCTTAAAGTAGCTAAACAGGAAGAAAAGGTGACTGCAAAAGCCAGAAGGATGCTTGGGTGCATAGGGAGAGGAATGGCCAGCAGGAAATAGGAGGTGATAGTGCCTCTATTTAAGTCTCTGATGCAACCTCATTTGGAGTATTGTGTGCAATTCTGGAGACTGCACCTTCAAAAGGATATAAGCAGGTTGGAGTCGGTGAAGAGGGTGGCTACTAAAATGGTTAGTGGTTTTCGTTATGAAGCATATGAGGACAGATTTAAAGATCTTAATATTTATACTTTAGAACACCAGGCCAATTTTCAGCAGTGGTAGCATTTTTTTTTAATGTCAGCTGTGGCATTTAAAAATTTCATATATTCAATACCACAATAGTGCTATAATAAGATATGGACAAGTATTTAAACTAGAGAAAAGGAGTGGCAGATAGAAGAAAAATTTAGGATGTCACCCCCTGCAAAAGCATTATAGTAATGATAAAACTAGTAAGAGATGTCATCTTAACTCATGCATGAATAGCATAGGCAGAGAGGAGTCAGGAATCAAAACTATATAAAATACAAACAAACCGTCCAAAAATTGCTGGAAGGCTATGAGCACAAATGCTCACAATCTCAGCAACACAATTCCTGACCTGGAAGCCCTGATGGTGGAGATGGATTTGGACATTGTGGCAATTAGGGAAATATGGTTCAGTGAGTTTCATGAATAGGATATCTGGCTATAATCTATTGAGGAGGGATAGAGAGGGCATTAAAGCAGCTGGAATGCAGGGGCTGTGAGAAGAAGTAGTGCTGTGAATCAACTTGGAAAGAGGAGATGACGCTACCATCCCCATTGGTGTAGTCTACAGATTTCCAGCTCATACGGAAACATGGACAGAGAACTGATCAATGATATCACAAAAACGGCAATGAAGGGAGGGTGATATTACTAGGTGACTTTAATGTGGATTTGCGGTATGCTGTCTGCAAATCCGGAAAGTAGGATGCTTAGTGGATGTCTTACAAGAGGCTTTGTTTGGACAAATGGTCATGGAACCCACAAGGGAAGGGTCAACACTGGATCTGGTACTCACCAATGGAGATAGTGTGTCCAACGTCCAAGTGGATACCCACTTGAGCAGCAATGATCACCAAATGGGTGGTTTGAGATAAAAGCCAAGGCAGAGTCCCGTCACAGCACACTCAAAGTCCTTGATTTCAAAAATGCCGACTAGTAATGTGGGAACGTACCTGAAAGAGGTGCTGGCAGGCTGGAAGGGAGATAAGGAAAGTGGAAAGGCAGCAGGCTAAACTGAGAGGCTATAAAAAGTGCAGTACCTCTATGTAAGGAAAGTAAATAAAAACAAGAGAAAGAAAGGAAGCCTATATGGTTTTCCAAAGAGGTGGCTGCAAAAATAAAAGCAAAAAGACAGTGTTCACAGAATATAGAAGATCACAAAAAGAAGTGGACAGAAAAGAATATCATACAGCTGACAGAGGCAAAAAGAGTAATCAGGATGGCAAAAGCACACCCAGAAAAAAAAATGGCTAACGATGTAAAATGAGGTGACAAAACTTTAACCGGGTAAGGCGGACGACGCCTCTCGCCCCTCCCCAGGCCCCACCCCCACTTTCCTTCCCCCGAGAGAGCAATTCAAAACAAACACATGACAACAATTTGGGACTTAAACTGGTCGCAGCTTTAATAACCTTTTAAACACACATAATCCAACATCAACATATTTTAACCCCCCCCGCCCCCCCAGCCGAGCGCGCTCTCACCCGCCGGGGGAGTAGCAAGGGGACGCCGCATCCGCGTCCCCGGGGCCCGGGCCCGGCCTGTTCCACTCCCTCCCTCCCTCTTCCGGCTTCGCCATGCTATTAGCAAAAGCCTGAGGGATTAACCGGGTCGGGGGTACCCCACCCCCGCCCTCATGCTTGCCACCGGCTCCGGACCCCGGAAACCTCCGGGATCCCGCCAAAGCCCCCCCTCCCGCTGCAACAACCCCAACCCCCCCCCCCGAGCCTCCCCCAGCCTGGGTGGGCGGGCGGGACACCAGGGGCCTCCGGCCTAGACCCAGCCACAGCCGAGGCAGTGCGGGGTCCCCGCGCCACTTACCCCCCCCCCCCCCTGCTGCCGCGGCCCAGCCTCCCATTGGCTCCCTGGCGTTTAAAACGCCACGGGGAGCCAATGAGGCGCCCGGCCGCGCGGGCAGTAACCAGCCGCGCGCCGCCGCAACCGAGAGGGGGCGGGGCGAACGGCCCGCCACCCCCCCGGTTAGGAGCGGCCACGCGGACGGGACCCGCGGCCTTGCTGTAACCGGGTAAGGCGGACGACGCCTCTCGCCCCTCCCCAGGCCCCACCCCCACTTTCCTTCCCCCGAGAGAGCAATTCAAAACAAACACATGACAACAATTTGGGACTTAAACTGGTCGCAGCTTTAATAACCTTTTAAACACACATAATCCAACATCAACATATTTTAACCCCCCTCCCCCCAAGCAGAGCGAGCTCTCACCCGCCGTGTTAGTAGCAAGGTGACGCCGCATCCGCTTCCCCCGGGCACAGGCCCGACATTTTCCACTCCCTCCCTCTTCCGGCTTCGCCATGCTATTAGCAAAAGCCTGAGGGATTAACCGGGTCGGGGGTACCCCACCCCCGCCCTCATGCTTGCCACCGGCTCCGGACCCCGGAAACCTCCGGGATCCCGCCACCGGCTCAGGTCAGCCACGACCAGAGCCGCCCCCCAAAGGTAAGCTGCGACCAGCCCTCGCCCCCAAAGGCATACCTTCCAAGGCCTCCTGCCAATCGTTCAGGAGTAAATCTAGCCCTATCGGGGACAAGTGCACCCCATCTGGCCTATAGAGGCCCGGGCAGTCCACGTCCACCCAAGGGTGAAAAATTTGACAGCCCCCTTGCTGTCCCACCCACCGGCCAATTTGACGGTTAATTTTGGTCACACCCCGTGACCACCGTCGCTGAGCCCTACAGGACGGCCTTGGAATGATATCCGACCATAGCAATAGTACATCCGGAAACATCCCCAAAACCACCCCAAAGTCCTTGATAGCTGCTCGAATCAACTGCCGGCAGGTCCATGAAGCGAGATCGTTGCCACCCAAGTGGAGCAGTAACACATCCGGGGTGCCTCGGGAACACTGGAGGTGCCGAAGCAAAGGCAGGAGTTGGATCCACCGGAGTCCGCGTTCGCCCAGCCATGTGATCGTCACCGCCCGCTCAGGAAGTCCCAAATTCAGCCCCACTGGGCGCATCGCTGCTCGCCGACCCGCCCAGAAGACAAAGGAGTGGCCCAAAATCCAACAGCATCGCTGCCCCACACCTGAAAGACAAAGAACAGCCCCGTTAATGCCCCCCCCCACCCACTCCCCTACAAACGCACGTAGCTCTGGAAGGCTCCCGACCGCCATCGCCCAATGCGCTGTATCTCCTGATCGGGCAGTCCAGCCACCGCTGCACTGGTTGCCGCTCCAATCCGGAAGGAATGAGGGGCAAAGGCACCAGGTTCCTCACCTATCTGTCGTAAAGCCAGGCACAGCACTGCGGTAAATTGGAAGCGCGTAAGAACCCGCCCGTCCAGATGGATAAAAAGGCTACCATCCACCTCCGGACGAACGCGTAAGTACGCCTGCAGTAACGCGACCGGACACGAGGGGGAACCCTGAACCGCTGCCAAGTCCACCCACATACCCCTACCCGCCTGATCCGTCTTAGAACGGGCAAGGCGGATGCGAACCCTACTCCCGATCAAGTGCACGTGACGCACTTGCACCTCCCTCCCATTGTGAAGCCGCCCCGACTCCGAAACCAGCTCGCCCACCCGAAATGCGCCGAAAAAGGCTAACGAAAAAACGGCCCGAAAAAGCACCCCTTCATAGCAGGAGGACACCACCTGCGGCAAAGCCCCGCACAACCGACACAGTAGGTCATGCGTAATAGGACGCCGCCAATCCCCGGGCGAGGGACTGGACCGCTCCCAACCCCGCAACAACGTACGCGTTAGAAATCCGCCCCCCCCCACCCGAAAGCCCTTGCGAAAAAGGCGAACCCTGCTACGTTCCGTCGGGTAGTGGCCCGAGACAAGCCCTGTTCTTTAGCCGCCGCCACATACTGACCCATCAGCAAATCCGAGGCCAGCCCGGGCCGCCATCCATGGAGTAGCAAGGAGGACACCACACTGCAGTAGCCACGATGATACGTGACCCATGTCGCTGAGGAGACAGACTTCCGCAACAGCTCGATCATTCCTGGAGGCCAATCCGCCATAAATGCTCCGGGACCGCCGATCCCGCGTCGTCCGCATCTGGGGCCAAGGTCCGAAACAGCGCCCACTTGAAACGGGAAAGAGCATCAGCAATCTGGTTATGACTCCCAGGGATATGACGAGCCTTAATTACTAAATTCAACCGCAAGCATGAAAACACCACCTGCCGCATCAGGTCAGCTACCGGCTGACATCTTGGGGAATAGTTATTAATCACCGAAACTACCGCCTCGTTGTCGCACCACCAGCATACTCTGCGATTGCGGAGTCTATCCGGCCACAACGACAGTACCACCAAAATGGGAAACAACTCGAGGAAGGTAATATTCTTCGTAAGCCCCACCGCTCGCCAGGATGGAGGCCAGCCTTCCGCACACCATGCGCCCCCAAAATAAATCCCCAAACCCGAACTCCCCGCTGCATCCGTATACAACTGCAAATCCGCAGAAGTCACCTCCGGGTCTCTCAGCACCGTGGTACCATTGAAGTCACGAAGAAAATCGTCCCAAATCCGCAGGTCTGCCCGCAAGCTGCCGGACAGCCGGATCCGATGATGCGGCCTAGAGACGCCCGAAGTAGCAGCGGACAACCGGCGCAAGAATACTCGCCCCATCGGGATCACCCGACACGCAAAATTCAGGGACCCCACTAAAGACTGCATCTCCCGCAGCGTTAGCTTACTAGAGCCCAGCGCATTGGCGACCAACACCCGCAGACTCGCAACTTTCTCTTGCGGCAAGCGAGCCACCAACGCCACAGAATCCAACTCCACCCCCAGAAAGGTAAGTGCAGTTGCCGGACCCGCCGTCTTTTCGGATGCTAATGGAACACCCCACACTTGGGCCAACTGGACAAAACCCTCCAACAAAGCCTTGCACTGCCCCAACTGCGCTGGCCCCACGAAGAGGAAGTCATCTAAATAATGCACTACCGAACCGCATCCCACCCAGTCCACGAATGCCCAGTGCAAAAAGGAGCTAAACTGTTCGAAATACGCACAGGAAATCGAACAGCCCATAGGCATGCATTTATCGAAGTAAAATTGCCCTTCGAAGCAAAACCCCAACAAATGGAAAGCAGAAGGGTGCACCGGCAATAAACGGAAGGCAGATTCAATATCCACTTTGGACATCAAGCACCCCGGCCCACAGGCTCGTACCAGCTCCACGGCCTCATCAAAGGATGCGTACCGTACCGCACACAAAACTTTAGGAATGTGATCATTCACTGAGGAACCAATAGGAAACGAGAGATTATGTATCAGGCGATACTTCCCCGGCTCCTTCTTCGGAATGATACCCAGCGGAGAAACCACGAATTCTGCAAAAGGGGGCTCTGTGAAAGGACCCGCCACCCTACCTAATGCCAGCTCAGTAGCCAACTTATCACGTACCAGCTGCGCGAAGCGCCGGACCGAAGGCGAATTCCTCGCCTTGTGTACCCCTACACAGCCCACCACCGGTATGGGAAACCCCTCCTTGAACCCAAATTCCAAAAGACTGCTGACCTGTCGCTTCGGATACTTCTTAAGCCAGGGGCCTAACACAGCAATCGCAACCGGGGTGGGGGCCAAGCTCCAGACGTCCCCGTTACTTGTGGCCGGGGGCTGACCCGCTCCCGCCATTCTTCCTGACACACTTGAGAGCTGAATGACCCCCATTACAGACGGAGCAGGCGTGCCGGAATTTGCAATCCGGAAAGGGGCAGGAAGACTTGTTGAAGCGCCAGCACAGGTCCCCCGCTCCTCCCCCCCCTGGAGTTCTCTGCAAAACAGGGGGCACGCCCGATCGAAAGGGCCGATCCGCCCGCGCAGGGGTGGCTACTCCACCTCTTTGCCCACCCATACTTCCCCGCCCGGTCTGATGGCCATCTGCGTTAGCCAAAGATTAATATCCTGGGTTCCCCACGACAATAGGCGATTCTCCTCCATCTTATCACGGAATTTCTCATCATAGTTGAGCCAAGCCCAACTGTCATGAGTCTGTGAGGCCTCCAGTATAGAGTCCGCGTAAGCCAACAGCATACCGTACTGCTCCGGATGGGAATGACCCCATACACTCGCCAACCTCAAGAAAGACCGAGTCCAATTAACGACATTCCGAGCCACTCTCTTGACCCTACCCGCCTTCTCGTCCTCCTTACGCTTCCGTCGGCTATCCCCCGACCGTTTACGACCTTCGAGTAAGCGGAAAATATCTACGTAACGACGTTTTACGATCTTTTTCCGCAGCTTCCTCGGTACCCCTTCCCATAACTCAGAGAAAAACGCCACCGAAGGCACCGAACCCACCTGCCCCACGCCGACCCCCGAACCCACCTGTCCCACGCCGACCTCCCCGCCAGTGGCCCCCGGACTCCCGGCCAAGTCGTCTGACACCGAGTCGGACGAAGACTCCGAAGATGAAGAAGAGGAGGACCCCGAACGCCGCCGCCGGCGACCGGAACCCCGCTTGCGCTTGGTCGCTCGCTTCTTACCCCCCTCCCCCGCCCTTTCCCCAGCCGCCAACTCACCTGCCGCCGGTGCTGCCACCGCAGAAGACGCACCCGTCTCCGGTGTTGTCAACGCTGAGGCTGCCGCTCCTCCTCCACTTCCCGAAGACGCGGGGCCTCCACTGGTGCTCGCCCTCCCACCGTCCGTCTGTCCAGCAGGAACCCCACACGGTTGCCCCCAGTAGTGCCAGCCGGGCGAAACCTGCGGAGAAAAAACAGGGAAAGGCGAAGGCGAACCCACCCCTGGCCAAGGCGGCTGCCACGCCCCTAGCCAATCCGCACGGGAAGGGCCTTGACCCCCGCCCTGCCAATGCGCCCACACAGGGGAATAGGCCGCCCCAGCGGGAGCAGATGGACCCCCCGGACTCGCAGCGTCCATACCCACGTTGTCCGACGGAGGAGCCACCCCTTCGCTCCCCCCCCTGGGACCATTAGCCCCCCCCGGGCCATCAGGGGCCGCTCCCCGCCCCAAAGCACCTCTAGCCGGGGCAGGTGACCGGCCACGCCGGCCCCCAGCTGCCCGACCAGCCGAAACCCCCTTACTTGCCCGCCTGGGGACCGGGCTAGATCCCTGGTCGGACGTCGGACCACGGCTCGGAGCCCTGCCCCTTGTCCCTCTGCTAAGAAGAGCCGTGCGCCCCGCAGGGACAGGCTCTCCTCTCCCCGGACCAGCAGGCTTGGCCTTCCCAGTCCCGTGGCGCTTACTGGCACCCCCCTTTTTGCCCCCGCCAGCCATGGCCAATAATAGGCTGGAGGCAAGGAGAAGAGAAATTTTTTTTTTTTTTTTTTAGTGGAGAGAGGGGACGCTCTGTGTGTCCCAGCAATCAACAGTAATGAAAGCAATCCTTTCGCCGAGAGAGAGGAACAACCCACAGTGCAAAACAACTTGCCTGGAGAGCCACGAGCCTCCGAGTCCCCCGACGCTGAATCGCTGCCTCCCGGAGCGCCGAAGACAGCGCCGTAGCACGTGCTGCTTCAAGCTGCAGCCACAGGCCCTCCACAGCAAGTCGAATCCGGCGCAGCCAGCCCGCACACAACAGGAGCCTCCAGCCTAGACCCAGCAACTGCCGATGCAGAGCTGGGTCCCCGCGCCACTTATCCCCCCCCCCCCCGGCGGCCGCGGCCCAGCCTCCCAGTGGCTCCCGGGCGTTTAAAACGCCACGGGGAGCCAATGAGGCGCCCGGCCGCGCGGGCAGTAACCAGCCGCGCGCCGCCGCAACCGAGAGGGGGCGGGGCGAACGGCCCGCCACCCCCCCGGTTAGGAGCAGCCACGCGGACGGGACCCGCGGCCTTGCTGTTCTCGGGTATACTGGGGAGAGAAAGAAGGCCATAACTGGAAATGCAAGACTCAAAGGTGCTGAAGACTAATGTGTGGATGGTAACAGGGAAAAACAGAAACGTTAAACAAATACTTCTGTTTTGTGCTCATGAAAGAAAAGCCTGGAGAAGGATCCACACATTATTGACAAAGGTACCAGTAGAAGTGGAGTAGACACCACACTATTCACCGAAGAAAGTGTTTATGAACAGCTTCTAAAACTGAAAAAGGCAAACCTAGGACTTTTTTTGAGGGGGTAGGCAGTGGTATGGGCTATCAGTACCTTTTTCATTGCTTGCTAAAATTGATTCACAGTCCTGATATTCAGTATTAATGAAAGAGCCCTGCATATGGAGTATCGGCACCGCTTTTCCTAGGAACAATGCACTGGACAAACCCATGGGGCCAGATGAAATTCATCCCAGGATGCTGACAGAGATCAGAGAAGTTCTGGAAGGACCTCTAAAGGATGTGCTTAAGAGATCCTTGGAGATGGGGGGAGGTTTTGCGAGATTAGAGAAGGGCTGACATGACCCCTCTTCACAAAGGTGGTAAAAGAGAAGAGGTGGGAAACTACCTTGCCTCGGTAATAGGGAAAGTAATGGAGCTACTGCTGAAAGCTAGAATCCAAGAGTTGCAAAAGCTGAGGCAACATGGTTTTACTAAAAAGATAGTGCCAAATGAATTGGATTGATTTCTTTGACTGGATGACCACAGAAAGGATTGAGGATATGCACTGAATGTGATCTACTTGAAATTTAGCAAAGCCTTTGTTACTGTTCTTCATAGGAGGCTCATGAATAAACTGAGCAGCTTGCAATTAGAACCCAGGTTGGAGACATGGACCAGAAACCGGCTGAGTGACAGATGATAAAGTATGTTGGAAATGGAATTCACGAAAAGCAAAGAAAGGCGAATAGTGGAGTGTCTCATGATCAGTCATGACCAGTACTGTTCAATGTATTTAAGAGTGATATTGCCAAAGGGTTCAAAGGAAAAAAAAGTTTGCCTTTTGGCAGATGACACAAAAGATTTGCAACAGTGTATACCTCTGAGGGAGTAGACAACACGACAAAAGATCTACAAAAATGGCAAAAATGGTCAAATGCTTGGCGATTAAGATTTAATACAGAATGATGTACTTGGGATGCAGAAATGCAAAAGAGCTGCATGAAATAGGGGACAAGAGGCTGGTGTGCACAGATTAGCAGAAGGACCTTGGGGTGATAATGTTCGAGGATCTCAAGTGGTGAAACCATGTGACAAACCAGCATGATGCTAGCTGCATAAAGAGAGGCCTAATCATCACAAGGAAGGACGTGTTAATGCCCCTCCACAAACCAATGGCGAGGCCTCACTTGGAGTACTGGGTTCAGTTTTGCAAAAGATATAAAAAGACTTGAAACAGTTCAGAGGAAGGCGAACGAATGATATGAGGCCTGTACCAGGAGACATTTGAGAAGAGACTTGAAGACCTAAATACGTAAACCTTAGATGAGAGGCAGAATAGGGGAGATATGATACAGACATTTAAATACTTAAAGAGTATTAATGAACAAACAAACCTCTTTCAAAAACAGGGAAGCCATAGAACTAGAGGACATGAAATGAAGCTGAGCTGCAAGGAGGAACTCTGCTGGGACTCGGAGGGAGTGGAGTTGGCAGTGGAGAGACTCTAGAGAACCTAATCCAGGCTTGGGAGTCAAGTGGCAGATCAGCTCCAGTGGGAGAGCTGCAGTGGCAAAGAGTCCATTCCAGACTAGGGGGGGGGGGGTCCAGTGGCAGATAAGTTCAAGGGAGAGCTGCAACAGTTGTTCCTGATTGGACAGGAGTGCAAAACGCTCTCTGGATTGAAGGAGAGTTTAGAGGAGGTAAGGCCAAGGCTACAGCCTCAGCGATAGGAAAGGTTTTATAGTTCTGTCCATTCACAAGCAGCCACTGGTCCAGGGCTCCAGCAGTGGGTGAGACTTTGTGCTGGTGGGCAAAGGGAAAAGGAGGGGAGTTAGGACACAGGCTAATAAAGTTAAATCCATAAGCTTCAAAGGTTTACTTAAGTCACTACATATTGGTTGTTTGAATTACCTTCTCTTTTATTCTATATTGTTATTTCACCTTATCTGCTTGAACCACTTATCATAAGAACATATGCCATACCGGGTCAGACCAAGGCCCATCAAGCCCAGTATCCTGTTTCCAACAGTGGCCAATCTAGGTCATAAGTACCAAGCATTCTCCCCAAAAGACACAGGTTCTTCAATGCTTGTATTGGGTCAAACAGTGATATCCCAAGTCCCTTTTAATAATGGTTTATGGACTTTTCCTCCAGGAACTTGTCCAAACCTTTTTTAAACCCAGCTACACTAACAGATTTTACTACATCCTCCGGTAACAAATTCCAGAGTTTGATTACACGTTGTGAAAAAATATTTTCTCTTATTAGTCTTAAATAGGTTACCCTGTAGCTCATTGCATGTCCCCTAGTCTTTGTATATTCTGATGATGTAAACAATCGATCTACGTTTACCCGTTCCACTCCATTCATTAATTTATAGACATCTATCATATCTCCCCTCAGCCGTCTCTTTTCCAGGCTGAAGAGCGCCAAACTTCTTAGCCTCTCTTCATAGGAGTATCCTTCCATCCCCTTTACTATTTTGGTGGCTCTTCTCTGTACTTTTTCTAATAACGCTATATCCTTTTTAAGATACAGCGACCAAAATTGCACACAATATTCAAGGTGTGGTCGCACCATGGAACGATACAGAGGCATTATAATATCCTTTGTTTTATTTTCCATTCCTTTCCTTATGATACCTAGCATTCTGTTTGCTCTCTTGGCTGCCGCTGCACACTGGGCAGAGGGTTTTAACATGTTATCCAGGATGACGCCTAAATCTTTTTCCTCGGTGGTGCTTCCCAATGTGGAACCTTCCATCGTGTAACCATAGTTTGGGTTGTTCTTCCCTAGGTGCATAACTTTGCACTTGTCACACATTAAACTTCATCTGCCAGTTGGATGCCCAGTCTTCCAATTAATCAAGATCCTCTTGCAATTTTCCACAATCCTCTTGGGTTTTAACAACTTTAAATAGTTTCGTGTCATCTGCAAATTTGATGACCTTACTCGTTATTCCCTTTTCCAGGTCATTTATGAATATGTCAAAAAGCTGCGGACCCAGCACAGATCCCTGCAGTACTCCACTATTCACCTTTATCCATTGGGAAAATTGGCCATTTAGTCCTACCCTCTGCTTTCCATCTTTTAACCAGTTCCTGATCCACAATAGTACACTGCCTCCTATTGAGGTAGGCTATGGCCTAGCATGGCCTGCTACTATGAAAGGCCTGTAAGTTAGGCCTGGATCCTAACTCCCATTATAGCTAAAAAAGAACCAAAAATCTGTGAAAAATAAGAAAGCTGTTTTAAAATGCTTAATAAGAAGTTTTCATGAATGCATAAGTCTTCTATTATTCTCTTGTATGTGAAAGAACAGAAAAGTAACAGTATATTGTCACAAGGTAGACCTAGGGCAGCCCGAGAAAATGGAGATCAGCACGAATGATCAGAGGAAAAATGACAGGGTAAACAAAGTAAGGTCAGAAGGTTGCTATAGACAACCCAGGCACACGTGCACAAGGCCAATGAAGACACACCCAGGTAGCAAAGAAAGGGAATTTGCTTTGCCTAATAGGGATCAGCTGGGTGGAGGTGGAGCCAGGAGACACGAGGATAAAATATGCTCCCAAACAGAAGGGGAGAGGAGTTGAGGCAACAAGGGTCACAACCAGAGAGACCGTGGCGAACACAGCTGAAGCCGTGGAGAGCATGGAGTTGGTATGAAAGAGAGAAAGAGAGTGAGAATGAGTTATCGGAGCAACAAGGGAGCCAGCATAAAGGTCTGAGGGAAGCCAGAGACCTGAATGAAACATTTGGAAGTCAGCAGCCTGATAGCGTGTATGTGCCTGGAAGACAAGAGAAACGTGGGAAGACTGCCATAGCAGGTACCAGTGCAAGAAATAAAAGTAGAGGCTATTTGCTATCTGAAAGGGTAAAACCCTGGGGTCATAGAAATAGCCACACAAAGACAAGCTATATAGAGGCTGAGAATAACTTTTCCCCTGGTCCCAGAAACCCTAGGAGAAGAGAGATTTCCTTACCAGAAAAAGCTGAAGATTTCCCTAGTGATTGTGAGCTCCCAGCTTCTAGTAAAGTTCCGTCTAAAGCTTTGCAATCTAGGTCAGCTGAGCTAGACCTGAGCAGGCACAGAGCCTACCGTAATTACTCTACTAACAAACCAAACAAGGATTTGAGTTATCTACTGGGTTACCAGCAGGGGCAGAGCCCTGACAAGCTCAACTCAAAGCCATACGGTTTTACCCAGAGAGGCATTAGCTCAGAGGGAGAAAGAAACTTCCTGTGTGACGGAGCAAGCCAGTCGTACCCTTATCCAACAGCTGATATTAAGAGCATAAATACAGGTGAACAAGAATTGATGGAATGTGAGAGTTCAGAGGTGTCTGTGGTTCCTGAACCGATGGATTGTTCTTTAACTGTGAGTGACCTGGAGTTTTCTCTGAGATAAATTACTTGATTATGACCAAAGTACCAGTGCTGTAACTTATGTGCTAATTGCTCTCACTCTCTTACAAACAGCAGACGTAAGCTGTGCTATCTGCAAACAAAAGGAAAAGCCTATATAGGATAGTAAGGCTGTTTATTCTTTTCTTTTGTTTGATGTTTGAAGCTGAAGTAAGCTATTTCTGTTAACCATTTGTCTTTTGTTATATGCCAAAGTTGGCTCTTATTTTGTGTTGCCAAAAAGGAAAAGAAACCTCAAGGGACGGGGAATAAAACCCTAAACGTAGAATTAAACTTGTTCTGTGATTTGTACGAAGGAAGGCACAACTACCACCCTCAGGGAGCCAAGCAATACCGGTTCCTACCGATTGGGCTATGAGGGCATGACAATATGCATTCCAGAAGCCAAAGTTAACCTTGCAGTAGAAAAGTAACGAGATCTAGAACTGTACCATTGTTCAAGCAATCCTAAAGGAGGGGGCCGGTTGCTAGGCTCCGGAGGGATTACTGATTGGACAAATGAAGGGAATGTATAACCAATGAGAAGTTTGCATGTATCGAGCTAGAACCAATAGAAAGTTCTCATATATCAAACTGAAAAAGAGGTACAAAAAGTTATGTCTCTGTATAAACTTTCGCTCAGTACCTTTTGATGCTTTGACTGACTGGGCCTTGTGCACAATAAACTGACTTGGACCCTGTCAATCGACTCCTGGACTTATTCATTGATTGCACTTTGCTACAGCATATTCTTGGTGCGTTGGCCGGGAAGTGCGAGTGGTAAATGGTATTCAAGTGAATAATCCACGTAATTCGCCTTGAGGTTTGGCCCGGTTGGAACCGTTTCTGTCCGACCGCGGGGGAAACCTCAGGCGCCGCCGGCCCCTTTGTGCGGGAGAGGGTTCTGCCTGCCTCGGCGGGCCATCGGGTCCAGCTGGCCAACACCTCCGACCCGGGGGAGTCCAGGTTCCAACTCAGAAGCTGGTGTGGTATCGGGGACCGGATCCGGTGAGTAGACATTTTTGTGATTTAATAGTCAGAACAGCCTGGGACAGCGTCTTGTGAGTGCAAGACCAATTTGGTAAATTTGGTATAGACTAACTGGGAAATCTGGGAAATCTCGCATGAGTATGCGCGAGACAAGGGAGCCTGATCACCTCCCATAAGGGCGGTCCTAGTAAGCTCCGCATAAGGAAAGCGGAAGCTGAAACTATCGACCCCCCTTGTTTGTTTGGAATAGTCAGTTAGTCAGAAAACCTGGGCACTTGAAATACTGAAATATGATATCTTGTGGAAATATGCTTGCGTGTGTGAGTGAGAGGTCTTGAAATACAGACCGAGCGAAAGCGGACTCCTAAGTAGCACAGTTCCTGGCCGGGTGACCGCGCCCAGGTCGCGAACAGGAGGAAGCGAGTGGTGTTTGTCCCCCCCCAGTGTTCTGTGGGCTGTACGGACCCCTTACCTACAGCCATACTACCTATCCTTATTGTTCGTTGTCTTGTACGTCATTACGTGTAAGTAGGGTACGTAACGTACGTAGGTACGTTGAGTACGTAGGCAGTAGCGTAGGCAGGTACGTTTACATTATGGGAGGGACGGAGTCCACGCAAACTCCGTTGGCATGTATGATCAAGAATTTCCGTAAAGGATTTTCGGGTGATTATGGTATTAAAATGATTCCATCCAGATTAAAAATGTTATGTGAAAGGGAGTGGCCCGCATTAGCTGCTTCATGGCCCCGAGGGGACACCTTTGATTTTGAGACAGTTTTACGAATTCATCAGCTTATACTGAGAGCGTATCCCGACCAGTTCCCCTATATAGATTCCTGGTTAAGTGTATGAGAACAGCAGCCCTCATGGATGAAGCGCTGTTATGAGGAGCACTGTAAAATATTTGTAGGCACTACTAGGGGAACCAAAAAGGCTAAGGAAGCAAAGCCACCTGTGTATTCTGACCCAGAGTCCTCAGATGTTCTGGATAGTTTACCCCGGCACCCACAGAAATTAGTCCCCATAACCCCACAACTTGAAGTAGAGCCCGATGAGGAGCCCCAGAAAATACCGAAGCAACAGCCTAAGAAGTACCCTACCCCAAGTGAAAGTTCCGGGTCAGGCCCAACCCCCTGTTTGAGTCATCTGAGATAGAAAGCGGAAGTTCTCCTACCAGTTCTGGGTCACCCACCAAGGAGACTAGTGTCTGGGAGCCTTATGATTTAAGAAGCGTAACTTCCAAGAAGGAGAAAACAGGGCACCTAATGCCATTACACCAAGTGCCTGGAATTCCTGTTTTAAATGATCAGGGCCAGATGGTGCCAGGACCAACCAGCTTAGTTTATGCACCCTTTTCTACCACAGATTTATTAAACTGGAAAACGCATTATGCTTCTTACACAGCCAAGCCCCAGGAATTAACAGAATTAATGTCTAGCATAATGCAAACCCATCAGCCTACCTGGGCCGATTGTCGCCAGCTCCTGTCCACCCTCTTCACTACTGAGGAGCGAGGCCGAATCGGGCAAGCAGCCCTCCGATGGTTAGAAGAGAACCCTGTAGCAAGGGGAGGAGGAATAAATCCCCCGCAAGCAGCAGCTGCAGAATACCCCAATGAAGATCCCGGATGGGACCCAAATGAGGAAAGGGGGGCGGCAGCCCTAACCAGATTTCGCCAGGCCTTATTGCAGGGCCTGAAGAAGGGAGGCCAGAGGGCCATGAATATCGGGAAAGTATCGGAAGTTCTCCAGGGTCCAGATGAGAGCCCAGCGGCCTTTTATGAGCGGTTGTCTGAAGCTTATAGACTATATACCCCATATGATCCCGCCGCTCAGGAAAATTTGCGCATGGTAAATGCGGCCTTTGTTAGTCAGTCCCAGAGAGACATAAAACGAAAATTGCAGAAATTAGATGGATTTGCGGACATGAATACAGCTCAGTTAATGGAAGTCGCTCAGAAAGTATTTGTGAATCGTGAAAATGAACGAGACAAAGAAAGTGAACGAAAGATGAAGAAGGAGGCAGATCTTCTTGCTGCTGCTGCTATAACCGAACGACGTGGAGGAGGTATTCCTAATCAAAGGACCAGAGGACGTGGAAGAGGCCGCGGAAGTGAAAGGCCTCCATTAGGTGCAAATCAGTGCGCCTACTGCAAGGAAGAAGGATATTGGAGAAATGAGTGCCCGCATTTGGACTCCACCCCTGCGAGGGGAGGAGGGAGTCCCTGGAGGCCAGGAGGAAGATTTCGAAGGAGAGGAGGAATGAATCGAACGCAGTTCCAACAGGAGAGGGAAGAAGCCATTGAGGGAGTGGCAGTAGCAACGGGCTATGACCTGGATGACATAGATGAAGACTAGGCCAGACCGGGCTCCAAGTTCACCCTGGGTCCCCAGGAGCCTATGGTCAATTTTAAAGATAGGGGACCAATATATGGAATTCATGGTAGATACAGGAGCAGAACATTCAGTAGTAGCCAAGCCAGTAGCTCCACTGTCCTCACGATCTGTCACCATAATAGGAGCCACTGGAAATAAAGCCACAAAACCATTTTTGCAGAACCGCATGTGTGAACTAGGGGGACAGAAGATAACGCACCAGTTCTTATATATGCCTGAGTGCCCAATTCCACTACTGGGCCGAGACATGCTTGCCAAGCTCCAGGCCCAGATATCCTTTGCTGAAGGGGGAGAAATGAAAATGACTGTGAACCCAAAGCCTGCTGGATTAATGGTGCTGACTGTTCCCCGAGAAGAAGAATAGCGGTTCTATGGTGCACCTTCAATAAAGTCAACCAGTCCCTGTATACCTAACAACCTTATAGCCCCACCTGAAGTTTGGGCAGAAGATAATCCACCTGGCCTAGCGAAGAACATAGCCCCTGTCATTGTCACCCTCAAGCCAGGAGTGGAACCAGTACATGTGAAGCAGTATCCTCTCCCTCGACCAGCCATAGAAGGAATTCATGGCCATTTAATGAAACTGCTGAAGTACGGACTTCTCAAGGAATGCCAGTCACCATGGAACACTCCCCTTCTCCCAGTAAAGAAGCCTGGGACAGGGGACTACCGCCCAGTACAAGGCGAGTAAATGATGCAGTTGAAACTATACACCCAGTAGTACCAAATCCTTACACTCTCTTGGGACTGATCCCTGCTGAAGCTACTCACTTCACCGTCCTGGACCTGAAAGATGCCTTTTTCTGTGTGCGCCTAGCACCCACCAGTCAACTTTTATTTGCTTTTGAATGGCAAGACCCCACAACAGGAAGGCGGGGTCAACTCACCTGGACTAGATTACCCCAAGGATTCAAGAATTCACCTACTCTCTTCAGTGCTGCTCTGAACCAAGATCTTTCAAGTTACCCAGTGGACCCAGGAAAAAGGGTTCTTCAGTATGTAGATGACTTGCTCATAGCCACCAACTCAGAAAGTGAATGCCTGCAAGCTACTAGTGAACTTTTGTACCTTCTCAAAGATGCCGGATACAAAGTCTCAAGAGCCAAAGCACAACTATGCCAAACTGAAGTCAAGTATCTAGGATTCCAGTTGTCCAGTGGGATCCGACGTTTAGGACCAGAACGCAAAGAAGCTGTATGTAATATCCCCACTCCAACCACTAGGAGGCAAATAAGAGCCTTCCTGGGAGCAGCAGGATATTGTCGCATATGGATCCCCAACTTTGCCTTGATTGCAAAACCATTATACCAAACCACCAGAGGAGTGGAAAAGTCCCCACTAGACTGGGGACCCGAACAAGATGTAGCTTTCCAAACTTTGAAAAAGGCCCTGATGTCATCTCCAGCGTTAGGTCTTCCAGATGTTCAGAAGCCTTTCCATCTTTTTGTCCATGAGTCACAAGGAAACGCATTGGGAGTATTGACCCACTCTTGGATCCTGGCAACGACCAGTAGCTTATCTGTCAAAACAATTGGATGTAGTTGCAAAAGGATGGCCCCCTTGTCTGAGAGCTGTTGCAGCAACAGCCCTCCTAGTGGGCGAAGCAGACAAATTCACACTAGGACAAACTCTTCAAGTCACCGTGCCACACTCTGTTCTGACTCTCATGGAACACAAAGGAAACTTCTGGCTAACCAATGCACGAATGTTAAAGTATCAAAGCATGTTGTGTGAAAACCCTCGGATATAGTTGAAAGTTAGTCAAGCTCTAAACCCTGCTACATTGTTTCCAATTGGTCCTGGGCCACCTGATCATAATTGCTTAGAAACCATGGACACTGTATTTTCAAGTCGCCCTGATTTGACCGATGTCCCTCTAGAGGACCCAGAACGGACTTTCTTTGTAGATGGAAGCAGTCTGGTCATCAGTGGACATCGTTGTGCTGGATATGCAGTGGTGACCCTTGATCTGGTAGTTGAGTCCTCAGCCCTGACCCCTGGAACTTCTGCACAGAAAGCTGAATTGATAGCCCTCACCAGAGCCTTGACATTAGGAGAAGGACTCCACATAAATGTGTACACAGATTCCAAATATGCTTTCACTACTTTGCACGCACATGGAGCCTTGTATAAAGAGCGAAGGTTGATCACTTCAGGGGGTAAAGACATTAGGTATGGGCCTGAGATATTGATGTTATTAGATGCTGTGTGGGCCCCCAAGCAAGTGGCAGTCATGCACTGCCGAGGTCATCAGGCAGGAGCAGGAGAAGTTGCACAAGGGAATAGATTTGCAGATGCCACAGCCCGAAAGGCAGCCACCACAGGACAAGTAAGGACCCAAGATACTGTAATGCAAGCAGCCCTATTCCCTGTGCCCCTTAGTTCCTGGGCACCCTGATATACTACACGAGAGTTAGACTATTATTGTGAAAAGGAAGGAGGAGTCTTAACAGAACAAGGTTGGATAGTGCTACCACCTCCAGAAGGTAGTCCACCTCCAGGTCCTACAGTTATCCCTGAAGCACTAGGGCCAGCCTTTGTCCAAGCTTTTCATCAAGCCACTCATTATGGGAAAACAGTCATGGAGAAAGCCCTAAGACCCCATTTCTGTATTTCATTGCTAGGATCCCTGACTGCCTCAGTGGCACAGCAATGCCTGACATGTGCCAAGAATAACGCCAAGCAAGGTCCTGTTCCACCCCCCAAGAATTCAGTCAGTAGGGGTGACCCCCATGAGTGATATACAGATAGACTTTGCTGAAATGCCCCGTGCAAATGGATATCACTATATGTTAGTGTTAGTCTGCACATTTTCAGGGTGGGTAGAAGCCTACCCCACCCGAACTGAGAAAGCCCGAGAAGTCACCAGGGTATTGCTCCATGAGATCATTCCCCGATTTGGAATACCATCAACTATAGGGTCAGATAATGGTCCATCATTTGTATCTCAAGTGACCCAACAGTTAGCTCAAGCTTTGCAAATAAAATGGAAATTACACACTGCTTACAGACCCCAGAGCTCAGGGAAAGTAGAACGCATGAATAGAACCCTGAAAGCTCAGTTATCCAAGCTTTGCCAAGAAACACACTTGAAGTGGCTCCAGGTTTTACCCATAGCCCTTCTTAGGATACGTTCAGCTCCCACCAGATCCTTAGGAGTCTCCCCTTTTGAGATGTTGTATGGGCGACCTCCACCCATAGTACAGGGAATAAAGGGAGACATGAGACAGATAGGATCTGAAATAACTAGACAAGAACTATTAGCTTTAGGTTCTGTTTTGCAGAAACTTCAAACGTGGGTGCAGGACCGACTGCCCATCAACTCTGCATCCCTTCAAGCCAGGAACATCTGTGTGGGTGAAAGAGTGGAGAAAAACCCCACCGGCGCCGCATTGGAAGGGACCTTATGTCGTCATCCTGTCAACCCCCACCGCAGTGAAAGTTGCAGAATTCAAACCCTGGATCCACCACAGTCAAGTGAAGCCGGCAGCTGCTCCTGATCCTGGCCAATGGACGTCAGTGAATGATCCCGAGACTCCATTGCGACTTACCTTGCGGAGACAGCCAGCTTTGTAGAGAGTCTTCAGAATCCAGCAGAAACAGAAGAAAGCTCAACACAGTTTATTATCCTTGACCTTCCAGTTATCTTCCAGAGACTGAAATCACCATGCTCTTCCACTATTGCTTTGTGGGAGTGGTGATCCTGGGAATCTTGGAAAAGACTTTTGCTCTACCCCCTTGTGCAGCTTGCATAACCACCACCCGAACTGGACAAAAGATTACTCAGACTTTGCTCTATCATTCCTACTATACTTGCACTGGTACAGTCAGCCAGTGTATTTATAATGGCACTGAACTGAATATTTGCACAAAGGGGAAAAGTAAGACTTGTTACAACCCTTGACAGAATCCATCCTACTATACATTTGAGATACGTTGGAATGATGAAGATGGAGCCATCCTGAATATAACAAAACCCCTCACCAACCCCACAAAACCTATTATCTTGAACTTTGATGCTTGCGATGCAATCAACAGAAATGCTTACCACAGATGTGGGTCATGGGAGCGAGCATACTATTATGATGATAAGTACATGTGTCCAGAGGGAGCCTATGGATGGGGAAAATGTACTGGAAAGAGTACAGCAGCCACCATCTACACTACTTCATCTAGACATGATTACTTTTGCCCAAAATGAGAATGTGTATATTTTGCTACCTGGAAGAATGCGCCAACGGGACGAGATGGAGATCATCTGAAAGGTAGTTTAACAAAGATTAGACTGTCAGAGCCAAAGAAATGTCAGAAAGGAGCCTGTAATCCTCTTCAACTCTTCATAGCCAACCCCAGCCACTGGAAGCAAGGATACAAGTTTGGGTTGCGTATAGCAGGAGGAGGTGTAGATGCAGGGACTATTTTATATCTGCGATTAAACACCAACACCCATGTATCCTCACCCTATCGTATACATCATTCTTTCTATGAAGCCATGAAATCAGAGTTTGAAATTCCTCCTGCCTCCCAGAACTTATTTCTTGAATTAGCAGGAGCAGTCGCATCTAGTCTCCATGTTACGGACTGTTTTTTTTGTGGAGGAACAACAATGGGAGACCAATGGCCTTGGGAGGCACAAGAACTGAACTATTCTGTTCCATATAATCAGACTAATATACACAATACCACAAGTGAATGGGTATTGGCTCACTCCATTGTGGGTAACTTATGTTTTTCTCGCTATGGACCAATGTTTAATATGGAAGTGGGGCAGCTGGTCTGTCTCAATCAGAGGTTCTACAACAGCACCACTAAGAAGACATCTTGGTGGTCCGGCGTCAACACTACTGAACCTTCCAATCCTCTAGTTCAGTTCCCCAAACTTGCTAGTATCTGGACTAACTTAGCAGCATATAATTCTTGGCAAGCACCACCTGGACTATACTGGATTTGCGGAACCCGAGCATATGCCAGACTTCCTCATCACTGGGGAGGCGCATGTGTATTGGGAACCATACGACTTTCCTTTTTCCTTCTGCCTACATCCCAGGGAGAACAGCTGGGATATCCTGTGTACAGAAGTCGACAGCTGAAGGAGGCCTTGAAAATAGGCCAATGGGACAAATGGGATGGTGAAGAATGGCCACTGGAAAGAATCATCGCATATTATGGACCTGCTACTTGGGAGCAGGATGGGACTTGGGGATATCGTACCCCTGTTTATATGATTAATTGAATAATACATTTGCAAGCTGTTGTTGAAATAATAGCCAATGAAACTAGTAAAGCACTAACCCTTCTAGCAAAGCAAAGTACACAAATGAGTACAGCCATCTATCAAAATCGTTTAGCTCTAGATTATTTGTTAGCAGCTGAAGGTGGAGTATGTGGGAAACTGAATCTAAGTAATTGTTGTTTACAGATTGATAATAATGGGCATGTAGTTGAAGATTTAGCCATCCAGATGAGAGAGCAGACATTTGTGCCTGTCCAGACATGGCACAGTTTAAAGATGGATGGGTGGTTTGGGTCATTGTTTTCTTGGATTGGTGGTCTAAAATCCCTTATGTTGATTGTCTTATTCATATTAGCCATGTGCTTATTGCTCCCTTGTCTCCTACCCCTTTGCTTACGCATGATAACATCATCACTTGATAACACTATCGAGCGGAAGGCAGCTACGAAAGTATTAGCTATGTGGCGATATCACCCTATACCCCATAATGCTGATGCTGTTACACCAGTATAATGTGTTAATTAATGATTGATTTAATTCTCACCCTTACTCACTTGCGGGTGAGAATAATCAAAGGGGGGAATGAGGTAGGCTATGGCCTAGCATGGCCTGCTACTATGAAAGGCCTGTAAGTTAGGCCTGGATCCTAACTCCCATTATAGCTAAAAAAGAACCAAAAATCTGTGAAAAATAAGAAAGCTGTTTTAAAATGCTTAATAAGAAGTTTTCATGAATGCATAAATCTTCTATTATTCTCTTGTATGTGAAAGAACAGAAAAGTAACAGTATATGCATTCCAGAAGCCAAAGTTAACCTTGCAGTAGAAAAGTAACGAGATCTAGAACTGTACCATTGTTCAAGCAATCCTAAAGGAGGGGGCCGGTTGCTAGGCTCCGGAGGGATTACTGATTGGACAAATGAAGGGAATGTATAACCAATGAGAAGTTTGCATGTATCGAGCTAGAACCAATAGAAAGTTCTCATGTATCAAACTGAAAAAGAGGTATAAAAAGTTATGTCTCTGTATAAACTTTCGCTCAGTACCTTTTGATGCTTTGACTGACTGGGCCTTGTGCACAATAAACTGACTTGGACCTTGTCAATCGTCTCCTGGACTTATTCATTGATTGCACTTTGCTACAGCACTATCCCATGACTTTTTAGTTATGCCAAAAGTCTCTGATGAGGGACCTTGTCAAAGGCTTTCTGAAAGTTCAGATTCACTATATCAACTGACTCACCTTTGTCTACCTATTTATACCTTCAGACAAACATAACAGATTAGTAAGACAAGATCTTCCTTGTCTAAAGCCATATTGGCTGTCTCCCATTAAGCCATGACTATCTACATGTTCAGTAATTTTGTTCTTTATGATGTTTTTTTCTACCATTTTTGCTGGTACTGATGTCAGGCTCACCGGTCTGTAGTTTCCCGGATCACCCCTGGAACCCAGTTTAAAAATTGGCGTTACATTGGCCATCCTTCAATCTTCAGGTATTACAGATGATTTTAATGATAGCTCACAGATTACTAATAGCACGTCTGCAATCTCATATTTCAGTTCTTTCAACACCCTTGGATGTATACCATCCGGTCCAGGTGATTTGCTACTCTTCAGTTTATCAAATAGTTGTAATATATCTTCTCGGTGTATCAATATTTCTTTCAATTCTTCCACACTATATCAACCGGCTCACCTTTGTCTACCTGTTTATTCACACCTTCAAAAAACCATAACAGATTAGTAAGACAAACTCTTCCTTGTCTAAAGCCATGTTGGCTGTCTCCCATTAAGCCATGACTATCTACTTATTCAGTAATTTTGTTCGGGCTGTACATGCTGCATTATTTTATCACAATACTTGATGTATATATTTTGTAAATAAATTGTAAATACTATTTAAGTGAGCCTTTTTCACAGCAGTGTTTTTTGAGAGGTTTCCTGGGATGAAAGGAGGGAAATCCTGCCCGCTAACACCTTTCTTCCCCAGGTGGAGGCACCAGGCGCCAAACTGACAAGGACTGACAGAGCCCGTTCTAGAGGGGACTTTAGCCAGGCAGGTTCCCAACCCAGAAGTGCACCCAACGGGGTGCTACACCTATATAGCAGGAAGAGAATCAAAGCAAACTTAACTTTTACGCCTCCAAAACTAGAGGGGGTAACCTGCATGAAGTGGCAGGTACAACCTTAAATAAAAGCATAGGGAGGAAGGGGTGTAACTTGCATGGAGCCACAGGTACACTTCTAGACATCCTACTGGGCAGACTAGATGGACCATGCTGTTTTTTTTATCTTCCATCATTGACTATATTACTGTGATAGGTGGTGGCACTGAAAATGCATAGAATACAGTCATCACCAGCAACTATGGTGGTCTTTTTGGAAGCCCTATTCGTGCTTTGAACATCATAAAACAGGCATAGACACATCCAAAGCACAGAGACATTGGTTCTAGGGATGTCCAATCTGAATGGGGGCATGAGTAAAGGTGGGTCGAGCATTCCCAGGAACTTGGACATCTCCATCTGATCTCAGAAATATCATGGATGTCCGGCATCACGTCTAAGTTTAGACCTGCTCCAGGTATGAGCAGGCATCTAAAAATGCTTGTTTTGGCTGAAAAACACCCAGAGGGTATAGAGAAGATAGGAGAGAATCG
Source organism: Ichthyophis bannanicus (assembly GCA_033557465.1). NCBI lineage: Eukaryota > Metazoa > Chordata > Amphibia > Gymnophiona > Ichthyophiidae > Ichthyophis > Ichthyophis bannanicus. The sequence continues at coordinate 232,587,312 of CM066036.1, forward strand.
AGGACTCCCATGGACTACCAGGGTTTCTGGATACTGGGGGATAGGACTTCTACAGTATAAGCAGGCTATCCCTTTTAACTGGTGCCTTGGAAGGCTTCAGAAAAAGTTCAGTGGGACTGAATTCACTCAGACTTTGTATCAGGACAGTCTAGAGCAGCTAGTGATACAGTCCTATTCATTCATAGACCTGGGGATCCCATGATTATAGAAAAAGATATCAGGAGAAGAGCTAGTGCAAGACTTACCAAACCTAGCCCGGTGACCCCACATCCAGTCAAGTTTTCAGGCTGCCCACAATGAATATACATGAGAGAAGTTAGCAAATACTGACTTAGCACGTGCATATTATTTGTGGAGATTTTGAACATTGTGGGGATAAGAACAGAACTGAAGAATATCATTTTTATTGCTTTCAATATCTTTGATGAACTATAGATTTATTTATTTATTTATTTGCGTACAATTTGTATCCCGCTGCTTCCAGTGATCAGCAGCGGTTGCTATACATGGTAAGGTTGGTTGTACCGGCCAGTAATTAGGGGTATGATTTAGGGAGGGGAGGTAGCACACAGCAAACAGGGTTACAGATTTACAGCTGATTGATGTTAAGACTTCATACAAAGTATTTATATACATATTTACACAAGCCTGACTGTTAAGACTTCACATGGGATCATTATAAACATATTTACACATGCCTGAATGCATTTCATGAGGTTAAATTGAAATGTGATTGGAAGAGGTGCGTTTTAAGTTTTTTTCTGAAGTCTTTTAGATCACAGATTGCACGCAGTTCACTTGGCAACCGGTTCCAGAGTGCTGGAGCTATAAATGAGAAGGCCCTGTTACTGGTACATGCATTAACCTTTCTGAAGGACTTCGGGAGACAGAGGGTATTGAGGTTTGCTGTTCTTCTGCTTCTGTTGTTGGGTAGATTGGATAGTAGGCTATTGCGATGTGAGGGCGCTACATTCTGGATGAGTTTGAAGGTAGTGACTAATATTTTGTATTGAATGCGGGCCGAGATGGGGAGCCAATGTAGCTCAATTAAGATAGGTGTAATGTGGTCAGAGAGACTTTTTTGCATAATGATTCTGGCAGCAACATTTTGTGCCATTTGCAGAATATTTATGGTTTTTCTTGGTAGGCCTTGCAGTATGGCATTGCAATAGTCCAGGTGTGGAATGATGAGGGCTTGCGCGACAGATCTGAAGTCGGCATGATCGAGTATGCTACGTAGGGGCTGCAAGACTCTTAATTTGTGGAATATAGCTCAGTTGGTAATTCGAAGATGCTTGTCCATGTTTAGGTTGCTGTCCAGCATTACTCCTAGGTAGTTTATCTCTGTTTTGATGTTGTAATTGTTATTGTTCATGGTAATCGTTGCCGGGGGGACGAATCCCAGTTTCCTGGAGATACACATTGCTTCTGTTTTCTTGTGGTTAATGGCCATATTATTGCGTTGAAGCCAGATTTGAAGCTCGAGTAAGCATTTTTCAAGGTTGCTGAGGTTTGGGCTATTTACGTCTAGTTGTGTGTAAAGCATTAGGTCATCTGCGTAGATATGGGAGTTGATGTTGTGGTCCTGGAAAATCTTGCATACAGGTTGTAGGTATAGGTTGAATAGGAGGGAGGAGAGGGCGGAGCCTTGTGGAATGCCTTGTGTTTGCGGGAAGGGGGTTGCTTTATCATTGTTGAATTGGACCTGCTGCATTCTGTTTGTTATGTAAGAGGAGAACCATTTTAGTGGGGTTCCTGAAATGCCCATGGACTCGAGTCGCTCTAGTAATGTGGGGTGATGCACTGAGTCGAAGGCTGCCGATATATCTATGAATATGAGCATATACATCTTGTTCTTGTTTTCCAGGCCTTTGAGTAGGTTGTCCAATAGGGCTAACAGGAGGGTTTCTACGCCGTGATGTTGCCGAAACCCGTATTGATGCACATCAAGGGCGTTTGTGTCATCGATGTGGTCCTGTAGCTGCTGCTGAACTGCCTTTTCAATAATCTTGGCGAGGAAAGATATGCTTGAGATTGGGCGGTAGGAGGTTGGGTCGTCCTTGTTGAGTGCCTTGTTTTTCAAAATGGGTCGTATGAGTGACTTCTTGAGAAGTGATGGCATGAGTCCTTGCAGTAGTGAAAGGTTCACTATGTGAGAGATGTGCTGTGCCAAGTCTTGCTTGGTTGCCTTGATCCAGGAGGCTGGACAGGGGTCAAGAGGGGAGGTAGTGGTTTTTAGGCTGGTAATGATGTCTTTTATCTGCTGGTCATTCACTCTCAGGAAGGTTGACCATTTTCTGCCCTGGACAGGTTTTCCCTGGGTGCTGAATTTTTGTAGGGAGTTAGCTGAGTCCAGGTTTGGAGCGAGATCACTTAGGGGCCACTTACTAAACTATATTAAAGCCTACTTTAATCAACAAACTATAGATATTGGCTGGAATCACCACACCAGATATGAGATGATCTGTGACTAGTGGATCGAATGTACAAAACAGGCTGTGGACAGTCAACATCTATTATATGGACAGGTTCAGACACCAAAATGATTGAAGTCATGTAGGAAGTTTATTTAGATGAAATGGGGTCACCTCAACAATTAGCTGAAGTGTGACACCAATGAGCATTAAATGATGATGATGATGATGATGTAACAATGGGCATTGACATCACAGAGAGGATCCCACCTGGAGCAGATTCTGAGTTTACCATATGGAGGTCATTGAACTGTCTATGGAGCAGTGTTGGATGATGTCGAGTGAATATTTATTTATTTATTTACTTACATTCTCTTATATACCGCGCTATTCTGCATCAGTGCGGTTTACATTGAACAAACTGAAATTACATTGAACAGGGCATTATAACTTGGAGATAACTATTTTACAGGGAACATGGGCTATGGAGGGTTAAGTGGCTTGCCCAAGACCACAAGGAGCACCTGTGGGACTAGAAACCCCAGTCCTTCCGGCCCAAGGTTGCTGTCCTCTTGTGGCAGGTGAAGGCCTGTGATCCACAGTGTCTGACATAAGCAAGCAAGCCTAACTAGCTTGACCTGTAAATGAAGCTTGTGAAGAGGCCCATAGGAATTGCACATCCCCCAATATGCTGCTGTAGAATTAGAACTCAGTAAAAGCATTGATTTAGCTTAGACAAGCAGAACAGATGGAAAAATACAGAGAAATATGTTTAAAATTGCTGACAGAGAAATTACAGAGCCCTGCTTCCCTACACGTACAAACTAGCTCAATGGCCTTGAAAGAAGGAAAGTAACAAGTTGGTGAACTGGCCATTGTAATTGGGACTAGAAGGGGGGTGAGCAGGTGCTGAGCCCACTCCAAGTACATAATTGGATAATCATATCAGTACCGGGACCAATAGAAGGGGTACGGGAGGTACGGGAGGTTACCGGGACCAATGAAATGTTTGTCTATACCTAGAATGGGGCAAAAGTCTATAAAAGTTGTTGTATTGCTAGAGAACATTGCTCAGCCATTTTGAAATTGACTTTGCGTGAGACTTGTGCACAAATAAATGATTTGGACCTTCTGAACAGACTCCTGGTATCATTGGTTTGTCTGCGCTCTGCTGCTACACTCTAATGGGATTTGAACCCCCGACCTTCTGGCCTGAAGTACCTTGCCCCAACCACTAGGCCACTCCTCCACTCCAATAGGTAAAGTGGAGACCAACAACTGCATCACACAAACAATGCCGTGTCTGTTACATTGCTTGCTGCTACTGGCCTCATGTAGACCTGCTGACATGGCAATAGCTAATCAGTCTGCCCTTCTGACTGCACAGATTTACAGTTACATCATTTCACAGTTACACAAGAGAATCGCAATAATGTCCGAGTAGTAGAGTAATTCAGCTCTAGAATTCATTGCTGGAGGATATGGTAAAAACTGTTTGCTCAGATAGGCTTAACATTTTGGACAAGTTCCTAGAGGAAAAGAAGTAAACATGGAGAAAGAAGCTTATTTTTCTACTACTATTACTAATCATTTGTATAGTGCTTCAAGGCATATGCAGTCTATACACGCACATGTAAGACACAGCCTCTGCTCAACAGAGCTCAGAGTCTATGTAAGACAGACACATACAACAAACGGGATTAGTAGAAACTAGGGGAATGGTTATAAAACACATGGGTGATAAACAGGTAAATAAGGGAGATCAGGATCCAAAAACAGCCTCATAGAAGTGGGTTTTTAGCCTGGGGGCAGGCAGCATGGAATCTATATATTTTTTGGGATCCTGAAATGTCCTTTATGATCCGAGTTGGCCACAAGAGACTGTTTGCTGGAATTCTGGTCTGATGCAGTATGGCATTTCTTATGTTCCTATTAATGAGACTGCAGTCCAATCTAGACTGCTCTGGTGCAAACTCAGGGAAAATCTGGTGATAAAGTGAACTTTTCCTGAAGCCTTATTTTCATTCAGTGCATTTCAAAGATGCAAAAAACTCAGGTTATAGACAGTGAACGAAGCTCCTGTTATCAGATGTGATATAAATGCATGCGTGCTATTTTCATTTTGTAAACATGCATTGGCCTTGTTTCACTCATCTTTCATACATAAATGGACAGCTCTTGCCATATAGTAATTCACTAGAGGAAGCCTTCCTCCTTCATAGAAACTCTTCATCTTTCTTCCCCTTGCCCAATGAAAAGAAGGGGGAATATGTAATCTCTGATAGATGTGAAGGTGAGTTTTCCCAATATCCTGGAGTTTTTCACCACCAGCTTCCATGAATAAGAACTATCAGTGAGCATAAGAGCATCATAATGGAATGGAATGCATCACACAATTAGGAGGCCTCAGGTTCTCTACCAAAACTAATGCAGGTTCCAAATGGATAACCTTCACACGAGTACTGTATTTCAAAATATAACAGGAGTCCGCAGGAAGCATTACAGGGGGATCCTGTCATGGATATTTGTGGTCTCCCCTCAGATGGATGCCTCATTTACATTACTTTATGCCAACTTGTAATGCACCAGAAGAAAATAAACGATATTCCAGACTGAGAGTACAAATGTGGATATTATTTCTGTGTTGCTTTTACAAATTATATACAGAAAGTTTTGTCCAAGAAGAAGAATTCTAATATGGGCCACTCACCAATCTCCTCATATCTCATCACCGTCCCAAGGTTTGCATTCTCATCTAGCACAAAGGGAAAAAAGAAGGAAATTGTGAGAATGCAAGAAAGAAGGATGCACAGCTAAATGAAAAACAGTCAATTTGGAGCTTTTTCTACTGCAGAGCAGAACTGGCCAGCTTCAACATCTGCATCTAAGTCCTTGTGACACCCGTTACAGTTCCAACATCTTTCGCTCTCATTTAATAATGAGAGGAAAAGAGACTGTTTGAGACTTTGAGAAACCTATGTCTGACTTTAGGAAACTTCCATATGTAGGAGAACTCTTGCAATATAACAGCAGAATTCAGCAACTAAGAATCATGAAGACATGAATGAATGCTCCATATTATGGGTCCGGGGTCAGATGAGGAACTGTCTTATGTGTGCTTGTATAAAAAATATTTATAGAACAGTCCATCTACAATTCTGCAATATACATACATACATCAGGTTCTTGGGATATCCATAATGAATATTCATGAGACAGATTTGCATGTATTGCCTCCATTGCATGCAGATCTTTCTCATGCATATTTATTGTGCATATTTATTTATTTAACATTTCTTTTATACCGCGCTCTTTATCATCAGTGCGGTTTACAGTTAACAGAACGACTCGAGGACCGCAGGGCACTCCCGAGTTTACATCGAACAGGGAAAACAACTTGGAGAAAAACAAGGAAAACTATGTACAATTTACATACTGCTGTGTCAGTAATGTTACAAGGGTAGAACGGAATAATGTTACAAGGGTAGAACAGGGAGTGAGAACCAGTGTGGACCGTGTTTCATTTATGGGCCACTTCCTCTTATCAAACTTGTGTATGCTGTTAAGCTATCAGGTTGAGGGATGGTATGTGTGTGGGTGTGAGGGGGATTGTTGTGTTGTGAAAAGTACATAATGAACAAATGGTAAAGAAATGAAGCTTATAAGGAAAAACACACCCTTCCCACAATTAAATATGGTGGTGGTTCCATAATGTTGCAGGGCTGTTTTGCTGCCTCAGGAACTGGAGGCTTGTAATGTATTAAAGAATCATGAAGTCAGAGGACTACCAAGGTATTTTGGAGTGAAATGTGCTACCTAGTATTAGCAAGTTACATCTGGGTCGAAGGTCATGAGTCCTCCAGCAGGACAGTGACCCAAAACATACATCCAAAAGTACAAAAGAATGGTTGAAAAGTAAATAATGGACCATTTTAAACTGGCCAGCAATGAGTCCTGATTTCAGTCCAATCAAGAATCTTTGGAAAGAGCTGAAATCTGCCATTGGTAAAATGAATCCTGGAAACATGCATGAGCTGGAACAAATCACAGTTGAAGAGTGGGAGAAACTAATACCAGACAGATGTACAAAACTTATAGATGGCTACAAGAAATGTTTAGAGGCTGTCATCACTGCCAAGGATTGTGCAACCAGGTATTAGTGAAGTTTGCCATTAATCCTGTTCAGGCCATATGTTGTGTTGCTCTTTTTCTCAAAAATGACCAAATTTAAGTTGCACAAACATCTTTTTTTTTGTTTTATGCCTTTGAACATACTATTAAAATATTATGTCGTCATACAGCTGGAATATTTCCATTTATTTCTCAACATAATGTACACAGCATACCTTAAATGCAAGGGTGCCAATAATGTTGACCACAACTGTATACAAAAAAAAAGTGAAAAGAAGACTTGGAGAGGGCAGTGAATGGAGTGAGGGCGAGCAAGTTGTTGGGGCGAGTGGAGGGGGAGGCAAGGAAAGGACATGGGAAGGCATAGGTGGTATGTTTTCTATGCAAGCCCATACCTCATTTAGTCAACCGTGCATTTAGTTATCATAAATGCTTTGAATATGAATTAAATGAGCAGGGACTTCCTTTAATCCGTAATTCATTCTTGCTTCACAAACTAAACCTGCAACATGTAGGTTGCAGGAGGAAGAACTATGACTAGTTTCTTAAAAGGAGGATCCAGTGCATTATAAGTAGGGAGGAAAGCAGGAGCTTCCAGTACCTCTCGATTTCCCCTCCACTAGTCAGAGCCTGTCCTACAATGTGGGCATTTCTGCAGAAGCTCCAAATTGGGTATACGTACTACAAACCTGACTGTCGGGGGGGGGGGGGAGAGGGAGGGGGTTATACCAGGACAGGGTTGAGAACCACTGACATACATAATCAATACAGAAGCATCCACTAGTGTGATCAGCAATTTATGCCTCACAGCAACCTTGCTACATATACAGTACATATTTCCATATCATTCAGTCTTTCATTTTCCTTTAGGCTCACCCACCAGGCTAATTATGCCTCACAGAATTCTTACCATTTATTAAAAAATAAATCATCTCCTTCTACCATTCCTTTACTGAGAACAGTGCTTCTCAATCTTTTTTATTTTGTTCCACACTTCTGAGTTTGTTCAGTCCTTGGGGCGCACAAACCAAATTTTACATGCAGGGCCGGTGTAAGGATATTAAGTGCCCTCAGCAAAACTTCAGTCTTGCGCCCCCTTGCAATTAACTTTTAAAACTCTAGACTCCTCTCCCTCTGAGATTTTGATTATCAAATTCAATTGTAATAATCTCAACACCATCCTTCCCAGAACAAGCCAATAAAAATGCACATTTAAACATCAAACTTTGAGACAGTAAGGAGAAATTTCACTTGCCGTTAATTTCCTTTCCTGGAATACTGCTAGACCAGTCCAGACAAGTGGGTTATGCCCCCCTGCCAGCAGATGTTGGAGACAGAGAAAAAACTCCAGAGCTGTGATTGGTTAGGCTCTGGGTGGTATAGGTGTACCCCTAGGGGTCCTTCTCAGTATCTTTTGACAAGTAATAACTTAGAGTCTTATACTGACAAACAAGGTCAACTATATACAAGTGAAACAACAAGTTCAACTATAACTATGAATGGAGGAGGATCAATAATCATCCCTAGGCCATAAGAACTGAAGCGCATTCTTGAGGGCCATCTCAGGGATACTCAAATTGGTGGTGTCTGAAAAATGAACCTCGGCTCCTCTGCAAATGTAGTACTGTGACTGACAACCGGGTGGGTTCTGGACTGGTCTAGCAGTATTCCAGGAAAAGAAATTAACGGTAAGTGAAATTTCTCCTTCCAGATCATACTGCTAGACCAGTCCAGACAAGCGGGAAGTACCCAAGCTAACGACCCTCAGAGTGGGCAGAGAAAGCCGCTGACAGCACACCAACTCCATACCGACTGTCTTCTCGTGCCTGAACATCCAGACGGTAATGCTGAACAAATGTGGACAAGGAAGACCATGTTGCCGCTCGACAGATATTGAGAGGGTCCATGTGAGACCGTTCGGCCCAAGACGTGGATTGAGCCCGTGTGGAATGAGCTTGAAGACCCACCGGCACCGAGCTGCCTTGAACAATGTAGGCCGATTCAATGGTCTGACGCAAACACCTGGCAACAGTGGACTTTGAGGCCGCAAGACCCTTACGCGGCCCCACGACGAGGACAAAGAGATGGTTGGTCTTACGAAAAGAATTGGTTACCTTCAGATAATGGAGAAGAATTCTCCTGAGGTCTACCGGTCGGAGATTCTTGTGCCGCCCCGAACACTGCTCTTTTGAAAAGGCAGGCAACAGAAGAGGTTGATTGACATGAAAAGGAGTAACTACTGTGACGAGGAGAGCTGCCAGGAGCAGATGGAAATAGAAGAAAACAACGTTTGTACCTTTAAAATGAGTGACAGACCAGCTTTGCACAGAGTTTGCAAGGCAAGCATGAAAAAAAATCCTGTCTCTGGGTGTGGCTCAGCCTCAGCAAGCTCGGACGTGGGGGCAGGCTGGGGCACTGATTGTAAACACCTGTGCAGAGGCAAGGGAGTGGCAGGCAAGAAACGGTTTTTAAAACCTGAATCAGACCAGAAAGAGAGATCCTGGGGAGAGGAGAAAACCTTCAAGGAGAAAGGATTCCAGGAGAGATTCCAGGAAGGAAGGAGTGGAGAAAGGCATAGGAAGGCTGACTTCCAGCTGCTGAATGAGGCCAGTAAGAAAGGAAGCAGTCTGTGTCTGAAAAGTGCTCCTAAACTTGAAGCTAGCAGACGGTTAGCTGGAAAGCTTACAGACGGGGTGGAACAGGTTGCAGTACCTAGTGTTCAAGAGCCACTGCCGAGGACTTCAACTGCTAGAAGGTGGGTGGATACGCTTGTCTGGGGAAAGAGCCAGAACTCACCTGAGAGCAGAGAAGCTGAACCAAAAAACTAGAGACGTTAAGGCAAGTGTTCCCAGGGAAGAAAGCTCACTCTCCCAATATAATTGATCCTTGTCAGAAAGAACAGCTATGGAGCGAATTTCAGAAGTTCTTACAGGACAGGAAGCCTGAAGACGTTTTTGAAACCGTAGAAAGGGATAAGCATTCTGCTGCCCAAGAGGATATGCAGATTGATTCCTTTGAGCCAGAATCTAACCTGGGGGAGTCACCAATGGATTGCTCTTTTTGTTTGAAAGAAAACTAGACACTGGTAAACAGGGCTCAAAAAGAAAAGCAAAACGTGGTGAGAAGCAATGTTTGCCTAACTCTGTAACTGATAAGAGTTTCTTCTGAAGCAAAGAAGGTTTTGTTGTTTAACCAAGGGTTTTGAAAAGTAAAGCAGCAGTTGTTAGAAGAAAAAGTTTACCTTTTTGTTTGAATGAACACAAGAGACTATGACGTGCATGTTAACTTGTTTGATGAGAACAGCTGCCAGTGTTATAAAGACTTTTATTCATTTTTCTTTAGTTTCAGTTGTACATGTTTTCCTCTTATGTTTGGAGAAGTATCCTAATGCCTGCGTTCTGAATTTAATGCTTATGGAAATCCCACAAAAATAAATATTCTTGTTTGCCTTAACCCACGGTTTCACACTACTTTTGTCCTTGGATAAGAAAGCCAAACTACAAGTCCCAGAATTCCTTACTGGAGACAGACACAGTAAAGCTTTATATAAGGATATAACAAGGCGGCCCTATGCTAGGGTATAGAAGGAGGGAACAGTACAGAGGGACACTCCCTCTATGGAAAATGACAGAAGAGAGAGCCTGTAGTTCTGATATCCTTCATGCCGAGGGTATGGCCACTAAGAACACTGTCTTTAGCGTCAAATCGCGAAGCGAGACCTCTTTGAGAGGCTCAAAGGGACGGCCCTTAAGAGACTTCAGAACCAGGATGAGATCCCAGGGAGGGACTACTGGCCGAACCGGTGGGCGTAGGAGCTTGACACCCTTGAGAAAACGTGAAACGGAGTGCGATGCAAGGGTGCGACCACGAACCGGACCCAGGTAGCACGTCAAAGCTGAAACTTGAACCCACAGGGTTCCGAGTGCCAATCCTTTATCAAGACCATCCTGTAGAAAGGTAAGAATGTCTGGGATTTCTGAGCGCCACGGAGAAAGTTGCTGTTGCAAACACCATGACGCCACACCCTAGCATACGCTACAGACGTTGACGATCGTTGGGCGTTGAAGAGCATAGCCACCACTTTGGAAGAATAACCCCTACGGGTTAACTTGTGGCATTCAAGAGCTGAGCCATAAGCGAGTAGGAAGCCGGGTTGTCCATGGCGATTGGTCCTTGCTTGAGGAGTCCTAAGGGAGCTCCTAGTCGCAGAGGAGTTACGCGAAATAACCTTATGAGATCTGCATACCAAGGCCGTCTGGGCCAATCCGGAGATACGAATATCACTGGTCCCTGGTGCTCTCTGATTCGTTGAAGAACTCTCCTGATCATAGCTCAAGGAGATAACACATACAGCAGATTGTGCTTCGGCCACGGTTGCATCAGAGCATCTATGCCGTGAGCTCCATGCTCCCTCCAGCGGCTGAAGAAGGCCGGTACTTTAGAATGTGTGGCTGATGCCATAAGATCCATCGCTGGTTGCCCCCATCTCTGAACTATTTCCTGGAAGGCTTCTGGAGCAAGCTCCCACTCGCCGGGATCGAGAGTATGTCGGCTCAGAAAATCCGCTTTCACATTGTTGGTCCCCATGATGTGCTGTGCCGAAATGGCTTGCAAATACCTTTCTGCCCAGGGGAAAAGAAGGGACATCTCCTTTGACACTCCAGGGCACTTGGTACCCCCTTGATGGTTGAGATAGGACACTGTAGTCGCGTTGCTGGACAATACCCGAACCGCTTGATTTCGTAGAAGATTGAGAAAGCTCTGTAAGGCGAGGCAGACTGCTCGAGCTTCGAGTCAATTTATCATCCAGCGAGCTTTGTGTGCTGACCACATTCCCTGTGCCGTGTGGGATCGACAGTGAGCTCCCCATCCTGACAGGCTGGCGTCTGTTGTCACCAATATCCAGTGCGGATTCTCCAATGGTACCCCTTTAAGGAGATTGCACGGAGACAGCCACCACTGCAGGCTTTGTATAACTGCCGGCCTCAGAGGAAGACGGAGCTGATAGTTTTCTGACACTGGAGACCATCGCGAAAGGAGTGCATTCTGAAGACAGCGCATGTGCGCTCTGGCCCAAGGAATGAGCTCGATGGTGGCTGCCATGGTCCCTAGGACTTGGAGGTAATCCCACGCCCGAGGGGAACCCTGAACTAGAAAGGTCCAAATCTGCGTAGCCAGCTTGAGGAAACGCGCTTGAGTCAAGAAGACGCAACCCTAACAGGTGTCGAACCATACCCCCAGAAAGTCGATCTCCTGGGATGGCTGAAAACAACTTTTGGCCCGATTGATCAACCACCCGAGCTTCTGTAGGAATGCAACTACCACTGAAATGCTGCTGCAGGCTTCTGGAAAGGAGTCCGCTTGAATGAGCCAATCGTCCAAGTAGGGGTGAACCCTGATGCCCTGTCTGCGTAAGGCCGCTGCTACCACCATTACTTTTGAGAAAGTTCGAGGAGCTGAGGCTAGGCCAAATGGCATTGCCCAAAATTGAAAATGTTGACCGAGAACCGCGAATCGCAAGAAGCACTGGTGGTCATCCCGAATGGGAATATGAAAGTAGGCTTCTGCCAGATCCAGAGAAGTGAGAAACTCCCCCTTGCACACTGCTTGGATGACGGACCGGAGGGTCTCCATTCTGAAATGTGGCACGCGAAGTCTGCAATTGACTCCTTTGAGGTCTAGGACTGGACGAAAGGAGCCGTCCTTCTTGGGCACCACAAAATAAATAGAGTAACGGCCTAACCCCCTTTCCAATGGTGGGACAGGACGGATGACTTTTAAAAGAAGGAGTCTTTGAATGGTAGTTTAAATGGCTACTTTTTTCCCCGATGATCGTCCTGGAGATACCAGGAAGGCGTCGCGAATGGGTCGGCAACATTCGAGGGAGTAACCGTGAGAACCTATGTCGAGGACCCACTGGTCGGAAGTTATGAGAGCCCACTGTTGAGAAAACTTCCCTAGGCCCGAATATGAATCAGTGCCTTTGCAAGCTCCTTGAAAGGACTGCGATCTCTGGCCAAAACGACTGGTAGGAGCGGTAGAGGTGCCCGATTTAAAGGAGCGGTATCTCCGTGAATCACGCGATCTAGAAAAATGTCGAAAGGCATGGGACCAAGGTGCCCGGCGTGATAAAGCTTTTGGTTTATCTTCTGGCAAGCATTGAGGCTTAACTTCTCCCAGATCTTTCACCATCTTATCTAGATCTTCGCCAAAGAGGAGTCTCTTTGACAGGCGCGTCTTGGAGGCAACATCCGCTGCCCATTGACGCAGTCAAAGCCATCTCCTAGCCACCGTCACCGCTACCAACGAGCGAGCGGAGAGACATAAAAGACATCCGCTAAGAACGCAGCCACGGATTCCAGAGGGCCCACTGCCGGATCATCTAGCAGCTGCTGAATTCACCATAGGGAGGCTCGTGCTGCTAGCCCCCCACAAACCCACAAGCCCTGGAGAGAAAGAGTGGAAGATGAAAAAGCCGTCTTCAGCAGACTTTCCACCTTACGGTCTTGTTGGTCCCAGAGTGCTACTCCGTCCTCGACCGGAATAGTGGTATGCTTGGTAATCCCGGTCACCAATGCATCCACCTTCGGGTAAGCCAGCCAACGGTAAATGTCGGACAGAGACCAGAGGTATACCTGACCAAGATGGCGGGCTGTACGCAGAGAGGTATCTGAAGAGTCCCATTCTCGAGAGACCATCTGCTGTAGTTCCACTGGAAAAGGAACTACAGCAGATGGCTTACGGATGCCCTGTAAAATAGGAGCCGGCTGTGACAGAACCTGGGAAGTCTGTGGATCAGGTGTGTCTGCAAGGTGCAATGACTCTACCACCTGTGCTATTAAGGCCGGTAACTCGTCTTTCTGAAAGAGTCTGATATCTTGTGAGTCTTTTTGAGCTGTCACCGAAGAATCCAAAGGATTCTGAAGAGTCCGGGTTCACTTCGGCCGAAGATCTGGGGTCCTCAGGGATTTCTGGACCGTCCCGCAAGCCCCATGAAACTTCCTTGTTAGGACATCAAGGTCCGTGGTCTTAGAAGACTGCTTGCGAGACACAGACGCAGGTACACTTCTGTCCGGAGCCGGGCAGGGCACTGAGGGCACTTTGGAAGCTTCTGAAAGCCACAATGACCATGCCTGGTGAAATAACGCCAGGAACTGGGTATCCGTAGGATGCACTGTAGCTTCAAGCTGCGAGGACAGGAATGGAGCTTGTGGCATCAAAACTGGAGCAGACTGTGAGCCCTCTGCAGGTGTAGAACTGTGCAGCGCATCTAAAGAAGGAGGTGCCGAGGAACCTGCTGTCCAGGGTAGGCAGCGCACCTGACAGGGAGGAGGAAGATTCTCCTGGGTGCGTAAGGCAAGTCGGACACAGGCGATCAGTTAACTCTTTCTGCTTCTTCTTGCACACTACACATCTGTGTAGTGATGAGGGCATTTTTTTTCTTGTTACAAAATAGTTGATGATTCTTGAATCAGCTTAAAACACAGTGTAGATAGGCCAGACCAATGTCTCAGAACAGCATAGGTCGGAAAAACAAGGAAAATGCCCTCCAGAGGTGTTCCGGCCAAAAGGTGTTGAAGAGAACGTGATCCCGCGTTTCCAAAATGGCCACCGGCAATGAGGAGCTGGAGGAAAAGGTAAGCTCTTGCCCAGAAAACCTCCCAACTGTGGCAAATCTGCCCGGGGGAAGGAGAGGAGTGCTGCCGGCTGCAAAAGACACTAAAAGCCCTGTTCTTACCACGGTGCGGAACCTGGAAGTAAAATGAATAGGAGAGGATCAGTTGTAACTCACAGTACAGGAGCAGAGCTGCCAAGATCCAACGGAGTTGTAAGAACTGTTTCTGTCAATTTAATATAATTTAAGCACATTAAATTAATTAAATTGAACCTCCTCCAGTCGCCTGGGTCCTCGTGGCAGAGGCTGGGAGACCTCCGATGGAGAAAGCTCTACTGACCACATGATCAGGAGCTTATCTACGGATGTGCTGCCAGTAAAACTACTGTTACAAAACAGGTTATAGCTTTGAAATGGTGCGACCTGGGAAAATCTGAGAAAGCGAGGTTACTTACCTGTAAGAAGGGTCCTCTGTGGACAGCAGGATAAGTCAGCCACACTTGGTGACGTCATCCAACTTCCGTCTCGGTGCCATTGGATGATGTCACCAAGTGTGGCTGACTCATCCTGCTTGTCCTAGGAGAAACACCTCTTGTGTGCTGTGTGCATCCAGGAGTCAATGAATGACAGGAAGTAAAATATTAAATTAAATTAAACTAAAAATTAACAGATAAGCTTGTATAACACCTTCATCTGCTGGAGACGAGAAAATACTGAGAAGGACCCCCTAGGGGTACACCTATACCACCCAGAGCCTAATCAATCACAACTCTGGAGTTTCTTTCTCTGTCTCCAACATCTGCTGGCAGGGAGGCATAACCCACTTGTCTGCACTAGTCTAGCAGTATGATCTAGAAGCTTTGTTTTGTAAATAGATGCACTATGAGGGAGACTTCAAGGTATAATGGACTATTTACATATTGCCAATTCTTCCTGCAGATAAAAGCACACACTGCTGACTCTTCAGGTTGTGCCAGGACCCATTGTTTTGCTTTGACTGTAGCTGTTCTTTGCTGCACCCCCCCCCCCCCACTGAAACATCTGCCCTAGGCAACTGCCTGATTTGCCTAGTAGTTTGGCCAGCCCTGTTTGCATGATTCTCACTGCTCAGTCCCTCCCACCAGCAGGAGGAGAGCAGCATTTCTAACTTGTGTGTGCCTCATTCTGCCAGATTAAATCTCACTTCTGAACAGATGAGGCCAGCGGGTCATGCGAGATGGCAGGGCTTCATGCATCTAGACACGATTGAAGCCAGTGTCAGCATACATCAACATGACATTATGCTTAGCATAGGTGTCATGGCTGTTCCCAGACCTTGGATTTCAAGCAGCTTTGTTACTCTGGTGATATCAGTCTCCAAACTTAATGAGGGTAGTTTACAAGATGAGATTAACTCTGACCCCCTGGTGATGTGTCTCTGGGCCTGATGAGATTGGTCTGCAGCCCCTCCTTGCTAAATCAAGAATAGCAGACCTCAAAGGGAGGTGATAGAGAAAATTCACAATAAAGGACAGAAATACTTCCTCTTTCCTGGTGGGTTTGATACTCTACAGGGAGGAGCCGACCTTGACCTTACCAAATTCCTGGAAGATTCTCAGGATACTATCCTTACTCGGGCTACCTTGGTAGTCACGTTTGTATCTGAGTATGATAAATCAGCTGTCTTTAAATTGTACTTTAAGCGGTCGTCTATTCTATTTTGTGGTGATAAGGTACAGATGTTCCTTGATGTCTGTAAGGCCACACAACTTAGGCGACAGGCTTTCTTAGCTATGAAGCCTAGGGTTTTGGCTTTATCGGCAAGGTTTTTCCTCCGATACCCCTGTAAATGTATAGTTACATTTCAGGGGTCTAAATATATTTTTCTTGATCCTTCTCAGTTACAGGTATTTTTGGATAGTAAACAATCTGGCACACTTACGTAAGGAGAAGAGGGGATATTAGATTGAGCTGTCTTATTAGTTAGAACTTTGTTCTTGAAATTTCCTTTGTTTTATTTGCTTCGTAACTCTCCCCCTTTTAGTGGGCTAAGAATAGATTGCCAATGTGTTTTATTTTATTATATAAGAATGGTTTCCTGTTTGTTTATGGTATGCCATTGGCACTTGGATTACCTGAGTACTTTTGTTGTAAGTATGTTTGAAAATTTTCAATAAATAAAAAAAAAAAAAAAGAAAAAGAAATACTTCCTCTTTCTCTCTCTCTCTCTATTCATCGGACATGAAGGACAGGAGGCTCTGACAATCACTTCTCTTCACCCCTCCCCCCTCTCTCTCTCTCTGATCTCTCTCACACACACATGCACACACATAGAGTCTTTCATATACTCTAGTCTCTCTCACACTTCACACATGCACACACACACAGAGATTCATTGATGCACACTGAAGCAGCTCTTTAACAACCACTATTTAACTCTGTTCTGTAATTTTGTAATAAGCCTATTTATATATAAAACCTTTTTTTCCAAGCCACACCTGTTTGGTTGTCTTATTTGTGCTGCTTACCCTACTGTCTCTGTGAAATGAACCCAGGACCAAACGGAGAGTAGACCAGAAGATTACATATTCAGAAGATTACATTTTATGGGGGCCGTCCCAGACTTCACAGCAGATCTCCAGTTGGGTAAGTAATAATTTTGTTTGATACATTAAAGTGGATTTCAGACAGGGTGCGACAGGAAAATCAAAAGCTCTTGTGACCATGTACAATTGACAATTTTGGTTACAGGCTGGATTTAGTGAAAAGTTCCAGTGATACCGTTGTTTTGTGGGTTAGACAAGGTGAGATTTTCATCGTCAAAAGGCTCTGTAATAATCCAGACTTTTAATGTTACCTACACCTAGGGACATTACATAGAGTGGCTTGCAATTTTCTTATTTGTAGGAAGAGGCTTGTTACGGTTTGTTACAAGGCACAGATTTTTCTCTAGTATTTGAGCTGCTAAGAAAAGACAGAGAGATAGTCCAGCTTTAGTTTGGAAGTGGTACACAGGTAAACATTCCCTCATTGAATACAATATACATCTTTCCTGGTAACACTATTACCTCCTGTCTTGCCTTTTATTTCTCAGTCTCCTGTCAGGTATAACTGACAATTCTGTTAATCTCCTAACACCCTTCTTACTATAATTTCATCCTGAACTTCCACCCTGTTAAAAGGTGGTAACCACTTTTTATTCAGGTATAATTTTAAGGCGTGGTCTTTATGCTAGTACTCTTTACTGAACACCCATAAAATTTATGCCATTCCAACTATAATTCTAAGTCTCACTTCTTCATAAAAGTGAGCATTCCTCCTTCCAAGGTTGCACATTTGAGATAGTCCAACTACAGCCTTTCTGCAGTCTCAAATATGGAAGCCTTTGATTTTAAAAGAACTGAAACAAATAGTACTGACATACTGTAAGAGGAAAGGTGGTCCCTTTGAAGGTGAATTCCCTGAGTCATCATGGTATAATATTCAAAGACAAATGTTAAACCATTATCAAGAATTCAAAAAGAAAACAAATAAAAGAAAATGCCTTTTTATCCAAGGCATGTGCAGGGGGCTCATTAGCATGAAACAGGACAATACTGAACTGACTTCTCATTGTACCCAATTGACCAAAGACCTTGAGGAGGCACAAAGTTGCATTGCCATACAAAGGACTCAGGTGATACAAGCCACAAATTATCTTATAACTGTTAGTGAGCAATTAGAAGCACTTAAACTTGAATTGAGGCACGTTAAGGATCAATTGGCCTCTGAAAGACAAAAGAAATATATGCCCTGGCCAACATCCATTTCTCCCTCAGCCCCCTATGCCTATGACACACCCTATAAGCCATGCATCCAAGCTATTGAGAAATAAAAGAATACAAAAGTATGCATAGCTGGACTTAGGAATGGAAAAAATAAAGATGAATCACAGGAAGAAAATCCTAATAGTTTATCTCATCCAGAACAGAGCAATAATCAGGATCTGTGTCAGGAGGATAATTCAGATGACTCAGACATGGCACCCAGTACTGAACTCAGAGCACCAGTTAAAGTGATGCTGCAGGACAATTTAAAAGATAGAGACAAAGAAAGAATAGTTGAGAAAATTGGCCCTATGCCTTTTAATGTAAATGATTGGTGCAAATGGGCCACTGATATTCTGATTCACTGGGGTCTAGGGAAATACAGAAGAAAACAATCAGACTTTGATAGACTTATGCATCTGGCTCTGGGGCCACACTATTATAAAGTTGGCTCTCTCACTCACCCATTCCAGTTGGTTAAAAGGGGCATTGAGAAACTATTTCACTGTTCCCCAATGCAAGTATTTAAAATTTCACCTCTACCAAATGATACACTGGAAGAGTTTGCATATAGAGCCTGGATTTTAAAAGCAGTTCTTAATGAGCAGGAGTCCTGGCCCAATGCAGAAGATTATGGGGAGAGCACGCATAAAACATTTTTATTAGAATTGCTATCCCCTGAGATTACAAAACACCTTCTGTTATTTTCTGAAGACCCTAAAGCAACCCCTTTTGATACTTTAATGCTCAGAATTGGGTCTGTTTGGAAGACCCAGCCCTCACAGGTCATAACAGTATCAGAAGCATGGAAGTGGCAAGCTGAGGGATCCTCCCAATACACAAAAAACACAGACAAAGGATACCGAGGACAGACACCTTGGAGAGGACAAAGCAGAGGTACTTTTAGAAACTCCTCAGGTTACATTCCCTTTCAGGAGCTCAAAGCACAGAGAGATGGATTAGAAAAGGAGAAAATTAAATGGGAACAGGACAAATACATACTGCAGGTAGAATTAAATTAAAACAGGACATACAAGCAGCTCAGGACAAACACAAGGCTAGTGCATAGGGATGTCCTGACCTTCTGGGTTCAGATATCAAAATGTCTCAAGCCTTCATAGCCCATCCTGCCTCCGTTCTCTCAGCAGAGGACTCAATTCCAGAGCCTCTGGATGATGAAATAGATACAGGCCCAGAATACAGTTTAAGGCTTGTAACATCCTTGATACTGGACTCTTGTGGACGCCCCAATGTTATCAGTAGAATAGGGGGTCAGGATAAACTAGCTCTGATTGACACAGGGGCTGGAATTAGTTTTACAAACAGAGCTTCTCCCACTGCAGATCAGAAAAATATGGACATTTATGAAATTCAAGGAATTAATGACACAGCTTCCAAATGTGTGGCTATCCCAGTTAAATGGGGTATCCCTGTGCACAGTAAACAAAACAAGGAAATGTTAGAAACCACTGCCTCCACTATAGTGAACACACCAAAAGAAATAATTGGAATTGACGTTCTCAACCAGTTAAATTTGGTGGTGGATATGGCTAATCTTAAATTGTGGCAGTATTCAGGAACTTCAAGTGCTTCTAAAACTGTAGCTCATGAAGTCATTCCCATGCAGTTAGCAACTCAGTGCACCAAGGCAGCTCAGCAGTATGATCTGTGTGTAATTCCCTCAGAGGTGGCTGATATTCCAGTCTGGACTCAAGACAAGTTAGATTGTGGGAAAATGCACACAGAAATACTGTTGGAAGGCGAGGATCCTCCACCACAGAAACAATACCCAGTACCTCATCAGGCTATAGAACCAGTGACTAAAATTGTGAAGATACTGGAGGAGAGGGGTCTGATTAGACCTATTTCTTCCACATGCAATTCACCAGCCTGGCCGATAGTCAAACCGGAGGGTTCCTTAAGGCTCACTATGGACTTCCGTGCCCTGAATCAAGTTTCAAAATCTGTAGTGCCCATGGTAGCCTCATACCCTGAAATGATCTCTAAACTGAACCCCAAATATAAATTTTTCTCTGTTTTAGACATATCCAATGGGTTTTGGAGTCTGCCCCTGGCCCTTGAATGCCAGTACAAAACAGCCTTTCAGTGGCTGAATAAACAATATGCATGGACCGTGCTTCCACAGGGATATAAGGATTCCCCCTCAATATTTCATAAATACATGCAGGAAGCCCTGTCACTATTGTCTTGCAGAGATAATATAATTCAGTATGTAGATGACATTCTGATTCAGTCTGAGAATGAAGCTGTACACTGGAATCATGTAAGAGAAGTTTTAAAAGCCCTCTTACAAGCTGGTCTTAAAGTTAATCCTGCCAAGGCTCAACTGTGCAAATCACAGCTTTCCTTTTTAGAGGTTACTATTGGCCAGGATGGTAAATCCGTAGATTCTCAGAGGATAGAGCTGATACAGAAACTTCCACTTCCTACAGATCAGAAATCACTCCAATCATTTCTAGGGCTCACTGGTTTCTGTCGTGACTTCATGCACAATTATGCTGAAGTGGCAGCTCCACTTTACTCCCTGCTAAAAAGTAAAAGTTATGTTTGGGAGGAAGAACATACAGAAGCTGTAACTAAATTAAAGCACATTCTGATTTATGCTCCTGTTCTTGCACACCCAGATCACACACAACATTTTTTCCTGTACCCTGTAGTTGGAGAGAACAGTATAGGTGCAGCTCTAACACAACGCCTAGGAGGAGTAGATCGCCCTATTGCCTTCTGTTCCAGAGTTCTTACTTCTCCTGAACTCAAAATGGGAAACTGTGAAAAACATGTACTGGCTTCCTATGCTGCTATGCAGAAATTTACATACATCATTGGTACTCAAACCACATACATATGCAGCCATCACACCCCCCTCAAATTCACTGTAGAGGGAAAGTTAGCATGTAGCAAGATTAGGACTGAGAGAATAATCCAGTGGACTCTCATGTTGCAAGCACAGAATGTAAAGTTTGAATTGTTGAAAGAACCTAACGTGCAAGTGGCTGGAATCTTGCTGGAGGGGCAACCTCATGACCGTCAGTCCTCACCCAGTGCCCCTAATCACATGATCTTTAGGGAACTGGGACTAGACAAAATTTCACCTTTTCTTCCTACAGTATATATTGATGGTAGTAGCCAATGTCAAGGAGGCAGGCGACTAGTAGGTTTTGCAATTGTACAATTGGACCCAAATAACCAAGTGGTACTGCAGAGACAGTATTCCTGTGGGTCAGCGTCAGCACAGTACTGTGAGCTGGCTGCTTTTGTAGCTTGTATGCAACAATATCAGGATTCACACCCAGAGATACAAATCATTTTAGATTCTGATTATGTCTTTAAAAGTGCCATTGCCCTGTTACCCTGGTGGCTGGCAAATAAATTTAAATCTACGGATGGGTCCACAGTGAAAAATTCATCACTGTGGACTATGGCACAAGAACTGAGTGAGAAGTTTCAGAGAGTACATTTAGTTAAAGTAAAGGCACATAGGAAGAAAGGCCCTTTAGTGAAAGGAAACACATTAGCAGACTCACTAGCCAAGGAAGCATGCCATGTAGGCCTCATATGGCCCTGGTATGAGCAGACACGCATGGTTGCTATTGCTACACACGTGCCACAGATTATGATCAGATAATACCACCAGATTACTTTGTAGCACTGCAGACAAAGGACCCTGAGCTTTCCAATTTGAGGAAGCTTGTGCAGGACGCCCCAGATAACCTATATCAGCACACACCCTTTCTCACACTCGCTATAGAGAAAGACATTCTATGTGCAAAAAGAGAGGAAGGCTTGGTTATAGCTATCCCTAGAGCTCGAGGTAAAGAGTGGATGCATTGGGTTCATGGTGCAGGTCCTATGGGACACCCTAAAGCAGAAGAAATGCAGACTATCCTCAATAGGTTGGTATGGTGGCCAGAAATGAAACATGATATACAGGATCATGTTTCCTCCTGTGCATTCTGTGCTTCATTTGGGAGGCAACCTAAAAAGAGAAGGGGACAGTTAATGATAGCACCTCCTCGTGGCCCATTTGAGAGAGTGCAAATAGATCATGTGGGCCCTCTTCCGTTAACAGCTAGGAAAAACAGATTTTTGCTCACTGTTGTTGATTCCTTTTCTCATTGGGTAGAAGCATTCCCTGTCCCAGATCAAACTGCTCGAACCACTGCAGAAATCCTAACTATGCAATTTTTTACACGCTGGGGCATTCCCAAGACTATAATGGTCCTGCATTTGTTTCTCAGCTCCTCAAGGAATTGTTTGATTTTCCTATGCTTACGTGTTTTATCAGTCTTTGTTTTCAGATACCACCTGAAGACAGCACGGACAGCTGCTTTCTGAAGACAGCACGGACAGCTGCTTTCTGAAGACAGCACGGACAGCTGCTTTCTGAAAACAGCACGGACAGCTGCTTTCTAAACAAAAGTCGCTTGAGGATGGTAACCATTTACTTCTGCTGTATAGTTGCTGTGTCCTACATAATGGACATGTGTCTAATAGTTATGTAAATAAGTAGTAAAAATTAATTTTTTGTTGTTGCATAGTATAAGTGGGGAGCACTAGTTTACTCCCTAGTAGAGTGAAACAAGTTAGCTTTTATTATGTCTCGGTTTCCTGTTGTTCTTGTATCTGTTCTCCTCTACCCCAGTCTCAATACAGGAACTATCATCCGAATATGCACGATTGGCTGGGCTAACTCCACAGGTGGGGCATATTGCTATCAAGAAATACCCCCACCTTTCCCGGAAGGAAAGGATCTGGTCATCCTGAGTTTCTGTTCCGTACAGGACAAGCCAGTGTTCTATTCATTAAACATCACTCAAGTACAGTGGGCGCCACCAGTTTCCACTTCTCTAGAAAGGACACAAGAATTGAGGGCACCTCCAGAACATTACTTTCTAGGTCCTCCTGCCTAGATTTTGTACAATATTTCCTGTCAGGACAAAGAATGTTTCTTTTTCAGTTGCTCCCAGAATGCATGACACCCGCCTTCCTAAGAACACTTTGTTGTACAGTTCAAACAATACCTGGTGCAGTCATACACCACTGGTCTCCATCACCATTAACGGGACAACTTATTCCACACCGCTGGTTACCAATGACTCTATGGACATTCCAGACTTTATCTCATATGCTGTGCATCCATTACCACTGGGCATGGGAGAAGAGATATTACATAAACTGCTCAACTTTACAGAACTCCATGCCTATATTGATCACCTTAAAACAACATCCACTGAAGTGAATCACACCATCGCTTATGAGAATGGACACACTTGCTACAAGATGCTCATGCGTCTGGGTGGGAATTGTTATTTGGTTACTCACCTACTGCTGATCATGTCTGTAATGTTTTTAGTCACCCTATTATTTTAACTGCTGTACAAATATTGCTATGCATATCATAATTTTCCTGTGTTGTAAAATGAACACATGCAGCGCATGTCCTACAAAAACACCAACAACATTTTAAGGTAGTTACACTTCCCTACTGCTGATCATGTCTGTAATGTTTTTTATTCACCCTATTATTATTTTAACTGCTGTACAAATATTGCTGTAAAATGAAACTCATGCAGCGGATGTCCTACAAAAACACCAACAACATTTTAAGGTAGTTACACTGAATTTCTCCAGCATCTACCCCTACATCTAGGCTAATTTGGCCTGCTAATTTGGCATTTCCTATTACACTGAATACCAGAGTCAGCTGCAGTCCAGTATTGCTTCCTATCCTCACTCATAGCATCCTGGTACCTTTTGGCTTTAACCTCCTCAAAACTTCCTGCAGCCCTTATGCACTGTTCACTCTCTCTAAGATGGGCACGGAGGTAGCATATTGGGTTTCCCCCCCCCCAAAAGTGGCTGCCCTACCTAAGACACGAGGTTTGGACTCATAAGGGCTTTGTTTATCTCTAGAACACTAGAGACAGTACTGTGCAGGACAGGGGACCTGCTAGACAGGAGGTATTAGACAAGCTGCCTACTATCATGTAATGGCAGCTGGGAAAGTACCACAGGTTTGCTTCCACCATTTCCAGGCACAAATAATAAATAAAAATAAAAAAGGTGTGGGAGATGTCAGCATACATAAACATGACATTATGCTTAGCATAGGTGTCATGGCTGTTCCCAGACCTTGGATTTCAAGCAGCTTTGTTACTCTGGTGATATCAGTCTCCAAACTTAATGAGGGTAGTTTACAAGATGAGATTAACTCTGACCCCCTGGTGATGTCAGTCTCTGGGCCTGATGAGATTGGTCTGCAGCCCCTCCTTGCTAAATCAAGAATAGCAGAACTCAAAGGGAGGTGACTAGAAACAATAGCAGACCTCAAAGGGAGGTGCTAGAGAAAATTCACTATAAAGGACAGAAATACTTCCTCTTTCTCTCTCTCTCTATTCATCGGACATGAAGGACAGGAGGCTCTGACAATCACTTCTCTTCACCCCTCCCCCCTCTCTCTCTCTCTGATCTCTCTCACACACACATGCACACACATAGTCTTTCATATACTCTATTCTCTCTCACACTTCACACATGCACACACACACACACAGATTCATTGATGCACACTGAAGCAGCTCTTTAACAACCACTATATAACTCTGTTCTGTAGCTTTGTAATAAGCCTATTTATATATAAAACCTTTTTTTCCAAGCCACACCTGTTTGGTTGTCTTATTTGTGCTGCTTACCCTACTGTCTCTGTGAAATGAACCCAGGACCAAACGGAGAGTAGACCAGAAGATTACATACTCAGAAGATTACAGCCAGCAGAGGAGGCAACACGGTAAGACTTCTCCACATACTCTGGCTTAGGAATGAGATTCATTACTATCATGGTATGTGCTAAACTAATTAATCTCACACAAAAAACCACCTAAAGGGTAATAGGTAAACCACAAACTACAGCACCACCCTTTAACGCCTATTATCTCTCCCTCTTCTTTAATAGATTATATTGATAAATTTAATTAATATCAGGTCAAAAAAGGCCTCAGTTACCGCTCTTACCAATCATCGGTGAACAGTGTCACCATAGGACAGAGCTGAAGAACTACCACATCATAGGCCTTACCCTACCCACCTACACTTTTAATAAAGAATTTAATAAAAATTATCCTGAAAAAGTACTTTTAAAGGATTCACTCAAACAATCATATTTCATAGATAATCGTATTTTATAAATCAACTCAATAACTAAAGTGTACCATTTCCTTGAAAGCACAACTCAGAGGAGAAGCACCTCTTTCATGTATAGAATTGTAATAATGCCTCCTACAGAGACCAGCACGCATCTGAAAAAATTAAAGAGAAAAGAAATGCATTGAAAGACAAGTTTTAAACTCTTAATCTTATAGCCATATGTTACTTATCTGAACAATCTGTTCTCGATGCAATCTCTTTTTTCAAAAGTACACCAAACGCTTCATGGTGCGCCGCCTTTGGTAATCAAACCACTGGTCAAACACCACCAATGAGCAAACTGGGCAGCGAAAACATTCCAGATCCGACAAAAGCTTCTGTTTCACCCTGCCGGGCTTCCTATATAGTTGCTGAAGTGCTTTAGTCACTCTCCTTTAATGGTGTAACTGATACTTGGGCATGACGTTGGATCCCTGAGGAAGCCCGGCAGGGTGAAACAGAAGCTTTTGTCGGATCTGGAATGTTTTTGCTGCCCAGTTTGCTCATTGGTGTTGTTTGACCAGTGGTTTGATTACCAAAGGCGGCGCACCATGAAGCGTTTGGTGTACTTTTGAAAAAAGAGATTGCATCGAGAACAGATTGTTCAGATAAGTAACATATGGCTATAAGATTAAGAGTTTAAAACTTGTCTTTCAATGCATTTCTTTTCTCTTTAATTTTTTCAGATACGTGCTGGTCTCTGTAGGAGGCATTATTACAATTCTATACATGAAAGAGGTGCTTCTCCTCTGATTGAGTTGTGCTTTCAAGGAAATGGTACACTTTAGTTATTGAGTTGATTTATAAAATACGATTATCTATGAAATACGATTGTTTGAGTGAATCCTTTAAAAGTACTTTTTCAGGATAATTTTTATTAAATTCTTTATTAAAAGTGTAGGTGGGTAGGGTAAGGCCTATGATGTGGTAGTTCTTCAGCTCTGTCCTATGGTGACACTGTTCACCGATGATTGGTAAGAGCGGTAACTGAGGCCTTTTTTGACCTGATATTAATTAAATTTATCAATATAATCTATTAAAGAAGAGGGAGAGATAATAGGCGTTAAAGGGTGGTGCTGTAGTTTATGTGCTAAACTAACCCATTTGGAGAAATCACCTCCTAAGAAGTGCTGCTGTCCTACCAATGGAGCAGGGGAGTGTTAGCAATAAGCAATCAGTTCGATTTAGCGGAGAGGATGAAGAAGTCCAGTGGACTCTCCATGAAAAATTGTAATTATCTACTCTCAAACTATATCTAAAAGCACATTCTTTCAGTTTTGCTTCAACAAAATAGTTCTGGGTTCAATGCAAAATCCTTAGAGCCTACAAGATAATTAATTATGCACCAGAGAAAAATCAGATTAGCTAACACCATCAAATTATTCTCAACATGGAAATTTGGTGCAGGTTTCAATCAGAGTTTATGCATTGGGTTCCCGAGCATCCAGCTTACTCCAGGCAGCTTAGAGCTACTAGATCACACATTACGGTCGCTAACCTGAAAATAAAAATGGTTTTCCTACATCTGGGATAAAAAAAGATGAGACTGGAACAGGGAGAGCAGTGCTTATACTTGGATCTGGAGTGTGCGCACCAGTCAGCAACACTCCTCTCCCGCTGCCCAGAATGACAGGAGGGGTTAAGAGGCAGACTAGCTCTTACTGCTCCAAGCTTGCCCTGTGCTCTCCTGGTGGCTGCGTTCTGCTTGCGAAAGATGGGGTTGGCACAGGAAGCAAATGGCTGTTTTCAGGACAAGCGCCTCCTAAATCATTGGTTGAGAAGCACTGACCTAGAGACTCCCTCCTACCCCCCCCCCCCCCGCACTCTGTCTTTATAATGTAAATGCCTGATGAAACAGGAATGTCTTCAACTGATTCCTGAATCCCACTAATGTTCCATCATTCTCAATTCCTGTGGCGAAATTATTCCATACAGCTGGACCAGCCCCTGAGAAAACACTGAGAAAGATTTTTGACAGATAGCACTGTTCGATCAAAAGAACATGCAGTAAATGTGTGCCCTCAGACCTCAGCGAGCGCAATGGCTTATAGATTTTAAAAACTGTACTGATGTATTGAGGTGCTTCACCATCGAGTACCCAATAAATTGGCGTTAATATCTTAACCTATATTTTCTATCCCACTGGAGGCCAGTGTAGCTCAAAAAGATATGGAATAATATGATCATATTACAATAAAAACCATCAGTAAATAAACTGACACATTCTGCACTGTTTGCATAGCCTTCACCACATTTTTTGATAGCCCCTTATACAAGAATTTGCAATAACCCAATTATGATAACACTATGGCTTGTAATATAATTCTAAATTCATCAGGAAGTAGGTAAGATTTCACCTACATAACAATTTAAGCGTAAAAAGGCAGCGACCTCACAGATAAAGAAAAATCCAGGATCACTTTAAGACCATGAACTTGGGGTGAGACTGGAATCTGATATTTTTGAAGTGAGGGCAATCACTGTAAGAATGGGGATTCTGCAGACTAGGAGTCGGATACAGTTGAAACGCTGTGTGAAATAGCTTCATACTATAATATAGTGGTTACTCTAGGACAAGACTGACGGACTGATTCTTACTGGCAGAAAGAAATGGAGGATCAGTATTTGTATTGGTCGGATTGAAAAATCAGTGTGTACGATTCATCTCTCATTTTCCTAAATGTGTCGCTGTATAGTAATATACTGATAATTCATACTTTTCACCAAAGATCATCACACAAATTCTATTTTGGAGTTTGGTAGCCTCTAAAATGAATTGTGGAGTGGTGGTCTGTGGTGGTCTGTCTGCTCTGGAAGAATGAAGACATTGTATGTTCCCGAAGCTGACATTAAATCATTGAGGAAATGGGATAAAAAAGAGAAAGAAGCAACAGAGAAAACAGTGATGACTGGATATTCAAATTTCTTACCAACGAATGTGAATCGTTCCACTGGAGGGCGAACGCAGCAAATCCTGCTCAGACCTTCTCCCACCTTCCCCATAATTTTTGCTGAAAAAAAAGCGAAAAGCATAAATAAAAGAGAAGCAGAAACAGAGAAACACACTCTGAAAAGGAGGGAAAGTGACAGAAAAAGAGTGACTACAAAACATAAAAAATGAAATAGCAAAACAGTGGAAAGTGGTCTTGCACCTTTTTCTAAGGTCTGTGTCTCTGCCTGTGGAAAGCATAGGGGGAGTGGCGAGTGTAGAGTGGGCTAAACCATTTTCTTATGGTACTCGCCTCCAGGTGTGACCACAATGGTACAGGCCAGGGACTAATGTGTCCTCAGGGAGATTTTAGCTATGGTCTTCTGGGGAACTGGCTTAGCATGAGAAAAGGTAATCTCTCCTGTCTCTCAGAGAGAGTTCTGGAAGGGAGTAGGAAACGAGAAGGTTAGCTCCTATTTCGGAGTCACCGGAGCTGGGAAGGTAGGAAATCTGTCTTCTCTCACAAGCGTCCTGTGGTGGATGCCAAGGACCAGGCAGAAAAGTTCCTGTGATGCTGCTTCTGGTTTCTAGTGTGGTAGTGTTCCTGAGGGAATTTTAGAATGAGAAAAATAGAATGCTGTCCAACAGGCACTTAACCTCAAAGTCCATAGACATCCAGAGGTGGAGAGGAGAAAACTAATTACAAAGGAGAGATTCCAGCACTGAGAGTATTAGGTACCAAATGAGACCTCGAGAGTCAGGGGGTCCAGTGGGAAGCCAAAGTTCAAAGGAGGATGTCCCAGAAGGGTGTGGAAGAAAGAATCTAACCTCTGTCCTGCTCTGATGTACTTGTATGCTGTGAAGCTGCGTGTCAACCAATTACTATTGACTGGTTTTCTTTGAAGAAACGTTTATCAGAAAAGACTTATTTTGGGAACACCACAATTTTGTCTGAGAAAGGTGTGTCAGGGCATTGCCTAAAGTTATTCAGCAAATATAATATCATGTGCTATTCAGTTAACAGCTTTAATTACAATGTTAAATGAAATTTTATGTCATCTCAATAGTGGGAAAAATGTTCTGCTGATCCCTTTAGATCTGAGCGCAGTATTTGACATCACTGACCATTCATTATTTTTGCTGCATCTTAAGGAAGCAAGTCTTACTGTTACTACTGTTCAATGGTCCCTGTCGTATTTAACCAGTTGCACTTTTCAGGTAAAAACTGGGAGATTAGTCTTTAAAGGCCCGATATTCTGTTGAGATGGAATGTGCCACTATGGTGCATAACTGTCGCCGCTGACCTCTAATACTGGATATTCAATGCCAGGGTCATATGCGGCCCTGGCAGTGAATATCCAGGGTGATTGCACAGCCTCCAACGTCGCAGAAGCTAACTGGGTAGCGGCGATATTGCACCGTTACCTGCTTTGCTCTTGCGGATAAAACTAGGCCAGGTTTTGCTTCACCTAGTTTTACCCGCAAGTCGCAAACCAGGTAGCAGTGCAGTATTGCTGCTAACCAATTAGTGACAGTCTCTGCCCATGACATGTCCGAGAACGCCAATGACATGCCCCAATGCTAAGCGGTTAGCATCGGGGTGTATAGCAGCTTTAGTTGGGGATATTCAGCAGCACTAACCATCTTAGTCGCTGAATACCCCATTCAGGCGCAGGTCTGTAAATTGTGTAAATGCCTTTAGAATATTGGGCCCTAACTGTCTACCCCACATTGTGAGGTTTCGCAGGGATCAATCCATGGTCTCAAGCCCATATTTATATGCAGATTATCATCTCTCTGGTGGTCCCATGTGAATGCGATGACCCAAGCTTTTCCGCTGGCATGACAACTCTTCAAGCAAGGTGGCAAAATGGATTTAATTTTATAAATTACATCTTAAGCCAGATAAATCTGAGGTATATAGTTTTGCAGAAAAGAGCCTGCTAGTTTGATTCAGTTTACCAGTTTTGATGAAGGATACTTTCCCCTGTTTATTTAGTATTAGTATTAGCTCATGCCTTTCCAGTTCCAGATACAAGATACAATCAGGTACTGTCCCCTGCAGGCAGGGGCGGCCCAAGGGGGGTGCGGGGCCATGTGCGGAGACTCGGTGCGGGGCCTCATTTGCATAAGTGGCCTTATTTGCATAAATATTTGATAATGTTACCATACACTAACTTTTAGTAAACATGTCTCTTAATGAGTGTATGGATAAAGAAAGACTAAAAGATTTCTACATTACTATAATCCAGTGCCAACCGCCAGGCACATTAGGAACTACTACAAACGCTGCCCATTTAGAACCCATAGCAAACCCGCCGTATCCTGACAGCATTACCAGGACTCACAAAGCACCATACCCTACCTATCAAAAGGCAACACTGCAAATATTAAACCAATACATTTCAGAGAATACTGGGGAAAGAGAACAAGTGGCAACGTCAAATAGGAATTACATAAACAGAATACCTCAGCTCAGTTACACATGCAGAACATAGACCATCACCAAACAAGGAATCACAATTTAGAAACAGGAAGGCAATAATTAAACTGGGAAACCCAAAAGCCAAACTTGGAATGTACAACAACACTGTAGAAATAAAACTATAAATTAATTTCCTCTTGTACCAAACAAAGCGCAGACGTTAATGATGCACATTTCCCAGAGCTTTCATATTCCAGTTAATAAATTCAAAATAAAGAGATATCTTTCTACCTTTTGTGCATTTTTTTTCAGTTGCAATTGGTCCAGCCACTTTCTTCTGGTTTCTTCATGTTTTCTGCTAACTCTCCATCGTCTGCTGTCCATTTGTCCTTTCTTCTCTCTTCTAGTTTTTTTTCCATTCTCTCTCTCTACATCTGCTTTAACATACTAATCTTTCTCCTTTTGCTCTTTCCTCATTCCTATTTCATCCACACAAATTTTACCCCTCCATCCTCAATCCCCAATTACTCTCCCAATACCCGGCCAATTGTAGATTTTTCATCCCCCCTACACAAAATATTTTTCCCCTCTCCATTTTACTCTCCCAGCCCCATCCCATTCTAATCCTCCCCCAACATCAGCTCCCTTCTAGTTCCAGTCTCACCCAGCATCCATTCCCTTCTAGTCCCTGCATCAGCCCATTTCCAGTCCTAGCTCCCCCATCCATTTCCAGTCCAAGTCCCTTCATCAGCTCATTTCCAATCCTAGCCCCCCCATCAGCCCGTTTCTAGTCATTTCCTAGCCCCACCATCAGCCCATGTCAAATCATAGCTCCCCTCCACTCAGCCCAATTCCAGTCCAAGCCCCCCCATGAGCCAACTTCCAGTTCTAGCCCCTCCATGAGTCCATTTCAATTCAAGCCCCCACCACAGCCCATTTCCAATCTTAGCTCCCCCCAATAGCCCATTTCCAGTCCTATCCTAGCTGTTCCATCAGCCCATTTTCAGTCCTAGCTCCCTTCCCTCACAGCCCATTTCCATTCCAAGCCCCCTCCCCATCAGCTATTTGTTCAAGCCTCCCCTTCCACTCAGCCCATTTCCAGTCCTAGCAACCCCCCAACCCATTACCAGTCCTAGCCCCCCGTCAATCAACTTCCAGTCCTAACCCCCATCACCCCATTTTCAGTTTAAGCCCCCCCTATAACCCATTACCAGTCCTAACCCCCCCATCAGCCCATTTCCAGTCAGCCCCCCATAGCCCATTGCCAGTCCTAAACCCCCCCATCAGCCCACAGCCCATTACCAGTCCTAACCACATCAGCCCACCTCAACCCCTCCCCATCAGCCCATTTCCTGTCCTAGCCCCCCATAGCCCATTATCAGTTCTAACCCCCCCATCAGCCCACTGCCAGTCTTAACCCCCCCCATAGCCAATTGCCAGTCTTAACCCCCCCATAGCCCATTGCCAGTCCTAACCCCCCCCCATAGCCCATTGCCAGTCCTAACCCCCCATCACCCCATTTCCAGACAGCCCTCATCAGCCCACAGCCCATTGCCAGTCTTAACCCCCCCATAGCCCATTGCCAGCCCTCATCAGCCCTCAGCCCATTGCCAGTCTTAACCCCCCCCATAGCCCACTGCCAGTCTTAACCCCCCCCTCCCCAGCCCACTGCCAGTCTTAACACCCCCCTAGCCCATTGCCAGTCTTAACCTCCCTCCCCAGCCCACAGCCAGTCTTAACCCCCCCCAGCCCATTGCCAGTCTTAACCCCCCCTAGCCCACTGCCAGTCTTAACCCCCCCTCCTAGCCCATTGCCATTCTTAACCCCCCCATAGCCCATTGCCAGTCTTAACCCCCCCCAGCCCATTGCCAGTCTTAACCCCTCCATAGCCCATTGCCAGCCCTCATCAGCCCACAGCCCATTGCCAGTCTTAACCCCCCCCATAGCCCACTGCCCGTCTTAACCCCCCTCCCCAGCCCACGACCAGTATTAACCCCCCCATAGTCCATTGTCAGTCTTAACCCCCCTCCCCAGCCCACTGCCAGTCTTAAAACCCCCCCCCCAGCCCATTGCCAGTCTTAACCCCCCATAGCCCATTGCCAGCCCTCATCAGCCCACAGCCCATTGCCAGTCTTAACCCCCCCCATAGCCCACTGCCAGTCTTAACCCCCCTCCCCAGCCCACTGCCAGTCTTAACCCCCCCATAGCCCACTGCCAGTCTTAACCCCCTCCCTCCCTAGCCCATTGCCAGTCTTAACCCTCCCTCCCTCCCTAGCCCATTGCCAGTCTTAACCCCCCTCCCTCCCTCCCTAGCCCATTGCCAGTCTTAACCTCCCTCCCTCCCTAGCCCATTGCCAGTCTTAAAACCCCCCCCTCCCTCCCTCCCTAGCCCATTGCCAGTCTTAACCCCCCCCTCCCTCCCTCCCTAGCCCATTGCCAGTCTTAACCCCCCCCTCCCTAGCCCATTGCCAGTCTTAACCCCCCCCTCCCGAGCCCATTGCCAGTCTTAACCCCCCACCTCCCTAGCCCATTGCCAGTTTTAACCCCCCCCTCCCTAGCCCATTGCCAGTTTTAACCCCCCCCTCCCTAGCCCATTGCCAGTCCTACCCGCCCCCCCTCCCTTGGCTCATGGCAATTAAAAAAAAAAAAAGCTGGCCGCTGCCGCCGCATGAAGTGTCCCGCGGGTCTCCCTCTGCCCGACGGAACTCTCCCGGCGCGGCTGTGCCCCTCTGTGCCAGCTTGCAGATACGCGAAGGCAGAGTGTCTCCCTCGCCTCTCTGTTAAGCCCGCAGGGGCAGATGGGAAATTTCCCATCAGCCCCTGCTTCCCATCAGCCCCTGCGGGCTTAACAGAGACGCGAGGGAGACACTTTTCCTTCGCGTATCTGCAAGCCGGCACAGAGGGGCTCAGCTGCGCCGGGAGAGTTCCGCCGGGCAAAGGGAGCCCCGCGGGACACTCCATGCCGCCGCGGCGGCAGCAGCCAGCTTTTTTTTTTTTAAATTTAATTAAGAAAAAAAAGCAGAATGTTCTTTGCGCGGGGCCCCCAGAAACGCGGGGCCCTGTGCAAAAAACATTCTTGCTCAATGGACGGGCCGGCCCTGCCTGCAGGGTTTACAATCTAACAGGCCGAAGCAGAAAGCCGGCTCCGAAGTCGCATGCTATTAACTATGTAAGCCTCTATGCAGCGCACCGATAGCGTACAACTTCAGCACCACCATGCAGAAAGGGGCACATATGCACATTAGCCACGCGTTAAACCGTGGCACAAATGACAACCTTAAACCAGGAGAGCAAGCCAAACACATTTGCACAGAAATCGGTGCAAATTTGGCATGCTCTCCCAGAGAATCAGGGTCCTCCGAGGGGAAGTTTGACACGTCCCCTCAGATGATCCAGGCATTGGGGAAAGACCCCACTGCCATCAAAATACTGTCGGGGCACATGCAAGACATTTAAGTCACCTCAAACTCAGGCTGGTTACATAATCCTCTATGCGTTTCTCTGCGTCAGGCTCAGACAATATTAACATGCCATTTTAATACACGCAGCTCATTTGCCTATAATTAAATACGCTTGGCGTTACTGTGTGCGCTTGCTTTTCCTTTGCTGTTTACGCGCGTCAGTCTTTTCTGCATTTGGCCTGTTGGAACTTGTACTTTTAAGTTGCGCATTGATCTTTGTGCATCGGCCTGTAAGTTTGTGTCTGAGACAATGAAGGGTTAAGTGACTTGCCCAAGGCCACAAGGAGTATCAGTGGCATTGGAGCCCTGGTTTTTCTGGTCTTAGGCCGCTTCCCTAACCACTTGGCTACTCCTCCACTAGTGGGTATGTTTTACAAAAATCCCTCTCTCTTCACATATCTCATCGGTTGTAACTAAAAAATGGAAATTACACTAACCTGGTAATTGTAGTTCCTGGAGGGTCCAGTTTAGTCCTCCAACATCGGGTAGTGCCCCTCCTCCTGCAGCCGGGAGACTGGACCAATCAAATCTTCTGTAGTATATATGCAGCAGGAGCTCCCAGAAGTCCCCAGTGTACTAGTAACAAAGCATACTTAACGAAGCAACACATTAGATTAATATACAAAATGACCTAATTAAAGAACAATTTGTTCCCCCCAAGGAATATCCAACCCCCTCCCCAAACGAGGAAGTCAGAACACTGCATTGCGCCGGCACCGACGCCTCAGGAATCAAAACACCGCTCCCCACCAGAAGTTCAGGAGCTGCCTGAACCCCCGAGACAGGGAAGAGCCTCTGCAAAAAAACGCGGCTGCCACAGAGGGACCGAACGGCAAGAGGAACCGTCTTAATATCAACCGTTCGGAAAGGCGCGCCGCACCACATTAGCAGATAGTCGGGAGGGAAGGAGGACTAAACTGGACCCTCCAGGAACTACAATTACCAGGTTAGTGTAATTTCCATTTCCTGTTCGGTAATCCAGTTTAGTCCTCCAACATCGGGATGTAACAGAGCAGTTAAGACCGGGCGGGACCTTGCCATCCGGCGCGCAGAACCGCCGAATCAAAACAGGAATCCCGAGCCGCTGACACATCTAAGCGATAGTGTCTACTGAAAGCATGCAGAGACGACCAAGTGGCCGCCCTACAGATATCTGCCGGCGGAACCAGGCTATACTCCGCCCAAGAGGTCGCCTGAGCCCTAGTAGAATGAGCCCTCAGACCCTCCGGAACAGACCGCTGTTGCAACAGATACGCGGATGCGATCGCCTCTTTGAGCCATCTAGCAATGGAGGCTTTAGCCGCCGCTTCCCCTTTACGCGCACCCCCGAAGAGCACAAAAAGCCGGTCAGATTTCCGAAAAGACTCGGTAACCTTTAAATAACGATGGAGCGTACGACCCACATCGAGCCGGAGAAGACCTTTGTCCGTTGACCCGACAGATTGCGAAGAAAGCACTGGAAGAAACACTGCCTGATTCATGTGAAAGGGAGACACCACCTTTGGCAGAAAGGAAGGAACCGGACGGAGAACGATCCGATCTGCGGAAAAAGACAAGAAAGGCTCTCGACAGGACAATGCATGCAGATCTGAAATGCGCCGTGCCGAACAGATGGCTACAAGAAAAAACGCCTTCAGCGTGAGATCTTTCAGAGACGCCCTGCGCAGGGGCTCAAAAGGTTCACGAACCAGGGCCCTCAGAACTAAATTCAAGTCCCAAGGAGGAACGAAAACTCTGCGGGAGGGCCGCAAATGAAAAACAGCCGTAAGGAATCGGCGTACATCCGGATGAGCCCGAGCAGACGACCCAAAACCTTGCCGCGGTAACACGAGATAGCCGCCAGCTGGACTTTTAGGGAACTAGCCGCAAGGCCCTTATCGAAACCATCCTGAAGAAAACTTAAAACGACGGGCACTGAAACCGTCGCCGCCCGGACTCCCCGCCGGGAGCACCAGTCTTCAAAAATCCTCCAAATCCGAACGTAAGTAAGAGAAGTGGACGTTTTCCTCGCCCGCAGAAGGGTAGAAATCACCGCGGGGGAGTAGCCCTTCCTTTTCAGCCGAGCCCTCTCAATGGCCAAACCGTAAGCGAGAATCGATCCCCTTGGGGCATCCGCAAGGGACCCTGAAGAAGAAGATCCGGTAGAGCGGGCAGGAGCCAAGGAACGCCGTCGCTCAACCGGACCAGATCGGCATACCAGGGCCTCCGGGGCCAATCCGGGGCCACCAGTAACACGCGACCCCGGTGGCTCTCGATACGTTGTACGACCCGGCCGCTCAGAGCCCACGGAGGAAAGACATAAAGAAGACCGGACGTTGGCCACGGCTGAATGAGAGCGTCGAGCCCCTCGGACATGCGCTCCCTTTGCCTGCTGAAGAAGCGCCCTGTCTTGGCTGATTGAAAGGTCGCCATGAGATCCATGATGGGTGGACCCCACCGCCGGACGATTTGTGCGTAAACCTGTGGGTTTAGCTCCCATTCTCCGGGGTCCACCCGCACTCTGCTGAGAAAATCGGCCTGGACATTGTCTACGCCCGCAATGTGAGCCGCCGAGATTGCTGGAAGGCGAGTTTGCACCCAGTTGAACAAGGCCGCCGCTTCTGCCTCCAGGGCCACGCTGCCGGTACCCCTTGGCGATTGATGTAAGCTACAGTGGACGCATTGTCCGACAGGACTCTCACCGGCTGTCCGAGAACCAGGGTCTCCAGGTCCACCAGGGCTAGCCGGACTGCCCGCAATTCGAGACGGTTGATCGACCAAGAGGCCTCCAGGGGAGACCATTCCCCCTGAGCAAAGCGGGACTCACAGTGAGCCCCCCAGCCGGTTAAGCTCGCATCCGTCGTGAACGGAACCCACAGAGGAGGCTCCAAGGGAATCCCTCGCGACAGGTTCTCGGCGGAGAGCCACCACCGGAGGGATCGGCGAACAGTCTTTGGGCAAGGCAATCTCTTGTTCAGCGAGTCGAACTGGTTGGACCAACGTCGCAGAAGAGCACTCTGCAGCGGACGCATGTGGAAGCGCGCCCAAGGCACCACCTCCAAGGTCGCCGCCATCGTGCCGAGGAGCCGCATCCCCCGGAAGAGACGGACCAGAGCCCGCAACGCCAGCACACGTCGCTCCGGAAGGCACACCAAGCCCCTTGCTGTGTCGAAGCGGACTCCCAGATACTCGAGATCCTGTGACGGAGACAGACAACTCTTGCATTCGTTCACCACCCATCCGAGGGACCGAAGGAGATCCACCACCCTGCTCGTGACTTGCACACACTCCCGACTGGACTTCGCTCGAATCAACCAGTCGTCGAGATATGGATGGACCAGGATGCCCTCCTTGCGCAACGCCGCCGCGACTACAACCATTACCTTTGCGAAGGTGCGGGGAGCCGTGGCGAGTCCGAACGGCATGGCCCGGAATTGAAAAATGGCCCCACGGGAGCGCAAAGCGGAGAAACCGTTGATGGGAGGGCCGGATGGGAATGTGTAAATAGGCCTCTGTAAGATCGAGGGATGTCAAAAATTCCCCTTGACGCAACGCTACGATGACTGACCGCAGGGTCTCCATGCGAAAGTGCGGTACTCTGAGAGCGCGATTCACACCTTTGAGATCCAAGATCGGACGAAGGTAACCGCCCTTTTTGGGAACCACAAAATAGATGGAGTAGCGACCTGCGCCTCTTTCCAAGGGCGGGACCGGAACCACGGCCCCCAGAGAGAGAAGCCGATCCAGGGTCACGCGGATGTCCCGCGCCTTTTGAGCTCCCTTGCTGGGAGACAGAACAAACAAATCCGGAAGTGGGTGCGCAAACCCTAGGGCATAACCTTCTTCTATAATCTGCAGCACCCACCGATCTGACGTAATTTGGGCCCAAGAAGGAAGAAAGTCGCGCAAACGACCCCCGATGACCGGGTCTTCCTCTAGAGCCCGCTTCGTTTCATTGTGGCTTGCGATTAAAGGAAGAGGCCGAGGAAGAGGCGGCTCCGGAGAAGCCCCTTCCCGCTCCTCTGAAACCACGAAACCCTTGATGACGGGTTCCAAAACGACCGCGCTGCGAAGTCCACAGCCGGGAAGAACGAAATCTGCGCGCATCCCGAAACTGGCCGCGCGCTGAGGTGGACGACCTATTAAGCTTAGGCTTATCCTCTGGAAGCCGACCACCCTTAGACTCACCGAGATCCTTCACCAACTTATCCAGAGCCTCACCAAATAACAACCTGCCCTTAAAGGGTAGTTTACTGAGGCGAGACTTGGAAGAACCGTCGGCCGCCCAATTGCGCAACCAGATGGACCGTCGTGCCGCTACCATGGAGGCCATGCTATTAGCTAGGGAGCGTATTAAATCATAACCCAGATCCGCCAAGTAGGCCGATCCTGACTCCACGCGGGCAACGTCCAACAGCCCCTGTTGGTCCATACCGGACCCCGAGCGCAGGTGCTGCGACCATCGCAAACAAGCTCGAGCTACCCACGCCCCACAAATAGAAGCTTGTAACGATAAGGCGTTGGTCTCGAAGGCTTGCTTCAACAAATTATCAACTTTTTTGTCCTGAACATCCCTCAGGGCCGCGGCCCCTTCAACCGGGATGGTGGTTTTCTTAGTCACTGCCGAAACGGCAGCATCCACCCGTGGAGACTTAAACAAGTCCCTGTCCTTGTCTGCAAGGGGGTAAAGACGATTCATGGTCCGAATCCCTTTCAAAGCGGATTCCGGTTGCTCCCATTCCGCATGGATCATCTGCTCAACTACTCGGTGCACAGGCAAAACTACCTGGGCATCCCTGACCGCCTGAATGAGAGGATCCTCGAGACCCTCCTCCTCCAGCGGCCGCACCGCAGAGAGGTTAAGTGCTTGGAGAGACTCCGTGACCAAAGGTACCAGCTCATCCCTTCGAAACACCCGAATGATGCGAGCCTGATCTTCCAGTTCTGGAAGCTCTCCGTCTTCTAACTCCTCCGCCTCAATATCCGGATCCCCCTCAGTCTCGGAATCCGGGAGGCAAAGGGCGCCCTGATCCTGGTCCCCCAACCTGGGCCGCTTGACCGCGGGTTGGGAAGACCGCTGAACCCCCCCCCGCGGATGCTGGGGGGAGAGAGGCGGGCCAAGCCTCCGGCAAATGACCAGACCGACTTAAGCGGAAGGCCTGATGCATGAGAAGAACAAAATCCGTGGAAAAGTCTATAGGCGACGCTACCATAGCCGCCTGCTGGAGCTCAGGGACCGACGTATTAGACGCCGGGCCCAGACCAGAAGGAAGGATGCTCGGTGAAGGGACACTGTCCCCCAAAAGGGAAGGGTCCCCGGGCACATGCTGTTCCTTAATTTCAATAGGCAGCTCCAGTTCTGAAGAAACTGCAGCACAGCTCTTACAGATTCCAGAGTCAGTCATTGTACCTCTGCGGGATCCACAAATTACACACTGAGGTTTGGCAGCCATGCCCAGGCCACCTGCTCTCAGGGAAAAATAAGGCAACAGGAACAGGGAAGCCCACACCAAGGGGACTAACCTTATTCAATTCAGCACAGTATTAAATTTAAAACCTTTTTTTTTTTTTTTTTTTTACAGTAAACAAAATAAACCCCAGAATCCTAGGGGTGCCCTGAGCAAAATCGCCAGCAAAAGAAACCCCAAAAACACCAGGGGAACCCGTGCGCAAGTGTTAAAAAGTGCCCTTAAAAAGCACACTTTAGAAATCCAAAATGGCCGCCGCACTTTTTCACCCTCGGTAAAAAACGGCGCGAAAATACAAAGGTACCCAAATAATATGGAAAAGAAAGAAAACGACCCTCTAATACAGGGCAAGCGAAAAAAAGCAGGAAAAAGTGCAATTTGGAAGCCAGGGGAGCCGACAGAGCCTCTGCCCAAGCAAAGAACAGAGAGCTTAAAACAAGGAAAATTCCTACCAGCTCTGGGAACAGCAAGGAACTCAGCCCACTTCTCCAAGTGACAGGCAATGTTGCAGCCGGTATGGCTCTTCCCCGAACAGCCTTGGGGAGAGCTCAACCCAGGCTTCAGAGATTCCCAGGCAGAAAGGCAGGAGCCCAAGGCAGGTCTGGCTTTCCCCAGAAAGTCTCCTGTCTCTTTTTCTTTTTTTAAAGATACAGCTACCTAGCAAAAGAAATAGAATATAAAGGACCAGAAATAAACCCCAAAAGAACTAACTAACTAGTGTTGCTCCTTCAAGTGTCACTTAGCGTGCCCAGCAAGGGCACAGAAGTCCTCCAGCTGCAGGGAGACTGGACACACTGGGGACTTCTGGGAGCTCCTGCTGCATATATACTACAGAAGATTTGATTGGTCCAGTCTCCCGGCTGCAGGAGGAGGGGCACTACCCGATGTTGGAGGACTAAACTGGATTACCGAACAGGAACATTCTTTTGCTTTCCAAATAAGAGAGATGACCAATCCCCTTCTGTCGGGGGTTACTATGACAAACTTAAAGCAAATTCAACTGCTGCAGAATGCTGCTATAAAATTTCTGTATAGTGCCAGGTGCAATGAAAATGTGACCCCCACTCCTGACTGAACAGCACTGGCTCCTTATCAAGGGGAGGATGACGTTTAAAATATTATTGTTTGCTTATTGTGTATTTTATATTGGCTTTCCTGTTTTTATTTTTCATTCTATATTGCCCTAAGCAGCACAAGAATTCTGCATGGAACCTCTGAATCCAAACACCACAAGATACAGAAGGCATGCTTCCCTCTTCTCCAACTCCAAAGAGGCTTAGAAACAGGAAACTTGCTTTTTCTCTCCTGCCTCCTCCTAGGCCTGGTGGACAGAAGACTCACTTTCTGCTTCCTAATCCACAACCTCTCCGAGAGAGTCAGGAGACTTACCTTCTCCTCTCACTAGAAACGGATTCCCCAGATTACGGATTACAATCCTCTCATTGATACACTAGGATGTACCACTGCGGTCAGGAGGCGGCTCTACCATTACAGAGTGAGGCGACCGCCGCAGGCGACAAAGTTTTGAGAGCAGCAAAAATGCCCTCAAAACACCCCAGCGACAAATGCCTCATTCTGCCTTTTCTTTAAAAAAACAAACAACCACCCCCCCCCCCCACACACTTTTGAAAAGATCCACTGCCTACCCCGCCACCACGTCTGCTGGATCTGCAACAGCAGCGGCAACAGCAAGCTGAGAGTTCATAAACAAAACAAAAAGCAAACAAAAAATCCAAAAACAAATCAAAAGTACAGGATCTTCGTGATTCCTGTACACTACTTGAAAGTCCTGCTGGTCGTGCTCTCTTCTTTCAAAAGCTTACATCAGAAGGGGCGGGACAGATAGAGCCTTCCACACGTACTGGAGTCAGGAGGACCCACACTTGATTTGTACTTACCGCTGCAGAAGTTAAGATAGAGGCGGCAGCAGAGGTAGGCTGGGTGCAGAGAATTAGCAGGAATGGAAAGGCAATGTAAGATATCAGTGTTGGGGGAGACAGGAGACAGATGCTGGACAACGTAGGGCAGCATGGAGGGCAGATGTTGGACTGGGGATGGGGTGGGGGACAGATTCTGGCCATGAGGGAAGGGAGCAGAGGGCAGATGTTGGCAGTGAGGTGAGGAGGGGGCAGTGGGCAGATGGTGGCCATAGAGTGGGGGTAGGGGTAGGGGAGATGGTGGCTATGGGATGTGGGTAGATGGCAGATGCTGGACATGCCAGAAGTAGGAGGGTTGAAGGTAGATGCTGGACAGGGAATGGGGGTGAAGGACAGATGCTGGCCCTGGAGTTGGGAGGGGGGGGGGGCAGAGAGAATATGATGGCCACAGAGAGGGGGAGGTGTAGGACATGGGATGGGGTAGACAACAGATGCTGGACATGAGGTAGGAGGGCAAAAGGGAATGGCGGGCAGATGCTGGGGCATGGGGCAGAGATAGGGGAGAAGGGCAAATGGTGAACATGGGCTGAGGGGGACAGAGGGCAGCTGGTGGTCAGAGGTGTGGGGCAGAGGGAAGATGGTGGCTACAGGATGAGGTTGGGTGAAGTCGAGGACAGATGATGGATAAGGGATGGGGATAGTGAGTAGATGTTGGAGGCAAAGAAGTGGAGGGCAGATGCTGGACACAGGATAGGGGTAGGAGACAGATGCTGGTCATGGGCTAGAGGGCAGATGATGGACATAGGTGGCATAGGGGGATTGAGAGCAGATTCTGGGCATGGGGAAGAATGGAGGAATACTGGATATGGGGTGAAGTTAGGGAAGAAGGGGTAGATTCTGGACATAGGGCAGAGAAATGCATATTGTACCTGAATGTAACTCGCCTTGATTTCCCTCTGGAAAGACATGAGCTAAATACCAAATAAATAAAGATAGGGGAGAAAGAGCAGATGCTGGGCATGGAGGGCAATAGGGAAGAAAAGATAGATAATGAACATGATGAGGTGGAGGGCAGATGTTTGGCATGGAGGGCAGATGCTGGACAGAGGGGAGTACAGGAAGAGAAAGAGGAGAGATTCTGGACATGGGGAGGGAAAGAGGAGAGATGCTGGTCATGGGGGAGGGGAAAGAGGATATTCTAGATAGAGAGGAATAAGGAGAGGAGGATGTGAAATGCTGAGCACAGGGGAAGGGAGAGAACGAGGGATATATTGGACATGGGGGAGGAATAGAGAGAGAGGGGAAATGGTTGACACAGTGGGGTATGAAAAAGGAGATGAGGTGCTGGATGGCAAAGCGAGAGAGAGGAGAGAAGGGGATAGATGTAGGCCGCGTCAACCTTAGGCAAACTAGGTGGCAGTTTCTGAGGGGCAGCAAAGAGCAGGGCACTGAAAGCTAAACAATAGATTGAGACGGAGGGCATAAGAATGAAGGTTTGCTTAGGGTGCCAACACCTTGAACCAACTCTGGGAACGACCCTGGACACATGCTGGGGAGGAGGAGAGAAAGGTGAGAGAAAGACTGGGGACTAAGAGGCTCGGGAAGGAGAATGATGATGAATGAGAGGTGTGTGTTGAAGGCTGAA
Organism: Ichthyophis bannanicus; assembly: GCA_033557465.1. Lineage (NCBI taxonomy): Eukaryota > Metazoa > Chordata > Amphibia > Gymnophiona > Ichthyophiidae > Ichthyophis > Ichthyophis bannanicus. Next base: position 232,630,244 of record CM066036.1, read on the forward strand.
AACTGGTAGATGTAGTAATAAAGGGGAGGGGGACTCAGGACTGGATGGTAAGAAGAGGAGTAAAATCTGAGTTCATAGAGAGAAACATAAATGGAAAAAATCTAAAAGAAAAACGAGAAATGCTAGAGATGTAAGGAAGTGAAAAAGACAGGAGGGGAGAGAAGTGGCGGATGGGCCAGAGACCCTAGAAAGCAAATTAAGAGAAGACAAAGGAAAGCAGAAACCAGAGACTGAGATCAACATGATTAGAGAATAAAATGGCCAATCGACAAAGGTAGAAAAATGAATTTTATTTTCAAATTAGTGAGTGGAATATGTCAGTCTTTGGAATTTTCATGTTTTACTTTTACATTGCACAGCACATTGGCACATACTGTACATCTTTCTATTTCCCTGGTGGTGTGCTGCAGGCAGGGGCGTAGCCAAGAGTGGGCCTGAGTGGCCATGGCTCCTCCGTTGTGGCATGAGAGCCACCGAATCAGCAGCAGTAGAACAGTCAAATGAGAGAGTAACCGGAGGCAGTGTCAACATTCACATTGCTTTGTGCCCACCCATATTAACCCCAGGCCTCACCAAAAAATCAGTCCTGGCTACGCCACTAATGTAGAGTCTGGCTTCTTGTGGTTTCCATTTAATTTTTGTCTACATATGTTTATTTCGGAATGGGGTAAATAACTTAGTGGTTGGAGCACTAGCTTAGTAACTAAGAGACCAGGGTTTGATTCACACGAGCACGTCTCGGGCAAGTCACTTAACCCTCCATGGCCTCGGAAGAAAGGTCTGGCAATCTATGTCCGGTCACACTGCCAAGAAAACCTAGGACCTGCTGGGTTGCCAGGAGTCAGCATTGACTCAAAGGCACACTTTGCTTTTTACATGTCTATTTTTAGTTTGGTGAAGATATGTGTTCGGAGTGTGTGACTGAGGCAGGTATTCCGCGTTTCTACGTCGGGAAACGTAATAATCTGGCTCATTTAGTTTTCTGAATAGCTTTATGGATGTTCTATGGCCCACTGAAATATCTACAGGGCTCCTCTTTTCTAGAAAGGGCCCTTGTGCGAGTTTTTGAAGTTCATGCTGTTACGCTATGGTACATTTTCTCTATAGATCTTAATTTTTGTAAGGTTTTGTATCACTTCACAATATGCCTAGTACTGGGGAGGGTTTACAGTGCCGTTACTCAGATGATGCCAGAAACAGAAATTGTTGGTATGTTGGGTTCTATGGGGAAATGCCCTAATTTTGCTCTGCACCCATTATTGGTAGAGGGGTTTCTTCGGATGCAGAATATATGTTCAAAAACAAAAAGTGAGAACCACAGTACAGTTTAAAGCACCAAAATAAAATTAGTTATAATAATTTGAGTTCGTTGTTATAAACTGCACTGTGGTTCTTGCTTTTTCTTTTCCTCCTTGGTGTGTCATCACCTTTCATCTCCTTTGTCTTTTGCAGAGTATATATTTACATTAAATACTATGTCAGTCCAGTGTGCAGTGTCCGGAATCTATCGGGCTGATGCAAAAAATTAGCACAACCTTTAAGCACAGATAACGCCACTTTTAGGTACAATTACTGCCACAGCCAAATGCAGAAAAGAGATGGACACGTGCGTAAACAGAGAAGGAAAAGCTAACGCACAGATAATACCCACAGGTGCTCCTTCTGGCCTTGGGCAAGCCACTTCAACTTCCATTGTCTCAGGTACAAAATGTAGATTGTGAGCCCTTCAGGGACAAGGGAAATATATAACATACCCGAATGTACACCGCTTTGACCTGGTGAAAAGCAGTATATAAGCACTGCTAAACAAATAAAAAGGTGGCAGCTTGGACCGAAAATGGGAGACCCTATGAAAGGGGATTACAGGAAAAATAGAGGCCATGATGACATTAGTGACAATTCTGTTGTTGCTTCTACTAAACCTGGTACAAAAGAGAGGCACCCAAAAGTAGCAGAGAGTCTTCTTTATTTAAATATTCTCCACTATTGCTGTTCTTGATCTCAACCAGTCAGTCTCTGCATAAGTTAATTTCACCTAACCTCACTTTCTGTGTTTTTTGATTCCCCCCCCAACCCTCTGTCTGCAATGGCTAATTTCATACTTGAGTACAATACTTGAGAAGAGTTTTGCCTCCACAGCTGCAACCTACCTGCAGTGGGCTTGTTGTTGGGGATGTTGCTGTTTCGGTAGATGGGCTGTGAAGATTCGTTCTGTGGCTGTCCAATCACAGGGGTCATGGAAGGTGTGTTGACATTGGAGAGGATACATCCAGTTACCCTCTAAAGGTTAGAAGAGGGAGATAGGCAACCATAAACTTGCAAGTACTAAAAACAGAGAAATCTAACAGAATATATAAACCTTTTGTAAAGCTCACTTCATTAGACAGGACAGAGCTTATCTTGAGGAATCTGCATTAAGACAGGTAATACAGAAATATAATTTCATATTTGCACCATTTCAACTTGGCTTATTTAGGACTGGCAAAAAATGCAATTGAATACGATACAATGAAGAGGTATATACACCACAAAAATAAAACAGCACAAATAAATTGTAGCGATAAAACAGATGAATGGTACAGACAAATTTATTGCATAAAAATTAATTCATAAAACACCAATTATACCAAACATAAATAACTAAATGAAACACAAAATTAAATAACCATAAATCCCGACATGTTTCAGCAGCAGCCTGCTTTAGGGGTAACAAATATTATTATTAATGGGCATTTATAAAGTGCTACCAGGCGTACACAGCACTGTACAGACACAGAAAAGACAGTCCTTGCTTGTTGATCTTACAGTCTCAAAGGATGGACATACAGTAATACGAAATGAGAGGGACAAAAGGGGCAATAAGGACCTGAAACATAAGGATGGGGATTATGAGCCAAAGGTGATCTTAAAGAGGTGCGTCTTGAGCCTAGACCTGAAGAGTGTGAGGGAAGGGATTTGACGCAGGGAAAGGAGTAGGTTATTCCAAGCAAAAGGGACAGCAAGGTCAAAGGAGGGAAGCCAAGAGAATGCAGCATGGAGAGAAGAAAAGCAGAAGATGAACGAAGATTACAGGAGGGGATATAGGGAGAGAGGAGAGGTAAAGAGGAGCAGTAGAGTGAATGCACTTAGGTGTGAGAGTAAGTAGTTTGAATTGAATATGGCAATGGATAGGGAGCCAGAGAAGGGACTTTAAAAGAGGAGTAATATGATAGTAACAAGCTTGGTGGAAGATTCAGCTGAGTTCTGAATAGACTGAAGTGGGAAAAGATGAGATTGAGGGAGACCAGCGAGGAGGAGGTTGCAATAATCAAGTGTACCAATGTGCAAAAACTGCTTGACTTTCAATGCAGCACTTCTTAAGGGAAGCACAACAGCAAGCTTTCACATGTGCAGCGACACTATAAGCCAACATACAGGAGAGACCCAAAGGGTAAGCTTGCACAGTAACTGGATAAACCCAACTGTACTTACATATACCTATCACCCATATTTAAAAAGCCAGCCCAACAGGGTCTTAACACCAAAATAAAACAAAACAAACAAAAACCCCTTGGATTCAAAAGGCAAATAAAATAGATCTTAAAAACAAATATACTGGCTGGCACATAATTGTATTGAACATATCAAGCTTACCCTCACACTGGGAAACCCTCTGCTGCAGCAGTCACATCGAGGAGACACCCCTACTCCATCCAGATAGCAGCTACTGGCCAAACGATACCAAATTGTCAAAAAATAGAAACAAAGACAGCTACCATATGAAACAGCAGCAGAAGGGTGCATAGAAAACTTACCCTCATTCTCAATTCAAGACGAGCATAAGGTTAAAAAATACAGTGGAGAAGGGCTGCAGCATGGCAAAAACAAAGTTAATATTAAAACAAAAATTAAAAAAATCATTTTTTGAGCTTTTATTTGAATTTTATTGTTGTTTTAATATTTGCCTCATTTTGGCCACGCTGCGGGGCCAAGCAGCTTCAGCGGGAATGCCAGCTTAAAGGGCAACCCGCAGCCCTTCTCCACTGTACCTTTTAGCGTTATGCTCGTCTTGAATTGAGAGTAAGGGTTTCCTTGAGATTGGGAAGGAGTCACAAAGATGGCGTTCTAACCTCAGGCACTATTGAGAGCCCATGGCGGCTGCTTCCTTCTTTTCTGCCAGTCCCCTCCCCAGCATTGATATGCCAGTTAAGAGGAAGGGGAAGCCAAAGCGATGTCCTGATGCTGTTGGCAAGCCCGCGAAAGGGCAGATTAAGTTGGACGACTGTCTTGGCTTCTTGCAGCTGAATCTGATGGAGGCTTTGACCGGTTCGGGACCTTAGGCACTGGATCAGAGCACCAAAGGGGCTTCGTTAAGCCCCGAGGAGAGAGCAGCCCCTCCGCATCCTGGAAGGGAGTTCTTTGGTGGTGCTGCCGCCACGCCTGTGCAGAGTGAAGAAGTGCGTCCTGGGAGCCGCGAACCATCAGGGCAGCAACCACTGTTCCCTCTAAGCTGTGCGTGTGTACGCGCGCACACACCTCGTCGAGCGAGCGCACATACTTTACAACAGAGCGCACAAAAATTACAGTTCTGATTCTTATAGACAACACAGATGTCTTAAAATTTAAAAGTTGTGATTGTAATTACTAGAAATTTTCCGCTTCATTTAATAATCGTCTATTTTCATTTAATTTGATTAAAATCAATGTGGTGTACATACTGTATTCTGACGTGTAGTCAAATTTTAAAGTATATAACTCCGAGTGTCGTTATGTGGCGCACAAAAATTTAACCTTCCTTCAAAAGCTACACAGCTGATATTTTATGCGCACACAGCCTACAGAAAATTAGAGGGAACACCAGCAACCACTGACTTTCTTGTCGGTAGATCTTGGTGCGATGGAAGCTTCTGCTATAAACACGGGGTTGGAGGTGAAGCCTGCTCGTGTGTCTATGGAGACACTGTCGGAAGCCCTGAAAGGTCTGGAGGTCTCAGAGTATCTGCTTTGAAAACCGAAGTACAAACTGTTACTTTGGAGTTCTCCGTTTGACCCAGGTGGGAGAGAGTGGGGAGTTGGAGAAACAAAATGTGGGGCGTAAAGAATTGCAGGTGGCATAGATTAAAGAGAGGGAAATTTTGACTCGGGGATTGATTTTCTTAAAAATCAATCCAGGAAGAACAATCTCAGTTTTCTTAATTTCGCCAATTGTCCGCTGATTGTCCCTGTGGACATGGTGAGGAAGTACTTGAAGGAGGTGTTGAATTTTCCACCAGATAACCTCCCTCCCCTAGTTGAAGCATTTTACATTTCATTTCCAGGAGCTACAGGGAAGTCTTCCTCTCCGGGAGAGTGAGATCATAGCCTGCTAAACTTGACCTCCTTTCTTCAGTCCTCCCTGGAGGTAGCCACTGAAACTACCACTCTATTGGCTACTTTAGCATTTGAATCAGATAGAGACTCTGCCTTAAAATTACATTTTAATTAATATGTATGCCAGCTTTCTAGGGTCTGTTATATGTATATTTCCTGATCTCTCATGGCCACCCAAGCCCATAGGAGGGCCTTTTTGGCCCTACAATTGAGGGTTGAGACCTTGGGGCTGGGTTTGCCTTAACATTTCCTTGTAAATGTGTGGTGTCCCTTGGGGGGGGGGGGAATGTTTTCTATTTTTTGATCCTAGTCAGTTGAGTGAATTTGTTACAGTTAGAGAGGGTACTCTAGGCGCAGTCGGGGTAATGCAGTAAGTGTGTTCAGTTGCCTCTGCCAAGTTCAAGCGCTTCTGGTATATTAGAGCCTTGATAATGATGTTTTTCTATACTAGTCATATATCCTACACCCCCTTATGATGGTCTAGTATGTAGGTTTTTTCCTGGCTTGTTAATGTTATGATATTTTCTGATTTATTGTTATATATCTTAGTTCCTTTGATTATGTATATACCATAACCATCCGCATACCTCTGATTTATTTATAACCCCCATATTTAATGCCAAGTTTACTTACCCATGTTCTATGTAAAACAACTCTTGAGACTGTAAATGGTTGTTCTATGTAAACTGGCTTGGATTGAAGGCGGTATATAAAAGCAAATAGATAAATAGTGCAATGTATTTTGATACTGCATAAATAAAAAACATTTAAAAAATTGAGAATGAGGGTAAGGTTTCTATGCACCCTTGTGCTGCTTTTTCATACGGTAGCTGTCTTTGTTTCTATTTTTTGACAATTTGGTATCGTTTGGCCAGTAGCTGCTATCTGGCTAGAGTAGGGGTGTCTCCCCAATTTGATTGCTGCAGCAGGGGGTTTCCTGGTGTGAGGGTAGACTTGATATGTTCAATACAATCATGTGCCAGCCAGTATATTTGTTTTTAAGATCTGTTGCATTTGCCTTTTGAATCCAAGGGTTTTTTAAAATTTCGGTGTTAAGACCCTGTTGGGCTGGCTTTTTAAATATGGGTGATGGGTATATCCCGTTACTGGGCAAGCTTGCTGTTGTGCTTCCCTTAAGAAGTGCTGCATTGAAAGTCAAGCAGTTTTTGCACAGTGGTACACTTGTGCATTATAGCTCTTAGGTGAGTTTCCTTGCTTTTATGAGGGCACTGTTTAGAAGTATAGTTTTATCTTTCACGGGTGATTGCTGCTTTTTAAATTTTGATTTTGATTATTTATGTTTTTAGGAAGGGTTCTTCCTGCGATTGCTTTTAACCCCTAGATGGTTTGTTCTTTGTTTCTGTTTTTACTCATCATACCTGCTTTCGATGGGTTGATCCACTTCCATTTGGCTGCTCTTATTTTTATGGTTTGTTTTTTGTTCATATTTTTATGTCACTAACCTTTTTCTTGGTTTTCCTTTGTATTTTACATTTTAGGGGCCTACGGCTTTTAGTGTTCACATTGTGTCTGACCATACTAATGTTTCATTGACATATTTGACCATATTATTTATTTATTTGTTATTCCTGAAATAGGCTGCAGCTGAAGCATGTCAGGTTTTATGGTTATTTGATTTTATTGTTTTTATTTATGTATGGTCTTATTGTTGTTTTATGAATTATTTACACAATAAATCTGTCTGTACCTTTCATCTGTTTTTATTTCCACTAAAAAAAAAATTGGCCAAGTTGCAACTGGTCCAAAATGCTGGCTTAATTATCAAAAAAGGCAAAACCAATGGTCCTGGCAATGCCTGTGTTATTAGAATTGCACTGGTTACCAATTAATTTATGTATTTTGTTTAAGCTCCTTGCCATGATTCATAAATCTCTTTGGGGCACCAAGTTATTTGAATAAGTTTGTGAGTTTGTATCTATCAGCACACGCATGGAGATCTGAATCGGAAGACTGACTGAAACTGGCAGTCTGTTAGGGACTATAAATTAACATCTACAAGGGGTATGGGACCGATGAAGTGGAATAAGTTACTGGTGTTGTTGCAAGAGAAAATAAATCATAATTTATGTAGAAAAATTGAAAATATGTCTGTTCTCATTGGTGGGTAACTAATTTGTAAATGGATAAGGTTACTCGATGGATATTTTAAATTATGATGGAGAACCAGTTATCATTGGTTGGCTAAAAATGTGTTGTGTCATGATCAGATCCTATGGGGGAATAATAGAATATAGTTCAGTGACAGGTAGGGGGACATTTTCAAAATGTTTTAGCCAGTTAGCAGACCACATATTCAACGGCACTCACCGGATAGTGCTGCAGAATATCCCCACAGATCACCATAAAAACACCCAGTTAAAACTGGCATGGTCTGTGGGTGGACTGGGGGCAGTGATGATCACTATCCTGTTAGCAGCGATATTTAGCTGCTAACTAGATAGGTCATGTGACTAGCTATCCAAACTCTGGCCGTCTTTTGATAGTCAGTGGTAGAAACTGAATATTTATTCTCTGTTGCTGAATATTGTGATGAAGCTGACACTACTGAAGCTATGGAGTTAGGAGAAAACTCCGTTTCTTTTAAAGAAACTGATTTACAGAGAATGCAGTTACCAAGAAGTGCAGCTAGAGGGAGTAGGCATGAGGCTGCAGAAGGTAGGCTGACACACCCAGATTGTAATGATGCAATAGCTAATCAAATACACCTGAGTAGAGGGCCAGAAAGCTCACTAAAGAAACGGCTTTATAAGCAGTGCTCGGTCAGGAGAATAGAGAGAGGACCACGAATAGAGAGACGACCACAGGAGCAGAGAGGACCACAAATACAGAGAGGACCACAAACACCGAGAGCAACAGAAACCCCTGCTACTAAGGAGAAAGGGGAAAGCTCCAACTACGGAAGGAAAGGCAGTTAAGCTTGCAGTCCTCACAAGGAAGGGACAACTTCCAGGAAGGACAAGCCCATGCTGAAAAGCTCCAGAAAGAAGTCTCCAGGGAAGACAGTGTAAGCAGGAGAGTGCCTGGTAGAGGGAATACCAGCAACGCACGTCTCAGAGAACAAAGGTACATTCACACCTCCTTTCCTGAATGTGTGCCAGGTCCTAGAAAGGCTGGTAAACCAGAGAGCCATAGATATGAGAAACAAAGCTGGGGAAAGCTTTGGAAACCTGTGCAGAAGGTCCTAGATAAAAGCCATATTGTTTGCCAGACCAGGTCCAGCCAGGCTGGAAAGTCTTGGAGAGAACTACTGAAGTACAACCAGTTTGGCCTAGGGAAAGCTCAGGCTTAGCGGACACCATATCTGAGCAAGGGGATATGCAAACAGACCTTGTAGAATCAGAATCATTGCTACCTGAATATCCTATGGACTGTACCCTCTGTGTAGCTGAGAGTATAGAATCTCTCACAGAATCATAGCATAAGACATGCTTTAAAAAATGTCATTGCTTTGTTGAGCTGAGAAGAAGCAGCTTTTTGTGTTTATTTAACCTGTTGATATTGAAAAATCCTGCTTGAATGGAAAAGACTGTGAAGCTCTTATAACAGTTTTGGACTTTGTAAATACTTTGGTAGAAACCCTGAATCAAGGTGAATTCTGTTGTCTTCTTGGAAAACCTTAGCGCATCAAGGGAATAAAGCACAGTTACTTACCTGTAACAGGTGATCTCTGGGAACAGCAGGAATAAGTCTTCACATATGGGTACGTCAGTATCGATGGAGCCTGCGCGGGAACGCTCCCCAGCTTCCCAAAAAAGGAAAGCTTTTGGGAGCATCCCACAGCACCTGCACGCTGCCTTCCCGCCTTTCCTAACCGCCTCTCCCCAGTTCGAGTTTTAAAGCTGAGACAAAGAGAGAGAGGAAAGGAAAGATAGATAGAGAGATACAACTCCTAGGGGAGGTGGGTGGGTTGTGAAGACTTATTCCTGCTGTTCCCAGAGATCACCTGTTACAGGTAAGTAACTGTGCTATCTCCAGGAACAAGCAGGAATGAGTCTTCACATATGGGGACTCCCTAGCTAGAGATGCCTGGGAGATCCCCCAAGGTTATGAGACCCTGAGAAGGGCTCTACCTCCTCTTATGGATCTCAGGCATCCATCCAGGGAAGGAGGGCAGGAGTTGATTAAGCATGGAACAGGTGTTTGAGAACAGCCTGACCAAACAAGGCATCCCGGCGGGAGTCCTTGTCCAAACAGTAATGGGCTGTGAAGGTATGAACCGAGGCCCAGGTGGCCGCTCGACAGATCTGGTCGATGGACACAGAATTCAGATGAGCCATAGAGGTGGCCATGGCCCTCACATTATGAGCTGTGACATGGCCCTCCAGAGAAAGGTTCTTACTCTGGTAGGCGAAAGAAATACACTGAGCAATCCAATTGGACAGTGTCCTCTTAGAGCCTGGAAGTCCCAAATGAGAGGGATCAAAAGCAACAAAGAGTTGAGAAGACTTTCTATGTTGCTGTGTCCTTTGTAAGTAAAAGGCAAGAGCTCTCTTACAATCCAGGGTATGAAGATTCCTCTCTGCACTTGATGCATGAGGACCTGGAAAAAAGACAGGTAAATACACCTCTTGATTAAGATGAAAAGGTGAGACCACTTTAGGCATAAAGTGTGGATTGGTCCTTAGGACTACCTTATCATGATGGAACCTTGTATAAGGTGGATTAGCCACTAAGGCCTGCAGTTCACTGATGCGGCGAGCTGAGGTGACTGCAATGAGGAAAATAACCTTCCAGGAAAGAAATTTCAAGGAGGTGATGGCTAAGGGTTCAAAAGGTGGCTTCATAAGCTGACCAAGAACCAGATTTAAGTCCATGCCACCGGAGGAGGCCTAATGGGAGGTTTAGTTAAAGTTAGGCCTCTCATGAATCTTGCAATAAGAGGATGAGAGGAAATAGGCTGTCCATTGAGAGGCTTAAGGGATGCTGCAATAGCACTCAAATGGACCCTTACTGAATTTGCCTTAAGGCCTGCATTGGAGAGATGCAGGAGATATTCCAATAGAGAATTCAAAGGTAGTGCTAGAGGGTCAAGACCCTTCTCAGTACACCAAATGGAAAACCTTTTCCATTTAAAAGCATAGGAACGTCTAGTAGAAGGTTTTCTGGAAGCATGGAGGATATCCTTCACCTGCTGAGAAAGATTCCAACCTTGAAGGTCTAAGCCTTCAGCAACCAAGCCCTGAGGTGAAGGGACTTGGGGTTTGGGTGCCACAAAGTCCCCTCCTCCTGGGACAGAAGGTCTGGAGCAGCTCCCAAGTCTAGGGAGGGAGCTTGAGAGAGATGCAGAAGTAGAGGGTACCACACTTGGCGTGGCCAGCGTGGAGCTATGAGGATCATAGATCCTTGATCCCTCTGGAGCTTGAAAAGAGTCTTGGGAATTAAGGGAATGGGTGGAAAGGCATACAGGAAGTCTTGACCCCAGTGAAGGAGGAAGGCATCCTTGGCCTGAACTCCCTGACACGGAATTCTGGAACAGAACCGGGGAAGTTTGGCATTCCACGGACTTGCAAAGAGGTCTATGTCCGGGGTTCCCCACTCTTGAAAGATTCTGAGTACCTGGTCCATGTGCAGGGACCATTTGTGTGGAAGCAGAACTCGACTGAGTCTGTCTGCCCAAGAGTTTTGGATTCCTGGAAAGTATACAGCCAGGAGATGGATTTGATGCTCTCTGGCGAAGGCCCACAATCTTAAAGCTTCGTTGCAAAGCGACAGAGAGCCAGTTCCTCCTTGCTTGTTTATGTAAAACATGGCTACCTGATTGTCCGTATGAATGAGGACTGTCTTGTAGCTGAGCAGGGTATGGAAGACCTTGAGAGCTAGAAAAACTGCTCGGAGCTCCAAGTGGTTGATATGTAGAGAGGTCTCCTGTGGAGACCAAGTGCCCTGAGTGGAGAGGTCTTGTAGATGAGCTCCCCAACCTGTTTGGGAGGCATCTGTTGTGAGGGTTGCCTGGGGCAACAACTGTTGGAAGGGGGACCCCAGCAACAGATTTTGGGTGGACTTCCACCACTGGAGAAACCAAAAGAGGCACCTGGAGGTTGCTATTTTGTCTGACAGAGCCCCTGATGCTTGAGTCCACTGGGTGGACAAAGTCCATTGAGCTGCTCTCATGTGAAGGCGAGCATAGGGGACCACATGCACTGTGGATGCCAAGTGGCCTAGCAGTTGAAGCATCTCCCGGGCAGTTAAATGGCTCTTTGACTGAATCTGGGAGGCTAACTGCACTAGGCGTAGGCAACGGGCCTGAGGAAGATAGGCCCTTGCAGTGGTAGTATCTAGCCAGGCCCCTATGAACTCTAGGGACTGAGTAGGGGTGAGCTGGGACTTTGGGAGGTTTACCACAAGTCCCAGATACTGCAGAATGCGCCTTGTGCAGTCCAGGGAAGTCTGGGCCTCTGATTGAGATGGAGCTCGGATGAGCCAGTCGTCCAGGTATGGGAATACAAATATCCCCAGAGTGCGTAGAAATGCAGCTACTACTGCCATGCATTTGGTGAACACTCTTGGAGCAGAGGCCAGACCGAAAGGAAGCACACTGTATTGGTAATGCTTTCCTTGGAAAAGAAAACGGAGGAACCTTCTGTGAGATGGATGGATGAGGACATGTGTGTACGCATCCTTGAGATCTAGAGAACAAAGCCAATCCTGACTCTGAAGGTATGGAAGGAGAGTGCCCAGAGAAAGCATCTTGAATTTCTCCTTGCATAGAAATTTGTTCAATTCTCTGAGATCTAATATGGGTCTGTAGCCCCCTGTTTTCTTTGGGATCAGAAAGTAGGGGGAGTAAAACCCTGACCCTTGTTGAAGAAGAGGTACTTCTTCTATTGCCCCTTGGGCAAGAAGGGCAGCCACCTCCTGACCTAGAAGGTCGAGGAGAGATGTTGGAGAATTGAAATGTCTCATCATGGTGTGAGGAGGAAGGTTTGAGAAATGAAGTTTGTAGCCCTCCCTTATGATGGAGAGGGTCCACTGCTCTGCTGTAATTTGCTTCCATCTGGGAGCAAAATGAGCTAACCTTCCTGGAATGGTGAGAGGCTCTGGCTGTTTCAGAGCCAGAAAGGCTAAGTTCTCTAGCATCAAGTCAAAAGCCCTGAGGAGGCTGGGTCTGCTGAGTTGCAGCAGCCCCTGTAGGCTTAGGCCTGGCCTGTTTAGGTTGCTGACGCTTAGCAGCAAAACGAGCTGTAGATGATTGTTGGCCAGAAGCAGGATGGAATCTGCCTTTCTTGAAAAAAAGACTTCTTGAAAGGTTTTTTCTTGGCAGGAATGGAGGTTGACTTTGAAAGTCTATCCAAAGCAGAATTTTCTGCATCCATTTGAGTGGCTTTTATTTGCCAATCTTTGCCAAACAGGTTTTCTCCTGTACAGGGAAGATTTCCCAAGCCATCCTGGACCCAAGATTCTAGATCAGAAGCTTGGAGCCAGGCAATTCTGCGTGCAGCTATGGCAATGGCCGAAGCTCTGCTGGCACCCTCAAAGGAGTCAAAAGCTGCACGGTTGGAAAACTTTGAAATATCTTGAGTATGCTTAAGCCAAATAAGAAATTCTTCCCTTTTATCCTCTGGAAGAAAAGGGAGGAAAGTGTGCAGCTTATCTGCAACTTCTTTCAGAAACATCCTATAGTCTTTATATGGGAATGTTTCTGAAAATTGATTCTGGCAATGAGCATACTGGCTTGGAAGATTTTCCTACCAAAAGCATCCAAGGTCCTGCATTCTCTTCCTGGAGGAGCAGAGGAGGGTCTTTTTGCACTCTTTATCTTTTTCATAGCTGACTCCACCACAATATAATGGTGAGGAAGCTGTGTTTTATGAAAACCAGGACAAGGAGGGACACGGTACATAGTGTCCAACCTACGAGAATGAGGAGAGATAGTGAGAGGAGTCTCCCATAAGTCAATCATGTGATCATAAAGAATCTCATGAATTGGCAGGGTGACTGCCTCCTTAGGAGCCTTAGAATAACCTAAAATATCCAATTTTTTAGCTCTAGGCTCTGATTCAGAGGTTACTGAAATAGAGAGCCCTTTAGCCACTTCTCTTATGAAGTCTTGAAAGGACAAGTCTTCTGGAGGAGACATTCTTCTTTTTGGAGAAGAAGGCTCCTCAGGAAGGGCTATGGATACTTCAGCAGATGCCTCCGATGCATCAGAATCTTCGGAGGAATCAAAGTATCGACTGTCAGGGTGCTCTTTCAAAGCTCGATACGCGTACCGAGCCGTATCGACATCGGGCGTTATCGGTACCGGTTCGGTACCGATGGGCATCCCTAGGCAGGGAACCGCTGCAGACGACACCATGGCCGATGTCGATGCAGTCGGTACCGGTACCGGCATTGGTGCCGGTACCTGGGCCGATACCGACAACGGAGTTTGTTGTGGTATCAGCGGCGTCGCAGCTTGAATGAAGGCCGTGATAGCCTGCTGCATGGATAGAACATTCTGATCCATCGACGCCATGAATGCCTGGAATTCGGTACCGGACGGTTGTGCCGGTACCCCAGAGCATTCCAACAGGTGATCGGTCGAGGCCGTGCCATCGATGTCAACCTGTAACCCCATAGGTGGAGCTTTGGAAGACGGAGCTTCCCGCCAGGGTAGTTTTGCCGGTGCAGGATCCTCGAGGGCAAGCCCGGAGGCATCTCGATGCTTGGAAGGAGATCTACCCTTCGAGGATCGGCTGGATTTATGTTTGGTTACCTGAGATCCATGGGAGGAAGAAAAAGCCCTGGAAGACGTCGATGCCACTGAAGCTGCATCAGAGGGAAACAGAACATGGAGCTTGGCTGCTCGGTTCTGTAAACCTCGTTTGGACATCAAGGAGCAGGACGAACAATCCAAAATGGAGTGGTCAGGACCCAAACATTTGAGACACCATTCATGGGTGTCGGTAACAGAAATAGTACCGCTGCACTTAGTGCATTTTTTAAAACCGGAGGCTGGTTTTTCCATGAAGAAAATTTTTCGTGAGGCCTAAGGCCCAAAAGAGGAAAAACACACTAAGTGAGGGAAAAATATGTTCTTTTTTTTTTTTTAAAGAAAAGAAAGAAAGACCGGCGGTACCGGTCCGACGTCGGAGAAGGCAGACGCGCGACCAAAGAAATAAAATAAAACAAAGAACTCTTCAGCGGTGACAGGAACACGACCTGCTGGCTCCGCGGAAAAGAAGAACTGGGGAGAGGCGGTTAGGAAAGGCGGGAAGGCAGCGCGCAGGCGCTGTGGGATGCTCCCAAAAGCTTTCCTTTTTTGGGAAGCTGGGGAGCGTTCCCGCGCAGGCTCCGTCGGTACCGACGTACCCGCGCAGGCTCCGTCGGTACCGACGTACCCATATGTGAAGACTCATTCCTGCTTGTTCCTGGAGATAACCTTATATTTAACCCAGCACAAGGCTCACACAACTATTCTTTATAAACAAGGGAACTACAAGGACCATAATGCACCTGGTCTAAGTTAACGTTTCCGGCTTCAACAAACAATAAATGTCCGCCCTGAACCCTTCAGCACGCTGCCACCGGGAGGGGCTGTGACAATATCCAGTTTTAAATAAAAACGGCAGCAGCTAGGCACTTTTCACTAGCCTAGCCTCCGCCCTTGAATATGTCCTCTATAACTTTTAATTGTTAGGCAAAATTTCATAATTGTATTATAAATTTGATTTTACTGTTTGCAGCCTGCCTTGAAACTAGTGTGAATATACCGTAATTGCTATTTTAAATTAAATTAAATTGAATTACCTGCTAAATAAATCTTGAAATCATCAACCCCGATCTAGAAACTATGCATTAACAAAAAAAATCCATCACTGGGGTCAATATTCAATGTATTTTTTCCAGGTAAGTCCAGGAATTACTCGGACAAAATGCTGGGTTTGAATTTCTAAGACTGACAACTACACCGCTTTTGTCCATCTTGATATCTGGACTAATTATATGATTAAGTCTGGGAGGAGGGAGGGTTGTGTTGGGGCAGAGTTTAAAGTTATCCACACAATGTGATATTCAGCACTATTCCACTATTCAGTTAACTTTATGTGGTTAAGCAGAACCATATAAATAGCTGTCCTGAAATTTACTGGATAATTTGTCACAATAACTTTAGGACCAAGTTAAATCATGTAAGAAGGCAAAAAATCTCCCTAAAAGTCACTGTATAAGTTATGCTGATATATTCTACCACTGAATATTGGTCCCATTTTTTTATTTTATATGACACTCCATGTAGGTGAATGCCGTAACCTAGAAGTCATGCTAGACCTGAATTGTGTGTGAATTAGTATACATTGGTTCATGATTACTAGATCATTTTGCTTTAACTTAATTAACTCTATTAGCCTAAGTCAGGAAAATGATTTAGTAACATAGTATATGACGGCAGATAAAGACCAGGTATGATCCCATTATCTCTATGATGGGATGAGAAATGTTCTTGTCCAATAAGGGGCATATTAGAATCTTGGTGAACTTTCTAGAGAATTCTTCAGGAAAGCTAGAGAACTTCTTGGGCAAAGAGTGCCTTAAAAATGGGGAAGATAAGTATAACAGGTCCTGTGTCCTCAAAACACAGCAGGATTCTTCAAATGGGAACTGTAAGTATGAAACATCTGAGTACTGGCAAGTCTAATGCGCCACTTTATATGCACTTATGGGACAAGAGATAGGGTCCAAGCATTTTGATATGGTGGCCAGTCAGTAGCAAAGTTCTGGGTGTAGCTATGCGGATTTGGCACCAGAGAGATCTTTTTCCCCTAAATAAAAGGAAATCTCTTCTGACCTTGGAGGATCACCCTAAAACTAAGAGGCAATATTTATGTAGTTGCGACAGAGGAGTAAGCAAGGAGTGAAAGTGAAGTGAAGTGAAGGAACCAGATCATCTTGAATAGGAATTACTGACTACAAACAGACTGTCTTGTCCTGATGATGTAAACACCTATGAATTTCTACCTCAAAAGCAGAAGCAAGCCATTAGGAACACCAGTCTGTTGTGTGAAATGCCTTCTTGTAGCAAATTTGTATTTTCTGTCACCCTGGGGCCTTCAAGATCCATTAAATGAGGCTCCCCCCACCCCTGAAGCTTGGGAAGGGGTGGCCACATAAACATGTACAGACTGCGTAAATTCCCACTCTCAGAGTCAGCTTACATAAGAATATTAGAACATAAGAAATACCATACTGGGTCTGACCAAGGTCCAACAAGCCCAGAATCCTGTTTCTAACAGTGGCCAATCCAGGTCACAATTACCTGGCAGGTTCCTAAAAAAACCACACAGGTTTCATAGTGCTTGTATTGGGGCAAGCAGTGCATTTCCTGGGTCCTCTTTAATAATGGTTTATGGATCTTCCCTCCAGTAATTTGTCCAAATCTTTTTTAAACCCATTTACACTAACATCTTTTACTACATCCTCCGGTAACGAATTGCAGAGTTTGATTGCATGTTGATTGAAAAAATATTTTCTCTTATTAGTCTTAAACGGGTTACATTGTAGCTTCATTGCATGATCCCTAGTCTTTCTACTTTTTGATGGCGTAAACTATCAATCTATGTTTACCCATTCCACTCTATTCATTAATTTATAGACCTCTATCGTATCTCCCCTCAGCTGTCTCTTTTCCAGGTTAAAGAGCCTTAACCTTTTAAGCCTCTCCTCATAGGGGTAATCCTTCCATCCCCTTTACCATTTTGGTGGCTCTTCTCTGTAGCTTTTCTAATAACGCCATATCCTTTTTAAGGATATGGTGACCAGAATTACACACAATATTCAAGGTGCAGTCACACCATGGAACAATACAGAGGCATTATAATATCAATTGTTTTATTCTCCATTCCTTTCCTTATGATTCCTAGAATTCCATCTGCCTTCTTAGCCGCCGCTGCACACTGGACAGAGGGTTTCTATGTGTTATTCACGATGACGCCTAAATCTTTTTCCTGTGGAGGTTCCTATTGTGGAACCATAATTTGGGTTGTTCTTTCTTAGGTGCATAACTTTGCATTTGTCCACATTAAATTTCATCTACCATTTGAATTTATTAAGGTCCTTTTGCAATTTTTCACAATCCTCTTGGGTTTTAACAACTTTGAATAATTTTCTGTCATCTGTAAATTTGATTATCTCACTCGTTATTCCCATTTCCGGTCATTTACGAATAGGTTAAAAAGCAGCGGACCGAGCACAGATCCCTGGGATACTCCACTATTCACCTTTCTCCATTTGGAAAATTGGCCATTTAGCCCTACCCTCTGCTTTCTATCTTCTAACCAGTTCCTGATCCACAATACTACACTGCCTCTTATCCCATGCCTTTTTAATTTTGCCAAGAGTCTCTCTCATGAGGGACATTGTCAAAGACTTTCTGCAAATCCAGATATACTATATTGACTGGCTCACCTTTGTTGACCTGTTTATTCACACCTTAAAAAAAATAACAGATTAGTAAGACAAGACCTTCCTTGGTTAAAGTCATTTTGGCTTTCTCCCATTAAACCATGACTATCTGCATGTTCAGTAATTTTGTTCTTTATAATGGTCTCTACTATTTTGCCCAGTACTGACATCAGGCTGACCAGTCTGTAGTTTTCTAGATCACTCCCAGAACCCTTTTTAAAAATTGGCGTTACATTGACCATTCGCCAATCTTCAAGTATTATAGATGATTTTAATGATAGTTCACAGATTACTAATAGTAGGTCTGCAGTCTCATATTTCAGTTCTTTCAACACCCTCAGATGCATACCATCCGGTCCAGGTGATTTGCTACTCTTTAGTTTATCAAATATTTGTAATACATCTTCTCAGTTTATTAAAAGTTCTTTCAATTCTTCTGATGCATTGCCTTTAAATACTATTTCAGTCATGGGTAACTTCTCTACATCATCTTCAGTAAAGACCAAAGCAAAGAATTCATTCAGTCTTTCCGCTATAGCCTTTCTCCTCTAGTGCCCCTTTTATCCCTCTATCATCCAATGGTCCAACTGATTCTCTTACAGGTTTTTTGCTACAAATGTATTTGAAAAAGTTTTTATTATGTATTTTTTGCTTCCACAGCAAGCTTCTTCTCAAATTCTCTCTTTGCCTGCCTTATCAATGCCTTGCATCTAACTTGACAGTGCTTATATTGTTTCCAGTTTTTGACATTTGGCTCCTTTTTCGACTCTGAAACCCAGCCACTTTAAAATGCACGAAGGACACAATGGACAATTTCTCCTTTAATCTGTACATAAATGTTAACCAATATAACCAGCAGAACCATAACTATAAATAGTTAATGTACACTGTTAATCTATTTTGTACTGTTAACTATTCCTGCTTCATGTAAACAGTGTGCTGATCGGTCCCCTGTTACACATTTGTTAATTGTGAACTGCTTTGAATTGTATAAAGGCGGTACAGAAATAAGTTTAAATAAATAAAATAAATTTTGATTTTTGCACAATCCATTGGGTGAAGTCCATATGTACAGTCGCTGCTTGTGTTGCTGGAAGAAGATGTTTGAGATGAATAGACCGTTGTTCTTGCAGAATTCTATCAGTCTTTCGCCAGCTTCATTTCTATTGCTGTCCATATTTTCCAACCACTTTGGTGCCTTCTTTGTTGCCAATTTTGTATTCCAGTCACCCATGACTATCAGGATTTTTTATTTGCATGTTCTGCCAATTTCAGCTTGTACTTGTTCATAGAACTCATCCACTTCTTCCTCTTCTGCAGCTGTTGTGATCATCAGATGCAAAGTGCCCGATGCCAATCCATTTCAGTTCGCTGACACCCAACAGAGCGAGTTGTACAAGTTCCATTTCATTCTTGACCATCTCCATCCTCTCTTGGTTCATGCTTCATATGTTCCATGCAGGGCCGTACCAAGCTATAACTGTGCCCTGTGCAACTTGTGAACCTGGTGCCCTCTCCCCATACCCATTGGGCCTCATTTGTAAATATTTAATTTTAAAATTTATATGCAGCCCATCCAAAATTTAGGAGGCTCTCAAGGGAGCTCTTCACAAACCCTTTTTTTGTCCCAGCAATGAATTAGGGAAATGTTTACTAAACATTAATGTGCATTAAATGTCACTACACCCATAGAAATAAATGGTGCTGCTGCACTTAGTGCCTGTTAACATTTGTGAATACGCATTAATCTTTAGTAAACATGCCTCTTAATGAGTGTCTTAATACCATTTGTATGGACAGTGAAGATAAAGAAAGGCTACCAAATTTCTACATTACCATCCTCCAGTGCCAGGTACATTAGGAAGTACTACAAAACCCTGCTCGTTTAGAAACCATACCAAACCTGCCATATAATAACAGCACTACCAGAATTCACACAGCACCAAACTCTACATATAAAAAGGCGGCACTGAAAAATAAATCCAATATACCTCATAGAAAACCAATATATCTCTTTCTGGGAAAAAGAGAACAAGTAGGACTCCTACACAGAAACTACACAAAGAGAATACCGCAGCTCGGTCATATATGCAAAACATAGACAGACCATGATCAAATACAGAACAAGGTATCACAATTTAGAAATATGAAGGCCATGATTGAACTGGGAATCTCAAAAGCCAAACTTGTAATTCACCAAAACACTGGAGAAATACAACTATAAATTCATTTCCTCTTGTACGGACAAACACAAAGACATCAGTGATGCACATTTCCCAGAGCTGACATATTCCAGTTAATAAATTCAAAATAAAATAATTTCTCTCTACCCTTTTGTTGTTTGAGCATTTTATTTTTCAGTCACATTTGCCCTAGTCTCTCTCTTTTGCTTTCTTCATACATTCTGCTATCAATTGTCTGCTGTCAATTTGTCCTTTCTTCTCTCTTCTCTTATTTTTTCCTCTCTCTACATCCATCTTCTTTCTTCCCGCTTACACAAAATATCTGTCTTCCTCCCTGTCCTCACTGCCCAAGCTTTTTCTCCACCCTGATCGCAGCATCTGCCCCCTTTCCAGCATTACCCCCTTACAAGTCTCACCAGCATCAGCTCCCTTCCAGCCCCAGTTCTTCCCAGCATCAGCTCCCTTCCAGTCCCTGTCCCTCCCAGCATCAGTTATCATTTAGTCCCAGCCCCCCCAGCATCAGTTCCCCTTCCATCCCAGCTCCCCCCTGCATTAGTTCCTCTTCCATCCCAGCGCCCCCCCTGCATCAGCTCCCTTCCATCCCTGACCCAACCAGCATCAGCTCTCTTCCATTCCCTATCTCACCCAGCATCAGCTCCCTTCCAGCCCCAGTTCTTCCCAGCATCAACTCCCTTCCAGTCCCTGTCCCTCCCAGCATCAGTTCTCCTTCAGTCCCAGCCCTCCCGCCAGCATCAGCTCCTCTTCCGTCCTAGCTCTCCCTGCATCAGCTCCCCTTCTGTCCCAGCACCCCCCGCATCAGCTCTCCTTCCAACCCTGACCCACCTAGCATCATCTCTCTTCCAGTCCCTGTCCCTCCCAGCATCAGCTCCCCTTCAGTCCTTGCCCCCAAACAGCAGTCCTTCCGTGCCTTCCCCTCCCAGCAGCAGTCCTTCCATACCTCCACCTCCCCCAAGCAGCAGCCTTCCCCCTCAGTTACTCACTCTTTATCCTCTTGCCTCCCGGTAGGCTGGACTTCTCTGTGGAACTCACCACACAGCTGCGGGACCGTTATCCTTTGGTCCTGTGGCTGTACTAAACTGCAGCCACTGGCATGATCGCATTGCCCGCACTGTTAAAAGTGAAACGGGGGAACTTCCTGTCTCTTGGCATAGGGCACCAAAGACATACCACCGCAAAGACCCATGCCATCAGATGCACCGACCCTTCCACCCCACTGCCCTATCCTACCTC
Organism: Ichthyophis bannanicus; assembly: GCA_033557465.1. NCBI lineage: Eukaryota > Metazoa > Chordata > Amphibia > Gymnophiona > Ichthyophiidae > Ichthyophis > Ichthyophis bannanicus. Next base: position 232,651,426 of record CM066036.1, read on the forward strand.
CCCCTTCTAGGAACAGATCCCCCCAAGAGACTATACCAATCAACCCCAAACAAAGAACTCGGGCAACCCGCAGGCAAATAACATCCCTAAGCCCCCCAAACACACACAATAAAATGTTCAATAGAGTCAATCCTATCCCCTACCTACCCCCATATGTCCCCCACCGCAGAGCCGTGTAGGTTGTCTGCCCCAGCCCCCCTATCATATAAGGGTATCTCTAATCAACTCATAGTTTATCATCAAACTATGTCCTTCTAGGGAGATATCCGAATATAATCCCCCCCAAACAGCTAAAAACTTTGGAACCTGATCCTTGGCCCCTCAGGCCCACACTCTGTCCAACTGCTTGTGCTGGTGCAGCGCATTTCACCAGTGCCAGAAACTAGGTGCATCTCTTGCAAGAAACAGGAATTTCCCCCTTTCACTTTTAACAGTGCGGGCAATGCAATCGTGCTGGTGGCTGCAGTTTAGTACAGCCGTGAGACCGAAGAAGAACGGTTCCGTGGCTGTGTGGTGAGTACCACAGAGAAGACCAGTCCACCAAGAGGCAGGAAGATAAGGAGTGAATAACTGAGGGGGGAAGGCATGGAGGTCTTATGGCAAAAACCCCACTGGAAGTAAGGGCTTCATTTCTGGTCCTTTATGAATGCGTCCCCAGATTTTTGCGCCTGGTGCAGTTGCACCGCTCACAATGGGCTAGGTATGGTCCTGGTTCTATGCCCCAATATGTAAAACATCTTTGTAGCTTCTCACTCTCATTTCATGCACAGCTACATCAGCAGTCAGATGTCCCGAGGGCTTTGAGCCAACCACATCATAAATGCTGACTTTACTCTGAAAAGTCTTCAGCTTATCCCCAGTAACTAGTTAAGTGCCTTCCAACCTGGGAGTCTCATCTTCCAGCACTATAGTGCATTTTGTTTTGTTGCAACTATTCATTGGGTTTTCGTGGCAAGATACAGAAATAGTTTTGCCAGGCCTTTCTTCCACACAGGTAATGCTAGTGTTGTTGCCATTGTCACAGGAATGTGATCCTCTGCTGCCAACACCATCCCATTCTGCTGCTGTCCAGATGGGTGGTTTGTCCTAGTCTGGCACCTGAGCTGAGAATATATGAACTGCTACGTTCTGAATTGATGGAACATAAAGAATAAACAATGGATAATATGAAATAAGCCACTTAGTATCACAAAGGACTTTATTCCTGAGGCTATTTGGTACCAGAGGGGCGGTTATTCAAAGGCACTTATCCAGACGGTAGACCCTGCAATCTGGATTAGTGCCAGTCATGGAATATCCAGCGGCGCTCTTCCGATAGTGCTGCTGAATATTTCCTCTGACTGTCTCAGCACTAGTGGGATAGTGCTGGTGCAGAAAGGGGATGGAGACAGGGATTATTTGGATAAAGGCGATATTCAGCACCTGCTTATGGATATGTTCAAATCTGTTTTATTAACAAAACAGCATGTGGGAACTCTTACCCAACACCAGGAGTGTACAAACCATACAAAAACCAACCTACGTGCTTTACATTTTATTCCCCCCAAATCCCTCCCCTCCCCCCACCACTCATCCCCATCAAGCCACACCTCCTGCATACAAAGGTGTAGGACATCAAAGACATGCCACCGCAAAGACCCATGCCATCAGGTGCACCGACCCCCCCCCCCACTCCCCTATCCTACCTCCCCCCCAAGAGACTATACAAATAAACCCCAAAGAATGAACTCTGGCAACCTACAGGCAAATAACAGCCCTAAGCCCCCTAACCACACAGAATAAAATGTTCAATAGAGTCAATCCTATCCCCCCTATCCTACCCCCTTATGTCCCCTACCCCAGAGCCCTATGTTGTCTGCCCCAGCCCTCCTATCCTATAAGGGTATCTCTAATCAACTCGCAAATAGTTTATCATCAAACTATGTCCTTGTATATAATCCCCCCAAACAGCTAAAAACTTTGGGACCTGGTCCTTGGCTCCTCATGTTGGTCCAGATGAATGTGATGGTGCAGCGCATTTCACCAGTGCCAGAAACTAGGTGCATCACTTCCCACCCAGGCATGCAAGATGGTCTTCTTGGCCAACAGCCGAGCCACTGAAGCCACCAGCGGCATCCCTTCCCAGTCACTGTCACAACATCAAGACAGTAAAACAAAGCTGCCTAAGGTGTCGAAGTCCAATGGTATTGTAAAACCCTCAAAATAACCATGACTTTCCGCCGAATAACTTTGAACCAATGGACAAACCCAGAACATATGACCCATCAATGCTGCTATCATGCCACACTTCAGAAAGTGATGCCCCTCTAGATATCCCATCCAATGCAGATGAGCTAGTGGCAGATATGCTCTACATATGAGTTTGTATTGCATATCTCGAAGGATCACCCAACTCATATGCTTAGGAATTTTAGCTATGGTCTTTAACAAATCATCTTCCACTAGGGAAAGACCCAACTCTACATTCCACTTTGCTACCAGCTTCAAGCATGGTAAGTGTGAATGATCACCCAGAAAGGATCTTTGAAGTCACGAGACAGTCACCTTCCCAGAGTCCTCGGACAAAAAGAAGTTCTCCAGATTGGTACAAAAGTCACTCGTTAAATTCTCCTGAGAGCACTTCCCTATATAACTATGCAGCCGATCATAAGAGAAAAGGTCCCTAGAATCCAAAGCATATTGAGCCTGAAGATCTTCGAGAGAGCAACACACCATCCTCAGTCAGCACCTGATCTAACTGCCGCAACCCCTTTCTGTGCCAACTGCGAAAGCGAGCTGTGCTCAAGCCCGGTAGAAAGTCCACTTTCCCCTGAATTTGCAAATATACAAACTGTTCTGGGGAATGGCTGAGCTTTACGCAAATCCACTGCCAGATGTGACATGATGATTGGATCAAGACAGAATGACGCACAAGAGCTGGGAATTGCCCAATCTTGGCATGTAAAACAAATTTAAGAGACAGAGGGGTGACCAGGCTCTGTTCACAACCAAGACGAGTATAGTCTTCTGTAGCAAATAACCAATCCTTCAAGTGGCACAGTAAACAGACCAAATTATAGGCCCTCAATCATCCACCTTCTACACTAAGAGCACTTAACACCGGTAAATAGATAACCATTCACATAACTTAGGTGAGCAAAAAGTCTCCCTTAGTGTTATACAGAGAGGCTGAATACCATTGCTGTCCGGATAGTTCCTGCGGTGACCAGTCTATCCAGATATTCAGTGCTGGTCACTATCTGGATATCAGCACTGAATATCCAGATTTTGTTTAACCACAGTGGCCATCATTTAAAAAAAACATTGACAGCTGCAATGAAATATTAGGAGAAAATCATCTTGAAGTTATAGCTGTTGTTATGTATGAACTGTTTAGCCCTGAGACAAGCTTACTCAGGAACTGAAAAGCTCTTCAAACTGTACTGCTTGTGCATACTGTATCTTGACATAAAAGCAGGGCCAGCCCAACCATCAGGCAAACTAGGCAGTCACCTAGGGCAACAGTTACCTGGGAGGGACGACAAAGAGCAGGGCATAAGGTCTGCCTAGAGCGCCAACACCTTGAAAGAACTTTGGGGCTGGTCCTGCAATGAGGCAATATATATCTCTGACATTAAAACGTTTTTTTGTGGGTGTCATGCACGGGGATATTTGTGAGAAAACTGCTGCAAATGTATTTACTGCTGACTGCTGAAGATGAGTTGTTTCCAGGCTATCTCCATTCAGCTGTTACATGCTGGTTTAAATAGGGCTTTTTCTAAGAAACGAATGCTATGAGGCTATGATGTCGGACAGCATTTTCCCTTTTTCTTCTTTCAGATATGAAGTTTCTCTTTTGACAGTTTTTGTTGTCTCCGTGTGCTTTTGTAGACTTGGATAATAGATTAATTCTTCTGAAGTTGTGGTTCAACTTATTCACTTCAGAGAACCAAAAGAATAGATCTTGGCGGCACGCCAGTCTAGTTCTTTTTTAGGATCCCCTTTGTCTCGTACAAATGGCACAGATCAAATCACGCAGCCAAATGGGTGATGCCGTCTGAGAGACTCCTATCAACACTGGTGTCATTAAGGGATTTGAAAGAACTGCAGAATCAGTAAGTTGAAAGGAATATTTTCCAGTTGTGTGGTACAAGGTAAGCGCTCCCTTTTCAGGGGAACTTTGGAAATAAATACTTTTTGCATTCTGTTTTTGGATCTGATAAGTTCTTGATAGAGTAATAGAGCCGGAACGAAAGACCGTCTAGACAAGCAGGCATCTAGCCTGCCTCAACTGTAACAACTCAGGGGTAGCTCACCTTCATCAGGTCACGGTGATGCTCCAGAACACTGCAGGTGGTCTGCCAGGTGTCCTGATAACACTCCCAAGGATCCACTCTGTGAAGAGAGGCAAAAAGCAGAAAGAAGGACTCAGTTAGTGTAAGGTAACAGAATGAACAAGAGAGTGGATAGAAATGGAGAAAAAGAGAAATTGGGAGAGATGATTAGAGCAGGAATGACAAAGTGTCAAATGTAAAGATGGAGCATGAGAAAGAGAAGAGGAGTAAATACCTATGTCACTTAGTTCAATGCACGTTAGGTGGCACCAGTTCTATAAAGTAAAATATGCGCAGACTACTTTATACAATAGGGGAATAAGCGCTTAGATATTTGCGCCAAACCTCAATGTGACCACTTACACCAGCCCTAGACTTGGCATAAATGTCCGTGACTAGATTTGTAGGAAATGTGAGTAAGTTATAGTATTCTATAACTTCTGCCCGTGAATTTGTGCTCTGCTAAAATTCCATCCCTGCGCTCGCCCACTCCAAAACTATGCACCATTGCCCTGACACGTACACTTATAGAATAGTGGCTTCCTACCTTCCGTGTTTAAGTGTCTATCCCTGTGTGCAAGTCACTTAACAGGGCAGAGTCAGATATTATTGCCTTTCTGTCTCCATTTGGGACGAGGGATGGAAATACCATGGCCTGGGCCAAGGGTTTTTAAACCCGTCATAGTGCACCCCAGAGCCACTTTTGTTTTTAGGATATCCACACTGAATATGCACGAGATACATTTCCATTCAGCAGAGTCAATGTATGCAAATGTATCTAAAAAAAAAAAAAAAAAAAAAAAAAAAAATATAGATATATATATATATATATATATATACACACTGAAGATATCCTGAAAACCAAACTAGCAAAGGACCATTCAAAGACAGGGTTTACAAAACTCTTGGTCTGGGCTCCTACAGACACAGCTACAAGAAATAGCAATTCACAGGTAGGAAATATCCACTTTCTAGGTTTCAGAAAGTATCTTAATTCATGGTTTAATACACTTTATTGCTAGCTGCAAGCAAATTTTAAACCTCTAACTATAATTTAATAACCCGTTTCAGTGTGGTTTAAAGCACATTCGTGATCACATTCTTCTATAACATATCTCGATGGTTTTTAATTTTTTGCAGACTCTGAAGACAGCATAAAGACTGGGGTATGGTTAAAATAAAAAGAAGAACTGGAAGATTAGAGATAGGCACAGGGTTTGTACTCTCTTGTATAGCTGTCTGCTGAGATCACTTCCCGGTCATTGCAGGCAATGCAGTTAAACAGCTGATGCCACCAGCGCCGACCTCCCTCTCCTACTCCCCCAAGTGTGCATGGTGCTACCTACTACTCCTACTCAGCATTTATATAGCGCTACCAGTCATACGCAGCGCTGAACAGTGCATACATGTAAGAGACAGTCCCTGCTCATCAGAGCTTACAATCTAGTCAAGACAAAATGCACAAACACACAAATACGGAAAGCGTAGGCAGGGGCGGAACAAGGGGGAGAAAAGGAGATCAGGTGAGTCAAGATCCAAAAGCAGCAGCAAAGAGATGAGCTTTCAACTTGGACTTGAAGAGGGTTAGAGAAGGTGCCTGGTGTACAGACACAGGTAGTTTGTTCCAGGCGTAGGGTGCAGCAAGGTGAAAGGAGCGAAGTCTGGAGTTAGCAGTGGGAGTGCGGGGCATAGATAGAAGCAGTTTGCCAGAAGAGCGGAGTTCCCGAGGGGGGTTTATGAGGAGAGATAAGAGATGAAAGTACTGAGGGGCCACAGAGTGAATGCATTTATAGGTCAGCAGGAGAAGTTTGAATTGGATGCGGAAGCGGATAGGGAGCCAGTGAAGTGACCTGAGAAGAGGTGTGATATGGGCATGACGAGGCTGGCGGAAGATTAGTCGCGCAGCAGAGTGTTGAACAGATTGAAGAGGAGAGAGATGGCTTAGAGGGAGACCAGCGAGCAGCAGGTTACAGTAGTTGAGATGGGAGGTGACTAAGAAGTTGGCAAGCGTTTGAGTAGTGTGTTCAGAGAGGAAGGAGCGGATTTTGCTAATGTTGTAGAGAAAGAATCGGCAGGTCTTGGCTACAAGCTGGATGTATGTGGAGAAAGAGAGAGAGGAGTCGAAGACTACCCCCAGATTGTGGGCCGAAAAAACAGGAAGGATTACGGAGTTATCCACAGAGACTGAGAAGGGAGGAAGAGGAGGGGAGGTTGTAGGGGGAAAGATAAGAAGTTCAGTCCTGGCCATGTAACTCAGTTGTGAGGGAGAGCGAATTTGCCATGTCCTGGACGAACTCAAGGAATGATGTGTCCTCTGGTGCGGACCATCACCTCGAGGCCACTGGACACATACCTCACTGTCCTCTCTTCCTCCCTTCAAGATTTAAATATATATTGGACCAGCAGTGTGATATCTTCACTCCGAAATAAAAAGAAAAAAGCTTCCCTTGCTGCAGCTTTCAGAGGAAGGAGCAACAGTTCACTTACAACTAAGGCAGCTCTCAACTGCACTTTTGAAGATAAAGAGGCAGGAAAGGGAAGATACCCCATGTTATCCAAGTTTGATACTCCTGTTATATGTAATACCAAACAGCCTGTTGTTCTGGTTTCTTTCTGTTATTTGTAAACCGCGCTGATGTCAAAGAGTGCGGTATATAAGAAGTTGAAATAAATAAATAAATAAATAAGAAAGCCACCCCAAATTGAGAATCAAATAAAAGAAATGACATTTCCTGTATTTAGTTTCATCCCAAAAGACCCAAACAGGTACGAGAGGGAAAAGCACACGATGATCCAGTCCCAACGAGCTCAAGCGCAATTTCAGAAACATTTTTCTTGCAATGCCACGTCTCCCCCCCCCCTTCCCGAGCTCACAAATACCACTAGAGGGATCAGTGTTTCAAAAACCTCAAGGCACGAGGTATAAACTCACTAGAAAGAGCCATCCCACATGAGATCATGTAAAAGACTCCTTCCCTTAATGATATGACAACTTTGGCTGCATCAGCGCTGATGCATAGTCTACCTTATTCAGATAAAATAAAACCCACCATCTATAGCACACTCTGTGGTAAAACAAAAAGGATACACAAAGTCTAAATGTGAGCTAAGTTCATGAAGACTGGAGATTTACAAGACAGGATGCAAAAACTCTGCAAGATCACATTCTCAACCAGGATGTGCCTACCTCCAAGGACCTAGTCCAGAGCTCTGAACCCAGTCTCTCTCAGGCATATTCACTGTGGTAATCCTGAGAACCTGACTGGCTAGGTATGTCCCAAGGACTGGATTGAATACCACTGACCTAATCCAAGCAACAAAACGACCGCAGGCAAACCACAAATGCCCTTCCAAGTGTGTTTGATCTTGGACACATGCCATTCTGCTGGGCTCCAGTCTTTTCAACCATTTTGCTTGGAAATCAAAGACACCAACCTCCCACAGATGCTCACAAGAGAAGACTAGCACACCTGTTGTGCTTTAGTACAATATCAGTCAAGTGACGAGTCTGTTCTATGGAAAGAGACTTTCAGCATCAGAGGAATTCTTATCCCTAGGCTCTGTCTTTCCTTCTGTCAAATTTCTTTTATTTTTTTTAGCTAATCAAGAAATGTATTGTTAGTCCAATACAAAAGGTATCACCGTATACTTTCTGCTTTATTGATCTTTATTTGAGCACATCCAAGTGGGACTGAATGGCAACCACATATACTCCATTTCCATCTACAAACTGGTACTGACTGCAGTAGGTGCTGGCTGAATGTCATGGTGGCTACGAACTTTCCCTTCCGTTGGCCCTTGGCAGGTGCAGTGCCAGGTTGTTGTTAATGATCTGGTTCTTGCCGATTGTAAGAAATTCCAGGCCAGCCTGTCCATCTCACATAAACTAATGGCCCTCAAGAGAAGTAATGGCAGGCCAGGAGTACAAAACTGTCCTCCGTCAGCAGGCGACTGAACAGAAACAAACCCAGCAGTCAGAGACTTAATTGCAATCACAATGAGTTGCTAAAATGAGATGTTTCTTCAACATTTGGTTAACAGCTTGGCATTATGAATGCTTTCTCCCCGGCCCCCATGCTTTGTTTGTAGTCACAAGCTCACATTGGGCTGCATACAAGCCGCACCACAAGCAGCCATCTATAGTTATATACACACTCTGGTCAAAAGATGCTCACACATGCTGTACTTACACATATGCACAAAACACACCATTTTGGAAAATGTCTGAAAGTAAAAATAAAATCAATGCATGCAAATGAGTCACTGGCAAACAATCTCCTAGGAGGATCAAGGATGAAAAACACACATCCACACACACTCTTCCCCAACTACACTCACAAATGAAGCAGCAACATCAACACTCAACAGCAGTGACAAGTACTGCCCTCACTCACCGATTCATCCCCACATTTCAACACCCTCCCCACAACACACACACGGACACAAGCTGAACCTCTGCTTATTTGTCATGCTGTAGGAGAGGTATCAAAGACATCATCGACCTGTCAAAGGGCAGTCAGTGGACAAAGGGTAACCAGAGCAAGGACTACTTTTCCTACTTGCCCTTCCTTTTTGGGCTCATGCATTCTCACATTTGTAGGCTGATTCGAAAGGGCAGCACGGCATGCCCCATCACCCCAACTTGGTGCCTGGGGATGTCACCTTTCTTTTTTTTAATTGTAATTGTTTTATTGAGTTTTCACAAGACCCAACAAGCACTGGCACATGCCTCTTGCTCTACAGGTTATGAGCAGTCCAGCGTTATCTGTGAAATACAGCAGAAAAAGAACTAACAGCGAGCTGAATGCACAAGGTACACATGCAAACGTTCACGAAAACAGTGTAGCCTCCCCTACTCACCATCCCCACCCCCCCCACACCCTCGTCACCTTCTTCCCCCCTCTCCACTGGCTACTCTCCTAGGCTATTTGCTCTGGAATTGGTGCCAGAGCCATTTGTAATGGGTCCATTGCCGGTTGGTGTAGTCTTTGTAAACATAATACTCAGCTTGAGCCAAGGTATTCATTAAATTAACCCATTATTGGAACACCGGTGCACTGTTGCCCATCTAATTTTGCAGAACAGCCTTTTTTATCCCCCCAGATGCCTACCATGATAAACTTGTGGTCTGCACTTTGTAGCTTTAGTTCCTGTAGGGGCCCCTCATCCCCCAACATCAACAGCCCTAAACTGTGTAAATGCCACTCAGTGGGATATTCAACAGCACTCACACGGTTAGTGCCGCTGAATATCCCCGATCTTCTCCCCTATATGCCCCGATGCTAACCACTTAGAAACGGGGCGTGTTGTGGTCATTCAGGGGAGGCATGGAGGCTGTGACAGTCACTAACCAGGCAGTGGCAATATTTCAGGCTGCCCGGTTAGCGACCTGCGACTAAAAGATAGGCATATCAGAAGCTCGCCTATCTTTTAGCCGCAGGGGCTAACCAGGCAGCATGCAATACCACCACGGCCTGGTTAGCTACTGTGGCTGGGAGGCTGTGTGGCAAACCCGGATATTTAATGCCAGGGCCGCACAAGACCTTGGTATTGAATATCCGGGGTTAAGGGTTGGCGCAAATGGCTATGCGTCATAGCGGCGCATTGCCATCATCATTCAAAATCGGGCCCTGTATGTCCACTCTATTTGTTTATCCATGATTCTACCCAAGCATTCAAGTGCTTTCCTTCAAATCTCTGTTAATTTTGGACACTCTAGGGAAGTGTGTCGAAAAGTCTCTATCCCCGACCCACATTTCTCGCACAGCCCAGAGGCCCATATCCCCAGCTGGGCCCCCTTCTCTCTTGTAAGATAACTGTGATGTAGAATGTGGGACTACATCTCCTGAAGGCGAGCACTGCATGCTACTATGGGGATTTGTTGAAAATATCTTTCCATATGCATTTCCTCAACCACTTTCACTGTGTCTTGTGCCCACTGTTGCAGCAATCGTTTTAGATGTGGTGTACCCAGTTTATCCTGAAGCATGCAATACCAATTAGACAGGATATTCCAACGTGAGGCCAGCTGATGAAAGTTGTCATCGCCTGTGTGGACCCCAGCTCCTCATGGTGGGTGGTCCTTAACGTCTACCAGTAATGCCTAAGCTGTAGATAGTAAATGTAATGGGCTAATGATAACCCCAGGGTATCCTGCAATTTTTCAAGAGTAGGGAAACTCCCCTTGCCCCACTGCAATGAGGTCCCAAGATCTAGAGGTTTATCCAGCTCCCACTCTACAAACCTGGTGAGACCCCATCCCAGTTCAAAGTTGGGGTTGCCCGTGACTTGGAGAAGGGGGTTGCCTTCCAGCTACGTTCCCTCTTTTGGGCTATTTCCACACTTTGTGTAAGGGGTCAAGCAAGCTCTCATATTCTGGTCTATGTAGGGACACTTTGGTATTGGTATAGTGCAACACATTTAGCAATCTGTAGGGCCTACTCCATTCCTCCAATAAGCCCCCGGGGCATGTTTAGTTTCTCTAGTGAAAGCTTCATGGACCCAACACATCAAGGTCACCAAATTATAGGTCTGACAGCCTCGCCGCCCCCCCCCCCCCCTTTCCCTGCGGCAAAATCAATTTGGCATAGCTGATCCTAGCATGCTGGTCCCGCCAAATGAAGAAGCGCAAGCATCCCTTACACTGGACCACCTCTTCCCATTTAATCCAGATAGGGAGCATTTGTAGCTGATACAGGATCCTGGGGAGCAAGACTATACAGACTAAGGCCACCCTCCCATATAGAGACTGTGGCAGATCCATCCATTTTGTACACAGGTTCTAGAGTTGGCATATCTTATCCTGTACATTCTTCTGGCATACCATGCACAGGTCTGCGTGCAGATAGATACCCAGATATTTCTGCAGTTCCTCTGACTATCAGAAAGGAAGGTCAAGACTCCCACTCTGCTCCTTAACACCCAGCAAGCGCGCTTCTGACTTTTTGGTGTTGATGCGCAAGCCAGAAAAGCTTCTAAAACAGTCCAGGCAGATAAGCAGTTTGCTGAGGCAAATCTCCTAGTAAGGCATACTGACCAGCATGTCATCTGCAAACAAGCTGATCTTACATTCCTGGGTTCCCACACAGATCCCCGGGATATTGCCCACCGCGGACAGCTTGAGAGCTATAATGTTCTCTATACAAACTGAGTTGTAATGTAAACCGCCTTGATTCAAGGATGAAGCAGTCTATAAATTCTGTTAAATAAGGGGCGCTCCTGCTGAGTTCCCCAGTGAAGCTCAAAAGGGTCATTCAAGTGCCCGTTCACCAGAATTTGGGCACTAGGTTTATCATACAATGCCCAAATCCAACTTATAAAAAAAAAAAAAAAAGGAGTATCCCACTTCAAATTTGGTCAGAATCCAAAACAAATACTCCCATGCCACCCTGTCGAATGCTTTTTCTACATCCAGACTGACCACCACTGTCTCCCGGCCGATGAGCCACAGCTGCTGAAACATTGTGAGCACTCATACCAGGTGACTCGCAGCACTGCAGTCCTTGATGAAGCCCACCTGGTCAAGGTGGATCAGGTCTGCCACAACCCCCCCTCCCCCTGGCACCTAGCCAACACCGATGCAGAGATCTTCATATCTTGATTCAAAAGGGATATAGAGTGGAACGATTTGGCCCGCTCCACATTTCTACCCGGCTTGGGTATCAGGATCATTAAGCCTCAGTTAGCGTGCCACCCGAAACTCCCCATTTGTTTCACTGCTACTCCCATATCGCACAAGGCTGGTGCTATGGCTGCTGTCAGCATTTTGTAGAATTCAGGGCTGAGACAGTCTGGTCCAGGAGTCTTAGCGGGCCTCAGTGACTTGATGATGGCTAGAACTTCCCCAGCCATGATCTGCCTGTCCAGTAAGACCCGTTGGGCTACTGTGAGCACAGGGAGAGTCAAATCCGCAAAGAATTCATCCTGTTCTGTTGCCCCCATTGGCTCCACCTGGAGAGGGTTTGAAAGGTGGCAATGAACTTGGGAACAATCTCTCTTTCCCCCACTGTGAGGGTGCTGTCAGAGTCCCGGAGACAGGTCATGATATGTTTGGTTTGGGAAGGTTCAGGGCCGGTGGTATGCATGTGCAGAATGTCACCTGCACATGGCCCTGCTCCCCAAGGGGCCACGCAGCCTCGCTGGCTTAAGAGGTGAGCCTGTGAGACCCAAAGCATGTCTCAATGGCTCACTTCTTCACAGCCCTGGGAGCGATTTCCCTTGTTCCCACAGCTGTGCTAAGTTGCAGCCGACGGGACCATGAACTCTCTAAACGTGAAACCGGGGCACTTCCTGTCTTGTGCAAAAGACAGGAAGTGCCCTGTTTCACTTTTAGAGACTTGCTGTCCTGGCCGTTGCAACTTAGCACAGCCACAGGAACGAGGGAAAATCATTCCCACAGCTGTGCAATGAGTGCAGGCTGTGGCAAGACCATTGGAAGGAGGGGGAGAGGTGGTGACTGGGTGGGTTTGATGCTGGGAGGATGTGGGGTGCTGGCTGGCACAAGAAGAATGCTTTTGAAGGGGGTGGGCTGGCTGGCAGGCACTCGAAGAAAATGGGGAGCTAAGACTGGTAATGGGCTGATTTTGGGGGATGGGGAAACTGACTGGAAGGAAGATGATGCTGGGAGGGTCTGGGACAAGAGGAGAACTGATGCTGGGGGGGCTGACGGGACATGATGCCGGGAAGGACAGGGACTAGAAAGAAGCTGATGCTGGGAGAAGCTGAGACTAGAAGGGAGCTCATGCTCGGAGGGTCGGGAAGGGAGATGATGCTGGGAAGAGCTTGGACTGGAAGGGAGTGTCTTCAGCAGCAGACTGGCTAATCTACTGAAGAGGACTTTAAACTAGATTCATTGGAGATGGGTCAAGAGAGCCCCCAGGTAAGTGAAACATTAAATACCTCGGTAGAAATGGGTAATAGGGGCAACATCTGGAAAATGGTGTGTATAAATGCCGGTAATATGGGAAATAAGATCCCAGATGTTGAGGCTTTAACGGAAGAGGCAGACTTGGATTTAGTGGCGGTTATGGAAACATGGTTCACTGACAACCATGGCTGGGATGCAATTATACCGAGCTATACTTCATTCAGGAAGGAGAGGGTAGGAAGAAGGGGAGGTGGAGTGGCACTATATGTAAAAAAAGAAGAATAAAGCTATAGAACTTACTAAAGAGTAAGCAATCTATATGAAACCGTGCACTAACATTATTTGCACCCACACTCTGGAACTCTCTACCATCAACACTACGAGCATGCACTGAAACAAAAGAATTTTAAACACACCTTAAGACACTCATCTTCCTAGAAGAATACAAAACACATTTGGAACCATGAACGCAACCCAATGCTATTATGTCAGCCTACCACAATGTGAATAGCCAAGAACTATGAATAATATTATTCAGTCTTAATATACCGTAAATAATTGAGAATATATACTGTTTATATATTGTTCTACTGTTACAATGTTTAGTTCTATGTATAGCTAAGGCCCACCACAGCCCTGCTGAATCTTTGTTAAATGTAAACTGTCTTGAATAGTAGAAAGGCAGTATGAAAACAAGTTTAAATAAATAAATAAAAATATAATTGCAGGGCTTAAAAGGAACACAGGCGGCACTGTGTCTTAACCTAGAAAGAGGGAAAGGGAAACCATTTGCACTGGAGTTATATACAGATCCCCCCTCACAGGAGGTAGAAGTAGACAAAGATTTAATAGAAGACATACACAGTATTGGCATGAAAGGAGAAGTGCTACTGATAGGTGATTTCAGTATGCCAGATGTGGATTGGCACATCCCTGCTGCGGTGTGTCACAGCACCTCCCGGTGGCAGCGTGCTGACGGGTCAGGGCGGACATTTATTGTTTGTTGAAGCCAGGAACTCTAACTTAGACCAGGTGCATTATGCTCCTGGTAGTTCCTTTCTTTATAAAGAATAGTTGTGTGAGCCTTGTGCTGGGTGAAATATAAGGTTTTATTCCCTTGATGCGCTAAGGTTCTCCAAGAAGACAACAGAATTCACCTTGATTCAGGGTTTCTACCAAAGTATTTACAAAGTCCAAACTGTTATAAGAGCTTCACAGTCTTTTCCATTCAAGCAGGATTTTTCAATATCAACAGGTTAAATAAACACAAAAACTTCTTTTCAGCTCAACAAAGCAATTACATTTTAGAGCATGTCTTATGCTATGACTCTGTGAGAGATTCTATACTCTCAGCTACACAGAGAGTACAGTCCATAGGATATTCAGGTAGCAATGGTTCTGGTTCTACAAGGTCTGTTTGCATATCCTCTTGCTCAGATATGGTGTCTGCTAAGCCTGAGCTTTCCCTAGACAAAACTGGATGTACTTCAGTAGTTCTCTCCAAGACTTTCCTGCCTGGCTGGACCTGGTCTGGCAAACAATTAATATGGCTTTTATCTAGGACCATCTGCACAGGTTTCCCCAGCTTTGTTTCTCATATCTATGGCTCTCTGATTTACAAGCCTTTCTAGGACCTGGCACACATTCTGGAAAGGAGGTGTGAATGTACCTTTGTTCTCTGAGACATGCGTTGTTGGTATTCCCTCTACCAGGCACTCTCCTGCTTACACTGTCTTCCCTGGAGACTTCTTTCTGGAGCTTTTCAGCATGGGCTTGTCCTTCCTGGAAGTTGTCCCTTCCTTGTAAGGACTGCAAGCTTAACTGCCTTTCCTTCCATAGCTGGAGCTTTCCCCTTTCTCTCTCCTTAGTAGCAGGGGTTTCCGTTGCTCTCTGTATTTGTGGTCCTCTCTGCTCCTGTGGTCGTCTCTCTATTCGTGGTCCTCTCTGTATTGGTGGTCCTCTCTCTATTCTCCTGACCGAGCACTGCTTATAAAGCCGTTTCTCTAGTGAGCTTTCTGGTCCTCTACTCAGGTGTGTTTGATTAGCTATTGCATCATTACAATCTGGGTGTGTCAGCCTACCTTCTGCAGCCTCATGCCTACTCCCTCAAGCTGCACTTCTTGGTAACTGCATTCTCTGTAAATCAGTTTCTTTAAAAGAAACAGAGTTTTCTCCTAACTCCATAGCTTCAGTAGTGTCAGCTTCATCACAGGTGTCATCTAGAAGTAAGGAGATTCTGGATTCTCTACAGGGAGAACTAGTCAGCTAACTAGTAACAGAACCCACACGTGATGAGGCCAAACTGGAATAGTGTTCACCAATGGGGAAAGTGTTTCTGATATTACAGTGGGAGATCATCTTGCATCCAGTGATCACCAGTTGGTATGGTTCATTATTAGGACTAGGGATGATAAAATCCATTCAAAAGCAAGGGTCTTAGGAAAACTAACTTTGCCAAGATGGACCAATACTTCAGGGATTCGTTAGCAGGAAGGGATTAGCTAGGGGATGCAGAAAAACATTGGGAAAAACTGAAAGGGAATTTAAGGCAAACCAACCTTAGAACATAAGAACATAAGATATGCCATACTGGGTCAGACCAAGGTCCATCAAGCCCAGTATCCTGTTTCCAACAGTGGCCAATCTAGGTCATACGTACCTAGCAGTTTCCCCAAAAGACACAGGTTCTGCAATGCTTGTACTGGGTCAAGCATTGATATCCTGGGTCCCTTCTTAATAATGGTTTATGGACCTTTCCTCCAGGAACTTGTCCAAACCTTTTTTAAACCCAGTTACACTAACAGCCTTTACTACATCCTCCGGTAACAAATTCCAGAGTTTGATTACACGTTGAGTGAAAAAATATTTTCTTTTATTAGTCTTAAATAGTTTACCCTGTAACTTCATTGCATGTCCCCTAGTCTTTCTATATTCTGATAACGTGAACAATCGATCTACGTTTACCCGTTCCACTCCGTTCATTAATTTATAGACTTCTATCATATCTCCCCTCAGCCGTCTCTTTTCCAGGTTAAAGAGCCCTAACCTTTTTAGCCTTTCTTCATAGGAGTATCCTTCCATCCCCTTTACCATTTTGGTGGCTCTTCTCTGAACCTTTTCTAATAACGCTATATCCTTTTTAAGATACGGCGACCAGAATTGCACACAATATTCAAGGTGCGGTCTCACCATGGAACGGTATAGAGGCATTATAATATCTTTTGTTTTATTTTCCATTCCTTTCCTTATGATACCTAGCATTCTATTTTCTCTCTTGGCTGCCGCTGCACACTGGGCCGAGGGTTTTAACATGTTATCCACAATGACGCCTAAATCTTTTTCCTGGGTGGTGGTTCCTAATGTGGAACCTTGCATCGTGTAACCATAGTTTGGGTTGTTCTTCCCTAGGTGCATAACTTTGCACTTGTCCACATTAAATTTCATCTGCCATTTTGATGCCCAGTCTTCCAATTTATCAAGATCCTCTTGCAATTTTCCACAATCCTCTTGGGTTTTAACAACTTTAAATAGTTTTGTGTCATCTGCAAATTCGATAACCTCACTCGTTATTCCTCTTTCCAGGTCATTTATGAATATGTCAAAAAGCAGCGGACCGAGCACAGATACCTTTTTGATAGAAAGGTAAATAAAAGAAAAGGAGACTGCTATGGTTCTCAAAAGAAAGCAGAGAAGGTGAAGAAAAAGAGTGAGGCCTTCATGAAATACAGGAGATCACAGAGAGTGGAAGACTGGCATCTATATTTGGAGAAAACTTAGAGAAGCTAGCAAAGTAGTTAGGAAAGCAAAGGTACAAAAAGAAGAAATAGCCAATGCAATAAAATGGAGGGATAGGACATTTTTCAGATATGTTAGTGAGAGGAGGAAGGGCAAAAGTAGTATTGTCAGACTCAAGGGTGAAGGGGAGGAATATGTAGAAGCTGATGAGCATGAAGCGGAATTGCTTAACAAATATTTCTGTTCTGTGTTCACAGAGGAAGGGCCAGGAGCAGGACTTCAGAAAATTTATTTATTTATTTATTTACATTCTCTTATATACCGCGCTATTCTGCATCAGTGCGGTTTACATTGAACAAACTGAAATTACATTGAACAGGACATTATAACTTGGAGATAACTATTTTACAGGGAACATGGGCTATGGAGGGTTAAGTGGCTTGCCCAAGACCACAAGGAGCACCTGTGGGACTAGAAACCCCAGTCCTTCCGGCCCAAGGTTGCTGTCCTCTAGTGGGATTTGAACCCCCGACCTTCAGGCCTGAAGTACCTTGCCCCAACCACTAGGCCACTCCTCCACTCCAATACCTACAAATAGGAGCAGAAGCAACAGGGATCTCAAACAATTTTCAGAAGACTGTGTTCTTGAGGAACTAGTTACGTAATGTCACTGCCTCCCTTGCCCAGACGGTTGCCTAAGGCTTGGGAATGGGCAGTCAATATATTTATTTGTTTTAAGTGCCTATTTCTTGTAGTTGTGTAATAATCCAGCCGAGATGGTAATTATAGGCACACAGGATTTTTATTATTTTCAGCCAAAGGAACTATAAAGATTCGAATTATCAGGATAAGGTAAGGATATTTTCCAACAGCATCAAACAAAGGCAAACTCGCTTCTCTTCAGCTTTGGCACTTAAATGAAAACACAGTATTTCCTCATACTATAACCAAACACAGCACTGAAACTCCGGTGCAAAAAGAATTAGAAAAAAACCCCATCTTCTTTCATAGCTTTAAAACCAACAGAAGTTGTTACATTTCCAAGCAGGCAAACTTCTGTTACACATTGGTTTTTCTTTCTTTTCACCAAGTAATTCCCTTCAGCTTGTTGTATCTCAGGCTTTTCACTTTCTAGCATACAAATGCTCACACACTCAGCTACGGCTTAAAACTTCAGGAACCTTATTTGCATATTTCCCAGCCGTGCTCTCTTGAAGGAGCAGCTGCCAGGTTTAAAGCTTCTGCAAATGTTCTAGCCTTTCTCAATGACTAGAGGCTACCGAACATTCCATTTCCTCATCAGAATTCTCCTCTATTAAACCAGGCATCTCTATTTCCATACTCTCCAGGTCAGAGTCTGCTTGAGAGGCACAGGATTCATACTCAAAACTATCAGGCTTTAATCCCTTTAGGATTTCTAAGACTTTAGTCAAGGCAGTGTCCTTCCTTCTCTGAGGAATAGTATAGCAGTTGGAAAGTCTCTTAGCTTTTAAGAAGTTAATAGAAGGCTTTAGGCTGCTCACCTTATCTTTTGGAATTGAGCACTTAACAGGCTTTACTGCTGAAGGCTCATGCTCCATGCATACTTCGGGGGAAGGGCTTCTGCTGCCAACATGGCTGACCAACTCCCCTGGGTAAGCTTTCCTTCTAGAAGTATATCTCCTGTCTCCCTTACAGGGCCCTGGGTTAGCTCCAAATCCTCTGGCTGGCTCTGCCCTTCTCCCAGAGGTTTCCAATGAAGCTCCCTTGACTCCCCGGGTACCTTCTTTGCGTGGTTCTCCAGAGCTTCTAGGACCTCCTCTCCTCCTGGGACGTTCTGACCTGTTCCAAGCTGCACTGGAACCAGAACTAGGAATCCTCGTCAAGCATTTCCCTTCACGGTTCTCAGACCTCTCTCTGAGTTCAGGCTTCCCTCTGAGTTCAGACTCCTTTCTGTCCTCCTCTGCTGCTTCCTCTCCCCTGAGTTCACTCTCTGGCAGTTTATATGAGTGCTTTCCCCTTCGGCTTCCTGGCCCCACCCCCAGCTGTCCCTCGTGAGCAGGGTTGGTAACCATGGAGCTGGGGTGTGTCTCCTTGCTACCTGCTTTCTGTGGAGAGTTTTTTTCTAGTTCAGAAGTTTTAACCCTTAAACTTCTGGTTCTTTCCCTACTATCTGGGGAAAATGTCTGTTTTTTCCCTCTTTCTCTATTCTCTCTGCTTTCTGCGCCATCACAGTAAACTAAAAGTAGATGAAGTCATGGGTCTGGATACATCAAAGAATACTGAGGGAACTTAGGGATGTTCTAGCGGCTCCACTGTCTGACCTTTTCAATGCCTCTTTGGAGTCAGGAGAGGTCCTAGAGGACTGGAGAGACGCACATGTGGTCCCTTTGCACAAACGTGGACATATGGATGACATTGAGAACTACAGGCCGGTTAGTCTAACCTCTGAAGTTAGTAAGTTATTGGAAAGGCTACTAAAAAGAGAGAATAGTGAAGTTTCTGGAGTTCAATGGCTTGCAGGATCAAAACAGTGTAGGGGGTGAGGTACTTCTGTCCACAAAAGAGGAACGGGACCTGGGCGTACTTGTGTCTGATGACCTTAGAATAGCTAAACAGGTAGAAAAGGTGACTGAGAAAGCCAGACGGATGCTTGGGTGTATAGGGAGAGGAATGGCCAGCAGAAAAAAGGAGGTGATAATGCCTCTGTATAAATCTCTGGTGTGACCTCATTTGGAGTTTTGTGTGCAATTCTGGAGACCGCACCTTCAAAAGGATATAAGTAGGTTGGAGTTGGTGCAGGGGGTGGCTACCAAAATGGTTAATGGTCTTCATTATGAAGCATATGAGGACAGACTTAAAGATCTTAAATATATATACTTGGAGTGGAGGAGTGGCCTAGTGATTGGAGCAAGGTACTTCAGGCCGGAAGGTCGGGGGTTCAAATCCCACTAGAGGACAGCAACCTTGGGCCGGAAGGACTGGGGTTTCTAGTCCTATAGGTGCTCCTTGTGGTCTTGGGCAAGCCACTTAACCCTCCATAACCCATGTTCCCTATAAAATAGTTATCTCCAAGTTATAATGCCCTGTTCAATGTAATTTCAGTTTGTTCAATGCAGAATAGCGCGGTATATAAGAGAATATAAATAAATAAATACTTTAGGAAAAGGCTGGATAGGGGCAATATGATATGTAATAATTGTATAAATATTCACACTTAGTGATCAGAAAAGGAAATACAAACCCAAAGAGGAAATAACACAGAAAAACATAAAATTAAACTACAGTCCACCATATCAAAAACATATGAGAAATCCAAATTATACACATTATCAAAAACAAGCAATAAAGAAAATAATGCATTCAAAGCACCCCGCCCGCCCCCTCCCCCCCAAGGATCACAGTGGTGCTATTATGGGCATACCACTCGAAGTTTCTCTTCTTCTTGTGCAACAATAAAGTCTAATAGTTACTTCGGCTCAAAATAAACATGATTTAATCCATCAAATCGAAACAAACATACACAAGGAAATCTTAACTTCAATATCCCCCCAGAGCTAACACTCGAGGTCACATCGCCAAGAATTCCTGACAGCGCCTGTGTGTAAACCTGGAGAAATCAGAAAATAACCTAATCTTCGAGCCAAAGGAAACCTTATCCATAGAGCGGAAATACAGCCTTAACACGAAATTACAATCATACTCCAGGGCAAACACAACCAATCATGTGGTCCGGACTCAAGGAAACCCGTGAGATCAGCCCCCAAGGAAACCTCTTGCCCCCCCCAGCCGAAGAACTGGGGGAGAGGTACTGAGCCCTGACTATCTGTGGCAAATTCAGAGGGTCCATCCCCAACACCTCAATCAGATATTTTTTCCCCATATCAACAGGGAGTATAAGGGGAGACCTGGGAAAGTTCAAAAAGTGCAAATTATTCCAGTGCACTTGATTTTCCAGCCGGCACGATGGGGGTACAGCACTCTCTTTCACCAGGGCATCCCCTATAACTTGACCAGCACTGGTTTTATGATCAAGGAATTCCAGTCTTCCATTAACAAAATCAATTGCCTGGGAGTGCTCAAGAACTATCCGTGAAATCACAGTCAAATCACCGACAAACCTCTGAGAAAACATTTGCAATGAAGAAGAGTCCTTGGATAGTGTCCCACAATGACTCCATAGTCACAGCCGCAGGTTTACCAAGCAGAAACTCACCTTTCCCGGACACAGTCTCACCCAGCTCTTGTGCGATGTCATGCACCATCCTGGAAGCCGAGGGGAATCCCCTCCATTGCACTAGCCAAAAGGGGAGTCACTTCTGCTGCTGGGGAACCTCCTGGCAGAGGAACTTCAATGCCGGCACTGGCCGATGAAGATTCTAGTGCACCGGCAGCCCCCACCTGTCTGAGCTTAGGTGGAGGCGTACACACAATGGGGCTTAGAGATGCCCCATTACTGTTGCCTGAATGTTGCCTGCCATGCGGATTCAGGGGAGAGACTCATGCAGGAGTAGAGGAGACCCCATAGTAATTGAGAGTGGCCTGACGAAGGGGCCCAGGACCGGCTCACTTAGGAGCAAGCCCCAATTTCCCTTTCTTTTTACCCAGTGAAGACGGCAAAAGGAGACCCACCAAACACCAAAACTCAGACCCACGGTAGGAGTGCCCTCTCCAGCGTTACTTCAAAGCACCATCTTGGATTTCTCGCCCATAACAGAGATATTTAAATACCTCTGTGGCATAAATGCACAGGAGGATCAATTGAAGATAAGTTCTGCTTCAAGGGGACATAGCATGAAAGTGAAAGAGGATAGACTCAGGAGTAATATGTGGAAATATTTCTTTATGGAAAAGAGTGGTAGATGCATCGAATAGTCTCCCAGTGGAGGTGGTAGACACGAGGACAGTATCTGAATTCAAAAAAGCATGGGGCAAACACAGGGGATCTCTAAAGGTGAAAAAGGGGACTGGAGAAAAGGTCCATAAACCATTTTTAAAAGGGACCCTGGATATCACTGCTTGACCCAATACAAGCATTGAGGAAACTGTGTCTTTTGGGGAAACTGCTAGGTACTTGTTACCTGGATTGGCCACTGTTGGAAACAGGATACTGGGCTTGATGGACCTTGGTCTGACTCAGTATGGCATATCTTATGTTCTTATTGTAGTTGATATGGAAGGACAGACTAGATAGGCCATGTGGTCTTTTTCTGCCATCATGTTTCTATCTTTCTGATGCTGAGAGGAGCTGGAATTAGAAAGCAGTTGATGCTGGGAGGGGCTGGGACTGGAATGGAGCTGATACTGAGGTGCTGAGACTGAGACTGGAACAGAGCTGATGCTGGGGTGGACAGGAAAAGGGTGATTCTGGGGAGACTGAACAGGGGCAGGTGCTGGAGTTAGAATGGAGAAAAAGAAGCAGAATCTGGGGGAGGGGGTAAGAATAGAGAGGGGGACAGACTTTTTGTGTGAGAGGGAAGAAACAAGGTCATACAGAGGAAAGGTGAGAGGGTGGGGCCTAAGAATAGATACTGGTGTAAAAAGAAGGAATGGCAGGGTCAATGAAAATTGAAGAAATAGCTGGGTGAGTGTGGGGAAGGATGTAGGAGGCAGGAGAGTAGATACTGGGACTTAGGTGGACACTTTACAATTTGATGGGAGAAAAGAAAACAAACTTTTGACTGGGTACCGGGAGAATAAGCTGCGACTCAGGCAGCAGGTTTAGGGCCGGTGCAACGCACTGTGCATATAGCTCCAGCAGCAGAAAGATCGTGGCATCATGCAGCACCATCCCTGTCTTCATCTTCCTTTCTCTGTGTCAGCAACAGCAGCCGGTGGTGCCCGTTGCATTTGCTTCCAGTGCACCAGAAGTGAATGTTACAGGCAGCACTGGCTGCTTCATGCTGGCTCAGAGAAAGAAATATAAAGACAGGGATGTGCCGTGTGATCTTTCTGTCGCTGATTTGGAGGAAAAATAAAAGAAGATGCCAGAGAGGGTGCTGCACAATATTTTTGCCATTGGGGAAAGGGGGGGGGTGTAGAGAAGTAGAGAGAGGAGATATGCTGGACTGGAGAGGGCATAAGGAGAAAGAGAGGGAGGTTTTGGGTTATGAGAGAGGAGGGATATATTGGACTGTGGATGGGGAGGAGGGGGGACAGGGAGAGAGAGAGAAGTTGCTGGGCTGGGAGAGGAGATAGAAGAGATGCTGGACTACTGGAGGGGGAGAGGATGGTAAAGAGGAAGGGGCTAGAAAGCTGTTGGTCTATGGGTTGAGGGAAGGGAAAACAAGGCTGGGCAGGTGGAGCTAAAGGAGATGTTGGACTTTGGGGGTAAAGGGGGGAGGGGGAGTGAATTGGGGGCTACTGCACTGGGGTAGTGAGAGAGAGAGAGAGAGAGAGAGAGGGGAGATGATGGGCGTGGTGTAACTATATGAAAGAGGCCATGGGAAGATGGCAAGGAGAATGGTGATTACCGAGCATAGATCTGCAGTAATGGTGAGTAAGTGAGCACTCCTTGTGGCCTTGGGCAAGTCACTTAACCCTCCATTGCCTCAGAAAAATCCAAGTTATCAATGTCCCTGTTTAATGTATATTACCAAGCTTAATTTACACTTTGAAATGATAAAGCAGTATTAAAAAACTGTTAAATAAATAAAATAAATAAAGTCATGACTATCCACATGTTCAGCAATTTTATTCTTTATAATGGTTTCTACCATTTTGCCTGGCACAGACGTCAAACTCACCAGTCCGTAGTTTCACAGTTACATTGACCACTCTCCAATCCTCAGGTATTACAGATGATTTTAAGGATAGTTCACAGATAACTAAAAGTGGGTCTACTATCTCATATTTCAGTTCTTTCAGCCCCTTCAACAAATAGGGGGGGGGACCTGCCTGGAGTGGCAGGTATAACCCTAAACAAAGACATAGAGGGGGTGATCTGCACAGAAAGGCAGGTACAACCACTCTAGCCACCTTGCTGGGCAGACTGGATGGACCTTACTGATCTTTATCTGCCGTCATATTCTATGTTACTATGCTACTTTTTACCTTGTCCCATCTTTATGGGACTCCATCCCTTGCCATCTGAGGACCGAAATGTCCCTTGTTAAATTTAATAATCTCAAAATATATTTTTTCTCTTTGGCTTTTCCTGACCGAACTGAATTACGATTTACTGTGGATGCCTGAAGCTAACAAACAGTGTTGTGTTTCCATTTGTACTCTTCACCGTTTCCCCACCCCTTTCAGTTCCTTCTATACTTCAGAACTACTATTAACAAACCTAATATAAACCGCTTTGATACAGATGAAAAAGGTGGTATATAAAGTCCAGAACATAAATATAGCCTCCCCTTTTCCACTAGGTGGCTATACTTAGCTGCTCAAAAGAAGGCATCTTAGAAGTGTGGCTGGGTCAGGGATGGGGAGAACTTAGCTGACTAGGAACAAGGCCGGCACAACCATTAGCATACATGCCAAGTCACACCCATTAGGTGCGAGACACGCATTCAGCCGCACTCACACGCTCACACACACTTATCGCCTATTCTCACGCATCCGCTGACAGTCCAGCTCCACGGCTCTGCTGCTGGGACCTGATGCCTCCCCTCACCGGCGCCTACCTCAGATGCCAGTGCCAGGACTTGCGGCGGAGGCAATACATCAAAGATGGAGTGAATCCTGTGAGTTATTTTAGGTGCATTGCTCGGGGCTGTGTTGGTTCCGGCACTTCCGATGTAGACTTCCTGTTTCTAAGAGGCGGGACTGGCAGAGCCCTGAACAATGTGCCTAAAATAACTTGCAGGGTCCGCTCTGTCTTTGATGCATTGCCACTGAACATAAGAACATAAGATATGCCATACTGGGTCAGACCAAGGTCCATCAAGTCCAGCATTCTGTTTCCAACAGTGGCCAATCTTAGCAGTGGCGGTGGGCCCTGGTGTTGGGCAGGAGCTGGGTAGTGGCACAGATCTCGGCAGTGGCCGCAGAGTCGCAAAGGTGGGCACCAGTGGGACAAGGGAGCTAGATAGTGGCTTGAAGGGGCGGGGAGGAGACGGTGAACATGGGGTCAGAGAGGGAGAGGATATTCTGAATCGGTGGGGGGGAGGAAGAAAGGGATACAGTTGATGTTGGACATGAGGGGGGAGGGAATGATGAACAGAGAGGAAATAGGGTGATGGGGAGTTGTTGGACATGGGTGAACACGGACACAGGGGGGGGATCAGAGGCTGAACATGGGGGGGAAAGGTGACAAAGATGCTGGCACGTGTGGCTGGAGGATTAGGGACACAGGAGGTTACAGAGACACAGAGAGGGAATGCTAAACATGTGGGGGTGAGGAATAGGGTGATGGGGCAGATGCTAGATGCAGGGGGGTGTAGGGACACAGAAGGGGGTGGCTGGACATAGGAGGGGGACAGAGACATACAGGTGGATTCTGGACATGGAGGAGATGGCTAGGAATATAGAGGGGAGATTCTGGACATAGGAGGGGGGATAAGGACACAGACGGGGGCATGGGGTGAATAGGAAGACAGCTGGGAGATAACCACGGATATAGGGAAAGAGAGAAGAGATATTGAGCAAAGGGGGGAGACAGTGAGAAGAGATGCTGGAAGGAGAAAGAGAGACTGAGATGAAATGCTGGAAGGAGAGGAAAAGAGAAGAGATGCTGGGGGGGGGGGGGGAGAGAATGGGGAAAAAGGGGATGGACAATGGGAGGACCAGGGTGAGAGAAAGATGGACAGTGGTACATAGATGCAGGAAAAGAAAAAAAAGCACCAAACAGGCATATGCCAGATCCTTTGAAGTATACACTCCTCATCCTGGAATTCCCTCCCTGACCCCATAAGAAACACCACAGACCTCCCCACCTTCCACAAGCTCCTCAAGACCCACTGGACCCACCCCTCCTAACACCCCTCTCTCCACCCCTCTCCGCCATGTAGAGCATTCTGTATACCGTTATAGGCAGTAAACCTGCCCAAATCCGTAACAATTTCTGTTCCTTAATCTTTATTGTATAAAAGTTGCTCATTCAATGTAAACGTTGTTTGAAATGTTCAAGGTTCCATGTAAACTGCTTTGACTTCTGTGAAAAGCGGTATATAAATCCAGCCAAATAAAATAAAAAGAAGATTGAAGACTAGATTGTAATAAGGAGTGAAATCCGAGTGGATAGAGAAACAGAAAAATAAATGGAAGAAAGCTGAAAGGAAAAGATCAATGTCAGAGATGGATATAGAGGAGAAGATGAAGACATGTGAAGAGAGAAGTGGGCAAATGGACTGGAGACCCTGGAGAGCAAGTTAAGAGAAGACAGAGGAAAGCAAAAGCCAGACACTGGGATCAACACGATTAGCAAAATAAAATGGCCAAATAGCAAAAGGTGGAAAACGTTTTATTTTTAGTTTAGTGATTGGAATATGTCCATTTTTGGAATTTATATGTCATCTTTTATTGTAATATTTGGCACAGTAAGGAGTGAATGCATTGCAGTTTCTCTGGTGTTGCAGTGCATGCAGTATGGTTTCTTGGGATTTCGATTTAATTTTTGTCTACATAGTTCTGTTGTGAGTTTGTGGTAATCTGTTCTGTACTTGATGAGGGTCTCTCTGTGTTTAGAATGTGTGACTGAGGCCAGGTATTCTGTTAGTCGTGAGCATCTGTGTAGGGATCTGTAGCAATGTGGCTTGTTTAATGTTCTCAATAAGTGGTACTGATGTATTACAGTGTTGCCTTTTTCCTAGGCTGGTGCTATTATGGAATGGTAGATATGTTCTCTCCAGAACGATGTTTGCAGGATTTTCTCTTCCTTCAGAATATGCCTGGTACTGGAGAATGTTTATGTTGCAACAGCAACGGGATAAAGTCAAAATAAACTTAAACTATCTCTTATATCTCAACAAATAGGGGTGACCTACACAGAGTGGTGGGTAAACCCCTAAACAAAGGCATGGGGAGGGGTGACCTGTACAGAGCGGCAGGTGCACCTACTCTTGCCCCCTTGCTAGGCAGACTAGATGGACCATGATGGCTTTTATCTGCCATCATAGACTATGTTACTATCAGATTGTTTTTTGTATGGTGAGTTCTACAGGGAAATGTCCTACTTCTGTTCTGGAGGGAGGGAGCAAAAAAATCACAAGTTAAACCATAGGAAGCTAAATATCATCATTTTGTGGTGCAACTTTAATCTGCAAAACAATACAATCTGCATATCCTTCCAAATGTATATCGCAAATGCGCCGTGAGAAAAACCTCACTTATTGGCCTTCAATCTTACTTATTAGAGATATAAATTTCACTCTTTGGGATGGGTCACCCTTGGCATTAGGCAAGACTTAGGCAGTCACCTAGGGCCCGTGATTTTTCTTGGTGGGGGGGGGGTGGAGGAGCAAAACACAGCAGCAGTCGAAGCACAGCCTCACAAACCAAAACCAATCAGCACATTCTTTGACCTGCAGGAAGAGCAGAGAGAGACACACACAACAAAGTTTAACATTAAAAAGTATGTTTTCATTGGGGAGGCAATATGGTGGCAGGAAGTGGTTTCCCAGCAGCGGTTCGGCGGGGAATGGTCCTGGTTTGTGGCTGAGAATTCTGCGCTCATTTTTCTATGGGGTGGAGGAAAAGGAAGCAGGCGGTTTTACCTCTGGGTTCGTCACTGCCTCTTGTTGCCGGCCAGAGAACTCTAGACCTCTGCGGCTTCACTGCTGTTGATCCTGGAGCGGCGTCTTCGCCAGCACAGCAGGAAGAGGTGTTTGCTGTGCTGGGTGCATCAGGGGTGTCCTTGTCCCCGGAGCAGCGTATTCTCCTAATTCAGCCAGGACGTTTGTCCTCAACGGATGCAATACCCTTTCCTCTTTCTCCCGGCTTGCTGGAGAATACGCCGGTATTTGGACAGGAGGGGCACTCGTCGGAGGCTTCAACTCTGCACTCTGGATCGGTGCAGCAGCCAGATGGGGCCGTTGCAGCTGGTTCAGTTCCTCCTGCGGCTGATTTTCGGCTGGTGGGGGTTGGAGAAGTGCAGCTCCCTGCTCGTCGGGGTTTGGTTAAACCCGCTGTTATTACATTGGATGCGCTGTGGGATGCCATTGCTGCTTTGACGACTTCTCTATCTGGCATTGTGGGTACAGTGAGTACTGAATTTTCTAATATGAAATTGGCTATGACTGAGGTTTCCAGGGGCCAAGAGCAGCAGGTGGGTATTATTTCTCAGTTGAAAGAAGATCTGAGACACCTCCATGAGGAACATGTGGTTTTGATCAAAGATAGATCTGTACTGGTTAGGAAGATGGAACAACTGGAGAATCAAGCACGGAGGCACAATCTTCGTTTATTGAATTTCCCAAAGTCTCCCCTCATGTCTCCCCTGGAAATGGTGAGGAAATACTTCTGTGAGGTGTTTATGATCCCACAGGAGCATTTGCCTCTCCTGACTAGGGTTCAATACCTGTCTGTTGATACTGGTGATATTGCCAGAGCAGGTTCAGATGATCTGCCCTTAGGGACTGGGGACTTGACTAGGTTTCTGGAAAGTTCCCTAGAAGTGATAACTGTGAGAACCACTATGCTTGTCATTCTAGCTCTGGAATCTGATAAGGCTTTGATTCTTTGTTCTTTTTTTAGGAGCATAAATGAGAAATTCTTGGGCTCTAAAGTTCGTATTTTTCCTGACCTCTCTCGTGCTAAGTTAAGGAGGAAGGAGTTTCTGGCCTATCGGGCCAGGACCCTGTCCAAGAGGGCTACTTTTCTGTTAAAATTTCCCTCTCGATGTTATACTTCCTATCAAGGTAAAAAATTTTTGAGCCCAAGCAGCAACTTGAGTTCCTTACTGCAAGGGAAGATATTAAAGTAGATATGATTTCCCACATGGCTGATGCTTAAGTCTCAACCTGCTATTTTATTTCTGTTTTCTTGATAGCAAGTGCTTAATTATGATTATAAATGTAATTGTAATTGGGGTTCTTGTTGTATTGTATTTTTCTTACTGCCTCCCCCATTTTTCCTTTTTATTTGTGGGCTAATATTTGGATTGTGTTTTTTTCCTTTCTATTTTCACTTGTATAATCTTGGTTACTCCATATTTTTCTTGGTTCACTCATGTGAATGCTTGAGTGTTCTTGTATAAATGCAAATAAAGATAACCCTGGATAAAAAGTATGATGCAAAATTATGCATTTTTACAGAACTGTTGTTGGACGGGTGGTGTTCAGATGATCATGATCTTGGGTGGGGCGGGGTGGCATAAAGTTGAAAGTCTGCTTAAGGTGCTCACTACCTTGCACCAGTCCTGAGGCCAGCCCTGGCTAGGAGGTTTCATGAGGGATAACAGGCTTGAATCTAGCTAGGCTAGGCTATGGTCCTAACCACACCATTCACCCTTACAAACTTCAATGGCATTATCACCTTAAAATCAGCAACACCGGATATGAGTCCTACTGAAAGTCATCAAAGATCTTATTTACTAGTGAAATGCTGCCGAGAGGACATGATATAGGAATAAAACATGAAAAAGTGAGTTTTAGAATATAAAAAACTTTGCAAGGGCCCTAGTAAGCAATGGTTGCACAAAGTTATGTGGGAGTCCTCTGCTTGTGCTCTGCTGGTGAAGGGACGGTGTTCTGATATTGCCCACAGGTGATATTTTCTTTGATGAGGAAGGATGACATATGCCTCTGCTAGATTTTTACTGGCAACGCAACATTTGCTTGGGGCTTGCTGTCCTGACCGTGCTGGTGGGATCCCCTCTCCTGGTGCACCTTTCTTCTCCAGTGCAGAGCTGCCAAGGGCGTCCCATACAAAGAGTGAGATTTCCCACTCAATGAGTGAGGCTGAAAGCCATTGAGCGAGGTTTTTCTCATGGCGCATTCGCAGTGTAATTTGGAAAGATCTGCATGTCATATTGCTCTGCAAATGAAAGGACCACCACAAAATTTTGTTTAGCTTTATATGGTTTTAATTTAGCTTAATCATTTTCACTCACTCCCTCCAGAACAGAACTAGGACATTTCTCTGTAGGATTCATCATACAAAAAAAAGTCTCGCAGTAACATCATAAACTTTCTCCAGTACCAGGAGTACTGTGAAGTAAGACAAAACCCTAGGAAAGTCAGTCTGGCTAGAACAAATCTACCTTTCCATAACAGCACCAATGAGGCCCTACCTAGGAAAAGGCAGCACTATAAATTCATTAGTAGCACTCATTGCTAACAGAATACCTGGCCTTACTCACACATTCTAAACAGAAAGACCCTCATCAAGTACAGTACAAATTACCACTAACTGTCGATAGAAATATATAGACAAAAATTAAACAAACTCCAATAAGCCAGATTTTGCATGCACCAGAATACGAGAAAAGGCAATGCAATTCCTCCCATACTGTGCCAAATATTAAAATTCCAAAAAGTGACACATTCTATTCACTAAATTGAAAAAATAATTTGTTTCTCTACCTTTGTTGTCTGGCCATATTATTTTTTTAATCGTGAGGGACTCAGTTTCTGGAATTTGCTTTCTCTGTCTTCTCTTAACTTTCTCTCCAGGGTCTTCAGCCCATGTGCCCACTTCTTTTTCATCCTGTTTTCTTAATTTCCTTCTCTCTATCAGTCTCTGACATTGATCTTTTCCTTTCAGCTTTCTTCCATTTATTTTTCTCTAGCTATTCAGATTTCATTTCTTTTTACAATCCTGCCTTCAAGCTTCTTCTTTTTACTGCATCTATGTACAACTTTCCATCTCTTTTCTTCACCTTGGCCCCCACCTCTCATTACAACATCTCATCTCACTCTCTCCCCCCTTCTTTCAGCATCTCCTTTCTCTCTTTGCCATCCTTCATAACGCATTTCTTCTCTCCCCACCTCTGTCTAGCATCTTCCATCTGTCTTCCTATTCCCCACATGCTCCCTGTGTCCCTAACCCCTCTCTTATGCCCAGCATCTCCCCTACCTACTCCACCTCCCCCATGTTCAGCATCCACCTGTGTTTCCTTATGCCCCATCTTCTCTCCAAGAACGCCCCTCTCTGTACCTATTTTCCCCCTGCATCCAGCATCTGCCCCATCGCCCTATTTCCCCCATGTAGTTAGCATTCTCTCTCTGTCTCCTATGTCCAGCACCTCCCTTCTGTGTCCCTATTCCTCCAGCTACACATGCCAGTATCTCCCCGTTACCTTATTCCCCCATACATATTCAGCACCCATTCCGACCCCCCCCCCCGTCTCCCTGTTCATCCATACCCAACATCTCCCCTGTCACTCTATTTCTGCTTTGATCAGCACACCTCCTCATGTCCCTATTCTTTCTCCCCCGCCCCCCTTCCAGGCTGTGCCAGAATATCCCCTCAATCACTTTCACCCTCTTCCATGTCCACCATCCCCTCCCCTCCAGTTCAGCCTTTCCTCTTCCCCAGTGATGCACTGTTCACCTTCTTCTTCCCCTGTCTCCCCTGCCAAGGTATCCACATCTCCGCCGCTGCTGGTCAGGACCTGCAATAAAACACAGAAGAAAGCCAGACCTGCAAGTTCATAGCGCCACTGATGGCTCTGCCGGTCCTGCCTCTCAGAAACAGGAAGGTTACATCGGCAAGGGCAGGACTGGTAGAGCAGATAGTGGTGCCGTGACTTGCAGACTCCGGTGTTCTGTATTTTATTGCTGCTATCTCAGGTCCTGACAAGCGGCAGTGGCAGCGAAGGAGACGACTTTGGCCGGGGGAGGGGGAAGCTGAACAATGGTAGAAGACAAGTTTGAAGACTGAGCAGCATGGCGATGGAAAAATGTTTGAGAAAAAGAGGCAAAGGCATGTGAACGGAGCCAAGTGTGTGTGTGTTAACATGCTTAATACATGTGACTTGGCATCTCTGCCAGTGGTTGCGCTACCAGCTAAATGCACGATTTCCGGCTCCTGATGGCATTAGAAGAACATGTAGTGGGACTTACCCCTTAGCTTTTCACTGCAGGTCGAAAAAGAGGATTTATGAACAGCCTAATCTAAATTATGAATCTTACAGGCAGGTCTGTTTTCTTAGCTTTTTTTGAGGGGCAACAAATAATTTTATGGGCAACCCTGAGATAGATCTCCAAATGTTGTCTATGGCAAAAGAAAAGCTTTTTCACCCCTACCTGATCCAGTCTGAGGACTGCACAGCGAGCTGGCACATGGTCAGACGATGCCGGCTAGATACCAGGCCCTGAAAGACAAAGGCACGCATTACTTCTGAGAAATTCACACTCTTGGGGCCTGATTCATTTCACTTTTCTTTCCCGCAGATGCAGAAAAATTAATGAATGATACCCTCAGAGTGCTAATGACCCTCAGCTGAGAAACCTCCGCAAAGAGGCCTGTGATTGATTCTGACTTACAGACTCACTGAACTGGTTTGGATAATTATTATCAAAAGGCGTGATAGATTTGACAGGCAGTGCGTGACTATGTCTGGTACTGTTACCTTTGCAGCTTTGCAAATTAACAGGAGTTCATGAGTTTTTTTCAAGAATATCCTAGAAATAAGAGGACAGGAGCAAGTAGCAGAAGAAATAGACAAGAGGGAGAAAAAGGGGAACAATCAACAGAAGGAAGAAGAAAGAAAGAGAGAAAAGGGAAAGAGAAGTCAATAAAAGAGAAAAAAAGAGCTGGTCCAGGGGCTCAGGGACATAAGTGCTGTGTGCCGTCATGCAAAAGGTTTGATCCTCTAGCCATATATCTTTTGCTTCCATGGCGGAATAGGTCAAGGGATGCTGCTGAGGGTTATGGAATCAGGGTCACTGCTTAAGGGAGCTACGTAGGCAGGCTCCATGTTCGCTGGGTTCCTGAAGGAACCCCTGTATATAGCCTTGGTCCAGTATTCTCAATGCAAGGACCAGACCAGGTATGTGACAGGGGACGTATAAAATTACTACTACTGAACATTTACATAGTGCAACAAGGCGTACACAGCGCTGTACAGAAACATATAAAAGACGGTCCCTGCTCATTGGAGATTACAGTCCAAGTAACACAGATGATACAACGGGGGGAGGGGGGGACGACGACAAGGATGCCAATAGGTAAAGGTAAGGAGACACATAGAAGACTAAGCGGAACAGGATCCAAAAGCTGCTCCCAAGAGGTGAGCCTTCAGCATGCATTTGAAAAGAGGCAAGTAGCTGTGAATGAAGTTTCATGTTGCCAGATGTAAGATTCCAGAAAGGAGCAGGAGGAAATTGCTGTGTCAAAAAAAAAAAAAAACGAAACAGAGGAGAGAAGGGGGAAGAAAAGGAGAGAATGAGGGATCAGTAGGAGAACTCTGAAGCTAAGTCACCTGTTTTCCATAAGAGTCGTGGACTGGGGAGATGATTCCACCGATAACGATAAACCGTCCAGTCTTGTGCAGGTAATCTCGGGCTCTTTCTACAGGAGAACACAGTTAAACATCAAGTATTAGCAGCGTTCTAGTCCAGAGCTCTCAAATACATTTCATTTAAAAAAAATCTAGTCTGTCTTTGCAGTGATGAACAAATTAAATAAACTTATTTTTAAGTAAATTTCCTTAGATGGAAGAAAGCTATAGTTACATTTTTTTTTTAAACTTATTGCATTTTCATTATGACGGGGGCATACATGTACCAATGCAGAATTTTGGTGCCGGCATCCCATGTTCATCATAAAGAAGTAACAAAAAGTAAATGTGCCTGCAGTCTTGTTCTTTGGCACATATCCCAGGATCTAGGACTGCTGGCTCTGCTCTCATTTACCATGTGCTGCCAACTCACTAGGTCTTATCTGTCCATAACTCTCTACTCTTTTCCCTCTCCTAGAAAAAGATATGAATGTCCTTCCAACCAAACCAAAAGCTGTATTTTGTCCTTTGGGTCCCTGCTTCTTTTTGATAATCAAACAGGCCAAAACTGGACTCCTGGATCACTTTCAGTCCTTTGTAGATACATCGTTAACTAGAAAACACTTACAAGGCAGCTTAAAAAAAACAACTGTCAGACCAACACTGATGAAAAAACAAAACTGGAAGCTTGATGATATGAGTAACTACCAGCTAGTCTAAGATTATCAGATGTCCCTGATTTGAGAGTTCTGTCCCGACTCCCACCTCTCTGGCAGCCTCCTGTTCCATATTCCAGTAGTGGGGTCTGTGGGAACATTACCCCCCCATCACCGCTGCTTTCCTCTGGTTATGCGGCGGTAGCTGTGAGCTGTCAACACTAAAAAAACAAAAGTGCAGGGTCCCAACTCATGTGCACTTGGAAGGCCCTGCCCATCCCGCCCCTTCTGATGCATGCTTTTCACATCAGAGAGGGCTTCCAAACATGTAGGAGATGCAAAGAACTTGTGGGTTTTTTTTAAATTGTTGCCATTGCCGTAGGCATTGAGAGAGGCAGCAGCGATACGCAGGACAGTGGAGGGAAAGAGGTGATATTAGTCATCGGGGAGGGTGTGCGGAGGCAGCTGCTGGATATGGGATGGAGGGCAGAGTAGGCATGGGATGGGGTGGACGGTAGATGCTGGCCATGGGAATGGAAGAGGTGGAGGACAGATAGTGAACATGGGGTGGTAACGACATGGGATGGGGGCATGAGAGTTGGATGTCAGATAGTGAACACAGGAAGAGGGAGAGAGAATAAGAGATGGGAGACACTGGACACCTGGGGAAGGGGATAAGTATGCTGGATATCCGGGGTGGGGGATAGTGATGGAAAAGGGAGATGTTGGACAGCTGGGGGAGAGGGTAAGGAGTGATACTGGACTACGGGAGGGAAGGAAAGGGAAGAGAAGAGAAAATACTGGAAATGGAGCAGGGGGAAGGGAGATGGAGAGAAGTGGGGTTAGTGAGAGGGTCGGGAAAGAGGGAGAGAGATGGGAAATGGGTGGGCTGGGGTGAGGGGATGCCACTAGATAGGTGCAATAAAAAAGAAGGGAGATTGAGGACTGATTGATGATGAGGGATGAAATTGGAGTGGATAGAGAAGCAGAAAAATAAATGGAAGAAAGCTGAAAGATCAGTCAGAGACGGAGATAGGAGAGGAAATAAAGACAGGAGGTGAGAAAAGTAATGACAAAAGAACAGGGTACCCTGGGAAAGCATAGTTACCCACCTGTAACAGGTGATCTCCGGGAACAGAAGGAATTTAGTCTTCACATATGGTTATCGTTGGTACCGACGGAGCCTGCGTGGGAACGCTCCCCAGCGTCCAATTAGAAAGCTTTTGGGAGCATCCCACAGCGCATGCGTGCTGCCTTTCCACACTGTCCCTCTCCAGTTGAGTTTAAAGCTGAGACAAAGAGAGAGGGAAAGAGAGAAAAAGAGAGAGATAGAGAGATACAACTTCTAGGGAAGGTGGGTGGGTTGTGAAGACTAAATTCCTGCTGTTCCCGGAGATCACCTGTTACAGGTGAGTAACTATACTATCTCCAGGAACAAGCAGGAATGTAGTCTTCACATATGGGGACTCCCTAGCTGCAGATGCCAGGGAGAAACCCCAGAAGTTGTGTGCCCTTGTGAAAGGGCTCCATTTCCCCCCATGGATCTCTGGCATCCTACCAGGGATGGTGGGTAGGAGTTGATTAAGTATGGAACAGGTGTTGAAGAACAGCCTGACCAAACAAGGCATCCCGATGGGAGTCCTTGTCTAAGCAGTAATGGGCTGTGAAGGTATGAACCGAGGCCCAAGCAGCTGCTCGACAGATGTCGTCGATAGACACAGAGTGAAGATGAGCCATAGAGGTTGCTATGGCTCTCACATTGTGAGCTGTGACATGGCCTTCAAGAGGAAGGTTCTTACTCTCATAGGCAAACGAAATACACTGTGCTATCCAGCTGGACAGTGTTCTTTTGGAGACTGGAAGTCCCAAATGACCAGGATCAAAAGCAACAAAGAGTTGAGAGGACTTTCTATGTTGCTGTGTCCTTTGCAAGCAAAAAGCCAAAGCCCTTTTACAGTCCAAAGTATGAAGATTCCTTTCTGCATTTTAGGCGCAAGGCCTTGGGAAAAATACAGGAAGGTAAATCGCTTGGTTTAAATGAAAAGGTGACACCACCTTTGGCATAAAGTGTGGATGAGTCCTAAGGACTACCTTATCATGATGGAACTTTGTATAAGGAGAATCAGCCACCAATGCTTGCAATTCACTGATGCGACGTGCTGATGTGATTGCAATAAGAAAGATGACCTTCCAGGAAAGGAATTTCAAAGAGGTAGTAGCTAATGGTTCAAAAGGCAGCTTCATGAGCTGCCCAAGAACCAGATTTAAGTCCCATGCCACCAGTGGTGGCTTAATGGGAGGCTTAGTTAAAAGAAGGCCTCTCATAAATATTGCTATGAGAGGATGAGAGGAAATAGGCTGTCCATTTAGAGGCTTGAAAGAAGCTGCAATAGCACTCAAATGAACTCTCACTGAATTGGTCTTAAGCTCCGTATTAAATAAATGAAGGAGATACTCCAGTAATGATTCCAGAGGTATCGCAAGAGGGTCAAGACCCTTCTGCGAGCACCATATGGTAAACCTTTTCCACTTGAAAGCATAATAGCGTCTTGTGGAAGGTTTCCTGGAAGCATAAAGGATATTCTTTACCTGCTGAGAAAGATTAAGACCATGAAGTTCTAGGCTTTCAGCAACCAGGCCCCGACATGGAGAGACTGGGGATTGGGATGCCACAGCATCCCGTCCTCCTGAGAAAGGAGATCTGGAGCAGATCCTAACTCCAGAGGCGGAGCTTGAGAGAGATGTAGGAGCAGAGAGTACCACATTTGCCATGGCCAATGTGGAGCTATGAGAATCATATGACCTCTGTCTCTCTGAAGCTTGAACAGGGTTTTGGGAATTAGGGGAATGGGTGGAAAGGCATACAGGAAGTCCTGGCCCTAATGGAGGAGGAAAGCATCCCTAGCCTGACAACCCTGAGCCGGAATTCTGGAACAGAACCGGGGAAGTTTGGCATTCAGCGGACTTGCAAAGAAGTCTATGTCCAGGGTTCCCCAAATTTGAAAACCTTTGGCCACTTGGTCTGCATGGAGAGACCATTCGTGTGGAAGCAGAACTTGACGGAGTCTGTCTGCCCAAGAGTTTTGAATGCCTTGAAGATACACCGCAAGGAAATGAATCTGATGCTCTCTGGCGAGGGCCCATAGTCCCAAAGCTTTGTTGCAGAGCGACAGAGAGCCTGTTCCGCCCTGCTTGTTCACACAGAACATGGCTACCTGATTGTCCGCTTGAACTAGGACTGTCTTGTAGCGGAGCTGGGTGTGGAATACTCGAAGAGCAAGGAAGATTGCTCTGAGTTCCAGGAGATTGATGTGTAGATAGGTCTCCTGTGGAGTTCAGGTACCCTGGGTGGAGAGGCCTTGCAGGTGGGCTCCCCAACCCACCTGTGAGGTATATGTTGTCAGAGTGGCTTGGGGTGGGGGTTGTTGGAAAGGGGATCCCACCAAAAGGTTTTGGGGTGACTGCCACCATTGGAGGGACAAAATAAGACGATCCGAGTTTGTTATTTTGTCTGACAGGCAACCTGATGCCTGAGTCCATTGAGTGGATAAAGTCCACTGGGCTGCCCTCATATGGAGGCGAGCATAAGGAACCACATGCACGGTGGATGCCATGTGGCTTAGCAACTGTAACATTTCCCGAGCAGTGAGGTGAGGCTTTAGCACTGCTTGGGAAGCTAACTGCACAATGCGAAGGCAGCGGGGCTGTGGAAGATAGGCTCTTGTCTGTCTGGTATCCAGCAGAGCTCCTATAAACTCTAGAGACTGAGTGGGAGCAAGGTTGGATTTTGGGAAGTTTATGACAAGTCCCAAATACTGAAGGATGCGCATTGTGCGAGAGAGAGAAATCCTGGCCTCTGGCTCTGAAGGGGCTCGAATGAGCCAGTCGTCTAAGTAAGGGAAGACGAATATTCCCAGGGTGCGAAGAAATGCTGCCACCACAGCCATGCCTTTTGTGAACACCCTTGGTGCCGAGGCAAGGCCAAAAGGAAGAACCCTGTATTGGTAGTGCTTCCCTTGAAATAGAAAGCGAAGGAACTTTCGATGAGTTGGATGGATGAGAACATGAGTGTACTGTCACCACCCACCTTCCTCCTCTAGGGTATATAGGCAGTTGCCTAGAAGGGCTGGCAGGCGGGACCACAATATTTATAAAGACCTTGTAAATGCTGCAGCCTGGTATCTGTGTAGTTGGTGGCCAAGTAAACCACAGCCAAGGTTAAAGGGGGTGACAATAAGTTTATTGTTGCACAGGAATTTTCCATATAACTACTTCCCCAAACACAGAAACAAGATGTTGGTACTTTTTGTGCCAAATAAAGAATGAATGGTAACAAAGTCTTCCTGATACTTCTCAGGCAATTGTTTCAAACACAAATAGCTTCTTAAACTTCTTTCCCAGCTTTTAAATAGACTGCTTTTCCAAGTACAAGTATTGCTTTCAGGTACTAGGTCCAAACAAAGGAAACTTCACAGCGTTGCGTTTACTTTCACAGCTGCATAATGAGTATTGAGCTTTCACTCAGGCAGAGCGCTGCCTTTCTCCGTATAAAACTCAAATAAAACAATTAAGCTTTCTCAGCACTTATTACTAGAAATACTTTTTCAGCTTTTCACTCTCTCCGGCAGAAACCACATTCCATATCAGAACAACTGTCTTCTAATAAAGGTGCTTCAGTTTGCATCGGCTCCACTTCAGAATCGGATATGTCCTTATATTTAGGTTTAGGTAAGTCCACAGACTTCCACTGCTCTACGAGTGCATTAAGCTGCTTCCACTTAGTAGCATTTAACCTTCTGGGTACAGGCAAGGATTTAGAATTACCAGCCCCCTTAAAAACAGTATTAAAAGGGCTCACCTTTCTCCTGGCATGTCTAAGATTCACACTTTGGTTAGGAGGTAAATATTTGTCTTGGTACTGCTTCACTAGCTCCTGTATAGCAAGTTGCTCAGCAGGGTCTGACTCTAACGTTCTGCTCTGTAGCCTGCAATTAGCTGAATGCTTACAAGCAGCTGGGCTGTACTCAGAACTGGAGCTCCTGACACGCTGTCTGCCTTGGGAATCTCTTTGCAGTTTTACAAATGGCACTTTCCTTCTGCCCAACCTCCCACTTGTGACTGTAGCTTCTAAAGAAGACTCCAGGGAAGTACTTCTGTCTTTTCTGGGCAAAGTTTCCAAACTCTGCTCCCCAGGTTTAAAGTAACTTCTAACCTGTTTCTCCTTTTTGCTTGTCCTGAGGTAGTTCCTTCCTGGAAGCTTTTCCAGACGCCTCTCCAGAGACCTCTCTGACTCTCTGCCATCTGGCTGGCCACTCTGCAAGCACCTTGTGCTGTCCGGGTAATGGCAGCTCCTTTTCCTGCTTCCTCCGGTCCTCAGCTTTCTGCTTTGATTCAAATCAGAGTCTGAATCTCCAACTGAAGCTGAACCTCGAACTTCCCTCCACTTCTCTGCCTCTGTCCCAGTCTCCATCTCCATCCTCTCACTAACTGTTCCTTCCTGGTTAAGTGAACGGGGCTGCCCTATCAGCTTTGACTCCGCCCCTTTCTCTCCTACGTCAGCTCCCTGGGTTGTCATGGAGATGGGGAGTATCTCTCTCTGTGTTCTCTTGTACAGAGAACCTTTCTGGGCTAGAGCTTTAACCCTTTCCTGACCTGTTATACTGCCAGCTTCTGAGGAAAGAAACTGTTTTAAAGCCTTATTTCTAGGTTTTAAACCCTCTGCCTTGTCACATAACCCCCATTTAAGATATTCCGGGCTGGCTGAATACTTTCAGAACAGCACGGAATCTTATTCTGGTGACAGTAGCTAACATAGGTATAATTTTTCATGGCCAAACGAGCTAAAACTAATCGCTCGTGCCATGGCCGTAAAACATTTATGTGGAAATTCTGTTGCTTTCCCTTCCTTGTTTCTATGGTGTATGTGGCTGGCCCCACCTGTTTGATAACCCGGCAGGGTCCTTTCCAGGTACTCTCAAATTTTGGGCTGTGACCGGGCACCATTACAATGACCTTTTCCCCGACGTTCAAATGACAAGGTCGGGTGCGACGGTCGTAATATTTTTTTTTGACGTACTTGACTGGCTGTCAGATTTTCCTCCACTACCTGGGACGTACGCTGCAACCGCCCCCTTAAATCCTTTAAGAACTGGGGTATCTCTACCTCGTCCGTAGTGGGTTCCACCCATTGATCCCGCAAGATGTCTAATACACCTCTGGGTGCTCGCCCATACAGAAGCTCGTATGGGTAGACGCCTAAGGAAGCTTGCTTCCTTTCTCGACAGGCGTATAATATAAAGGGGAGCATCATGTCCCACTCAGTCATTTCCCCTTCCAGACTTCTCCTCAACATCCTTTTAATGGTCTGGTTCTGCCGTTCAACCAGACCGTTGGTCTGAGGATGGTACGCGGCTGTTCTAATATGTTTAATGCCAAAGGCATCCCAGATCTGAGCAAGGTAATGAGACAAAAAATTTGTGCCCCTGTCTGTTAGAATTTCTCGAGGAAATCCTATCTGACAAAAAAGCTTCAGCAACTCCGCGGCAATAGTGCGGGCCAAGGTATTCCTTAGGGGCACTGCCCAG
Organism: Ichthyophis bannanicus; assembly: GCA_033557465.1. Taxonomy (NCBI): domain Eukaryota; kingdom Metazoa; phylum Chordata; class Amphibia; order Gymnophiona; family Ichthyophiidae; genus Ichthyophis; species Ichthyophis bannanicus. Next base: position 232,691,886 of record CM066036.1, read on the forward strand.
GGAAACCGTGTGGCTTGATCCACCATAACTAAAATGTACTGAAACCCCCTGGGAGTCCGAATCAAAGGTCCTACCATATCCACTGCTAATCGTTCTATTGGTCGTGATATACGGGGTATAGGCATCAAAGGTACTTTCCCTGGTGGAAAGGGGTTAACCTTCTGACACGAGGGACACGCTTCACAAAATTTCGCGGTCTACCGGAAAACCCCCGGCCAATAAAAACGATTTAAAATCTGGTCTAAGGTGCCCTGGGGCCCCTTTGTGTCCTCCCAACGGATGGTCGTGGGCCAACCTCAAGACCAAATTTTTAAAAGTATTTGGCACCACTAATTGCTTCCGGGTACTGCTGGAATGGGGGTCTAGGCTCTCTCTATATAATACATTCCCCTCTAAGTAAAAGTGGGGCAATGATCCCACTCCCTTATTAGCATTGTCAAAGGCACGAGACAAGGCTGGATCCTGCCTTTGTTCTTCGGGAAATGAAGGGAATTTTGCCACCAATTCGGCTGAAGCCCATGGTAACCCCTGTCCTGCCATTAGCTCTGCTCGATTACGGGCCCTGCGGTGTTTCTCATTAGGCCTCTCCCCCTTCTGGTATTTTTTACGCTCACTGGGAGGAGTTACCAAACCGCTATGCGAGGGCAACCCCGCCCTGGGATCATTACCGGGGTCCTGTCCCTCCCCTCTGGCCTTACTTTGAGCCCGCGTGGACACCAAGCCTGACCTAAATCCCTCCTTAAGGGAAGGTGTCGCCTGTTTTCCCTTTATTTCCCTTCTTACAGGTTTCTTTCCTACTTTCTCAGGGTTAGGGATTTTGGCTTCAGTGGTGGCTGCTAATCCTTTAACTAGGCCCTTCCTAAATTGAGGCCAATCCCTACCTAAGACTAAGGAATGGGGTAGTCTAGGTACTACGGCCACTGGGATTTTTTTCTTTAATCCTAGCCCTTCCACTGTTACTGTGTGCAAAGGATATGACGACGCGGCGCCATGCACGCAGCGAATTCTTATTTTTCCCTCAGGGTGCTTTACAGAATCCTCACTCTGAGCTTCTATATCCTTCCATAGGCTTTCCGAGACCATTGATTGCTCGGCGCCCGAATCTAGGAGCGCCTCGACCTGGATATTATTAACCTGTACTGCTAGTAAAAATCCCCCCCCAACCTCCTTGGACTGGGTGGTTACTAGCACAAGTTTGGCTCTGCAATCCCTCTTTAAGTGACCTTTCTGACCACAAGCAAAACATTTACGTTCTTCCCAACCAGGTCTGGGTAAGGGTCTTCTAGGCATACCTTCCCCTACCATTACTTTCTCCTTCTTTCCTGACATTCTCCAGACTGTTGCATCAGAAACACCCATCCTCTTCTGACCAAGGGCTTTTGCCTCTAAGAAGCGGTCAGCGAGCGAGATGGCATCTTTCGTGTTTCTACAGTCTTGTAGAATTAGGAAGGACTGTAATTCTCCTGGTAATGCTTCTAGGAATTGTTCTAGAACAATATCATCCAATATCATATCAATGCTCTTTCCCTCTGGGGATAGCCACTTGTATACCAGTGTTCTAATTCGGTGGCATAAGGCCTGTGGTGTTTCGCCTGGGGTTAACTTGCACCCTCGCAAAAGGCGGCGATAGACCACGGGAGTTAGGTCTAATCTGTCCCGGATGGCTTTCATCACTGCCTCATAGTTGTTGGCCAGATCATTGGGCATAGCGCAATAGGCTGCAAGAGCCTCTCCCGTTAGGGATGTCGCTAGCCTTATGACCCATTGGTCTTTTGGCCAACCATTCATGAGAGCAATTCGTTCAAAGACCTCGAGGTAGTCATCAACATTATCATCCTTTGACAATTGCCCTAAAGATAATATGCCCTGGCCTAAAGTTCCCAGTCCCGTTACAGCTCCTAGTGAACTGGATACAGTTCTTAGCACGTCCGTGGTCTGCTTCTGCTCGCCCATCCACGATCCGAGTAGATCCAACAGCGGCTTTTGTTGAGCCCTCATTATCTCCGCCATTCTCTCCTGGGCCTCTGCTGACCTCGCCTCCTGCTGTTGGAATCGCTCAGCCATCCAAGCTAACAGCTGTGCTGGCTCCATCGGGATGTAGGCTGTAAGAAAACAGAGAGCAAAACCAAGTGCGGTATATACACAAAGACACCCTCCTCAGCTCCCAGTCTAGCTCTGCAAAATCACCACCCCCTTGCAGCGGTATCCGAGATAAGCCCTCTCAGCTACTGGTTACCTGCTACAAGTGAAGTGTCTCGCTCATTAGCCCTGCGGTCTCCCTGGAACAGGAACTCTGGTCCGCCTCTGCCGATATTCCACGCTGAATTGCAGCTTTGCAGAACTGGTAAGCTCTTCTCAGGTACCTTTTTTTTTCAACTTCCCAGAACTTTTCTTCTCTCAGAACTTTACTGGCATCATCAGCCACCGACTCATCTGCGTGAGGCAGTAGTTTAAAAATCCTCAAAACTACGCCAGCTGTCACCACCCACCTTCCTCCTCTAGGGTATATAGGCAGTTGCCTAGAAGGGCTGGCAGGCGGGACCACAATATTTATAAAGACCTTGTAAATGCTGCAGCCTGGTATCTGTGTAGTTGGTGGCCAAGTAAACCACAGCCAAGGTTAAAGGGGGTAACAATAAGTTTATTGTCGCACAGGAATTTTCCATATAACTACTTCCCCAAACACAGAAACAAGATGTTGGTACTTTTTGTGCCAAATAAAGAATGAATGGTAAAGTCTTCCTGATACTTCTCAGGCAATTGTTTCAAACACAAATAGCTTCTTAAACTTCTTTCCCAGCTTTTAAATAGACTGCTTTTCCAAGTACAAGTATTGCTTTCAGGTACTAGGTCCAAACAAAGGAAACTTCACAGCGTTGCGTTTACTTTCACAGCTGCATAATGAGTATTGAGCTTTCACTCAGGCAGAGCGCTGCCTTTCTCCGTATAAAACTCAAATAAAACAATTAAGCTTTCTCAGCACTTATTACTAGAAATACTTTTTCAGCTTTTCACTCTCTCTGGCAGAAACCACATTCCATATCAGAACAACTGTCTTCTAATAAAGGTGCTTCAGTTTGCATCGGCTCCACTTCAGAATCGGATATGTCCTTATATTTAGGTTTAGGTAAGTCCACAGACTTCCACTGCTCTACGAGTGCATTAAGCTGCTTCCACTTAGTAGCATTTAACCTTCTGGGTACAGGCAAAGATTTAGAATTACCAGCCCCCTTAAAAACAGTATTAAAAGGGCTCACCTTTCTCCTGGCATGTCTAAGATTCACACTTTGGTTAAGAGGTAAATATTTGTCTTGGTACTGCTTCACTAGCTCCTGTATAGCAAGTTGCTCAGCAGAGTCTGACTCTAACGTTCTGCTCTGTAGCCTGCAATTAGCTGAATGCTTACAAGCAGCTGGGCTGTACTCAGAACTGGAGCTCCTGACACGCTGTCTGCCTTGGGAATCTCTTTGCAGTTTTACAAATGGCACTTTCCTTCTGCCCAACCTCCCACTTGTGACTGTAGCTTCTAAAGAAGGCTCCAGGGAAGTACTTCTGTCTCTTCTGGGCAAAGTTTCCAAACTCTGCTCCCCAGGTTTAAAGTAACTTCTAACCTGTTTCTCCTTTTTGCTTGTCCTGAGGTAGTTCCTTCCTGGAAGCTTTTCCAGACGCCTCTCCAGAGACCTCTCTGACTCTCTGCCGTCTGGCTGGCCACTCTGCAAGCACCTTGTGCTGTCCGGGTAATGGCAGCTCCTTTTCCTGCTTCCTCCGGTCCTCAGCTTTCTGCTTTGATTCAAATCAGAGTCTGAATCTCCAACTGAAGCTGAACCTCGAACTTCCCTCCACTTCTCTGCCTCTGTCCCAGTCTCCGTCTCCATCCTCTCACTAACTGTTCCTTCCTGGTTAAGTGAACGGGGCTGCCCTATCAGCTTTGACTCCGCCCCTTTCTCTCCTACGTCAGCTCCCTGGGTTGTCATGGAGCTTGGGAGTATCTCTCTCTGTGTTCTCTTGTACAGAGAACCTTTCTGGGCTAGAGCTTTAACCCTTTCCTGACCTGTTTTACTGCCAGCTTCTGAGGAAAGAAACTGTTTTAAAGCCTTATTTCTAGGTTTTAAACCCTCTGCCTTGTCACAGTACGCATCCTTGAGATCTAGAGAACAAAGCCAATCCTGACTCTGAAGGTATGGCAGCAGAGTTGCTAGAGAAATCATTTTGAACTTCTCTTTGAACAGGAATTTGTTCAATTCTCTGAGGTCCAAAATGGGTCTGTGTCCTCCTGTTTTCTTTGGAATAAGGAAATAGGGGGAGTAGAACCCTGTACCCTGTTGGAGAATGGGTACTTCTTCTATTGCCCCCTGGGCATGAAGCAAAGTGACCTCTTGACCTAACTGGGTGTTGAGAGAGGTCTGAGAATTGAACTGTCTTACCATTGTAGGAGGGGGCATGCTGAGGAAATGAAGCTTGTACCCCTCTCTTACAATGGACAAAGTCCAATTTTCTGCTGTTATCAGCCCCCATCTGGGGGCAAAATGACATAACCTTCCTGGAATAGTGGAAGGCTCTGGGCCGTTCAGGGCCAGGAAAGCAAAGTTCTCTAGATAGGAGTCAAAGCCCCTGTGGAGGCAGAGTCTGCTGAGCTGGTTGAGGCTTAGCAGCTTTTGGTTTTCTTTGCCTAGGTTGCTGCTCCTGTCCCTTTTGGGCAGACTGACCTAAACAATGTCCCTGCTGGGTATAGGAGGGGTACAACTACTTCTTCTTACTGAAGAATGTTTTTTGTAGGATTTTTTCCTTGCAGGATCAGCTGTAGATTTAGACAATCTATCCAAGGTGATATTGTCAGCATCTATCTCATTAGCTTTTTCCTGCCAATTCTTGCCAAAGAGATTCTCTCCTGTGCAAGGAATATTCCCCAGTTTATCCTGTACCCAAAGTTCCAAGTCAGATGCCTGGAGCCAGGCTATCCTACGTGCACCTATGGCAGAGGTTCTTCTTATGCACTCAAAGCAGTCAAAGGCTGCACGATTTACAAACTTGGAAGCATCCTGAGCATGTTTGACAAGGGCAAGGTAATCCTGCCTCTTATCATCAGGAAGGAGAGGGCTCATAAGCTCTAAATCTCCCGTGACCTCCTTAAGGAACATTCCCATATATAATATATAGGAACGGATCCTAGCAGAAAGCATGGAAGCCTGGTAGGTTCGAAGTCCAAAGGCATCAAGAGTCCTACACTCACGTCCTGGAGAATTAGATGCATGCCTTTTTGCACTCTTGTTCCTTCTCATAGCTGATTCCACCACCATGGAATGGTGCGGTAGCTGAGTCTTCTGAAACCCAGGACAAGGAGGAACGCGATACATGGTGTCGAGCCTTCGAGAGTGAGGAGAAGTGGTTAGAGGTGTTTCCCACATCCTTAACATGAGGTCATGCAAGATCTCATGAATAGGTAAGGTAGCAGCCTCCTTGGGAGCTTTAGGGTATTGTAGGATTTCCAATTCCTTTGCCCTAGGCTCTTTTTCAGGAGCCACTGTGATGGAAAGACCTCGAGCCACATCTCGGATAAAATCCTGAAAGGACATATCCTCTGGAGGAGACATCCTATGCTGAGGAGAAGAAGAATCCTCAGGAAGAAGTACTCTGGTATCGGCAGAGCTTTCAGAGTCTTCAGACTCATCTGAGGATTCAAAGTATCTCCGATCTGGGTGATCGTGCAAGGGACGGTACCGGTACCCATTGAAGTCGGCATCGGAGGGGTCCGGTACCGACTTGTCGATACCGGATGGATAAGCATGGCTTGGTCCCGGTAGAATACCTGCCGATGTCGATGCAGTCGGTGCTGGTACCGGTTGAATTGTCTGAAGCAGTTTCAGGGGCACCGAGGCCGTGAGAAGAGCCACCAGACTGCGTTCAATAGCCAAGAATCTCTGGTCTATTGACGCTGCCGATGCTTGAGTATCGGTACCGGATGAAGCAGCCGGTACCCCAGAGCTTGGCACCAGTAGTTCTGCCAAGGATGAGGCCTCGAGAACATCCTGGAGCCCCGTTAGTGCTTTGGAAGCTGAAGCCTCCCGCCGGGGCAATTTTGCCAGTACAAGTCCCTCAAGAGCAACGCCAGAGGCATCTTGATGCTTAGAAGGAGATCTACCTTTTGAGGACCGGCCAGATTTATGTTTACTTACCTGAGATCCATGGGAGGAAGACGAAGCCCTGGAAGACGTCGATGCCACAGACGCTGCATCGGAGGGAAAAAGGGTGCTAAGTTTAGCAGCTCAGTTTTGCCGGCTCCTCTTCGACATCATCCCACAGGCAACACACTCTGAAATAGAGTGGTCAGGACCTAAACATTTGAGGCACCACTCATGGGTGTCGGTGACGGAGATGGTACCGCCACACTTGGAACACTTTTTAAAACCCGAAGCGGGTTTTTCCATTTTAAAGGAAAAGTTGGGCCTAGTGCCCAAAATGGCGTGTGGCACCTGAGGAAAAAATACCTGGAAAAGACTCCAGAAGAAAAGCTTTTTTTGTTTGTTTTTTAAGAAAAAAGAAAGAAGAAAGCGTAGTTACTCACCTGTAACAGGTGTTCTCCAGGAGCAGCAGGAATCAGTCCTCACTTATGGGTGACGTCGGCGCCGACGGAGCCCTCGCGGAGCAATTTTCCCCAGCTTTCAAAGAAAGCCTTTGGGAATTGCAGCGCGCATGCGCGGTCGTCTTCCCGCCCGAGGGTGCCATCTTAGCCAGTCAGATGACATAGCTAAAAAAGACAGCATAAAAATATTTGCAAAAACATAAGCAGACGATTGCAACTCCAAGGGGAGGAGGGAGGGTAGTGAGGACTGATTCCTGCTGCTCCTGGAGAACACCTGTTACAGGTGAGTAACTACGCTTTCTCCAGGACCAAGCAGGAAGTCAGTCCTCACTTATGGGACTCCCAAGCTCAAGGCTACCGGAGACCCTAAGCACAAAAATGAGCTCCCTCTAGCTCAGCAGCACAGAAGGAAAGAATCTTCGCTGAATTATCACCCACCGGTAGCCCACATCCGGGATAGAGGGTAGGAGTTGCTCAGACCTCAAAGAGATTACGGAGGACTGCCTGTCCGAAAGCACTGTCCCTGCGGGACTCCCTCTCGAGACAGTAATGGACCGCAAAAGTCTGGCTCGAAGACCAAGTAGCGGCCCGGCAGATGTCTGCCAGCGGAACAGAGCGGAGGTAAGCCACTGACGTAGCCTTTGCCCGAACGCAATGAGCCGTGACTCGACTTTCTAAGGAGAGTCCGGCTGCCCCATAAGCCCAAGAGATACAGTCCGCAACCCAGATGGACAGAGTACGCTTGGAGTCCGGGAGCCCCAATTTATTGGGGTCAAAAGACACAAAAAGCTGAGCAGCTTTACGGTGCTCCCGCGTACGGTCAAGGTAGAAGTTCAAAGCCCTTCTACAGTCCAGGGTATGGAGGACCGTTTCAGCTCGGCTGGAGAGTGGTCTGGGAAAGAAGGTTGGAAGTACCACCTCCTGATTGATGTGAAAAGGGGAGACCACTTTTGGAAGAAATTTTGGGTGAATCCGTAGGACTACCCTATTTTTGTAGAACCGAGTGTAAGGGGGATCAGACACGAGGGCCTGCAATTCACTTACGCGTCTAGCGGAAGTGAGGGCTATCAAGAACAGTGTTTTCCAAGACAGAAAACGGAGAGAACAGGTAGCCATAGGTTGAAAAGGCGGACAGGTGATCCGCTGCAAAACCACATTCAGGTCCCAGTCAGGCGCTGGCGGGCGCAGAGGTGGTTTAAGTAGAAGGAGACCTCGGAGAAACCTCGCTACGAGAGGGTCGCTGGAGAGAGGTCTACCGTCCACCGGCACATGATGTGCCGAAAGAGCACTGAGGTGAACTTTGACGGAGTTGGACTTAAGTCCCAGATTAGAGAGGTGTAGCAAGTACTGCAAGATCACCGACACCGGGCAGGAGAAGGGATCCTGAGACTGTTGGGTACACCAGACGGCAAAGCGACGCCATTTAAGGGCGTAGCATTTGCGGGTAGAAGGCCGTCGCGAAGCCAAGACGACCTCCTCCACCTCTGCCGGCAGGAGAAGGGGAGCAAGGACTACCCTCTCAGCAGCCAGGCCATGAGGTTGAGAGACCTGAGGTTGGGGTGTAGTAGAGACCCCTGATCCTGAGTGAGGAGATCCGGTTGTACCCCCAGAGGGAATGGATCCTCCACCGCTAATTGCAGTAGGAGCGGAAACCACGGCTGTCTGGGCCAGCGAGGGGCCACCAGGATCATGAAGGCTTTGTCTCGGAGAACCTTGAAAAGAGTCCGAGAGACTAGCGGGATGGGAGGGAAAGCGTACAGAAGGCTCCCCGACCATGAAATTAGAAAAGCGTCCGCCGCAACCCGAAGGGGGTGTGGCTGACGAGAGCAGAAGCGAGGAAGCTGCCGGTTGTGAGGACTGGCAAAGAGATCCACCGTGGGGAGGCCCCACTTTAGGAAGAGCTTCTGAACTACCAAGGGATCCAGACGCCACTCGTGCGGCTGGAGGATCCTGCTGAGTTTGTCCGCCAGGCAATTCTCTTGGCCCGGGAGATAAACTGCCTTGAGGAGAATGCCGTGACTGACGGCCCAAGAGCAGAGCTTCTGTGCCTCCCGGCAGAGGAGGAAGGAGCCCGTGCCCCCCTGCTTGTTCACGTAGAACATGGCAACTTGATTGTCCGTCTGGACAAGGACGGACTGGTGGGAAGTCAGGTGGGAGAAAGCCATGAGAGCCAGGCGGATCGCCCTGAGCTCCAGGAAGTTGATCTACTGAGCAGACTCCCACGTGGTCCAGAGGCCCTGAGTACGTGCCCCTTGGCAATGTGCTCCCCAGCCCAGGAGGGATGCATCCGTGGTCAGCACCCGGGTCGGCTGAGGTGACTGGAAAGGCATTCCGAATATCAGGTTCGGCTGCCGAAGCCACCACCGGAGAGACGAGATCAGCGGCTCGGAGACGCGCACTAGGTCTGCTAGGCCGCCTGTGGCTTGTCGCCACTGCTGGCGGAGACACCATTGAGCAGGCCGCATATTCAGGCGGGCATTGGGGGTCACATGGACGGTGGAAGCCATATGGCCGAGCAGTCTCAGGAAGCGCCTGGCGGAGACCAGGGGCTGGCTGTGAAAACGGTCGGCTAGGTCCATGAGCCGTTGAGCCCTGTCGAGCGGTAGGTACGCTCGTGCCTGAGGAGTGTGGAGCCTTGCGCCGATGAACTCGAGATCCTGTGAGGGGAGCAAAGTGGACTTTGCGAAATTTATAACAAAGCCCAAGTACTGCAGAAGAGTCACCGTGCGGCGTGTGGCGCTGGTGACCTCCGGAGCGGACGCCGCTCTGATGAGCCAGTCGTCGAGGTACGGAAAGACATATAGGCCGTGAAGCCGGAGATGGGCCGCCACCACTGCGAGACATTTTGTGAAGACTCGCGGCGCGGAGGACAGGCCAAAGGGCAGTACTCTGTACTGGTAATGATTTCCTGCCACCACAAACCTTAGGTATTGGCGGTGGCTTGGGTGGATGAGGATGTGCGTGTAGGCATCCTTTAGATCCAAGGAGCATAGCCAATCTCCCTGCTGGAGGTAGGGCAGAAGGATTCCAAGGGTAAGCATTTTGAACTTCTCCCGCACAAGGAACTTGTTGAGGTTGCGCAAGTCCAGGATGGGTCTGAGGCCCCCTGTTCTCTTTGGTATTAGAAAATACCTGGAATAAAAGCCTTGACCTCTCAGGTGGTGTGGCACCGGTTCCACCGCCTGTTCCTGCAGAAGACCTGCTAACTCCTGAAGGAGTAATTCCCTGTGCAGAGGGGGTCGTGGAGGTTCTCCCGGAAAATAGGAGGGAGGGACCTGGTGGAAGTGGAGAAGATAGCCTTCCCGCACGACTTGAAGCACCCAGGCATCTGCGGTGATGCTGGACCACCTGTGGGCGAAGTGAACCAGCCGGCCTCCGGTGCTGGGAGGAACCAGCGGGGGGGGAGAGGCTATGCTTTGTGAGTCAAAAACCCCCACCCTGCTGAGCAGGGGCTGGTGGTGCAGGCTTGGGGGCTTGCTGCCTACGGGACCCGTTACCCCGTCCCTTGGCCTGCTGGCCCTGTTGGGGAGCTGCAGGGGCCTGATAATGCGGGTATTGTTTGTAGGCAGCCGCCTTCCTCGGGTAAAAGGACTTTTTCCCCGAGCCCTTCTTTTTCTGGGAAGGGGCGGAGGTCTTCCTAGAAAGCCTGGTCCTGGTGAGAGTCTCAGTCTCAATTTGCGCAGCCTATTCCGCCATGGGCTTGCCAAAGAGGTTTTCGCCTCGGCAGGGGACATCGACCAACTTGTCCTGCACCCAGGGCTCAAGGTCTGACGACTGAAGCCAAGCCTGTCGGCGGGCACCGATGCCGGCTGCGGCCACTCGAGCCGATGCTTCAAAGCCATCATAGGCTGCCCGGGACATGAACTTTGAGCATTCCCGAATGCCAGTGGACAAGGCTAGGAACCTCCGCAAGGGTTCCTCGGACAAACCAGCAGAGAATCCGGCTAGCTCTTTAGCCAGATCCCGGAGATACATGCCCTTGTATAGCTGGTAAGTCTGGACACGACATGCGAGCATAGAGCCCTGGAAACACTTCTTACCAAGGCCATCCAGGTTACGGGCCTCCCTGCCAGGAGGCACCGAGGAGTGCATCTTCTGGCTCTTAAGACGATGCATGGCCGATTCCACTACCATGGAATGGTGTGGCAGCTGTGCCTTTTGAAAGCCAGGGCTCTTGCGGACTCGATAGATAGAATCGACCCGCTTGCTCAGGACCGGTGAGGAGGCCGGACTCTCCCACATGCGGAAGAGTAGTCGTTCCAGCATAGGAGGAACCGGTACAGTAAAGTGTTCCCTCGCGGGAGAGTCATACTGGAGGGCGTCGAGCTCTTCGGCTCGAGGCTCCTCCTCGGGATCCGCAGGGAAGGCCAAAGCCTTGGCCATATCCCTAACGAAGTCCGAGAACCGGGCATCCTCCGGGGGGGACTGCTTCCGAGGCTCGGACTCCGGTGAGTCCGAGGGGACACACCGAGTCCGGAAAGAATCAGGCGACTCTTCCTCTTCAGACTCCCAGACCGACTCCGACGAGGACTCGGTGGGGTCGGCCCGGGCAGGGCGCGGCGCCTGCCGCCCCGACGCCGAGGGAGTCGGCGTCGGCGACCTCGGTCCCGAACGGGAGGCCGAGGGTGACCTCGACCGAGGATCGACTCGAGTTCTCATCGACTCGAGGATCGGCTCGGTCTCCGGGGTCGACTTGGACGTCGACGTCCCGGCAGTCGGGGCAGCGGCGCCAGCGAGGCCAGCGAGCAGTGCCCGCTGCTGGTCCATGAAGGCAGATAGTCTGCTCTCCAAGGCCGTCAACCTGAGTCCGAGCTCAGGTGACCCAGCAGCCCCCGACTCGGGCCCCGACGGCGTCGGGCCCGACGTCGGCTGTCGCGGAGGCGAGTCCAGAAGGACCACAGGACTTACCCGAGCAGGCATCTCCGACTCCAGGCGAGGTCGCTTCGTGAGGTGTTCCTTCTCCAAGGACCCGGGGCGGCTGTCGGGGCTATGCGACCTGGCCCTCGCGGAACCAGGAGCGTCCACCGACGCCGCCCTCGCGGGTTTCACCTTCCGACGATGGTCCCCGGAGGGAGAACCCCGGTCGGAGGAACTCCGGCGACGGTCCGAGCTGGAGCCCTTGGACGCGGAGGCCTCCGACGAGGTCCGGGTACGGCTGGGGTCAGCGAAGATTCTATCACGCTGATGCCGCCGACTTCTCAACGCTTTTGAGGACATTTTGCCGCAGGGCCCACAGATCAGTTCCTCATGATCCGGGCCCAGGCAGCGGAGGCAAAAGTCGTGTGTGTCAGTTAGTGACATATTTCGGTCACACTGACCACACCGCTTAAACCCACTGGCAGCCATCGGGGGAAAAAGGGCCCCTGCGAGGTCAAAGGACCGGGCTGCCAGGGAAAAATCGAAAACGAAAGCTGACAAAGTCAGAAAAACCGAAAAAAGTAAGAGGACTCGTGACCGGCGTCGCGAGTCCGGGCGGGAAAAAGATCGGCGTCGAACCGAAGGAAAAAGAATAAAATAATGAAGAAAAAATCGACTTTTTCGCGGGGACAAGACGGGGACGTCTGTAGGGCTCCGCGGAAAAAAGAAGACTGGCTAAGATGGCACCCTCGGGCGGGAAGACGACCGCGCATGCGCGCTGCAATTCCCAAAGGCTTTCTTTGAAAGCTGGGAAAAATTGCTCCGCGAGGGCTCCGTCGGCGCCGACGTCACCCATAAGTGAGGACTGACTTCCTGCTTGGTCCTGGAGAACCGACGGTACCAGTGTAGCGTCGAGGGAAGGCAGACGAGACCACAAAAAAGAAGATTAAAATGGAATATTTTCTGCGGTGACAGGATGTGCAACCTGTCGACTCTGTGGAAAACGAAGAACTGGAGAGGGACAGTTGGGAAAGGCGGGAAGACAGCACGCAGGCGCTGTGGGATGCTCCCAAAAGCTTTCCTATTGGACGCTGGGGAGTGTTCCCACGCAGGCTCCATCGGTACCGACGATACTCATATGTGAAGACTACATTCCTGCTTGTTCCTGGAGATCAGCATTAAGAGAAGGACAGACAAAAGCAGAAACCAAAGACTGGAAGTGAGACAATGAGGAAAAAATGGTCAGACAGCAAAGGTAGAAAACCATTTTATTTTCAATTTGGTGATTGGAACATATCAGTTTTTGGGATTTACATCTGCTGTTTTTATATTTTGCATAGTATAGTGGGGAAATGCATCACTGTTACTATTTCTTTGGTGATTCGTCTGTTTGGAAGTGATATTATTGCTGTCACGGGATGGATGGAGAGAAGAGAATGACCCCACTTCCCTCTCCTATCCCCTGTTGCTGCACAATCCTTGAACTAAGGGGGACCCCCCCCCCCCTCAGGCTTTGGATAAAAGTCCCAGATTTGCCTGCAAAAAAAACGATAACCCTAAGTTAGTCACAGATCTGCCATTTCTTGACAAGACCTTGAAGCTGTACTTATATAGTTTTCTGACTTCCTCCTGATTGCAAATAGTTTGGAACCATTCCAATCCGGTTTCAGGACACATGATAGAATGTGCAAGGCTACTTAATGAACTCCACCTCTACATGGAATCATGGACAGACAACCCTGTTGATACTCCTTGATTTCCCCAAGGTATTTGACACCATTCACTATGAAATTCTGATATTTCAAATAAAGAGCCTGAGGCTTGCAGGCCCAGTATTAGCCTGGTTCCAGTCCTTCCCCCAGAAGCACGCCCAGAGCATCTCTCTGTGGACAGAGTTACCACACATCCATGCTCTCTTCTGTTACATTCCATAGGGATCCATTGTACTGTCAACACTATTCAATATCCTCAGCCCCTCTATGTCTAAGTCCTGACAAATCAATTGCCAACCGAAATGAATGCCTGGAGTAGGTCTCTACTTGTCTATGCCAAAATACATTAAAATTAAATCGACAACAGACAAAAGTACTATGGATTGGCAAAAAAAAACCTGGCTATGTCATCTCCATTTCTTCTTGGATGGTCTTACCTTTGTTGCAGTCATCCTGGATTAATGCAACTCACTGTGTAACAGGACTCCAAAAAACTCAATTGGTGCCTTCAATTTGTCTAGAACACTGCAACCCAAATATCACCGAGCGCAAGAAAATTTGAAAGGGTCATTCTGTCCTAAAATCTCAACACTGCAACCCAAATATCACTGAGCGCAAGAAAATTTGAAAGGGCCATCCTGTCCTAAAATCTTAACACTGGTTCCCAATATTCTATCAAATCAAGTTCAAAATCTTGGTGCTAACTTTGAAGGTTCACTAAGACTCCACCTCAGTCATTGTCTCACACCATATGCTCTCTGCATTCTTTGCCACAAGCTCAACTAGCTGTGCCAGCACCTAAGAAACAATGCCTCAAACCCTAAAGAGAAAACCTTGTGGGGTCAGTTCCAACTAACTGTCACTTAAAATTAGACTACCTGAGCCTACTAGTCTTCAGATAACTGCTAAAAACCATGGCTTATTGAATCAGCATTCAGACAAGAAACTTAATTTAAAGCCTCTCTCTCATGCTGTGGTCCTCAGTCTCAGAGCTTGGTTTGATGGGCGGTCAATAAATATATATATTGGGGACGTGCAGGCAAAAATTACGGTTTTGTGTATTTTTCTGTGTCATTTGCAGATTTTTTTCATTTTGTTTATAAATTTTCATTTCAGGGCAATTTTGTTAATTAAGAGGTAGCTATGACTGCTGTCCAAACATGCATAAATGGCTGAAAGGTTACAAGAGGTTTCCACGCAAATAAAAAGCGCATTTTTTTTCAAGTTTTGTTAACCATTGTCATGGACTAGCTTTAAACTGTTGATCTTTGTGTTGGAATATACTGCTTTGCCAGGAGGTGCTAAGCCACCTCATGGGGGGAGAGGCTTATACTTAACCGTATCTTGTATTTCTGGTACCATTAATTCCTGTTTCCTGATTAGCCCAAAGTTTTGTCTGGTCTTGAGCTCTGTGGAAAACCCTTTCTGGATTTTTTTGTCTTGTGAATCTGTTGACTCCTGCTCTAAAGAGACTTACTCCAAAGATTTTTCTTGTGCCCTATAAGATCTAGAAAAGTACCCTGGAAATCTTGCTTAAATGTTTTCCTTGTTGAGTTCTTGGACTTACAATATTGAATCCTTTTGCAGAGCTGTCAAGTTATCCAATTCCAGGACAGAGGCTTTTTACCCCATCCTGGTTTTAAGCTTACATCCTAAAACAGTGTGGTATTAGTAGTCCCCGATTCCACGCATAAAGTCAATGCTGTTGGTCCCATACACCATGATGGGACTGTCAGAAATCCGGGAACAGCCTAAAACGTTCTCTTGGAACAGGATTGCTTGTGTGAAATTCTCAGTTACTATTATGCTATCAGAGACATTTACCCAGCCTATTCCAGATCCCAGAAACGCAGAGAAGCTAAAGCCAGAGAAGAAAGAAAGACAAACACAGAACTCAACAGAGATTTCCAACATGCAGCAAGACAGGACAAGGAAAAGTACTACAATGACGCATGCAAGGAAATAGAAGCAGAAACTATTAGAGGAAGAACAAGATCGACTTTCCTAAAGCTACGAGAGTTAAAGAAAAAGTTCCAGCCTCAAATTGGAATGTTACAAGATGCTCAAGGTTCTATGTTGAATGATGCTGAGAAGATCAAGAAAAGGTGGAAGGAATATACAGAGTTTTCATATGATATAGATCAAGTGGACCAACAGCCGTTTCAACCTGTACCTTATGATCGGGAACCATTGCTGATGAAAGAAGAAGTTGAAGCAGCACTGAAAGCCTTATCAAAGAACAAAGCACCAGGCATTGACAGCATTCCCATAGAAGTATTACAGCAATCTGATGCAGCTGTTACCGTACTTACAAGGCTCTGCCAAGAAATATGGAAGACAACATTATGGCCAACTGACTGGAAAAGATCTGTGTTTATACCAATACTAAAGAAAGGTGATCCAACTAACTGTGGAAATTATCGCACAATCGCTCCGATCCCACATGCCAGCAAGATTCTACTGAAGATTATTCAAAAGAGACTACAACCATACCTGGAACAAGAACTACCTGAAGTGCAAGCAGGGTTAAGGAAAGGGCGAGGAACGAGAGACGACATTGCGGATGTGAGATGGATCCTTGAAAAGACTAAAGAATACCAAAAGGATATCTATTTGTGCTTTATCGACTATAGCAAGGCTTTTGACTGTGTAAACCATGAGAATGGGCTACATTAAGAAGCATGGGTATACCAGAACACCTGATCGTACTCTTGCACAATCTGTACATTGATCAAGAAGCAACAGTTCAAACGGAACAAAATGGTTTAAAATAAGCAAAGGTGTAAGACAAGGCTGCATACTTTCCCCCTACCTGTTTAATTTATATGCTGAACAAATCATCAGAGAAGCAGAACTGTATAAAGACAACAGAGGTGTGAAGATTGGTGGAAGACTCATCAACAACCTTCGCTATGCTGATGATACCACATTACTGGCTGAAAGTGAAGATAATCTGAAACATTTGCTTCTCACAATCAAATAACAGTCTCAAAATGGGCCTGCACCTTAATGTAAAGAAGACAAAGATCATGACAACTGGTATAATCAACAGATTCATCATTGAAGGAGAAGAAATTGAAATCGTGAACAACTTTAACCTACTTGGATCAACTATCAATAAAGAAGCAACAAGCAGTCAAGAAATCAGACGACACATTGCTCTTGGCAGAATGGCTATGAAAGACTTAGATAAGATTCTCAAGAGCAGAGATGTCTCTCTCCATACAAAGATTCGACTTGTTCAAGCCATGGTATTTTCAATAACATCATATGGATGTGAAAGCTGGACAGTGAAAAAGATAGACAGGAAGAAAATCAATGCCTTTGAATTATGGTGCTGGCGGCGAATACTGTGTATACCATGGACTGCCCGAAGAACAAATCAGTCGGTACTAGAGGAGATCAAACCTAAGCTTTCTTTAGAAGCTCAGATGACAAGACTTTGACTTTCATACTTTGGACACATCACGCGAGGAGAGATCATTAGAGAAAGACATCATGCTTGGCAAGATAGAAGGTCAACACAAAAGAGGAAGGCCAGCAATGAGAAGGATCGATACAATAACAGCAGCTACGAGTACCAGTCTGTCAACAATGAGCCGCCTGACTGAAGACCGAACACAATTTAGGATAGCTATCCAGAGGGTCGCCATGAGTCAACTCCGACTCGACGGCACTTAACAACAACAACATTCCAGATCCTGGAGAAATTCTGTGAAACCATGTTTAAGAAAAGTCTTTACAGTAAGGTCTCTAAAGCAGGAGTTAATAGATTCACAAGGCAAAAAATCCAGGAAGGGATTTTCACAGAGCTCAAGACCAGACAAACGTTGGGCCAATCAGGAAACAGGAACTAATAGTATCAGAAATATCAGGCACAGCTGAGTATATGCTGCCTAGAATCAGACTCTCCAGGAAGCATAATTGTTCCTCCTGGAAACGCAGTGCCTTCCAACTCAAGAGACACTGGTTTGAGGCCAGGCCATGATAACCCTGGGAAAATAAAATATAATTTCAGTTTTTTTCATGTTGTTGTGGATTAAAAACAATATGAAATGACCTAGTTCCCATAAAAATGTTACAAGACATCACATTTCCCATGTTTCAAACAAATGCACATCCCTAACCCCCTTTAATACTGTATCACCATGCTTTTATGTCTTTTACCCTTCTGTACCTTATTGCTTGTCAACCTTCTTGTATTATCTAATGTACTTATTCTTGGTTGTAGAATTCTGACTTACAGCAACACGCTTTGAGCTATGATAATGATGTTTCCTGGAGCTTGTGTCTGATTGATTGGTTAAACCTTTCCATTTCCTAATTCAAGGAATGCTGTCCTTCCCTTCTTTAAAATTTAAAAAAAAAATCCTTCCAGCATTCTCTTATTTGAGTCTTGGGTTTTTGAAGCCTCGGCCATATCTAGTTTTCAGAATAACTTTAAAAAAGTGTTACAAAAAATGTTTGTCCTTACAACTTGACATATCAGGAACATTCACAGTGGATTTTATGAAATTCAGATCTGTTTAGGGACCTGAAGGATTAGGATGGTATTGGTGAATTCCACTGCTTTTTCTAACAAGTATGTTGTTGTTGTTAAGTGCTATTGAGCCGCTGTCGACTCATGGCGACTCTCTCGATAGTTGTCTTAAACTGTGTTAGGTCATCAGTCAGGCTCTATCATTGTTGATAGAGTAGCATCCATAGCTGCTGTTATTGTATCAATCCATCTCATTGCTGGCCTTCCTCTTTTGCGTTGACCTTCCACCATTGCAAGCATGATGTCCTTCTCTAACGATCTCTCTCTTTGCATGATGTGTCCAAAGTATGAAAGTCGAAGTCTTGTCATCTGAGCTTCTAAAGAAAGCTTAGGTTTGATCTCCTCTAGTACTGACTGGTTTGTTCTTTGGGCAGTCCAAGGTATACACAGTATTCTTCACCAGTATTCAAAGGCATCGATTTTCTTTCTGTCTATGTTTTTCACTGTCCAAAAATTAAGGGGTATGTTTACTAAACCGTCCTAATGTTACCGGTGAAAAGTGCAGCGTTAATGTGAGGAATGTCATATAAGGAAGGGGGCGTTCCGGCGTCAAGGAAGCAATGACTCTGTATTGCGCGATAGAGAGCGCCTTGGCTTGTTAACGCACGGTAACCTTAATATCATGCCAGCGCTGTGTCAGAAGCTATAGAGGTGTAGCCCACTGGTTAATACAATGACTGCCGATCCAGAGGTCATGGGTTTGATCCCTCAGAGGTCTCATCTAATAAGACTGTTCAAGGCAATCCCTTTTCCTGCCGGTAACGCTGTGCTGCCAGCAAAAAAACACCCTCACCACAGTGCCATAACCTAAGGTGCCTCATAAGGCGCCCCATAGGGCACAATATAAAGTGCCCTGTCTGCCAAGGCACCTTATAATGTGCCCTTTAGGGCGCTTTATAGGACACCCTATAGGGCACCTTATACAGCGCCTTGGCTGACAAGGCACATTATAATGTGCCCTATAGGGCGCTTTATAGGGCGCCTTATACAGCACCCTGGCTGACAAGGCACTTCATAATGTGCCCTATAGGTTATGGCACTGAGGTGAGGGTGTTTATGGCTGGCAACACAGATTGTAGAGATGTGTCTGAGTGTTACAGGAATTAAAAGGAAATGCCTCATTAACCCTTTCCAGGCCGAGCCCAAAACTCTCGGGATCCAAAATTCTGACTAAATATTCCTATCAAATGGTATATAATACATGACCAGAGCAGAAGGAAAATAACTATTAGAACATATTGAATAAGACGGGTACAATTTTCCTGAAATATGCAAAAATTAACCCGGCTGCAGAATGTGGATTAAAATTTTAAAGTAGGCCTTCAAAGGGTTAAACACCACCACCGCAGGATCAAACTCATGACCTCTGCCTCGGCAGTCATTGTATTAACCAGTGGGCTACACCTCTATAGCTTTTATCACAGGGCTGGCTGGCTACAGAAAGACTTCAGGTCACCGCACAACCTGTCTGCTGTGGTCACCGGGATAGGGTAAACCCACCAGTACCCATGATGCACTGCACATGCAGAACAGCAGTCTACATCTGATCACAGGATGGAGCATGCGTCTCCACAGCACCTCAGCCTGGTAGGGGGAACTGACTGTGTGTGTGACTGGCACAGAGTAGCTACAGACCGTGACATTGTGCGGGTCCTGTGCTCACCCTATGGGTGAGGTGGGTCGCCCAGCACCAGGTCCGCAGTACCCAGGTTGGCTGAGATAGCCTTTGCTGCAGGTCCCCATCAGTGCCGGTGTGTGGCAGGTATTCCTTGCAAACACAACTAGGATAATCCTGTGTCCATCTGCATTCCCCAGTCACGTCTAGCCCTTGTGGACCATGACGCACCTGGAATAATGCATATCCAGTGTGGTTACCATGGTCACGTGTTGTAAGAGCAGGGGTGTGTCTGGACCCACATGTGAATTATGTAGCACCACGTATCATACTCTCTGGGTCAAGGTGGTGGACAGGATCTGCCCCCAACAGGCCCACACTCTACATCTTTGCAATGGAGGCAGTAGAGGGACATGATGAAGGGTTGTGGGACCAGCAACCCCAGTCCAGTTGGTGAATGGACACCGTCCAAGGCAGGTGATGCAAAACTGTACTTATCACATAGGGCAATGGCAGACAGGCAGTAGGCCTGGCAAAGCTCAGCTGCCCCCCACCACAATCTGACATTCACCAGCAGAGGGCACAGTCAGGCTGCACCCGCTGCACCCTCAAGGTGTTCCAGCCATACACATGCTAACTGCAGACAGTCTGCTAGCCAGTACATGTTCCCAGAGGAACTATGTGCACCAAGATGTGGGATGTAAGCACAAACACCAAGCAGTTATGTCAGTGATTGGGCCCCATAAAAGGGAACTCACAGATATCACTGGAGATAAATACTGTATAGCACTATGTGAGAACCTAGACATGCCATAGCCACTGCTCAGAGTGAGAGTGACCTCCCAGCATGACATGCTGTGGCCACCCTGTCCGTGCAGGTGGTGATCGGCCACTACATTATCCCAGCCATTGCCCTATGCCCTGTGCAGATGCATCCTGCCCAGACCACCCTGTCTGGCCCATACCCACAATACCTTGCTCCACATTATGCACATTGGCAGGCCAACACTGGAAACTGTGCAAGCATTGTGAGCTCTGTAAGGTGTAGGCAGCCACAAAACACTGGATAGACACACACACTCCCACACCAATTTCAGCATTGTGCAAAGATAGAGGTGGTTGGCAGCCCAGGCCGCCACACCAGTCCTGGGCACGGTGCAGGCATTGCTAAGGTACTCAATACTGTTAGGGTCACTCTCCGGGGTGGTAAACACTGTCAGAAACAAAAGGTGAACCACACTCCACGTATATCAGAGAAGTTGCTATGATGAATCTCTGTTAACAAATTGTGTTTCATTTAGGCTTTGTTATCTGAAACTACTCAAAGCAACCTTTTGATATATATGGAGCATGTGTCCATGTTTATGATGGCATTGCTAGGGTATGCAGGTGCTAGAAGTGGTAGCTGCTGCTCTGCGCCAGATCCAACAGCGTGACTCTCCATGAGGCTTTGGATGGTGGAGCCTGTGGGTGTGGGTGTTTGTGCCCCTGTTGGCCGATGCTTTAGGGCAGAGGTTCCCAACTCCAGTCCTGGGGGGCCAAACACCATTCAGGTCTTCAGGCTGTCCCTAATGAATATGCATGAGATACATTTGCATACAATGGGGGCAGTGCATACAAATGCATCTCATGCATATTTATTAGGGACAGTATGAAAACCTGAATGGTGTTTGGCCCTCCAGGACTGGAGTTGGGAACCTCTGCTCTAGGGACTGCACATGTTTATGCTGTATGTGCTCTGTAGGGTAAAATATAGGGAAATTGTCTGCAGGAGCCACAGCTGGGACTTGAACCTGTGACCTTCTGCCCCTGAACACACCGGCTGTGTGTACTGCACCAAACTGTTGCCACAGAGGCTGGTCATTCCCTGGGGATACCATGACTGTTCTTCAAACAGACCTTGTCTGTTGCACTGCACGCCACCCACCTAATCAAGGCTTTGCCTTGGTCTGCTGTGGGCAGATGCCACTACCCCCTCCACCACCAGCCCTCCCCCACCATGCTGACATGCCCTTATGCCGGTGGTGCTAGCGGTGCGCAGTCCCAGGCCATCCAGTATGCGGCTGCCTATGGTTTGGGGTCTGGGGTAGGGGGGTCTACATAGACATCCATGCTTCCCCCTGGCACTGCTTGCCAATGTTATGTGCCCTTTGGGGTACCTTCTGAGTAATGTCCATTGGGGCACTGTGGAACACACACTCATGGACATGTTTGCCCTTGGTCAGTTGCTGTCTTGCTGATTTTCCATTTCTGCCTTCCTATGTGGCACCCAGGCATCTGCCTAGCCCACCCTGTGCCCCAGCTGCCCCACTGCATGTCCCGCCTGCAGCCCCCTGTACCCAATTTGCAGCCTCACCATAGTGCCCTTTCGTACTTGGGAACTATGCTGTTGCTACACATGTAGCACTACTATCACTTTTCTGGGTCTCCCTACCTTTGCTGTACATTGCTGACTGAAATGGTTTCTCTCTCCTGCAATTGTGCCTCTAACGCAAGGTTTTCAATCACGGTAATGTTCTGCCCTACATTTCACAGCGTTAGTGTGCCTGGAGCCTCTGAGCGCCTATTGACCCCTTCTCTCCACCATCTGGAAAGACTTACTCCACCCTATGTGTGCCTTAACGCCACCAGAGACGTTATCGCACGATCACATTATGTATCGCGCGATAACGTCGCCAGTGCGATGTTAGCGCAGTTTAGTAAACATCCCCCTAAGTATAACAATGCATTTTTTTCATTTGTTGTGGCGTTCATAAACTATGCAGAGCAAGGGATTTGAAAAATTAGATTTGGATTTTCTGAAAAAATCAAAGGTGAATCTTTCAATTCGATGAAACCCATTTCCAATTTTTCAGAACTGGGAAAAGATTTTTTAATTGGCTCAAAAAGGTCAACAAAACAATTTACTGAACGTTTAACTTTTTTTTATTTTTTTTTTAATGTTGTCAAATTGTTCAGCCAGCTTGTTAGCCAGTGAATGCACGTTAAAGACATTTTAATACTTGCTAAATAGCACAAAGCCCATTATTCTCAGTGGGGCTTCTTTGCTAACTATGAGCTTTACTCAAGTTAATGCACATTAACTCATTAATGCACGTTGGAAAATGAGACTTTTGTGCCAGTATTAGATAAGGACAGTTACCTTTTTATAGTTACTGGCTCAGAAATTTTTTCAAATTAATAAAAAAACGTGATGTGAAAAAGCGCTTTATAACCTCTGTAGCTGATAGATTTGTATAAAAGCATCTTTGTTTCAGTCTGGCCTTTGCGCTTCCAGCTCATTTAGATCTGGTCTCTAAATGACTGTTGCGCTATGAGTCTTTGCAGCAATTTTTCTCCATGCTCTAATTAATCCAGCTACTGCAGTGGCAGATCTTAGCCGGGGACCACAGACTATGACTCCCTTTGGGGCCTAGCTACTGGGCTTCCGAGTCTGCTCAGCAGATGATGCCGCGACGTCCTCCCACACAGAAGTTATACTTACTGTTTCAAAACATTTCCAGTCCCGAAACAGAAGCTGGGCTCAGGAAGTATAACAAGCATTTGATTTATCACTCAAATACGTGAGATCTTCAGGTTTCCATAAGCAGCTCAATAATGTCAGTATCTCTCAGCTTTCTGTGCTCAATGATTCCTGTGCTGTTTGCCTTTTACTCTCCCAGTCTATGTTTCTGCATTCATCTTGCGTCTCTTGGGGGTATGTTTACTAAACTGCGTTAGTGGGATTCGCGTTAGAAGCCGCGTTAGTGGAAGAAATGCCAAAAAAGGACATGGGCGGTACATCGTTAGTGCTAACGCACGTTATAACGCGCTGCGCAGCAATGATCGTTACAGGGCGCGTTACTGCGCGTTAAGCGTAAGAAGGCGCGCAGACACCCAAATACAGAAACAGAGCTGTAGCACAATGGTTACTACACAGACCGATGGTACAAGGGTCATGGGTTTGATTCCCCAGTGTGCCTAATGAATAAGGCTGGCTGAGGCGTCATGTGTAACCCTTTGAAAGCCCACTATAATATTTTAATCCACAGTCTGCAGCTGGGTTAATGTCTGCATATGTCAGGAAAATTGTACCCGTCTTATCCAATATGTCCCAATAGTGACGTTCCCTCTGCCATGGTCATGTATTATATACCATTTGATAGGAATATTTAGGCAGAAGTTTGGATCCCGACAGTTGTGGGCATGGCCTGGAAAGGGTTAAGTATTGGGCTGTGAGGAAGTTTAGTTGTACTGTAATAGTGCTGCCAGCAAACACACCCTCATAGTGGCGTAACCTAAGGTGCCACATAAGGCACCCTAGAAGGCACTCCATAGGGCACATTATAAAATGTGCTGTCTGCCAAGGCACAGCATATAAGGCACCTTATAAGACGCTTTATAGGGCGCCTTATAAGGCGCCCTATAGGGCGACGTATAGGGCGCCCTATAGGGCACCTTATGAGCCACCCTAAGGTGACAGTACCCTGAGGGTGGTTCTGCTGGCAGCACTAATATATAATAAAAATAGACAATGCCTATGACAGCCCTATCAATGAACCCCACTGTGGGTTGTGAACCCATGACCTCTGGCACCATGGGCAGTGAAGTAACCAGTGGGCTAGAGCTGCTAATAAACACCTGGCTGGCTACAGGAGGACTGCACGGCACCACACCCACATTCTGCTGTGGTTACCAGGAAGATTACATACCACCACCCAACCCACCCTCTGGGGCTCAGGGTGGGGGACAGGATCTCCTGCCCACAGATCCACTTTCTACCCCCCTGCAATGGTGGCAGTAGTGGAGACCATCACCCCAGTCCTGCTAGGGATCAAACACCCTACAGGGCAGGCAATGCAGAGCAGTACACATCCATAACGCAATAGCAGACAGACGGCAGGTCTGGAAATGCTCAGCTGCCCCCCCACCATTATCTGACATTCTCCAGCAGCAAGCCTCCAGCCGCTGCACCCTGCACGGTGTTCCAGCAAGACACATACTAGCTGCAGACAGTCCGCCAGCTAGTCCATAGTGCATGGTCCTGGAGGAGATGCATGTACCCAGAACGGGGATATCAGCATACACACCATGCAGATAAGTCAGTGATTGGGCCCCAAAAGGAAACCCATAAATATCACATAAGAGAAATACTATATAGCACTATGGGGGAACCTAGCCATGCCATGGTCACTGCTCAGTCAGAGTGAGTGACCTCCCAGCAGGACATGCTATGGCCACCCTGTCCATGCAGGTGGTACCGGGCACTACAATGTCCGGCCATTGCCCCATGTCCTGTGCGGATGTGGCCAGGCCAGGCCACCCTATCCAGGCTATTCCCACGGTACCTTGCTCCTCATTATGCAGGCCAATACTGGCAACAGTGCTAGCAGTGTGGGCTGTGGAGGGTGTTGGCAGCCACCACACACTGGATAGAGAGACACACACTCCCCACACCTATGCCAGCATTGTGAAACTATAGAGGTGTTGGGCAGCCCAGGCCACCACACCAGTCCTGGGCACAGTGCAGGCATGGCTATGGTACGCAATACTGTAGGAGTCACCCCCCAGATTGGTAAACACTGTCAGACACACGACCTGTAGCACACTCCACAGACATCAGAAAGGTTGCTATGATGCAGCTCACTCAGAAAATTGTACTTAACCTAGGAATTGCTATCTGCCAGTAATCATAGCAACCTTTTGATAGCTGTGTACCATATTCCCAGGTTTAGGGTGGCCTTACTAAGGTATGCAAGTGCTAGTATTGGGAGATGCACGCAGAGCCCAAAGTCCTGCCTCTCCAGGAGGCTTTGGATCATGTGGCCTGTGGGTGCGGGTGTGTCTGCCCCTGTTGGCTGCTGCTTTACGGCAGAGGTTCCCAACTCCATTCCTGCGGTGCAAAACACTGTTCGGGTTTTCATGCTGTCCCTCATGAATATGCATGAGATACATCTGCATACCATGGGGGTGGCGCATAGAAATGCAGCACAGGCATCTTTATCAGAGGCAGCATGAAACCTGAATGGTGTTTGGCCCTCCAGGACTGCATTTGGGAGGCTCTGCTCTAGGTAATGTGCATGTTTATGGTGTCTGTGCTCTGTAGGGTAAAATGTAGGTGTTTTGGGCATGTTTACGTCATCTGCAAGAACAGTTCTGTGTGTATTAGCACGTTATAGTAGTGGGTAAAATATGCAGACTGGGTTGGCGGAAGCCACTGCTGGGACTTGAACCTGTGACCTTCTGCTTCTGAATGCACTGGTTTTGTGCACTGCACCACCATGTTATCACAGAGATGGTGCATTCCCTGGTGATACCATGACTGTTGGTCAGACAGGGCCTGTCTGTTGCAGTGCATGGCACCCACCTACACAGGGCTAGGCCACGGTCTGCTCTGGGCAGCTGCCACTGCCCCCTCCACCACCAGTATCCCTCAGCCACCATGCGGACATGCCCTTCTGCTGGTGGAGCTGGTGGTGCGCAGTTTCAGGCAATCCAGTGTGCAGGTAGGCGGCTGCCTATGGTGCGGGTTCTGGGGTAGGGGTGCCTGCATAGACGTCCACGCTCCCCCCCAGCCCTGCCTGCCAATGTTCCGTGCCCTTGGGGGTTGCTGTTGGGTACTATCCCCTGTGACACTTTGGGAAACACACTCGTGGCCATGTTGGGCCTTCAGCAGTTGCTGTCTGGCTGCTCTGCTGTTTCAGCATTCGTATGGGCCACCTAGGCATCGCCCTAGTCCGCACTGTGGCCCAGCTGCACCACAGCATGTGCCGCCTGCAGCCCTCTGTATCCCCTTCTCCGGCATCTGTCCAGTTGCCGTTCCGATATGCCCGCCCTGCTGTTGCGGGACATGTGCACGCCATAGGAACCCTGTCTGATGGTGGGGAAAACCCTGAGCAGCGCTATTTCACTGTGGGCCCATTCACCTTGTATGGGGACGGAGTATAGACCCTTCCACGATTTATATCTGTTCTATGGAGCTTACTCGGGGGGGGGAGGGGTTGATGTTTCTCATTGATACCACTATTGACCAGCTTGGTTATTGTTTTTTTCCAGTTTGTTGGGGTCATTTTCAGTGTTTCTGTGCCCTTTTGTTCTGTGCACATGTATCACACTTATCACATTATTTTGGTTTCCCTGCCTGGGCTGTACATTGCTGACACTTAAATGGTTTCTCTCCCCTTTAATATGTCTTTTAACGGCAGGTTTTCATTTGCGTTGGAATTGAGCTCTGAAAATCAGCGTGTTAGTGTGAAGGGAGCCTCTCCCCACCCACTCTCCGCCTATTGACCCCTTCTCTCCGCCCTCTCTCCACCTTCTGCGTTGTTTTACCGCGCCGCGGGAGTTTACGATCGTTAACTATGCTTAACGCGCGTTGTATAACGTTAACGCTCGTTAGCATGTGATAACGCATGTTATAATTCGCTAACAAGCGTTAACGTCATACAATGCGCGTTATTCACGATTACCGCAGTTTAGTAAACATACCCCTTGGTCTTTTTCCAAGTTACTTACAGCCATATGCTTCTACTCTCAGTATTTTAGCAAGAAAACCCCACAACAAGCCCTCAAGAGTATCTGGAAGTATGAACAAGTTTCCCATTGTATCAAATGTAAGAACTGGGCAATAAATATCCTGCCACTGGGAAAATAATTGCAAAACAAAGAGAAGCAGTGCACCTCACAAACCAAAAGACTTCTATGAACTGCATCTCTTTGCAATATAAGAACATAAGCACGGCTGGCCCAAGGGTTTCTGCCACCCTAGGCTGAAACCCTGGACTCGCCACCCCCCCTCCCTCCCCAGCTGCCACCGATTCAGTCTCAGGAGAGGAAAGCGGGAGTGGCAATATTTCAAAAAGCAGTGGAATCAGCAGCGGGGGGTGGGGGGGGCAGTGTCCACATTAAATTTCACCGCCCACCCAGGTCAGCCACCCTAGGTGGCCACCTAGCTCACCTTGTGAACAGGCTGGCCCCGAACATAAGATATGACATACTCAACCAGACCAATGGTCCATCAAGCCTAGTACTCTGTTTCCAATGCTGACCAATCCAGGTCATGAGCAGTAGCGTAGCCAGAACTAATTTTTTGGAGGGGCCCAAGGTTAATATGGGGAGTACTAGACATACAGATCTGAATCATACGAATTATAGTCTTCTTAACAAATATTGCCTTTGAGTGCACCAAAAATGGATTTCTAAGAAAGTAGTCTGCAACAGCTGTCATGTGTCATGTGCGACACTTTACATATTTTAAACTCTGTTTTTTTTCAAGCACTTACCAATGATAAACTGCATACACACCAATGGAAACAATGCAATTAAGGGCATGTTTACTAAATCGTATTAGGTATTTGCAGCTAACATGTCATTATAGTGCAAATAGTGCTTCATTAGCTGTGAGTGCAGTGCGCTGCTGAGGGCATGAGCAGCCCGGCAGCGCCATGGATGTACATAACGCCACCCACTGAAGTGGTGATATTTGCACCCGCACTGTCTGCAACTTTGACTGTGACAGCACGCTGTTCATACCAGCAGAATCTGCATGTTGTAGACACTCCCACCCTCCGCCTATATCCCATCCACTTTTGCAGTTATCGTGGGGACCTGCAGATAGTTCAGAAAACTGCTGTGCTATTACCACACATAGATAACGCAGCCAATAATGTGCGCTAACAGGTAGCGCAGCTTAGTAACATACCCTTTAATTTAAATCTGACCAGACAAGTTTGCTGTAAAGAGAGCTCTCTCAATACACTGAAAAATGTTCTAAAACCACATTTAATGTTATGATAAATAATTACCATTATTTAGCACACGTCCTTTAACTTTGTTTTATGGCAAAGGCCTTATTAATCTACATTAGTAAAACGGGTAAATATAGTGCCTCTTACGTCTTTGTTTCTTTTTATAATTGTTTTATAAATGCACAGTAAGAATATTGCGTAGAGAGTAAAGAATATATTATAGAAACATCAGAGATAATCAATCACATATTAAAGCAAATATCACTGTATTCTTTTCCAGACAGACAGTAACATAACTACAATAAACAATAATCATAAGAACATAAGATGTGCAACAGATGCAGAGCAGAAATAGGATATTTCATTTCACAGCCCAATATACAAAAAAAAAATATTAAAGTTCTGATGTCACCTCAGCAAGGGCAACACACAATTCCTCCACCATCCGACACTTTGAAGTGACATAAAACAATAAAAGAAAATACTCAGAATCTTACCATACAACACTAACTATGACTCAAACAGCAACAACCTTATGTATGATAAAGCACATTGCAAATATTTCCCTGGGCCCAAAACATCTATATACCATGTACAGAGAAAACAGAACAAGTGGAATTGCTATAGATCTCTACACAGAAACTACATTCTAGCAGAATATCGCACCTCAGGTACACATGCAAAACGCAGACAGATCCTCAGCAAATTCTGAATAAGGGACTCAAATTAGTAATAGAGATATGAAAGGAAAAACTGAACTGGAATACCCAAAAGTTTAGATTCTGCATGAAGTGCAACACTGGTGAAAGGGAAACAAATGCATTTATACTTGCACTGAGCAAAATACAAGGAGGCACGCTGATGCATTCCAGTTAATAAATACAAAAGAAATACTTTTCTGTACCTGCATTGTCTGGGCATCTTATATTTCTAGTCACTTTGGTCCAGTTCTCTCTCTCTTTTCTCCTCTCATTCCAGGGTTCAGCATCTCCCCTTTATTCTTTTTTCTCTCTCACTCTTCCCTCTCTCCTAGTCAAGCATCTTCTCGCCCTTTCCTAGTCTACTTTCTTAAGAACATAGGAAATGCCATACTGGGTCAGACCAAGGTCCATCAAGCCCAGTATCCTATTTCCAACAGTGGCCAATCCAGGTCACAAGCACCTAGCAGTTTCCCAAAAAGACACACAGGTTCCATAATGCTTGTACTGGGGCAAGCAGTGGATTTCCCGGGTCCTCTTTAAAATGGTTTATGGACCTTTCCTACTGGAACTTATCCAATCCTTTCTTAAACCCAACTACACTAACAGCTTTTACTACATCCTCCAGTAACAAATTCCAGAGTTTGATTACACGTTGAGTGAAAAAACATTTTCTCTTGTTAGTCTTAAACAGGTTACAGTGTAACTTGATTGCATGTCCCCTAGTTTTTCTACTTTTTGATGGCATAAAGAATTGATCTATGTTTACCCATTCCACACCATTCATTAGTTTATAGACCTGTATCATATCTCCCGTCAGCTGTCTCTTTTCCAGGTTGAAGAGCCCTAACCTTTTTAGCCTCCCCTCCTTTACCATTTTGGTGGCTCTTCTCTGTACCTTTTCTAATTCTACTATATCCTTTTTTAAGATACGGTGACCAGAATTGCACACAATATTCAAGGTGCATTTGCACCATGGAACAATACAGAGGCATTATAATATCCTTTGCTTTATTCTCCATTCCTTTCCTTATGATACCTAGCATTGTATTTGCTCTCTTGGCCGCCGCTGCACACTGGGCCGAGGGTTTTAACATGTTATCCACGATGACGCCTAAATCTTTTTCCTGGGTGGTGGTTCCTAATGTGGAGCCTTGCATCGTGTAATCATAATTTGGATTGTTCATTCCTAGGTGCAAAACTTTGCAGTTGTCCACATTAAATTTCATCTGCCATTTGAAAGTCCAGTCTTTCAATTTATCAAGGTCCTCTTGCAATTTATCACAATTCTTTTGGGTTTTAACAACTTTGAATAATTTTGTGTCCTCTGCAAATTTGGCTACCTCACTTGTTATCTTCCCTCTTTCTTTTCCCCCATTTCCTAGGCCAGCCTCTCCCTGTTCCCGCATTCCTCTCTTGTAGTCCAGCATTTTTCTATTCATCCTCCTAGTGCTCCAGCAGCACCCCCTCTCTCTCTCTTATCCTTCCCTCCCCTCCAGTCCAGCATATTCAGCAGGATGGCTATTGTCAACATTAAATGTATACTTAAAGTTACATGTGCATCCTTACAGCACTGTCCAAATAAGTGCTGCCATTGGAAAGTAAAGTCTGACTTTAAACTGAGAGTTATACATTTAGGGGGTCACTTTAGAAGCTCTATTCCTGATGTGCATGTCTGAAAACACCCATTCGGACGTGCCAATTACATTCATGCCCCAAGAACCATTTTATAAAACATGATTTTATACATGTCTGGCATGATCACATCTATGTCACATGGGGTGCAACAGAGGCACGTCCAGGGCAGTGGTAAAAAGATCCACTTGCATCTGATTTCAGAGCGGCACTGTGCGTTTACAAACACCGGCAGCCATGTCCATATCTATATCTGCCCCTTGGCACAAATAGGAATTTGAAAAATGATCATTTCAGCCAGCTTTCAGCAATAAGGATAACAGCAGAATTCCTGCCTCTCGCAAAAATATTTTTCCCCTCATAAAAGGATAGCAAGTGAAAAGTATAGTTTCTTTTAAACTGCCATAGCGTTGCACATCTGCTCCTCTAAAATGGCAGGCCGTGACATCTATGTGGTAACATACCACATGTATGTATGTGACATGTACTGTAACATACATGTGTTCTGAAATACTGTTCTTGACATGTCTGTTGCCAATCCCGGTGGCCCCCATATTTTGCACATGCATGTATCTAAAATCAGCCGCCCCCTTGCACATGTCTGGGCCCTTATTCTGCATGTACCTGTTTTCTTTATAGATTTGTGGAAATATTTATCTTTTGGGGTGGTGAAGGGCCAATTTTAGAAAGTGTCCGCCTTCTATGATGCCCCTCCCAAAGAATTTTCAGACACTTTGACTTGGATGGCCCAGGAGGTACATAAACAACTTTTCTAAAATGTGCCTTTTAAAAGTTAGACCTGTTGGGTCTACTAGGGCAAATAGTTAAATTAAAGGTGAAAGAGATTATCTTGGATATGCAAATCTCCTTTAGTGTAAAAGGAAAGCATGAAAATCTGGCACAATGTCTTGCATCATTTAATATTCATGGAGCAAAAGAAGGTGAAAGCTTTGCCTAAGAAAAAGGAGAGAGTTTTTGTGTTTTTGGAAAGATATATTCAGTCCCTTACTTTGTGGGCACAGTGTCATTTCTGAATACCTTTGGGCAATAGTAGGTTGGTTCAGGATGGCTTCCTGTGCTCAGTTTCATGTTAATTAGGCTATAAAGCCTGGCAATGGGGATTGATTTCCAATTAACTTAAAGGGGACGGGTGGAGGGGAGGAGAGTTCTGCGTGACCTGCGATGAGGGGTTGATGGTTGACTGCGCTGAAAGGATTGTGGGGTTGTAGAGTTGATATGCATGAAGGTAGGGTAGGGTTATTGTTTGGTTGAGGTGGCAGGTGGGGATCATTGTATGTCTGTTTCGGGGCAATTTCTTCAAATGGGTTAGTTTTGCACATATCATGACAGTCATGAACCTCACTCCTAAGCCAGGGAATATGGCGTGTGATCTGTCTCTCAGATTTACTGCTAATGCTTGGCATGTTGCATTGTGCCAAAGACAGCCTCCTTCTGCAGTTCGTAAGATGTAATATGTATGGATAATTTATCAAAGTATGCTTGCAAATTCTTCTTAATCTAGCCTATGGCAACCCAACACGATGGGAAATAACTCGGTATCTTTCTGCCACATTTTCTTGGTCTCTGACTGCATTTCTGGGTATTTCAGGATCTTCTCCCTCTCAATATGATTCACAGAATAGTCGCTTGGGACTGACATCATTATAATCAATGCCGTTCTGGTGTTCTCCTTTATTTATTTATTTAGCAAGGTTTATATACCGCCTTTAATCATGGTCAAGGCGGTTTACATTGATCAACTGATGAAAGATTACATTCAACCAGTTAAACTTATGTACAGGTAACAAATTAAACATATGCATACTTAAGTAAAAACTTTTTAACATTGCTTCTTAATACTGCTCCTTAATGTTGCTCGTTATTTACATGATGGTAAGCTTTTTGGTGAGTTTTGTACAGCATGGGGTAAAAGCTTTACCATTATGTCTGGCTTTCTTGCATTCAGTTTTTTAGTCTGTTGGAGTGGGAGTATCCCAGTGATCATAACTTCTTCATTCTCTCTAAGTTTCTTAGGGTGATGATTCCAGTGCTTTTCAGGCACAGTAATGTTGTAGTGTTTACAGAGTTTCCAGTGGATGAGGCACGCTACTATATTATACCTTTCTGTATAGAAAATTTTCTGTCATCAGAACTTCACAGCTAGCTAATGAGATGAGTCACTATTTCCAGGTCTTTCTTATGGAATGGACATACAGTATGTCTGTTTTGACATTTTTTTCAGTGCTCGCTGTAAACCATCTCATCCATAATCCGCTGTCCTGAGCTGCAATTATCTTTCATCCCTGGTTAATCAAGAATGGACACACGAATAGTTAAAGGAGAGGTGAACTGAAATCAAAGGGTTCTAGGAATGACACTATTTCTCACTGTATTTGTGTATTTGCTACTTGTTTTCCTCATTTGCTGATCTAATTCTTTGGAGAGTTTTATTTTTTGTTTGCAAATTATGTGTATCCTTCCCAGGGCCGTACCAAGGACTGTATGAGCGGTGCACAAGGTGCAAATACAGAGGCAGGCACAGATATCAACTCTGGGCTTTCAGGAAGTTCAAAAAGAATTAGTATCTGCATGTGGCTGGGGCAAAGGGGCATCAGATACGTTAGTCACACAGGGCACATTTCTAGCTTGATACAGTCCTGTTCCTTCTCTGTGTGTGCTTGTGGATTCTCACTCAATCCTTCTAGTCATCAGAACACTTGTCTAGATTTGATGATGGAGACAGATTCTGGACATTTACTTTCATATTTCAGCATTTGTGTTTTTGGATCCGATGATGCCATTAGGTAGTCCTGGATGCCTATGATAATAGTTCCTTATGTGTAATCAGACTCTATGAGGCTTAGTCCTCCTTCAGCTTTAGGAATGTACTGATTCTTGTAAATTACCTCATAGGCATGGAGGAGTTTTCTTGTTCACACATCCAGTTTTCAAAATCTTTAAGAGGCCAGTCTACATTCCCAAAGCTGTATGAGAGTACAGGAATTGCCAACTGATTGATTGCTTATATCTTATTCTGTGATGTTTAAAATCTTTATTGAAAAGTGCTTTATCTCCTATAGTAGTCTTTACTGATCTTTTCTCTCACTACTTTCTGCTTGAGTGTCATTCTTCCTCTACTCCAAGATATTTATATACACCTTCCAAGTTCCTTGATGTCACGGCCCTCTGCCAGAGAGATGTTTTTTGTCTTGCTCAACTTTCCTTAAAAAAAAAAAAAAAAGTTGCCTTAACACTTTTGTCAAGGCCAAATGTCATCCTGATGTCATCAGAAAAGCTGTTCACTACATGGAGTTACTCTGTTAATTGTTGATCACTGTAATTGTAGTGTTTCAGGTCATCTGCAAATAGTAAATGCAATGTTACCACTGGGCTGTTACCTTCTTTAGGATTCAGACAAAATCCGTATCCCAAAGAGAGCACTCATTGGGTTAAGCACCATACAAAACCGAAGTGGCAACAGAGAATCTCCTTGAAATATTTCTCCCTGGATCTTGATGTTAGGAATGATGTACTGACCATTTTCATACTTCAAAAACAGTATGGTTTGCCATATTGTCATAGTGAACTCAATGTACTCTATCAAACCAGGATTTATCTTTTACATTTCAAGGCAATTTATTATACAAGAGCATGGAACGCTGTTAAAAGCTCTTATAATCAATCCATGCTGTACTGAGATTTCTACTTTTCTTAGCAGTGGTCATTATGGCCTTATTCAATATTAACTGGTTTTTGGTCCATATGCTCCCCTCTTATTGCCCTTTTGCTATGATGTTATTGGACTCCATATGATCATCTATTGCAGTGAACAACTTATAGATTATAGGTAGACAAGTTATTGTTCTGTAATTTTTGGGATTACTGCTTGGGTCTCCCTTTGGAGGAAAAATGTTCTTCCTGTTATAAGCCATTGTGAAGTTAAGCCTGGCTGCTTGATCAATTCGTTTTTGTAATTCACCAGGTCTGGGTGGAGTGATGTTAACTGTTTGAGCTAAAAAATTGGTTACTCCATCCGGGCTAGGGCTCTTCCAGTTTGGGGCTCGCTTTAACCTGCTTTCCAGCTCTTCTGTTGTTACTGCAGGCCATTCCATAGGTTTGATGTTTGCTTTTTCTAAATTTTTCTGTGTGCAGGGTAACCATTCTGCTTCTTGATTATGCTCTATGGGGTCCTCGTATAATTTTCTCTAGAAGGTTTCCATTTCAGTTTTGGTTGGAGGCATTTTCACATATTAACGTTCTTTCCCAGTTTCCTGTAGAACTGTTTTTGGTTCTTACTAAATAGTTTATTTTGATATCTTTCTTGTCTGTTTTCCTTACATCTTCACAGTTGTTGCGCTTCTGCTACTACTTTCAATTTGTTGTTAGAACATTTAAATTTGAGATTTTAGTTAATGCAGCATGATTAAGTTTGATGTTTTGGATCTTCCTCAATATCTGTGATAATCTTTTTAAACACCAATCTATCTGGGATATCTCTGCGTGCAATGATTTTATTTTTTCTTCAATGTGCTTTTTCCCAGGAGGGACGGTTATTGTTCTCGCTTTCTTCTGGCCCAGCATTTTGCTTGGTAGTATTCTTTCAGTAATAATTTTAGCTGTACAATATTGTATTTGATTATTTCAGTGATGTCAATAAATGTCCCTTTATACATAATATGACCTTGTTCATCTTATTTATCATACTTTTTTTTCAAATTTCAAAATAAACAAACAAACATCTCATTAAGGAAAACAGCGGGCAGTAGCAAAGTATCAAAAAAACAAAACAAAAAAGGAAATAAAATGGCAGACAATACAATCATTGTCTTAACCACCGTAACTGAAAAGTCCAAAACAAGGGGGAGTAGCAAAATAGAAACACAATATGAAGCCATCCCATAGGAAAATGGAACCCAGACATATAGCAACACATATCAAAGCAGATTAGTTATTCTGTGCTAATCTCACTCCAGACTAATGAGAATTAATGAAAGAAAGAAGCTGAGAAAACATAGTTAACAGAATGTAGCTTAATCAAGGGAACTTTAAGAAAGACAAGCCTCCCAGCTGCACAATGGCTGGCTCCAACCCAAATTCCTTGCATCTCTTTTGAGTCTCCCTAGACAAATCTGGAAACATACAAATCAAAAGGCCCATCATAACGCTTCTTAACATTCTTAACATCCATTCACGGTCCAAGGTCAGGGCAAAGGTTACCAACAAAGTTGCAGGAACTACCAGATTTTGATTTGAACTTTCTAAAATGACAGAAACATCTAACATATCCATCTGTTGATCAGAAGGACCCCTTGTATCTCCCGGAGGCTTTTTAGCTGCTGGGAAGTAGTATACCCATGTTAGAGGGGGATGGAAATCTGCAGGGACCCCAAGGACATCTACTAAATAGTTCTTAAACATGTCCCGAGGAGAGACCAAAGAGTCCTTGAGAACATTTAACAAACACAGGTTAGACGACCTGGTAGCATTTTCCAAATCCTTCAACTTAAACTTTACTGAAGTCAAATCTTTCAGAATACAATCAGTACAACCGTCGAGAGTCTCTGACTTCTTCTCCAGGTCAGAAACAACTGCACAAACAGTTCTTACACATTTTGGGAATAGACAAAATGTTACCTTGAATTCCCTGTTGCAAAATTTGCACTTGTGGGACCAAGGCCTCCCCAAGGTTTGAAACTGCATCCCAATTGGACTTGATCAAAAAAACTTTGCAGGTCTAGACAAACTAAACCCTCAAAGAGGCACAGGAGGACATGAAGCGAGATCAGCTCCAAAACCTGGAACACCAGGGGCTAATGCACCAGACACCGCAGGACCACTAACTGTGGCCCTGACACTTGTCATGAGGTGGATCAGCCAGAGCCTATGGAAATAGGAAAAACTGAGCAGAACAGTTCTAATAATGACAGGCTAGAGCAGCACATGGAGCAGAGTTGCTATAGGCAATGTACACAAACTGAATTACCAGGTGTGAGAACACGCCCAAGCAGTAGGTTACCTCACAGCCCATTAGGTAATGAGGGACAGCTGGGAGGAGGCGGGGCTCAAGGAAACACCAAGAGTGACGCAGTTAAAATTCACTCACCGGAGGTTAGAGTCAGAGCCGATTGCAGAGCCGATTGGAGAGCCGATTGGGGAGCCGATAGGAGAGCTGATTGCAGAATTGATCAGAAAGCTGGACAAGGGGCCAGAGCTTCACACGGAGACTTACACAAAGTTCTAGAGGAAGAAACCCAGGAGAGAATACCAGGGATTTGCTTCAGAGAGCAGTGCACAACTGAACAAAAGCCCAGTGGACTTTGCCACGAAGGTATTTCTGGAACCAGGCTGAGAAAAGCTGTGGGAAAGAATCTTCCTAGTAACAGGTACAAGGAGGGCAAGAGTTTTTATCTTGAGGATACTTTTGTGCCCAAACGAAAGCAGAAAGAGAAAGGCAGTGAGAGGCTTTCATCTTGGCAAAGCTCCGTTAAGTTCCCTGTACCCAGAAGCTCTGTGAGAACTAAGCCAGAAGGTAGGCTTATTCCTTCTAGTATAAGGGAAGCTGAAAGTAAGAGTTTTACCTACACTTATCCAAGAGTGTGTGGCTCTCAGGAAGGAAACTCTACTGTGTGTGGTAACCTCCCATTTTACTCTAGCAGAGAGGAGGAGGGGAGCTCTCTTAACCGAGAAGAGGGACTGTTTAAAAATAGCCTAAGTTACAATCCTAGGGAGTATAGCTCGGCAGAAGTATGTGAAGAAATGCAGTGTGATTTCTGTGAGGAAACATCTTCTGAGTCTTGCATGGATTGTACGTTAATAATTTCTGATGAGATTTCTTCATTGTGCTGAAGTGGCTACAGAAATTCTGTTTAAGGAAAACAGCAGTGAAGAAACTTGCTTGTTTAAGAAAAAGGACTGTTTGAATTACCTTTTGTTTATTGCCAAGCTGAAGATACAAGCATTTATTTTGTTCCAGTAGTTTACCTTTATTTTTATACCAGAAGTATGGTCTTTTGTCTTTTGTTCCAATGTGCTGAAAATTCACCCAGGAAGGGAAAATAAAAAGTCCTCTCTTTAAAGCCTTGCTATTCGTCTACAACTACATTCTTATATTAGCTTGTGGGACTACAGTTCCCAGGGGGCATTTCAATACCTTCTTGATACCAACCCCCGCTGTTTAAGAAGAGGCCCCACTATAGCTCCCATGCTTTAAGCCTCTGGGAACCTATAGGTGGGTGACACACTCCAAGCTGCAACTATTGCTGCCTCCAAATGTACCTGCAGCTTGGATCCAAATGCCACGTCATCGATCGAAGGCTGCCCACCAAATGGATCGTGCTCACAGACTATCTTCGGCACAGTGAGAAACCCCAGCCAATCTGAGGTAGTAGAGACAGTAGGCGGCTTCAGGGGACTCCACTCCTCCAGGAATAAAGATGTCTCCTCTCCCAAGCTCGACGCCAAGTCACCTGGCTTCAGCATTAAGATAGCCAGGCCCACTCCAGAGGTCAGTTGCTGCATGCACAAAAACCCTCCATAGAGGTTTGATCAGGTAAAGGCAATGAACAGCCAGCAGTGTCAGTGGGTTTACCAGCCGCTTTCCCCTTCCTCTTACCCATAATTGCAGAGCTGCCGAGCGAGCTCACCCAGATTCTGCCATCTTGGATTGCTCCCTATTTATCATAAATTTAACATCTAAGGTTAAAAGTAAATTGGGTAATCTTTTCCCTTGCCTGGAACCCAGCATATTAATCTTTTACCACGTGGACTAGGAGTTTGATTTTGAGTTCCTCCATCTCTGGGTCTCTCCTCTCTCTCTTCTCCCTCTTCAGCTCCATCTCCACTTCAATTGCTCCTTCTTCTGGTACTCCCACCTAGGTCTCTTCCACTTCCCTGTATTTCTTGATCCACAGAAGCCCTTAGTTGATTCAAGATGTTATCATTCACATGTTTCTTTACTTTGATCTGTGAAATTAAAGATCTTAAATTTGCATCAGTTGCTCTCCTTTCACAGTGGGTCTATGAATATGTTCACCATGGCTTTTATCTGTGGTAGCAATGTTATCTGCATCTGAAGTGTCTGCACTATCGCTACCACCTTCGTTAGCCCTAGTGCTTAAGCTATGGGTGGGCACGATTTTATTCTGGGTAACATGAGGCCAGTATGTATTTTTCTTTTTCTTTCCTACAATTGTAGCATCACCTTGCTGAGATTTAATATAGATTTTATACAGTGGGGTCACCACATGAAGGTACTCAGCAAGACTTGGGGGACATTTTATTCTTTCCCCCTCAGAGATGCACAGCAATTCAACAACTGCTGCTAGTGAATTTTATGTAGTGCCCCCCCCCCCCTTTGACTCCCTGCTGTGCCTCCCTTTGTCTCCTCTGTGTGACGAATGTTGAGTGTGGGTTCGGGGTTGAAAGAACATCATGTCTCAAGGCCTGTGTAATTGAGTAAGTTGATACTACTTACTGTGCTAGCAGGGTTGGGGGAGGGGGGGCGCAGATAGAGGAGACTAGGAAACGTTTTTGTACATCGCTTTGTGCGAAAACTTTGGATTTCGGAAGATAATTAATAAATAAAGACAAATAAATAAATGAGAAAGGGCATGGGGGGGAGGTAAATAATAAAAATGTAACAGATGTTGCGGTTTGTTGCTATCCGCATCTACTGAGCTGTAATAAAGTTTTGATGTGTTTCTGGTAACTTGTTTAATAAACAGATTGATACATAAAGTTAGGCCTGCTATTGACACAGTGCCACTTCATGTATAACATATGCTTAGCAGTTAAATTTCACCCACTCTTGCTCCGCCCCAAAGCATGTCCACTTTTTAAATGTAGAACTTTGGCCATTTTTATAAATAAAACCGCCAAAGTTACATGTACAAACACACTTATGCTGTCACTAATGACACCTCCTTAATTGCTTTTTAATATTGGCCTCTACATGTCTTATAAGCATTCTTTTTCTGGGATTTTATTTTTACCCTTATCCGGATAGCCTCCCATTGGCCGTCCAGAAAAGGGTTTTGAATACTGGCCCCTTTGTTTTTCTCAGCTGCTACTGTTTCCTGTTAGCACGAGAAGAGGCTAAATACATCGGTCTCATATATTCTTAACTAGCTTCACTTAAAAAATAGTTTAAAAGAGCAACAATACACATCTTGAGAAAGTGCAAATGAAATAAACAGGAATGAGCTTATTAAAAGCAGAAACTTCCGAAGCATTGTGTGTCTGGTCCTATATATCGATGTATCATAGCACAAATTCTGTTCTCCTTTGATTGATCTCACAGCAAATATTTCATGGAGATCATTACTAGAGTATCTGATTAGTCCAAGGGGAGTAGCAAAGGCTTTTGTAGGACATAAAGTCCATACTATTCTGACATCAGCTTGCCTTGAGACCCTCAGAATCTTGCTATCATTAAGCCACCTAATGCACTGGGAAACAGAAAATCTGTCATCTCATGGTAGAATCAATCAAAACTGTCTGCTCTGCTCAGAAGGGAAGTCCGTACCCTAACCGGAAGCTCATCACTTTAGCGTGTGGAAAGTTAGCCCATCCATATTAAACCCAAGGTGGCGCTGGCTTGATGGCTCAGGATGTAGTGCAGGAGACTCTCTGCTGTTTGACAAGATCAGCAAGCGCCAGATGTGCTGCAGAGGAAATGTGTTCAAGGGCAGGGGAGGTTGAGGAGAGTCCGCTAAACGAGCATTTCTAAGAAGAGGTGAGGTGTGCTGCATAAGAGGTAAAAATGGGGATTTCAAGGAAAAAGTGAAAAATAAAAACCATAAAACACATGGACAAAGATGATACCTTTATAATGCTAACAAGTATTTGAAAATACTTGTTTTCCAGACTTGTCGTGTCGTCTGTGCTCCCTCTCCCCTACTGAACTCTGGGATGGTATGTGTGTGCACCGTCAAGTCAATGTTGACTCCTAGCGACCCAGCCCCTGGGTTTTCTTAACAAGGTGCAACTGGATGCAGATTACCAGGCTCTTCTTCCATACAATAAGTTATAAGAGGCTGTTTGAAATGTTTACTGATGTCCGTGCTACAGGATTCTGTGCAGGTGAATGAAGCGATTCAGAGAGTGATGGTCTTCCTCCAATTAAGGGAGAGCCAAGAGGTGTGTAAGCTTATAAGCAACTCCGAACAGCTGCTAGACTACAAGATAACACCTAGTACTCACATATATAGCTAATCAAATAGGCATGAGTGGTCTACTTTAGGTGCTGGTTCAGATATGGACCCATTTTGCTAAGGTTCCATAGGTGGGTGCTGAGCTCAGTGACTGGATTACTTTGTGGTCTGAAGGACGGGTGTGCCTGCAACAGAAAATCGGTAGAACAGGCTGACAGACACCCAGCAGCATATTCTTCCTGGAAAAATGTGAATTCTTATTAGAGCAATGTGAAAGTTTTGCAAAGACATTACTGCACTTGAGTTTTTGAGAGCCTGCAGGATGTCCATATGGTTTACGGTTAGAAAACAAAGCTGCACATGTGGAGAATTTTAGAAAGGGCATCCAAATGCAACATCTAAGCCAGAACATCTGAAAAAAAAAAGCAGGCACGTCCAGGTGCAGATGATTTCACAAACGTGCAGGGCCGGCCCTTCCATTGTACGGGAATATTGTTTGCACAAGGCCCCATGCCAACAACATCCCGCACATGCTGTTTGGCTCCAGCAGGGCCGGCTTCAGAGGGAGCCGGGTAGGCCCAAGGCCCCGGCTCACCTCTTTACAGCTGCCGAAGTGAAGAGTGCCGTTTTACTTCACTTCGGCAGCTCTATTCTAGCGTAGGTCGCTGGCGTATTGGAGGTTAAAGGGCATTTCCTGTTTCCTGGCACTCAACATGCCAGCGACCTATACTAGAAGATAGCTGCCGAAGAAAAACGGTGCTTTTCACTTCAGAGTTGTGCAGAGGGGAACCGGGGCCTCTCTGGCTCGCCATAAAGCCAGTCAGGCGCGGGGCTCTTCAGAGTGGATGGTAGGCCTAGGACTGGAAATGGGCTGATGGGGGCTGGGACAGGACTGGAAATGGCTGATGGGGGGCTAGGACTGGAAATGGGCTGATGGGGGCTGGGATAGGACTGGAAATGAGCTAATGGGGGGCTAGGATAGGACTGGAAATAATTGAAGGGGGGCTAGGACTGGAAATGGGCTGATGGGGTGGGGCTTGGACTGGAAATGGGCTGATGGGGGCTGGGATAGGACTGGAAATAGCTGAAGGGGGGCTAGGACTGGAAATGGGCTGATGGGGGCTGGGATAGGACTAGAAATGAGCTAATGGGGGGGCTAGGATAGGACTGGAAATAACTGAAGGGGGGCTAGGACTGGAAATGGGCTGATGGGGTGGGGCTTGGTCTGGAAATGGGCTGATGGGGGAATAGGATAGGACAGGAAATGGCTGATGGGGGCTAGGATTAGACATGGACTGATGCAGGGGATGGGAGAATGGGACTAGAAGGGAGAGGATGTTGGATGGGGCTGGAACTAGAAGGGAGTTGGAGGGAGGACGGAGAGGAGAAAAGATATTTTGTGTAGAAGGGAAGAAAAATATACGATTGGCCAGGTA
The DNA here is from genome assembly GCA_033557465.1 of Ichthyophis bannanicus. Classification (NCBI taxonomy): domain Eukaryota; kingdom Metazoa; phylum Chordata; class Amphibia; order Gymnophiona; family Ichthyophiidae; genus Ichthyophis; species Ichthyophis bannanicus. Next base: position 232,733,836 of record CM066036.1, read on the forward strand.
TTGGGAGAGTAAGTGGGGATTGAGGATGGAAGGTTGAAATTTGAGTGAATGAAATTGGAGTGGATGAAAAAGGAATAGAGAAAGAAATGGAGGAAAGGGCAAAAGGGGAAGATCAGTATGTTAAAGCAGATGTAGAGAGAGAATGGAAAAACTAGAAGAAAGGACAAATGAACAACAGACAAAGGAGAGTTAGCAGAAGACACGAAGAAACCAGAAGAAAGTGACTGGAGCAACTGAAAAATAAAATGCCCAAAACAACAAAAGGTAGAAAAATACTTTATTATTTTGAATTTATTAACTGGAATATGTCAGTTCTGGGAAATGTGCATTGTTAACATCTTTGTGTTTTGTTTAGTATAAGAGGAAATTAATTTATAGTTTTAATTTCCCCAGTGTTGTTGTACATTCCAAGTTTGGCTTTTGGGATTCCCAGTTTAATTATTGTCTTCATATTTCTAAATTGTGATCCCTTGTTCTTTGTTTGATGATGGTCTATGTTATGCATATGTAACTGAGCTACTGTAAGGTATTCTGCTCACGTAATTTCTATGTGAAAGTGCCACTTGTTCTCTTTACCCAGTAGGAGATGTATTGGTATTCCCCGAGATGTATTGGGTTAATATTTGCAGTGTTGCCTTTTGATATGTAGTGTTTGGCGCTTTATGAGTCCTGGTAGTGCTGTTATGATACGGCGGGTTTGCTATGGGTTCTAAATGGGCAGTGTTTGCAGTACTTCTTAATGTGCCTGGTGGTTGGCACTGGAATATAGTAATGTAGAAATCTGGTAGTCTTTTTTTATCCAGGCACTCATTAAGAGGCATGTTTACTAAAAGTTAGTGCACGTTAACATTATGCAAATATATATGCAAATGAGGCCCCACAATGAGTCTCCACACACCGCACCGTACACCCCTTGGGCTGTCCCTGCAAACATGGACATGTGTGATATACAGTAGGCATCTGCGGGGACGTCTACATAGATGTCTTCAGAATATTTCAGAATCTGGATTTCTAGGAATAGCTTAATGGTTAGAGTAGTGGACTAGGAATAGGGAAGTCAGGGTTCAAAAACCACTGTTGCTATCACTGAAATTATGCTGCGTACTGGGGACCATGAAATACTTTCTCCTCTACACCTTTTGGATGTTTTTCAGCCCAAACAAGCACTTTTCAGATTCCTGTTCATGCCTGGAGCAGGTCTAAACTTAAAGGCATGCCGGATGGCTGGGACATTTCTGAGATCAGGTCCTGGGAATGCCCCAACCACAACTCCATTCAGACTTGGACATCCTCACACTGGGGATATCCACAGACCCAGCTTCTAAAATAGTTCTGGAGACATCTCTATGCCTGTTTTCAGATGTCCAAAGCATGACTAGGGCTTCCAAAGTGACCCCCCCAGAGGCTCTAGTCTGTGTCACTCACCAGTCAATTTGAGCCCTCCTGTGCATGTCTTATGTGCTACATGCTCTGAGACAGAGTGCAATTGTATAAACCATTTTCATGCATAAAGCAGCATGTTATGCATGTAACTGGGCTCTGAAAAATTAGGTCATGCCTAAAAGCATGCCAGATCAAAAGCAGGCACACATAGGGGCAGAGTCTGAGTGAAGCAGGGGCCGAGCCATGATTTTACACACAGGCAGGGCCGGTGCGAGAGTATCAGACAACCTAGGCAAACCTTCAGCCTTGTGTCCCCTACAATTATTTTCCACCTCCTAGGCCCCCCTTAGAGTCTGATAATTAAACTCGCCCATAATCAGGCCAGCACCACCTCTCCCAGAACAATCCCATAAAGACACATAATTGGACCATATATATATAAAGCAATGTGGTCAGTTTGCCAAAAAACATTTACCTGCACAAATGGTTTTTTGAAACTCTCTCTCACCCTCCCTGCGGGCAACTATAGATGCTGATGATTCATTGAGTTAGGGTGGCCATCAGGTCCTAGTGCTTTGCTTTGACTACACTGTTCTTTGCCATCTCCGAAAAGCTGCTGCCCTAGATGACCACCTAGTCTTGCCTAATGGTTAGGTCACCCCTGCACACACATTTATTAAATATGAGCATATATGCATAAAGTACATGCTACCATTTACATCTGCTCTCGAGCAGGCATAAATATGACTGCGCCTTGAATGTAGGTGCTACTGCTGCTGAATTTTCGCTACAATTTTATAAAGTTACATAGGCGCCTATGTGTCTTATAAAACGGTGCCAAAATAAGCACCTTTTTGCTCACTTAACGTAGGCGCCCTGTTACAATATTACCCCTTAAGTGTGCAGCCATGTGGATTATTTGGTACATTGGCACATGCATCAGGGATACTATTACTATTATTTTCATTATAAGAGTGCTGCAGAGTTACCCAGTTCCAAGGGGGCCACTTTCTGGGCAACCCTGCTTTTGCATTTACATCTCAATTCAGTGTAATCTCTCTGTTCCCTGATTCTGCCCATTGAAATCAGCATTGCAGGCTTTGGAAATCCTGGAGTGGCCTAAAGGTTTTTTCCTGGAACTGGTAACTTGGCAACTCTGTATTATAATATCCCAGTGTAACACTCCATTGACTCAATATATTGTCATAAGTTTAGTTTTGCTTTGTGAACACTCTCTGCACAAGCTGAGCACTCCCTGCAGGAATCTAATAGCATCGTGCTTTATAGAGCCACAGATTCATTGAGTCCAATTTCTTAGTTGTATAATAACTCTTTGTATGTCGTGTGACCTGTCCCTAAAATTTCCCATAGATTAGTGCCTCACAGATTAATTCAGTCTCTGTTGACCCTTCATTTAATAGTGGCTTCAGGGATACCCCCCGCTCCTTGTATTCCCCATTTGGATAACGGCAGAGGATATTCAGCTGTATTTGCGAGGTCAGCTTCTAGTATAAAAATCCCTGTTGGAGGGGGAGGGATTTTTTTTTTCATCTTTTCTGCCGCTGTAGCAGAGTGTCAAGCGAAAGACTAGGCAATTGCCTGGGACAGCAAAGCGCAGCAGCAGTCATCTAAATATGGGTGGCCCAAGGGTTCTTGCGGCCCTGGGCAGGCCCGATATGCCAACCCCAACATCCAGCCTCTCACCAGGGGTTGATGGGTGGTATGGCAATCACTCTTTGAAGCTACAGCAGGCCTTAAAAGTGCATGCGCGCACTTATGGCCTGCGCTCCTGCCCCCTCCGACTTCATGTCGGAGGGGGCAGGAGTGGCACAACGCCAGTGCATACATGTGCACACTTTAAAGACTGCCACCACTTCAAAGAGGTGACTGCTGGGCTGCCCATCAACCCCCAGTGAGAGGCTGGATGTCGGGGCCGGTGCAGTGATGGCAAGTGGTGCGGTGGGGGTGGCACATCGGGACTGTCTAGGGCTGAACCGCCCACCAAGGTCTGCCGCCCTAGTGGACGGGCTGGTCCTGAAGCTAAACAACAGAGTCTGACAGCCCTACAAACTCAGAGAGCCATCAGCACATTCTTTTACTTGCAGGAAGTGTGGGCACACACGCAAATATACCAAGCAAAATTTAATATTTAAAAAGTATGATGTCCGATTATGTATTTTTACATGGTTGTTGTTGGAAGGGTGGGGTTCAGGTGATCATGAATGTGGAGTTAAATTATCAAAATCTCTGGCCAAGGTGGGATGTGGGTGTGAAACTGGAGGTCTTCTAGGCAACCTAAGACCTTCACCAACCCTGGAGCCGGCCCAGCTCAAAAGTGCCATATCTTGACTTCTGGGTGCTGGGTCTTAGGTATCAAACTGGTTATAGACAAAGGAAAAAGAAGTTTATCCATTCTCCCTCTTCCATGACAGTAACCAGAGTTCATGGAGTGAGCTGTTGGTCTCCCTGTAATGTGGTTCTTGCGCCAGAAGGCCTAGTGTTCAGAAAAAAAAGTGACTTTGGAATTTTGAGTATTTTTTCTTATTTCTGAAAACCTTTTTATGATGGATCAGGGCTCATCAAAGGAGTACCTGGCCGTCTGAAGAGGATCTTGAGTGCCAAGGTGGTGTATGAATTGAAGAGGAGAGAGGTGTGTATGTTAGGGGGGGGGGGGGGGGAGGGAGGAGGAGGGGGTTTCCACAGTGATTCAAGGAACCTCTACATCAAATATATATTTTTGAGGTCTGTCCACATGGATTCTCTAATGGCTCCATAAACCTGAAGGAATAAAGGACTAAGACATAGATCTGAGAGATGAGAGTGTCTCTTTTGAAGATACTGTCTTTGCAGGTCTCAAGGAGTCTGAGGGACGATAAGAAGGCCGAAGCAGAGAAGGGATCAGAGAATATGCTCCATCTTGTGTCTATTCTGCCTATCTACTTCAGAGGTCTGTCTTTTTGATAGTTTTCTTTTGCATTTCATTTGTAAAGGTATTTACTTTTGATCAGTCAAGCCCTGCCTAGAAAATGCACTTATTAGAGCGAGTGGTGCGAAACACTTCTGGAAGAGAAAGTCTATGGATGTAGGTCTCTGGAATGGAAATTAACTCTTTTTCCTGTCTTCCTTGGCCTCAGAGGTAAGGACATAATTGAAGACCCCTTATCCACACCTACTGTGGTCCTGCAGTAAGTGAGGTACCCAGTTATTATACATATAATCTAATTTTAGTATATGTGCTGCTGATGCAAGCACGTTATATATGTAGTCCACAGGAAGGTGAAATTCCTCCCCGCTCCCACTGTGATCTCTTGTTAAATTTTAGCAATGAGAAAACCCTCTTTTCAAATCCTAGAAATCGTCTCTGCATCACACTTTCCCCAAAGTCTAAATGGATCATTGTACCCATCAAACTAAAATCTTATCCAGCTTCCTTTGGAAGCCACAGTCCTTGCAGGACCTTTTTGGCTATTGGTGCCAAGTGAAAGAAACTGAGTACCCTTAACAAGTCACAGCTTTTTTGCATTTCCTCTTGCCCCTCAGAGATCGAGATCAGACTCTACATACCCTGGCTTAGGAGTAAGGTTCATGACTGTCATGGTATGTGCACAACTCACCCATTGGGAGAAACTGCCCATGAGATTGAGTCTTGTTAGGTGGATGTTGTCTCACCTGCATGGGACAGCCCTGCAGAGTCCACTGGTGATGTAAAGAGGATGAATTTATCAGTAGGCCTTGGAGTAGAAAAACAGAGAAATGAGAAGCTAAAGCAGTTTGTGTGCTTTGGAAAACAGAATTGTAGATTTGTTCTAAACCTGGCAAATGGAGTACAATGAGATTCTTCCTTTATGGGACTCTGTCAGAGATCTACATGATGGGGAAGAGGGAAGGAATACAACTAGGATGCAAGATGACGATTAACAAGGAAACAGGAGAATGAAAATAACCAAGTGTCCACATGGATGAGCTGGCAGCCACTGGCTCAGTCTCTGGAGGTTGAAGATGAGGGTTAAAGGATTGGAAGAGTTGAGTAATTAACAGAGAATGTCTGGTCCTGAGCCCTGCTGAGACAGTCAGATGGCCTGAGAACCCAGGTGGTTCATCTAATGAAGATGGTGCATTGCACAGCTGTCGCTCATGGACCTCCCTGCGGCAGCCTTCTGGGACGGAGGGGCAGACAGCGGCTCCTTCAGCTCTCGGCTAACCTGCAGAAGAGCTGTCATTTGCTAAGAGGGTACCACATCCTGGCATCATTGGCTGTTTCTTTGCCAGGTCTGCGCCTTATATGTTTTCTTTCCTGTATCCAGCACTCCTGGTTTCTTTCTGTCTCGTTATGTCTTTTCACTATTTTATTTTGTTTCAGTCATTTCCCTTTGCTTCTCTCTTCTGTTAATCTGTTTCTGTTTCATTTTGCTCTCATCTCTCTCCCATTCTTTCTTCTGTTTCTCTTTCTGTTTCAGTGCTCTCTCTAAATCTAATTCTTCTCCCACTTCTTTTCCTTTCTCCTATATCTGTATCTTCCCCCTCTGTCTCTCTCTTTTTAATGTCTCTCTCACTACCTCTATTTTTCCTTACTGTGTTTCTCCCTTATGTCTCACTTGCTCATTCCCTCTAGCTTTATTTTCTGTCTCCTCTTTAATTTTATTCATCTCTCACATTCTTTATCCTGTGTCTCTTCCTTTTCATTTGTCTCTGCTTCTTCCATTCTTGCTATTTCTTTGATGTCTCCTTCTGCACCTCTATCTCCTTCTCCATTACTCTTTGATGTCTGTCCTAGTCCCTCTATTTTTTCTTCTATCTCTCTCTGTTTGATTCTTGCTGTTTCTGCCATGCTTTCCATTCCTCTCTATTTGTCTCTCTATCCCATTTTTCTCTGATCTTTGTCAGAGTCCTGGTCTCTCAGTTTGCTTCATTTCTCTCTGATGTATCTCTTGGTCCCTCTGTTGCTCTTCCTTGTGTCTGTAAATCTCTATTTGCATCTCAAACCACTCCTCAGGACTCACCCAGCCAGTCTGGTTTTCAGGATATCCTTGAGGGATATGCAAGAGAGATCTTCATGCACTTCTTTATGCAAACTCATTTCATGCATATTCATTGTGGTAATCCTGAAAAACCATGACTTGGTTAAGAAGCCTAGCTCTAATCTATTCTTGTCTCTCTTTGTTCTTCCCCATGGTGTACTATTGCTCTTTATTTTCATTGATCCACTTCTGTTTCCATTTTCCATAGCACTGCTCTTGTCTTTAAGAGATGGAGAAAGAGGAGAGAGAATGGAAAGGATAGAGAACGAGAGGGAGAGAGGCAAGGCAACAGTAGCAGGGCAGGCATTTTATGAAAGGATGAAGACATGTCAGAGTTTTAATAAACACTAATTACTCCCTTTCCCTTTGCTCCGAGTCACATGGGGAATTGTTCAGGCATCTCTGCAGTGTGCCTGGAGGTCATTTAAGAGTCGGACTGATGATGAGAAATTTCAGGGGACAGATGATGCTGATGAAGAATGAATAGAGGGGAGTGAATAGTTCAGTTTTATGTCTGGACTCTGGACTGAATGTTTTTGTACAGGTGCATACAATGTTCAGGATTTCACATTCTATGAACTTTACCTCCCAGTGAGTCCCAAGTGAGATACAGATAGGCTTAGTTTTGCCGATACCTGCTTCATCCTTTAAAGGGCTAGGTTTCTTTCTACTTTTTTACTTTAATCACTTTGAGACGAAAGTAATTGTTAAAGGACAACCAAAGGAGGACTGGCTTTTAGGGCCATATGACCAGGAGCGCTGCTGTGGTAGCAGGAAGTACCCTGTGCAGCAAAGGGAGGTTAGGGCAGAAGCAGCCCTATTTCCCCCCCCCCCCCTCCAAACCCCAGTGGAGCCAAGGCCAGTCCTGAACAAAAGTGTGAGGTTGGAAAGAGGAGGAATAAACAGACGCAAGGGGAGACATGCCAAGCAACAGCAGAGCAGCCTAATAGTAGGTAAAATGCTCCAAGAAAAGGTAGACAATAGGACCAGGCAATCCTAATCTAATGGGGCTCAAACTAGGCTGCTATAGGTGTACTCAATTTTAACTAACTGTGGCGTTTCTTAACCTTTTGGAAGCACAGCTTGCTGGCTGAGTTGTCAGAATGACTACAATGAACAGGTTTTAAATAGATTTGTGCAGAGGCCTCTCAAAGTGGTATTTTTCTTTACTATGTATAAGCAGGGAAGTTTCTAGGCTGGGGAGGTAACAATAGAAATTGTTGCCATGGAAAAGGGAGGGCATGATCGTTTAAAAACTGGGTAGTCCAGGATAAAATCTTTGTCCTTGGCTGAATAAGCCTTTGTAAACACTACATTTAAGTGTGTAAGGAGTCAGAGGCCAGAAAAGGCCAAAGATAAAGATAAAAAAAAGAAAGAAGGAGAGCTCTTCTGATCCTCTGCTGAGCAAGTAAGGAGTCAAAAGAGTTTTTTGGGGAATTGAAGAAAAAGATTTGCAGGGAAATCATTGGGAAGCTGAATGTTCCTTTTACAGTGTCCAAGTAGTTTCAAGTGGAGTTATGGTCTGTGGAAAAGTTAACAGTCCTAACTGGATACTCAGTGAGAGTTCCCTGAACCCGAGTAAAGGAGGGGTGGGGGGGGGGGTCGCACTGGACATTGCAAGACTGGGGACCAGGGTGGAAGGGGCATGGTTATAATAAAATGCAGGGTTGTAAGTGGTACCGGTAGCTGTGCAAAAGTTTAGGTAAACAATGGCGCAAGTCCAGCAGAACCACTGGAAGACTATAGCAGGCCAACACTGCCACAACCAGTAGTTATAGGAAGATGGATCCAACAGTGGAAGAATTGGCTATAGGGCAAATGGCAACTTGAGGCGCGTTTGATGGCTGTATGATTGGCCACTGTTGGAAACAGGATACTGGGCTTGATGGACCTTGGTCTGACCCAGTATGGCATATCTTATGTTCTTATGTTCTTATGACCCGCATGTGTATTTTTTGTGGCATTTGACAAGGGGCTATGGGGAAGGTGAGGTGCTGGAGGGAGGAACTTTGTGGGAGTATGTGTATGTACGTACTGTATGGAGGGGGATGTTGAAGGAAGAGGCAGCATTATAGGATATCCCACAGAGAACAAACTATCCCAGTCTGTGCATCAGGCTTCATCTCTGCCCCTTTTCTAATCCATGCTAAAAGTTCATCACCTTGAGGCTGCTTTTGGATCCTGATCCACTTAATCTCCTACATGTCTTCTTACACTTCACTTGTTGTAGCTTTGTTCTCAGCTGTTGAGTTGTCTGTCTTAACTAGATTGTAAGCTCTGACAAGCAGGGATTGTCTTTTTACAGGTATCTGTAAAGTGCTGTGGATGCCTTGTAGTGCTATATAAATGATCTATAGTAGTAGTAGTAGAAATGGTCTTGCACCCTCTCCATTCTGACTGCATGATCTTTCCCCCAATTCCACACATTCTCCCTCTTCCTCACCTCCTCCCACACTGCCACACAGACTCTTTGAGCTACTGCCCACCCCTCTTGCTCACCTCTCGAACACTCTATATCCCCAATCCACTCCCTTCCCTGTTCCCACTTCCCTACTCATTCATCCCCTGCACTCCACTCCTCTTCACTCACCTCACATGCTTTCTTTCCATCCCCTCTTACCTACGTTCTCTCCTCACTCATCTCCCATGTTTTCCATCCTCTCTCTCGTGCATCCACTCACCACTTTATGTGCTCTCCTCCCCATACATTCATTCATATGCCCTCTTTCACCCATACTCTTCCCCCTATCTCCAGGAACAAGCAGGAATGAGTCTTCACATATGGGTACGTCGGTACCGACGGAGTCTGCGCGGGAACACTTCCCAGCGTCCAATCAAGAGCTTTTGGAAGCATCCCAGCACGCCTGCGTGCTACCTTCCCGCCTTTCCCAACTGCCTCTCCTCAGTTTTCGTTTTTCCGCGGAGCCGGCAGGACGTCCTCCTGTCACCGCAGAAAATTCTTATTTTATTTCTTTAGTTTTCTTGTGGTCGCGGCTGTCTTCCCAACGCCACCGGTACCGCCGGTGTTTTCTTTTCTTTTCTTGTAAAATCTTCCTTTTCCACGGGATATTTTTTCTTCATAGTGTCCCACGGTCTCTTAGGCTTTTTAGGCCTCTTCTTTTTCCTTCATGGAACTGCCAGACACTTTCTCCAAGAAATGTTCAGACTGTGGCGGTACAACTTTATTTTTAGACCCTCGAAGTCGGTGTCTAACCTGCTTGGGTCCTGACAACAGTTTGGTGAGAAGAGGTCTTCAACATCGAGATTCCCTCGATACACGGTTGCCCTCCAACTTCGGGGCACCGTCCCTTTCTTCTTCCACACAGGATCAGGTAACCCACAAACAGTCTGTTAAGAATAGCCAGTCCTCGAGTGGTAGGTCTCATGCACAGCATGTAGACGGCTCCAGCCTTGCCCTCGAGGGCCCACTGGCTTCAAAACCCCGGAGGGAGTCTTCCATCTCCAAAGCCTAAAAGGGGTTTCAGGGTGTTCCTGGGGTTCACCCCCCACAGAACATACCTAAGCCGTGTACGGTGGTGGCATCCGCTTCGAGCGGTACCGATACCCCGGCATCGGCACTGGTGTTGGATGAAACACTCCTCACCAGGGATAGTAGTCTGGCATCCTCGGTGCCTTCGGGACCGGTGGATACTCTCCAGATTGACTTTCCATTATCGGTACCAACACAGATACTACCACCGACGTCGGTACCCTCCAGATGTGCATCGATAGCCTCGCTTCCTTCGATGCCGAGTCTGGAATCGATCTCCAGTCTGGAGGACTGGGTACTGACTCGCCTTGGTACCGGCTCTCGGCGGTACCGAAGGCTCGGTTCCGATGATTCGGATCCGCAACTATCGGTTCCCCAGAGGCCGATTGCGTTGCCACTGGTTGACCTTCCTTCACTGGTATCAGACACGGTACCGAAGTCGGTACCGATGTCCTCATTGCCCTTATGGTCGGTGCCTTCCATGCTTCACTTATCAGGCTCTCTGCCCTCGATGCCGAGTTTGGAATCTATCTCTAGTCTAGAAGACTGGGTACCAATAGGTTTTGGTACCGACACCGATCGATACCGGCCGGAGGTTTTCGGTTACCTCGGTACCGATTGAACTGTCACCGATGACTGCTCCGACGTCTTTGTCGGGCTCGACTCCGACATCGGTACCGGTATCCACAGTAGCATCGTGGCCAACTCCTGCCATGCTTTTTTCAACAGGATCGCTCCATTCTATATCAAGCTTGGAGTCGATACCTGGCATGGACAATGTGGTAAGGACGGTTGCTGCTCCCGATAGCCAGTACCAGCAACCATCCCTTAAGCATTCCACACTGCACTCTGCAGGATCTTCTATTCCTATATATTTGGATAACTCTGTGGGTGCTCAGGCTAGTTCTTTAGATCTAACCTGTCCAAGGGAGATTCCTGTTGGGGATCCCTCTTTTCAGAGTTTCCTCCTGGATATAGCAAGATCTCTTGCCATTCCTATTCCAGGACATGATCCTGCACAAGGCTCTGTTTCTACCAAAGCAAAGGACAACATAATGCTTCCTTTGCATCATTCCTTGCAGGATCTCCTTCTAGGAATGTGGGAAACACCTTTAAGGGTACCCCCACCTCCCAGGGCAACTGATCTCTTATATCAGGTGCCCCCCTCTCCAGGGTTTCAAAAGACTCAACTTCCTTATCATTCCATAGTAGTGGAATCAGCAATGAGGCGGGTAAAGAGTAAGAAAAAGCACTCTTCTTATCCGCCAGGTCGTGAGTCTAAGACACTAGATGCCTTTGGACGTCAAACCTTCCAGACATCTATGCTTTCTGCAAGAATTCTCTCATATATTTTTTATATGAGTCTTTCTCTTGAGGAGGTCACAAAGCAATTACATCTTTTGACTCCTTTCCTTCCAGATTCCAGGAGTACAGACTATTCCTCACTACTTAAGCATATCCAGAATATCTCTTGGTTTCTTTCTCGTGCTTCCCTAGACTCTTTTGAGTCTGTTAGCAGGACTTCTGCTATAGCTATAGGGGCACGACCTAGAGCCTGGCTCCAAGCTTCAGACTTGGACAAATGGGCACAACAACGGCTGGGACATACTTCTTGCACTGGAGAAATTCTTTTCAACAAGGAGTCTTTACGTCAGGTTACTCAGTTGTCCACTGATTTACCTGTTCCTAAGGGTTGTTCTACACCTTCTTCTGTCCCAGTAGGTAGGAAATGTCCTACCAAACTTTCTTCCCACAGGAGACGAAGGTTTTATTCATCACTTGCCCATCATACAGATGTTCCCCAACAGGGGATGCATCGTCCTGGTCTGAAGAATCCAACCTCTCACCAGGCTCAGCAAACCCAGCACCTGCAGGGTTTCTGATCAATCATCATCAGATGCTTGTGACTCTTGGGGTTAGAATCTACAGTTACTTCTTCTCAATAGAGGCAATCCACTGCTTCATTCTTACCCCTACATATGGATCTCTTTCCAAAAGACATACATTTTTTCTATATTTCTATGAGCTGTCAGGATGTTCATGCCTATAGGTCACAGGTTTCTCCTCTTTTTCCTGCTAGGGAAAGAGGTCTAACCACTATCAAATGATAGTTCCTGTGCCAGCATGTATTTTTCCTTTCTATAGACTTCCTACTTCGTAAGTCTTCTTCAGCTCCATTCTCTTCACCCTCTTACCAAGCTTTTCCTCTGTAAGAGCGGAATTACTTACTGGGAGGCTTTTTCTTCAGCCTCTCTAGTTTTCTCACTTTCCAGTGTGGAGATTTCCTCTCTGAGTTACCTCCTCTATTTCAATCTTGCTTTGGGGCAGCTTATCATACATGTCCAGAGTTCCTACTCCTGTTCTGTCTGTTCTTTCTGTTTTTGAACAGTAAGATTCTTTCTGCTGTCTTGCTAGCAGCTGCCTATGCAGGAGCCTTAATGTTTGGACCACTGGTTCTTGTCCACAAACAACCAGATTTGTCCTCCACTAACATTCTGTCTAGTCTTAGTAGTGGCTCCAAGTCAGTGCTTTCATCTCTCTTGGAGATTATCTCACTACAAGCTTTCTGGATTGTCTTCTATTTCTGCCATCTCCATTCTCCTGGGTTTGGCAGCATAGCTGGCAGAGATACTGGCTCTCTAGCAGCCAGTTCTATCTCCTCATTCTCCTGCATCATGCTCTCTGCAATTTACAGAGAAGCTTTCCACTATGGGCTCTTGCTAGAGAGCATGGGGGTTTTTTTCTCCAACAGCTATCCTAGCTGGTTAGAAAAGGCTTTTCAGTCATGTCTCCCATGACTAGAAGGTTCTCCCTTCTTTTACTATCTCCTTTTTTGATATAAAGGACATAGACCTTCTCTTACGTGAAAGCTCAAGGAGTTGCCAGTTCCCTGCTTTGGTCCATAGTATTCCCAATCGGGGATATGCTCGTCCTCATGGTAATAAGGCATGATACTTTTTGCCCTTAAACAGGTCAACATGGTATCTCATCTCTAGGCGTCTTCTGTCTACTTACCATGCTAGAGTCCTGGAAGACTCGGGACTTGCTGGCTGCACATTGATATTATCCTTTGTTTTTCATGTAACCGTCCTGATTATTTTTCACTAGCTAGCATTCTTTCAGATCATGACAAGGAGGAATAGATTCTCTATATGTCTTCTCAAGTAGGTTCCACCTCCTTGTTATTAGATTAATCTTTCCTCTCCACATATCCTATGTGAATACCGTGCTGTAGGCATATCTCTGTTTGTTTAATTGCAGACACCCATATGTAGGCCTACATATCCATATTTATTTTTTGTGTGTATTTTATGCCCTTCCATATCTCACTATAGATATATTCTTATATGTCTGTCTATCTATCTATCTATCTATCTATATATATATATATATATATATATGTATATATCTATATCTATATATCTATATATATATATAGATAGATATAGATATATAGATATATAGATATATAGATATATAGATATATAGATAGATAGATATAGATATATATATAGATATATATAGATGTATCTGTCGAGATATTTTATTATAGATAGATATGTATCCACATACTTATCTATCTCACTGTCTATCCTCATATAGCTATATGATTCTGACAGAGGGGCTTTACCCATACCTATGCTATCTAGCAGGTTTGGGGTTCTACACACACAACCACTCCTGTGGTAGTCAACAATTTTAATACCATAACCTAAGGGTTTAGGTACCTCTGAAGCTCTCCCTGCTCCAATATCTCTCCTAGCTTACCCCAGTTAGGAGAGACATTGTGGATCTTCAGTTAATCACAGGCTTAACGCCTCAGGCATTTGTCCTCTCTTTTTGGGATACAAGGGGTTCCCATACCCTTTCTCCCCACAAGGACTGTGCCTGTTTGTCCAAATCGGTTAGCCTTTCTCTTTTTGCTCCTAAGAGTGAGCCACTCTGCAGCCAAAAGAGTTAGGTTTTTGTCTTAAAGCCTTCCGCTGAAGGCCCACCGTTTTTGTACTACCCCAGTTTTTCCTACTGGGGTTACCTGTTATCTTTCAGGATTCTGACCTCCACTGTTTTTCCTACAGGTTTATTACCTCCACTTACAGTGAGGTCCTCTTCAAGGTTCCTCTACTGGGTTTCCCAGTAGATCCATGAACCTCCATACTTCTGTGAAATCCTGTCAGGGGAGGTCCATATTGCAATATTCTTTGCAATATCATTGATTACAATCATCATCCACACATGGACTCCTTCTCTGCAGTCCTATGCTAGGTTAGCTGTTCCACAGCATCCTTCTTTCCTCAACTCCTATCCTCCATCCTCAGGATGCCTGGTGTTCTGGGAGATAGCATGTTCCAACCTATGACATGCTGGGACTCCAGGCATCTCAGCTTGGGAGTCCCCATATGTGAAGACTCATTCCTGCTTGTTCCTGGAGATAGCACAGTTACTTACCTGTAACAGGTGATCTCTGGGAACAGCAGGAATAAGTCTTCACAACCCACCCACCTCCCCAGGAGTTGTATCTCTATCTATCTTTCCTTTCCTCTCTCTCTCTCTTTGTCTCAGCCTTAAAACTTAACTGAGGAGAGGCAGTTGGGAAAGGCGGGAAGGCAGCACGCAGGCATGCTGGGATGTTTCCAAAAGCTCTTGATTGGACGCTGGGAAGCGTTCCCGCGCAGACTCCGTCGGTACCGACGTACCCATATGTGAAGACTTATTCCTGCTGTTCCCAGAGATCACCTGTTACAGGTAAGTAACTGTGCTTTACTCCCATCTCTTACCCACTATAATCCCTCCCTCTTTTCACTCCAAGGATGTTTTACCTCTACATTTCCCTCTGAATATCCTCTATTTTCCACATAGCAGCTTCTGAATCCTCATGCCTCATAATAGCAGCTTCCCTCTCAATTCCCAACCCTCCTCCCAGCCCGCAGCAGCCTCTTACTTTGAGCCAAATCCTTAGACTGCAACTCTTTGGCTGACCTGATGCTCCTTTCATGCTTAAGGTGGTGCTTGTTGGCATGTAGACAATGGCATCATCACTGCTACCTTCTCATGGGCCAACACAGTTGCCTCCGTCCTCTCCCTTCATTCTTCTACAGCTGGTGCAGGACTGCTGTTAGTGCCTGACTAGCCCATGGCAGTGCCAGGGCATATTTAGGGAAGTAGTCAGTAGTGGCAATGGTACTGGCATGGGCTTCCTTTCCAGCTCTCCCCTCTCAGACTTACCGTCTCAAAGGCAGCAGTAGTGGTAGCAGCTTGACACTGCAGGAAAAGTCAGGCTGGGGTGCTGCTGCAGCAGGGAACTGACTTGGGGAATCCAATTGGCTGCAGTGTTGTGCAGAAAAATTAAAAGATGGCAACAGCTGTCTCCACAAGAGCTGCATGTGCCTTCTTACCTTTCCTGCAACTATGCCTGCCACAGCAGCCTTATAAAGTGAAACAATCAGTGCCCAAGTGTCCTGATCATGCTTTGATTGGACAATACATTGTCTATTTATCCCTTGCAATCAGATGCTGTACAAGAAGTAAAAAAAATCTGGACTATCTGGTCAAAAAGTCAAACAGTTGATCACTCTAAGTGGGGCATGTCTAGAATGCTACAATTTTCTACCTCAGTAGAGAATTGCCTGGACTTGTGGTTGTGACTTTTCAAACTAGATACTGTGCACCTTTAATTTTTCTGCCTAGCCTACTCTTTTGATGAACTTTCTGTAACCTGTTTGTTTGGAACAAAATCCGGACTGGAACTTAACGTTCATTTGACAGGAAAGAAAGAAGAGAGTTGTGATCTTTGGACCGAAGGTCTCCTAGCAGCCGCTAATCCATTTCCCAAAACCCTTATTCCAGACAGTGTATGCTCAAAAGCTGGAGTAATCCGCACCCTCTGAAGTGTGACCCCTGTACGGTAGAGACCCTAGAGGGATATTGAGACTGACAGGATAGATGTGTGTGCATACCTTGGAGACCCCATTTATGCAGCTGTATCACAAGTACAGTCATTGTGATAATCCTGAAAACACAACTGGCCAGATGTGTCTCCAGGAGAGGCTTGGGAAGCAATGGTCTCAGGCAACACTACCACGGGTAAAGAGCTAGAACAGGGTTCCCTTCCTGTCCTGGCTGGGGTTTTCAGGATATCCAAAATGAATACACATGAGATACATTTGCATAAAATGGAGACAATACAGAGGTTCCCCAGGAGAGGTTTGTGAACCAATGGAGGCGGGCGGGGGGGGGGGGAGGGAAAGGGGGAGAAAAGAGTAGAGAGGAATGGTCATCTGTTCCTGTTAGGAATTGAGATCTTTACAGATAGCTGTTCATGAGGTTCAACAGTGGGACTATTTCTTTGCATAGAAGGATTTTTCAAAACTTTGTATGCTACCAGAAAAGAATTATTCTGGATTTATCCTTTATCCCAAAATGTACTCAGACTAGCAGGCTGAATAAAAATGTTCACTGGATCACTTGTTCTCAAGGCAGTCCTTGGGACACGCCCTACCTATTGGGCTTCTAGGATATCTGCAATGAATATACCATGAAACTGATTTGCAGGCACTGCCTCCATTGTACACGTCGTGCATATTCATTGTGGACATCCTGAAAAAACTCAACCAGCTGGGAGTGTCCAGAGGAATGGTTTGAGAACTACTGCTTTGGGCCAGTTTTAAGTTAAGTGTTTAAGCACCTTTTATCATGGACAGTTGGTTTGCTTTTTACAGTCAAGAGCTTGACATAGTTATACCTCAGTCTATGCCGACTCTTCTCTGAAGGAGCAGGATAAAGTTCCTCCTCTAACGCGCTGCAGACACATGATTAACAGTGCCAGAAAAAGGACCAGCTGGTCTGTTGTTGCAAGGCATCAGTCTTTGTCAGAGCTTCAAGCTATACATGTCAGCTATTTTGCAGTATGTTAGACTTTAACTAGGAATAAGTACTTTGTGGAGCACAAAGAGGTAAAATAGTCTGCTAAGATAATATCTAGAAGAATGATAATAGCCTGACCATATCCCAGGAGTTTCTACACCCGAGTCCTGCACTCTACCCAACTCTTCTTCAGTTCTGTCTCTTCCGTTTCTTACACGGTGATCCACAGACAGGTGATAAACCTTGTCTGATTCTAATCAACTTATATGAGGATTACTGAATAGATATGTGCACATGAATCTATATCTGGAACATCCTGAGGAAGGGGAAGGTGGTAGCAGTAACAAATGCTCAGTAATGGAGATTGGGGGAGGAGAGGAGCAGGAGCCAAAGTAGGGTGGAGCAGCAGGGATAATGCAAGCGCTGAGAGATGCTGTATTGATCTTCTCACAGTACGCATGCAGGATGGATATTATTTTTGTTCTTTAAGCCAACCTCTGGACTGGTCTCATCTTTAGAGACTCTCTATGGAGCAGACCTAGGAGGAAGAAGCCCGCAGAGATCTTTTTTTTCCTTCTGCCTTCCAAAGCACTGATCTCAAGCTCAAACTAGACATGCTTTCAGCTTAAGAGACAGCCTTTGAGCCACAAAGGTCCAAAGATGCTCCTGTTACTTTGTTAAAGTCTTGCATAAAGGATATAAAAGATGCAAAACCTATTCCTGCTTTACATCACCACTAAAATACTGGCTCTGGTCTCACAGGCTGGGAGAAGGATGCATAAATAGTTGAATGCTTAATGATGAGAAACCAGAGGGAAATCACCATGGCAGGCTGAAGGAGCAAGGTTATTCAAATGTATGGCTGATAAGCAGTAACTGCCGTGCTATGCAAGTCTGGATATTAATTCCCTGCCGAGAGCTAAAATGGGAGAGAAAGAAATAATAATAATTTTAAAAAAAGAAAAGGCAAAGAAGGATGAACGATTAGAGAGAGGAAGAAAGCTTAGAGATAATGAGAGAAGCAGAGTGAAAGAAAAGACACAGAAAAAGAAACAAGAAAAAGAAAGTGAGATTACACATACAATGGCACCGACTGGAGTAGTGCAGGAAAGAAATTGAGACAGAAGAAAAGTATGGGACAAAATACAAAATGTACAAAAGAAAGGGAAACAAACTCTAAACATTATAGTATTCAGCATAGGTAGGGTTAGAAATAATTTGGCCTGTAACAAACCATTACAATGAGTTTCCCCGATACCAGATCAAAGAAAATGGTTTTCCTTTGTTCACAGTGAAATGGTCAAAGAAGAATCTCTATACGTATGTTCTGGTGAAGAAACTGGCTCAGTTTCCAGGGGAAATTCCAGGGCGCGGGCAGGGTCCCAGGGCCCGTTTGTAACCGGGTGCACGGCCCGGCGCGGGACCCTGCTCGGCCGCGGGATCGCGCGTGACGTCAGGACGCCGGGGGGCAATTTTGAACTGATTGGCTCCGCTGCGAAATTGATGAGCGGAGCCAATCAGGTGGGCGCAACTCCATGTGCTCTGAGGCTCGTGGCTTGCCCAGAGCACATGGTAAGTGGGCGCTCACCGGGAAGCCCTCCCACCCACCCGCTTGGAGGGCTGGAGAGGAGGCCATGGGGTGTCGCAGCGGGGGGCGGGGGGGGTTTAGGATGAGCGGGATCCCGGAGGTCCGGGGTCCGGAGCCTTTGGTGACTTGGGGCGGGGGCGGGGTGCCCTCGACCCGGGCAACCCCTGGAAGACTTTTGCTAGTAACATGGCAAAGTCGGATAGGGGGGGGCCGAACTGGGCCGTTGGTGGGGACCACGGCTTGAGCGGAGGTGTGGCCGCTTTGCTAGTAGCATGGCTTGCGGTCCATCAACCCGCGGGGCTGGTTGGCTCCATTTATATATATATAGTTACATACCTGTTAAATGTTCATGGGTTGTTAAATAAAGCTGCGACCAGTTTTTCCCACCAAGAATGTGTTTGTGAGTTATTTGAGGCATTGGGGGAGGGCGCAGGACATATGACATAACGGGGGGGGGGGGGGAGGGGCATGGGAGAAGGGAAGCCGGGTCCGGCTACCCGGTTAAGGAACAGATACTGTGCTTTTAACTATCCCGTTCAAACCAGGCACGTGGTCCTGTCTTAAAATAATTGGCTAATCAACAGAACAAAAATTACAAAAAGCCCAGGTTCATTTACGCCCTACCAATATCTTGACCAACAGCATCCGCAATTAGAGCTTAGGGGTAGAGTCACCAAAAAGGTGTTCAGCTGCCCCTGAAATGAGATCAGCCACACAAATCAAGATGATGATTATGGAACGCCTGAAGTCTGAAAAAATATTATTCTCTATTATTCTAGACTGCACTCCTGATATTTGTCATACTGAACAAATTAATTTAATGGTGTATTTTGTATTTCAGCTTTAAAAAGAAAGGAACGTCCGTGGTAATTGTCAGAGAAAATTTCTTAGAATTCATTGACATAGGTGACAGCACAGGAGCTGGGATGACAGATGGGCTGCTTCAAAAGCTGGAGGAAATGGACATTAATATCATGGATATAAGAGGACAGGGCTATGATAATGGAGCCAACATGAAAGGGGAAAAAAATAGAGTGGTCTACGGGCTTAGGCGTGGGAGCTAAATCCACTAGCTTTTTTGTACCTTGTTCACATTCTTTGAACTTGGTGCTAGTGATGCTGTCTTGGACTACATATGTTTTTTTCTCTCATTGATGGCAAATTTTAACACATCTGGGAACATGACATCTTACGCTGAAACAAGACGGGAAAGTTGTATAGAAACAACAGAAGGTTCTCCTCCACCAGAATGGGAAAGTGGATGATCCTATAACTGCGGTTATGGAAGATAATACACCGACAGGGGCCACTCAGGTCAAAATAACTGCAGAAGGATCCGGAATCTTAAGTAATATCTGCAGTTTCAAATTTCTGTGTGGTTTAGTATTATGGCATGGTAATCTATTAGAAAGAATTCTAACAAACAAGATACTTTAAAGGGTTGACATTCACATTTCTGCAGCATTAGCACATCTTCAAAATTACCGTTCTGATGAAGAAATCAAAAAGGTCCTGAAAAATGCACAGAAGTTGGCATAGGAACTTAATATTAATGCCAGTTTTCCAGCTGAGTCAGAAAGAACTTGCTATAAAAAAAAAAAGTTTTGATTATGAAACACGAGATGCCTCTATCACAGATCGAAAACAATGATTCAATGTGAATGTTTTTCTTCAGTCTGTTGAATGATTCTCGCAGCTCAGAGAATACTATGGGATGTTTAAAGTCCTATAGAACATTCCAAAGCCTCAAATGATTGCACCTGAAGTCCTCCAACACAAAAGTGTGCTGAGCTTGAGAAAGTGTCCTCCAATGGTGAATTGCATGACATTGATGCAGTCGATTTATATGAAGAACTGAAGACACTTTTTAGAAATGTAGTGGCAGACTCTACGTTAGAAGATATTCTAGAGTACTTATACCAAAAATAACCGATACCATTGTTCACACTTTTACTAGAACGCTAACAAAAGACTGACCTTATAGGATCCACCCTAAATTGGTTCCGTTCCTATTTCTCAAAGAGGGTTCTTCATTTCTCCTTACCTGGCACAAGGTCATCCAACCATCGGCTTCTTTTCTCGGGGATCAATACTAGCCCCCACACTAGTTAACATTTCATTGCCCCACTGGCAGCATTAATTCAATACCTTGGACGTAGCTCTTATATCTAGGCCAATTATCAGCTTCTAATAGCTTCAGATTCTTGGGACTCAATTTGAGATTAGCCTAAATAGTCAGCAGCAGGAAATAACCTCATGGAGAGAGAAAAAACAAACTTGTCTCGAGCCTAAAAAAATTGGAAGCTATCTGGATTTCATTTCGGGGAAACCAATACTGCTTACCCAAAAAATAAAATAGACCAATTGTAATCAGAGATAAGATTAAATTACTTGGAGTAGTCTGGGTCAAAGACTTATCTTTTCACGCCCAGGTTTCTTAAACTGTAAGGAGCTCTTATGATGCTCTTCGCAGAATTAGATCTCCAAAATACTTCTTGGATTTCAGAGCTTTAAAAACACTTTTATAGTTGTGGTCAATATTGTTGCCACCCTTGCATTTTAGGCATGTTGCATATAATATCTTGAGAAATAACTGGATATATTCCAACTGTATGTCATCATAATATTTTAGTAGTATGTTCAAAGGGTATACAACAACAACAAAAAGATGTCTGTGCAATGTAGACGTGGTAATTCCTGAGAAAAAAAAAACAACTAAATATGACCTGTATAGGATTAAATGGCATCTTTCACTTATATTTAGTTGCATAACCCTTGGCAGTGATGACAACCTCCAAACATTTCTTGTAGCCATCTATAAATTTTCATACATCTGTCTGCTGGTAGTTTCTCCCACGCTTCAACTGCGATTTTTTCCAGTTCATAAATGTTTCCAGGATTCCTTTTACCAATGGCAGATATCAGCTCTTTCCAAAGTTTGACTGGACTGAGATCAGGACTCATTGCTGGCCAGTTTAAAACAGTCCATTAGTTCCTTTTTAACCAACCATTCTTTTGTACTTTTCAATATATGCTTTGAGTCATTGTCCTACTGGAGAACGTATGACCTTCAGCCCAGACCTACCTTTCTAATATTAGGCAGCACTCTTCGCTCCAATATCCCTTAGTAATCCTCTGACTTCATGATTCCTTTAATACATTCCAGGCCTCCAGTTCTTGAGGCAGCAAAACAGCCCCACAACACTTTGGAACCTCCACCATATTTAACTGTAGGAAGGGTGTTTTTTCCTTATAAGCTTCATTTCTTCAGCTGTAAATGTATCACTGGTCTGCATTGCCAGAGAACTCAAGTTTGGTTTAATCTGTCCACAGAACATTTTCCCAGAAAGATTGTGGTCTCTCAAGGTGGGTTTGGGCAATGATCAGGTATGCCTATTTATGTCTGTCTTTGAGCATTTGGTCCTCCTTGACCTTTGCCCATGGAGTCCTTCTTTGTTTAGTCAGTGTGTGGTGTATAGTAAGGGTAGAAACCACCACTCCAGATTGCTCCAGGCCAGCCTTAAGCTCTTTGGGATATTGAATGATGTGATTTTCAACCAGTTCACACTAACCTTCAAAGACATCTTGGATTAATTTTCCTCTTCTCACCATGTCCTGGGAGGTTCTTGACAGTTCCATGAGCAGAAGACTTCTTAACACTGCAAACTATAGACAAGAATTCCAAGGTTTTGGTGATGGCCTTGTATCCCTTTGAAGTTTGATGTTTCGTGATAACAGCATATCTGATGATCTTAGGCAGATCTCGTCTTCACCATTGTCAAAATGGAACAGGGAGTGAATGTGGCCATTTTAAACATTAGAGCTATCTTGCATTGGTTGATTCAAGTCATGTGAGTACTGACAATTGATCATAGGTGTGTCTAGTTTTACTGCAATGGGAGTGTGATTCTGTTCAAACTGATTTGAATTGTTTATAAGGGTGCCAATAATCATGTCCTCATCAAATGATGAAAAAAACCTCACTCCATTAAAGTATTAAGGTCTCTCCAAATCCTAGGGATCAAATAGATCTAACGAATCATGAGGAGAAAAGTAATATGGGCATCCCCATATTACTGGCTCGAATGGTTCGGAGATCCTTTTCCCCTCATGATTCATTAGATCTATTTGATCCCTGGGATTTGGAGAGCCCTTAATACTTTAGTGGAGTGAGTTTTAATCATTTGAAGTGTGAATATATAAGAAATATAAGGAGGGTCGAAAAATCTTGGGGCCTGATATTGAGCACCGGTGGCTAGGGCAGCTAAAGTAGCTAGTCACCAGCGCTGAACAGTAAACTTGGATATTCGATATTGGGGTCACATCTGACCCTGGCATTGAATATTTGGGTTAGCTGCTCTTGCCAATCGACAGCCAGGCAGCGGATATATTGAGCCGCTGCCTGGTTAGTGATATGCGGTGGAAGTTAGGCCAGGGTTACCTGCACCTGGTTTTCATCATATAATCATTAACCAGGCAGCAACTCAATATCACCGCTGACTGGTTACCGATCAACCTCTGCTCCACCCCGGAATGCCCCAACACACCCTGTTGCTAAGCAATTAGCATTGGTGCATGTAGAGCTGGCAGCCACGGATATTCAGCAGCAAAGTGATTAACGCGCTTAGTAGCTCTATCTGTGTTAATCGCTTTGAATAATCAGGCCCATCGTGTTTTACTAGGGCCTTCTCCTAGTCTGTTATTAGCATCTGCCCCAGTATCGAAGAATCAAATGATGTACTCTGAAGCGAGTGTCTCTCTGCTACATGTTATGTTCATTGTAAAGATTGTTGTGCCTTTCATCCCTTCCTCATGCTAACAACTTCCATTTTATGTATTGTTATCAAATTAAGTGTTTAGGCTGCTTACTTTTATTGTAAACCGCTTTACTGTAAAAATCGAAAGGCAATATACCACAGCTTTTAGATAAATAAATGCTTCTACCGCCTTCTACATACTTTTGATGCTTCTGGTAACGACTGCAAATGGAGAATACAGCTTCACAAACTAAAGCCGATAAAAACTTATCTGCGCTCCACTATGACCCAAGAACAGCTAGTTGGGCTTGCAACAATATTGATTGAGCACTAGTTAGCCCAAAACGTAGAGCTGAAAGAATCCATTCGGATCTTTGCAGCTCAGAAAGCACTCATCTGACTTTGAGGATGTGGTGTTGCTAGTAAATTCTGGCACATTGTGATTTATAAAAGGGAAAAGATGCCCTAATCACAGACCCACAACAACAATTCAAAGTGCTTGATACTGCACTTCAGTCATCTGTAGATGAAATGTTCTTGCAGCTCAATGGTGAACTGCAAAACACTGATGCAGTTGATTTGGCTAATGAACAAAGGACACTTTCTAGCCACATATTGGCAGACTCCCTGCCAAAGGATGTTTGCTTGTTTGCTTATTTAACAGGTCTTTTATACTACTTTATCATTTCAATCAAAGCAGCTTACATTGTAACTTATACTCGGTAATATACGTTAAACAGGGACATTGATAACTTGGAATTTTCTGAGGCAATGGAGGGTTAAGAAACTCGCCCAAGGCCACAAGGAGTGCTAGGGGGTACATATACCAAAAAATTATCTACCATCTTTTCATATGCTTCCATTGCCCTGCACATACTTTTGAGACTTCCAGTAATGACTGCAAGAGGAAAAAACAGCTTCTCTAAACAGGAAGTTGCATCGGAGGGGGGACAGAAGTAGCAGGCCATGAGTGTGTTAGAGCGGGCACTTTAAAGCCCAAGGCAGCAGAGGCATCAGTGTGCCGCCCCCCTTGCAAAGGTGAGACGATGGATGCTGGAAGGGGGGGCAGCGGTACCATAATTTTTTTTTGGGGGGGGGGGCAGCATGGAGAGTCTGCCTAGGGTGGCAGAAACCCTCGGGCTGGCCCTGCTCCCAGTCCTGGGGGCGCTTCATCCAGTAAGCATTCTACCAAAAGACTTTAGTCTGCTCTCTCTTTCTGGGTCACCTTTTACTGAAGAGAACAGTCAGAAACATAGAAATATGATGACAGAAAAAGACCAGAAAAAGGCCTATCTAGTCTGTCCTTCCATATCAACAACTACAACAGTCCCCTTTTTTCCTTTAGAGATCCTCTGTGTTTGTCCCATGCTTTTTTGAGTTCAGTTACTGTCCTCATCTCCACCACCTCCAACTGGGAGACTATTCCATGGATCCACCACTCTTTCCGTAAAGAAATATTTCCGCATATCACTCCTGAATCTATCCCCCTTCACCCTCATCCCATGTCCCCTCGTAGCAGAACTTGCTTTCAATTGAAAGAGGCTCTCCCCCTGAACATTTATGCCATGGAGGTATTTAAACATCTCAATCATATCACCTCTATCCTGCCTTTCCTCTAAGGTGTACATATTAAGATCCTTAAGTCTGTCCTCATATGCTTTATAAAGAAGACCAGTAACCATTTTAGTAGCCACCCTCTGCACTGACTCCATCCTGTTCACATCCTTTTGAAGGTGCGGTCTCCAGAATTGCACACTATACTCCAAATGAGGTCGCACCAAGGACTTATACAGAGGCACTATCACCTCCTTTTTTCTGCTAGCCATTCCTCTCCGTATGCACGCAAGCATCCTTCTAGATTTTGCCGTCGCCTTTTCTACCTGTTTAGCTACTTTAAGATCATCAGACACAACCACGCCTAGGTCCCGCTCTTCTTTAGTGGACAAAAGTACTTCACCCCTATACTATATTGCTCCCTTGGATTGCTGCAGCCCAAATGCATGACCTTACATTTTTTAACATTAGATCCCAGCTGCCAAATTCTAGACCATTCTTCAAGCTTAGCTAGATCCCTCCTCATGCTATCTATCCCTTCCTGGGTGTCTACTCTATTGCAGATTTTGGTATCATCTGCAAAGAGGCAAACCTTACCCGACAGCCCTTCTGCTATATCACTAACAAAGATGTTAAAAAGAATCGGACCAAGGACAGATCCCTGGGGCACACCACTGGTAACATCCTTCTCCTCAGAGTGAGCTCCTTTTACCTGTACTCTTTGTCGCCTCCCACCCAACCAATTTCTAACCCAAGCAGTAACTTTAGGGTCCATCCCTAGTGTGCTAAGTTTGTTTATAAGTCGCCTGTGAGGTACAGTGTCAAAGGCTTTACTGAAATCTAAATATACCACATCTAGGGCTCTCCCTTGGTCCAACTCCCTGGTCACCCAGTCAAAGAAATCAATCAGATTTGTCTGACAAGACTTGCCTCTGGTGAATCCATGCTGCCTCGGATCCTGTAATCCGCTGGACTCCAGAAACTTCACTATTTTCTTTTTCAGCAACGTTTCCAATAATTTACTCACCACCGAAGTTAAACTAACTGGCCTGTAGTTTTCAACCACATCCTTACTTCCGCTTTTGTGTAAAGGCACCACATGAGCCTCTCTCCAGTCCTTTGGCACCACTCCCGACTCTAACGAAAAACCATACGGCCTATTTAGTCTGTTTATCCATACCAACTACTATGCATGATGAACTGCAGACACCTTCTAGACATGTATTGGCAGATTACATACTAAAGAGTGTTCTAGAGAACATATATTAAAGACAATTATCTACCATATTCTAAATGCTTCAACTGCCCTGCATTTATTTTCGATACCTTCAGTAATGGTTGCAAGTGGAGAAAGTAGTTTCTCTAAACTAAAGAAAATAAAACAAACATGGGCTCTAAACAATATTGATGAAGCATGAACCAACTGACTCTCTAGATCTTAAGGAATCAATTCAGACCTTCACAACCCAGAAGGTACGGAAAGCATTCATCTGACTTTGTGACGATGTGCCATTGACAGTAAAGTCGTCCCATAAAAAGGCACACTGCTTTATAAGGGATGAGATGATCCCATCACTGAACCAAAACACTTCAAAGAAACTGTCTTGTTCAAACTCAAAGATGCTGCAATTTAGTCAGTTGATGAATGGTTCTCACAGCTTAGGGAACTTGTTTGAGAGTCTATAATGTATTTTTAAAATTCCTAGAGACTGCAACTGAAGTCTTTCAACAAAAGTGTGATAAACTCAAAGGTGTTCTTTAAGAGTAAACTGCATGACATGGATGTAACAGACTTAACTGAGGCTGCTTTTCTAGGCATATAAGTGCAAGTGGAAAAAATAGTTTCTCTAAACTAAAGCAAATAAAAACATTTGGCTCCGCTGATCCTGGAATGGCTAATTGGGCTTCAAACAATATTGATGAAGCATGAACCAACTGAAACTCTACAGTAGATCTTAAGAAATCAAGTCAGATCTTCATAGCCCAGAAGGTATGGAAAGTGAGGTTTCTGGAGTCCAGGATCTGAGGCAGTATGGGCTTACCAGAGGCAGGCCTTGTCAGACAAATCTGATTGATTTCTTTGACTGGATGACCAAAGAGTTGAACTGAGGGAGTGCCCTAGATGTGGTGTACTTGGATGTCAGTAAAGCTTTTAACACCATTCTGCACAGGCGACTTATTAATAAATTGAGCACCCTAGGGATGGACCCTAAAGTGACTGACTGGGTGAGTGGGAGGCGACCAAGTGTACAGGTAAATGGAGCTCACTCAGAGGAGAAGGATGTTATTAGTGGTGTGCCGCAGGGATCTGTCCTTGGTCCGATTCTCTTTAACATTTTTGTTAGTGATACTGCAGAAGGGCTGTCAGGTAAGTTTTGCCTCTTTGCAGATACAAAAATCTGCAATAGAGTAGACACCCAGGAAGGAGTAGATAATATGAGGAGGGATCTAACTAAGCTTGAAGAATGGTCTAGAATTTGACAGCTGAGATGTAATGCTAAAAAATGCAGTCATGCATTTGGGCTGCAAAAATGCAATGAAGCGGTACAGTGTAGGAGGCGAAATACTTCTGTCTATGAAAGAAGAGCAGGACCTGGGCAGGATTGTTTCTGATGATCTTAAAGTGGCTATACTGGCGATGGTGAAAACCAGAAGGATGCTTTGCTTCATAGGGAGTGGAATGTCCAGCAGGAAAATGGAGGTGATAGTGCCTCTCTATAAGTCTCTGGTACAACCTCATTTGGAGTATTGTGTGCAATTCTGAAGACCACATTTTCAAAAAGATATAACAGAATGGAGTCTGTGAAGAGGGTGGCTACTAAAATGGTTACTGGTCTTCGTTATAAACGATATGGGGGACAGACAAAGATCTGGTCTTGGCCATAGGCAGTATATCAAATAAACTGACACTGTAACTGTATCTTAATATGTATACGTTAGAGGAAAGGTGGGATAGAGGAGATATTATAGAGACGTTTAAAAACCTCCATGGCATAACTGCACAAGAGGAAAGCCTCTTTTGATTGAAAGTATGCTCTGCTACGAGGGGGCATAGGATGAGGGTGAAAGGGGATAGACTCAGGAGTAACACACAGAAATATTTCTTTATGGAAAGAATGGTAAATGGGTGGAATAGTCTCCCAGTGGACGTAGTAGAGACGAGGACAGTATCTGAATTCAAGAAAGCATGGGACAAACACAGCAAATCTCTTAAAGAAAAAAGGAACTATAGTAGTTGATATTGAAGGGCAGACTAGATAGAAATAGGACATTAGAAAAAGACCATATGGCCTATGAATATATGGTATACGCTTACTAAAGGTTAATGTTCATTAAGTGGAAGATGACATGCGTTAAGTGCTGTGGCAGCACTTAATGCACATTAATCTCTAGTAAACATGCCTCTATGCATTTATGTTTATTAAAACTTTATATACCACCTTCCTCTGTAAAGGCAGGGTGATTTACAAACTAAAACAAAGTTATGAAGGAATACCATAAAATAACAGGAAAGCAAGTGAGAAAAGAAAGTTCTTGGACGATTAATACAACAGCAGAAAAGCAGATTCGCTGGGCTCCCAGCCAAAGGACTGGTTAAATAAGTGAATTTTAAGTTGCACTTTAAATTTAAAGCATAGAGGAGAACTTTCTGGTTAAATTTAGAACCTAGCAGAGAGCTTCCAGTTTAAAATTTAATACTCAGTAAGGGCCTAGTTTAAATTTATAGCACAGAGGAGAGCTTTCTGGTTAGATTTAGAACCCAAGACTCCCTCTATCCAAGCAAGGGCTATGGGACTTCCCCTGGAGATTGGTCACAGATTACCTTAGAAGCAAAGGACAGGATACTGCGTAGGCAGCTTTTAATAAGTCATTTTTTCCCTCCCTCCTTCCCAAACCCTCACCCACCCCTGGGATAATCGTAGCTTTATAGGTGCTTAAACCTCTCAAAGGAAAGGAGGTGCAATATTCACTCTCAGGCACTGTTCCCTCTAAGCTGTGCGCATGTGCGCGCGCACACACCTCGCTGAGCGAGCGCACATACTTCACAACAGAGCGCACAAAAATTACGGCTCTGATTCTGATAGAAAACAACACAGACGTCATAAAATTTAAAAGTTATGATTGTAATTACTAGAAATTCCCCGCTTCATTTAGTAATCATCTATTTTCATTTAATTTGATTAAAATCAATGTGGTGTACATACTGTATTCTGACGTGTAGTCAAATTTTAAAGTATATAACTCCAAGTGTCATTATGTGGCGCACAAAAATTTAACCTTCCTTCAAAAGCTGCACACAGCTGATATTTTATGCGCACACAGCCTACAGAAAATTAGAGGGAACATTGCTCTCAGGTGCAGCTGTTTATTCTCATCAGCATACATTAAGGACCTGAGATCAATTAAATTTCAGGTGAACAAAGTACATTAAACGTATTAGGTATAGTTTTATTAGTATAAGTATCCCCAGCAACCCTTAGTAAGTAAAGAACTTAAATATCTAAACACAACTTTAAAACAAAGATGCAGACAGCAGTCCAGCAGCGAGATGGGGGCTTTCCAGTCTTTTGCACTGAGTGTCACATGTATGATTTTCTCCCAGTTGGTGAGGAGTCTTACGTGTGCACAAGGTGCAAGGAGCTCTTTGCTCTCAGGGAATGAGTCCGATCTCTGGAGGCAAGAGTAGCAGACTTGGAAGACATAAGGAAGACAGAGAGGTACACAGACGAGACCTACAGGGATATAGTCCTGAAGTCTCACCTCCAGTCTGACAGCATCCCTTCTGCCATGGAGGAGACAGGTCACGTGACAGGAGAGCATCATCACCCTGGTGTGGCAGGAAGTGATCCTATAGCTAGGACCTGTCCTCCAGGTGATGTAAAACCATCTCACACCGAGGAAGTTTCTCCAGGGCCATGTGCCCATGAGGAAAGGGTTAGGACAGCCGTTATAGTTGGTGATTCAATCATTAGGCATGTAGATAGTTAGGTGGCTGGTGGATGTGAGGATCGCTTGATAACATGCCTGCCTGGTGCCTGGATCTCACGCGCCACCTAGACAAGGTCTTAGATAGTGCTGGGGATGAGTCTGCTGTGTTGGTACATGTCGGTACCAATGACATAGGAAAATGTGGTAGGGTGGTTCTGGAGGCTAAATTTAGGTTTTTAGGTAGAAAGTTGAAATCCAAAACTTCCAGGGTAGCATTCTCCGAAATGCTTCCCGTTCCATGTGCAGGACCCAAAAGGCATGCAGAGCTCCGGAGTCTCAATGCGTGGATGAGACAATGGTGCAAGGATGAGGGTTTTGGATTGTTAGGAACTGGGGAACATTCTGGGGAAAGGAGGGGCTCTTCAGATGGGATGGGCTTCACCTTAACCGGGATGGAACCAGGCTGCTGCCATTAACCTTTAAAAAGGAGATAGAGCAGCTTTTAAACTAGATAACAAGGGACAGCCGACAGTCGCCCAAGAGCCCATGGTTCGGAACAATGTATCCTTGAAGGATACTACTAAAAAAATGAAGTTAGAGCACATCAGCAGAGAGGTTCCAATAAAGACAAAAGCAGCCCAAATACCCTTCAGTACAGAGCAGACAGAGCTTAAAGATTTCAAATTACCCCTGCCTACCGATGACCAGATTAATATGAATAAAATACAGTCTCTAAAATGCTTTTATGCAAATGATAGAAGTCTGAAAAATAAGATGGGAGAGTTAGAATATATAGCACTAAATGAGAAGTTAGATATGATTGGTATCTCAGAGACAGGGTGGAAGGAGGACAACCAATGGGACACTGTGATACCTGGGTACAAACTATATCGTAATGATAGAGCCGATCAAATTGGTGGAGGGGTTGCGCTCTATGTTAGAGAGGGCATTGAGTCACAAAGGATTAAAGTTCTACAGGAAACAAAATTTGCTGTAGAATTTCTATGGATTGAAATTCCATGTAAAAAAGGGAAGGCGATGGCAGTGGGGGTGTACTATCTACCGCCTGGCCAGAATGAACAAATGGATGATGAAATGCACAAAGAAATCAGGGAAGCTAACAAAAGTTACAGAACAGTAATAATAATGGATGATTTCAATTACCCCGGTATTGACTGGGTCAATGTCACAACAGGACATGCTAGGGAGTTAAAGTTTCTAGATGAAATAAATGACTGCTTCTTGGAGCAGCTGGTTCATGAATCGACCAGAGGTGAAGCCATTTTGGACTTAGTCCTTAGTGTAACACCAGATCTGGTGCAAGAGATAAGGGTGTTGGGGCCACTTGGCAAAAGTGATCATAGCATGATCGCGTTTGAGTTAATCAATGGAGGAGGGATGGTAAGGAAATACACAGTACTACCTTTTAACTTTCGAAAGGGAGACTATGATAAAATGAGGAAAATAGTTAAGAAAAAATTAAAAGGAGCAGTTGCAAAGGTTAAAGATTTACATCAAGCTTGGTTGTTGTTTAAAAATACTATCTTGGAAGCCCAGACCAGCTGTATTCCACGCTTTAAGAAAAGTGGAAGGAAGTCCAAAAAACTGCCAGCACGGTTTAAAGGCAAGATCAGAGAGGCTGTTGTTGCCAAAAAAGCATCTTTCAGGAAATGGAAAAAAGAGCCAAATGACAAAAACTGGAAACAGCACAAGCACTGGCAAGTTAAATGCAAGGCATTGATAAGGCAGGCAAAAAGAGAATTTGAGAAGAAACTTGCTGTGGAAGAAAAAATGCGTAATAAAGACTTTTTCAAGTACATTCGTAGCAAAAAACCTGTGAGAGAGTCAGTTGGACCATCAGATGATAGAGGGGTAAAAGGGGCAGTAAGAAGGGACAAGGCTATAGCGGAGAGACTGAATGAATTCTTTGCTTCGGTCTTTACTGAGAAAGATGTAGGGATGTTACCCATGACTGAAGTGGTATTTAAAGGTGAAACTGCAGAAGAATTGAAAGTAATATCGCTACACTGGGAAGATGTATTACAGCTATTTGATAAACTGAAGAGTAGCAAATCACCTGGACCGGATGGTATACATCCAAGGGTGTTGAAATAACTGAAATATGAGATTGCAGACCTGCTATTATTAATATGTGAACTATCATTAAAATCATCTGTAATACCTGAAGATTGGAGGATTACCAATGTAACGCCAATTTTTTAAAAGGGTTCCAGGGGTGATCCGGGAAAATACAGACCGGTGGGCCTAACGTCAGTACCGGGAAAAATGGTAGAAACCATCATAAAGAACAAGTTTATGGCCAGTTTTGCAGATGCTGAGGAGCCTCCATTAAGCTAAGAGCACATTTTTTTCTGCTGGCTTAAACCTATCAATTGTAACTGTTGGTTTTTGGGGGGATCACTATTATAGCTGTTAACTGTGGTTTTAGACTAAGCTTGGGGGTATCTGGACTGCTTTCCTTGTATAGACTTACATCAAATAGCAGTGTCTGTGGCAGATAGAGAGTTAACTGGGCTTCTACCCCTGCTGAACTGTTTGGGGAAACCCTGTTCCCAGGGAGGTACTGATTTGGAGCATTGCACACCTGGCCTGAGCCAGTTTTTCAGATGCTGAGGAGCCTCCATTAAGCTAAGAGCACATTTTTCTCTGCTGGCTTAAACCTATCAATTGTAACTGTTGGGTTTTTTTTGGGGGGGATCACTATTACAGCTGTTAACTGTGGTTTTAGACTAAGCTTGGGGGCATCTGGACTGCTTTCCTTGTATAGACTTACAACAGATAGCAGTGTGTGCCCACGGTTCAGGAACAGCCTGCTGGTCAGAGACACTTAGATTCCCGCCCACCCTACCCCTCACCCCACCCACCCCAGGGGCTACATTGCCTTTATAGTAGTCACATAAGTGCCATCTACCCTTTCTTACTTGGGTTAAAAGTCCATTATCTTCTTCATCCTTTCTTCTTCTTCTTCCTCTTCTGGGACTGCTTAACCAACATGTTGTGTATTCAGTGCAATAACTGCAGTACTTTCATTTCAAGACGAATCATTTGGAGCCTAAGAGCTTGTCCTATGTGCCTTAGGTCAGCTGTCATGCATGACAAACTGACTCTACTAAGGAAAAACCTAGCTGCCATGCATAAAGAAGTGACTTTACTGAGGGAGGAAATAGCTGCAATGAAACGCACCTCTTCTAGGATACAAACTGAACAAAGTCCACCACCGCTCCCACAAAGAATCAAACACCCCAGGAACAAATGGATCACAGTGGGTTCTGGAAGATTGCGACCTGTAACGCTGAGACATCCTATACATCAAGAGATATCCCTGCATAATGCCTTCTCTGCCTTGGCTAATGATGATGCTCAATCCAATGAAACTGAAGGACCCTTAAATGAGTCAGACACTGCCCAATCTCCTGCTAAAGCAGCAAACATGAAGAAAACCTCACCAAACAGAAAACTACTACTACTTGGAGATTCCATCATCAGAGGCACCAACTTGGGAACACAGTTCAAAGTAGAGAAGATAGTCATGTGCCTACCAGACTCGACAGCCAGTACGAATACAAACCAAATTGTTGAAGTACTTAGCACAAAAAGTGAACACTCCAAACTTGATGATGTTATCCACTTGGGCACAAATGACCTGGCTAGAAACAGTGCCTCTACAGTCCAAAAGGACTTCCAATCTCTGGGAGAGAAACTCAAGCCCATTGTGAACACTGTTGCATTCTGAGAGGTTCTGCCTGTTCTTGGTAAGGGGACAAAAAGGCTGCATCGCATTAACAGCTTTAATACATGGCTCCAGACCTGATGCAAACAAGAAGGATTCAGATTTATTGGTGACTGGGGAAACAGGTGGACCAACAAGAGACTATACGTTGCTGATGGACTACATCTCTCTGTTGCAGGGAAAAGAATCTTAAGTGAAAAATTCAGGCACTATGTGGATATGTATTTAAACTACGAAAAGGGGGTGACGGATGTGGAAGGTCAAGACTGGCACGACACCCCCTGCAAAAGCAGAATAATATCAGAAACAGACACACTTTTAAACCACACATCACAAACAAGTGGGAAGATGTGGGCAGAACAAAATCAATGCAAAATACATACAAGCCAGGTAAATGCTGGAAAGCAATGAGCACAAATGCTCGAAGCTTAGCCAACAAAGTTCCGGACCTGGAAGCCCTATTGGTGGAAATGGATTTGGGCATTGTGGCCATTACAGAAACATGGTTCAATGAATCGCATGATTGGGATGTGGCCATTGCTGGCTATAATCTATTCAGAAGAGACAGAGAAAATGGAAGGGGAGGAGGAGTGGCCTTGTATGTCAGAGGCAATATTAAAGCTACGGAAATGCATGGGGAAAAGAAGAAGCGCTCTGGATTGCGTTGGAAAGAGGAGATGGCACGGTCATCCATACTGCTGTAGTCTACATACCTCCGACTCAAATTGAAGAGATAGATAACGATTTGATTAAAGATATTGCCAAGATAGCCACAAAGGGGGAAGTAATCATTTTGGGTGACTTTAATCTACCTGATGTGGATGGGATTACTCCTACACATCCGGAAAGAAGCAAAAAAATTGTAGATGCTCTCCAGGATGCATCACTTAGGCAAATGGTCATTTACACAGTGTGGTTTGAGATAAAAGCCAGGGTACAGGCCAAACATAGCAAGCTCAAAGTCCTAAACTTCAAAAACACTGACTTCAACAAAATGGCCAAGTACCTAAAGGAGGAGATGACAGGGTGGAAGGAGATAAAGGAAGTGGAATTGCAATGGGATAAACTAAAGGTGGCAATAAAAGGGGCAACATACAAATATGTTAAAAAAGTAAACAAAAACAAGAGGAGAAGTAAACCTATTTGGTTTTCCAAAGAAGTGGCTGCTCAAATAAAGGCAAAAACCACAGCTTTCGCAAAATTCAAAAGCTTGCAAACAGAAGAACACAGAAATGAATACAGGATCAAACTCAAAGAGTCAAAAAGAGAAATAAGGATAGCAAAATCAAAGGCACAGGAAAAGATGGCTAAAGATGTTAAGGGTGGCGACAAAACTTTCTTCAGGTATATTCAAGAAAGGAAGAAGATCAGAGTTGGAATTCCAGGACTCAGAAGTGCTGGGAAAAGACTCATGGAAAGTGATATAGAAAAAGCGAAATTGCTAAACAAATACTTCTGCTCTGTTTTTACTAAAGAAAATCCTGGAGATGGACCATATATATTCCCAAATATAAAAATGGGAACGAAGTAGATACCACACCATTCACAAAAGATGAGGTGTTGGAACAACTTGCTAAACTGAAAGTGGGCAAAGCCATGGGACCGGATGGGATACATCCCAGGATACTGAAAGAGCTCAGAGAAGTTCTATCAGGGCCATTAAAGGATGTATTCAACAGATCCTTGGAAACAGGAGAGGTTCCTCAGGACTGGAAAATGGCTGATGTCGTACCTCTACACAAAAGTGGTGACAGGAAAGAAGTGTCAAACTACAGGCCCGTGAGCCTTACCTCGGTGATGGGAAAAGTTATGGAGGTGCTCCTGAAAGAGCGAATAGTGAACTTTCTCAAAACCAACAGGTTGCAAGATCCGAGGCAACATGGTTTTACTGAAGGACGGTCTTGCCAAACAAATCCGATTGAGTTCTTTGACTGGGTGACCAAGGAACTAGATCAGGTGCATGCGATGGATGTCATCTACCTGGATTTCAGCAAAGCCTTTCATACTGTTCCTCATAGAAGGCTTGTCAAACTCAGTAGCTTGGGGATGGGTACCAAGATAGTAAACTGGATTAGAAATTGGTTGACTGACAGATGACAGAGGGTGATGGTACATGCAGCTCACTCGGATGAGGGGAAGGTGATTAGCGGGGTGCCCCAGGGTTCGGTCCTGGACCTGGCACTGTCCAATGTATTTGTGAGTGATATTGCTGAAGGACTGAATGGAAAAGTCTGTCTTTTTGCAGATGACACAAAAATTTGCAACAGAGAGTGGACTCCCCCGAAGGAGTGGATAACATGAGGAAAGATCTACAAAAGCTGGAAGAATGGTCAAATGCTTGGCAATTATGATTTAATGCGAAAAAGTGCAGTGTCATGCACTTAGGTAGCAGAAATCCAAGGGAAATGTACGCGATAGGGGGCGAGAGGTTGGTGTGCATGATTCAGGAAAAAGACCTTGGTGTGATTATCTCTGATGATCTCAAGGTGGCAAAACAGTGCGACAAGACGGTGGCAAAAGCAAGGAGGATGTTGGGCTGCATACAAAGAAGGATTACCAGCAGAAAGGAAGAGGTACTTATGCCACTGTACAGGTCGCTGGGGAGGCCTCACCTGGAATACTGTGTTCAATTTTGGAGACCATATCTTGCAAAATATGTAAAAAGACTGGAAAGTGTTCAGAGGAAGGCGACCAAAATGATTTGGAGCCTGCGTAAGAAACCTTATGAGAAGAGACTTGAAGACCTAAATATGTACACTTTGGAGGAGAGGAGGGATAGGGGAGATATGATTCAGACCTTTAAATATTTAAAGAGGAACAATGAACAAACAAACCTCTTCCAAAGACAGGGAAGCTGCAAAACTAGAGGGCATAACATGAAGCTGCAAGGTGGAAAATTTGAAAGGCAATGTCAGGAAATATTTTTTCATTGAAAGGGTGGTGGATGCTTGGAATGCTCTCCCGATGGAAGTTGTGGGGGCAAACACAGTGACAGAATTCAAAACAGCATGGGACAAGCACAGTGGATCCCTTTAAAGCAACAGGATAAAAACAAATTAAACTGAACCATCTAATTTCTCAACAAACAGGGGTGTCCTACATGGAGTGGTGGGTCCACCCCTAAACAAAGACATGGGGAGGAAAACCTGCACAGAGCATCAGGTGCACCTACTCTTGCCGTATTGCTGGGCAGACTGGATGGACCATGCTGGTCTTTATCTGCCATCATTTACTATGTAAAATTATTCAGCATGTAGATAGTCATGGCTTAATGGGAGACAGCCAACATGGCTTTAGATAAGGAAGATCTTGTCTTACTAATCTGTTATGTTTTCGTGAAGGTGTGAATAAACAGGTAGACAAAGGTGAGTCGGTTGATATAGTGTATCTGGACTTTCAGAAAGTCTTTGACAAGGTCCCTCATCAGAGACTTCTGACATAACTAAAAAGTCATGGGATAGGAGGTGATATACTATTGTGGATCAGGAACTGGTTAAAAGACAGAAAGCAGAGGGTAGAGCTAAATGGCCAATTTTCCCAATGGAAAAAGGTGAATAGTGGAGTACCCCAGGGATATGTGCTGGGTCTGCTGCTTTTTAACATATTCATAAATGCCCTGAAAAAGGGAATAAGGAGTGAGTTTGTCAAATTTGCAGATGACACAAAACTATTTAAAGCTGTTAAAACCCAAGAGGATTGTGGAAAATTGCAAGAGGATCTTGATAAATTGGAAGACTGGGCATCCAAATGGCAGATGAAATTTAATGTGGACAAGTGCAAAGTTATGCACCTAAGAAAGAACAACCCAAACTATGGTTACACAATGGAAGGTTCCACATTGGGAACCACCACACAGGAAAAAGATTTAGGCGTGATCGTGGATAACTTGTTAAAACCCTCCGTCCAGTGTGCAGCGGCGGCAAAGAGAGCAAATATGATGCTAGGTATCATAAGGAAAGGAATGGAAAATCTCATTTGTTTTATTATAATACCTCTGTATCATTCCATGGTGCGACCGCACCTTGAATATTGTGTGCAATTCTGGTTGCCGTATCTTAAAAAAGATATAGCGTTATTATAAAAGATACAGAGAAGAGCCACCAAAATGGTAAAGGGGATGGAAGGATACTCCTATGAAGAGAGGCTAAAAAGGTTAGGGCTCTTCAACCTGGAAAAGAGACGGCTGAGGGGAGATATGATAGAGGTCTATAAATTAATGAATGGAGTGGAACGGGTAAACATAGATCGATCGTTTACATCATCAGAATATAAAAAGACTAGGGGACATGCTACAGGGTAACCTATTTAAGACTAATAAGAGAAAATATATTTTCACTCAACGTGAAATCAAACTCTGGAATTTGTTACTGGAGGATCTAGTAAAAGCTGCTAGTGTAGCTTGGTTTAAAAAAGGTTTGAACAAGTTCCTGGAGGAAAGATCCATAAACCATTATTAAAAGGGTCCCAGGATATCACTGCTTGACCCAATACAAGCATTGAGGAACCTGTGTCTTTTCGGGAGACTGTTAGGTACTTATGACCTAGATTTGGCCACTTTTGTAAACAGGATACTGGGCTTGATGGACCTTGGTCTGACCAAGTATAGCATATCTTATGTTCTTGCGTTCTTTGAAGGCAGAATAAGAAGATTCAAGGCAGAGAGACTGCGGTAAGGAATTCCAAAGAATAGGAACGCAAAAAAAAGAATGTGGATCAACGAGTGGATTCTAATCTTGCTTTAGAAGGAGGGGTGATGTGGAGTCTATTGTTGTATAAGAAACAAAGTCCAGGGCAATGTTCCTGCTAAGCTGCGCAGAGTCCTCTGCCGGCATTCCTGCCGGTGGATGGAGGTGCAAAGCGATCGCAAAAGCAATCACGCTTAGGATGGCACGGACACAAGGGCCTGCCGATGCAGTGAGATCCTAAGCACGATTGCTTTTGCGATGACCTTGCATTTCCCCCCACCAGCAGGAATGCTGGCAAAGGAGTCTGAGCAGCTTAGCGGGAACATTGGTCCAAGGTGTGGTGTGAAAGCTGAAAAAGGAAAACATAAGTGAATGAACCAGTAAAAAGAACTTTGTGTGCAAGTGTTAAAAGCTTAAATTGAACACACCTAGATGAGGTATTAGACAGAGCTGGGGAGAAGTCTGCTTTCTTGGTACATGTTGGTACCAATGACATAGGAAAGTGTGGGAGGGAGGTTCTGGAGGCTAAATTTAGGATTTTAGGTAAGAAGTTGAAATCCAGAACTTCCAGGGTAGCATTCTCAGAGGTGCTTCCTGTTCCACACATAGGACCCCAGAGGCAAGCAGAGCTTTGGAATCTCAATGTATGGATGAGACGATGGTGCAGGGAAGAGGGCTTTGGATTTGTTTTCAAAGGGATGGGCTCCACCTTCAGTGGGATGGTACCAGGCAGCTGGCATTATCCTTTAAAAAGGAGAGAGAGCAGCTTTTAAACTAACTTTAAAGCCAATAGTTGCACGTAGCTCAAAGATGGTATCAGTTACAACAACTAGTCATGAAAGAACACTGTTGTGTTAGCATGTACTGCAAACGGAAAGAAGTTTAAGCCCCTCATAATCTTCACCAAAATAGGAGCAATTACTCTATTAACAACAGCATCGAATGAAGAACTGTTTAAACAGGAGCTAATATGAATCATCTATAAACAAAGCACAGGGATGTCTCAGACCACCGGCTTAAAACAGAGACACAAAAGTGTCTAAGACTGCCGTAATAGCATCAATGACTGTCCACTGGCCATTAAATTGTCATGTTCAAAACTCCTTTTGTAAAAATGTTCAAAAACAGCGCCAAATAGCAATAATGTAAAAAATCAGTACTTAACTTCAGAACCCCAACGCCAGCTATCATAGCGCCATACAATGCGTTTCACTCAACGAAATTGAGTTTCTTCAGGGGGATTTTAAACTGAAGGTATAAACCGCTGCTGCCCACGTTTCTCTAAAGAGAGCCAAAACTCGAGTAGTATCAGTGCTCAAAAAACGCCTCATAATCTTCAAGCACATAATGATACCATGTGAAAACTTTCCAAAGACCGTTATTGTCATGTGCAACAAAAAGGATTGGATGAACGAGGATATCATGAAACACTGGGTTGGAAAATGCTTCCGCGCTCAATCAGGTGGATTTTTTGCTAAGAAATCTTTATTAGCAGAACTCAGTTAAGAAATTGTTAAATGCCGCTGGACCTCACAAAGCAGTTATCCCTGACTGACTCACATGCAAGCTACAGTCTTTAGATATAGCTGTGAACCATGCATTTAATGTCTTGTTAGAAAGAGTGGGATAAGTAGATGCACGAGGGCACACATGTTCATGACTTCAGGGAAACAGAGGCAAACTACATATGCAGAAGTATGCAGATGGGTTGGAACTGCATGGGAAACCGTGAAACCCAATTCCATCATAAACGGATTCATAAAAGCAGACATACTAGGAGAGACCTCTGGTGACTCAACTGATGAGGAGGACTATGAATTTGACGATGAAGCGGAAGCATTCGCTGCTGAACATTTCGTCAGCTTAGATGATGATGATATGGACTTTGAAGGTTTCTGAGAATGAACGAAACAATGTTT
Source organism: Ichthyophis bannanicus (assembly GCA_033557465.1). NCBI lineage: Eukaryota > Metazoa > Chordata > Amphibia > Gymnophiona > Ichthyophiidae > Ichthyophis > Ichthyophis bannanicus. The sequence continues at coordinate 232,773,771 of CM066036.1, forward strand.
GAGGAGTCCAACAAGGGCACTTGCAAGCAACTACGAAGAACCAACAGGAACAAGGCGAAAGAAAAACTCAACCCTGGTTATCTCTTAAGGGTTGAGTTTTTCTTTCACCTTGCTCTGAGACAATGTTTGAAACATTTATCAGTACTGATGTTTTTGTTTTTAAAGAAAAAAGTATGGTACTTTAATCAAACCATTTACAGAAAACTTTAAACTCAGTTTTGAATTTTATTATTAACTTTCAGTGTGCTTGTTAAGGAAATGCAAAGGGGGTCATTCTGAGGCATGAATAGCAGAGATGGGCATCCCCCCGGCTGCCTGTCCTGAACAAGTTAGTGGGGGGAAGTTAGTTGGGGGTGGGGAAGAGGCAGCCTAGGGATGGAGAGTGGGCGGGCAGTGGTCGGCCCTGTACGTCCAGGGCTGGCGAATTGGCCGGGGAAGTTATTCCATCCCCAGGATGGAATAACCTCCTTGGATGGTTTATTTTTCCGCTTTGGGGCGCAAAAGGGGCTGGGGGGGGGGCAAAGTTGATCCCTCGCAGCCTGACCTTGGCCTTAGGAGGCTGGATCAGGGGGGGGGGGGTCAGGCTGCGGGGAATTAACTTTGTGGAGCAGCGGTGCCATGGCAACAGGATGCCGTGGCGCTGTGCCTCCATCTAAAAGCCAGGCTAGCTCTGTACTTGCAGGCCGGGACTGAATCGCAGTCCCGGCCTGCACTTACAGTGCTGTTCGTGATCCTGATCCCGCAGGGCTAGACGTACAAAGGAGATCTATGTCTTGAATGGAAACGGGCCCAAAGTGTTTAGCATTTGAAATATGGAAATACAAAATACATACTGTTAGTACATGTTCTTTACTGCTTTTTTATAGCATGTACAAGAACAACCTGCACCCTTGTTTAACTCACACCCCCCCCCCCCCCTCAGCAGAATGTAAAAACGTGTATACCCCATGGGTTATATCTGTGAAAATGTGGTATATCACCAGTCTCGCAGTTCTCATTGATCCTGGCCTGGGTAGGGATGTAGGTCGCATGGGACAATCCAGGGAATTGTGGCACCACATCAGTTGTGTCTCCCTGTGCCAGACACAGCAGATGTAGGGCAGCCCTGTCACATTGCCAATAATATCTGATCTAAGTAGAATACTCTATATGTACAGTAATCTAGAAGGAATCAGCATAGTTTCCCTACGGCTAAATGTCAAAACATATCCCTGTCAATAGTAGGGGCCCTCGGAATAAGGGCATTCAGAAGTGCAAAACAGCACTGATACATGCTCAACAGCAACATCATCGTTCCTACAAAGTGTCATTATGGGCATGCATTAGTGCTGCTTGCACTGTTGAGTGCCCTTATCATTGATGGGGATATGTTTTGACATTTGGCTATAGTGAACCCTCCGAGTTTGACTGCTTAGTCACACTGGTACCTGGTGATGCTGCAGTCATCTATATGGTCTGGGTATGGCTAGGCTTTCATGTCCCCCCCCTGAATTGCAGATGAGCACACCAGATCCCTCCATGCACCACACTCACACTCACACACACTCACAAGAACATGATTCTGCCCAAAAGGTGCCCTGAACCTACACATAACAATCACATAGGGTCCCAGGACTACAAATATGATCCCCGTTTCTCATCCAAAAAGGAATTATTTCCCTGCTCACGCCCATACTATCCCTGCATCAGCAGTCCCATTTTTCAGAACATGGGACTTGTTAGGGTCCCATAGATTGCCTCCTTTAGCACAAACACCACATAGGTGCATAGCCTGAATTAACACTATTGTTCTTCTTAATATTCTGTAAGGGTGTTTAGAAATGTTTCTTTACCTTACAACATTCCCTCACTTCTGTTCCTTGTACCTTAAGACTGCATCTTGTAGTTTTCCAGAGTGCAGTCACACCAGTTCAAAACATATTTGTCACAACCATTCTTCTCTATGGGACGCATTGCAGAGCACAGCAGAATATTTTCTAAGTCCTAGCCTTATACCATGTTCCAACAGGAATAACATGGATGTGTCTGGGAAACACTTGATATATACATGGGCCTTTCCTGACTACGCTTTATATGTCTCTGTGGTTGATCACACCCACATTCTGCCCACTCTCCCATCCACATTCTGAGATCCCTGTGCTTTCCTGACTTCTAAGCTCCTCATAAGCAGCCGAGCAGTGCGGGGTACTTATACCAAAAGAACAGGAGCTGCAGGCTCATTTTAAACCTGCGGGCTCTTCCTGACTGTCTTCCAGCCTAGTGCAGGTCATCGGCTGTTAGATATTTTTATTATTTTACGTCTTTGAAGATTTCAGCCGTGTTTTCACCTTCGCATGCTTTTTGAGCCGGCGGCCATTTTTGTGAACACGCGGTCTCATTCCCGACGGCCATTTGCGATAGCGCAGCATTCTGCCTTCCTGCTCTGCCCTTCCGTTCTTCTTGCCTCAGGCTTGTGGGCTTCTGAAGGGTCTCTATAACTCAGTTTCATAGTAAAAAAAAAAAAAAGGCGTGGTCATGCCTTCCTCGGTGCAACGCTGACTGGGCTGTAATAAAAGACAGAAGGATTTGGCTGACAAGATGTGTTCTGCCTGCCTTTCCCATCCCAGGGAATCTTCTCGAGGCCCTTCATTGACGAGCACATCCCTGGATGCTCCTCCGAGTCCGCCAGGCTCAGCCCTCGACGCCCTGCACAGTTTGCCTCCTCAGGCTGCGCCCTGTTTAACTCCACAGCCCACGTCCTTATGGCAGGAATCTCAGACAGTGCCTTCAGAGGCTCAGTTTTTGGCGCTATTTCGCCAAGCATGGACTCTCTAGCAGACGGACTCTTCGGCTGGGGGCCCTATGTTGGTGCTAGCCTCAGAAAAGGATACAGAGGCAGTTTCACATCGTAAGCAGACTTATAAGGGGTCAGACCGCAAGGCAGGGTGTCCTTCCAAAAAGGTTCCTAGTAAGTTATCTGACGGCTCTGTGGTTCCGGGTGTTGATGGATTTTCTGCGGAAGACAGCCTAACTGACTCAGACCATGAAGATGGTGAATATTCTCCTTCTGATTCTTCCTTCACTACAACGGATGATTCGCAGGATATCCGTCTTTTCCGGAAAGAGAAGTTGGCTCCTTTGATAGAGCAGGTTGCTGAGGCTCTGCGGCTCTCCGATCCGCCTGACTCCAACGCTGCTCTTCCGTAATTTCAAGCGGACCCGATCTTGCAGGGCATATGTAGACCTTCTAAGGCTTTTCCCTTCCCTACGGAATTGCAGCAAATGGTTTCTCGAGAGTGGGATACACCTGATTCTCCTCTCCGGACGGTACGCCGTCTCGGTCAGCTATATCTTTGGCCTCCGATGGAAATTGACCAATTGCTGTCCTATCCAAAGGTGGATGACTTGGTATCGGGCGTGACTAAACATACCACCATCCCTGTGGAAGGCGGCGCAGCACTCAAAGATCAACAAGACCGCAAAGTCAAAAATCTTTAAAAAGACAGCCTTTTCATCATACAGGCGACTGTTTGTGGTGGTTTAGTGGCCCGAGCGTTATTGCGCTGGATTCAGCATCTGCCAGATGATCCGGCCTTGGGACATCTGGAATCCGCCACAGCTTTCTTAGCGGATTTGTTTTATGATTTGTTGCGTCTTTCAGCTAGTTCCATTGCATCAATTACAGTGGCATAGAGGTGGTTATGGCTGCGACAGTGGGTGGCGGATGTTGCTTCCAAAACACGGCTCTCGAAACTTCCTTTTAAGGGGAGGTTTTTGTTTGGAGAGGATCTCGACAAGTTGGTAAAGGATCTTGGAGAAGTTAAACCGCAACGGCTGCCAGAAGATCGCCTGAAGCCCGCTCCACGGCGGTCCTTTCGCTCCTATACTCAGAGCTTTCGACGTTTTTCAAGACCTCGCGACTCAAGGAGATTTCGTTCTTACAAACCAGCTCCCTCCTCACTTCCCGCTAGCCGAGCTGGGCAAAGGGGTCAGTCCTTTCGAGGTGCTCGGAAGGGCGGGGACTGCTATTCAGTAACAGGGAAGTTCTCTGCGACCGCGCATTCTTCCCGCTGATGGGACGAGCAGCCCACTCGAGATTCTCCCCCCCCCCCCCAGTGGGAGGTCATTTGGCCTTCTTTTCTCATCAGTGGGCAGCTATAACCTCTGATCAATGGGTTCTCAGTGTTGTTTCCCGTGGTTTGTCCCTCGACTACTGCCGTCCTATTCCCGACGCTTTCCTCCTCTCTCCGACGGGAGCACCTGGGAAGAGGCTGGCCATTCAGGCGACCTTGCAATGGCTCCTCCTGCTCAATGCCATTCGTTCTGTCCCAGCTCCAGAAAGGGGACTAGGCCGTTATTCCATCTATTTCGTGGTGCCCAAGAAAGATGGTTCCTTTCGCCCAATCCTGGATCTCAAGGGCGTCAACCGCAGTCTTCAAGTGCCTCACCTCAGAATGGAGACGCTCCGGTTGGTCATTCAGGCAGTCTGCAAGGGAGAATTCCTCGTGTCGCTAGATCTTGCAGAAGCTTGATTTCACATTCCCATTCGGCCGAAGCATCAACGTTTCCTCTGCTTCGCGGTTCTCAGGCAGCATTTTCAGTTTCAGGCAATGCCCTTCGGCCTAGCATCCGCTCCATGGACCTTCTCAAAGGTAATGGTGCAGCTAAAGGTAAAGGTAGTAGCTGCAGGTAAAGGTAAAGGTAGTAGCTGCAGCTCTGTGCAAGCAAGGCATTCAAGTACATCCCTACCTAGATGATTGGCTTATTCGAGCGGATTCCCTTCGGAGGCCTGCAGCATGGTAGCGAAGGTCGTTTCCTTTCTGGAGAATTTAGGTTGGGTCATCAATCGCGCCAAAAGTTGTCTTCAACCGTCTCAGCAAATCGACTTCCTCGGGGCGAGATTAGACACCTGTCAGGGTCGTGTGTTTTTGACAAGGGACCGATTTCTCACATTGTCAGCTCAACTTCGCCTGTTCCTACTTCAGTCCTCCCCTCGGGTTTGGGATTATCTGCAGGTTCTGGGGACGATGGCGGCCACCATCGATCTAGTGCCCTGGGCAAGGGCTCATATGCGTTGTCTTCAGAAGGTGCTTCTCTCGCGGTGGTCCCCGGCACTGTTCCCTCTAAGCTGTGCGCATGTGCGCGCGCACACACCTCGCTGAGCGAGCGCACATACTTTACAACAGAGCGCACAAAAATTACAGCTCTGATTCTGATAGAAAACAACACAGACGTCTTAAAATTTTAAAGTTATGATTGTAATTACTAGAAATTTCCCGCTTCATTTAGTAATCGTCTATTTTCATTTAATTTGATTAAAATCAATGTGGTGTACATACTGTATTCTGACGTGTAGTCAAATTTTAAAGTATATAACTCCGAGTGTCGTTATGTGGCGCACAAAAATTTAACCTTCCTTCAAAAGCTGCACACAGCTGATATTTTATGCGCACACAGCCTACAGAAAATTAGAGGGAACATTGGTCCCCGGTATCAGAAAATTACCAACTCCGTCTCCCGCTTCTGACGGAAGTCAGGAACAGCCTTCGTTGGTGGCTCTCTGCGAGCAATCTCCTTCAAGGAGTCCCTCTGGAGAGTCCATGCTGGATTCTAGTGCCAGTCTTTCCAGCTGGGGGGCTCACTGCTTGACTCACACAGTGCAGGGTACCTGGACGCCTCACGAAGCAAGTTGGTTGATCAATCAACTAGAAGCTCGAGCAGTTCGCCTCGCCTTACGGTGCTTTCTACACGTTCTCAAGGGTCAGGCTTTTCGCATCCTCTCCGACAATGCAACCAGAGTGTCCTATCTCAATCGCCAAGGAGGCACAAAGTGTCCAGGAGTAACAAGAGAGATGAATCTTCTGCTTCCATGGGCGGAAAAACACTTACTAGCTATGTCGGTACAGCATATCGCGGGAATCAGCAATGTCACGGCCGACTTTCTCAGTCGGCACACTCTTGATCCTGGAGAATGGGAGCTTGTTCCAGAGGCCTTTCAGGACATAGTGCACAGATGGGGGTTGCCTGCAATGGACCTCATGGCCTCAGCAGCAAATGCCAAGGTACCAGTTTTTTTCAGTCGCTGGAGGGAACACGGGTCCAATGGGATAGATGCGCTGGCACAGCCTTGGCCGAATCACGTCCTTCTATACATTTTCCCTCTGTGGGCCATGATTGGCAAAGTTCTCCATCACATCATGGATCACAAGGGTCCTGTGGTTCTGGTAGCTCCAAACTGGGCCCGAAGACCGTGGTACGCGGATCTGGTGCGCTTGTCTCAGGAAGTCCCTCTGCCGTTGACGGCGTCCTCCTCCCTCCTCCGTCGGGGTCCAGTGTTCATGGAAAACGTCGATCCCTACTCGCTTATGGCTTGGCTCTTGAACGCCGTATGCTAGTTCGCAAAGGCTACTCAGGTGAAGTGGTGTCTACGCTCCTCCAGGCTCATCAGTCCTCGACGTCCCTGGCATATGCTTGGGTGTGGCACATTTTTGAGTCCTGGTATTCGAATCGTAAGCTTTCCCCCTGGCGTACAGCGGTTCCGGATATCCTCGCGTTTCTGCAGGAGGGGTTGCAGAAGGGCTTAGCCCTTGGAACGCTGCGAGTTCAGGTATCGCCTTAACCTGCTTCCGGGGCCCGGTGCATAGCTGTTCGTTAGCATCGCATTCCGACGTATCTCGTTTTCTCAAGGGAGTAAAGCTGTTACGTCCACCCTTACGGGCCGTAGTACCCCCTTGGAATCTGTCCTTGGTTTTAAAAGCCCTTGTGGTTCGACCTTTTGAGCCCATTAAAGAGGCTTCTCTTCGAGACTTGACGCTCAAGACGGTGTTTTTGGTAGCAATAACTTCGGCTCGTAGGATTTCCGAATTACAAGCTCTTTCCTGTCGGGATCCCTATCTTTCTTTTTTGTCAGAGGGCATCTCGGTTAGAGCGGTTCCCTCCTTCTTGCCGAAGGTTCTTATGTCCTTTCACCTCAATCAGCCGCTGTTTCTCCCAGTCTTTTCAAAAGATCAGTGCGCAGGGCAGCATAAAGACCTCAGAACATTAGACCTCAAGAGAATTCTTTGTCGGTATCTGAAGGTTACCAATTCTTTTCGAGCATCGGATCATCTCTTTGTTCTGTTTGCAGGGCCTCGAAAGGGCCTTGCGGCCTCCAAGTCTGCTATTGCCCAATGGCTCCATCAGGCCATTGAGGCAGCTTATATTGGTCAGGGTAGACCGGTGCCTACGGGTATACGAGCGCACTCCACCTGTGCATAGGCCGCTTCCTGGGCAAAACGCTTGCAAGTCGCTCCTATTGATATCTGTCGAGCGGCAACCTGGGCGTCATTGTCGACTTTTGTACGGCATTACCGGCTGGATGTCCAGGCGCGTGAAGACATTCAGTTTGGAGCTGGGGTGCTTTCTGCAGCTCTCTCTTCCCACCTGGGAGGTCATTAGCTTGGGTACTTCCCGTTTGTCTGGACTGGTCTAGCAGGATGAAATGGAAGGAGAAATTTTCCTTACCGTTAATTTCCTTTCCTGGAACCCTGCTAGACCAGTCCAGTTCCCGCCCGGCTGTCAATTGCAGTTTACTGGTGCCATAAGCCGACCATCCTTTGGACGTCCTAAAGGAAGTTTAACATACAGGGATATCCGAGAGTCGGCTCATTTCAGCGAATTTTCTTCATGTATATAGTTGAAGCAGTTTTTTTTTTGGGCCCTGTTGGCCAGGGTTTTCTTTTTCTTAGTTACATTCCATTGGCTATAAAGACTATACTGAGGAGGACCCCTACAGGTATGCCACTACGTGCCAGAGCTCAAGCAATCAGGGCTCTGAAAGTCTTTCTCTGTCTCCAACATCTGCTGGAAGGGGAACACAACCCGTTTGTCTGGACTGGTCTAGCAAGATTCCAGGAAAGGAAATTAACGGTAAGGAAAATTTCTCCTTTGTTGCCCAGTCTTCCAATTTATCAAGATCCTCTTGCAATTTTCCACAATCCTCATGGGTTTTAACAACTTTAAATAGCTTTGTGTCATCTGTAAATTTGATAACCTCACTCGTTTTTCATAAATGACCTGGAAAAGGGAATATGTCAAAAAGCAGCGGACCCAGCACAGATCCCTGGGGTACACCACTATTCAACTTTCTCCATTGGGAAAAATGGCCATTTAACCCTACCCTCTGCTTTCTATCTTTTAACCAGTTCCTGATCCACAACAGTACACTGCCTCCTATCCCATGACTCTCTAGTTTTGTCAAAAGTCTCTTTAGTTTTGTCAAAGGCTTTCTGAAAATCCAGATAACACTATATCAACTGACTCCCCTTTGTCTACCTGTTTATTCACACCTTCAAAAAAAAAACATAACAGATTAGTAAGACAAGACCTTCCTTGTCTAAAGCCATGTTGGCTGTCTCCAATTAAACCATGACTATCTACATGTTCAGCAATTTTGTTCTACACCCTTGGATGTATATCATCCGGCCCAGGTGATTTGCTACTCTTCAGTTTTATCAAATACTTGTAATACATCTTCCCAATGTATCGATATTTTCTTCAATTCTTCTGCACCTTTAAATACCACTTCAGTCATGGGTAACATTCCTACATCTTCCTCAGTAAAGACCGAAGCAAAGAATTCATTCAGTCTCTCTGCTATCGCCTTGTTGCCTCTTAGTGCCCCTTTAACCCCTCTATCATCTAATGGACTAACTGACTCTCACAGGTTTTTTGGTACGAATGTACTTGAAAAAGTCTTTATTACGTGTTTTTGTTATCCTAACCCTTCCCTCAAGGGCACATGGTCCTGGAGATACATCCTGGGTGTAAAAGGATATTACATCATATGGGAGGATAGGTCCTAGCTATAGGAACACTTCCTGCCACACCAAGGTGATGATCTCCTTCCATGTGACCTCTCTCCTCCATGCAGCAGACAGCCTGCCAGACTGAAGGTGGGACTCCTATTCTATATCCCTGTAGGTTTTACCTAGATACCTCTAAGAACATGTCATACTGGGTCAGACCAAGGCCCATCAAGCCCAGTATCCTCTATCTAACAGTGGCCAATCCAGGACATAAGTACCTGTCAGGTTCCATAATGCTTATCCCAGGGTAAGCAGTGAATTTAGCAGGTCTACTTTAATAATGGTTTATAGACCATTCCTCCAGGAACTTTCCAAACCTTTTTTTTAAGCCCAGCTGCACTAACAGCTTTTACTACATCCTCCAGTAACAAATTCTAGACTTTGATTACGAGCTGAGTGAAAAAATATTCTCTTATTAGTCTTAAACGAGTTACATTGTAGTTTCATTGTGTAACCCTAGTCTTCCTACTTTTTGAGGAGTAAACAACCGAACTACATTTATCCGTTCTACTCCATTCATTAATTTATGGAACCCTATCATATCTCCCCTCAGACGTCTCTTTTCCAAGTTGAAGAGACCTAACTTTTTAAGCCTTTCCTCAAAGGAGTATCCTTCCATCCCCTTTACCATTTTGGTAACTCTTCTCTGTACCTTTTCTAATTCTGCAATATTCTTTTGAAGAAATGGCAACCAGAATTGCACACAATATTCAAGGTGCGGTCGCATAATGGACTGATAGAGGCATTATAATATCATTGGTTTTATTCTCTATTGCTTTGCTTATGATTCTTAGCATTCTATTTGCTTTCTTGGCCACTGCTGTTTTACTGGGTGGAGGGTTTCAACGTATTATCTATGATGACATCTAAATCCTTTTCCTGGGTGGTGGTTTCTAATGTGGAACCTTGCATCGTGTAACTGTAGTTCTTCCCGAAGTGCATAACTTTGCACTTGTCCACATTAAATGCCATTTGCCTTTTGGATGTCCAGTCTTCCAATTTATCAAGGTCCTCTTGCAATGTTTCACAATTCTCTTTTGTTTGAGCAACTTTGAATAATTTTGTGTGTCATCTGCAAATTTCATCACCTCATTTGTTATTCCCATTTCCAAGTCATTTACGAATATGTTAAAAGGTTGTTGTTTCTTCTACTTTACAAATAACGCTTACGTGACCCTCTGTTCAAGAAAAGATTTATTTCAAGAAGCACTCATCACATTTTGAGGGTTTATTTGTGCGTATCTTTCTGGACTTAGCCTGGGATACCCAGAAGAGGCGGAGAGAATTCCTTCTTTTAAAGCCTGCAATGGTCCAATGAGAAGGGGGGGGAGGGGGGGGATTGTTCTTCCATAAATTTCCTTGCGAATATTTAGTTATTTAAATTGATAAATATAAAGTTTAAAAAAGCAGCAGGCCCAGCACAGCTCCCTGGGGTATTTCACTATTCATTTTTCTCCACTGAGAAAATTGACCATTTAGCCCTACTCTCTGGTTTCTATCATTTAACCAGTTCCTGATCCACAACAGTACACGGCTTCCTATCCCTTAACTTTTTATCCACAAAAGTCTCTTATGAAGGACCTTGTCAAAGGCTTTCTGAAAATCCAGATATAGTTTTTTTGAAGGTGTGAATAAACAGGTGAGCTGGTTGATATAGTGTAACAGAGTAGTAAGACAAGATATTCCTTGCTTAAATCCATGTTGGCTATCTATATGTTCAGTAATTTTTTCTTTATAATGGTTTCTACCATTTTGCCTGGTATCAACATCGAACTTACCAGTCTACAGTTTCCAGGATCACTTATGGAACCCTTTTTTAAAAGGCTGTTACATTGGCCAATTGCCAATCTTCAGGTACTATAGATCATTTTAATGATAGTTCACAGATTACTAATAGTAGGTCTGCATTTCAGTTCTTTCAACACTCAGATGTATACCATCCAGTCCAAGTGATTTGCTACTCTTTAGTTTATCAAGTAGTTGTAATACATCTTCCTGGTTTATCAAAATTTCTTTCAATTCTTCTGATACATCACCTTTAAATACCATTTCAGGCATGAGTAACTTCCCCACAGCTTCAGTAAACACTGTAGCAAAGAATTCATTCAGTCTCTCCACTATGACTAAAGCCTAATAATTTGCTGATGAAGATGAACGGTTAAACCTGAAAGTGAATAAGATCACCCTTTTCCCCTTAATTGGTTTAGGAGGCTATAAATGAAGGATTATGTCTGGGGTGGGTGGGAGCTGGGGTAGGTGAGAGGGTTGACCTATTTATATCTATGCTGCTAAGGTGATCTGTTAATTTCCTGGGTGATTCATGCAGCTCTTGGTTTGATAGAGGGAGCCTTTCAAGTTGCCCCTTTGATCCATCACTTGTCTTTAACACTATCTAAAATAATTTAACATTTCTCTTGCCTCCTAACTGGAAGGCCTCTTTGTGAAAGATCTTTAGAAAACAAGTACTCTGTATACTCACCCTCTTCTACTTTCTCTGTTAAATTAAAGTCAGATAGGGTATAGCTTAACTGGAAGCTGGCTTGTTATACTATGCCCTGACTTAATAGAACACTAATTTTTAAAAACACAGATTTTATCAACTTTATCCCAAAGAATTCCCTTTTCCCCCCAAGATCTAGAGAATTTCCCAGTAGGTAAAATACTTATAACTGCAGATTCCTTCCCAGTAGTAGCAATTCCTCTTGCTAATTCTTCAAGTCTAAGTGATATTGAAGCAGAACATAGTCTGCATAACAGTAGGTACTGACACTGAGGTCTTGAACCAAAGTAGCAGCAAGTGGACTGAGAAAACTGCTAAAAAGCATTGAACCAGAATTAACCCTTATGGGACACTGCAAGGAAGAGATAAAGGGGTAGAAGAAGATGCATTAATAGCTACATGAAAGAAACAAATCAGAAAGAAAGGAAGGAAGTAAACCAATTGAGGACTGAGCCAGAAATGCCAAGATCTGCTAAGTGAACTAAAGGATTTGAATGATCAGCTGCATTGAATGCAGAAGTAAGAGCCAAAGATATTGCAAGAGTAATGTTTCCATGGTCCAGTGCTGAATAGAACTCATTCAGAAGGGATGATACTATTGTTTCGGTGCTATGGCCGGATCGGAAACCTGATTGTCTAGGACGAAGTGAATTTGTATGCTCAAGGCGATTTAAGAGTTGTGAAAAGACCGGTTTTTCAGTCACCTTCCAAAGAAAGGGTAGATTGGAGATGGGACGATAGTTGAAGGGATCCGAGAGATCTAGGAAACTGTTCTTTAGTAGAGGCCAAACAATTGCTTGCTACCAAAAGGGAGGGACCTACCAGAGGTACAAATAGAGGAGATGGTCGAGAGCACAAATAGAAGAGCAAAGGAAGAATGCCCTATTTAAGATGATGGAATGGGGTCAAGAAAATAAGTTTTGTTTATAGAGGAAATAACCTCCCTAAGTAAAGTTAAGGAGCTATTGCTAAAAGTGGACCAGGTATGACATGGCAGTGCAAATAGAATTTAATTGCTTGTTTGTGTATTTCAGGTACCCCCTGAAGCAGCATGCTGCAAAAACACGGACCAGTGTTGGAATGCATAACACTTTCCATCACGGCTGCAGTCTGCTTGATAGACGTGCTAGCTAAGCATTTTTTAAATTTTCTCCATATACAGTATGTTTCGTTTTAGCAAGCACAGAAGTTCTCATATTTAAGAGGGGTTTTTGAACAACGATTAGAACATTTGAGCTTCAGGAAGCTGTTTATTATTGTCGCTTCTCTGAGGTCTTTTTTCTCCTTTATAAATTAAAAACGGTTTCATTTAAGGAGTTAAGGGATGCATGCATGTGTGATTATAATATTAATTCTTACAGTTTTTCTGTAGGTCAGTGCTATTTATCTGGGTTTATATCGCTTTCATCCATATTATCTAATGGCTTTTGCGTTTGATGTAGTTTCTGACTGGAGTTCTGAGGAGGAGCTACCCTCCCTTCCCCCTCTCTTGGTGCCTCGGGGGAGGGCATCTCTTTCATCGTTCCAGGCAGCAAATTGCCTTGCGCCACCCCTGTCATCAGGAATACTTTACCTTCAAAGGCATTGCCTACTTTATGTTGGTAAAAATCCACATACTGCACCCACACATTGGGGGAGTGGGACTTCAAACCTTATTTTTATGCAAGTAAACATACATTTACTTAAACAAAAAATTAAATATCACCCTCTTATTTTCTTTCATTGGTTTGATTCTTGGCCATAGTTCTCCAAATTTCCTTAGTTATTACAACTTTATGGGACCAAAATGGGAAATGAAGGTATCAGGGTAATTCTTCCTCACAACTCAAAACAAATGAATTGACTACCAAAAACAAAACCAAGCAAAGCATCTAAGGATGAATAGACTTTTACAAGATGTTTTAATCTAAAGAAGCGCATTACCTATTAAAGTGGACCAGGAAAATCCACTGCTTACCCCTGGGATAAGAACATGGAATCTGTGCACGCTTTGGAAACTTGTGATCTGGATTGGCTACCATTGGAAACAGGATACTGGGCTCAATGGTCTGACCCAGGATGGCATATCATATGTTCTTTTGGTCATACATTCCAGAACCAGGACTAGCAACAAAAGAAATATGCCAATATATCAGGGAAAAAATTCTCACTTATCTATACTTCAGCATTCATAGGAAATATGAGGCAGCTGCCAACAATGTTCCCATGCAGCTGTGTGGGAGTCTCCGCCCTTGCTGCTCTGGTGGGGAGAGCTGCTGTGATATTGTGTTTTCAGCCAATGGTTCTGCAAAGCTGTGCTGGAGCCCTCTGCCCATGCCAAAGCACCACCCCCCACTGGCAGCAGCATGGTTGGAGGACTTATGCAGCTTCATGGGAATGTTGGCTGCCAAATCAATAGATGAAAATTTACCTCACATGCTGGCAATCAGAAATGTCCAATCAGAAAGGCTGGTGGAAATCTGTGATGTAAAGTTGACTATAAGAGATTTGGAACAGGAAAAGGACTGGAAGAAAGAAGTGGAAATCCTACAGAATTGGTGAGAGAGAACCATCACATGGAAAGGGATGCAACTTCCCCTATACAGACACGAGCGATATCTGGACTGGCAATATATGATTTAAGTACAATGGTTCTCCAGTGCTGGAGGTATAGAAAGCCTATGGAACTTTTCTAATCTTGACTACCATGCATATGCAAATGAAATAAGGAACTTATATAATAACAGAGTTGGTGTGTGTTTTTAGGAAATTGTACCAGATATATACAATATGGGCTTTGTTTTATAACAGGGCACCTATGTGAAGTATCGAAAAAGGTATCATATTGTCTTTACAAATAGGCCTACAATAAAGTCCCTAAGTATCTTTATAAAATAGGCTCCCAGCATCAGGCCTAATAGTGTATAAATGCCGAAGCACAATTTTACACCTGCTCTGAGAAAGGCATAAATGTGTGCATGTCCTCTGTGTTGCACCTGCGTATTTTCTAAAATACATGTGCTCTGCCCAAACCACATGCCAGGAAAATGTACACACAACTTTCTCAGCGTTTCCCTTTCTCCCATTTGTGGTATGCCTCAGTAGGGCAGGGTTGGTGTACAGAATGGAGGCACCCTAGGTGGGCCCTCTATCCTGACCCATTACTGCTGCTGCTGCCCCTCTGCTTACCCCCCATCTCCAGGGCTGCGTTATGGTTTCTCTCTTGGACAATCTACCACTGCAGACTTCTGGTTTTGCATAAACTGGACGTCTACGTCGGGGAGGGGGGGGGGGTGAAAGTAGCAGATTCTGCATGAGAGAAACCATGACGAAGCCCTATGAGGTGTACCATACCTTCAAAATCCACTTCTTACATTCCTGTGCTCATTCTGCCGAGTGCCTTTGGCTTAAGTCCCTTGCCCATACCGACTTCATACATCTCAAATTCATGCTAACCTCCTTCTAGTTTGCTATAGCACTTGCCGAGCAAGGACACTAGGTCCATCTGACATACTCTCTTGCCTCTGATCCTCGCCATCTCTCTGCAACACTCAACTCTTTCTTCAAAGAACCTCTACCCTTGAGTCCTCCTTCGCTTTCTACCCAGAATTTGGCTGACTACTTCCATAACAAGGTTCACAAGATTAATCCAGAGTTCTCCACTGGGTCACCTCTGTCTCCCCTTCTCCCTCTTTACTCAGATCGCTCCTTCAACTCCTTTCTTCCTTTACAAAAATCACTGATGGGAACTGCAAATCTTCTCTTCTCCTCCAAACTCACTACCTGCTCCTCTATTCTCATCACCACCATCTACTAAGCCCTATTTCCCTCTTGACATCCTCTCCCTCTGTCACATCCTCAATTCATTGTTTTCCACTACAGCTGTTCCTGTTATCTTCAAACATGTTGCGGTTACACTGCTTCTCAAAAAACCTTCACTGGATCCTTACCTACTTCCAATTATTGGCGCATCTCCTTCCTTCCTTTTGCATCCAAACTACTTGAACATGTCGTTCACTGGCACTGTTTTGACTTAATTTCCTCTCAAGCCATTCTGGATCCTTTGCAATCTAGCTTTCATCCTTTTACCTTCTATAAAAGATGGCCTTTGCCAAAGTCTGCAGTGACCTGCTCCTGGCTAAATCCAAGGGCCTTAACTCGATCCTCACATTTCTGGGCTTTTCTGCTGCTTCTGAAACGGTTGATCACCACCTTCTTCTTGATACCCTCTTCTCGCTTAGATTTCAGGGCTCTGTTCTATCTTGGTTTTATCCTTATCTCTCCCATTGAATTTTCAGTGTATGCTCTGGTAGGTCCTCCTCCACTGCTATCCTACTTTCAGATGGTGTATCTCGGGAGTCTGTCTTGGGACCTCTTCTCTTCTCTCTCTATTCTCATTCCCTTGGTGCAGTGATCTCCTCGTATGGCTTTCACTACCATGATATAGCAGAAGAATTGAAAGAAATATTGATAAACTAGTGTCGCCCACTCACCCCCCAGAGGCCATAGGCATGGGTGGATTAGCAGGGTAAGTTCTTTAATAGCTGTGGAGTATAGTAGAGAGGCTTGGCAATGCCCTCTGGGATATGTAGTTCCACAACTTTAGCAAAAAGAAAGTAGTTGTAGTCGGAGTGATAAGGATTTAAACAGGATTTATTCCCTTCCCAGGGTTGGATTTTCACACAATGAAATAAAGCAACACAAAAATCATACGTCTGGTATCAAAGTTAAAGAAACATTTGAACAAAGGATATGCTTATCTTCAGCTTTCACAATGGAGGCAAAAATGGTAAAAGAAAACAGTTTCCTTCACAAAACTCTTCCTGTCTGTTTTCTTTATGAAATAGCTCCTACAGCTCTTCAGCATAGAGAAGATATGCTATCAGATAAGGTATATGTACAGTCCATGTAAATATCACCGTTAGACTCCTCACACGGATCACATTGCATCTCTTCTATATCTGGGTAAGTTTCCCGGTGAATGAAACTTCTGTTCTGACTGCTGAGTTCCTCTCTATAGCTTTGGGAGTTCCCTTTCCCCACCAGCCTAGAGGTGGATGGGTAAATACCGTAATCACTATAGTCTCTCTCAGAGGCAGCACATAATTCTTGGTAAGTACAGGGCTGACTGCTATAGTCTAAGCTTCTTCTATTAGGAAGAATAAGGTTACCTTTCAGCAGTCTCCCTTCAACGTTCCTCCCTCGAGCACAGCTCTGCTTGTGGGAAGGCTTTTCACTCCGTGTCCGTTTGAGCTTTCTCCTTGGCACCAAATTATCTTCAGGATAATGGTTTTCTCTTGCTTTGTATCTTGTGCTGGGTGACTGGTCTTGCCTTAGCCTAGTCTCAGAGCTACTACCTCTGCTTCCTCTGTAGTAAGGTTCTAGGAAGCACTGGTCAGCTGTGCACTGCTCTTCCAAACAGCCCTTCCTAGGTTTCTCAGCACTGCACCTCCCTGGTAGTCTCCTTTGGTCAGCAATTGGTTTTAACCAGCATGGAGATCCTTCTCTCCTGCCTCTCAAGCTTCTCTCCCTGCTTGGAGTTCTCCTGCTATCGGGACTTCTCTCCCTGCCAGCACGTCTCTCTTCAGCAGTTCTCTCTTTTGCAGTTCTCCCTCTAGCCGCTTTTGCACTACTCTCAGGTGAGTGATTTTTAACTGCGTAGCCTGTGATGTTGGCTCCGCCCCTTGTCAGCTGCCCCTCATCCCCTGATGAGCCAAGAGCTAGCTTTGAGTCTGGGCGTTCCCCTACACCACGTGAAATAGCTTGTGTATAGTTCCTATGGCAACCTTTGGCCATGTGTATCTCTGAGCTGTCAAAGTTAGCTCCGTTTTGTTCAGAATCCCCTATCTCCATGGGCTCTGACCACTGCACCTCATGACACTGGGAGGATGTATTACAATTGTTTGATAAACTGAAGAATAGCAAAAATCCTGGACCAGATGGTATACATTCAAGGGTGCTGAAATAATAGAAATATGAGATTGCAGACATACTATTAGTAATCTGTGAACTATCATTAAAATCATCTATAGTACCTGAGGATTGGAGACTGGCCAATGTAATGGCAATTTTTAAAAAGGGTTCCAGGGGTGATCTGGAAACTACAGACCGGTGAGCCTGATACCAGGCAAAATGATATAAACCATTATAAAAAATAAAATTACCAAACATGTAGATAGTCATGGTTTAACGGGAGAAAGTAAACATGGATTTAGCCAAGGAAAGTTGTGTCTAATAATTTGTTTGTTTGTTTTTTTGAAGGTGTGAACAAACAGGTAGACAAAGGTGAGCTGATTGTTATAGTGTACCCAGATTTTCAGAAAGCTTTTGACAAGGTCCCTCATGAGAGACTCTTGGCAAAATTAAAAAGCTATAGAACTGGAGGCAGTATAGCATTATGGATCAGAAATTGGTTAAAAGATAGAAAGCAGAGAGTAAGGCTAAATGGCCAATTTTCTCAATGGAGAAATGTGAATAGTGGAGCACCCCAGGGATTTGTGCTGGGCCCACTGCTTTTTAACATATTCATAAATGACCTGGAAATAGGGGTATCATCGTGGATAATATGTTGAAACCCTCCACCCAGTGTGCAGCGGTGGCCAAGAAAGCAAACAGAATGCTAGGAATCATAAGGAAAGGAATGGAGAACAAAAATAGTAATTACACTTACCTGGTAATTGTAGTTCCTTGAGAGACGACAGCTTAGTCCTCAACGTATGGGTTGTGCACCTCCTCCTGCAGCATGAAGACTGGACCAATCAAATTTCAGCACCACTGGAATCAGCATACCAGGCATCCCTTGAACTCCAGTGACTGTCAAAGCAAACTCAAAGAAATAGCTAACCTTTAAAAAGTCCTTTTTTTTTTCTTTACTGTAGACAATGGCACAACGGCAACGGCCACAGAATGTCCCGCTCCTGCCACAGCATAAGCAGATAGCGAGAGGAAGAGGAAAACATTGGAGCGAAACAAAAAGAATCAAAGAGACACACTCACCTGGGAATACGGACTTCTGAACCCAAGGCGTGCCGAACCAAAAACATTATAGGGAGGGAAGGAGGACTAAGCTGTCGTCTCTCAAGGAACTACAATTACCAGGTAAGTGTAATTACTATTTCCTTATCGTTCCTCCAGCTTAGTCCTCAACGTATGGGATGTAACAAAGCAGCCTAACAGGCGGGATTCTTCCAGCCGGCACGCAGAACCGCGGAACCAAAACTAGCATCGCCTGCCGCCAAGACATCAAGTCTATAGTGCTTACTAAAAGTGTGCAGAGAAGACCACGTTGCCGCCTTACAGATTTCCACCGGTGAGACCAAACTAAATTCCGCCCAGGACGCAGCCTGCGCCCTGGTAGAATGAGCACGCAATCCAACAGGTGGCACCCGACCGTGCAACAGATAAGCCGAGCCAATCGCCTCCTTAATCCACCGAGCAATGGAGGCTTTCGCCGCCGCCTCACCTTTCCGAGGACCGCCAAACAGCACAAACAAACGATCAGATTTACGAAATTCGCTGGTAACCTTCAAATAGCGACGTAAAACCCTCTTGAGGTCCAAACAACTAAGACCACGATCAGACGCATGCTCCGCCGACGCTGGAAACACCGGGAGCGATACCACCTGATTCAAGTGAAAAGGGGAAGACACCTTAGGCAAGAAAGAAGGCACTGGCCGCAGAACCACCTTCTGAGCCGAGAAAGACAGGAAAGGCTCCCTGCAAGAAAGAGCCTGGAGCTCGGAAATACGCCGCGCCGAACAAATCGCTACTAAGAACACCGTCTTAAGAGTCAAATCCTTTACCGAACTTCGAGAGAGAGGCTCAAAAGGAGCCGCACTGAGGGTCCGCAAAACCAAGTTGAGATCCCACGAAGGCACAGAAACCCGGCGGGCCGGGCGCAGTCTAGAAACGGCCCTCAAGAAGCGAATGACATCAGCATGGGCACCCAGCGACAAGCCGTGAACCTTACCTCGGTAGCACAAAAGCGCCGCTAACTGCACGCGCAAGGAACTGGCGGCCAAACCTTTAGCAAAACCGTCTTGTAAAAAATCGAGTACCACCGGAAGAGAGGCCGTAGCAGCCCGAACCTGACGTCGAGAGCACCAATCCTCAAAGATACGCCAAACCCGTACATAGGCCAGCGAAGTGGATCTCTTGCGCGCTTGTAACAGAGTCGCTACGACAGACTTGGAATAACCCCGTTTTCTTAGCCGTGCCCTTTCAATAGCCAGGCCATAAGAGAGAATCTCCCCACTTGCGGCATGCGAAGAGGACCCTGACACAACAGATCCGAATCCAGGGGAAGCCGCCACGGAGAGCCATCCACTAACCTCATCAGATCGGCATACCAAGGATGTCGAGGCCAATCCGGCGCTATCAACAGCACCCGACCCCGGTGGGCCTCGATACGCTGAATTACGCGCCCCAGCAGGGGCCACGGGGGAAACACGTAAAGAAGACCCGTGGAGGGCCAAATCTGCAATAGAGCATCCAGTCCTTCTGACATCGGCTCCCTTCGACGACTGTAGAACCGAGCAGCCTTTGCTGAGCGCAACGTGGCCATCAGGTCCATGACCGGCTGGCCCCAACACTGAACCAGCTGCGCGAATACCCTTGGGTTGAGTTCCCATTCGCCGGGATCCACCTGAACCCTGCTGAGAAAATCTGCAGTCACGTTGTCTTTCCCGGCAATGTGCGCTGCCGATATGGCTTGCAGCCGGGGCTCTATCCACTCGAACAACGTCCGAGCCTCTGCCTCCAAGGCTGCGCTTCCGGTTCCGCCCTGCCGGTTTATGTATGCCACGGTCGCAGCATTGTCGGAGAGCACCCGCACTGCCCGAGATGATATCAGGTTCTCGAAGCGTTGCAAGGCCAACCGCACGGCTCGAAGTTCCAAGCGGTTGATTGACCAACCGCTCTCCTCCGGGGACCAGAGACCTTGAGCGAACTGTTCGCCGCAGTGTGCGCCCCAGCCCGTCAGACAAGCATCCGTCAATAGCGGAACCCAGTCCGGCTGCTCCAAGGGCATTCCCGCACGGAGCGATGACCGTCGCAGCCACCATCGCAGATCCCTCCGTACCGCCAGCGGGCAAGGGAGACGTTTGTTCAGTGAATCGGACTGGTTGGACCATCGACGGAGCAAGGCTCTCTGAAGCGAACGCATGTGAAAGCGAGCCCAAGGTACTACCTCTAGGGAAGCCGCCATCGTCCCCAGCAACTGAAGGTAGTGCCAAGCCGACGGAGCGGGGCTTCGCCGAAACTGTCGCACGAGAGACCGAAGTGCCAACACCCTGCGGTCGGGAAGAAAGACCGATCCCCCGCAAGTATCGAACCACACTCCCAAATATTCGAGACACTGCGTCGGGACCAAGTGGCTCTTGCGCGGGTTGACCACCCAGCCGAGACTTCAAGAGCGCCACGACTTTGGAAGTCACCGCCATGCTCTCCGTGCGAGACTTCCCGCGAATCAACCAATCGTCCAGATAGGGATGGACTAGTACCCTTTCCTTGCGTAAGGCTGCCGCCACTACCACCATGATTTTGGTGAACACTTGCGGCGCGGTCGCGAGACCGAAGGGCAATGCTTGAAACTGGAAGTGACCCCACAGCAGAGCGAAGCAGAGATACTTTTGTTGGTCCTCCCGAATAGGGATATGGAGATAAGCCTCCGTGAGGTCGAGGGAAGTGAGGAACTCGCCCCTGCGGACGGCGACCAGAACTGACCGTAGGGTTTCCATCCAAAAGTGGGGCACCCGCAGGCAGCGGTTCACCCCTTTGAGATCCAAAATGGGGCAAAGAGCACCATCCTTCTTTGGCACCACGAAATAAATGGAATACCTTCCGAGACCATACTCCGCCTGCGGAACGGGAACTACCGCCCCCAGCTGGACAAGACGATCGAGGGTTTGCCGAACGTGAGCTGTCTTGCGTTCTCCCCGGCAGGGAGATGCCACAAAGGAATCGAGCACGGGTCTGGCCAAATCCAGGACATACCCGTCCCGGATGATGTCCAAAACCCACTGATCGGACGTAATCTGGGCCCAAGCGGAGAGAAAGCGTCAAAGACGTCCTCCGATCACTGGTATCTCCACCGGGGCCCACTGCCCTTCATTGGGGCTTGCGAGCGGACGCAGGGGTCGCAGCCGCAAATCCTTTACTGGCTCCCCGAAAGCCTCGAAAGCTCGAAGCCCTCGAGATATATCTGCCACGCTGGAATCCACCAGAACGGGGTGACCGAAACCGACGAAAGTCCCGAAACTGCCCCCGAGCAGCCGGAAGCGACAGTCCTCGCTTGGGTCGATCCTCCGGCAGGCGACCGCCCTTGGACTCACCCAAATCTTTGACTAACTTATCCAAATCCTCACCAAACAGCAGCCTACCTTTAAAGGGCAATCTGCCTAACCGCGACTTTGACGACCCATCGGCCGCCCAATTCTTCAACCAAAGGGCTCTGCGTGATGCTACCACGGACGCCATGCTATTGGAGAGAGCTCTGATGAGATCATAATGGACATCCGCCAAATACGCCGAACCAGATTCCAAGTGGTGGAGCTCACCCAACATTTCGGCCTCCAAAGTGGGCGTTTGTTGAAGCCGCTGAACCCAGCGTAAACAGGCACGGGCAACCCAAGCCCCACAAACGGAGGCCTGCAACGCAATCGCGTCGGCCTCAAACGACTGCTTCAACAGACCGTCCATTTTCCGGTCCTGCGGCTCACGCAAGGCCGCACTATCTTCCACCGGAATCGTGGTTTTCTTAGTCACCGTCGACACAGCCGCATCAACCTTCGGAGATCGGAAACGCTCAAGATCGTTGTCCGACAAAGGGTAGAGCCTACGCATGATCTTCACACCCTTGAGACCCGATTCAGGAGTATCCCACTCTGACTGAATCATCTGATCAATCACTCTGTGAATGGGAAAAACCACGTTAGTTTGCCGCACCGCCTGAATAATGGGGTCCGCCTCCTCCACCGGAGGAGTCGGAGCCAAACCAAGAGTCTGAAGCACCTCCGAAACAAGCGCGGGCAACTCCTCTCGTCTGAACACACAAATAATCTTTGCTTGATCCTCCGGCTCAGGGAGCTCGCCCTCCTCCAAGGCCTCCCCATCCGCTTCGTGGTCAAAATCCGGATCATCACCTTCAGGCCACTCAGCTTCCGACTGGAAGTGTTCGTGCAGATGTTGCCGCTTAGGCGCCGTGACACCGGACAACGGACTCTCCGCCGACGAGGACGGGGCAATCACCCCTGGCGCCGAAAGTGGAGCAGCGCCCATGCTCTGGCGCCTACGGCAGAACGCCTGATGCATCAGCAAAATAAAATCGGGAGAAAAATCCTCCAAGGGCAAGACACCCCCGAGGTCCGACTGCCCCCCAGAGGCTACAGAAACCGCAGAAGGAAGCCCCGAGGGCCCCTCCAGGGGAGACTCCAACTCCCCCGCTGTGGAACCAGGCTGCGCCGCCGCAGCCAAGGAACTCTCCAGGTGCTGCTCCATACTGAGAGACACCGAAGTACAGCGTTGGCAGACACCTGTCTCCGAAGCTGCACCCCTCCGAGATCCACAAATCACACAAAGGGACCCCACGGGCATGGAAACACCCTGATGCAGATTTGTAAGCGGCATAAAATGCCCCTCAATACTGAAAGGAAAAAATGGCTCACTGCCCCAGAAGAACCAGCACACAAACCGGGAACTGGGCAACAGCAGCAGCAGAGAGTCAGAGAAGTGCTTTAATGAAAGGTGTTCTCTTCCCCGTGTGTTTTTTTTTTTTTTTTCACCAAAGGACTGTGCCCGATAGCTGAGAAACGCAGAAACAGCTGATGAGGAACCGACAGCCCCGCGAAGAACAAGGAAGAGGAGAGGATAAACGCGATCCCCCCCCCCCCCTAGCCGCGGGACCTAAGAACCCCGAAGGAAAGGGAAGCAAAATGGCAGAAACAACTGATATAAATGAAAGAAAATGAAAGCAATGAAAGAAAATGAAATAAAATGAAATAAAGGGAAATAAAATCGCCGCGTGAGAAACACGCTGAAAAGACCGCGAATCTGAAAAATGGCCGCGGCAGCAAGGAAACTTTGGCGCGCTTTTGCTGCTCGCCGGCGAAACAGCCCGAGATTAGCAAAGCCCTGCTGCCGACCGACCACCGCACCCCCGCAGCTTCAGCGACCCGGAGGCCCCCCGAAAAAAATACCAAATGAACAAGGAACCCCAGAAGGGCCGGGCAGAGGCGCAGAGAACCTGGACAGGACCGGCTCTGACCGCCGCCAGCCATCAGCACTTACCGGCACTTAATCAGCACACTCTCTACCCCCCGGAGAGGAGCTGCTGTACAGCCGCCGCAGGAGCTCTGCCCCGAACAGCCCTGGGGCAGAGATCCCAATTAAGAAACACAGACAGGCAAGTGCAGAGAAGCGGCTTAGGCTGTGCAGGAGAGAGACCTCCGTCAGGTCCCCCCCCCCCCCCCCACGGAGTGCCGAAATGAGAAATGGAAATTTAAAGAAACAGGAACCCCTTAAATGAAGAAATGAAAATAAGTCCTAAGAGGACAAAAAATAATGACCCAAAAGGTTAGCTAGGGAAAAAACACACTAAACTGACTAACTAGTGAGCCCAGCTAGGCTCACTAACGTCTTCCTGCTGCATGAAGACTGGACACACTGGAGTTCAAGGGATGCCTGGTATGCTGATTCCAGTGGTGCTGAAATTTGATTGGTCCAGTCTTCATGCTGCAGGAGGAGGTGCACAACCCATACGTTGAGGACTAAGCTGGAGGAACGATAAGGAACCAGGGATATTATAATGCCTCTGTATCGTTCCATTGTGAGACTGCATCTTGAATACTGTGTGCAATTTTGGTTGTCATGTTTTTAAAAGGATATAGCTGAATTAGAAAAGGTACAAAAGAAGAGCGACAAAAATGGCAAAGGGAATGGAAGGATGCCCCTATGAGGAGAGGCTTAAAGGTTGGGGCTGTTCAACTTGGAAGAGAGACGGCTGAGGGGAGATATGATAGAGGTCTATAAATTAATGAATGGAGTAACACAGGTAAATATAGATTGGCTGTTTACATTATCAAAAAAATAGAAAGACTAGAGGACGCAGAGTGAAGACTAATAAGAGAAAATATTTCTTTTTACTCAACGAGTAATCAAACTCTGGAATTCTTTACTGGAAGATGTAGTAAAGCTGTTAGTATAGCTGGGTTTAATGCTTAGGACAGACTGAGTCAGTTTGCCTGACTCCATTTCTGGTCCCATTCAAATCCATGCTGAAAACTCATCTTTTCAAGACTGCTTTTGCATCCTGACCACCTTATTCTTTTGTCTACACCCATATGTGTTCGTTCTATTTGTCTATTGTAACAGACAGTATGTTCTGTTGAGTAGGGATTGTCTATGTATATGCGTAGTGCTGCATATGACTCATAGCGCTATATCATAAGCAGTAGCACTTAGCGTTGGAGTGTTCAATTGGGCTAAGAGGGGATATTCAGCGACACAAACCGGGTATGCAAGTCACACTATCCTGCTCAACCGGATTAATGCACTTAGCAAGTCTACTAGCCACATTAATCCCATTGAATATGCTCGCATTGTGTCTTAGAGATACAAAAGTAGAATACCAGAGGAACCAGAAGGTAAAGAACTGGCTACAACCCACAGCCCATACTGAGAAAAAAAAAAGAAGATTCAGATTACCCAAGAACGTTTTCAGAGATTTTGTTTGGAGTTCTACCCCTGTGTGTTGGCCTTTTTACCTTGAGGAAAATGAAATTAGATCTTACCTGCTAATTATCTTTCCTTGAATATTCTCCGGGCCAGTCCAGGGAAGGTTAGGTTGTCAATCCCCTTCAGCAGCTGAGGATATGAAGACATCAAGTTTTCTTGAGCCGTGAAGCCACTCCCCCTGAGGTCAACTGCCAGTCTTCTTTATGACAAAGCAGCATACTAATATTAAACTGAAATAAAACATAACATCAACTCCTATAAACTGAATATATTCTATAGTCCTACAGAAACAGAGGAATTTATAAACTTCCGTTTAATAAAATTTATAATTAATTTTTTTTTTTTTTTTTTTTTTTTTTTTTTTTAAATAAACGATTAGCTATCTATACAAAGATAAAAGCATAGAAGCCCCGATACTTTCTCTTCCTCTTCCTCTTCACACTAAAAGGGTGGGGCCCTGGACTGGCCCGGAGAATATTCAAGGAAAGATAATTAGCAGGTAAGATCTAATTTCATTTTCCTTTCCATTTCTCCGGGCCAGTCCAGGGAAGGTTAGGGCAATACCAGAGCAGTTCCTAAACTCGGGAGGGACCGGCCAACCCTGCAATAAGAGCTGACGCGCCCACTCTTGCATCTTCCCTGGCATGAACATCCAAGCGGTAATGTTTTGAAAACGTATGCAGCGAAGACCACGTCGCTGCTCTACAAATATCTACCGGAGGCACAAAAGCAAATTCCGCCCAGGAGGTTGCTTGAGCCCTAGTAGAATGTGCTTTTAAGCCAACCGGTGGAGACTTTCCCACAGCTTGGTAAGCTGCTGTAATAGCACATCGTACCCAACGAGCAATTGTTGACTTTGAAGCTGGATGTCCCTTCCTGGGCCCAGCATACTGAACAAATAGTCTATCCGTCTTACGAAAGGGTTTGGAAATTTTAAGGTAATTCTTTAATACACGACCGAGATCTAATTTCTTGAGAGCTCGATCGATCGGAGAATTTGATAAATTCGAAAAAGTAGGTAACACCACCGACTGATTAATATGAAAAACAGAAAGTACTTTCGGTAAAAAACTTGGGACTGTGCGAAGCACCACCCGTTCAGGCAGAAATTGCAAATAAGGCTCTTGACAAGACAAAGCCTGTAAATCCGAAATTCTCCTAGCCGAACATAAAGCTACTAAAAACGCTGTCTTCCATGAACATTCTCGTGGAGATTGCGAAGAAATAGCAGCCAGTGATGAACTTGATAAAGCCTCTAGAACAATATTCAAATCCCACGGAGGCACAATCTTACGTAATGGAGGCCGAAGAATTTTTGCTGCCTTAAAAAATCTTTGAACATCTGGATGAAATGATAATCTACGATTTTGAACCAATCCCCTAAAACATGATAATGCGGCTACTTGAACCTTAAGAGTATTAACCGCTAAACCTTTATCTAAGCCTTCTTGAAGAAACAAGAGCAATTGTGGTAAAGAAGCTACCCGTGGAAGAACATTCTGTTGTTTACACCAATGTTCGAATAACCTCCATACTCGGACATAAGCAAGAGATGTTCTCGGCCTCCTAGAATTAAGCAATGTAGCTACCACAGAACTTGCATAACCTTTACGTGTTAAACGAGCCCTCTCAAGAGCCAAGCCGTAAGCAAGAAGCGATCCACTTGTGGCATGAGAACGGGTCCTTGAAATAATAGATTGATCCTGACCGGCAGACGCCAAGGAGGCGCTATTAGAAGCCGCTTTAGATCCGCATACCAAGGACGGCGAGGCCAATCTGGTGCAATCAGAATCACGGAACCTCGGTGTCCCGCTATGCGTTGAAGAATACGATTCACCATTGGCCACGGAGGAAAAACATACAAAAGTACGTTCTCCGGCCAAGGTTGAACTAGAGCATCGAGACCCTCTGACATGCGTTCCCTTCGTCTGCTGAAAAATCGGCTTGCTTTGGCATTGCTGAAAGTTGCCATTAGATCCATAACCGGTTGACCCCATTTTAAGGTCAACTCGTGAAAAACCGCCACATTTAATTCCCATTCTCCTGGGTCTAAAATGTTGCGACTGAGATAATCTGCCTGAATATTCTCTCTGCCCGCTACGTGAGTCGCTGATAACGCCAGAAGATGGCCCTCCGCCCAAGCCATTAACTTCTGACATTCGCTTAGAAGAGAAGAACTTTTCGTCCCTCCTTGCCGATTGATATATGCTACCGTGACAAGATTGTCCGAGAACAAACGGACCGCCTTTCCCGTGAGAAGACGTTCGAAGTGCAGAAGAGCCAATCGAGCTGCACGCAACTCCAACATGTTGATCGACCATAAGGTCTCCTCCTGAGACCAAAAACCTTGAACCACTTGAGTTTGACAATGCGCTCCCCAGCCTGTTAAACTGGCATCGGTGGTGACCAAAATCCATGTGGGCTCCTGCAAAGGAATGCCTGCTGACAGATGTACAGGGTCCGACCACCATTCCAGACTCTTTCTTACTATTTCTGGGCAACACAGACATTGAGACAGCGGGTGAAGCTGCGGAGACCAACGGGAAAGCAGAGCCTGTTGCAACGGTCTCATGTGCGCTCTGGCCCATGGAACCAGATCCAAAGCTGCCGCCATGGATCCTAAAAGTTGCAAGTACATCCAGGCCGATGGAGCCTGGACTTTTAAAAACATCTTCACCTGCTGTAATATTTTGTTTATTCTGACTTCCGTCAAGAAAGCTGCTCCTCGAACAGTGTCGAATAAGGCCCCTAGATAAGTCAGTTGCTGAACCGGCCGCAATTGACTCTTTGCCTGATTTATGACCCAACCCAGTTGTTCCAAAAGTTGAACAACTCGAGCCGTTGCTACTTCCGAAGCCAAATGAGAATCTGCTCTGATTAACCAATCGTCGAGGTAAGGATGGACTCTGATGCCCTCTTTTCTCAGAGCAGCCGCTACCACTACCATGAGTTTTGTGAAAATCCGCGGAGCCGTGGCAAGGCCAAAGGGTAGTGCTTGAAACTGGAAATGACCCATTGGAAGTGCAAAACGTAAAAACTTTTGATGAGAAAGCCTTATTGGAATGTGAAGATAAGCCTCCGTAAGATCTATTGACGAGAGGAATTCCCCTGGGCGCACTGCTCGAAGTACCGTGCGCAGAGTCTCCATGCGAAAATGAGGCACCCGCAAAGCACGGTTGACGCCCCTGAGATCGAGTACTGGGCGAAAAGAATCCTCTTTCTTCGGAACGACGAAATAGATCGAGTATCGACCTTGACCGTACTGGTCTTGCGGCACAGGTATTATAGCCTGTAGGCGTAATAGATGAAAAATTGTCCCCATTATCGCTTTTTCCTTTGACCCTGGAGCACAGGGAGACAGGACGAAAGCTGGAGACAAGGGGAAAGCGAAATCTAGTGCATACCCTTTTTGAACTATCTCCAACACCCATTTGTCTGTGGTGATTTCGGTCCAGGCTTTTAAAAACCTCTGTAGACGGCCTCCTACAGGAACAAATGCCTGGACCAGGAGACCTTCATTGTGGCTTTTTGGATGTGTTTTGAGAAGACGGGAAGTAAGATCTACCGTAGCCTCTTGCTCCACGAAAGGACTGACCACGAAATCCCGCACGACCTCTGGAATAAGGAACAACTCGTGCCCCTCGAAATCTCCTAAAATCTCGTCCGGCACCTCGAGAACCTCCTACACCACGAGCGGGCCTTTGCCTATCTTCAGGTAAACGACCCCCTTTAGAATCATTTAAATCTTTTACAATTTTGTCAAGTGCTTCTCCAAAAAGCAATCTCCCTTTGTATGGTAATTTGCTAAGACGCGATTTAGAAGACACATCTGCTGCCCAGTTACGCAGCCACAAGAAACGTCTAGCCGCAATCAGCGCTGCCATTGACTTAGCAGCAATCCGGAGCAGATCATAAAAGGCATCTGCCATATAAGCAGCAGCCGATTCTAACTTAGCGATTTCTGCTCCCCGCAACAACTCTGGATTCCCAGATATATCTCCTTGAAGCCACCGAATGGATGCTCTAGACACATATGCCCCACAAACAGCGGCTTGTAGGGCTAAAGCAGAAGAATCAAATGATTGCTTAAGAAAGACTTCTAACTTTCTATCTTGCAAATCCTTAAGAGCAGCTGTTCCCTCAACTGGAATAGTAGTTTTCTTTGTTACCGCTGCCACTATTGCATCCACCTTAGGCATTTTTAATAAATCCTTTTCTTCCTGCGGTAAAGGATACAGGCGGGATAAAGCACGGCTACCACGAAGCGTAGCTTCTGGACATTCCCATTCGGACTCAATCATTTGCCTTATGACCCGGTGCATTGGGAAGGAGCGCTGTTTCGCTTTGAACCCTTGCAATAAAGGATCCTCTAAAGTATCCTGAGATTCAGCTGGAAGCAATAGGTTTAATGCAGATAAAGAATGGGAAATGAGAGCTGAAAGTTCCTCTTTCCGAAAAACCCGAAACATATTGGGGTCCTCACCAGGAGCAATTTCACCGTCTTCCAGCTCTTCACAAGGCACATCTAAACCTGAAACAGAAAGAGCTTCTGTTTCCTCTTGAGCTAAAGCTACAGGGAGCTGAGAAGCAAAAAGATCCAAAGGATCCTTAATGATCTCTTTAATCTGAGAAGTACCTTCCCCAGGGTCCTCAGAAATAGGAAGATCTACAGGAAGTGAAGAAGAGCCTTTAACCATCTCTGTAGAAACAGAACCATCAGATCTTGCCAAAAAAGCTTTGTGCATAGCTAAAATAAAATCCGGAGAAAAGAAAGATAATATATCTTCTTTTACCTCTGGCATAGGATCCTTAGTCTTCTCCTGCCTTAAAACACTCTTAGAAGACTTGCCTTTTTTCTTAGTAGGTCGTTGCTTATCAGATTGTAAAACAACGGGAGAATTCAAAATGGCCGATACACCGGCTTTCTCAGCGTTAAACAAGTGTTTATCCGTTTCCATGGCAACCTTTTCTGCCATTGCAACAACTTATATTGCCAAAAACTAAACTTAACACTATAAATCTTAACACACTAGATCAGAAAGTAGGCAAAGCACACTGATCTGAAAAACGCTGATTTAAATGCTGCAGAATTGAATCTTTATCTTCCGTGTCAGAGCAAAGATCAGCACCGCGCTGATTTGAAAACCGCCGATCTGCACACCTCAGATTCTGTTTCTTTTGTGTGCCGCGGCAGAGTCCAAAACAAAACAAGAACCCCCTACAAAAATCGCGATGATCCAGAAAATCTGTGACCATCGGGGACACTGCAAACCTGCATGATTTTTCAAAGTTTGAACCGCTGCTAGCGGAACACTTAGAAAGCAATGAATTTTAAATGCAGAGGAAAAGCTGGGGCTCCCAGATTAACTGCACTCTTCTTAAAAAGGACGGAACACTTCAGGCAGGCTCTGCCATAGTCCGTAATTAACAGCAATGTCTATCTCCCTGTCAGGAAAAGAACATTGATCAATAGCAATGTTTGTCTCCCTGCTAGGAAGAGAACATTGATTAAAAACAATGTAAGACTCCCTGCTAGGAAGAATACAATTGAATAAAATCTTTAAGAAATTTAAAGTAGGACTATAAAACAAATCAGCTCTGCCAGAGCCAATTAAATTAACATAAATAAATAAAACCAACTTCAAAAACCTAAAGGAGAGAGCTAATAAGGATCCTTTTCAGCTGCTGAGGAATGAAAGACTGGCAGTTGACCTCAGGGGGAGTGGCTTCACGGCTCAAGAAAACTTGATGTCTTCATATCCTCAGCTGCTGAAGGGGATTGACAACCTAACCTTCCCTGGACTGGCCCGGAGAAATGGAAAGGAAATTACACTAATAAATTATGTTTTATTCAGAGACTGGTCTGGACAGAGTACTGTGTAGTGTGCTTGAGATGTGAACCAATTGTGCAGCCAGAGGAGGAAAACAGCATCCCACAGAGGACGGGCCTTCAGAGTTAGCTCTCCCCACACCACATGGCCCAGGAGTTAGGAGCCCACAGTTTTGTCTCTCATCCACATGTACATCTGGTGTGAAGCTGCCCATTCATCCAGGCCCTTACACTAATAGCCCAGATTGACCAGGGCTACACACAGGGTGCTGAAATCAATAGGCCTATGGTTGAACTCATCTTGTGTTCTTATGTTTTGTCTAAGGCAGGGTTTCTCAACCTTTTTTTCCCCCCTATCACCCACTTTTGGTTATTTTTTAAAGCAATCACCTTCCACCAAAAAATTCTTAAATGAAACTAAAATGACATTTTACTTACATTGTTTATTCAATGTAAGTAAAATGTCATTTTAGTTTGTGCTTGATGCTTTGCTGCTAGTCTCAATGTTTGGCTTGATATTTGAGAGCTTTAGTCAGTGGTGGGATTCGGCTGGTTTGCGCGAACTGGTTCCTGCCACAGGCTGCATTCGCTAAACCAAATCGAAAATGGCATCTCGATGAGGGTGCTGCACAGGTGGGAAATCCCCCCCACCGCCAGTGGTTTGACAGCATTGGGGGACCGCGGCATCGCGGAAAGCCCCCGATGCTATCAAACCACTGGCAGGAGGGGGGGTGTGAGAAGGGGGAAAGAAAATTGGGCTGCTGGGCCACCAGACGTTGCTGCCCTGTATTGGCTAAGCGTTCAGCACCAGCAATGAAAAATGCATGCCACGCTGCAACCTGCTTGGTTCTGGCAGTGGCAGGATCGATCCGAACTGGCTCCTGTTTGGATCAAATCCCCACCACTGGTTTTAATGTTATGTCTCCTCGCATGCATATATCAGTTCTACTTCTTTCCTTTTGTCATTATTTTATTAACTACACTAAAGCCACATTCAACCAAATATGAAGTCGGAAAGCACAACAGTACTTTAGCCATTTCAGGTCACATATTTGGATAGAGCTGTTTAGTTGTATTTGACAGCCATGGTGCAGTCATTCCAGCTTTTTCAAATCTGTATTTGCATTCATCATTGCATTTTAGTTTAATGAGTTCCTCTTGGATGTTTTCACTGCCATATTCTATATCACAGTCAAAAGGATCCAGCATCCATGGCTTGACTTCAAAAGAAAATAAATCTGAAAAATAGTCTATTCAGTTCACCTTTCAATGACAATAAATATTCTGCGTAATTTTAAAGAGCTTGATCTGAGAGATGTTCAATTATTTCTGTTAACTCGGGCATGCTGTTGAAGTGCTTCTGTAAATTGGTTCAAAGAATACCTGATTTTTCAGTAAAAGCTTTCAGAACACGTTTACAGTCTAGCAACATATTTATTTTGCCTTGAAGCTGAAGTGAAACTTCATTGAGCTTTCAAAAAAAAAAAAAAATCCAGGCCAAAAAGTAGGTGTCACA
Organism: Ichthyophis bannanicus; assembly: GCA_033557465.1. Classification (NCBI taxonomy): domain Eukaryota; kingdom Metazoa; phylum Chordata; class Amphibia; order Gymnophiona; family Ichthyophiidae; genus Ichthyophis; species Ichthyophis bannanicus. The sequence goes on from CM066036.1 coordinate 232,806,152, forward strand.
TTTGTGGCTCTTTATTTCCTCTGCCAAATCTACCTCCCCTTCACTTTCCAAGAAACTAGCTATTGTATCAAATAGGCTTACAAATCTTGCTATGCAATTTCCTTTTGAAAGCCATCAAACGTCTGTGTGCAAAATAAGTCTAATGAGCTGCTCTTCGTTATCGGTCATACTTGCTGTGAGATTTAATTTTATTAACTGTTTTAATAACTATTGCCAATGATTCATGAAGAACTGGACTAATTTTTGGCAACTGAATGATGGCAGTGTATGACACAATGCACTGTAAGAATTGAAGGACATACATTTTTTAAGTGGGTAATAAATCCCTTATATTTTCCCACCATGGATGAAGCGCCATCATTTGCACAGGATACTAAGTTTTCAAAGGGAACTTGTTTTTCATAAAATCGAGATCTCAAAGCCTCAAAAATGGATGATCCCGTTCTGTCGGTTTCCAAAGACTATAGAAAACATTTCTTCACGCAGTTTGAAGTCTTCATTCATAAAACGGATGTATGCCATATAAATAGCTCTATCATTAATCGTAGATTCATCAATTTGAATTGAGAATTTTCTGCTTTTTATTTTTTCAACAAGCTGGGTTTGTACATCAGATGACATTTGATTCAGAGAAGAACTGATGAATCTTGATGCAACACAGTTGTCATAAGAGTTTCAAAGGCAGGCTATATAATATTTTCAACAACTGTATGCGCACTTCCAGTTGTTGCAATGATTTGTGCAATTTCATAAGACACAATCATTCCATCTGCATTTGTTTGTGTACTTTTTGTAAATAAAGAACAATTTTTTGTTGTTCAAAATTCTTTATCAAATTTTTGAAATAACTAATGGGTTTGTCAAATTTTATCAGGATGTTCTCTTTTTAAATGCTCTAAAAGTCTTGATGGCTTCATAGTTTCATTTGAAAATGAGCTGTTACATATAAGACACATAGGGGTTTGTTTACTAAATGGCGGTAGCGGACTCCGTGCAATATCGGAGCCGCGGCCCCATTGATTTCACAGTGTGATTTCAATGGGGCCGCGGCTCCGATATTGCACGGAGTCCGCTACCGCCGTTTAGTAAACAGATCCCATAGACTGTCTTCGATCAAATGGACTTTCAACAAAGCCATAAAGACAAATACTTCTCCAGAAACTGCCTACATGTCTTTTCCGTAGCCATGATTAATGATGGAGGGATATGAAAATACAACAGATAATGCTTTGTTCTCTTTTAACGTAGGTCATTCAATTATTATCACAACACTAACACCATTGAACCTCAGAATATCACCATGAGAATTAACCCTTAACTGGAGAAATACATAGCACCCAGCCAATTGCTCCCCGGGGAATTAATTATGCAAATGTAATTCAAGCAAGCCAGCTCCCCGCTGCCAATGAAGAAACGCCCTGAAGTTTCAATTAAGCCATCTACCTGATCCTCGCCATCATCAGTGATCGCTGGCTGAGGGCAGTGGCAGACCACACGTGAAAACAGCGGCAAACTCTACCGCCAAAGCAGCTCCATTGTGTGCGGCTGAGCTGCTACCATTCTGGCAGGAAGGTTCAGAGACAGCTACATCTTTTGAAAAGATGCTGTGCTGATACGAGCTTGCAGAGGGATGTACACCTATTGATACAATGATCTTTCAGTAGTCCCTCTGTTCAATTAATGCCTTGGAGCTGGGAAGGCAGCTGTGGGGACCTGCGGCAGTATACCTTCTCGCCAGAGTAGTAGCAGCTCAGCTGCACACAACAGCGCTGCTCCAGTTCTAGTGGGAGAGTTTGCCACCGTTTTCATGTGTCTCTCACGCTGCCCTCAGCCAGTGATTGCTGATAACGGCAAAGAGCGGGGAGCCCGCTTGATTGAAGCTGCATAGCATTTCTTTGTTGGCAGATCGGGGAGCCCACTTGATTGAAGGTACAGGTGCAGAGGGAGGCATTTTTACTATCGTCCCCCCTCAGCTCAACTTTTGTCCCCTTGGGGGCGACATTGCCCCCATTGAGAATGACAGGTCTAAGGCATTAAACAGAGGGACAGTGGAAAGATCATTGTATCAATTAGTGTACATCTCTCTGCGAGCTCATATCAGCACAGCATCTTTTCAAAGGGCGCAGCGCTCTGAATTAATACCAGACACGTGTTGCCAGTATAATTACAGGGTTTGTAATTATCAACATTTTTAAACCTTAAAGCACAAGTAAGCAAACTTAGTCCCCAAGGACTAAAACACATTTAGGTTTTTAGATTTCCACATGGACTATGTATAAGATCTCATCTCGAAAACCTGACTGGCTCGTGGCCCTTGAGAATTGAGTTTTTCCCATCCCAGTCTTCAAGGCAACGTACCAGCTCCGAGTAGTTTTACTCCAAGGAGGAAATATGATGATAGAAAATCAAATTCCCTTTATTAAAACAGTTAGTGCATGATTCTTTCTTTCTTGCGGTCCATTAGAGTGCAATCACACTCATTCTCCGCCAGCACTCTCCTGGAAGCTTATTTACTTTTAATGGGAATTCACGATTGCGTCCCATCTGCATTCTATACATTAAACATACATAGAGAAAATTAATAGTCCATTTTGTAAGCTACCACTTCTCCCTTATTCTTGATCGCCAGGATGAGGTTCCTTCCTGACTTGGGTAGCATCTGGGAGAGATCGCTTTACAAAGGCTTATCGGTGGCTTTCTGATTAGTGTAGGCAATGTATTGCTTCCAGACACTCTCTACAAATTCCCAGACATGGTAACTCTTGTCGAGACAACACTGACAAAGTGGATGATCCTCCCTGATGTCTTGCTAAGCCGAGTTTTCCTTAAGCAACAACCTCCTTCGCTTACAGAATCATGCTGAGCCTCAACAGGGTCTATGAACCACAAAGGGGTGAATAACAATGTCCACATGATTGAGCAGGGCCAATTCACAAGGAGTAGATTTGCTGGGTTCCACCCAGACTATACTGTGCTATTAGATTTTGAATGCTTCTGGTAAAGTATAGTCAGGCTTGACCATTGCTTCTTTCACCTAAGCACTCTCTGAAGCTCCCGTTTTACAAGGGCCACATTTGCATACAGGCTTCCAGTCAAAGGGGTAGATTCCTCTGGGGGTCCCACTGCCGTAGATTCACAACTCACTTGATATCCTTGCTCAGATCAGCTCCCATGTGGTAGCATCTAGTATGTGTTTTGCTTTAGCTGCTGTGCAAGGTCTGTTTTTTATATAACACCACTGTGGATTTTTAATGAGTTTCAGGGTTCAGCAGGTAAAGGAACTTCTAGATCCTTCACTCATTATTCCACTGTCATCCCAGTAGCTGGAGTACCACACTTCAGGTATTGTTAGGCTGAGAATGAAGTTTACCGAGGGGAGATAGCAGAGGAAGGTGTTTCTTATTTATAGATGAGAAAATAAAATATTGTAAGATTTTGGCATTTTAAGGATTTTTATGTATTTTAGTGCATCAAAAGGAACATTTTAGATAGCAGGCAGAGATCAGAGCTGAGACATCAAGGTCACCATGTTTACAATTGTGCCGGTATTTTAGAAATGGCTCTGTTAAAGGTGGAGCCATTTCTAAAATATGAATAAGGAGGTGCAAGAACGCACTGGGATGTATATCCATGCGTGGTGGGAGGAGTTATTTACCGAGGAAACCTGGAAGCACACACGTGTAAGTGTTGTCATTTGATGTGCAGTTGAGCTATTTTGCAAACCTAGATGTGCAGATGCTTTTAATTAACTACGAGGGACTATCTTGACCGCATTTCAGTTTGGAGGGGGAAATAAACAGTGGGGGATTAAGGAGGAGGATATCCCCATTAATTCCTCCTGTAAAAGGATGGCCTGAAAGAGCACTTTTTTAATGCCTATTCATGTCGGAGAGCAAGTGTAAATCCGGATGTGGACAATGAGCTTCCACGTGCGTTCCCTATATGAAATGGGAACACATCTAGAGATTTTTATCTTTCCCAGGAGGCACCTACCCCCCTCCCCCAGTGCAGTTTCAATGTGGTAGGGATAGCCATGTATAAAATGAACCTGCTCTAAAATGGCCATTTACAAGTGGATGTAATCTACAAGTGGATGTAATCTACACATAATCTACATATGCCTGAAATTATATGCATGTAAAACAGAAGCCCCTAAGGATATGTTGTGGGAATTGGGTATTATGTTGTGTGGGAAGGATTAATGTAATATATTTATTGTGATATGTGGATACAGGATTGTAGTGTGCTTTGAACTTGTCCAGAAAGCACGGAATGAAGTAAAGAACAAGAAACACTCACTGCTCCTTGGGTAGGTTCAGCATTTCTTATGATGGAACAGACTGCACTTTAGATTTGGAATTGGATTTTAGGTTGAATTTTCAAATCTGAGTCCAAAGTGCATTACATACCGGTAGAATAATTAGTTCCCTGCACAAGAGAGTGTGCTATCTAAGGACCTCATTTACTAATGCACGTTAACCAGTTGCAATGTCATGTATGTTAAATAACACAAGCCCTGCTATTCTTAATGGAGCCTAGTTACTAACTCTGTGCTTAACTTAAATTAACACGTGTTGACTGGTTAACACATGTTAGTAAATGATGCTCTAGGTTTATACCTGAGGCAATGGAGGGTTAAGTGATTTGCCCAAGGTCACAAGGAATGTCAGTGGTAGAAGCGGGATTGGAACCTGATTCTTAACAGTGCTGCTGTAACCACTAGGTTACTTCTCCATTGTTGTTCTGCAGCATCAGCTGCTCTGATCCCACCTTGGTGAATTGGGATAGCTCCCTTACACACCTCCTCTGCATTCCCAAGTGAATACTCGGATGCTGGAATGAAGCATAGGCGGCTACACAACTCTGTTCCATAGTCATGAGACCGATACTAGTGACACTCGGACTGAAGGACAACCTTCCCTTCTTCGATGCCAAGGATAACTAGTTCCTATCCATAAGCTACTGTTTGTAGATTCTCTCTGCTTCTCGACAATGCTTTTCCTATCCCTAAGCTACTGTTTGTAGATTCTCTCTGCTTCTCGACAACGCTTTTCCTATCCATAAGCTACTGTTTGTAGATTCTCTCTGCTTCTCGACAACGCTTTTCCTATCCCTAAGCTACTGTTTGTAGATTCTCTCTGCTTCTCGACAACGCTTTTCCTATCCCTAAGCTACTGTTTGTAGATTCTCTCTGCTTCTCGACAACGCTTTTCCTATCCATAAGCTACTGTTTGTAGATTCTCTCTGCTTCTCAACAACACTTTTCCAGTCTGCCTTTCACTTCTCTTCTCCTGCTTGTTCACCTTCTTGCCCCTTCCAACATGAGGCTGGGTGCCCTCTCCCTTCAGCATGCTCACTCACCGTGCTCTCCCAGCAAACCTCTTAGGCCTTCGTTGCCTGCAACAATGACGATGGTGTGTGTGAATCATAACGTTGGTAACCGGCTCGTTTTCAGACTTCGACATACCAACATTTTGAGCAGAACAGAAGAAAGTAAGGGAGACCATATTTGCTGGAGTCTCATTAAGCCATAAACGAAATGGCAAAAGTCACAGAGATGCTCAGTTCTAGGGGGGAGACATTTTGGCCAATCTCACCTTTTGAGCAGACCCATCAAAGAAGTGTGGGATTTATAGCACCCGATTCTACCCAGTGGAAGCCATGCTACAGGTCCCCTAATGCATCATGATAGTGTGGCCAAAAAGCCAGGTCTGGCCTAAAACCTGCCTTTTGGAACTGGGTATCCTGGCAGCTCTGAAGTCCTCGAACACACTGAAAAACATCAATATTTGCAACCATAGGCTCCATATTTGGCATTGATAATGTAGCTGTGCTTTCTTCCCTAGGCTGGTTAAAGGCCTGGCACAATTATAAAATTTCTATTTTGTCCTAAATGCTATAGCAAAATGAGCTTCCAGTGGAGGAATGGTACAGCTTAGAACTACAGATTTTAGGTGGTAGCCAATGAACATTTTTACAAGTTAAAATCTAGTACTAAATGTTTAAATTTCAAGGGCTGCAATTGATTCAGATTCTGCATCGTACATATGATCTGATCTAGTGGTGGTCAGTCCAAGCAGTTAACTATAAAAATGTTCACAACTGGGCAAACCCCGCAAGATTAATGGTGCTACCAGGTGTACATAGCTCTTTTCAGACACATAATAAGCAGGCCCTGATGATTCAAGCTTACATTCTAACACAGACAGACAAAATATATGAGGGAGAGAGGGAGGGCCTCATAACTGCCTACTTACCGAGTTCCAATAAGGACATTTCAGGCCAGTCCTGGTTTCAGCTTAGATCTCTGATTTTACCCACTGAAATCTATGCCGCCTGTCCCATAAAGCAGGGCTTCCTAAGCCAGTCCTGGGAGTATCCCCCTCGCCCCCCGAGGGATCTATTTTCAGAATATTCACCGTGAATATGCACTGGACAGACTTACAAGCAATGGAGGCAATGCATGCAAATCTATTTCGTGTATATTCAATGGGGATATCCTGAAAACCAGGCTGGATAAGATTATATCAGGGCTTGCCTGAGAAACAGAGGGGACTTTTAGAAAGGACATCCAATCTGGGACATCTAAGCCAGAATGTCCTGGGAAAAAAAAATAAAAAGCAGGCACGTCCAAGTGCAGATGCTATTTCACAAATGTAGTGTAGGTCTGCATGGGCCACTCACCATCACTCACACGGTTACACCCCTCTGTCAGAATAGCTGGAGAAAACATGGTCCAAAACATTCTCTTTATTAACCAAGTAAAGTTCCAAAATCAGAGCCCTACTCCCATGCTTGGAGCAGTTTCTCACCCAGCTGCAGATTAATCAGCCTTCTCTGCTTCTAGCAACAGCAAACACCGTCACATACTCCTGTGTAGAACAATGCTACCTAGGGTTACCAACTTTTTCACCGAGAAAAACCCGACACCTGTGGCTCGCCATGCTCCACCCATTCTCCACCCCTAGTCCCACCCCTGCCACGCCCCCAGCCCCACCCACAAAAATTACCGAGGATACGTGTAGGCTAACTTCCTTGGTCAGATAATAACTGGGAACCCCAAAATCCAAACATGAAATGTACAACACTGGAGAAATAAAACTATAAAGTAATTTCCTCTTGCACTAAACAAAAACGCAAAGATGTTATCAATACACACTTCCCAGACCAAACATATTCCAGCTAATAAATTCAAAATAAAAAGTATTTTTCTACCTTCTGTTTGGGCGTTTTATTTTTCAGTTGCAATTGCTCCAGTCACTTTCTTCTGGTTTCTTCGTGTCTTCTGCGAGCTATCCATTTGTCCTTTCTTCTCTTTTAGATGTTTTCCATTCTCTCTCTATTTCTGCTTTAACATACTGATTGTTTCCCTTTTGCTCTTTCCCCCAATTCTTTCCTTATTCCTTTATCATCCATTTAAATTTCACCCTTCCATTCTCAAGCCCCTCACTCTCCCAATACCCAGCCCATCATAGACTTTTCTTCCACACAAAATATTTTTTCCCCTCTCCATTCTCATTCCCCATCTATTCTAGTCCTCCCCCAAAATCAGTTCCCTTATAGTTCTAGACCCACCCAGCATCCACTCCCTTCTAATCCCATTCTCCCAAGCCCCACATCAGCCCATTTCCAGTCCTATTCCAGCTCTTCATCAGCCCATTTCCAGTGCTAGCCCTCACATCACAGACCATTTCCAGTCCTAGCCCCCCCCCCATCACAGCCCATTTCCAGTCCAAGTCCCCCATCACAGCCTATTTCCAGTCCTAGGCCCCCCCCCATCACATCCCATTTGCAGTCCGAGTCCCCCCGCACCATCACAGCCCATTTGCAGTCCTACCCCCCCACCATCACAGCCTATTTCCAGTCCAAGTTCCCCCTCCCTCCACCATAGCCCATTTCCAGTCCAAGTTCCCCCCCCCCCATAGCCCTTTTCCAGTCCAGGTCCCCCTCCCCATCACAACCCATTTCCAGTCCATGTCCCCCCCCCATAGCCCTTTTCCAGTCCAGGTCCCCCTCCCCATCAAAACCCATTTCCAGTCCCTGTCCCCCCCCCCCCCACATAGCCCTTTTACAGTCCAGGTCCCCCTCCCCATCACAGCCTATTTATTTCCAGTCCAATGCCCCCCCATAGCCCTTTTCCAGTCCAGGTCCCCCCCCCTTCACAACCCATTTCCAGTCCAAGTCCCTCTAATCACAGCCTATTTCCAGTCCGTTCCCCCTCCCTCCACCATAGCCCATTTCCCGTCCCAGTTCCCCCCCCCCCTTTGCCCTTTTCCATTCCAATGTTCCCCCCACCAATTGCCCTTTTCCTGTCACGGTCCCCCTCCCCATCACAACCCATTTCCAGTCCATGTCTCCCCCCCCCCCCCCAGCCCTTTTCCAGTTCCGGTCCCCCTCCCCAAAAAAACCCTTTTCCAGTCCTTGTCCCCCCCCCCCCTCGCCCTTTTCCCGTCCAGGTCCCCTCCCATCACCGCCCGTTTCTTTCCAGTCCAAGGCCCCCCCCCCCATAGTCCTTTTCCTGTCCCGGTACCCCCCCCCCCAAACACAACCCCTTTCCAGTCAAATTCCCCCCCCTCGCCCTTTTCCCGTCCAGGCCCCCTCCCCCCATCCCAGACCATGCAGTCCTTGGCCTCCCCCCCCCCCCCAAAACCGTGGCTGTCTGAGGCTTTAGAGGGAGCCGGGGAAGCCCGCGCGAGGCCCCGGCTCCCTCTGAACAGCTGCCAGCGTGAAGAGCCTTTTCCTTCACGCTGGCGGCTGTTCCTGTGAAGCCGCGAATGCTGGGAAAGGTTAAAGGGCATTGCCTTTAACCTTTCCCACCAATCGCGGCTTCACAGGAACAGCTGCCAGCGTGAAGGTAAAGGCTCTTCACGCTGGCGGCTGTTCAGAGTGAGCCGGGGCCTCGCGCGGGCTTCCCCGGCTCCCTCTGAAGCCCTCCGGGGGAGAAAAGCCAGTTTTTTTTGCTCTGGCCGCTCCCGATTTTGCGGCCAGAGCAAAAAAACCGGCTTTTCAAGGGCCGGTTTTGCCTCTGCGCCGGCAGCCGGCCTGGCCATGGAAAAACCGGCCAGGCCGGCTGAAAACCGGCCAGTTGGCAACCCTAATGCTACCATGCAAACACAGTCTGCAGGGTTCCCAACCCAACTCAAAGCTCAACAAGTGAGACAAAACCAGCAATTCACCATACTTGGCTTCGGCTTCCAGTATTCAAGGCAAGTTTACAGGCTTCCAAACCCAGCTCCAGTGTTCCCTTATTTCTCCTTCAAACACATGAGGACAAACATGCCATTCTAAGCTTCAGCTTTCTACATTCAAAGCAAGCTTACCTGCTGTCTGCTTCTTCACTGCTGCCCTCTCTCTCTCTCTCCCTCAGAAACTCTACACACCACCCTCCTTCTAGTCACTTCCTGGTGGTTTTTCCCCTTTTCTTCCTCTTCCACCAAAGCAAGGAGCAACACCCTTTCTCTGGCCACTTCCTGGAGGTTTCAATTCCCTACCCCCCTTGTAGAGCTTCCTGTCCAAACTTCACAGGCTCCTGAAGGCTGCAGTTCTCTCATTCCCTAGGCCTCTTTCCCCTGCACTGCTTTTTAAACATAAAAGCAGGCTCCAGCCTAATGTCTTGGTTGCCTGCCCTGTTTGCCTATTAAGATGATCCTTGCTTAATAGGGTTTCTAAGAAAAACCTGGCTTCCCTTAGCTCTGCCTCTCCGGTTGCTTATTGTTGGAGCCCTCAGCCACCTGTGCGTGCTCCCTCTAGACAGAGCCTACTGGGTACAAAACCTGTAAGTGCACATCCTGATGCCTGGTCTGAGAGTTCCTGTCCCCCAGCTCTTAAACGGCACTATGCTCCCCAACCCCTGGGGACTATATGGTGATGCCATGACCACCACCGAAGGGGGTGTCAACCTTATCACAGTAGATATGCTCAATATGGATGTCTGTGGGGGCATCTACATAGACATCGCCAGAACCATATTTCTGAACCGGGACATCTAGGATAGCCTAATGGTTAGAGTAGTGAGCTAGGAAGAGGGCAGCCAGGATTTAAATCCCACTGCTGCTATCGACACTGTGCTGAGTACTGAGGATTATGGGAAATCCACTGCTTACCCTGGGATAAGTAACATGGAATCTGTGTGCCTTTTTCAGAACCTGAGAGGCACTTGTGATCTGGATTGGTCTCTGTTGGAAAGAGAATACTGGGCTTGATGGACCTTGATCTGACCCAGTATAGCATATTGAGTGTTTTCTTCTCTATAGCCTCTGGATGGTTTTTCAGCCAAAACAAGCACTGTTTGTAAACGGTGATGTTTCTGAGATCAGGTGGGGATATCCAGGTTCCTGGGAATGCCTCAACCACACCCCCACCATACCTGTGTTCAGACTTGGATGTCCCTGGAGGAGATTTCTGCCATGTCGGACGTCCATGATGTTTCTGAGATCTGGTGGGAATGTCCAGGTTCCTGGGAACGCCCCAACCACACCCCCACCATTCCCCTATTCAGACTTGGACGTCCCCAAAGCCAGTTTCTAAAATTACTCTGGAGATGTCTCTGTGCTTTGAATGTCTCTATAACAGTTTTCAGATGTCAAAAGCACAAATAAGCTGGGCTGGCCCATCCACTAGGCCAACTAGGTGGTCGCCTAGGGCGGCAGGCCCAGGCAGACAGCACTGTGCCACCCACCCCCCTCTAACAAAGTAGCAGTTCAGCGCCACCCCCCCCCCAGCAACCATCTTCTTGTCTGGGGGAGAGGGGGGAGTGGCACAGCAATCCCTCCGCTATGTTGGACTTTAAAGTGCCCATGCTGGCATGCTCATAGCCTACCACTCCTGCCCCTCCAATGGGAAGATGTGTAAGAGGAGGCAGGAGCAACAGGCTGGGAGCACGCCAGTGTGGGCATTTTAAGGCCTGATGCAGTGGAAGGATCCCCATGTTGCCCCCTCCTCCCCCAGGTGAGAAGATGGATGCCAGGTGGAGCGGCAGCATGGCGGGCCAGATGGTGCCACAATCCTGGGGGGTGGGTGGCATGGAAGGTCTGCCTAGGGCGGCCGAAACTCTCAGGGCAGCCCTGCAAATAAGGCTTCCAAAATGACCCTCATGATGTTTCAGGATATGGTTGACAGAAATCCAGAACTAGATTAAAATGTCCCCTTTGGAATCGGGTAAGTTGTCAGCTATGGGGTCTTTGAATTAAAACAGCTGGGCCAGCTGCAAAGAATGAAACTTAAGAATCACTATGACAGGGATTCTCAACCCAGTCGTCGGGACACACCTAGCCAGTCAGGTTTCAGAATAACCACAATGAATATGCATGAGATAGATTTGCATACACTGCCTCCATTTGTATGTAAATCTATATCTCAGGCACATTCATTGTGATTATCCTTAAAACATGGCTAGGAACATCCTGAGGACTGGGTTAAGAACCCTTATTCTAAGAGGAAGAGGTCTGTGGGTGAAATAAGGAGGTCTTGTGCAGGATCAATTAGGTTCAGGGCTGGCCCAAGGGTTTCTGCTGCCCTAGGCAGAAACCCTGGCCTTGCTGACACCAATTCCATCTCAGGAGGGGGAGGCGGGCAGCGGCAGTATTTCCAAAAGTGGTAGCAAAAATCAGACAGAATTGGCGGCAGCTGGGGTGGGGGGGGGGGGGGGAGAGGTGCGGTGCGGTGCGGCTGGTCATGTGTTCTGCTGCCGCCTAGCGGATGGGCTGGCCCTGATTAAGGTAGCTACAGATTGAGTGAAAAAATATTTTTTCTTATTACTCCATGTGTAATCAAAATCTGGAATTCGTTACTGGAGGATGTAGTAAAAGCTGTTAGTAACTGGGTTTAAAAAAGGTTTGGAGAAGTTCCTGGAAGAAAGCTCCATAAACCATTATTAAAGAGGACACGGAAAATCCATTGCCTCCCCTGGGACAAGCATTGTGGAACCTGTGCACCTTTTTGGAAAACTGCCAAGTAATTGTGACCTGGATTGGACACTATTGGAAACAGGATACTGGGCTTGATGGACTGTTCTTCTGTTTACTTACTAAGCTTATCAGTGGTCGCAAAGTTTGGTAGCACTAGATGTTTTTATCTGGGACAACCTTCAGAATCCCTTTAATGAATACTGTTAAAGGGTGCTGGATTTCCTGTAGTATAGAGATAGAGATAGTCGCCTTTGCAAGCCAAGCCAAATGGTAACAGTTCTACATTCTGAATAATATGAAATGTGAAGTCAAAGAGTTAATCTAAACGCCAATCAAACTGTCCTTTCATTCACATGAAATCAAAACCAGAACGGTCTCAATGCTCAACCACAAGTTTTCCAGACTCCTTCTATAGGTAGTATACATTAAATTTGCTTGTAGGTGGTGTTCTGGAATATTATATCAGATTTTGGAAAAGATAAGCAAAAGTAGGAAAATTCCTACACACAACTTACGTGACTGGCCAATACATTCATATACCAACTGATGGAATCACTTCCCGACATATATAGATAAAGACCGCTGGAATCTAAAAGCCACATACGGTATGTACATTTGTGGATGTTTATTTTAGGATTTTAATAGTGGGGGAAGGAGGATTATTAACTAACTGATGTAGAGGGGTATTTATTAAAATAATGTGATGTAATGTTTTTATTTCATGTACTCGAAGTCTGCAAATTCTACAGTGCTTCAAGCTTGGTGGTAGCAGTGAATAAAAAATATAAATGAGAAATAAAGTAGTGTCCCTACGTCAAGAAACTGATCCTCAGAAACAAAATAAATTCAGACAGTTACCCTGCTAAGAGATACGATAAAACACACCAACAAATGTAATTGAGGATATTTTTGATAATACTAGCAAAGTTTTTTTTTAAATGTAAGCTTTTGGGAATACTGAGGCAATGTGGATCCATGCACTGATTGTGAAAACAACTTATAGAAGAAAGCATCGACTTTGGAAACAACCAACTAGAGTATTGCCTCCTGGAGACCACCTACGCAGCCAGGCCCCAAATCCTATGTAGAGACCACACCGTGAGAGAGAGATCTCATGGCTCTACTAAAATAATTTTTGTGACCTTTTTATGCTACCCAGTGTTTTCAGTATATGGGAGGGCTCTCCTGACCAATGAAGTAATGGTAGGAAGAGACCTCAGAAGGGAATCCCGACCAGTATAAAGACCAAGTCCAAAGGCAGTTTCTTGTCTTTGTGACTGGCAAAGCCACTGGACCACAGTGGTAGGTGACTCTGGCTTCATAACCATGCATCACAAAGAAAAGGTTTCCTATGTAACTCAACCAGGGAGCCAACTTTTTAACATATTCATAAATGACCTGGAAATGGAAATAATCAGTGAGGTAATCAAATTTGCAGATGACACAAAATTATTCAAAGTTGTTAAAACCCAAGAGGATTGTGAAAAATTGCAAGAGGACCCTGATAAATTGGAAGACTGGACATTCAAATGGCAGATGAAATTTAATGTGGACAAGTACAAAGTTATGCACCTAGGAAAAAACAACCCAAACTATAGTTAATCGATGCAAGATTCCACATTAGGAACCAACACCTAGGAAAAAGATTTAGGCATCATCGTGACTAACACGTTGAGACCCTCCACCCAGTGTGCAGCAGCGGCCAACAAGGCAAAAAGAATGCTAGGAATCTTAAGGAAAGGAATGGAGAATAAAATATAGGATATTATAATTCCTCTCTATCGCTCCATGGTGCGATCACACCTTGAATATTGTGTGCAATTCTGGTCACTGTATCTTAAAAAGGATATAGTGGGACCAGATGGGATACATCCAAGAATACTAAAAGAACTTGGGGACGTTCTAGCAGCTCCACTGACTGACCATTTTGTCGAGGGTGGTGGCAGAGGACTGGAGAGAGGCACATGTGGTCCCTTTAAACAAAAGCGGAAGTAAGGATGTAGTTGAATAGTACAGGCTGGTTAGTTTAACCTCAGTGGGAGTAAATTATGGAAATGCTGCTAAAAGAGAAAATAGTGAGGTTTCTGGAGTCCAATGGATTGCAGAATCTGAGGCAGCATGGATTCACCAGAGGCAGGTCTTGTCAAACAAATCTGATTGATTTCTTTGACTTGGTGACCAGGGAGTTGGACCAAGGGAGAGCCCTAGATGTGGTGTATTTAGATTTCAGTAAAACATTTGACACTGTTCCACACAGGCGACTTATAAACAAACTAAACATCCTTGGGATGGACCCTAAAGTTACTGCTTGGGTTAGAAATTGGTTGAGTGGGAGGCAACAAAGGGTACAGGTAAACGAAGTTCACTCTGAGGAGAAGGAGGTTACCAGTGGAGTGCTGCAGGGATTTGTCCTTGGTCCGATTCTTTTTAAACATCTTTGTTAGTGATACTGCGGAAGGGCAATTGGGTAAGGTTTACCTCTTTGCGAATGATACCAAAATCTGCAACAGAGTAGACACACACAGGAAGGTGTAGATAACATGAGGAAGGATCTAGCTAAGCTTGAAGACTGGTCTAGAATTTGGCAGCTGACATTTAATGCTAAAATATGTAGGGTCATGCATTTGGACTGCAACAATCCAAGGGATCAGTAAAGTATAGGGGGTGACATACTTCAGTCCATAAAAGAATGGGACCTAGGCATGATTGTGTCTTTCAATCTCAAAGTAGCTAGACAGGTAGAAAAGGCGACAATGAAAGGCAGAAGATGCTTAGGTGCATAGGGAGAGGAATGGCCAGCAGAAGAAAGGAGGTGATAGTGCCTCTGTACAAGTCTTTAGTGCGACCTCATTTGGAGTACTGTATACAATTCTGGAGACCACACCTTCAAAAGGATATAAACAGATTGGAGTCAGTGCAGAGGGTGGCTACTAAAATGGTTAATGGTCTTCGTTATAAAGGATATGAGGACACACTTAAATACCTTAATATGTATACTTTAGAGGAAAGGCAGGACAGAGGTGATATGATTGAGACATTTAAATATCTCCATGGCATAAATGCACAGGAGAAGAGCCTCTTTTGATTGAAAGCAAGCTCTTCTATAAGGGGACAGCCTCAGAAGTAATATGTGGAAATATTTCTTTACAGAAAGTGGTAGATGCGTGGGATAGTCTACCCTATGGAAGTGGTAGAGATGAAGACAGCAAGCATCTAAATTCAGAAAAGCATGGGACAAACACAGAGGCTTTCTAAAGGAAAAAAGGGGACTCTTGTAGTGTGTGATATGGAAGGGCAGACTAGATAGGTCATGTGGTCTTTTTCTGCCATCATGTTTCTATGTTTCTAAGATAAAATATTTTTTCACTCAACACGTAATCAAACTCTGGAATCCATTACTGGAGGATGTAGTAAAAGCTGTCAGTATAGCTGGATTTAAAAAAGGTCTGGAGAAGTTCCTGGAGGAAAGGTCTACAAACCATTATTAAATGGGACCCAGGAAATGCACTGCTTGCCCCAGACAAGCATTGTGGAACCTGTGTGACCTTTTGGGAACCTGCTAGGTACTTGTGACCTGGACTGGCCAATGTTGGAAACAGGATACTGGGCTTGATGGACCTTAGTCTGACTCAGTATGGAATTTCTTAAGTTCTTAACTAACAGAGGTAGTGACAAGGCAGCTTAGGCCACAACTCAAGGAGTAAAGGAGAGAGCAGGAAAGAAGAAGCCTTGCAAACAGAGGAGCAGCAGGGAGCCCTGATCCTAGAACTAGAGAATAGAAGAATACAGAGAACATCCCCTGGAGCAAAGACAAGAAGCACCAGGTCTAAGGGGAACAAAATCTGAGATCCCATCCAAGTCAAGCATCAAGCTCTACAAGGTACTCTGGGGAGAGGCGTATCATTTTTTGCTCTGCCATTATTTTGTTCTTACTGGTGATGATCCCTCAATATTTTTAGCAAACTCTTGTTTAGAACATCCAAATTCTGGGCTGGACGGAGTTATGAAAGCCAGGGAGGATTGGAGTGAGTGTATCCAAGGTGCCAAAGGCTTCCTAGTTTTACTAGTCCTATCCTGGAACCCTAAAATTCCCAGTAAGCTAAGCCTGCAGGGACATTGTTATCCCCCTGAGGTTCTGCCCCCAGTCTGCCAAATAGCTAATCAGCCACTGTGAGGGACTCCCAGACTGAAAGGTGTTGCACCTATGTATAACCTGTATAGAGCAGGCACTGATCCCAGGAAATTGCCCATGGAGTCATGCACCGATTCCAGGAAAAAGCATACAATACCCAGCACCGACGCATTATAAGAACCTATATATGCAAATCCTATCTTTGAAAATGATCCACAGAGTCTGATACTGATCCCTGGAAACAACCTAACCATCATAACATGGATCCTTGGAAAGAGCCTTTAGAGCCATGCACTGATTCCAGGAACCGGCCTGTGCTACTAGGCCCTGATCACTGGAAACAGCCTCTAGATCCAAACACTGGTCCCCTAAAATAGATTAAGAATAAGTAATTAAATCTGGAAATCGCCTATACAGCACGACCCCTGATCTGCAGTTAGATTATAATACTTGCTTTTGTGAATGAGTTGCTAACCTTGCACACCAGCAATAGATTGCTTCGTCAATTTCTGAATCGATGTTTATTTCAACAGATCTTTTTTATGTGGTATCCACTGAGCCCTAGCTAATTCTGTTTAAACATGCATGACTAAGGTATGAGAACAGACAGAACGGGAAATGCTGATGCTGTATAAATAGATAAAGCAATAATACGGGCAGTCAGAAAAAGAAACAATAAAAATTAGTAATGGCAATGCAGCTGCTGTGAATTAGAAATATGTAGATGTGAGTGCTTGAGGACTCAGAGGGAGAATGGAAGTCCCGATATTCAGGAAATACATATCAGATTTGTGTTCCCACCCGCATTTTCTCCTGCTTCTTTGGGGTTTTGGCTCAGTCAGAATCAGCCTGACACCATGAGCTTTCAGTCAGAGCTACTCAGGATTTTTTCTCCAGTTTCATATCCCCTCCTGACTAGAGCCAAGAAAGACCAGCATTCAAATCCCACTGGCACTCCTTGTGGACTTGGGCAAGCCACTTAGCCCTCCATTGCCTCAGGTACAAACTTTAGATTGTGAGCCTTTTAGGGACACGGAAATGCATACTGTAAGCAGTGATTCTCAACCCAGTCCTCTGGGACCCCCAGGCCAGTCAGCTTTACAGGATATCCACAATGAATATGCCTGAGTTAGATCTGCATACAATGAAAGCAGTGCATGCAGATCTATCTCATGCATATTCTTTGTGGATATCCTAAAAACCTGACCAGTGTGGGGGTCCCAGAGGACTGGGTTAAGAAACACTGTGCACCTGAATATAACTTGCCTTGATTTTTTCCTGGAAAGGTGTGCGCTAAATACTACTACTAATAAATAAATAAATAAAAGGAAACATTATAAAAACTGGGACATTGCCAGGACATGATTATTGGTACCCTGAACAGAAGAACCACATTTCCGATGCAGTAAAATTAGATATATCTGTGATCAAATGTCAGTACTCAAATGACTTGAATCAACCACTGGAATGATAGCTCTACTGTTTGAAATGGCCACATTCAGCAAAATAGTGAAGAGAGCTGCCTGAGACCATCAGAAAAGCCATTATCATCAAATATCAAACTTGAAAGGGGTACAAGGCCATCTCCAAAGACCTTGTGATTCCATTGTCAATTTGCAATGTTATTAAGAAGTTTTCTGCTCATGGAACTGTCAAGATCCTCCCAGGACATGGCGGGAATAGGAAAATTAATTCAAGAAATCTTCTAAGATTAGTGCGAACTGTTGGAAAAACACCACGGATAACATCCAAAGAGCTTAAGGCTGACCTGGAGCAATCTGGAGTGGTGGCTTCAGCCTGCAGCATAAACTACACACTAAACAAAAAAGGACTTCATGAGCGAAGGCCTAGGAGGAGCTCACTGCTCAAAGACAGACATAAAAAGGCATGCCTGATGTTTGCCCAAACCCACCTTGAGATACTACAGTCCTTATGGGAAAATGTTCTGTGGACAGATGAAACCAAACATAAGCTCTATTGCAGACCAGCGATACATTTACAGGCAAAGAAATGAAGCTTGTAAGGAAAAAACACCCTTCCCACAGTTAAATATGGTAGAGATTCCATAATGTTGTGGGGTTGCTTTGCTGCCTCAGGAACTGGAGGCCTATTACGTATTAAAGGAATCATGAAGTCAGAGTCTACCAAGGTATTTTGGAGCGAAATGTGCTACCTAGTTCTGGGTCGAAGATCATGAGTCCTCCAGCAGAACAATGATCCAAAACATACATCTAAAAGTACAAAAGAATGGTTAAAAAGGCAAAAATGGACTGTTTTAAACTGGCCAGCAATTAGTCCTGATCTCGGTCAAATCTAGAACCTTTGGAAAGAGCTGAAATCAGCCACTGATAAAAGGAATCCTGGAAACATTCATGAGCTGGAACAAATCATAGCTGAAGAGTGGGAGAAACTACCAGATGTACGAAAGTTATAGATGGCTGCAAGAAATGTTTGGAGGCTGTCATCACTGTCAAGAGTTGTGCAACTCAAAATTAGTGAAGGGTACCATTAATCCTGTCCAGGTCATATTTTGTGGTTTTGTTTTGTTTTTTTTAATCAGAAATTACTATGTCTAAGTTGCACAGCCATTTTTTTTTGTTGTATACCTTTGAACATACTATTAAAATATTATGATGACATACAGTTGGAATATTTCCAATTATTTCTCAAGATATTGCTCACAATTTACCTCTAAAATGCAAGGGTGTCAATAATGTTGACCACAACTGCACACAACAGCCCCAGCACCTGACCAGCTTGGGAAACAAAAGACATCATTCAGGCAGGGCCAGACCAACCATTAGGCACACTAAGCGATGGCCTAGGACATCAGCTTCTGGGAGGCAGCAAAGGGCAGGGCATTCAAAGCTAAACTGTGGTAGGCGAAGGCCTATGATCCATGCTAATTGAACTAAGCAGACAGGCCTAACTAGCTTGACCTGTAAATGAAGTCTGTGGAGAGGCCCAAAGGAATTGCACATCCCCCAACATGCTGCTATTGTAGAATTAGAACTCAGTAAAAGTATTAAATTAGCTTAGACAAGTAGAATTGAAACCTGGAAAAATACAGAAAAATATGTTTAAAAGCCACTGATAAGAAAAGTACAGCTGCAAGGGATTTAATTGAAACTGCTGACAGAAAGGTTACAGAGCCCTGCTTCCCCGCACGTACTAACTAGCCCAATGGCCTTGAAGTAGGAAAGTAACAAGTTGGTGAACTGGCCATTGTAACTGGGACTAGAAGGGGGGTAAGCAGGTGCTGAGCCCACTCAAAGAACATAATTGGATAATCATATCAGTACCGGGACCAATAGAAGAGGTACGGGAGGTTACCGGGACCAATGAAATGTTTTCCTATGTCTAGAATGGTGAAAAAGTCTATAAAAGTTGTTGTCTTGCCAGAGAACATCGCTCAGCCATTTTGAATTTGATTCTGCTTGAGTCTTGTGCACAAATAAATGATTTGGACCTTCTGAATTGACTCCTGGTATTATTGGGTTGTTTGCTCTCTGCTGCTACATATTCTTGGTGCGTTGGACCGGGAAGGTGTGGTAATAGAGGGTATACAGGGCAATATACCACGACTTTCCGCCTCTACAGGTTTGGTCCTGCCGGGATCGTGCCCTCCCGACGTGGGCTCGGCTCCCAGGCGCCACCGGTCCAGTTGCATCGGAGGGAGCTGGCCAGGCCTCGGGGGGTGCCGGACCCGGTTGGAGCCAACACCTCGAACCCGAGTGAGGGGAGTCCGAGGTCCAACTCATGCGCTTGCTTGGGAACTTTGAGGACCGAATCCGGTGAGTAAAGTTTTGATTTGGTATGTCTAGACAGATAAGAAAGAGCAGTACTGCCACTTGAATCTTGCATCTTGAACTTGGAACTTGGAACTTGGTAAGAGAGCTTGATCACCTCTCAAAGACGGGCCGATTAACCCCGCATGAGTATTCGCAGGGCGAAACCCCCGTCTTCTTGTATTTTGGAATTTGAACAAGACTAGTCAGAATAGACAGGATTGGATTGCATTCCTGGGATACGTTGCTAGCATGATTGTGTGAATGAAGTGTGAATGAGAGGTCTGGCAGCACGGACCAAGCGAAGGCGGACTCCTGAGTAACGCAGTTCCTGACTGGGTGACCGCGTTCAGGTCGTAAAAAGGGGGAAGCGACTGTCGTCTTGTCTTGTTATTTGTTTCTAGGGCCGTGAGGACCCCTTACCCACGGTCCGCCCTCCTTTTCCCTTCTGTCTGTTGTTGCGCGCACACATCGAAATGGGAGGGGCAGGGTCTACTAGGAGCACTCCATTAGAATGTATGATCGCACATTTTAAAGAAGGGTATTCAGGAGATTATGGAATCAAAATGATCGCACCACGATTGCAGATTTTGTGTGCTAGGGAGTGGCCCGATTTAGACCCTACATGGCCTCGAGAAGGAACCTTATATTCTGTTGGGTAATGTATGATAATTTACCGCTTGACTCACTGAAAAATCAAGAGCATGTCTCACTCAGTCAGAGCTTTTCCTACAGTAAGTGTGAGGCTGACAAGGGGCGTGTCTGTGCAGAGGTGCCTTTTTAACCCTATGAAGGCATGTTTTCAACGTTCTGCTGCTGGACTAATTAGAGCTTATTTTAGGGCAATTATTCACTGTGTTTTAATGGTGATGTTCCTTCTACTATGGTCAGGTATTATATACCATTCGATAGGAATATTTAGTCAGAATTTTAGTTTTGAAGGTCGAATTAACCTCATCGGAGCTCCGTAAACTGTTTTTAGTTATATTCTCTGCTTTGTCTGTATTTTTACATCAACTGCTCCTGTCATATTATTGTTACCTTTCAGAAATGATAGAGAAACTAAGCAAACTGTTTTTGGGTTTATTTCCTTTGACTTATAAACCTACAAAGTAATTATTAGATCACGACTTGACACTGATTTAAATGATTCTTGCTAGCATGTCTCTGTGTGTCTGTGAAACTGTGATCATTTCGTTTCCAGTGAGCGAAGGGGTGTGGCTCACACAGCTTACTAGGGAAAAAAAAAATGAGACAGCCGTTCCCGATTGAGCAGTCTCTCTTGCTTGTTTAAAATAAAGGATTCATTCAATCAAAGTGTGATAGGAGATGAATTTATAATCTGTCGTTTCAAAAACTAACGGACACAGACAAGAGAGAGAAAATAAAGTGTTTTTCCTTTGTCCCTCAAAAATAGAGGTTAAGAACCTTGGGGGACGGTGCAGCCTTCTGGGTTGGAAGTGTACCAGATTGCAACCTGAGAATGAATGGTTTAAATTCTGAGTGAATAAGAAAATTGGGTTAGGATTTTATCTTTGAAATCTGTACTAGTGACTAATGACGACCTTTACAATTCAAGATAAATTCATTTGTTTTTCTGTATTTGAATTTTGTGTGTCCGTGTCCAGAGGAAAAGGGGTACTTTGTTTTTTTAAAATTCCAAGACGTTATTTCCTGATTTACTGTGGCAAGCACCTGATAGAAGACATATTTATTGTTAAAAAAAACAAAACAAAACAAAACAAAACAAAAAGAGGGTGTATATGCATTTTAGATATCCACCACAGCTATGGAAAAGTATCCGTTTCATGTCTCTTGAATATACGTAACAGATAGCTATAGTTCTCTCTATAAGATATTTTAAGAACTGTATCTAAATTGTATGTCTGTGCTTAATCTATGTTTACGGTAATAAGGTTTTTTAATAAGTGTCTTTTCAAGTATGATCAAGAATTTCAGTAAGGGATTTACTGAAGACTATGGTAATAAATGTCTCTGTCCCAATTAGGAATGTTATGTGAAAGGGAGTGGCTTCTGCTAGTTGCTCCATATTTCCTTAGTTCACCATATTTTGCCCCAGAATCTCTAGATACAGTTTTTCTCTAAGTAGCTCCCCAAGAAGCCCCAGCTCCGTTCAGAGTGCTTAAGGGGGGGATGGAGCCCAGTCCACCGATGATGTCACCCCCCGGTAGGCGTGAACTAATGTGCCCACAGCAGAGAAGTAGAACATAAAAAAAAAAAATCCTGCCCGTTTATTATCTTTATAGGCCAGTTCCCTCAGCTCTGCCATCATCCCGGGCAGAGCCTGGAGCAAGGGGGGGGGGGGATACCTCCCTGCAAATGTCACAAGTCACCTCCGCAGCAGGAGAAGAGAAGCCCCGGCACAAGTAGGGATTTATTTGCTAGTTCAGCCTGATTGCTGTATGCCTTCAAATGTATAACTACCAGTAAGAGAGAGGGTCACGTAATCCTAATCCCATTGCACTAGGTCCAGCTTTGCAGACCCAATCCAAATAGCGCAGGCAGCCTTCACTATATACCCCATGCAATCTAGCAGCCCAGGAGAATTTGCGTTTTTGTCAGTCAGTCCCAGAGAGATATAAAACAGAAATGAAACTGGATGGATTTGCGGGCATGATAGTTAATGGAAGTTGAACAAGAAAGTATGTGAATTGTTGAATGTGATAGAGAAAGTAAATGTAAAGATGGAGAAGAGAACAGATCTTCTTGCTGATGCTTTAGTTGAATGATGTGGAGGAGTTTATCCTGATTGAAGGAGCAGAGGAAGTAAAAACTGGGTGCAAGTCAGTGCGCCCATTGCAGAGGAAGACATTGGAGAAGTGAATGCCTGCATCTTATCTCCACCCCAGGGGGAAGGAGGGAGTACTTGATTTTTTTTTAAAAAAGCCAGCCGGAGAGGGCTACAGCATGAATGAAGACTAGGCCAGACCAGACTCAAGTTTCCCTGGGTCCCCAGGAGCCTATGGTCAGTCTGAAAATAGGGGACCAATATATGGACTTTATGGGGGGTACAGGAGCAGAATACTAAAGCCAGTAGCCCCTGTGTTTTTCTCGATGCATCACCATTATCAGAGCTACTGGGGCTAAGGCCACAAAGCCTTTTTTGCAGAACTGCATGAGTGAACAAGGGGGACAGAAAATAATGCACCAGTTCCTGTATATGTCTGAGTGCCCTATTCAACTTTTTGGAGCCGAGATCTGCTTGCAAAGCTTCAGGCACAGATATCCTTTGCTGGAGAGAGAGAAATGCAAATGACTGAACCCAGAGCCTGCTGGATTGATGGTGCTGACTGTTCCCCGAGAAGAGAAGTAGCGGTTCTATAACACACCTCCAGTCAAGACGACAAGTTCCTGTATACCCGCCAACCCTATAGCTCTACCTGGAGTATGGGCAGAAGATAATGCACCTGGCCTAGCGAAGAACATAACCCCTGTCATCATCACCCTCAAGCCAGAAGCGGAACTAGTGCATGTGAAGCAGTATCCTCTTCCCTGACCAGCCATTGCAGGAATCCACTGCCATTTAATGAAACTGCTGAAGTATGGACTTTTTAAAGGAATGTCAGTCACCTTGGAACACTCCCCTTCTTCCTGTTAAGAAGCCTGGGACAGGTGATTACCGCCCAGTGCAGGATCTAAGAAAGAATACATGATGCAGCTGGAACTATACATCCAGTTGTGCCAAATCCTTACACACTCTTAGGACTGATCTCTGCTGAAGCTACACACATTTCACCATTCTGGATTTAAAAGATGTTTTTCTGCATACGTTTAGCCCATGACCCCACTACAGGAAGGCGGGGCCAACGCACCTGGACAAGATTACCTCAAGGATTCAAGAACTCGCCTCACTCAGAAAAAGATTTGACAAGTTATCCAGTTATTCCAGGAGAAAGAATTCTACTTCAATATGTGGACAACTTGCCCATAACCACCAACTCAGAAAGTGAATGTCTACAAGCCACCAGTGAACTCTTGCACCTTTTTAATGAGGCTGGATACAAAGTCTCAAGAGCTAAGGTGCAATTATGCCAAACAAGTTAAATACCTAGGATTCCAGTTGTCCAGCGGAATTCGACGCCTGGGACCCTTACCAGAACGCACAGAAGCTGTATGCAGTATTCCTACTCCAACCACCAGGAGGCAAGTGAGAGCCTTCTTGGGTGCCACAAAGTATGTTGTATATGGATCCCCAATTTTGCGCTGCTAGCAAAACTGTTGTATCAAGCTATCAAAGGAATGGAAAAGTCTCCATTGGAATGGGGACTTGAACAGGATGCAGCCTTTTGATCTTTGAAAAAACACTCTGATGTTGTCACCAATTCTGGGTCTACCAGATGTCCAGAAAACCTTTCAGTCTCTATGTTCATGAGTCACAAGGAAATGTTCTAGGAGTGTTGACTCAATCTCTTGGACCTTATTTGAGAAGCTGTTACAGCTACAGCCTTCCTAGTGAGCAAAAACTAAAAAAAAAAAAAATCCCTTTGAGACAGAATCTTCAAGTTACTGTACCACACTCTGTTCTAACCAATATGAAATACAAAGGAAACTACTAGCTAACAAATCTATGAATGTTGAAGTATTAGAGTATGTTATGTGAAAACCCTCAGATACAACTGAAGGTCAGTCAAGCTTTCAATCCTGCTATATTGTTATCAGTTGGTCTTGATCCCCTGATCATGACTGTTTAGAAATTATGGACACTGTATTCTCAAGCCGCCTGGATTTGACTGATGTTCCTCTGGAGAACCCTGAACAGACTTTCTTTGTGGCTGAAGGCAGTTTCATCATCAATAGACATTGTTGTGCTGCTGACCCCTGATTTGGTAGTTGAGTCCTCAGCCCTGGCCCCAGAAACCTGACCACAGAAAGCTGAACCGATAGCCCTCACTAAAGCACTAACAATAGGAAAAAGGGCTCTGTCTAAATGTGTACCCAGATTCCAAGTATGCCCTTACAACCTTGCATGCACATGGGACCCCGTACAAATAATGAGGGTGGATAACCTTAGGAAGCAAGTCCATTAAGTATGGCCCCAAGATATTGACAATATCTGATGCATACTACCTACAGCTTTCAAAACTTTAGGAAAAGTAGAATGTATGAATAGAACCTTGAAATCTCAGTTGTCCAAACTTTGCCAAGAGGTTTACCTGAAGTGGCCCCAGGTTCTTCCTATAACCCTTCTTAGGATATACTTAGCCCCTGCTAAGTCTTTAGGAGTTTCCCCTTTTTGAGATTCTGAGAATCTGTAGCCTATTTATAGGGAATAAAAGGAGATGTGAGACAGATAGGATCTGAAATTTTCAGATATGAACTATTGGTTTTAAGTTCTGTTTTGCAGAGTCTTTATACCTGGGTACAAAATCGATCACCCATCAATTTGCCTGAACCCTTGCATCCTTTCAAGCCTGGAGTCTTGGTGTGGATCAAAGAGTGGAGAAGGATACCGTTAGCCCTGCATTGGAAGGGACCCTATGTTGTCATCCTGTCAACTCCAACTGCAGTAAAAGTCGCAGAATTCGAACCTTGGATCCATTATAGTCGAGTAAAGCCAGCAACTGCTTTTGAACCTGATCACTGGACTACTGTACAGCATCCTGAGACTCCATTGCGCCTCACCCTATGACAACAACCACGGACCTAAGACTTATTGGTCCCTCAGAAACTGCGCTATTTCAAGACTATCTGTTTATCTGAAGGTAAGCCTCGCATCTGGAGAAAGCTGCAATCATCAGAAATAGACTGTGTTGTGTTAAGAAATTGAGTCTTCTAAGAAACTGTGTTCAAATACTCTGATCTCTTCAAGGCAATAATAGCCTGAGAGACTGTACTATGATATTTTAAGAACCTGAGACATCCCAGAGGACAGTGATACTTTGGGATCTACAGCCCTACTCCTGCCACAAAGCTGGTAGGTCTACGTACGGCAGAAGCTTGAGGATCTACAATCAACTCTACATTTGTTATCTATTGTGAATGCCAACAGTTCCACCAATTTTCCAGAGACTATGCCCATTATGAATTCTTATTATTGCTTTATTTTGGCAGCAGCCTTGGAGTGCTTTGAAATGACTTTTGCTTTACCTCCCTGTGCAGCCTGTATAAGTAACACACGAACTGGGCTAAAGGTTCTTCATGCCTCCCAGAACTTGTTTTTTGAACTTGCCAAAGCAGTAGCATCTAGTCTCCACATTTATGACTGTTTGTTCTCAAGAACTGAATTATTCCATCCCCTATGATCAGACTGATTTACATAATACTACTAGTGAGTGGGTATTGGCCCACCCCATTGTTGACAGTTTGTGTTTTGTTCGCACCGGACCACAATTTGCTATTAAGATCGGACAGCTGGACTGTCTAAATCAGAAATTTTACAACAGCACAACAAAGAAGACATCTTGGTGGTCCGGCATAAATGCTCCTGAACCTTCTAATCCTTTAGTTCTTTTTCCCACTCTTGCCAAACTATGGACTTTGACTATCTGCTTGTTGCTCCCTTGTTTCTTGCCACTTTGCTTGCGAATGATAACTTCAGTTATTAACACTGTAGAGCATAAGGCAGCTACAAAGCTACCAGCTATGTGAAACTACTACCCTATACCACAGAGTGATATCTTTACCTAGTATGATGTGATTTGGTTCTCACCCTTTCTCACTTGCGGGTGGCGGGTGAGAATAATCAAAGGGGGGAATGTGGTAGGCGAAGGCCTATGATCCATGCTAATTGAACTAAGCAGACAGGCCTAACTAGCTTGACCTGTAAATGAAGTCTGTGGAGAGGCCCAAAGGAATTGCACATCCCCCAACATGCTGCTATTGTAGAATTAGAACTCAGTAAAAGTATTAAATTAGCTTAGACAAGTAGAATTGAAACCTGGAAAAATACAGAAAAATATGTTTAAAAGCCACTGATAAGAAAAGTACAGCTGCAAGGGATTTAATTGAAACTGCTGACAGAAAGGTTACAGAGCCCTGCTTCCCCGCACGTACTAACTAGCCCAATGGCCTTGAAGTAGGAAAGTAACAAGTTGGTGAACTGGCCATTGTAACTGGGACTAGAAGGGGGGTAAGCAGGTGCTGAGCCCACTCAAACAACATAATTGGATAATCATATCAGTACCGGGACCAATAGAAGAGGTACGGGAGGTTACCGGGACCAATGAAATGTTTTCCTATGTCTAGAATGGTGAAAAAGTCTATAAAAGTTGTTTTGCCAGAGAACATCGCTCAGCCATTTTGAATTTGATTCTGCTTGAGTCTTGTGCACAAATAAATGATTTGGACCTTCTGAACTGACTCCTGGTATTATTGGGTTAAAATATTATGATGACATTCAGTTGGAATATTTCCAATTATTTCTCAAGATATTGCTCACAACTTACCTCTAAAATGCAAGGGTGTCAATAATGTTGACCACAACTGCACACAACAGCCCCAGCACCTGACCAGCTTGGGAAACAAAAGACATCATTCAGGCAGGGCCAGACCAACCATTAGGCACACTAAGCGATGGCCTAGGACAGGGGTCAGCAACCCGCGGCTCCAGAGCCGCATGCGGCTCTTTTTCACCTTTGCCGCGGCTCCGGAGCACACTGCCCGCCCGGTGACAGGCAATAGTGTCGGCATCGGAGCATCGGCTGGCGGCTCCTCCTCCCTTGATGCAGAATCGGCGCCGACCAATGGCACCGTAGGTGGGAGGGCCAGGGAGTCCCTTCCTCTCCTGATTTGAGGATCGGCGCCAGCCAATGGCGCGGTGGGGGGAGGAGTCAGGCCCATGAAGTAAGCAGGCAAAATGGCCGCCGCCATGAGAGCCTCGTGACTGGCCGGCTTTGAGCTCTCCCGGGGATCGAAGAAGGGGAGCTGAAGTGAGGGAGGTCTGCTGTTGGGGGGAGGTAGTCCCCCGAAGTCCCAGAGAGATGCCCCTTCGTGCCAGCCGAAGTGAGCAGCAGCAGCAGCAGTACCGCAGGGGTTCCCAGAAGAGAGAGCTCGTGCCACGGGGAGCAGGGCCGTTTTGTCAGTAGAAAGCAAATTCTATAAAAAGGTCAGAGTATGAGATTCCAAAGGATGAGATCTTGGAGCAATATCAGAAAATATGCCTCGAGGTAAAACGGTAGCAAATATTCATTTGCTAGCATGCATTCTGTTTATTGGCACACCTCAGAATTATAGTACACTAAGGGGCATGTTTATTAAAGTACGCTACCTGGTAGCACAGGGTTAACATACAGTTTGAGCGATACGCTAAAAAGAGTAGCATGGGCTCTGCACTAAAAATCCCACATTAAACTAGGTACTGCATGATGGGGTGGGGGCTGGGTAGGACAGGGGTGGAATAGAGGCATTGATGGCAAGTCGCAGCTAGCCCGGACATTAGTAGCTTGAGCTAACCATGTTTGCCGCCCTTAGTGTGGGTGAACTTAACGCCACCTCAATGGGCGACGTTAGGTGTGTCCACATACTGGTTTGTACAGGGGTTGCATCTTGTACCATGCTAATTGGAGGGGAATAGATGCACATGCCCCCTGAAGTTTGTGTGGATCCCCCATGCTGGTAATTCAGCCCACATGCATGCTACTGCTGCAGACTTTAGTAAATATGCCCCTTTTTGTCTTCAGATTGACAACTGACTGCACGATCCTGTATATAGCATTAAGGTAAGAAACAATATATGCAGTGTTAGATTTGTTTTAAATGTCACAATGGTTTTGCGGCTCCCAGTTTTTTTTCCCTTCGGAAACGGGTCCAAGTGGCTCTTTATGTCTTAAAGGTTGCAGACCCCTGGCCTAGGACATCAGCTTCTGGGAGGCAGCAAAGGGCAGGGCATTCAAAGCTAAACAGATTCTTCAGCCAGGGGAGGGCATAAGACTTAAGGTTTGCCTACAGCGTCAACACCTTGAACCAACTCTGGGGCCGGCCCTGCATCCACGAATCACTGAAATAATTTTCCTTCAAATGACAACAGTAATGTGAGATTACAATTCTCTTTTGCACATATGAGAAGGAAAACAAGATAAATCTGGTACATCAAACAGCACTTTTGTACAGAGGACTATCTGGTTGCCCTAGGCAACAGATGTTTCCTGAACAATGAGGTTTATTACTGTGGCCAATCAGCATATGGAGTTCCTGTTCCAGTGTTTAGAATTATGCCTTTAAAAGGAGAAAAGCTGTATGAGTAGAGACCTGGTTATGTTAAGGGAGGGAAATAATGGGCGGAGATTAGATTTTTAAATCTATACATATTCAAACATGTAAATGTTCTGCAGGATACTCAGCGGCACAGAATGGTTAGTGCCACTGACTATCCATGGGTGCTGCCGCTACACGTCCCGATGACAACTGGTTGGCAGTGGGGCGTGCCAGGGTAGCGCCCATCGCTAACCGGGCAGCGGCGATATAGATCCACTGCCCTGTTAGCGGCATTAGGCAAATGTCAGGTGCAGGATACACTGGCCTAACTTTCACCGCAGAATCTAACTGGGCAGCGGCTGAATATTGTTACTGTGTGGTTAGATTTGTGGCAATCAGGACAGCCCAGATATTCAGTGCCGGAGCCTAGATATAGCACAGTTACTTACCTGTTGTGGCAGGCTATGGCCTGCTACTACGAAAGGCCTGTAAGTTAGGCCTGGATCCTAACTCCCATTATAGCTAGAAAAGAACCAAAAATCTGTGAAAAATGAGAAAACTGTTTTAAATTGCTTAATAAGAAGTTTTATATGAATTCATAAGTCTTTCATTATTTTCTTGTGTGCAAAAGAAAGAAATGTTTCAATATATGCATTCCTGAAACTAGGGATAACCTTGCAGTAGAGAAAGAGTAGTTACTCACCTGTAACAGGTGTTCTCCAGGAGCAGCAGGAATCAGTCCTCACATATGGGTGACGTCGGCGCCGACGGAGCCCTCGCGGAGCAATTTCCCCAGCTTTCAAAGAAAGCCTTTGGGAATTGCAGCGCGCATGCGCGGTCCCCTTCCCGCCCAAGGGTGCCATCTTGCTCAGTCTGATGACATAGCTAAAAGACAGCAAAAAAAATTAGCAAAAACGAAATGATAGGACTGCAACTCCAAGGGGAGGAGGGAGGGTTGTGAGGACATATTCCTGCTGCTCCTGGAGAACACCTGTTACAGGTGAGTAACTACTCTTTCTCCAGGACCAAGCAGGAAGTCAGTCCTCACATATGGGATTCCCAAGCTTAAGGCTAACAGAGACCTCAAGCACAAAAATGAGCTCCCTCTAGCTCAGCAGTATAGAAGGAAGGAATCTTCTCTGAAAACGCCCCCGACCGGTAGCCCAACACCAGGGCCAGAGGGTAGGAGTTGCCTAAACCTCAAAGAGATTATGGAGGACTGCCTGACCGAAAGCACTGTCCCTGCGGGACTCCCTCTCCAGGCAGTAATGTGCCGCAAAAGTCTGGCTTGAAGACCAAGTAGCGGCCCGGCAGATGTCTACCAACGGAACAGAGCGGAGGTGTGCCACTGACGCAGCCTTCGCCCTAACACGATGAGCCGTGACTCGACCCTCCAACGAGAGGCCGGCTGCCCCATAAGCCCAGGCGATACAGTCAGCTACCCAGATGGACAAGGTACGCTTGGAGACAGGTAGCCCCAAGTTATTGGGGTCAAAAGAAACGAAGAGCTGAACAGCCCTCCTATGCTCCCGCGTACGGTCAAGGTAGAAGGACAAGGCCCTCCTACAGTCCAGGGTATGCAGGACCATTTCAGCCCGGCTGGAGTGCGGCCTGGGAAAGAAGGTCGGAAGAACCACCTCCTGGTTGAGATGAAAAGGAGAAACCACTTTTGGAAGAAACTTAGGGTGGTCCGTAAGACCACCCTATTCCTGTAGAACCTAGTGTAAGGAGGATCAGACACTAGGGCCTGCAGTTCACTAACACGCCTAGCAGAGGTAAGCGCTACCAAGAACAAGGTTTTCCAAGAAAGAAAACAAAGAGGGCAGGTAGCCATAGGTTCAAAGGGCGGACAGGTAATCCGCTGCAAGACCACATTCAGATCCCATTCAGGGGCTGGGGGACGCAAAGGAGGCTTAAGCAGAAGGAGGCCTCAGAGAAAACGAGCCACCAAAGGGTGGTTGGACAGAGGCTTGCCATCTACCGGTGCGTGATGTGCAGAGAGAGCACTTAGGTGGACTCTGACAGAGTTGGACTTAAGGCCCAGATTGGAGAGGTAAAGCAAATATTGCAAGACTACTGCCACCAAGCAGGAGAAGGGATTCTCAGACTGCTGAGCACACCACACGGAGAAGCGACGCCACTTAAGAGTGTAGGACTTCCGGGTGGAGGGCCGCCTGGAGGCCAAGACGACCTCTTCCATCTCCCTAGGCAGCAGGAGGGGAGCAAGGACTACCCTTTCAGCAGCCAGGCCATCAGATGAAGGGACCGGAGGTTGGGGTGTAGGAGAGACCCGTGGTCTTGTGTCAGGAGATCGGGTTGAAACCCCAGAGGAAGAGGAGTGTCCACCACCAGCTGCTTTAGAAGCGGGAACCAAGGTTGCCTCGGCCACCGGGGAGCCACTAGGATCAGCGAGGCTTTGTCTCGGAGAACTTTGAAGAGCGTCCGAGACACCAGCGGCATGGGAGGAAAGGCGTACAAGAGGCCTGTGGACCATGGAATCAGAAAAGCATCCGGCGCTACTCTGAGAGGATGAGGTTGTCGAGAGCAGAATCTGGGTAGTTGCCAGTTGAGAGGACTGGCAAACAGATCCAAGGTGGGGAGTCCCCACTTGAGAAAGATCTGCTGAACCACTAATGGATCCAATCTCCACTCGTGTGGTTGGAGTATCCTGCTTAGTTTGTCTGCCAGGTAATTTTCTTGACCTGGGAGATAGACCGCTTTGAGGAGTATGCCGTGGCCGACTGCCCAAGAGCACAGCTGTTGTGCCTCCTGACAGAGAAGGAAGGAGCCTGTGCCTCCTTGTTTGTTCACGTAGAACATTGCTACTTGATTGTCCGTCTGGAGCAGTACAGACTGGTGAGAAGTGAGGTGGGAGAAGACTCTCAGAGCTAGGCGGATGGCTCTGAGTTCCAGGAAGTTTATCTGCTGCGCAGACTCCCAAGGAGTCCAGAGGCCTTGAGTACATGTCCCTTGGCAATGTGCTCCCCATCCCAGGAGAGAAGCATCGGTTGTTAGTACCTGAGAAGGAGGAGATTGAAAATCCACTCCCAGTACTAGATTTGGCAGATGAAGCCAGCACCGCAGAGAAGAGACCAGCAGGTCCGAGACTTGTACTGAGTCCGTCAGGCTCCCCGTGGCCTGATGCCATTGAGTGCGAAGGCACCACTGGGCAGGTCGCATGTTCAGGCGGGCATTGGGGGTCACATGGACCGTGGAAGCCATATGGCCGAGCAGTCTCAGAAATTGCCTGGCAGAGACCAGGGAATTGCTGCGAAAGTGGCTGGCGAGATTCATGAGCCTGTGGGCCCTGTCCAGAGGCAGGAAGGCCCGCGCCTGAAGTGTGCTTAACCTTGCGCCGATGAATTCGAGATCTTGAGAGGGGAGCAAAGTGGACTTTGCGAAGTTTATGACAAAGCCCAAGTGCTGGAGCAGAGACACAGTGTGATGAGTGGCTTGAGTGGCCTCTTGGGAAGACTGGGCCCGGATGAGCCAGTCATCCAGGTATGGAAACACAAAAAGGCCTTGAAGTCTGAGATAGGCCGCCACCACTGCCAGGCATTTGGTGAAAACCCGTAGGGCGGAGGATAGGCCAAAGGGCAGGACCCTGTACTGGTAATGATTTCCTCCCACAACAAATCTGAGATATTGTCTGTGGTCTGGATGAATAAGGATGTGAGTATAGGCATCCTTTAGATCTAAGGAGCATAGCCAGTCTCCCTGCTGGAGGTAGGGCAGCAGGATTCCAAGGGAAAGCATCTTGAACTTTTCCCTTGCCAGGAACTTGTTGAGGTTTCGCAAGTCCAGGATGGGTCTGAGGCCTCCTGTTCTTTTTGGTATCAGAAAGTACCTGGAATAAAAGCCGTGACCTCTCAGGTGGTGGGGCACCGGTTCCACAGCCTGTTCCTGAAGAAGACTTGCCAACTCCTGAAGGAGTAAGTCCCTGTGCAGAGGGAGTCTTGGAGGCTCCCCTGGAAAGGAGGAGGGAGGTACCTGGTGAAAGTGTAGAAGATAGCCTTTCTGAACTATATGAAGTACCCAGGTATCTGATGTGATGGCTGACCACCTGTGGGCAAAGTGGACCAGCCGGCCTCCCGTGCTGAGAGAAACCAGCTGAGGGGAAGAGGCTATGCTGATGGAGTCAAAAACCCCCACCCTGCTGAGCAGGGGCCGGTGTAGTGGGCTTGGGGGCCTGCTGCCTACGGGACCCATTACCCCGTCCCTTGGCCTGCTGACCCTTTTGGGGAGCTGCTGAGGCCTGATACTGAGGGTAGTATTTATAGGCAGCCGCCTTCCTCGGGTAAAAGGGCTTTTTCCCCGAGCCCTTCTTCTTCTGAGAAGGGGCAGAGGTTTTTCTGGACAGCCTAGTTCTGGTCAGAGTCTTGGTCTCGATTTGTGCAGCCTTTTCAGCCATGGGTTTGCCAAAGAGGTTTTCACCTCTGCAGGGGACATCGACCAACTTGTCCTGGACCCATGGCTCGAGGTCGGATGACTGAAGCCAAGCCTGTCGGCGGGCACCGATGCCGGCTCCGGCTACTCGAGCCGATGCTTCGAAGCCATCGTAGGCTGCCCGAGAGATAAACTTCGAGCACTCTCGAATCCCAGTGAACAAGGCTTGGAACCTCTGCAAAGGTTCCTCGGAGAGACCAGCCGAGAACCCGGCAATTTCCTTTGCCAGATCTCGGAGATACATGCCCATATAGAGCTGGTAGGTCTGGACTCGACAAGCAAGCATAGAACCCTGGAAACACTTTCTACCGAGGGCATCCAGGCTCCGGGCCTCCCTGCCGGGAGGCACCGAGGAGTGCATTTTTTGACTCTTGAGTCTATGCATGGCCGATTCCACCACCATAGAATGGTGCGGTAGTTGTGCCTTTTGGAAGCCGGGGCTCTTGCAGACTCGATAAATGGAATCGACCCGCTTGCTTAACACCGGCGCCGACGCCGGGTTCTCCCACATGCGGAAGAGAAGTCGTTCCAGCATCGGAGGAACCGGTACAGTAAAGGCCTCCTTCGGGGGAGAATCATACTGGAGGGCATCGAGCTCCTCGGCTCGAGGCTCCTCCTCGGGATCCACGGGGAATGCCAAGGCCTTGGCCATATCCCGCACGAAGTCCGAGAACCGGGTGTCCTCCGGGGGGGACCGTTTCCGAGGTTCGGACTCGGGCGAGTCCGATGGGACACACCGAGTCCGAAAACTACCAGGGGACTCTTCGTCCTCCGATTCCCAGTCGGACTCCGTGGAGGAGGATTCGAGTGGCTCCGGTCGGGCGGGCACCGATGCCCTCTGCTCCGACGCCGAAGGAGTCGGCGTTGACGACCTCGGTCCCGAACGGGAGGCCGAGGGAGACCGCGACCGAGGATCGACTCGAGCTCGGATGGACTCGAGGATCGGCTCGGTCTCCGGGGTCGACTTGGACGTCGACGTCCCGGTGGCCGGGGCAGACGCATTGGCAAGGCCAGCGATCAATGTCCGCTGCTGGTCCATGAAGGCAGCTAAACTGCTCTCCAAGGCCGTCAACCTGAGTCCAAGCTCAGGAAACCCAGCAGCCCCTGACTCGGGCCCCGACGGCGTCGGGCCCGACGTCAGCTCCTTCGGAGGCGAGTCCACGAGGACCACAGTACTCACGTGTCCAGGCGACTCAATTTCGAGACGAGGATGTTTCGAAGGCCTCTCCGACTCCGAGGACCCGGGACGGCTGTCGGGGCTATGCGACCTGGCCCTCGAGGAACCAGGAGCGTCCGCCGACACCGCCCTCGCGGGTTTTTTCTTCCTATGATGTTCCCGGGATGTCAAAGCCTCTGACGAGGTCCGGGCCCGGCCGGACGCGGAGTCAGAGAAGATTCATTCTCGTTGATGCTGCCGACTCCTCAACGCTTTTGAGGACATTTTGCCACACGGACCACAGATCATCGGGTCATGATCGGGTCCGAGGCAGCGGAGGCAGCAGTCGTGTGTGTCGGTAAGAGACATGAGTTTCTTACAGCGATCACACTTCTTAAACCCGCTGGCAGCCATCGAGGGAAAAAGGGCCCCTGCGAGGTCAAAAGACAGGGCTGCCAGTGAAAAGGAAAAAAATGGTGCGAACACTTGTCACGAAGGACAAAAAACCGAAAAATAAAGAAACGGACCCGATACCGGCGTAGCGGGTCCGGGCGGGAAAAAGGATCCGGCGTCGAACCGAAAAAGAATAAAAAATAAGAGAGAAAATCAACTTTTTCAGCGGTGATCACAAACAGCGTCTGTAGGGCTCCGCGGAAAAAAGAAGACTGAGCAAGATGGCACCCTTGGGCGGGAAGGGGACCGCGCATGCGCGCTGCAATTCCCAAAGGCTGTCTTTGAAAGCTGGGGAAATTGCTCCGCGATGGCTCCGTCGGCGCCGACGTCACCCATATGTGAGGGCTGACTTCCTGCTTGGTCCTGGAGAAGTATCAAAATCAAGAACTGCACCATTGTTAGAACAATCCTAAGGGAGGGGGCTGGTTGCTAGGCCCCGGAGGGATTTCTAATTGGACAGGTGCAGGGAACGTGGAACCAATGAGAAGTTTGCATGTATCGAGCTAGAACCAATAGAAAGTTCTCATGTATCAAACTGAAAGAGAGGTATAAATGGTTATGTCTCTGTAAAAACTTTGCTCAGTTCCTTTTGAAGCTTTGACTGACTGGGCCTGTGCACAATAAACTGGCTTGGACCCTGTCAATTGACTCCTGGATTTATTCATTGATTGCACTTTGCTGCAGCATATTCTTGGTGCATTGGCCGGGAAGTGCGAGTAGTAAATGGTATTCAAGTGAATAATCTACGAAATTCGCCTCGAGGTTTGGTCCGGTTGGAACCATGTCTGTCCGACCGCGGGGGAGACCTCAGGCGCCGCCGGCCCCTTTGTGCCGGAGAGGGTTCCGCCTGCCTCGGCGGGCCATCGGGTCTAGCTGGCCAACACCTCCGACCCAGGGGGGGAGTCCAGGATCCAACCCAGGAGCTGGTGTGGTATCGGGTACCGGATCCGGTGAGTAGACATTTCTGTGATTTGATAGTTAGAAAGTACAGCCTGGGACAACGTCTTGCATGCGCAGGACTGATTTGGTATAGACTAACTGGGAAAAATCTCGCATGAGTGTGTGCGAGACAAGGGAGCCTGATCACCTCCCATAAGGGCGGTCCTAGTAAGCTCCGCGTAAGAGAAAGCGGAAGCCAAAGCCATCGACCCTTCTTGTTTGAAATAGTCAGTCAGAAAACCTGGGCACTTGAAAAATGATTTCTTGTTGAAATATGATTGCTGGTGTGATTGAGAGGTCTTGAAATACAGACCGAGTGAGAGCGGACTCCTGAGTAGTGCAGTTCCTGGCCGGGCGACCGCGTCCAGGTCGCGAAAAGGAGGAAGCGAGTGGTGTTTGTCCCCCCCCCAGTGTTCTGTGGGCTGTACAGACCCCTTACCTACAGCCATACTACCTATCCTTATTGTTCGTTGTCTTGTATGTCATTACGTGTACGTAGAGTACGTAGTTAGGGTACGTAGTTATGTTCAGATTATGGGAGGGGCGGAGTCCACGCAAACTCCGTTGGAATGCATGATCAAGAATTTCCATAAAGGATTTTCGGGTGATTATGGTATAAAAATGACTCCGTCTAGATTAAAAATGTTATGTGAAAGAGAGTGGCCCGCGTTAGCTGCTTCATGGCCCCGGGGGGGGGGCACCTTCGATTTAGAAACAGTTTTTCGAGTTCATCAGCTTATACAAAGAGTGTATCCTGACCAGTTCCCCTATATAGATTCCTGGTTAAGCGCTTGTGAACAGCAACCTTCATGGATGAAGCGCTGCTATGAGGAGCGCTGTAAAATATTTGTAGCTACCACTAGGGGAACCAGAAAAGTTAAGGAGGAGAAGCCGCCTGTGTATTCTGCCCCAGAGTCCCCAGATATCCTGGCTAGGTTACCTCAGTACCCGCAGAAGTTAGTTCCCCCAGAACCACGGCCTGAAGTGGAGCCAGATGAGGAGCCCCAGAAAACACCGCTGCAACAGCCTAAGAAGCACCCAACCCCGAGTGATAGTCCCGAGTCAGGCCCAAGCACGTCGGGGGGACTCGAGTCCTCTGACGAGATAGAAAGCGGAGGCTCTCCTGCCAGTTCAGGGTCACCCACCAAGGAGATCTGTGCCCGGGAGCCTTATGATTTAAGAAGCATAACTCCCAAGAAGAAGAAGGAGAAAGCAGGGCACCTAATGCCATTACGCCAAGTGCCTGGAATACCTGTTTTAAATGATCAGGGCCAGATGGCGCCAGGACCAACCAGCTTAGTTTATGTACCCTTTTCCACCACTGATTTATTAAACTGGAAAACGCATTATGCATCCTATACAGCTAAGCCTCAGGAATTAACAGAATTAATGTCTAGTATTATGCAAACCCATCAGCCTACCTGGGCCGATTGTCGCCAGCCCCTGTCCACCCTCTTTACTACTGAGGAGCGAGGGCGAATCGGGCAAGCAGCCCTCCGTTGGTTAGAAGAAAATCCTGTAGAAGGGGGAGGAATAAACCCCCCGCAAACAGCTGCTGCAGAATACCCAAATGAAGATCCCGGGTGGGAGCCGAATGATGAAAGGGGGGCGGCGGCCCTAACCAGATTTCGCCAGGCCTTATTGCAGGGCCTGAAGAAGGGAGGCCAGAGGGCCATGAATATCGGGAAGGTATCGGAAGTTCTCCAGGGTCCAGATGAGAGCCCAGCGGCCTTTTATGAGCGGTTGTCTGAAGCTTATAGATTGTACACCCCATATGATCCCGCCGCTCAGGAAAATCTACGCATGGTAAATGCGGCCTTTGTTAGTCAGTCCCAGAGAGACATAAAACGAAAATTGCAGGAATTGGACGGATTTGCGGGCATGAATACAGCACAGTTAATGGAAGTCACTCAGAAAGTATTTGTGAATCGTGAAAATGAACGAGACAGAGAAAGTGAACGAAAGATGAAGAAGGCAGATCTTCTTGCTGCTGCCATAACCGAACGGCGTGGAGGAGGTTTTCCTAATCAAAGGACCAGAGGACGTGGAAGAGGCCGCGGAAGCGAAAGGCCTCAATTGGGTGCGAATCAGTGTGCCTACTGCAAGGAAGAAGGACATTGGAGAAGTGAGTGCCCGCATCTGGACTCCGCCCCTGCAAGAGGAGGAGGGAGTCCCTGGAGGCCAGGAGGACGATTTTGAAGGAGGGGAGGAATGAACCGAGCACAGTTCCAGCAAGAGAGGGAGGAAGCCATTGAGGGAGTGGCAGTAGGAACGGGCTATGACCTGGATGACGTGGATGAAGACTAGGTCAGACCGGGCTCCAAGTTCACCCTGGGTCCCCAGGAGCCTATGGTCAGTTTAAAGATAGGGGACCAATACATGGAGTTCATGGTAGATACAGGAGCAGAACATTCAGTAGTAGCCAAGCCAGTAGCTCCTCTTTCCTCTCGATCTGTTACTATTGTTGGAGCCACTGGAAATAAAGCCACAAAGTCATTCTTACAGAACCGCATGTGTGAACTAGGGGGACAGAAAATAACGCACCAGTTCTTGTATATGCCTGAGTGCCCTATCCCACTACTGGGCTGAGACATGCTTGCTAAGCTCCAGGCACAAATATCTTTTGCTGAAGGAGGAGAAATGAAAATGACTGTGAACCCAAAGCCTGCTGGATTGATGGTGCTCACTGTTCCCCGAGAAGAAGAATGGCGGTTCTATAGTGCACCTCCAATAAAGTCAACCAGTCCCTGTAAACCTACCAACCTCATAGCCCCACCTGAAGTATGGGCAGAAGATAATCCACCTGGCCTAGCGAAGAACATAGCCCCTGTCATTGTCACCCTCAAGCCAGGAGTGGAACCAGTGCATGTGAAGCAGTATCCTCTCCCTCGACCAGCCATCGAAGGAATCCACTGCCATTTGATGAAACTGCTGAAGTATGGACTTCTCAAGGAATGCCAGTCACCCTGGAACACCCCCCTTCTCCCAGTTAAGAAACCTGGGGCAGGGGACTATCGCCCAGTACAAGACCTAAGGCGAGTGAATGATGCAGTCGAAACTATACACCCTGTAGTACCAAACACCTATACTCTCTTGGGACTGATCCCCGCTGAGGCTACTCATTTTACTATCCTAGACCTGAAAGATGCCTTTTTCTGCGTACGCCTAGCCCCCACCAGTCAACTTTTATTCGCTTTTGAATGGCAAGACCCCACAACAGGAAGGCGGGGCCATCTCACCTGGACCAGATTACCCCAAGGATTCAAGAATTCACCTACTCTCTTCAGTGCTGCCCTGAATCAAGATCTTTCAAGTTACCCAGTGGACCCAGGAAAGAGGGTTCTTCTTAAATACGTAGATGACTTGCTCATAGCCACCAACTCAGAAAGTGAGTGTCTACAAGCCACTAGTGAACTCTTGTACCTTCTCAAAGAGGCTGGATACAAAGTCTCAAGAGCCAAAGCGCAACTATGCCAAACTGAAGTCAAGTATCTAGGATTCCAGTTGTCCAGTGGGATCCGACATCTGGGACCAGAACGTAAAGAAGCTGTATGTAGTATCCCTACTCCAACCACTAGGAGGCAAGTAAGAGCCTTCCTGGGGGCCGCAGGGTACTGTCGCATATGGATCCCCAACTTTGCGCTGATTGCAAAACCATTGTACCAAGTCACCAAAGGAATGGAAAAATCTCCACTAGAATGGGGACCTGAACAAGATGCAGCATTCCAGTCCCTGAAAAATGCTCTGATGTCATCCCCAGCTTTAGGTCTTCCAGATGTTCAGAAGCCTTTCCATCTCTTTGTCCATGAGTCACAAGGAAATGCGTTGGGAGTACTGACTCAATCTCTTGGATCTTGGCAACGACCAGTAGCCTATCTGTCAAAATTGGATGTAGTCGCAAAAGGATGGCCCCCTTGTTTGAGAGCTGTTGCAGCAACAGCCCTCCTAGTGGGCGAAGCAGATAAGCTCACACTGGGGCAAACTCTTCAAGTCACCATACCACACTCTGTTCTGACCCTCATGGAACACAAAGGAAACTTCTGGCTGACCAATGCACGAATGTTGAAATATCAGAGCATGTTGTGTGAAAACCCCCAGATACAGTTGAAGGTCAGTCAAGCTTTGAACCCTGCTACGTTGTTTCTAATTGTTCCTGGGCCCCCTGATCATAACTGTTTAGAAACCATGGACACTGTATTTTCAAGTCGCCCTGATTTGACCGATGTCCCTCTAGAGGACCCTGAACGGACTTTCTTTGTGGATGGAAGCAGTTTAGTCATCAATGGACATTGTTGTGCTGGATATGCAGTGGTGACCCTTGATCTGGTAGTTGAATCCTCAGCCCTGACCCCAGGAACTTCTGCACAGAAAGCTGAATTGATAGCCCTCACCAGAGCCTTGACATTAGGAGAAGGACTCCGCTTAAATGTGTACACAGATTCTAAATATGCTTTCACTACTTTGCATGCACATGGAGCCTTGTATAAAGAGCGAGGGTTGATCACCTCAGGGGGTAAGGCCATTAGGTATGGGCCCGAGATATTGATGTTATTAGATGCTGTGTGGGCCCCCAAACAAGTGGCAGTCATGCACTGCCAAGGTCATCAGACAGGAACAGGAGAAGTCTCCCAAGGGAATAGATTTGCAGATGCCACGGCCCGGAAGGCAGCCACCACAGGACAAGTTAGGGCCCAAGATACTGTAATGCAAGCAGCCCTATTCCCTGTGCCCCTCAGTTCCTGGGCACCCCAATACACCACAAGAGAGTTAGACTTTTATTGTGAAAAGGAGGGAAGAGTTTTGACAGAACAAGGTTGGATAGTGTTGCCACCCCCAGAAGGTAGTCCACCTCCAGGTCCTACAGTCATCCCTGAAGCATTAGGGCCAGCCTTTGTTCAAGCTTTTCACCAAGCCACACATTATGGAAAAACAGCTATGGAAAAAGCCCTGAGACCCCATTTCTGTATTTCACTACTAGGATCCCTGACTGCCTCGGTGGCACAGCAATGTCTAATATGTACCAAAAATAATGCCAAGCAAGGTCCCGTTCCACCCCCAAGAGTTCAGTCAGTAGGGGTGACCCCGATGAGTGATATACAGGTAGACTTTGCTGAAATGCCCCGTACGAATGGATATCACTATATGTTAGTGTTAGTCTGTACATTTTCGGGATGGGTGGAAGCCTATCCCACCCGAACTGAGAAAGCCCAAGAAGTCACTAGGGTATTGCTTCATGAGATCATTCCTTGATTCGGAATACCATTGACTATAGGGTCAGATAATGGCCCATCATTTGTATCCCAAGTGACCCAACAGGTAGCTCGAGCTCTGCAAATACAATGGAAGTTACACACTGCTTACAGATCCCAGAGTTCAGGGAAAGTGGAACATATGAATAGAACCTTGAAAACTCAGTTATCCAAGCTTTGTCAAGAAACACACCTAAAGTGGCTCCAAGTTCTCCCCATAGCCCTTCTTAGGATACGTTCAGCTCCCACCAGATCCCTAGGAGTCTCCCCTTTTGAGATTTTGTATGGGCGACCTCCACCCCTTGTGCAGTGAATAAAGGGAGACATGAGACAGATAGGATCTGAAATAACTAGACAAGAACTATTAGCTTTAGGTTCTGTCTTGCAGAATCTCCAAAACGTGGGTGCAAGATCGACTACCCATCAACTTGACTGAGCCTCTGCATCCCTTCAAGCCAGGAACGTCCGTGTGGGTGAAAGAGTGGAGAAAGACCCCGCTGGCGCCGCATTGGAAGGGACCATACGTCGTCATCTTGTCGACCCCCACTGCAGTGAAAGTTGCAGAATTTGAACCCTGGATCCACCACAGTCGAGTGAAACCGGCAGCTACTCCTGATCCTGACCAATAGACATCAGTGAATGATCCCGAGACTCCATTGCGACTCACCTTGAGGAGACAGCCAGCGCTATAGAGAATCTTCAGAATCTACCTTCGTCACGCGAGAGTGACCATCACAGCAGAAACAGAAGAAGACTCAACAAGTTCATCATACCCAACTTTCCAGTTGACCTCCAAAAA
The DNA here is from genome assembly GCA_033557465.1 of Ichthyophis bannanicus. NCBI lineage: Eukaryota > Metazoa > Chordata > Amphibia > Gymnophiona > Ichthyophiidae > Ichthyophis > Ichthyophis bannanicus. Next base: position 232,848,173 of record CM066036.1, read on the forward strand.
CAGAAATCATAATGTTCTTCCACTATTGCCTTGTGGGAGTGGTGATCCTGGGAATCCTGGAAAAGACTTTTGCCCTACCCCCTTGTGCAGCCTGCATAACCACCACCCGAACGGGACAAAAGATTACTCAGACTTTACTCTATCACTCCAACTATACTTGCACTGGTACAGTCAGCCGGTGTATTTATAATGGCACCGAACTGAATATTTGCACAAAGAGGAAAAGTAAGACTTGTTATAACCCCCGACAAAACCCTTCATATTATACATTTGAGATACGCTGGAATGATGAAGATGGAGCCATCTTAAATGCGACAAAACCCCTTGCAAACCCCACAAAACCTATTATCTTGGACTTTGATGCTTGTGATGCAATTAACAGAAATGCTTACCACAGATGTGGGTCATGGGAGCGAGCATACTACCATGATGATAAATATGTGTCCAGAAGGAGCCTATGGATGGAGACGGTGTACAGGAAAGAACTCTCCAACCACCACGCATACCACTGCATCTAAACATGATTACTTCTGCCCAAAATGGGACTGCGTATATTTTGCTACGTGGAAGAATGCACCTGTGGGACGAGATGGTGATGGTCAAAGAGGCAGTCTGACGAAGATCAGATGGTATACCTGAGCCCAAGAAATGCCACAAAGGTGCCTGTAATCCTCTGCAACTCCTCATAGTCAACCCTAGCCAATGGAAGCAAGGATATAAGTTTGGGTTGCGTATAGCAGGAGGAGGCATAGATCCTGGGACTATTCTGTATCTGCAATTAAACACCAAGGCCCATGTATCCTCACCCTATCGTATACATCACTCCTTCTACGAGGCCATGAAAGCTGAGTTTGAAATTCCTCCGACCTCCCAGAACTTGTTCCTTGAGCTAGCGGGAGCAGTTGCATCTAGTCTCCACGTTTCAGACTGTTTATTTTGTGGAGGAACTACAATGGGAGACCAATGGCCTTGGGAGGCACAAGAACTGAATTATTCTGTTCCATATAATTAGACTGATATACACAATACGACAAGTGAATGGGTATTGGCCCACTCCATTGTGGGTAACTTATGTTTTGCTCGCTATGGACCATTGTTTAATATGGAAGTGGGGCAGCTGGTCTGTCTCAATCAAAAGTTCTACAACAGTACCACTAAGAAGACGTCTTGGTGGTCAGGAGTCAACGCTACTGAACCTTCCAATCCCCTAGTTCGTTTCCCCAAACTTGCCAGTATTTGGACTAACTTAGCAGCATATAATTCCTGGCAAGCACCACCTGGACTGTATTGGATTTGCGGGACCCGAGCATATGCTAGACTCCCCCATCACTGGGGAGGCGCATGTGTATTGGGAACCATCCGACCTTCCTTTTTCCTTTTGCCTACTTCCCATGGAGAACAACTGGGATATCCTGTGTACAGAAGTCGACAGCTGAAGGAGGCCTTGAAAATAGGCCAATGGGAAAAGTGGGATGCGACATCTGAAGAATGGCCACCTGAGAGAATCATCTCATACTATGGACCTGCTACTTGGGAGCAGGATGGGACATGGGGATATTGTACCCCTGTTTATATGATTAATCGAATAATACGTTTGCAAGCTGTTGTTGAAATAATAACCAATGAAACTAGTAAAGCAATAACCCTTTTGGCAAAGCAAAGTACGCAAATGCGCACAGCCATTTATCAAAATCGTTTAGCTTTAGATTTGTTAGCAGCTGAAGGTGGGGTATGTGGGAAGTTAAATTTAAGTAATTGTTGTTTACAGATTGATAATAATGGACATGTAGTTGAAGATCTAGCCACCCAGATGAGAGAGCAGACATTTGTGCCTGTCCAGACCTGGCAGTTTGAAGATGGATGGGTGGGTTGGTTCACTATTTTCATGGATTGGAGGTCTGAAAACCCTTATGTTTATTGTATTATTCATATTAGCTATGTGCTTATTGCTCCCTTGTCTCCTACCCCTTTGCTTACGCATGGTAACTTCAGCAATTGATAACACTATAGAGCGGAAGGCAGCTGCGAAGGTATTAGCTATGTGGCAATATTACCCTATATACCCCACGATGATGCTATTACACCAGTATAATGTGTTAAATGACTAATGAGTGATTTAATTCTCACCCTTTCTCACTTGTGGGTGAGAATAATCAAAGGGGGGAATGTGGCAGGCTATGGCCTAGCATGGCCTGCTACTACGAAAGGCCTGTAAGTTAGGCATGGATCCTAACTCCCATTATAGCTAGAAAAGATCCAAAAATCTGTGAAAAATGAGAAAACTGTTTTAAATTGCTTAATAAGACGTTTTACATGAATTCATAAGTCTTTCATTATTTTCTTGTGTGCAAAAGAAAGAAATGTTTCAATATATGCATTCCTGAAACTAGGGATAACCTTGCAGTAGAGAAGTATCAAAATCAAGAACTGCACCATTGTTAGAACAATCCTAAGGGAGGGGGCTGGTTGCTAGGCCCCGGAGGGATTTCTAATTGGACAGGTGCAGGGAACGTGGAACCAATGAGAAGTTTGCATGTATCGAGCTAGAACCAATAGAAAGTTCTCATGTATCAAACTGAAAAAGAGGTATAAATGGTTATGTCTCTGTAAAAACTTTGCTCAGTTCCTTTTGAAGCTTTGACTGACTGGGCCTGTGCAGAATACACTGGCTTGGACCCTGTCAATTGACTCCTGGATTTATTCGTTGATTGCACTTTGCTGCAGCACTGTAACAGGTGATCTCTGGGAACAGCAGGAGTAAGTCTTCACATATGGGTACATCGGTACCGATGGAGTCTGCGCGGGAACGCTCCCCAGCATCCAATCAGAACGCTTTTGGAAGCATCCCAACACGCCTGCGTGCTGCCTTCCCGCCTTTCCCAACTGCCCCTCCTCAGTTAAGTTTTAAAGCTGAGGCAAAGAGAGAGAGAGAGCAAGAAAGGGAAAGATAGAGATAGAAAAAAGCAACTCCTAGGGGAGGTGGGTGGGTTGTGAAGACTTATTTCTGCTGTTCCCAGAGATCACCTGTTACAGGTAAGTAACTGTGCTATCTCCAGGAACAAGCAGGAATGAGTCTTCACATATGGGGACTCCCCAAGCTAAGATGCCCAGAGGGAGTCCTAGCATGTAGCGAATCTAGAAAGAGCCATGCTACTCCTCAGAACCTCAGGCATCTTGGGGATGGAGGGTAGGAGTTGAATTACAGAAAGGTGCTGTGGAACAGCTGGAGTAGAACAGGACTTCTATGGAGGAAGATCCTGTATAGATGACATTTAGTAGTAAAAATATTGAGTGCAATATTCTAATATGGACCTCCCTTGGTGGTATTGTAAAAAGTTTATTGAGGTTCATATGGATCTGTTAGAAGAGCCAGTAGAAGATCCTCAAGGAGTACCTCACTGTGAAGTAGAGGTAATAAACTGTAGGAAAAACAAGTGGAGGTCAGAACCCATCAGGGTGAGAAATAGCCCCAGGGGAAACTGGAGTAGTACAATGAGGTAGGGCTTCAGCGGGAAACGCAGAAGGTACCATTAGACAAAGCTTAAGCTCTTTTGGCCGAAGAATAGTACAATGCTAGGACCAAAAGGAAAATAAGTCTGACCGATTTGGACTGACAATAGAAATAGTCTCTGTAGCAGAGGAGGGGTATGGAAACCCCTATATCCGATAACAAAGTAAGGACAGACTTATGAAGCGTTACAGTTTTAGATGAACTGAAAATCCGTGATGTCTTTCCTAAATGAGGTCAATTAGGAAAGAAAAAGGTACATGGAAAGCTTCAGAGGTACCTAAACCTGAAAGGTTATGGTAAGAGAAACAAAATATTTGTTAATTACCACAGGGAGTGGTTGTATGTGTAGAACCCTAAGCATGCTGGCACAGCATTGATAGGGGTAGTGCACATTTGTCAGAGTCATATAGGAATATATGGATATATGAACCTAGACAGAGATAGATAGATATATGTATCCACGTACTTATATCTATCTATCTATCTATATCTATATATCTATATATATATATACATACAGACACATGTCTCCATGTAAGTAGATGGAGACATGGCTATATAACTAGATCCCCATAGGAATATGGGAAGATTCATCTAATATCAAGAAGGGTGATACCTGCTTGAATAGATGTACAGAGAAAATTCTTTCCCTGGTTATAATTGACAGAGTCAGAGGAATGGTCTCCCTGACAAGGAGGAGTCTAGATTCCTTTAAGAATTCGAGCCCTTGAATAACCAGGATGGCCTACGTGAAAAATGCAGAGGATAACTTCAGTCTGCAGGCAGCAAGTCCAGATCTCTCTAGAACTGCAGTATGGTGAATGGATAGAAGACGCCAATGGAATAAGATACCATATTGACCCGCCTATGAGGGCAAGATGGGTATCAGGCGTCCTTGGGCTGAACATGGGCATCCCCTGAAGTATTGGGAAGGAAGCATATAAGGACGAGCTGCAACCGAAAGGAAACTATCCCTGGCGAGAAGTCCAAAGATGATATGGACCAAGCCAGGGAATTGGCCCTTCTTTAGGTTTTCACGTGATGTAAGGCCTGTGTCTTTTGTCCCGAAAAGAGATTTTAGATGAGATGGTAAGGGTAGGGAACACCTACCAGCCATGGGAGCATGACTGGGTGAACCCCTCCTAACCATCTGGGATTATCTGCTAGGCAAGATACTAATGCTCTCTAGCAAGGGTCCATAGTGCAAAGCTACTCTGTAGAGTTGCAGAGAGCATGTTACTGGTTGGTTAGAAGAAAAAACTGGCTGCTTAAAGCCAGTAGGTAACTTAACTATTCTGCCAAAAACAAGGGAATTGGAGATGGCGAAGAATAGAAGTCAAACCAACAAGTCTGTGATAATAGGGTTTCCAAAAAAGGTTGAAAACCTGCTTTGGGTTTAGCACTGAGGCCAGAAGGATTGCTAGTGGAGAACAAACCCTGGTTGTGTGGTGAACAGAACCAGTGGCCTAACCACTAGGAATTGCTGCATTTGCAGCAACTACCAGGGCAGCGGAAAAAAATCCCTTTTAACTTTTTTTTTTTTTTTTAGATTGGAAAAAGAAGCAACAGACATAAGCAGGAGTGGTAAGACTTCCTTATTGTCTGATAAGCTGCCCTAAAGTAAGAAGGTGAAAAAGGGGGAGACAACTCTGGAAGGGAAAACCCCTTTGTGGAATAGGTAGAAAACCATAGGGGCTTACCAGTGTAATAGAGCCACTCTTACAAACTGAATGTTGTAGTAAGAGGGAGGTAAGACAGAATTGAAGGAGACCGACTATGTAGTAAGTCTCTGAAAGGTAAGATGATACATGCTAGTACAGGGAAACTGTCTTATTGATAGTAGTCACATCTCTTTTTCCCAAGTAGGAGGAAGAGAAATCTGTTAACTATAGGCATGATCATCATAAAAACTCTTAGAGCAAAAAAGAGAAGGATGTCTCGTGAAGAGAGATCCATGAGAATTTAGGATGAAATTAGTGTAGATGCTTCAAATGAAAAGAAGCAGACTGCAAACGCTAACCACCAAACAGGAGATGTAATGATAATCTATCTGAAACCCTGCGACTGCTGGGTTTGCTGAACCTGTTGAGGTTGTGGTTTCTTTAGACCAGTGCGATGTTTCCCCTGTCTGGGAACATCTGTATGATAGGTACAAGATGGATAAAACTTTTTCCCCTTAGGGGAACAGAGTGTCAGGAAACTTCCTACCAAATGGGAAAGGGGAAGGCGTAGAACAGCCTCTGGAAACAGCAGTGTCAGTGGTTAACTGAGCAACTTGGAGTAAAGACTCCTTGTTAAAGAGATTTTCTCCAGTGCAAGGAGTATTTCCCAGTCTTTCTTGTGCCCATTTGTCCGTCTGAAACTTGGAGCCAGGCTTTACGTCGTGCCCCTATAGCTATAGCAGAGGTTCTGCTAACAGACTCAAAGGAGTGTAGGGAAGCATGAGTAAGGAACCTAGAGATATTTTGAGCATGACTAACCAATAAGGAATAGTCTGCTCTTTTGGGCTCTTGAAGAAAAGGGATCAAAAGTAGTAATTTCTTTGTGACTTCTTCAAGAGATAATCCCATATAAAAATATATGAGAGAATTCTTGCTGAAAGCATGGATGCCTGGAAGGTTTGGCGCCCAAAGGCATCTAAAGTCTTAGATTCACGACCTGGCGGATAAGAAGAGTGCTTTTTAGTACTCTTAACACGCCTCATTGCTGATTCTACAACAATGGAATGATGAGGAAGTTGAGTCTTTTGAAAACCTGGAGAGGGGGGCACCTTGTATAGAAGATCAGTTGCCCTAGAAGGTGGGGGTACCGTTAAAGGAGTTTCCCACATTCGAAAGAGGAGATCCTGCAAGGTCTGATGCAAAGGAAGCAAGATGTCCTCCTTTGGACTCCAGGGAATATACAGAGATTCTGTATTCCCCGGTGCAAGATCCTGACCAGGTATAGAAATGGCAAGTGACTTTGCCATATCAAGCAGGAATGCTTGAAAAGAAAAATCCCCAGTGGGAAGTCCTCTAGAAAGAGGAGTACAGGATAGATCTGTTGAAGAACTAGCATTGGCACCCAGGGATTTATCCAAATTTAGAGGAATAGAAGACCCTAAAGGGTGGAGTATCGGATCCTTACAGGATGGTCGCCGGTACTGCAGGAGGTCGGGACCAGCAACAGTTGGTAGCGCATCATCCATGCTAGGGATCGATTCCAAACTCGGTACCGAGGGAAGCGAGCCTGTTGAAACAAGCATGGAAGGTACCGACAGCAATGGTAATGTGGATACCAGTACCGACTCCGGCACCGTATCCGATACCGGTAGATGAAGGCCAGCCGGTGACAGCTCTAACGGTATCGAAGAAACCGAGAGTGCCCGACATGGATCATTGGAACCGTGCCTTCGGTACCGTCCGGAGTCGGTACCAAGGCGAGTCGATAACCAGTCATCCAGACTGGAGATCTATTCCAGACTCGGCATCGAAGGAAGCGAGTCTATCGATCCACATCTGGAGGGTACCGACGTCGGTACCAGTACCGGGATCGATACCGATACTGGAAGATCGGTCTGCAGCATATCCAACGGGCCCGCAGGTACCAAGGACGCCAGACTATGATCTTTGGTGAGGAATGTTTCATCCAACACCATTGCCGATGCCGGGGTATCGGTACCGCTCGAAGCGGATGCCACCACCGAGCATGGCTCAAGTATGTTCGGAGAGGGGTGAACCTCAGGAACAACCTGAAACCCCACTAAGGATTTGGAGGCCGAAGACTCCCATCGGGGTTTTAGAGCCAGTGTGTCCTCGAAGGTAAGGCCAGAGGCATCTCTATGCTGTGCATGAGATCTACTACTCGAGGACTGGCTAGTCTTAACAGACTGTTTTTGGGTTACCTGATCCTGCGAAGAAGAAAGGGTGGTCGGTGCCCTGAAGTTGAATGGGGACCGCGTATCGAGGTGAACTCGATGCTGAAGACTTCTTCCGACTATACTGGTGCAGGAGGGACACTCTAGTAGATAGTGGTCAGGACCCAAGCAGGGTAGACACCAATTATGAGTGTCTAAAATGAATTGTGTACCGCCACAGTTTGAACATTTCTTAGGGATAGTGGCTGGCGCTTCCATGAGGAGAAAGAGTAGGCCTAGCAGGCCGAAAAAAACCGTCAGGCACTAAGGAGGAAAAAAGTATTCCTTATAAAGGAAAATTTACAAGAAAAAAGAAAAGAAACACCGGCGGTACTGGTGACGTCGGGGAAGGCAGACGTGACCACAAGAAAACCAAAAAATAAAAGAAGAATTTTCTGCGGTGACAGGAGGACGTCCTGCCGGCTCCGCAGAAAAACGAAAACTGAGGAGAGGCAGTTGGGAAAGGCGGGAAGGCAGCACGCAGGCGTGTTGGGATGCTTCCAAAAGCGTTCTGATTGGACGCTGGGGAGCATTCCCGTGCAGACTCCGTCGGTACCGACATACCCATATGTGAAGACTCATTCCGGCTTGTTCCTGGAGATAGCCCTGGCATGGAGTATCCGGGTTCAAAGTTCAGCGATGGTGGCTAACCACCTTAGCTGTGCTAGCCGCTGGCGCTGAAAATCTCTGTGGGTACTTTTTCCAGGGACAGCAAGCAAAGTCTGTGGGTGAAAGTACCTGTGGATTTGCATCTATACTTGAAAATGACTCTGTTAATATGGGTATTTGCCAGCAGATGGGGTTTAATAGATCACGATAGAGCTTGGTGATCATTGTAGATCTTTGTGGTTAATATGCCTTTATCTGCTGGCATTTCTGTGCTTCTCTAACCCCAAATCACATCTAAAGGATTCGGAAAATTAGGGTAACAATAGCAAAGCCTTTGATAACGAACATGGACTATTTGATCCTCTTTTTCTGGGATTTTTCTGATATAGTTTATGACCTTGATCCAATAAACCACACTCATTGGTGACTACCCAAATTAATGAATGAATTTATGATTACTGCTACAGCTCAGAATTATTTTCATGTTTCCAGTTAAAGCTACATTCATAGAGGGAAGAGCCACAGGGAACAGGCAGGTTTGGGTCCTCCTTCTCCAGGGGTAGTGTGTCCAGGTCTGGGAAGGGAGAAAAGACTGCAACAGTAGATGAAGACCATTATTTCTTACCGACTGAAATACCGTTGATGCCGCAGAATCTCTGGCTTTAAATAAATTTCCTCTCTAAGGATCTTCTACATTTACCCCATGTGCCATCCATCCCCATTTGGTTGCCTCCAACTCCAGCAGTAAAAGAGCCACCAGACAGTTATCACAGCTAAGCCTTTGATGAAATTTGGCAGGGCTAAAGCTTGATTTCTCCAAGAGCACCTGAGCAACTTTAGTACTTGGTACCATCTTCTTCCTGCCTGCCATGGGATGGAGATAGGGCATCTTTTTTGGGCTCAGTCCCCTTGCCCACTTGTGGCTGTACCACCAAGTCAGGCAGCACCTCATCCCTGTGCTGCAGCACTGTCCTCACCCCCTTACACAAGGAATGACCCCCAACCCTTCATCAAGCACCTAGATAAGGTCTTAGATAGTGCTGGGGAGGAGTCTGCTGTCTTGGTACATGTCGGTACCAATGACATAGGAAAATGTGGTAGGGAGGTTCTGGAGGCTAAATTTAGGCTTTTAGGTAGGAAGTTGAAATCCAGAACTTCCAGGGTAGCGTTCTCCGAAATGCTTCCCGTTCCACGCGCAGGACCCAAAAGGCAGGCAGAGCTCCGGAGTCTCAATGCGTGGATGAGACAATGGTGCAGAGATGAGGGTTTTGGATTTGTTAGGAACTGGGGAACATTCTGGGGAAAGGAGGGGCTCTTCCGAAGGGATGGGCTTCACCTTAACCAGGATGGAACCAGGCTGCTGGCATTAACCTTTGAAAAGGAGATAGAACAGCTTTTAAACTAGATATTAGGGGACAGCCGACAGTGGTTCAGGAGAATGTATCTTTGAAGGATACTACCAAAAGCAGAGAGGTTCCACAAAAGAGTAAAGTAGCCCAAATGCCCTCAAGTATGGAGCAGATAGAGCTTAAAGATCCCAAATTACCCATGTCTAACAACAGCCAAATTAATATGAATAAAATACATTCTCTAAAATGCTTGTATGCAAATGCTAGAAGTCTAAAAAAATAAGATGGGAGAGTTAGAATATATAGCACTAAATGAAAGGTTAGATATGATTGGAATATCAGAGACATGGTGGAAGGAGGACAACCAGTGGGACACTGATACCTGGGTACAAACTATATCATAATGATAGAGCTGATCAAACTGGTGGAGGGGTTGCTCTCTATGTTAGAGAGGGCATTGAGTCAGAAAGGATTAAAGTTTTGCAGGAAACAAAATCTGCTGTAGAATCTATATGGATTGAAATTCCATGTAAAAAGGGGAAGGCAATGGCAGTGGGGGTGTACTATCAAGCGCCTGGCCAGAATGACCAAATGGATGATGAAATGCTCAAAGAAATCAAGGAAGCTAACAAAAGTTACAGCACAGTAATAATAATGGGTGATTTCATCTACCCCGGTATTGACTGGGTCAGTGTCACATCAGGACATGCTAGGGAGATAAAGTTCCTAGATGAAATAAATGACTGCTTCTTGGAGCAGCTGGTTCATGAACCGACCAGAGGGGAAGCCATATTAGACCTAATCCTTAGTGGAACACCAGTTCTAGTGCAAGAGATAAGGTTGTTGGGGCCACTTGGCAATAGTGATCATAGCATGATCGCCTTTGATTTAATTAGTGGAGGAGGGATAGTAGGGAAATCCACAGTACTACCTTTTAACTTTCAAAAGGGAGACTATGATGAAATGAGGAAAACAGTTAAGAAAAAACTAAAAGGAGCAGTTGCAAAGGTTAAAGACGTACATCAGGCTTGGCTGTTGTTGAAAAATACTATCTTGGAAGCCCAGACCAGCTGTATTCCATGCTTTAAGAAAAGTGGAAAGAAGTCCAAAAAAACTGCCAGCATGGTTTAAAGGTGAGGTCAGAGAGGCTGTTGTTGCCAAAAAAGCATCTTTCAGGAAATGGAAAAAAGAGCCAAACGACGAAACCTGGAAACAGCACAAGCACTGGCAAGTCAAATGCAAGGCATTTATAAGGCAGGCAAAGGGAGAATTCGAGAAGAAGCTTGTTGCAGAAGCAAAAGCGCGAAGTAAAGACCTTTTCAAGTACATTCGTAGCAAAAAACCTGTGAGAGAGTCAGTTGATCCATTAGATGATAAAGGGGTTAAAGGAGCACTAAGAGGCAACAAGGCGATAGCGGAGAGACTGAATGAATTCTTTGCTTCAGTCTTTACTGAGGAAGATGTAGGGATGTTACCCATGACTCAAGTGGTATTTAAAGGTGCGGAAGAATTGAAGGAAATATCGATACATCGGGAAGATGTATTACAACTATTAGATAAGCTGAAGAGCAGCAAATCACCTGGGCCGGATGATATACATCCAAGGGTGTTGAAAGAACTGAAATACGAGATTGCAGACCTGCTATTAGTAATCTGTGAACTATCATTAAAATCATCTCTAATACCTGAAGATTGGAGGATCGCCAATGTAACACCAATTTTTAAAAAGGGTTCCAGGGGCGATCTGGGAAACTACAGACCGGTGAGCCTGACATCAGTACCGGGAAAAATGGTAGAAACCATCATAAAGAATAAAATTACTCAGCATGTGGATAGTCATGACCTAATGGGAGACAGCCAACATGGCTTTAGACAAGGAAGATCTTGTCTTACTAATCTGTTATGTTTTTTTGAAGGAGTGAATAATCAGGTGGACAAAGATGAGTCGGTTGATATTGTGTATCTGGACTTTCAGAAAGCCTTTGACAAGGTCCCTCATGAGAGACTTTTGGCAAAACTAAAGAGTGTACTATTGTGGATCAGGAACTTGTTAAAAGATAGAAAGCAGAGGGTAGGGCTAAATGGCCAATTTTCCCAATGGAGAAAGGTGAATAGTGGTATACCCCAGGGATCTGTGCTGGGTCCGCTGCTTTTTGACATATTCATAAATGACCTGGAAAGTGGAATAACGAGTGAGGTTATCAAATTTGCAGATGACACAAAACTATTTAAAGTTGTTAAAACCCAAGAGGATTGTGGAAAATTGCAAGAGGATCTTGATAAATTGGAAGACTGGGCATCAAAATGGCAGATGAAATTTAATGTGGACAAGTGCAAGGTTATGCACCTAGGGAAGAACAACCCAAACTATGGTTACACGATGCAAGATTCCACATTAGGAACCACCATCCAGGAAAAAGATTTTAGGCGTCATTGTAAATAAATAAATACAGCTAAATAAATAAATTGTGGATACCATGTTAAAACCCTTGGCCCAGTGTGCAGCGGCAGCCAAGAGAGCAAATAGAATGCTAGGTATGATAAGGAAAGGAATGGAAAATAAAACAAAAGATATAATGACTCTATATCGTTCCATAGTGAGACCGCACCTTGAATATTGTGTGCAATTCTGGTCGCCGTATCTTAAAAAGGATATAGCGATTTTAGAAAAGGTTCAGAGAAGAGCCACCAAAATGGTAAAGGGGATGGAAGGATACTCCTATGAAGAAAGGCTAAAAAGGTTAGGGCTCTTTAACCTGGAAAAGAGACGGCTGAGGGGAGATATGATAGAAGCCTATAAATTAATGAACGGAGTGGAACGGGTAAACGTCGATCGATTGTTTACCTTATCAGAATACAGAAAGACTAGGGGACATGCAATGAAGCTACAGGGTAAACTATTTAAGACTAATAAAAGAAAATATTTTTTCACTCAACGTGTAATCAAACTCTGGAATTTGTTACCGGAGGATGTAGTAAAGGCTGTTAGTGTAGCTGGGTTTAAAAAAGGTTTCGACAAGTTCCTGGAGGAAAGGTCCATATACCATTATTAAGAAGGGACCCAGGATATCAATGCTTGAACCAATACAAGCATTGTGGAACCTGTGTCCTTTGGGGAAACTGCTAGGTACATATGACCTAGATTGGCCACTGTTGGAAACAGAATACTGGGCTTGATGGACCTTGGTCTGACCCAGTATGGCATATCTTATTTTTATTTATTTATTTATTTAGTTAGTTAGTATACATTTTGTATACCGCTACTTCCAGCGATCAGCAGCGGTTTGATTACAGATTGGAAATTGTCAAATCATGACAGGAAATTTTGAGGTATAAACACATTGATTAGACAGGAAAGCACAGCACACAGAGAACTATTTTACAGGGAACATGGGCTATGGAGGGTTAAGTGGCTTGCCCAAGACCACAAGGAGCACCTGTGGGACTAGAAACCCCAGTCCTTCTGGCCCAAGGTTGCTGTCCTCTAGTGGGATTTGAACCCCCGACCTTCCGGCCTGAAGTACCTTGCCCCAACCACTAGGCCACTCCTCCACTCCACTCCACTCCACTAAGCCACTCTTATGTTCTTATGTACATGTTGTTGACTCGAGCGTTCAACACAGATTTGCCAATTAGCCAGCTCTTATATGGCCAGATCGGTTACTGACAGAGGTTCAGAAGTGGCAATATAAAAGCAACTTTTGAAAAAACACTCTCTCCCTCTCCCTCCGCTCCTTGGCTGTGTGTAAAAGATCACCTGGGCAGCAGGCAGCCAGACGTAAGTAGCCTAGACTGAGGTGAAGGAAGCAAGAACTGTGATACTTTCCATAGTTTCTCTTTCCCCTCCTGTCCCCCATACCACATTGCTGCTTGGGAGGGCTGACCCTACGCATCTGCCAGCAAGTGGTTTGCACAGGGATCTGCTGAGCAGGAGGTCCTGCTCCAGCCTTACAACACTGGCAGCTCTAAGGCAGCTGAAGTCCCCCCCCTTAAGAGGCTGCAGCCAGGTGGATAAGTGAAGTTTTTGCTGCAGCCATTTTAGTGCTTCCCATTACCAGAACTCTGCTGCAGCCCCCTGCCCTCCAGTGCTTACTGTAGGGATTTCAAGGCTGCACTGCACACAAACTTGTCACCTCTCCACATCCCCCTGCTGGCCAGCAGCTGCCCATTTCCTCCCCCTTCCATCCAGGTCCCACCAGCCCAAGCCCCATATGCTACTGCCCCAGGGATTCTTCTATTGCAGGTGGACCTCATGGTTTGCCTCTGGCTCCATTGTGCCTGTCACTCTCAGGCTCTTCCACCTGCCCCAGCAACATAGCTGCTATGTCACTGTTGGTTTGCAGGCCAACAAGCCCCTCTGCTCTGCCTCACTCCAGATCCTCAACTCAGCTGCATAAGTAGGTTTAACCCCATGCACAAGCCATGTGTTGTTGCTGCCATAGTGTGGGGCCTTTCTCTCTAACTGAATTTGTTGTGTTTGCTTGCTTGGCTGCTGATGTCGACCATGGTGGTTACCGGAGGTAGGGTGGGTAAGACTCAACTTGCTATCCTCTGTGCTGCCTCAGATGACATAGCAGTTGATATTGATTGTTAATAAATATTGATATTGTGCTCATATTGAGTGTGAATAAATATTTTATGTGTGCATGTGAAAGTAGATAATCATGTATGCCACAGATTTTTCAGCCAATATAGTAATGATGGACCCTCATATCACAAAACTGAAAGGGCAATCTTTGTGTTAATCTTTGCACGTATCATTTATGGTTCTAATAAGCGGTCCATCTAATATGGATCAGTTTGTTAATATTTTTGCATTTAAAACTTTCATATGGCTGCTCAAAGTCTTTCCAACTCCCTTATTATAAGTAATGAAAAATATATTCCCTTAACTTGCATGCACAGAGAGACAGAGGGGAGGCTCCAGACACAGGGGAAGTATGCACAGGGAGATGGTGGACATAGTAGGAAATACAGAATAAAGGAGGGGTGAGATGCAGGACTCAGCAGGGAAGACAGAAAGGGGAGAGTTAATGAAAGATTTGGGACTAAAAGACTGAGGAAGGAGACAGAAATGTGAAAAAGGAGGGCTGGTATTAGGATTGAAAAGCAACTGGAAGGTAAGGAGGAGTAATGAAATCCGAGTCCACAGAGTGATAGGAAAGTAAATGGAAGAAAGCTGACAGGAAAAAGATCAATGGCAGAGATGGATGAAGAGGTGGAAATGTGGAAGATGGAAGGGGAGGGGAAAAAGTAGCAGATGGACTTTGAGACACTGGAACTGGAAAGGGTTAAGAGAAAATGGAGGAAAGCAGAAACCAGAGTCTAGAACAAACAGAAAAATAAAATGGCCAAACCAAGGTAGAAAAAATAATTTTATTTTCAATTTAGCGATTGGAATATGTCAGTTTTTGTAATGTACGTATATATGCTATCCTTATATACGTATCTTTGTATTTCTTTGGTGTTGCACTGCATACAAAGTCTGGCTTCTTAGGGTTCCAGTTTAATATTTCTTTACATATTTCCAGTTTTAGTTTATGGTCACATTCTGTATTTGGTGAGGGTCTATGCTCTAAATGTGTGACTGAGGCCAGGTATCCTGTTATCATGGAGTCTCTATGTAGGTCTGTAGTAATTTAGCTAGTTCAGTTTTTCCAGTAATTGTACGGATGTTGTAGGCATTCTGGACTGTCAGCTGTGATCTGTTTTAGACTATGAACCCTTTCTCCTACTGAGTGATGGAGCTCCCCTGTGGGATTTAGCAGAATGTAACACGAGCTAGCGAACCAAAGTCAGCAAAGAGACACATTACATAGCAGCACGGAAATGTAGGATAAGATGGCAGATAAGGATCATAAGATCCATCTTATCTGCCCGATTTGCTTCCTTTCCAATGCCATAGACCAGGGCTTCCCAAACCTGCCCTGGGGAGTTCACTGCCAATTGGGCTTTCAGGATATCCACAAGGAATGAGATCAATTTGCGTATGTTGGATCTCCAAGGTATGCAAATTGACTTCATGCATATTCATTATGAATATCTATTTGCATACAGTGGAGATCACTGTGGACATCCTGAAAACTTAACAGGCAGTGGCCCTGCCGTAGACCCCTATAGTCTATGGTCTTCCTCTCACTTTTTCACAATTAAAAATTTTACGTGCTGCAGAGACAGTGCTTGCTTCCCTTGGGGAGAGAGAGTCATAGACATCACGTAACACAGAGAGTTAGTGGCTGGATTTAAGGCTCATGATTACAGGGACCTGGAAGGATCCTGATGCAAACTTTCTCAGCACTGTACAACAATAACAGCACAATATATAGTCAGACATTGCAGTGACAGTTCAATGTACTGCTCCTGGCTAAGGACTGTCACTGCAATGTCTGACTATGTATTGTGTTGTTATTGTTGTACAGTGCTGAGAAAGTTTGTGGACCTCAAGTATAGTAATGAGAACTATAAGAAGAGGTATAGCTTAGTGAATTGGGCCATGAAACAGGGACGCTAATGTTCAAACCCATTTCTCCCACTAACATTTTTTGTGATCTTGGGCAAGCCATTTTACCCTCCATGGCTTCAGGTACAACATGTTGTGAGTCTAACTGAAAAGAGGAAAAACTCATGTACCTACATGTAACTTGCCTTGAGCTCAGATTTGGAAAAAATAATAAAATCCAAAAGATTTACCAGGATACCTGTGTTTAATTGAAACCAGTCTTTTCTTATACAATAAAAGAGATATACATTAAGCAAGTCGGTGTTTCTTGGGACACAATAATATGCAGAGCAGAAACCATAAGGCTAAATCAGAATCGGTGTGTGAAATAAAGTGTTAATCCCTAGTTTCTTTAGCAAAGTTAATTGACTAATTAGAATTGGGTGCTTCAATAATTGGATAACACAAACCACATCACTGAATTCGGGCCATCCTGTCCTATATAATAGTTCAAAACAAGGCTTCTCAACACAGTCCTTGGGACACTCCTAGCCAAACAGGGTCTCAGGGTATCTATAATGAATATGCATGAGAGAGATTTGCATGCACTGCCTCTATTGTATTTAAATCTCTCATGCATTTTCTGATTACATTTTATATTTATGAAGAATTTCAATTTCCCACAATCAAAGAATTGTTTGAGAAAAGCACTGAAAAAGGCAAATATCATAATCAGAAATAAAAAGAATATATGTAATAGCAGCGCTACATGCTAAACATAAAAAGGGAATGGAGGAGAACAAAGCAAATACCTGAAGTGAGGTATATCAAGGCAAATATGAACAAAACAAGAGGGCGATAAAAATCCCACCCGCCGTTCCAAACAGCAAACAAATTAATTACAGTTCAAGCTCTCAAATCTCTGCTGGTATACTTCAGCTTTTAGAGTTCATAGAAAATTCCAGCTTCTTAGAATCTAAACGGAAACACAACGGTTGGGCTTCAAAAAGCATACGTCACATTAGGTAAAACAACG
The DNA here is from genome assembly GCA_033557465.1 of Ichthyophis bannanicus. Lineage (NCBI taxonomy): Eukaryota > Metazoa > Chordata > Amphibia > Gymnophiona > Ichthyophiidae > Ichthyophis > Ichthyophis bannanicus. Next base: position 232,865,012 of record CM066036.1, read on the forward strand.
AAACATTTGCAGGAACATCTTAATAGAAAATAGCTTCCAAGAGACTAAACTTCTTGGCAAATTTTAAGAAATGTCTTTCTCCTGTCCTGTGTCTTGTGACACAGGTCAGGGTACATGCATATTTTTGAACCATGAGACAAAGATTCCCTATTAGAAAAAAAAATAGCTGCAAAACTTGATCTTGATCCTGAGGGAAGGCAAAAATCACCAAAAGAGTTCCTCTATGATACTCATCCACTAAAGACTATTCCAGATCGTTGGATAGATCCAAACCATCAGCCGATATTTTGCCTTTTATTTTTTCATTCTTCACCACTCCTTCTTTTGGAGACTTTATATATTAAACTTTGACTAAAGGAGGCAACATCACCTCTGGCATAACCAAGATCTCCTTCATATATGTTTCAACATATCAGCAGGGGACATCACAGAAATCTTTGGAAGATGTAAGACTTAAATTCAATACCCAAGCACAGTTATCCATGTTTTACAGTCTTCAATGGATAACTAACTTACCTTTTATAAGTTCACCCTGTACCTCCTGAATTTGTTTACATTCTTCCTCCGGTTTCTCCAGTCTGCCTCCAAAGGTCACGTCCTGCAGCTGTGAACCATCTTATTCTGTAAGTCGTTTATTGAGGTATTCATCCGAAAGACAGACTTATTTCATTCTGAGACTACCATTGATACCAGCAGAGGTTTCTTCAAGACAGAAACAGCAGCACTTGATACAGCAGTGTCAGCCCCAATGGGAGCCTGTAGAGCTGCTCCAGCTCTAACTACAGATGAATTAGGCATTGTACTTTCACTTATTTGTGTTCCATGCAGAAAGCAATGGGCCATTGGAATCTTGCTGGCCAGTGTGTTCTCCCAATTCTTCATCTCAGATTCCTTCTCCATTGCCAATAGAACCAATTCCGGGTTAGGCAGCATTGAACTTGATGGGCCAGGAGAGCAGATTGCAGGGGCAGGAGGAGGTAAGTTCACCCGGACTGAGAGAGATGTCTTCTGCCAGGAGAGCTGCTGCTTCACTTGGCTCTCCAGAGGCTTTAATGGGTGAAGAAAAATGCTGTCTCAGGGTTGCTTGCTTGATACCTGTCCGACAGAGCTGAGGGATCTGGTGGATATCAGAGGGCATCAACTGCACCTTCTCTTTTTACTTCCTGGTTTGCCTCCCCATGTCCACAATCACTAAAGTGTTTCAGCCTGGAGTGCGCAACAACACGTTTACTATTGTGGACACCATCTTGGCCCTCGCAAACCCTCTCTTATGCATTTTCATTGTGTTTATTTTGAAACCTGACTAAGTGTGCCCTGAGGACCGGATTGAGAACTTCTGGTCCAAAAAGGTTTTGAATTTACTCTTCACTATAAAAGGTCATAGGAGTTCATCATACTACAATCAAGAGAAATTTCAGAGGATCTATGAGAGGAGTGGCTGGTGCTTCTCTCTTGGACCAGACTGCAAGATCTTTTGAGGCTCCAGCCATCCACCGTCAGTCTTCAACTTTTTCCTTTTATAGACTATAGTGACACTACCTACCAATAGCACTTCAAGACCAATAAGAAGTCAATCAAGAAAGTTGCAAAAAAAACCTATGCTGACATCTCACCACCTGTACACCTCTCTCACTATTACAAAATTACCCTCCACACACATAATTTAGATATCCAAGTGCATGCACAAATAGCAGGTATAGCTTTAAACATCTAAGTTAATTGTTTCACATTATATGTTGACCTCACGGGTGGTTTATCAAGCTGGTCCTCGAGTAGCCAGTCTGGTTTTCAGGATAACCATAATGAATATGCATGATAAGATTTGCATGCAATGGAGACAACAAATTCAAATTTGTTCCATGCATGTCTATTCTAGTCATTTTGAAAACCAGACTGGTACTCTAGGACTGGATTGAGAAACAAAGTGCCCAAGTAACTTTAGATGTAGAAAGGGAGAAATGAAGATGAAAGTAACAGGTCTTACCTTTTCCCGTGATCCTAGGGAAGGATTAAGAGAAGCACAAAAAAACATGGCAAGAGAACAGTGGTGATGACTCATCCAAGGAAAAGAGGATAGCAACCCCAGAAAAGACTGAGTTGGGAGAAGATATTCTGCTTTTCAAGCTCAGAGGTATATGGGACTCCCAGGAAGGCCAAGAAATCAAAAGACAGAAGCAAATGGAGACGAAGAGATGGGATATTAGAAAGAAGACATAGGAGCACAATCAGCCATGGATAAAGAAGAGAGAGACCCATAAAGCCACTGTCCTTTCAGAGTTGAATAGGAAGGAGGTGATGGAACAAGTCCCATAAAATCAGGCTGGAACTACTGACAAAGCCTGTTCTGCAAAACTGTTTTACTAAGAGGTTTCTGTTAAGAGAAATATGAAATAAAGCACAGAAGCTTGTGATGAGGAAGCTGCCCAGAGCCTAGAGAATACTGCTAAAGGAAGGGAATTTACCCTAATCAAGGGACCTGTTTTGGCAAGTTACAGGAATAAAACTGCATATTTACCTAAAAGACAGGTTATTCCAAGCTGCAGTGGCCTGCAGAGAGCCTCTAGGGGAGATGAGGTGCAGGAGTATAAGCCCAGATTGAGAAACCCTTACGTCACTCCTAATTACTCAGCTGCCAGGAGGGAGTTTGACCACCAACACCTGGGGACTGCAAGGGAGGGGTTGGAAACTGGGAACTTTAAAACTAGAACAGAATATGCAGAGGACAGAAGACAAGGGAAGCTTAAGCCTGGACGACAAGGAGAGCATCCTGAGAGGAGGCTTGACGGCAAGCATGAGAGCAAGGAAAGAGGAGCTCTGAGAGGTTCAGGTTCTTGGAGAGATTCCTTGGAGAAGCCAGCCTCAAGGGATTGGGGAAATCCAAAGGCTTGGAGAACTTCAGCTGGGAACCCTAAGAAGAGGTATGGAGCAGAAGCCCTGAGGTCCAGGAATATAGACTGGAGGACAGGTTATAAAAGCTCCAATGCATACTGGCCAGAATATTTGAGAGGACAGCCTAATGCCAGCTTTAACCAAGGTATGAACTATGAACATTTGTCTAACCTAAAGCAAGGCAAAGTGTTTAGACACAGTTCCTGTCCTAATGAAGGTCAGTTAATAAAGCCCTCTGATCCAGCTCCTGATATAGAACCAATGCAAATAGAAGAACAGGCTATAATTACAGAGGAGGATGATAATCTCATGGACTGTTCTTTATGCAAGGTTGCTAGCACAGAGAAATCCTGAAAGTGGGATCAAACATCTAAAGGGAAACGTTCTAGTAACCGGCACTAGAGGTTTGTGTAAATACTTGTGCAGAGAAGGAAAAGAGCTGTTGATTGGAGCTTGTTAGCCAGCTGGTATCAGAGCAGCACACAGCTCAGGCTATGTACACGTTGGATACAAAGTGCTTTGAATGGGAAAAGAAAAGCTGTTTTAGTTTTGTGAAGCTTTTACTTTTGTTGGTTTCCTTTAAGGCAGCACGGATGAGCAGCTTTGTCAGCAGTGGCTGAGAGAGAGACTTTCTGAAGAGGGCTGCCCATCCACCTTGTCCATGCTGAGATATGGGCCACCACTGCTGCTTGTGCTGGCCGGCCTCCCTCCCACCTCCTTCACCGCTGCCACTGCTGCCCCGGGAACTTGAAGAGGGGCTCCCTGCTGTTGCTGTTTTTGCCTGCTCCGTTGCTATTGCACCCTGTTGCAATGAGTAAGAGCAAGGAGAGGTAACAATGTTGTCAATCAGCTTGGATTAAAAAAAATGATTATGGACATAACCAGAGTATTTGGGGGGAGGGGGGAGAAAAAGGGCAGAGGTGCTGCTTGTGGGGGAAGGGGAGTGCAAAAGTGCTGCCTGTCCAGTTGGGGAGGTGGTGGAAAGAAGAGAATAAAAGTGTTTTAAGGGCAAGAGGAAAAACTTCTAAAAGGCACAGAGAAACCTGAGAGAATGTGAGGCCTGCTTGTACTACTACTACTACTATTTAGCATTTATATAGCGCTACGCACACAGCGCTGTACATAAATACAAGCAAAAAGACAGTCCCTGCTCGTCAGAGCTTACAATCTAGTCAAGACAACACAGATCGGGAAAACAATTATGGTGACATGGAGCAATGGTTAATTAGGGATAAAGCAAAGTATGGGGTAAAACAAAGTATGGCAATTACAATTCGGGCAAAACAAGTATGGCATTTACAAAAACCAAGTATGGCATTTACAGTTTTAGACATGACAAAGGACGGGAGTCAGGTTAGGACAAAAGGTAGAGGTCAGGATCTGAAAGTGACAGTGAAGAGGTGGGTTTTCAACCTGGACTTGAAGAGGGCAAGAGAGGGTGCCTGTCGTATAGACACAGGTAGGTTGTTCCAGGCATACGGTGCAGCAAGGTGAAAGGAGCGAAGTCGGGAGTTAGCGGTGCGAGTGGAGGGTCTAGATAGAAGTAATTTGTTAGAAGAGCAAAGTTCCCGAGGGGATGTAGAGAGAGATGAGAGATGAAAGGTAATGAGGGGCTATAGAGTGAATGCATTTATAGGTCAGGCGGAGAAGTTTGAATTGGATGCGGAATTGGATAGAGAGCCAGTGAAGCGACTTGAGAAGAGGAGTAATGTGGGCATGGCGAGGCTGGCTAAAGATTAGTCGAGCAGCATAATTTTGAATAGATTGAAGGGGAAAGAGATGGCTCACAGAGAGACCAGTAAGGAGAAGGTTGAAGTAGTCAAGGCGAGAGGAGATTAAGGAGTGGACAAGGGTTTTAGTTGTGTGTTCAGAAAGGAAGGGGCAGATTTTGCTAATGTTGTAGAGAAAGAAGCGGCAGGTCTTAGCTATATGTTGGATATGTGTGGAGAGGAGTCAAAGATAACTCCCAGGTTGCAGGCTGAGGAAACCGGAAGGACTGTAGAGCCATCCATGGAGACTGAGAAGGGAGGGAGAGGAGGGGAGGACTTGGGGGGAAAGACAAGGAGTTCAGTCTTGGCCATGGCCATGTTCAGTTTCAAGCGACGGTGAGACATCCAGGCAGCGATGTCAGAAAGGCAGGCAGAGATCTTGGTCTGGATTGCTGGAGAGATATTAGGCATAGAGAGGTAGATTTGCAAGTCATCAGCATAAGGATGGTATTGAAAGCCATGGGAGGAGATAAGCGTACCAAGGGAATGGGTATAGAGAGAGAAAAGGAGCGGACCAGGACTGATCCCTGGGGTACACCAACATGGAGCGGGGTGGGAGAGGAGGAGGAACCACCAGAGCATACACTAAAGGAGCAATGGGAGAGGTAGGAGGAGAACCAGGAAAGTACGGAGCCCTTGAAACCAAGCGAGGAGAGGGTGGCGAGGAGAAGATTGTGGTCAACAGTGTCAAAGGCAGCAGAGAGGTCGATAAGGATGAGGACAGAGTAGAGGCCCTTAGATTTAGCCAGGAACAAATCACTGGAGACTTTTGTAAGAGCCGTTTCAGTGAAGTGTAAGGGATGGAAGCCGGATTGTAGAGAGTCCAGGAGGGCCTGAGAGGTGAGGAAGTCAAGGCAGTGGCAGTGGACTGCTCATTCAAGTAGTTTAGATATGAAGGGAAGGAGGGAGATGGGTCAGTAGTTAGAGGGACAGGTGGGATCAAGTGAGGGTTTCTTGAGGAGAGGTGTGACCACAGCGTGCTTGATGTCTGCGGGGACAGTTGCAGTGGAGAGTGAAAGGTTGAAAATAAGAGAGATAGAAGGGACAATGGTGGGGGAGATGGGGTTTAGGAGATGGGTGGGGATAGGATCAGAGGAACAGGTGGCGGGTTTGGAGGAAGAAAGAAGAAGTGCAGTTTCCTCAGAGATCATAGGGAAGGAGGAGAGGGTAGCAGAGGAAGTATGGATGGGGGGGGGAGAACTAGGGAGGAGGCGATGTAGATGAGGAAGTAGGGAATTGGAGGGTAATCTTGTGTATTTTGTCATGGAAGTAATCAGCCAGGGTTTGGGCAGACAGGGAGGGCAGGACAAGGGGTGGTGGCACCCTGAGGAGAGAACTGAGGGTATTAAAGAGGCGGCGAGGATCGGAGGCAAGAGAGTTGGTCAGGTGGATGTAGTATTCTTGTTTGGCAATTGCTATGGCTGATTGGAAGGAGCCAAGGATGAATTTGAAGTGTATAAGGTCTTCCGGGGAGCGGGATTTGATCCATGCATGTTCAGCAGAACGGGCACAGGTGCATAAATAGCAGGTTGTGAATGAAAGCCAGGGCTGGGGTGCAGAACGTCTGACAGGATGTGGGGTAGGTGGGGCAAGGGTGTCCAGAGCAGAGGATAGTGCAGCATTATAGGAGGTTACTGCCTCGTTGACGGACTTGGTGAACATAATGGAGGGAAGAGATGGAGAAATGGTGGAGGAGAGAATTAAGGAATCAATATTATGAAGGTTTCTAAATAGGTCAGAGGTGACAGAGCAAGGTTGAGATGGTGGACGCTGAAGATTAAAGCTTAAAAGGTGATAGTCAGATGAGGGAAGGAATGAGTAACGGATTTTTGAGGGAGAGGAATTAGAGACGAGTATCAGGTCAAGGCAGTGGCCCATGTCCTTCACTGAGGTGGCTTTTGATGCGACCCTTCCCCCCTCTCAAGGATATCGGAGGGGGTATAATGCATATATGGGCTACAGGCAGGCCCCGTGCTTTTTTTTTTTTTTTTTAACTTTCCTGTACTGGGACTGTTGTGGCTCACAGTTGCTGCATCAGAATTGCTGGCTGAATGGTGAGGCCCTAGAGGAGTTCGGGAAGTGGGGGGGGGGGGGGGAAGATAATAGGAAAGGGATACTATGATGGATGATGCTGGACATGAGTGGGCAGGATATGGACAGAGGGGCATGCTGGACAGAAAGACAAGGAAGGGAGACTGCAAACTCTGTTGAGCAGGGTCTGTCTCTCGTGTTTTTGTGCAGAGCTGCATATGCCTTGTAGTGCTATACAAATGATAATTAGCATTAGTAGTGACTGTAAGGGAGATGCTAGACATGGGGGGTAGAGATGGAAGAGAATAAGAACAGGGACATAGAAGAAATGCTTGAAAGAGGGAAAAGAGCCACAGAGGGTGATGATAGACTTGTGGGTGGGGGGGGGGGGGTGAAGGAGGATAGGGATAGGGGCACAGAGGGGAGATGTTGATAGGAAGACACTGCATTGAGAGTGATGGTGAGACACTGGTAAAATGGAAAGAGCAGAGATGCTGGACATGGAGGGGAGAGAGAGTGGGAAGAATTAGTGAAAGAAATGAGAGACTGGGGGATGGTAGGGCTGGAGTGAGGAAAACATGGAAAGTCTGAAGACTAAAAAAAAGGAAATTTAAGAAGTGGTTGGCAAGAAAGAGGAATGAAATCTTGCTAGGAAAGCAGAAAAATAAATGGGGACAAACTGAAAAGAACAAAACAATGTTAGAGATTGATGGAAGGGAGGAAGTGAAGGAGGAGAGAGAAGAAATGGCAAATGGACAGGAGACCCTGGAAAAATAGTTAAGACAGAGGAAAGCAGACTGGGGCCAACATGATGGGAAAATAAATGACCAGGCAACAAAGGCAGAAAAAAGAATTTGTATTTTCTATTTAGTGAATGGAATATGTCATTTGTGGAATCTACATCTGCCAGAACTAGTATTAAGACATGGCTGGGGCCCAGGCCAGATATTTAGGAAGGAACCCAAAGACTCCTAGCAGGCTTTACCTTCATCAGCTTCATGCAGATTTAGACTTCTCTGGTCTGGGGAACCAGGCGCCACCTCCTGCACCCAAATACCGGCATCTGTTGTCTTTATATTTTGCACAGTATAGAGGAAATGCTTCTCTTTCTATTTCTCTGATGTCATAGTACATGCAGAGTCTGGCTTCTTGGAGTTTTGGTTTAATTTTTATCTACAGATTTCTATTTTTAGTTTGTTGTCTCTTACTCTGTACTTGATGAAGGTCTATCTATGTTCAGTATGTATGATGGAGGCCAGGTATTCTGTTAGCATGAATTTTCTATATAATCTGGTTTGTTCAGTTTTCCCAATAGGTGCATTGATGTCCCCAGAGCCCACTGCATATTTACAACATGTCCTTTCCTAGGTAGAGCCCTGGTTGTGTGAGTTTTGGAGGTTAGTGCTTGCATAGTAGATTTGCTCTAGGTCCTACGGGACATTTTTATAGTTTATTATTATTTAACTATGCCTGGTCCCGAGAGGGTTTATATGTTGCTGTTACTGAAATGAAGGCTGGTGGGTTCTACGGATGCAAAATATATATATTTGCATTTAATACTGTTTGGGGGAGCATATGTGTGTTAGGGGACTAAGGAAGGGATAGTGGCTTAATGGGGCCTGAAGGCTGCAACTTCTTATACTCTTTCCCCCCCCCATCCCCCATCCCACCTGATGTAGCCTGCAGGCACCGAAGCCTGCACTATTGCCCTTACTGCGTTATTTGTTGGGGTAAGGGCAGTGGTAGGTGGCTGCCCAAACAACCAGTGCCCTCACAGCTGCCACAATCTTTGTGCCTAATATTTAAACTCCAAATGCACTGGAATATCAAAGATAATGACCACTCTCTTCCCAGTTCCCGCCCCAACCTGTGGTAAGCAGTTGGCACATATTTTTTTTTACCACACAGTTATTTTTAACATACCATGACTGCTAACACTCAAGGGGCCAGTGGCCAATGAATAATAAATACAATTACTTTGCAAAGTCTAGTGTGCCATGAGGCTCAAGCAATCTTGAAAGTGTGTCCTGAAATAAAAAAACGTTGAGAAGCACTGGCCTAAGAGCCAACAATGCCGGCCCACATTTTAACCATCACAATGCATGCACTCTGAAATAGTTTTTCATGCCAGCTCTGTAAAGCTGAATGGGCAAAATTTCAACACTTGCACACATGGGGAAAAATGTGTATTACATTCAGAAAACAGACTAACAATGTGTTAGCAAGTTGTAGTTCCCGAGAAACTACTGGCATACAAATCCAGAATGAAAGAAAAACAGAGATTTTTCCCATCTATATGCTGTTCTTCATTCTTCACTCATATCTGTCCTTTCCAAAATTGTAATGGCATTCCCAGGATGCTATTCATATACAGTAGATTTCTCTTACGTACACTATGTAGTCCTCTAATCCTACATTATTGTCATGGCTTCAAAGTCTTGTAACCTCATTTCATACTGGCTAGCAAGGCTAGAGGCACTGGGAATTGGAACCTCATCTGTCACACACAAGGGTTCCATCACTGCAGCCCCTGCAGTCATGCCATAATAGAAGGGATTTAATCTTCACTCATTCTGCTTCTGCAAGCATCTGGCCATCTTCTACAACAAAGCTGTGAAGGCTGGGATGCTCTACACACCTCCTGCTGTTACTGCTCTGAACAGGGGTGCGGATCAATTCTCATGGGCGTAACCATGCCATATACATCTAAGTGGACTCATCTGCAGGTTGAAAAATGGGTGCAGCTCCCTTTTCTTACTCCTTCTCTAAAATGCGAAAGAGCAAAAGGATGGCTTTCAGCGGCAACTAGACTATTTTATTTATTTATTATTTATTTTATTTATTACAGTTTCTTATATACCGTGCTATTTAGTATCAGCGCGGTTTACATAATAACATAACGACAAGCTGTCAGGTTTTACATCGAACAGGGGTACAAACTTGGATAACAGGGTTAACTATATACATAAGCTATTTATACTGCAAGGATAGGTAAAACTCAGATAATGCATGTAAGGGCCTTTCTAGATTGGGTCATTTCTTGGGAGGGATATCTAGGTTCAATTGCTGTCTGGGAAGTATTGGAGGAACAGGTGGGTTTTGAGAGCCTTCCTGAACTGATATAGATTGGTAATGGCCCTAATGTCAGGGGGTAGAGCATTCCAGCATTTGGGGACATAAAAACTGAATGCCCTGTTTGCCTGAATGCCCTGAATGCCCTACATAAGCCTTGACATTTTACATGCTGCTAATGTGCTATCCTAGGGAGACACTGAGCATAATATAAAGGCACATGCTCAAACTCATTGTCTAAGGAAGGGAGGTGGCAATCAGGGCCAGCACTTCCCCCACAAATACCAGCCGTCACTCACTTACATTTCTGCAGTGACAGAAATGGGGGAGGAGACTCTGGGAAATGTGTGGATAGTACGTTGAAAACCCTTGTGCAGTAGACAGGAACTATCAACACTGCTTTTCAGTAGACAGTACAAGTTGTATCCCTGTCCACACCATCTATCTGGAATGCTCTACCCCTGGAACTATGACTCTTAGACTCCATCATGGAATTCCGACGAAAACTCAAGACATACTTCCTCATGGATCACTTTGGTTCAGGTACTTAGCAGTGGCACGATCCCCTCTCAATCACCCTGCCTCATCGCTATCAGTATTCTAACAAGATGCCACCCTTACTTACACACCAGGACACAGACTCCTACACTCCCGAACGTAGAAAGTTAGACTTTATCCCCTCATGCTTCAATATGCTAGCAATTTAATAATGTTATCTAACTTATTTGCTTAACATTATATGTAAATGTTCTCCAATCACATTGTATGTACACCACTTTGACTAGTAGATAAAGCGGTATAGAAAATCTGTTAAATACATAAATAAAAAGCAGTGGGGAATCAGTTCCAAATGGAATTTAAGAACTTCTCTTTATTGGAATGAGATAGGGAAATGGATCTCATAATTTCCCATGGGAGGAAAGGAAAAGAAAAATTAAAATTCCCTTCCCCTCAGCCCAACCACACTTGCCTCTTTCTTTTCTAACAAGGTCCTCACTCTCCGCCCGCTTGATTACATCCTCTCCCTTCTCTCTACATTGGCTTCCAATCAAGGTTTGTTTTATCTATAAACTTCTCACTATTACCCATAAAGTCCTACATACCAGTACCCCACAATACCTGGCCGACACTATCTACCTCCAGCCTGCCCCACGTTCTCTCCGCTCTGCACACCGTCTCTTTCTTCCCTCTCCCTCTCAGGCCCACCTCGAGCTTACCCAACACTCCGCATTCTTCTTCCTCAGTCCTGCCCTATGGAACTCACTCCCGCATTCTCTTCGTATCGAATCGTCCTTCCTACACTTTAAATCACTTCTCAAGACACACCTTTTCTGTCAGGCATTTGACCTTCCCCCGCCCGTTGATGGCTCTGGCCCTCCCCATAGAGAACTCAGACGTCACCGATCACAACTATTTCCCCCCATCCTGTTCTCCAGACCCTCTTACCTCTTCTTTCTCTATCCTATTCTACGACACTCTTTTTTTCTCTTTCCTTTCCTGTCTGATATTGGCATTCTTTTTCCTTTTCTGATGTCTTCCTGCAGCCATCACTTTGTTTTATTGTACACCGCCCTGACGCTTTGGCAAGGGCGGTTTATCAAGTTTTGCTAATAAAGAATAAAGATAATGGGATCTAGGAGCAAAAGGGAGTAAATTTAGTTAACGTACAAAAATTAGGGGAGGTGAACAAAAAGCCTTGTGTCTGGGGGAGTTAACTGCTTTCTGTGGAAGGGAGCAGCAGCAGAGCAGAGACTAAATGGTAAGTGCTTCCTGCGTATGCCAAATATCTTTTCTTGGCCCCTTCAATATATCTTTAAGACTTAAAACATACCAAACAGTAGTCAAACATCCTCTTTCTTATTACAGATATTCAAGAAAGCCTGATGTTTGACTGTTGTTTGGCTGCTGGAGACCCAAATCTCCTCTCTGTGGTGAAACCTACAGGTTTAGTACTAAATTATAGGATTTGGAATAAAGTTCTGCTCTGACTCAACATTTGTAATATACAAAAAAAGTGACATAACCAGCAGCACAATACACTATTTCATAAGAGATATGACTTTTGCTTAATAATATTTCTAAAGAAATTAGATTTATGAATGCCAGAATTTTCTTGATCTAATGTTCATCTAATTTGCCATGCTATATTTTGAAAATGAACATGTCATTAAATAAGAGACATTACGTAGATTCAATAACTGGAGCCTCAGTACCCATCCTAAGCTAATAGGATCTATATAGACAAGTATGGAAGCCTGACTTCCTTATCTCAAAACATACAGTACACAAGATCTGGAATACCACCCATCACTCTACCAAACAAATACAAACATCAAAATCTAACTAGCTACTTAGTCAAAACAGGGTACTGCACCCAGTGGCAGCGGAACATCTTTTTGGCTGGAAGTGCCAAATAGACCACACTCTCTACTTGCTGACTTTGTGTTGAGCAAAACATTGGTGGGACCATGGCCACTGTGGCCCACCCTATTCAGCTGTCTATGACTGCACCCACATCCAAGAGAACCCTAAGGGGCCCTTTTACTAAAGGGTGCTAGGGCATTGCATTGAATGCACCAAAGCTACGGTGCAATAGGTGCAACGCCACTGCATTAACTGTCAGGGGTGTGGAAAGCATTTCTCTGGCAGTTAATGTAAAGCCCTGTCCCTTGGTGCACATCACATTAGCATGGGTTTACTTAACCACTTATTGAGGTGGAGTTAGGTGATCTCATGCTAATGCAGTTGGTGCACAGTGTGAACCCAGCGCTAGCTGCATGGAGCACACCACGCCCACTCTCTGCTCCTACCTCACCCACTCCACTGGGTTAGACAATTAGCACAGGAACCATCCAATGCTAAATGTCATGGCCCTTTGCTAACTGGCAACCTGTGTCCCAACATGCATTCAGCACATGCCAGAACACACATTGTCAGCTAACACCCTTTAGACAAAGACCCCCTAGGTCAGGATGTAATTCCAAGCCTAGATCACACCATTGCCATGCTAGATTCTAAACAGAGACAACGAAAGATAGCATCTCACTCTGTCTGCCCAAGATCTAAATACATACTGTAGTTGAACTCCTACATCCCTTCTTACAAAGGCCACAGAATTGCTGCAACAGTTCCCCCATGATTTGTGTTCATACTTAACTGTCCAACACAAGTTCAAATCAGTTTGGTTATTTTACATGTTTTTTTAATCAAGACCAGACAGTCCATAGCTTCATGGCTGGCCCAACCGTTACATAAACCAGGTGGTCACCTAGGGCAGCAGCTTCTGGGAGTGGTGGTGGTAAAGAGAAGGGCATTCAAAGCTAAACAATAGATTTTGACAGCCAGGGGGGCATAAGGCTCTGGGCGGCCCTGCATAGATTGCTAGACAACTGAAACTTTACATTACATCCCACTAAAAACAAGTGCATAACCTCCATGAAATCCTGCATCCCAGCCTAAATCCCCACACTCAGTGATCCGACCAACACCCGATTTAAACTCAGCTTAAATGCAACTATCCATCGACCAATAGACCCTTAGCCCAGGTTATTAAATCCAATGTCCTTAATCCTGCCCCATTGAGAGCAGATTTCTTACACCTCGCCAATGAAATATCGAAATTCCACACTATATATTTACAACAGCACTCACGAACTCGAGTCGCTTCCTTTTTTCAGATGCTAGCACAGTGAGAGGAACTCCGATCTTGTCGTGGTTCATTTCAGCACCTGGCTCAAAGGACAGCGACGAGCTCCAGTCCCACCCTACTGACGCCGTTACATCCAACACACAAATAAAACCCGTCGACTCGCCTTAGCAAGGCGAAGCCTGAAGTTCGCTCCTCTGTCCTAGCGGAAGCACTAGTAGACCCCAGGTATGCCGTCAGGTACCCAAATTGTGCATTTATTCTACCAGCGAAGTCTTAGCAACGTGGAAACGCACATACTCGGCCACGGCGACCCAGAGGCAGCCTGTCAGAAGCCTGTATCCCAAACCTCGGCCCCCCTTCATGGGGCTTCCGCTGAAGAAGCCCGTGCAGCTCGCCGTCCGCCACCCTCCTGGCGCAGCGCCAGCAATCGCAATGCAAACAGCGGCGGCGAGGCTGGGGGAGGGGGCGGACTCACCGAACATCTGGATGTGGCCCTTCGTGACGGGGTTGAAACTGCCGCAGGCCAGCAGAATAACGTGGGTCTTGGTGGTCTCCGTCATGTCGGGGCGGAGAGGGGGGTAGGGGGGCTGCTCACGGGCTTGATGTCTGGCTGCGTCTGCAGAGAAAGGAAGGGAAGTGAGGCGCAGACTGGATGCTCGTCTCAGCGCCGAGGAGCCGACTCCAGACGCAGCGCGCCACGCCCCCTCCTTCTCTTAACCCTTCCGGCGCCACGCCGCTGCCCTCGCAGCACTTCGCCGCTTGCCCTCGCTGCCGTCCTTGATTTAAATCTCTTAGACGTGCATCTGCTCACATAGTAGCGCGGCTGCCCGAATAGACTGAAATGAGGTTGGCTGGTGGTTTTGTAACTGTTCTGAAACATCAGTTCCCAAATAGCACCTCTTTCAAATAAAAACGAAAGTGAGTTTTTCCTGCCTGTTTTTTAAAATAAATAAGATATGCTATTTATAAAGCTTTTGGAGACAGATACAAGCGAGGGAGCTTACTTGTTAAATTTCTTTCAAATAATGAATCTCTTCATTTAAGAAGGGGGGGGGTGAGCAGCATAGGCGGAAGGGCGGAAAGATACAATAGAGAAAGGGGAGGAGCTAAAATAAAGTTAGGGAAGGAGTCGACATGGAGATCGATTATTTATTTAAAACGATTTCTATCCTCTCTATTACTAGCAAACGTGCGATGTGTGCCTTGGAGTCCGTGCTGACTCTCGGCAACCCTGCAGTTTCTTAGCAGTGTGATTGGAAGTAGATTACAGGCCTTTCTTCTGAGGCAATGGAGGATTAAGCAACTTGCCCAAGGCCACAAGAAATGCCAGTGGGAATCAAACCCTGGTCTTTTGGTTAACAAGCCAGTGATCTAACCACGAGGCTACTCCTCCACTCCTATTACTAGGTGGATATCAATAAAACATAAGCCCTAATAAAATAAAATATGTTTTAGAGTAAACTTTCATAAGGCACCTAACAGCAAAAGTATGTGCATATTTGTCAGTTCACACACATTAAACCAATTTTCCCTTTGTTTAAAATCTGGCAATCTCCTCTTACTTGTTAGACTCCCCAGTTCAATTGGAATTATGGCCATAGCACCGGTAGCCTTCATTTGCAACTACCCAGGGATTTTTCCCTCTATAATACCTACTCTGGTCACTAAGGGCTGTGCACCAGGTTTCTCTCTGGAACTCTGCAATCCTGGGCCCTGAACCTGGCTAGGTGTCACTCCTGGGTAATGCCCTTCTCCCCAAGCAGTAGGAACACTGCCTTTGCAGCATCCCCATACCCCCAACTGATCCAGTGAGTGGAGATTCTGATTCAGGATTAAACTGAAGACCTTTTGCATGGCACTGCATAGGCCTGCTACTGAGTCGCTGGCTGGCTACCAAACCAATTATCAAACACAAGGTACCCACACACTGTGGGCCTCTATTACTACAGTAAAGTGCATTAAAATGTTGCAGTCGGACTTCCGGTGATGCGTGAGTGAGAGCAGACGTGTCTCTCTTGCTCCGGGGCCATCTCACCGCTAAAGCTGCTAAATTAATCTATTTACTTGCATCTCCCACCTCCCCTTACCAGGAACGGGCTGTGTTTCTCACCCGAGTCGTGCAAAACAACTACGGCGGGTGACCACGATGCCTCTACCAGCGCGGAAAGGACCGCGAAAAGCCGCTGAGAGCGGGGCCTTCTGCCGCGCCGGCGGTCCAGCCTACCTCGCCCAGCGCGGAGAGCACCGATTCCACCTCGGAGGAGCTGGCGAAAGAGGTGGTTCGTCTTTTAGAGCCCAAATTCGATCGGCTTATGCATAAACTTGACGGCATGGAAGAAGCCCTGAATGAGGTGGGCAAACGCGTGGAGGAACTTGAGCACCGCGTGGCTGGAGTAGAGGAGGGCGAGAGCCGCCGAGACCGGGAGCTTGAAAATCAGCAGAAGGCCCTGCTCGAGATTCAAAATAAGCTTGAGGATCTCGAGAATAGATCCCGCCGGAATAATCTGCGCTTGGTGGGATTGGGCGAAGACAGACCGGATCGGGAGCTGGTGACTTTTCTGGAGACCTGGCTGCCGGAGGTCTTAGGCCTGTCGGAACTCCAAGGTAATTTCCAGATTGAAAGGGCTCATCGGCTGGGGGCCCGCAGGGAAGGAGCGGAGAGGCCGCGCGTGGTGATTCTAAAAGTGTTGAACTTTCAGCATAAATGGAGCATACTGCAAGCCTACCGCAAGAAAGGCGAAATCACATTAGACAACAAGAGGATTTTAATTTTCCAGGACTACTCGGCGGCGGTTGCAGCCAAGAGGCGAGAATTCTCATCCATCTGCTCGGACCTGTTTCGGCGGAAAGCCCGCTTCACCTTGGCCTATCCGGCAATACTCCGGGTCTCCCTCCATGGCCAGAACCATACATTCGAACATGTAGCGGTGGCGAAAAAATTCTTAACTCAGCACATGCCAGGGGAAACGGCTGGCGGCTCCTCGTGAACGGCCTATGACTCTGGGAGCGCGGGTTGAACGCTCGGACCCGGGGCTTCCGCCTGGAGGCTGCGCAACTGACTGTTCTGTCTGGTGTGCCTTTGGTTGGACTGCTACTGGAGGAAGACCAGGTAGTGAACCGCGACTCCTGGGCAAAAACTGCCATTAGGCTGCGATTGCAGGTCCCTGTCAGTAAGGCGACCGGGCCTCTCCATGTGACTGAGTTTGCAGTGCCCAAATGTGATTGCATTGTTTTCAGACCCGCTCATGAGAGCGGCGCTCGGTCAAACCTAGTGTAATGTTCTCTTACTTTGTTGCTCATATGTCTGTGGTTAAAGTACACTAATGTGCCTAAGTATGTTTAAAAATGTTTCAGACCCGCTCAGGAGAGATGAGCTCGGTCAGACCCACTGTAACATTAGTTTATTCTGTTGTTCTTGTTAAGGCTTGGGGAGTTGGGGAGTGGGGGGGGGGGTGGGGGGAGCAATGTGGAGATGGAGGAGATGGGGGTGGGGTGGCCCTGAAGCACCGCTTGGGAGGTCGCACCTCAGTGAGGTAACTGAGGGATAAGGAGTTGTGTTTTTTTTTATGGGGTATGACCAGTTGGTGATGGGGAGGGTGCAGTTGATAAAGTGGAAGTCGGTGGGCAGAGGGAGGGTTGTTTTGGAGGATGATTTTCGGGAGGAGAGGGGGGGAGCGGGGAGGGGGGTGGGGAGGGATGGGGGGGGGTGGCATAGTTGTGCAGTGCATGAAGAACGCCGGTACTCCATGAGGAATGTATTGCTCTGCAAAAAACAGAGTCTAACCCTAGAATGCAGGCTCATTCGGAGACAGGGAGAGATGATCCGCAGTTCTGGGTTGGGGCTGGGCGACCCGGAACAGAAGTATGCTTGGTGGTGCTGCTTGATGATACGACTGTTGGCTGAGGAGAATGAGTAATGATTTACGTATAGTCTCATGGAATGTGGGAGGATTGAATACCCCTGTAAAACGGACGAAGATGTTGCAGGCTCTGAAGAGGGGACACACACAAATAGCATTACTGCAAGAAACACACTTAAGTGCGGTGGAACATACCAAGTTAAAGAAAGACTGGGTGGGACAGGTATTTGCCGCATCTACGAGTGTAAAGAAACGTGGAGTGGCGATCTTGATGAAACGGGGTCTAGCAGTGGAAGTGATTAGGGAGGAGGCCGATCCCAATGGGAGGTTTATCTTTTTGCATGCCAAGATACAGGGACAGGAATTATTTCTGGGCAATATCTATGCCCCGAATACTTATGATCACCGCTTCTTTCAGCTGCTGCTGAGGAAAATACTAGGGGCCCCGAAGATACCTTTGATAGTGGCGGGGGATTTTAATTGCCCCCATGATCCGGTCTTAGATAAATCCACCACTGGAGGACCTAGTGGAGCCTGGAGTAAAAGGGGGGTGGGCTACCTCTGTGACTTGGGGGGCTTAATTGACTCCTGGAGAATCTTGCATGGGGTTGAGAGGGATTACACACATCTGTCGAGAGCGCACCAAACCTGGTCTCGGATTGATTATATTCTGATTTCGAGAGAGAGCTTGGGAAAAGTGATCAAAGTAGAGATTGAACCTATAGTAGTGTCTGATCATGCTAAAGTGGTGTTAGATTGGAGGGGAAGATCTTCGGGAGGGACACGCTGGGCATTCCCGGGATACCTTTGGAAGAATGAGAATTTTCGGGCCTATCTGATCCGTCATTGGGAGGAGTACTTCCATCTGAATGACACGGGGGAGGTGGAAGTGGCGACCTTTTGGGAGGCAGGGAAAGCAGTGCTGCGGGGACATATTATAGCCTATGTTGCGAGGGAAAGGAAGCGGCTTAATGCTCGCCTTTTAGAACTGTCGAGACAACTGCATGAGGCCAAGCGCGCCGCTGTGGCGCGCCCAAAGCGGATATCGTCCTATTTAGAGGTGCAAAGAGCTCTAAATGAGGTGCTCCATGAGCGGGCCATCCAATCGCTGCAGTACTATCGTCATCAACTGTTCCGGTTCGGTGACCGGACGGGTCGCCTGCTGGCGCGTTTAGTTAAACGCAAAGGTGGCATCCAGGGAGTGGCAAGAGTGCGAGATAGACAGGGGGTGTATCAGACTGAATTGCAGAAGATTGTGCAAGTGTTTAGTCAATACTACCAAGACTTATATACGCCTGATAAGGAGAATAGAGCCCAAGAGCGTGAGTTCTTGGCGGCCGTGTCGCTGCCCCAGGTGACGGAGGCTGATCTACAAGATTTAAACGCGAGGATAACCTGCGAAGAAATTCAGGCAGTGATAAAGCGAGGGAAAAACACACAAGGCTCCGGGTCCTGATGGATATGGAGCAGAATTTTACAAGATCTTGCTGTCTCACATAACGCCTACCCTGATGGCTGTCTATCAAGAAGCGCAAGAACGGGGCTCCTATCCGAGAGATATGCGTACCGCTGCGATCACCATCATTCCAAAGGAAGGCCGGGATCCGGAGGATCCGGCATCGTATCGCCCCATTTCCCTAATCAATTATGATATGAAAGTGGTGGCCTCGGTGCTGGCGGTCCGGTTGCAGGGGGTCTTACCCCGATTAATTGGGGGTCACCAATCGGGTTTTGTTAAGGGAAGAAATGCCTTTCCCAACATTAGTAAGGTGTTGCTCGGCATGGAGCATTGCTTGCACCAGGAGACGCCTCTGCTCTTGGTGAGTCTCGACGCTGAAAAGGCTTTTGATAGAGTGTCGTGGTCTTACATGTTCGAAGTTTTCAGGAAATTTGGTTTTGAGGGAGCCTTTCTCTCTTGGGTGAGGGCGTTATATGCGAATCCAATGGCGTGTGTGGCTAGTGGGGGAACCTGCTCCGCACCTTTTGAACTACGTAGAGGCACGCGACAGGGTTGTCCGTTGTCCCCCCTTCTGTTTGTACTGCAGTTGGAACCTTTGCTTCTTACACTTAATGAGGAGGTGGGGATCCAGGGAATTGAGTGGCCCCAGGGGGGCATAAAGGTAAGCGCGTTTGCAGATGATATGCTCCTCTGCCTCTGCAACCCCCAGCCTTCGCTGGAACGTGCCCTGGAAGTGATCCAACGTTTTGGTTCTTTTTCGGGGTTACAGATCAATCTGAGCAAGTGTGTGGCGCTAGATGTAGGGGGCCGTGCCCAGCGGCAGTGGCAGGGGTTTTTCCCTTTGCGATGGGCACCTGGGGAATTCCGCTATCTGGGGATTCAGATACCGGATCAGATCTCGAAATTGTATGATGTCAATATACGCCCTATGCTGCATAGGATGGCGGCTACTTTACACAAATGGAAGGATCTCCCTCTCTCGCTTATGGGGCGTCTTGCATTGTTTCATATGATGGAGGTGCCCAGATGGACGTATTTACTGCGTCATTTGCCCATCTGGTTGTTGAGACGGGATGTGCTGCTGTTTCAACGGTACATCATGCAATTTCTGTGGAAGGGGAGGAGATCGAGGATCCCGATATCAGTCCTGATGAGCAGGGGGGAGGAGGGGGGGCTCGGGCTGTTTGCGCTTCGAGACTATAATTTTCTCGCCTTGTTGGGACCCTTGCGAGATCTCATTATGGGTGGGGAGAGGGTCTTGCCGTGGGAGTTGATTGGAGAAGTATCGGCGCCCGGCCACCCGGCCTACTGGCTGCATAGCCGAACTGCCGTCCTACCACAATTCTGGAGACAGTCGATCTATCTGGATGCGTTGAGACAGGCGTGGCGATTTCTTTGCCAGAAAAAGGGTGTGCATTGGTATAGCACTGAATGTCTGCCCTTGCGCGATAACGCGGATTTTGTGCCTGGCTGCCATGGAGGACTTCCAGGGAGCTGGGTAACGGCGGGTCTGGGACATCTTGGTCAACTTCGGATGCAGTCTCAGGAGGAGTTGGACTCCTTTCAATCCCTGCAGCGGAGATATCAACTTGCGCCTAAGTCTTTTTACTTTTATCTGCAAGTGAGACACTATATACGAGCCTTGCAACGGACTAGGGGTTTCCTTTTTCGGGATAAAGGGATATGGGACCTTCTCGCGGATGGCGATAGCAAACTCTCGCTACGAACCTGGCGAGAGGAGAGCTGCCCTGGGGGGGACTGGGCCTCGATAGAGAAACTAGTTCAGAAGTGGTGTAGAGAAGATACTCTCTCCCTCACGGTAGGGACCTTTCAACATGCTTTTCAACATATAAAGCTCCTCTCAGAATCTGTTAAATTACGAGAAATGCAGTATAAATTGTTATGGAGGGCATACGTACCCAACACTTGGGCGGTTAAGATGGGGCTGCTCTCGACTGATGTCTGCCAGTTGTGTGAGACTCAGAAGGGGACACTATTCCATCGATTTTGGAGCTGTGTCTTGATAACCCAGTTTTGGCAGAAAGTACACACAGAGTTACGAGCCTGTAGACCTCTGGGAAGGGATCTCTCGTATGAATGGTGTTTGTTTGGGCTGATGGGTGATACCTCTGAGGGGGTAACGGGTATATCGTTAGGTGTGCCTCATAGTGTTGGGGACACTACGGGAGGCGTCTCCCCTGCTGACCCTATTAGCATGTCTACGCGTAAGCTTTATACTAGAGGCTTCTTAATTGCGAAACAATGCATATTACGCCATTGGCTGGACGAGCGCCCCCCGGGTATTCGGGAGTGGTGTAGGGCTCTATTACTTTTGAGGAGCCATGAGATACGGACAGCCAGGATCTTGGGGGCCAAACAGCAGGCGGACTACGATAGTATCTGGAGGGGGATTACGGAACAATATTTTCATAGTCGGGGGGTCTTGGGGGAAGCGGAGAATACTATCTGAAGTGGGTGAGTGCTATGGAGCAAATGCGAAGTAGATGCCGGGATGAGGCTGTCTGTGGGGTAGGTCTTATGGAAGTGGTGTGCCTGCACTTAGTGAGGGGGGGATGGGGGGGTTGAAGTTAGGGAGTGAGGGGGGGGGGCGGGTACCGGGGGGAGGAGGGGAGTGGCAGAAGGGGGGGGGGGAAAAGGTGGTCTGCTATTTTGTGGATTTCTTGCCTTGCATTGTCTACGCTGCTTGTAAGGTATTGCTTTTCCGATTAGTTGCTTTGTTGGCTGGATCTGTTTACCCCACTCCTTTGTATATTTGTGAAAATCTAATAAAAACGATTTGAAATAAAATGTTGCAGTCATGACCCAGGATATCACTGCTTGACCCAATACAAGCATTGTGGAACCTGTGTCTTTTGAGGAAACTGCTAGGTACGTATGACCTAGATTGGCCACTGTTGGAAACAGGATACTGGGCTTGATGGACCTTGATCTGACCCAGTATGGCATATCTTATGTTCTTATATGTAGTGGCCAAAATTAACACATGGCAACTGCAAAGCCTCTGCATCTTCCCATATAGTTAATGCAGAGACAATTCACTTCTGTGCATTGCAGATAACATGCATGCACTTAACGCATCTTATTGAGACGGTGTTAACTGCACCATGTTATCTACTGGAATTCATTCCCGGAGAATGTAGTAAAACCTGTTAGTTTAACTGGCTTTAAAAAATGTTAGAACAAGTTCCTGGAGGAAAAGTCCTTAAACCATTATTAAAGTGGACTGGGAAAATCCACTGCTTACCCCTGGGATAAACAACATAGAATCTGTCTACCTTTTGGCAAGCTGACAGGTATTTGTGACCTGGACTGGCCACTGTTGGAAACTGGATACTGGGTTTGATGGGCCTTTGGTCTGACTCAGTATGGAATATCTTATGTTCTTAAGGTGCACTTCTCGCCAAGTCCCCATACCTTTCATGCTCCATTTCATGATTGCCAGTTAATGTGGGAATTAGTACACACTATGGGGGTTATTTTGGAAGCTTTATTTGCAATTTCATATGAAACATCTGTCATTTGCCCATGGAAATGGCATCTGTGTATAAATGGCGAGTCTAGAAAGAGCTGAACTTACACATGGATGTCCATAACACATAGAAATTGCTTTGGGGTATGGTTAGGGCATGGACAGGGCAGATGAAAATTCTACAAGTGCTTTCCCCATTTTATATAGGGAATGTACCTGGCACATACATGTGTGTGTTTAAAGAGTGTCTGTTTCAGCAGAAGGACTGTTGTTTATTTCCCCCTTCAAACTGAAATTAAAGACAGTGGCTGTATTTCTACCTATAGGTTTGTAGAGTGACCCACATATACATATAAATGCCGGCACTCATACATGTCAGCTGTGAAATACCAGTTTGCCAGTGTAACTGCTGGCACACCCATGTGCAAGTTGATGAGCCGCCTCTATTCATTTTTCCCAAGTGTAGATTTGTAAAAATGGCTCTCCTGGTTCTACATGATGGCAAGCACGCTGGCGCGCCTGCATAACCTTTTACGCAATTCAGAAAAGACCCCTCATTTGGCAGCACCCTTCTAAAATACACTGCACTTCCCAACCTCGACATCTCAAATCCGCTCTCGATGCCCTATCTAAGATTTGCCTTCATATGTCAATCCTCTGCATTAACTGTTAGCCCAGGCATGCATTAACGCACACCAATTCCCATCTTAACTGCTTAACACACTTTAGTAAAAGGGGCCTATTGTGACTAAATAGTAGTTTGCTATGCAGTTGATCTGTACCCTTGCCATTGCTGAACAATGGTGTAAAGTGCCCTATTACACATATATGGGGCCCCTTTTACTAACACTGAGCTCGAGCGATCTGCCACACAGCCCATCTGAATAACATGGGCCGTGCAGCTAAGTGTCCGTAATAGGGGCGCACATTAGTTAAATTCAGATGTATAGGCACTGCTCCCAGCCATGTTCCTGCAAACAGCATGGGAATCCACATTATAATTACATGCCTAATGGGGATTTAGCTAATCTGCCCATGCTACTGCCTATTCTACACACGTAGATTCTGGCTAAGCCTTTGAAAAGTCATCCCTTTCTACAGTATGTAGTCAATTCAGAGTTAATAAAACTGACAAAGACTGAACCAACCCATTAAACTCAGTAAAGCAGCAGTTGCTTCTGCTCTTGGACATCTTTTTTTCCTTAATGGACTGGTAAATTTCAAAGTAGAACTCCAGTTAAGAGGGCTCGGAGGAAATGCCGGCCAATCCGGCCACAATGTCTCTCACCTCTTTCACCATTAGTACTTAGAGATTCAATTTTGCAAGCTGAACATAATTGGCAGCTCAGCTTTTAGCTAGTGATAGAGGAGGAGGGAAGGCAAGGATGGAGACACTAAGGCTGCCTGCCAGGAAGGAGGGAGGGGATCTATTTATTCTTTATTTGCATTTATCTCTCACCTTTCCAGCTATGCCCAACCATTAGACAAGACTAGGCAGATGCCTAGCACAGCAATGTCTGGGGGGTGGGAGATCAACAAAGAACAAGAAGATATAATATGCATCACTGAAACCTGGCTAGACGACTCAGACCAGGTCATATTAAACCAAGTAACCCCAACAGGATACTCGGCATTTAACTGCATCAGAGCACAGAAAAGAGGAGGAGGAGTACTAATACCAGAAAGGAATACAGATGCAAAACTATCACCACCACTAACACAATCAAATCTAACACACTCACTATAGCCAACAAGTACCTAACCATCTCCCTCACATACAGACCACCTGGAACCACAACTGAACACCTATCCACAGTAAATGAAACAATATTTATTTATTTATTTACATTTCTTATATACCGCGCTTTTAAGAATCAGTGCGGTTCACAATGAACAGAACAATGCTACAATGCATCAACGCACATAACACGATATGCGCACATAACAGAACACACAAACCCCTCATTGCACTAGGAGACTACAACCTAACATCTGCACCCACCAGAGAAACCGCAACGTTCTTAAAAGTCATGGAGTCATTAAAATTCTGCCAAACAATTAACGCCCCAACGCACCAACATGGTACAACTCCAGACATGGTCTTCATGCCAAAGCAGCTAGTAGAACAGAATAAGACCACAAAACCAACAATCACGCCAGTCCCCTGGTCAGACCACCATGTAATTGAATTCACCATGACCCTGAATAACCCCGCCCAATGCAAAGAAGACGAAAGAATAACTAGATGGTTCAAAACATTTAACAGAGACTCATTCATAAACTAAATCACCCCACAACTTCAACAGGAACAAGAAACCCTGGACTTAAACATAGAAGAATGGAACACAATAATATCCAATGCAGCATCTGTCCCAGCCACCAAAGAACCACAAACACACAAAATATCTAACGCCCCATGGTACTCACATGAAATCAGAGTTGCAAAACGCACACTCAGAAGACTGGAAAGAAAATGGAGACGGGATAAATCACACAACCTCCTAACCCAATACAGAGACAAACAACTGGAATATAACAATCTAATAAATGAGCGGAGACAGCAACACCATACCAACTTGATCATTAAATCTACTAATAGACCAAGAGAACTCTTTAGCATTGTCCAGAAGCTCACCAAGGACAACACGCAACAAAGCACCCACCATCTTGACCCACAAAAATATGCAGACTACATGAAGTCAAAGAACACTAACCAAATACACACTACTGCACCACAAACAAATGATCACACGATACAAAAGCAACATCAAACATGGGAGAGCTTCAACATACCAACAAAGCAGCAAGTAGAAGACATTATATGTGGACTAAACACAACAACTTCACCTTCGGACCCATGCCCAGTGTCTTGGATCAAAGCCACTAAAAGCCAGCTCTCTCATCACATTCAAAAAATTGTCAAAAATTCACTCCAACAAGGATACATGCCGCAACCCCTAAAGCACGCAATGATACGACCAATACTTAAAAGTAGGAATCTGAGCCCCTCCGAACCAAAATCATACCGTCCCATCTCCAGCTTGCCATTCCTTGCTAAAATCGTGGAAAACCACTGTGAATAGAGCCCTTGTTCGGTAGTAACAAACACTAAAAGCACTATTCTAAAGGATGAGGGAGGGTTCCACACCACTTTATACCGAAAGAGTGTCCAACGCAACAGTTTATTAACATATGGCAGTTTTCATCCTGGTCCATTGAGGAGGGGTCTCCCATCTGGACAGTTCCTTCGGTTACGGAGGATTTGCTCTACCACATCTGATTATAAATTCCATGCTTTAGATCTAATAGAGCGCCTGCACAATAGGGGTTACCCAGATAAAGTGATTAAAACAGCATATCGTCGGGCTATCTACACTCATAGGGAATGGCTCTTGGATGACTCATTCCAGTCACAACATCCGTCCGCTCGTTCAGCTGACCTCGAGTGTGTAGTGGGGGTACTACCTTACACGAGTTTGAGTAAGCATATTGTTGCCATACTTAAGAAGCATTGGGCGATATTGGGATTGCATCCTTGTTTTCGAAAACCCCTTCGTATAGCCTTTTCTCGGGGTCCTAACTTACAGGATAAATTGGTTCGATCAGCAACCCCTATAGATCGCCCGGATCTTCCGGATGTACAAAATCAGGGACATTCAACTTGTGCTTCTTGTAAATTTTGTGCCACTTCACTTACGGGTATGGATTGGACTCATCCAATTACAGGTCAATTACACATGCGACGGTGGGTGACGACGTGTGATTCATCATTTGTTGTCTATGTTCTGCAATGCCTGTGCCCATTAATCTACATAGGTAGGACATCGCGGAAAATAAAAACAAGACTGAGTGAACATGTCTCTCGGGTGCGGCAACAAGTTTTATCGGCTCCCATTGTAGAACATTGTGTGGCACAAAATCATCAATTCCTTGAGGATATATCTTGGACGATATTGGATCACATTCCCCCGAACCCTAGGGGGGGGGTGATCACATTGCATTGTTGCAGAAATGTGAACAACAGCTGATCTGTTTCCCCTTCAGGGTTGAATAAGGAAATCGAATGGTCTAGCTTGCTTTGACACCATTTCTGATGCTTGGGGATTCCCTGAAGTCAGTGGGGTCTCCCAAGTGTCTGATTGGTGCTCCCGAACGGCTGCAAGTGTGTGTTAGCCAATTGAAGTGTTTCACCTTCTATTTACAGCATTTGAAATTGGACCGGAACTCCATAGCGGTTTACGCTAGCGATATTAGTGACACTTGATACAGGGTGTTCAGCCCGAAACATGCACATTGTGTGGAAAAATGCTGGTTGACAACACCGTGATGTTTGATAAGAACTGCACCATTAGATAAGTAGCTAAGTTATAAATTTTAATATTGATTAAAAGGGACCCGGCTGCCTGGTGTGGCTGGATATTAATTCTTGCCACCTCGAGCCTGCTCCGACAAAAAAGTTGGTTGAGATATAAGGTGGTTTTTTCTTTGGTTTGGTATTTTTTGCTTTTAAAATCATGGAAAAGGCAGTGCAAAGGCAACTCCAGGACCATATTGATATAAATGCCCCACTGGACATACACCAGCACGGATTTAAGCCCCAACACGGCGTGGAAACACTACTCACCTCCCTCTTTGACAATCTCCTAAGAGGCATGGACAACATAAAAAATGGCTTCTTGCTAGTGTTCATGGACATCTCGGCGGCCTTCGACACTGTGTCACATGCTAAGCTATTGCAACGCTTACAACAGATAGGACTATGCAAGAATACCCTGAAGTGGTTTACATCATACTTGGAAGGGCGAACGCAACAAGTCAAATGCAACCAAAAGAAATCACTACAATTCCCCGTTAATGCAGGGAATACCTCAAGGCTTAGCCCTATCTTCAATGCTCTTCAACATCTACATACAGCCCATATGCAACATCATCAAGCACCACAAACTACACTACCACATTTATGCTGACGACATCATGGTGTACGCTCCAATCAACTTACTAGCACTAAACACTACAACAATAACAAAATGCCTTGAAGACATGAATGACTGGCTCATAGCCAACAACTTAACAGTCAACTACGAAAAAACTGAGGCAATGTTCGTCACCAGGAACCCCACCTTCATACCTCCACAAACTATCAGCATCCTAGACAAATACATAGTAGTCAAAGAAGAAGTTAATTATCTAGGCATCACACTAGACAGAGCCCTGAACCTAAAATCCCACATCACCAAAACCGCAAACAAGGCATATCAGTGATTGAAAACAATCAGACAAATCAAACCAATGCTCCGTCAAGACCACTTCCGCACAGTGTGCCAAGCACTCATTACACCACTGCTTGATTATGGAAACTCACTATATCAAGGCCTTCCTCAGCAGACACTCCACCTACTACAGATGGTACAAAACACTACAGCACGCATCATTACAGACACTCCAAGGACTGAGCACATCACCGCCGTCCTACAACAACTACACTGGCTCCCAATGGTGGCAAGAGCTAAATACAAAACAATCATGATCATCTTTAAAATCATTCACCATCTCTCAGCAGACACACTTCAAAACGTTATAACAAGGGACATTAACAACAGACCAAGAAGATCCAATAATGACAACATGATCAGCACACCTGCAGGCTATCACAAAACCAAACAAACAACTTCAAAAAGAGCACCATCACTGCTGGCATCCACACTATGGAACTCCCTCCCAACGAGCCTGAGGGCGTTAGATGACCTCACAGACTTCCGCAAAGGCCTCAAAACATTCTTATTTATAGAAACCTATGAGCATTCAGGCAACATCCCCTACCCAAACAATAACACTACTACCTCCACCAACTAAACACACATCCATACTACCCACACACACAAATCTTTCATACCACATTATTAAATACCTTCATGTTAAATGTTACCTCAATTGTACTGTCTAATTACTGTTAAGTAACTGTACTGTCTAAATGTTTACACGTATCCTAATGTTAAATTTAACCCTCCAGTTGTGATGTGATGTGATGTGACCACCTTGATTGAAGGAAAAGGTGGCATACAAATCTGTCTAAAATAAAATAAATTAGCATTCAAAGCAAAGGGATAGATTCCAATAGCCACAAAAACTCAAAGAGCCACCAATACATTATTTTACCTATAGGAAACGCAGGGACACCCATACAGACAAAGCAAAGTCTAATATTTTAAAGTATGATGTCCAATTCTGCATTTTTATAGCATAGCTGTTAGATAATTAAACTCAAAAACACAAATTCTCCAACTCTTAGGGGGAGGGGGCATAAGGCTGAAGGTTTGCCTAGGGCACGTAGAAGGAGGAAGGGGATGGAGGTGCTATGGCTGCATACCAGTGTGATGACACCTCAGCTGAACCTCCAAGTACACATAGGGGTTGTGCAAAGAGCAAAGGCTCTTCCAGTCTGATTAGAAAAGTGGTAAATTCTAAAAGAAAACTTGAAGTATCCTGACTAATTCAGTCACACTTAGGCCAGATCTGAGTAACTAAAGGACTTGAACAGGAAATACATCTAAAAGGTAAAGATTTCGATAGCAGACCTCTTAAACATTTTACTTCTTTATAACAGGTTGAATTGCTCAGGGCACCTAGTACTCTTGCACCAGCCCTGAACACAATGAGGTAATGTTATAAACTATTTTTGCGCATCAATAGGCTCTTAGGGGTCGGTGCTGGGGGGGGGGGGGGGCATTGGCCCCTAACAGTGTGCTGGTGGCATTGGGGGCATTGATCATCTGAGGTGTCAAACCTCATCTCAAATGACATTTTTCCTCCCGGCTGGATTTTTACACCTGCCCAAAACTGGTGTGAAGATCCAGCGTTAAAAAAACAGTTTAAAAAACTGTGCTAAGTTTCAGCACAGTTTTTTACATTGGTCACAATTAATTATGCAGTGATTTACATGCAATTTGCATGCCAAGTGCACTGTAATTTAGCGGGGTATTTTGATGTTTTTCTGGTGCTATCTTGCTTTCTGCATCAGAGAACAAGCCTAGCACAGGAAAAATGCCAGAAAAATGCCGCACTAAGCTTTTCTGCATCGGCCAGATAGTTCTAAAGCACATAAGCCATCCAATAAGGGCTTGACATTAAACTGACTAGGTCTCACCAACAACATGCAGTTCTGGGATCCTCCTCCAAGAAAACTTTCTCTGAAGTTCCAATCACCACAGATAAAGATGCCAAATGAGTTCTGTCAGCCTCAGCCCTGGATCTCTTAACCTCTACTTTTGCCACCAACAGTGCTGAGGCAGCTGGATTCCCCAGGATCGATGCTTTGGCCAAGATATGCTTCTCTGTAGCCTGTGTCTTGGCTCTGAACTCCCAGTGTTGCATTCCAGCGGCTTCACTGGCAGGCTCTAGACCTCTGGAAAGGTTGTATCCCATTCCAGAGAGTGCAAAGGGCCTCTTTCTACCCCAGTCATCTCCAATGAGCTCGCTGGAGGCTGCACCACAGCATTGGGATGAGCAAGGATGTCCATCAGCCCCTGAATTGGTTGCACTTTCCTGGCTGCCGTTTGTTGCTTGCCTTTAAGGCAGTGGTTCTCAATCCAGTCCTCGGGCACACCTAGCCAGTCAGGTTTTCAGGCTAACCACAATGAATATATATGAGAGAGATTTGAATGCACTGCCTCCATTATATACAAATCTCTCATGCATATTCATTGCGATTATCCTTAATACTTTATCGACTAGGTGTGTCCTCAGGACTAGGCCGAGAACCCCTGATTTAAGATAATACAAGGAGAAGAAAAAGAGACATCCTTTTCGCTGGACAGTGCTTGCCTTACTTTTTCACACTATGGTCTTTAACTTTTGTAGCCGTGGCACAAGTTAATTGATAATACTTCAGACCTTCATTCTCCAGAACAGAGTCAAGAGACAAAATAATCAAAGGATTCTGCACTTCAACCAAATATTACATTGATGTTATGCAGGCAAATATAGACATTTGAAATGATGTTGTCAGATACTGAGTTGTAATGTATTTCAAATTAATTTTCTAGATATAAAAATGAAATAAATAATCAATTTGAATATTGCTATTTAAAATGACCAGTTATAACAACTAATTCAAATATATAACATAAGAATATAATAAATGCCATACTAGGTCAGACCAAGGTCCATCAAACCCAGTATGCTGCTTCCAACAGTGGCCAATCCAGGTCATAAGTACATGGCAGATTCCCAAAAGGGTACACGGGTTCCACAATGCTTGTCCTGGGGTAAGCAGTGGATTCCCCAGGTCCTCTTTAATAATGGTTTATGGACCTTTCCTCCAGGAACTTTGCCAAACCTTTTTTAAACCCTGCTACACTAACAGCTTTTACTACATCTTCCGTTAATGAATTCCAGAGTTTGATTATGTGTTAAGTGAAAAACTATGTTCTCTTATTACTGTGGTACTGCTGAGCCTATGCAAACAGAAAAAAAGGTTTTAAATTCAGAAAAAAGATTCCAACACCAGATGCGACATTACGAGGAGCCAGATAGGGGGAGCAAGAGAGACCTTCCAAGGCCTAGAGAACCGCACCCCAGAGCTTGTGATGTGATGTCGGCCAACAGCCAATCCAGGAAAGGGGGAGTTCCTCTTAAGAAAGGCTGGGAAGTTGGAAATGAAAGAAGAGGAGAGAAGGAGGAGGAGAAGGAGTCTTGGCAAAGAGACCCAAGAGGAAGGAGTTCCTGGCAAGTAGACACAGGGAGTCCGGTGCAGCAAGATACCAGGAGTTCTTGGCAAAGAGACACTGGGAGGAAAGGTACCAGGAGAGAAGCAGAGGTCAGAGGTTTATCTGATGAACCGGTACCAGCAGACTCAGGACCCTGTGGAAGTTACCAGAAGGGTGGTGAAGTCATTGCCATAGGAGGTAACACTCCTTATTCAAGGAGAAAGAGGTATGGGTATGAAAGAGAGATAACTCCACCCGAAGGCCAGCTGGACAGTGGGAGGCCTGCTACTCGAGTAAGGCTGAATTGCAGCAGGACTAGGCCTCAAGCCTCAACTCACTGGGATAGGCCTGGAGAACAAGGTAATCCACATTTTTATACTTCTAATCGTTATAACCTGGTGACACAGGGAGCACAAGGAGCAAGGGTGTGCTCGCCTTATCAAGCTGTTTGTAAGACAGGACACAAGCTTTTACCAGATAAAAGACTGTTTAATACAAGGCACCAAGACAAAGGAAGGTATTCTCATAGCAAGCATTCGTATGACCGAGGCCCAAACCTAGGCCCAGAACATTGGAGGCTGGTACAAGCTGTGTATGAAAAGCCTCAGCGTATTTCACCAGACTGCACTGATACAGAGTCACAGCTCTCAGACCCACAGCCCAGGCAGGTGGAATTTATTGAGGACCCTTCTGAAGTGCCCATGGATTGTAGTTACTGTCAGGCAGGAAGCCTAGAATCCCTGCCTAGTGTATAAAGCAGGGCTCAGCAAGCAAAGACTGTGTGTTTTAAATGTATAAATTCCTGTGAAGATAACAGTAGATAAAGCAATGGGGTTATGTTTCTTTTCTACCTGAAGTAAGGTTTCTTTATGTTGACGTAGATTCCACTACCTGAATCATTGTGCATTAAGGGAAATAAAAAGCCTTTCTTGCCCTACCCTTGGACTTTGTGTTTACTTGAAGCTTTGGTACACGGAAGGCCACTGGGAACAGATACCCAGACCCCGCATGCAGGAACCAAACTCAAACTAGAAAAATAACTCATGTCCACCCGACCTGCCTTAACCACCTTTGACCACTAGGGCGGCGGTGCGACATTACTCTTAAATAGGTTATACTGTAGCTGTATGTCCCCTAGTCTTTCTACTTTTTGATGGCGTAAAGAATCAATCTAGATTTACCCTTTCCACTCCATTCATTAATTTATAGACCTCTATCATATCTTCCCTCAACCTTCTCTTTTCCAAGGAAAAGCCCTAACTTTTATCATTTTATCCCTTTTACCATTTCGGTGGCTGTTCTCAGTACCTTTTCTAATTCTGCTATATCCTTTTTAAGATATAGCAACCAGAATTGCACACAATATTCAAGGTGCAGTCGCACCATGAAATGATACAGAGGCATCATAATATCCTTGGTTTTATTTTCCATTCCTTTCCTTATGATTCCTATTTGCTTTCTTAGCCACTGCTGCACACTGGGTGGAGGGTTTCAATATATTATCCACGATGATGCCTAAATCTTTTTCCTGGGTGATGGTTCCTAATGTGGAATCTTGCATCGTGTAACCATAGTTTGGGTTGTTCTTTCCTAGGTGCATAACTTTGCACATCCACATTAAATTTCATCTGCCATTTGGATGTCCAGTCTTCCAATTATCAAGATCCTCTTGCAATCTTTCACAATCCTCTTGTATTTTAACAACTTCAAATCATTTTGTGTCATCTGCAAATTTGATCAGCTCACTCATTATTCCCATTTCCAGGTCATTTATGAATATATTAAAAAGCAGCAGGCCCAGCAGAGATCCCTGGGGTACTCCACTATTCACCTGTGCTTCTAAGGTAATCTCGTAACAATTTCCTAGGTGATTCACACAGTCCTTGGTTTGATAGAGGAAGCCTTCATATTGCCCTTTGATATGTCACTTGGCTTTAACAGCTATTTAAAACAACTTCACAGGTCTCTTGCCTCCTAACTGGAAGGCCTCTTTGTAAAGGTCTCTAGAAACAATTTATTTATTTATACTCAAAGAATATTTACCCTATTCTACCTTCTATGCTAAGCTATATTCTGATTTGATGTAAATGAAAAGCTCTCTGGTGATACTAAGCTCTGACTGACTGAACAAAAACACTGAATTCTAAAATACACAGATTTATCAGTTTTAACCCAAAGAATTCCCTTTTCTCCATGATTTAGAGAATTTCCCAGCAGGGGCCCGATTCTGTGAGGCAAACAGCGGGGTTGCATGTCCCAGTGTGACATTCATACCCGCTAAACGTCCTGCCCCGATTCCTTATTCCTCTCTCCCCGTACACACAGAGCCACTGTGCGGGGAGAGCATGATGGGGGCAGCATAGGGGCAAAGCATGGGCAGGCCATGGGTGGTCCAGGCACCCAGTTGTACAGGGCCGATTCAGGTCACTTCCCTGTACGTTCAGGGTGCACTGGGGGGATGCACAGCTTATTCTACCTCAGAGGTGGAATAATTGTGTGGTGCCCATGTGCCCAAGCTTGGAAGCCCTCCCCAGAGGCATCGGGGTGAGGGAGGAGAGTCCCTGCCACCCAGCTCCGGTGGACCTCACTGAGCAGCGGGCGGCGGGAGAGCTGGGCAGGGGGGTGTCTGGCACCAGCGCAGCAGTGGGTGTAGGGGAGGCCTCGCCATCCTGCTGGCTTTATGTCCCACGTGGCCACTGAAGGGGCATGCTGGGCCATCCCATTGTCCGATCCTGCTACTGCAAGAGCATCTTGTCCCTGTAGTACAGAATCGGGTATAACAAAACCCGTCCTGGTCTGGGACGTCTGGATGGCCGGGACATGCCCTTTCCAGGATCGGGCTCCTGGTAAATTCTTACAAGTGCAGATTTCTATCTAGCAGTAGCAGTCTCTTTTGGTAGTCCTTCAAGACTAAAAAGTGCACAGGAAGTTACTACACGTTACAAATAGTATTCACTATTAACAAAATTTCTAGAAAAATTCCTCTTTTCAGAACAATACTTTTTATCCAGACCTTTAAGCTCACAGGTATTTTGTTGTTTTTCTCTGTACTTTGAATATTTAATATTTTCTCAAACATTTTTTCTTCTTTTTACAGTTAAGTCTCCAGTTACATATTACTCTTCAATTACTTCTAAATGCAACCTCTTCCATCAAAATCCTACTTTTAACTCCCTGTGTTTTCTTCACAGATATTCAGAATTCCCTGCAGCACAGGTAAGTATTCACAAAAAATCCTCTCTCTCTTTAATTTTATTCTTTTTGAAATTTTCACCTTTGGCT
The DNA here is from genome assembly GCA_033557465.1 of Ichthyophis bannanicus. Lineage (NCBI taxonomy): Eukaryota > Metazoa > Chordata > Amphibia > Gymnophiona > Ichthyophiidae > Ichthyophis > Ichthyophis bannanicus. The sequence continues at coordinate 232,899,218 of CM066036.1, forward strand.
TCAATTTCTTTTCTCCTTCAGATAACTGCAGAACTCATTCAAGGAGTGTTAAGTATTTTTACTCACACAGGCTATGAAAGCCTACTTTTATGCACAAAAATAAAATAAATGTTGGCAGGATCGGCCCAACCATTAAGCAAACTAGGTAGTCGCCTAAGGTGTCAGCTTCTGGGAGGCGGAAAAAAACAAGGTATTCAAAGCTAAACAATAGATTCTGACAGCCAGGGAGGCAAAAGACTTCAGGTTTGCCTAGGGCACCAACACCCTGAACCAGCACTGGAGCCAACCCTGAATGATGGTGTAACCCCAAATAATACAATGTTTGTACTGTGTGTGTCAGTTCAGTACTACTTATCTCTTCCCCGGTGCTTTCTTGCACTGGGGTTTGTTGTCTTCTGGTCTCGATCCAATCCAGTCTGTGATCCCTGTGGTCCTGGTCACTGGTCTTGGATCTGGATCTTTGTTCCCTCGGGACCTGGTCCTACACCCTAATCTTTACCAACTCAAAAACAGAGGCTACCTCTCTGAACAGTTGGGGGGGGGGGTATTTTTTTTCTCTCTCTCTCTGCCACGGAGGAGACCACTAAATTTTAAATTAAAAAAAGCTTTGTAACTAAAATAAAATAAAGAATAACTAAGAGTCCCTAGCTATCCCCCTTCCCAACCATTCACACCTCATTCATACATTGCTGGAGCCCCATAAATTTTAATCCCAGTATAAAATGTCTTGGCCAGGATTCAGAATTAAAGAATTTGGGTTTTTTCTTTGTTTAATATTTTTCTTCCAGTCAGAAATTTCTCTCTCACTGTTTAGCCCATGGATAGCCAAAACCCAGACAGCTTTTCAAATTTCAGCTAACAGTTTAAAAACTCCTTGGAGAAAATATTTCTCTCTTTTCGGAGGTTAATTTTGATTAAGTAATCAAATCCTCATCTTAATGCCAGTAAGTCACTCACAGTTGCACGCCTCACAAACAGCAGAAATATTTTTAAACCCAATATCACTCAGTCTCCTTTTCAAGTCTGCCACACACAATTTCCTCTCACACCAAATGAAGTAGGTGCCAACCTTGAAAAGGAAATTTCTGAGCTGTCAGCTGTCAGGCAAAAGTCAGAACCTTAACAGTTACAACCTTTATCCCCTGTCACAATTCAGCACACACACAACCATCCACACTCAAGTAGAAAACCCATATCAGAAACAACAGCAACAGAATGTCTCAGTCAGTTCCAGCTCATAAAAATATTAGTATTCCTCTGCCTCTAAAAATAGTTCCTAGGACCCAGAATTAGTATAACACAGATATTATGGCTGCCTTCTTCCCCACAGCAACCCTTATCAGACCTTAACAATATTTTTGTTAATCTTTTTATTTTTCAAGTACTATCGCTTTAAATGTGTTATTAAACTGCATCACCAAATCTATTCTAAGCCTTAACATAAGAACATAAGAACAAAAGATATGCCATACTGGGTCAGACCAAGGTCCATCAAGCCCAGTATTCTGTTTCCAACAGTGGCCAATCTAGGTCATATGTACCTAGCAGTTTCCCCAAGAGACACAAGTTCCACAATGCTTGTACTGTGTCAAGCATTGATATCTTCGGTCACTTCTTAATAATGGTTTATGGACCTTTCCTCCAGGAACTTGTCCAAACCTTTTTTAAACCCAGCTACACTAACAGCCTTTACTACATCCTCCGGTAACAAATTCCAGAGTTTGATTACACGTTGAGTGAAAACATATTTTCTTTTATTAGTCTTAAATAGTTTACCCTGTAGCTTCATTGCATGTCCCCTAGTCTTTCTGTATTCTGATAACGTAAACAATCAATCTACGTTTACCCATTCCACTCCGTTCATTAATTTATAGACTTCTATCATATCTCCCCTCAGCCGTCTCTTTTCCAGGTTAAAGAGTCCTAACCTTTTTAGCCTTTCTTCATAGGAGTATCCTTCCATCCCCTTTACCATTTTGGTGGCTCTTCTCTGAACCTTTTCTAAAATCGCTATATCCTTTTTAAGATACGGCGACCAGAATTGCACACAATATTCAAGGTGCAGTCTCACCATGGAACGATATAGAGGCATTATAATATCTTTTGTTTTATTTTCCATTCCTTTCCTTATCATACCTAGCATTCTATTTGCTGTCTTGGCCGCCGCTGTACACTGGGCCGAGGGTTTTAACATGGTATCCACAATGACGCCTAAATCTTTTTCCTGGGTGGTGGTTCCTAATGTGGAACCTTGCATCGTGTAACCATAGTTTGGGTTGTTCTTCCCTAGGTGCATAACCTTCCACTTGTCCACATTAAATTTCATCTGCCATTTTGATGCCTAGTCTTCAAATTTATCAAGATCCTCTTGCAATTTTTCACAATCCTCTTGGGTTTTAACAACTTTAAATAGCTTTGTGTCATCTGCAAATTTGATAACCTCACTCGTTATTCCACTTTCCAGGTCATTTATGAACATGTCAAAAAGCAGCGGACCCAGAACAGATCCCTGGGGTACACCACTATTCACCTTTCTCCATTGGGAAAATTGTCCATTTAGCCCTACCCTCTGCTTTCTATCTTTTAACCAGTTCCTTATCCACAATAGTACACTGCCTCCTATCCCATGACTCTTTAGTTTTGCCAAAAGTCTCTGATGAGGGACCTTGTCAAAGGCTTTCTGAAAGTCCAGATACACAATATCAACCGACTCACCTTTGTCCACCTGTTTATTCACTCCTTCAAAAAAACATAACAGATTAGTAAGACAAAATCTTCCTTGTCTAAAGCCATGTTGGCTGTCTCCCATTAGGTTGTGACTACATGCTGAGTAATGTCAGACGGCTGCCTGGGTGAGAATCTTCACAGTCTTGGCAAGTGCATATATCTATATGATTTGCAAGGGATTGTGGGCAATGCAGTTCATTCACACCAGACACAGCTGCTGACAATAATTAGTTGTGCTTTGGGTAAAGCCAATAAGATATTTATTTATGGGGTTATTTCTCCCAACACAGATATGCTTGGTAGCACATAAATCAGGTTACTTGCTTTCAGTGTTTAACTTGAAAAAAACAAAATCAGGAAAACAACCTTTAAACTTGTCAGGCAATTAAAGCAAAAGAAATAAGACCTGGTTGGTACAAACTGGTCTTTTCTGTAGGCATTAGCTAATGTTTTCTTAGCATATATCAAACAACAAACCAAAAGCCACCAAGAAAGAAAAAAAACTGTTCTTCTCAGGTTAACTTCTTGTATCTTCCCACATAGATTCAGAAGTGATTCTCTCCTAGCTCACAAGCAATTAGGTAAGGCTCAATTGCTAGCAGTTATCCAGCTGAAACCCCTTAGCTGGCTTGCTTTCTACTGCATTGCTAAAAACCTTACTCGGGAGCTTTTCTGAGTAGATTAAAGAACAAGTTTGTATTTCTTTGTGATGGTTGCTGTACTTTATAACAGAAAATCACCAAAGGAGTTTAGACAGAGAGCAGTCCATGTAAACAGATTCTTCATCTGCTATCATTCCCCCTTCTTCAACAAGCATGGGTTCAATATCATGGATTGGCACAGATGAATCTCTCAATGGAGCACTTTCAGGAGAATACTTGTTTCCCTGCTGTCTTTCAAGGTTATAGCTAGGGCATAGATCAGTGTTCATACCTGAGCTTCCATTGCTGTTAGAGTTCCTCTCTATATAGCCTGGCCAGTATGTAGTCCAGTTCTTATGTCCAGCCTTCCAATCCAGATCCCTGGACACTGGATCTCTCTTCACATACCTTCTGGCATGGGTCTTAGGGTCCCTTCCACGTGCAGCCGTCTCCCTCACAGGTAGCGTCTGGAGATTCCTAGCTCTGCAGCACCATTCCTCTGGCTTTCCCCAGTCCAATGGTGTATGCTGGCCCTTGAAATGCCTCCCAGTATACGTACTGCTCTGGACTCTTCTAGACCTCTCAAAGGCTTTTCTCTTCCTTCTTCCAAAGGGTTTCTTTCCCTATCTGTCCATCCGGTTTGGCTTCTGCTTCCGATGATCCTTCAGATGAAACTGATGATCAAGCTCAAGCTGATTCTCAGGATAAGGATAATTCTCTGTAGAATAAACTCTACCTTTATTCTGCTCAGATGAGTGCTCCTCCCTAACACAGCGCAGCTATGCTGAATCAGGCCCTGCCCTTTGAGATGAGTGCTTAGGGATTACCTCATAGCCCTCCTGATTGAACACACGCTTCCCCATTTCAGCTCCTCTAATGGCTGTTGGAAACCTGGTGCATTCTGGGACTGGTAGTCTTTTATGGGAAAATTCTGTTTTCTTATTTCTACCAGAACTGACAGGTTGCTTGTTCAGAGTCACTTCACCTTCTCTATAGCTCCTTCCTGAGCTATGATAAGCTTCCTTATCACAGTAATTTTATTCTTTATGATGGTTTCTACCATTTTTCCCGGTACTGACGTCAGGCTCACCGGTCTGTAGTTTCCCGGATCACCCCTGGAACCCTTTTTAAAAATTGGTGTTACATTGGCGATCCTCCAGTCTTCAGGTATTAGAGATGATTTTAATGATAGTTCACAGATTACTGATAGCAGGTCTGCAATCTCATATTTCAGTTCTTTCAACACCCTTGGATGTATACCATCTGGCCCAGGTGATTTGCTCCTCTTCAGTTTATCTAATAGTTGTAAGACATCTTCCCGATGTATCGATATTTCCTTCAATTCTTCCGCACCTTTAAAATACCACTTCAGTCATGGGTAACATCTCTACATCTTCCTCAGTAAAGACCGAAGCAAAGAATTCATTCAGTCTCTCCGCTATCGCCTTGTCGCCTCTTAGTGCTCCTTTAACCCCTTTATCATCTAATGGACCAACTGACTCTCTCACAGGTTTTTTGCTACGAATGTACTTGAAAAGGTCTTTATTTTGCGTTTTTGCTTCCGCAGCAAGCTTCTTCTCAAATTCTCTCTTTGCCTGCCTTATCAATGCCTTGCATTTGAGTTGCCAGTGCTTGTGCTGTTTCCAGGTTTCATCGTTTCACTCTTTTTTCCATTTCCTGAAAGATGCTTTTTTGGCAACAACAGCCTCTCTGACCTCACCTTTAAACCATGCTGGCAGTTTTTTGGACTTCCTTCCACTTTTCTTAAAGCGTGGAATACAGCTGGTCTGGGCTTCCAAGAGAGTATTTTTCAACAACACCCAAGCTTGATGTACGTCTTTAACCTTTGCAACTGCTCCTTTTAGTTTTTTCTTAACTGTTTTCCTCATTTTATCATAGTCTCCCTTTCGAAAGTTAAAAGGTAGTACTGTGGATTTCCTTACTATCCCTCCTCCCCTAATTAAATCAAAGGCAATCATGCTATGATCACTATTGCCAAGTGGCCCCAACACCCTTATCTCTTGAACTAGATCTGGTGTTCCACTAAGGACTAGGTCTAATATGGCTTCCCCTCTGGTTGGTTCATGAACCAGCTGCTCCAAGAAGCAGTCATTTATTTCATCTAGGAACTTTATCTCCCTAGCATGTCCTGACGTGACACTGACCCAGTCGATACCGGGGTAATTGAAATCACCCATTATTATTACTGCGCTGTAACTTTTGTTAGCTTCCTTGATTTCTTTGAGCATTTCATCATCCATTTGGTCATTCTGGCCAGGTGCTCAATAGTACACCCCCACTGCCATTGCCTTCCCCCTTTTATATGAAATTTCAATCCATATAGATTCTACAGCAGATTTTGTTTCCTGCAAAACTTTAATCCTTTCTGAGTCAATGCCCTCTCTAACATAGAGCGCAACCCCTCCACCAATTTGATCAGCTCTATCATTACGATATAGTTTGTACCCAGGTATCACAGTGTCCCACTGGTTGTCCTCCTTCCACCATGTCTCTGATATTCCAATCATATCTAATCTTTCATTTGTTGTTGTTGTTAAGTGCCGTCGAGTCGGAGTCGACTCATGGCGACCCTCTGGATAGCTATCCTAAATTGTGTTCGGTCTTCAGTCAGGCGGCTCATTGACGACAGACTGGTACCCGTAGCTGCTGTTATTGTAGCGATCCATCTCATTGCTGGCCTTCCTCTTTTGCGTTGACCTTCTATCTTGCCAAGCATGATGTCTTTCTCTAATGATCTCTCTCTTCGCATGATGTGTCCGAAGTATGAAAGCCGAAGTCTTGTCATCTGAGCTTCTAAAGAAAGCTTAGGTTTGATCTCCTCTAGTACCGACTGGTTTGTTCTTCGGGCAGTCCATGGTATACACAGTATTCGCCGCCAGCACCATAATTCAAAGGCATCAATTTTCTTCCTGTCTGTCTTTTTCACTGTCCAGCTTTCACATCCATATGATGTTATTGAAAATACCATGGCTTGAACAAGTCGAATCTTTGTATGGAGAGACACATCTCTGCTCTTGAGAATCTTATCTAGGTCTTTCATTTAGTGCTACATATTCTAACTCTCCCATCTTATTCTTTAGACTTCTAGCATTTGCATACAAGCATTTTAGAGAATGTATTTTATTCATGTTAATTTGGCTATTGTTAGACATGGGTAAATTGGGATCTTTAAGCTCTGTCTGCTCCATACTTGAGGGCATTTGGGCTACTTTACTCTTTTGTGGAACCTCTCTGCTTTTGGTAGTATCCTTCAAGGATACATTCTTCCGAACCATCCGCTCTTGGGCGACTGTCGGCTTTCCCCTAATATCTAGTTTAAAAGCTGCTCTATCTCCTTTTTAAAGGTTAATGCCAGCAGCCTGGTTCCATCCCGGTTAAGGTGAAGCCCATCCCTTCGGAAGAGCTCCTCCTTTCCCCAGAATGTTCCCCAGTTCCTAACAAATCCAAAACCCTCATCTCTGCACCATTGTCTTATCCCTTGTATCTCCCATGTTTTCTAAGAGCCTCTTTTCAGCACCGGACTTGCTCTCCCTATTCCTGGTATTCTCGTGCTGCCAGCCACTACTAGACATACATGTTCATCGGAACTACTCATTTCTGATTTTGCGAAATTTTTAAATGTTTTAATTGTTACTTTAATTTTGAATTTCTACGCTCTCCTAAGTTGATTGAAATAATTATTTTGAAATGAGGCTCAATACAGCTATCCAACACTGCCTTGCCCTAAGCCCATACTCTTTCCAAATGTCCCATCTACTTACTGGCCCCCAACAGGCTTTTACTCCACCAGAGCCCAACCTCAGTTCTCCAGGTCTTATAGTATCTTCTTAAAAATATGCTTCTTCAGTAGCACTACCCCAGATCTATACATAGCAGGCCCTGAAGCCAGTCACCAAAACCGTGACTCTCCCCGAATCACAATTACCCAATCAACACAGCCCTCTCTAAAAATATTAATGCTGCCAGAGCTTGGCGCCAAACCCTACTCCTCATGGATCCCTCCCCACCTCACCCATGATCACTTGTTACTCTTATAGCCAGCCAGGACTTTCTCCCCCAGCTGCCCAATTCAGGCTGCTAGAGACATGGTCCACAAAAGCAGGAGCCCTGCTCCCCTTCCCCTAAAGCCACCTCCACTGTGGCCCATCACACACCTGGCACCAGTGCACCCCAAAGTTCTTTTAAAAACAAATAACTGCCACTGCTGTCCCCATGACCCAGCATCAGTGCAAGCTGCCATCTCCTCAGGGGCCAATGCCAGCTGGCGACACAGCCCCTGCAGATCTTTGGCTCCCTGACAGCTCTGGTTGCAAATCTCTGTGGCTCTCCCTTCACCCAGCACAAGCTTGCCTCAGTCCCAATCAGTACAACTGCAGACCATGATTCAATCCTGATAGCTCTCTCTGTTGAAACAAAACACTGCGCCTAATGTGCAAGCAACACCATCTGCAGACTCTGTGGCCTCAAACACTCACAGCAGACCTTCTTGTTTCTTTAATCTTGCATCACCAGGCTCCGAACCTCATTCTGCCCACAATGCAAACCATGGTCCCTCCAGATCAGGGACGTGAACCCCATAACCCTCAGTGTGGATCACCCTGGGACCAGCAAGTGCTAAGGATCCAAAACAGAGAGATTCCAAAACGGATTTCCCAAGTCCACTTTTATAATGGATTATGGACTTTTCCTCCAGGAACTTGTCCAAACCTTTTTAAATCTGGTTACACTAACAGCTTTTACTATATCCTCTAGCAACAGATTCCAGGGCTTAGACTGATGAAATATTTTCTCCAATTAGTCTTAAATATACTACTCTGTAGCTTCATTGTGTGGTAGGCGACGGCCTATGATCCATGCTAATTGAACTAAGCAGACAGGCCTGAGCAGCTTGACCTGTAACTGAAGCCTGTAGTTAGGCCCAGAGGAATGAAAACCCCCCTGAATGATGACACCATAGAATTGAAACTTAACTCAGTTTAACTGAACATAGCTAAGCAGAAACGAAACTTAGAAAATAAAGAAAAACAAGTTTAATTGGTACTGATAAGGTGTGCTATGCTTCTATGGAATTAATTAACTCTGCAGAGAGCAAGGTCACAGTGCCTCTGCTTCCCATATGTTTTAACAAGCTCAGCGACCTTGGAGGAGAGAAGTAACAAGTTGGAGACACTGACCATTGTAATTGGGACTAGAAGGGGGGCAACCAGGTGCTGGGCCCAGACCAGAGTCCCGATTGGGTAGCCATATCAGTACCGGGACCAATAGATGGGTGAGAGGGGTACTGGGACCAATGAAAAGTTTGCCTATGCTTAGAATGGACAAGAAAGCTATAAAAGTTGTTGTTTTACTAGAAGCCATTGCTCAGCCATTTTGAAATTGCTTATTGCTTGAGCCATGTGCACATTAAACTGGCTTGGATCCTTGAAAAGACTCCTGGATTTATTTATTGCATGCTTATCTGCTGCTACAATTGAATGTCCCCTGGTCTTTATACATTTTGAAGGAGTAAACAACCAATTCATATTTACTTTTTTTTCTCTGCTCATTATTTTATATTATTATTAGTAGTAGTAGCATTTAGCTTATCCCTTTCCAGTAGCAGACCAAGGCAAGTTACAATCAGGTACAATAGGCATTTTCCTGTCCCCTGAGGCCTTACAATCTAAGTTTGTACCTGACGCAATGGAGGGTTAAGTGACTTGCCCAAGACCACAAGGAGTGCCAGTGGGATTTGAATCCCGGTTTTGCTGGGCCCAGGCTGCTGCCTTAATCACTAGGCTACTCCTCTACTCTATGACCTCTATTTTATTTCCCCCTCAGCCGTCTCTTCTCCAAGCTGAAGAGCCTTAATCTCTTAAACCTTTCCTCATACGGGTATCCTTCCTCCTCCTTTATCATTGTAAATATGTTGATTGTAAACATGTTCCACTAATGTTTTTAAAAAGTTTAATGCAATTGTTCTGTTCTTTGTAAACCGCCCTTGATCGATGGAAGGGGCGGTATACCCCCCCCCCCCCCACCTAAATAAATAAATAAAAAATAAACAAATAAATCATTTTGGTCGCTCTACTCTGTACCTTTTCCAATTCCACTATATTATTTTTTAGATATGGTGACCAGACTTGCATGCAATACTCAAGGTGCAGTCGCACCACGGAGCAATACAGAGGCATTATGATGTCATCCTTTGTTTTATTCTCCATTCCTTTCCTAGAACCTAGCATTCTATTTGCTTTCTTGGCTGTCACTGCACACAGAACAGAGGATTTCAATGTTTTATCCACAATGACACCTAGATCCTTTCCTGGGTGGTAGCTCCTAATGTGGAACCTTGTATTGTGTAACTATACTTTGGGCTGTTCTTCACTAAGGGGGTCATTCCAAGGCAAGAATAGCGGGGGTGGACATTCTGTTGAGACGTCCATCCCCACTATTCAGGCCCTTTCCTGATCCCGTTTACCTTCCCAGCGCATTGTACGATGAAGGTAGACGGGGGCGGGAAATGGGCGGATAGGGGGCGGTGTTAGGACAGGCAGTGGGCAGCCATCGGTCCCAGACATACAGGGCCGATTCCAATGTCGGCCCTGTATGTCCGGGGCTGGCGGCTTGAACAGGGAACGTATTCCATCTCGGAGGTGGAATAAGTTCCCCTAGTTGGCAAGGAATGGCAGGCCTGGGGCACTGAAAGGGTGGGGGGGGGGGGCAGAGGACATTCCCCGGAGCCTGATCCTGGCCTTAGGAGGCCAGATCGGGGGTCAGGCTGTGGCAGGCTATGGCCTATAATAGTCTGCAAATGTGAAAGGCCTGAAAATTAGGCCCTGATTCAAACCCCCATCTCAGTAAAGAACCAAAGTCTGTAAAAGTTTGAGAAAAACTGTTTTAAACTGCTTAATAAGAAGTTTTCATGAATGCATAAATCTTTCATTATTCTCTTGTGCTGTGAAAATAGAAATGTTTCAATACTTGCATTCCTAGAGCCAGAAACGACCTTGCAGTAGAGAAGTATCCAAACCTAGAAACTGCACCATTGTTAGAACAGTCCTAGAGGAGGGAGCTGGGTGCTAGGCCCAGGAGGGATCTCTGATTGGACAGGTGCAGGGGGCGTTGGGACCAATAGAAAGTTTGCATGTATCAAACTGAAAAGAAATGTATAAATGAATATGTCTCTGTAAGAACTTTGCTCAGTCCTTTTTGAAGCTTTGACTAACTGGGCCTTGTGCACAATAAATTGGCTTGGACCCTGTAAATTGACTCTTGGATTTATTCATTGTCTGCTCTTCGCTGCTACATATTCTTGGTGCGTTGGCCGGGAATGTGCGGATAGTGAATGGTAGTCAAGTGAATATTCCACGCAATTCGCCTCCAGGTTTGGCCCAGTCGGAACCGTGTCTGTCTGACCGCAAGGGAAACCTCAGGCGCCGCCGGTCCCTTTGTATCGGAGAGGGTTCCGCCTTGCCTCGGTGGGCCACTGGGTCCGGCCGGCCAACACCTCCGAACCCGAGGGGAGTCCAGAATCTAACCCAAGAACTGGTTTGGTATCGGGAACCGGATCCAGTGAGTAGACATTTTCTTGTTTAAAAGTCAGTGAAGCCTGGGGAAATGAGTCTTGCATGAGTGCGCGAGACTGATTTGGTATAGACTAACTGGGAAAATCTCGCATGAGTGCGCGAGACAAGAGAGCCTGATCACCTCTCATAAGGGCGGTCCTAGTACGCTCCGCATAAGGGTTAGCGGAAGCCGAAGCCACCAACCCTTTGGTTGGGAATAGTCAGTTAGTCAGAAAACCTTGGGCATTTTAACATAAGAACATAAGACATGCCATACTGGGTCAGACCGAGGTCCATCAAGCCCAGTATCCTGTTTCCAACAGTGGCCAATCTAGGTTATACGTACCTAGCAATATCCCCAAAAGACAAATGAAAAATGATTTCTTGTGATGGTATGATTGTTTGTGTGATTGAGAGATCTTGAGACATAGACCGAGCGAGAGTGGACTCCTGAGTAGCGCAGTTCCTGGCCGGGCGACCACGCCCAGGTCGCGAAAAGGAGGAAGCGTGTGGTGTTTGTTCCCCTCAGTGTTTTGTGGGCTGTACGGACCCCTTACCTAAAGCCATACTACCTACCCTTACTGTTTGTCGTCTTGTACGTCATTACGTGTACGCCATTACGATTATGGGAGGGACGGAGTCCACGCAAACTCCGCTGGAATGTATGATCACGAATTTCCGTAAAGGATTTTCAGGAGACTACAGCATAAGAATGTCTCCGTCTAGATTAAGAATGTTGTGATAGGGAGTGGCCTGTGTTAGCTACTTCATGGCCCCGTGGGGGCACCTTTGATGTAGAAATAGTTTCTCGTATTCATCAGCTTGTATAAAAAGCGCATCCTGATCAGTTCCCCTACATAGATTCCTGGTTGGTTGTTTGCGAAAGGCTGCCCTCTTGGGTAAAGCGCTGCTATGAAGACCAGTGTAGAATATTAGTAGCAACCACTAGGGGGACCCGGAAGGTTGAGGAGAGGAAGCCGCCTGTGTATTCCGCCTCAGAGTCCCCAGAAATCCCGGCCCGTTTACCCCAGTACCCACATAGGTTAGTTCCCCCAGCTCCGCTACCTGAAGCGGAACCTGATGAGGTACCTCAGCAATTACCGCTGCAGCAGCAAAAGAAGCCCACTTCCCCAAGTGATAGCCCCGAATCTGGCCCAAGTACGTTGGGGGAACCAGGGTCCTCCGACGAGATGGAAAGCGGAGGCTCTCCTGCCAGTTCAGGGTCACCAACCAAGGAAGCTTATACCCGGGAGCCGTATGATTTAAGAAGTATAACCCCGAAGAAGAAGGAGAAAGCAGGGCACCTAATGCCATTGCGTCAAGTGCCTGGTGTACCTATCCTAAATGAACAGGGCCAGATGGCACCAGGACCAACCAGTCTAGTCTACGTACCTTTTTCCACTACTGATTTATTAAACTGGAAAACGCATTATGCATCCTATACAGCAAAACCCCAGGAATTGACAGAGTTAATGTCTAGTATAATGCAAACTCATCAGCCTACCTGGGCCGATTGTCACCAGCTCCTGTCCACTCTCTTTACTACTGAAGAGCGAGCGCGGATTGTGCAAGCCGCCATCCGCTGGTTAGAAGAGAATCCCGTAGAAGGGGGGTCGGAATCTCCCACAAGCAGCCGCCGCAGCTTTCCTGAATGAAGATCCTAGATGGGACCCGAATAATGACAGGGGGGCAGCGGCCCTAACGCGATTTTGCCAGGCCTTGCTGCAGGACCTGAGGAAGGGAGGCCAGAGGGCCATGAATATCGGGAAGGTATCTGAAGTTATCCAGGGTCCAGATGAGAGCCCACCGGCCTTTTATGAGCGGTTGTCTGAAGCCTATAGATTGTATACCCCATACGATCCCGCCGCTCAGGAGAATTTGCACATGGTAAATGCAGCCTTTGTTAGTCAGTCCCAGAGAGACATAAAACGAAAATTGCAGAAACTAGATGGATTTGCGGGTATGAATACAGCACAGTTAATGGAAGTCACTCAGAAAGTATTTGTGAATCGTGAAAATGAACGTGACAGAGAAAGTGAATGAAAGATGAAGAAGAAAGCAGATCTTCATGCTGCTGCTTTAGTCGAACGATGTGGAGGAGGTTTTCCTAACCAAAGGACCAGAGAACGTGGAAGAGGCCACGGAAATAGCAGGCCTCCATTGGGTGCAAATCAGTGCGCCCATTGCAGAGAAGAAGGACATTGGAGAAATGAATGCCCGCATCTTGACTCCATCCCCAGGAGGGGAGGAGGGAGTCCCTGGAGAACAGGAGGCCGATTTCAAAATCATGGAGGAATGAACCGAGCACAGTTCCAGCGAGAGAGAGAAGAAGCCATTGAGGGAGTGGCAGTAGCAACGGGCTATGACCTGGATGAAGTGGATGAGGACTAGGCCAGACCGGGCTCCAAGTTCACCCTGGGTTCCCAGGAGCCTATGGTCAGTTTGAAATATATGGACTTTATGGTAGATACAGGAGCAGAACATTCCGTGGTGGCAAAGCCAGTGGCTCCTCTTTCCTCTCGATCTATCACCATTGTTGGGGCCACTGGGAACAGGGCCACCAAGCCATTCCTGCAGAACCGTATGTGTGAACTAGGGGGTGTGACAAGGCAGAGGCTGCAGAACCTAAAAATAGGGGTTTAAAACACTTTTTCTCCTCAGAAGCTGTCAGTAAAACAGGTCAGGAAAGGGTTAAGGATCCAGCCCTGAAAGCTTCTCTGCACAAGAAAGCAGAAAGAGCCACACCCGAGCTCCAGACAAACCCAGGGAGCTGACGTGGGAGGAAAAGGGGCGGAGTCACACCTGATAGGGCAGCCCTGTTCACATAACCAGGAAGTAACTGTTAGTCAAGGAGAAGGAGCCCTCAAGGGAGAAAAGGCAGCCAAGAGAGAACAAGCAGCCAAGGGAGGAGTGGCATCCAAGGGAGGAGGAGAATCCGGAAGAGACTCAGCATTGGAGTTGGATTCAGCCTTGGAGGGAGAGCAGTTCCAGGAAGGTCCAGGAGAGTCAGATCCAGGGAGAGATCTGGGGACCAGGAGAAGCAAAGCCAAGAGCAACCGGTACCCAGTTAGCACAAGGTGCTTGGGGAGTTGCTGGCCAGACTGCAGAGGGACAGCCAGGTCTCAGGAGAGGCGTCTGAAAAAGCTTCCAGGAAGGAACTACCTTGAGCCGCACAGCAAACAGAAACAGGTCAGAAACTATTTCAAACCTCAGGGGAAAAGGTTAGATACCTTGCCTAGAAGGGACAGGAGTAGTTCTCTGGAACCTTTTCTTGAAGCCATAATTACAAAGGAGAGGTTGGGCAGAGAGAAAGTTCCATTCAAAAGTCTGCAAAAGTTTTCCCACTACAGAGAACGTGGCAGGAGTTCTAGCTCAGAGTATAGCCCAGGTGCCACTAAGCAAATTACTAATTGCAGGCATCACAGCCAAGGGCAAGAGTCAGACCCTGAAGAGCACGCTGTTTTAAGGGAGCTGGTAAAGCAGTATCAAGAGAAATATTTGCCTCTCAACCAGAAAGCATATACTAGGCAGACCAGAAGGAAGGTGAGCCCTTTTTATGATGTTTTAAAAGGTGCTGGTGATTTAGAATCCTTGCAAGTGCCTAGGAGTTTTAAGGATAACAAATGGAAGCAGCTTAGAGCATTGATTAAGCAGTGGCAATCTGTAGACTCCATTAAACCTGGTCATAAGGACGTATCAGATCCTGAGCTTGAGGAAATGCAGACTGAAGCACCTCTAAGTGATAGCAGTGGGTCAGATATGGACTGTGGGTTTTGTCAAAGGGAGTGAAAGCTGTATAAGTGTATCCTGTAGAAGTGCTGAGAAAGCCTAACTGTTCTAACCTGAGTTTTCCACGGAGAAAGGCAGCGTTCTGCCTGTGGGAAACTCAAGCCTAATTAAGCAGCTGTGAAGAGGAGTACAACGCTGTGAAGCTTTCCTTTGTTTAGAGCATGTACCTGAAAGCAATGCCTATGTGGAGAAACAGCTGTTGTAATTGAAAGCTGGAAGAGTAAAAATGCAACGCAGGGAAGTTTTCCTTTATTGAAGCTTGTACCTGAAAGCAAGGCTTATGTAGGGAAAGCTGCAGAGGTATTTGAAGCTGGAAGAAGTTTGAAAAGCTGTATGTTTTGCTTTAATCTAGTACCTGAGAAGTATCAGGAGATCCTTGGACTTTTATTTGACACAATCTAGTAGCCACATCTTATGTCTGTGTTTGGGGAAGTAGTTCACTAAAAACTCCTGTGCAACAATAAAAGTTATTGTTACCCCATGCAAGCCTTCGCTGTACTTACTTGGTCCACAACTACAACGGATACCAGGCTGCAGCACTTATAAGGTTAAAAATATGTATTCTTCTCCTGTCTCGCCTGCCAACCCCTCCTAGGCAACCGCCTATATATACCGGAGGGTGGTGAAGTGTGACAAAGAGGAGACACTGACGTAGTTCTTCGGATATTTTTAAACTACGGCCTCACACAGAAGAGAGTTGCTTACTGACGTTGCCAATAAAGTTCTGAAGAAGGAACATTCTTGGAAGTTTTGAAAAAAAAAAAAATTTTTCAACACAAAGTACCTAGGAAGAGCTTACCAGGTCTGCAAGACTGCATCTTGGAGTGGAGTATCGGCGGAGGCGGAACGGAGTACCTGTACCAGGGATACCGCAGTGCTGATGAGCGAGACACTCCACTTGTGGCAGGTAACCAGTAGCTAAGAGGGGTTAACTTGGATACTGCTGCAAGGGGGTGGTAAGATTGCAGGGTTGGACTGGAAGCTGAGGAGGGTGCAATTGTGTGTGTATCGCACTTGGTGTTGCTTTTTGTTTCCTTGCAGTATACATCAGGATGGAGCCAGCACAGCTAATGAGCTGGGTCGCGGAAAGATTTCAGCAGCAGCAGGTGATTTCGGCGCAAGCCCAGGAGAGGACGGCAGAGATGCTTCGTGCGCAAGAACAGCCGCTGTTGGATCTGCTGGGATCATGGATGGGTGAACAAAAGCAAGCAGCGGAAGTGCTAAAGACTGTGTCCAGTTCATTAGGAGCTGTAGCAGGACTGGGAACAGTAGGCCAGGGTATATTCTCATTAGGCCAAATGTCAAAAGATGAGAATGTTGACGATTACCTAGAGGTTTTCGAACGCATTGCGCTCATGAGCGGTTGGCCGAAAGAACAGTGGGTCATTAGGCTAGCAACATCGCTAACGGGAGAGGCTCTCGCAGCTTACCGGGCTATGCCTAATGACCAGGCCAACAACTATGGGGCAGTGGTCAAAACCATTAGGGAAAGATTAGGCCTAACTCCAGTGGTATATCGCCGCCTTTTGCGAGGGTGCAAGTTAACCCCAGGCGAAACACCACAGGCCTTATGTCATCGAGTCAAAACCTTGGTATACAAGTGGCTATCTCCAGAGGGAAAGAGCATTGACACGATGTTGGATGACATTGTGTTAGAGCAATTCGTAGAAGCATTACCAGGGGAGATACAGTCCTTCCTAATTCTACAAGACTGTAGGAACACGAGAGAGGCCATCTCGCTGGCTGACCGCTTCTTAGAGGCCAAAGCCATTGGTCAGAAGAGGATGGGTCCTTCTGATGCAGCAGTCTTGAGAATGCCAGGAGTGAAGGAGAGGTTAAGGGTGAGGGAGTATATGTCTAAGAAGCCCTTACCAAAACCTGGTTGGGAGGAGCGTAAATGCTTTGCATGTGGATGGAAGGGTCACTTGAGGAAGAATTGCAGGGATAAGCTGGTGTTAGTAACCACCCAGTCCAAGGAGGTTGGGGAGGGATTTTTACTAACAGTTCGGGTCAACAATATCCAGGTCGAAGCCCTTTTAGATTCGGGCGCCGACCAGTCAATGGTCTCTAAAGCCCTATGGAAGGAGATAGAAGCTCAGGGTGGGGATTCTGTAAGGCACCCTGAGAACAAAATAAGAATTCGTTGTGTGCATGGCGCGTCATCGTCATATCCTTTGCACCCGGTAACTGTGGAAGGGCTAGGTTTGAGAAAAGACATCTCAGTAGCAGTGGTACCTAGGTTACCGCATTCCATAGTTTTAGGTAGGGATTGGCCTCAATTTAAGAAAGGCCTAGTTCAAGGACTAGCCGCCACCGCAGAAGCCAAAGTCCCTAACCCTACAAGGATAGGAAAGGAACCAGTAGGGAGGGAGGAAAAAGTAGGACACACAACATCCTCTCCGAGGGGTAAATCCAGGCTAGGGATGGTACCAGCCCCGTTATTTGAGAAACCCTGAGAGAAGCCAGGTAGGGAGAAAGCCCCTATCCAGGACCCTCCAAGTAAGGGAAAGTTCCTCCTAAAATGCTATAGGCTTACACCAAATGCTAGGATCCCTAAGAGAGCCTCAGAGCAAGCTGCAGGCTTTGACCTGTATAGTGCAGAGGACACTATTATACCACGTCAAGGGCGAGCCATAGTGGAAACCGGTATCCAGCTGGAAATACCGCCCGGTTGCTATGGCCGGATCGCTCCGCATTGATGTAGGCGCAGGGGTAATAGACCCGGACTTTAGGGGAGCTGTTAAAGTCTGTGATAAGGAAGCTTATCATAGCTCAGGTAGGAGCTATAGAAAAGATGATGTGACTCTGAACAAGCAACCTGTCAGTTCTGGTAGAAGCAAGAAAACAGAGTTTTCACATAAAAGACTACCAGTCCCAGAATGCACCAGGTTTCCAGCAGCCATGAGAGGGGCTGAAGTGAGAGAATGTAGGTGCTATCAAGAGAGCTATGAGGTAATCCCTAAGCACTCATCTCAAAGGGCAGGGCCTGATTCAACACAGCTGCGCTGTGTTAGGGAGCAGCACACATTAGAACAGGATAAGAGTAGAGCTTATTCTTCAGGAAACAGTTTCAGCTACAGAGGGAGGAAGAGATACAGAGACAGCAACGGCTACAAGCACCAGTATCACCTGGAGAAACAGAAGCCAAGCCAAGCAGATAGAGAGAGAAGGAAACTCTCTGGAAGGAAGAGAAGAAAGGCCATTGGAAGGTCTGGGAGATTCCAAGGCAGTACTCATACTGGGAGGTATTCCAAAAGCCAGCAGAGTCCATTGGACTGGATTCAGCCAGAGGAATGGAGTGGCAGAGATAGGAATCACCAGTGGCTACCTGGAAGAGAGAAGACTGCATGTGGAAGGGACTTTCAGACCAAGGCCAGAAGGTATGTGAGAGAAGATCCAGCGTCCAGGGATCAAGATTGGAAGGCTGGACATCAGAATTGGATTACATATTGGCCAGGCTATACAGAGAGGAATAATGATAGCAGGAGAGGCTCAGGTATGAACACTGATCCAGACCCTATCAATAATAGAGAATGGCAGCAAGGGAATAAGCATTCTCATGATAGTGCCTTAATGAAAGACTCATCTGTGCCAATGTATGATATTGACCCTATGATTGTTGATGCAGGGGGAAATACAGCAGATGAAACTATTTACATGGACTGTTCTTTATCTAAATGCTATTGCTAGTTTTCTATGAGCAAACACATCAGCCATCACAAAGAAACCTAACTTTGTTCTTTATTTCCACTGCAAACAGCTCTTAAAGCAGGATTTGGGCTCACACAGTAGCAGCCAGCCAGCTAAAGGCTTTCAGCTGGTCCATTGATAGTAATTAGGGCTGCACCTGATTGTGTGTGTGAGCAAGGGAGAATCACTGCTGAGATCGGCGTGGAAAATAAGCAGAAGTTAACCTAACCAGCAAAGTTTATTCTTTACTTTGTGCCTTTGTATTTGGTAATTATTTGCTAAGAAAACATTAGCTAATTGCCTGACAAGCTGAAGGTTGTTTTCTGGTTTACTTTGTGACTTTTTGTTATCCATTTTAAACACTGCAAGCAAGTAACCTCCTTTATAGTGCTATCAAGCATACATGTGCTGGGTGAATTAAACCCCATCAATAAAAGAAGTATTTTATTGATCTTACCACTTGGTTTCACAACTCAAATTATTGTCATTAGCTGTGTTTGGGAGTGAATGAACTACAATACCCACAATACCTTGCAAGAATCATATGAATATATGCATCGCCAAGATTGTGTAAGTTCTCACCCTAGGCAGCCGTCTGACAAATGGCGTAGTCGGCAGGATTGCTCTTGCACCAAGAGGATTTACTTGTTGTGGATTACAAATAAAAGTCAAGTTTAAAGCTGTAAGAAGATTTTTTCCCTCGTCTGCACTTTGGAGGAAAAGTGGTTGTTCCAGGAAGCTGTCCCAGAGGAAAAGAACCTGTGAAAAGCTGGATTCATCACTGAGACAAGGTAATATGTACCTGGGCATGTCTAGTGGTGGATGTGTGTAAGCACAGGGGGTAATTGGAAAAAAAAAAAAGTTGAAAAAAAAAAACCACACCTGGTTGGAAGGTGCTGCTCTTTGGTTTTTTCTTTTTTCTTTTCTTGCAGGGGTCAAGATGGATCCAAGGGAGATGGCTCAGTGGATGGCAGCCCAATTCAGCAAGCAGCAGGAGCTATCACAGCAGGCCCAGGACACTGCTATGAAGGCCTTAATGGAACAGCAGAAACCAGTGCTTGATCTGGTGCAAGCTCTAGTTCAGCTGCAGAGCCAAAGTGGAACAGATGCAAGACCAGCAGTTAGTACTGGTACACCACATGTGAACACTGTGGGACTCAATCAAGGGATTGGGGCATTTAATTTTGGGAAATTAACTCCAGAAGATAATGTTGATGATTTTCTAGAGTCTTTTGAAAGAGTGGCACAGGCTTTAGCATGGCCAGAGACCCAGTGGGCAGTAAGGCTGGCAGCCTCATTAACTGGTGAGGCACTAGCAGCTTACAGAGCAATGCCAGCAGCCCAGGCTTTGATTTATAAGGATGTAAAGGCAGCTATTAGAGATCGCCTAGGGTTGTCTATTTCAGAGTATAGGCGAATGTTTAGAGCTGTTACATTGAAAGTGGGTGAGACACCCAGGGCTCTGAGTCAGAGAATCAGAAGTTTAGCTGTAAAATGGTTGGAGCCTGAGCAAAAGACAGTAGAAATGTTATTAGATATTATAATGCTGGAACAGTTTATGCTTGGGGTACCTAAAGATTTGAATGTTTTTCTTATACAGCAACATTGCCAAAATCTTGGAGAGGCAACCATGCTAGCAGAGAGATTCTTGGAAGCCACGCAGGCTTGCCATAGAATGGGCGACCCTCTAAAGATGGATGCTGAGGCTAGATGTGCTGTATCAGAAAAAGGAATAATTAAGAATGTTTCTGAAAATGAATGTACTGTATCAAACCAGATGACACAGTGGAATAGAAAGAAATGTTTCAAGTGTGGAAAAGTGGGACACTTAGAGAAGAGATGCCAGACACACACTAGTTTAATGGGTCTGGATTTAAAACAGCCCAAGGAAGGATTTCTTTTGATGGTTGATGTGCAAGGAATTACCACAAATGCATTATTAGACTCTGGGGCAGACCAGAGTATGATGTCAAAAAGGCTTTGGAAGAGGATAGAGGCCCAAGAAAGATTTGTGCCTAGAACCCCTGAAAGCCAAGTTCACATCAGATGCATTCATGGTGCTGCATCATCATATCCCACCTATAGGCTAAAGGTTAAGTGCCTAGGGAAACAAGAGGAAGTCCTATTAGCAGTGGTGCCTAGGCTACCCTTTGATTTGGTTCTAGGAAGAGACTGGCCAAGATTTAAGCAGGGTCTAGTGGAAGGACTAGGAAAGAAGGAGGGAGAAGGTTTAATGGTAGTAGCTCCCGGGCCTTTATTTGGAAGTCCTCAGACCCCAGCTAAAAAGATGGTTAAGCGTCCAGAAGACCAAGCTACCCCAAAGCAGATATTCGTCCTAAAGTACCATAAGGTCTCCGAGAAGGCCCAAGCTCCTAAGCGGGCAACCCCTCAGTCTGCTGGGTTTGACCTATGCAGCATAGAGAATGTGACTGTACCTAGCCAAGGGAGAGCCCTGGTTGACACCGGTCTCCAAGTGGAAATACCAATTGGATGTTATGGGAGAGTAGCCCCAAGGTCCGGATTAGCCCTTAAATATTTCATCGATGTGGGTGCGGGAGTAATTGATCCCGATTACAGGGGCAATATTAAAGTTCTGTTGTTTAACTTTGGACAGAATGAGTATCATGTGAAGACAGGAGACAAAATTGCCCAATTGATTTGTGAGAGGCTGGGTTTTCCACCTGTGGAGGAGGTCACATCCCTAGAGAATTCTGAACGTGGAGCCAAAGGCTTTGGTTCTACTGATGTCAAAGGAGTTAAAAGCTTAGCTGCCACCTGTGCCCGAGAGAGGGAGGTGAGTGAAGAGGAAGATTTGGGACCCCAGGTATCTGATTGTAAAGAAAAATCAGAGCCCCAAATAGGTGAGGACCTGACAATGGTACAACAGGAAGAAATTAGGAAGTTGCTTAAGGAATTCCCAGATGTGTTGACACCCATACCCGGGGAGACCCATTTGGTGGCCCATGAAATAATAACTCCACCTGGGAAATTGGTTCGTCAAAGGCCATACCGCTTGCCTGAAGCCAAAAGACAGGAGGTAGTGGCACAAGTCCAGGAGATGTTGGATATGAAGGTAATAGAGGAGTCAAAGAGTCCCTGGAATAGCCCCATAGTCCTGGTGCCGAAGCCTGATGGATCCTTAAGATTTTGTATTGACTTCCGGCAGGTAAACGCCATATCAGTTTTTGATGCATATCCAATGCCAAGAATTGAGGAGCTGCTAGACCAGCTGGGACAGGCTCAATACTTAACCACCCTTGATATGACAAAAGGATATTGGCAAATCCCGCTCACCAGGGAGTCGAAGCCGAAAACTGCGTTCAGCACCCCCGTTGGCCTTTTCCAGTTCAAGAGGATGCCTTTCGGACTGCATGGAGCAGCGGCTACCTGCCAAAGGTTAGTGGATCAGGTACTTCGACCCCACCAAAGTTATGCTTTTGCATACATGGATGATGTCATAATCCATAGTAACACCTGGGCGGAGCATTTGAAGAGGATCAGGGCAGTCTTGTGCTCTATGAAGCAAGCGGGAATCACTTTAAACCCGAAGAAGTGTGCCTTTGCAAATAGGGAGGTAAAATACCTAGGCCACCTAGTGGGAAGAGGAAAAATTAAACCTCTATTAAGCAAAATAGATAGCATCAGGAATTTTCCTCCTCCAACAACCAAGAAACAACTAAGAAGTTTCTTAGGACTTATTGGATACTACCGCCGGTTTATACCGCAATTCGCAGAGAAAAGTGCCATTTTCACGGATATGCTGCGAAAGAATTGTCCAAACCAGATAAAGTGGACACCAGAAGCTGAAAAAGCGTTTTCAGTATTAAAAGAAAAATTGTGTACAGGACCGGTACTGAAAGGAGTAGACTTCAAGAAACCCTTTCTGGTTCAAACCGATGCATCGGATGTAGGGCTAGGAGCAGTCCTATCCCAGTGCCATGATGGGGAGGAGCATCCTGTGATGTACCTGAGCAGGAAGTTATCACTGGCTGAACAAAAGTATTCCACGATAGAAAAAGAGTGTTTGGCTATCAAGTGGTCAGTGGAGGCGTTAAGGTTTTACCTTACAGGGAGAAAGTTCCAGTTGGTCACGGACCATGCCCCACTTAAGTGGTTGCAGCAAATGAAGAACCACAATGCCAGGTTGACCCGCTGGTACATGGCCTTACAGGCGTTTGATTTCCAAGTTGAACATCGTGCCGGGAAGTTACACAAGAATGCGGATGCACTTTCCCGTATTACGGACTGTAGAGAAGAGGTTTCACCAGTAAAACCAGTCCGTAATAACTTAAGCAGGGGGGTATGTGATAAGGAAGCTTATCATAGCTCAGGTAGGAGCTATAGAAAAGATGATGTGACTCTGAACAAGCAACCTGTCAGTTCTGGTAGAAGCAAGAAAACAGAGTTTTCACATAAAAGACTACCAGTCCCAGAATGCACCAGGTTTCCAGCAGCCATGAGAGGGGCTGAAGTGAGAGAATGTAGGTGCAATCAAGAGAGCTATGAGGTAATCCCTAAGCACTCATCTCAAAGGGCAGGGCCTGATTCAACACAGCTGCGCTGTGTTAGGGAGCAGCACACATTAGAACAGGATAAGAGTAGAGCTTATTCTTCAGGAAACAGTTTCAGCTACAGAGGGAGGAAGAGATACAGAGACAGCAACGGCTACAAGCACCAGTATCACCTGGAGAAACAGAAGCCAAGCCAAGCAGATAGAGAGAGAAGGAAACTCTCTGGAAGGAAGAGAAGAAAGGCCATTGGAAGGTCTGGGAGATTCCAAGGCAGTACTCATACTGGGAGGTATTCCAAAAGCCAGCAGAGTCCATTGGACTGGATTCAGCCAGAGGAATGGAGTGGCAGAGATAGGAATCACCAGTGGCTACCTGGAAGAGAGAAGACTGCATGTGGAAGGGACTTTCAGACCAAGGCCAGAAGGTATGTGAGAGAAGATCCAGCGTCCAGGGATCAAGATTGGAAGGCTGGACATCAGAATTGGATTACATATTGGCCAGGCTATACAGAGAGGAATAATGATAGCAGGAGAGGCTCAGGTATGAACACTGATCCAGACCCTATCAATAATAGAGAATGGCAGCAAGGGAATAAGCATTCTCATGATAGTGCCTTAATGAAAGACTCATCTGTGCCAATGTATGATATTGACCCTATGATTGTTGATGCAGGGGGAAATACAGCAGATGAAACTATTTACATGGACTGTTCTTTATCTAAATGCTATTGCTAGTTTTCTATGAGCAAACACATCAGCCATCACAAAGAAACCTAACTTTGTTCTTTATTTCCACTGCAAACAGCTCTTAAAGCAGGATTTGGGCTCACACAGTAGCAGCCAGCCAGCTAAAGGCTTTCAGCTGGTCCATTGATAGTAATTAGGGCTGCACCTGATTGTATGTGTGAGCAAGGGAGAATCACTGCTGAGATCGGCGTGGAAAATAAGCAGAAGTTAACCTAACCAGCAAAGTTTATTCTTTACTTTGTGCCTTTGTATTTGGTAATTATTTGCTAAGAAAACATTAGCTAATTGCCTGACAAGCTGAAGGTTGTTTTCTGGTTTACTTTGTGACTTTTGTTATCCATTTTAAACACTGCAAGCAAGTAACCTCCTTTATAGTGCTATCAAGCATACATGTGCTGGGTGAATTAAACCCCATCAATAAAAGAAGTATTTTATTGATCTTACCACTTGGTTTCACAACTCAAATTATTGTCATCAGCTGTGTTTGGGAGTGAATGAACTACAATACCCACAATACCTTGCAAGAATCATATGAATATATGCATCGTCAAGATTGTGTAAGTTCTCACCCTAGGCAGCCGTCTGACAAGTCTTACTGGTAAACTGTTCCAAGAAAGATTATAAAGTAGCCCTAGGTGATAGGATAGCGCAGCTCATCATGGAGAGAGTTGACTTCCCACTCATAGAGGAGGTTACTGAACTAAGCACCACCATAAGGGGGTCAAATGGGTTTGGGTCCACCGGACAGGCCGTGGTGATAGGCCTGACGGCCACGAGTGAGGAAGAGAAGGTGGAGATAGACCTTGGTCCCCAGCTGGCTGAGTGTAAGGCTGAGCCACTACCCCGGTTAGGGGAGGAACTCTCCTGGCACCAGCAACAGGTCCTAATGAAATTGCTGGAGCATTTTTCGGACGTTTTGACCGCTATGCCAGGAGAGACCCAGTTGGTCGCACACAAAATCGTGACCCCACCAGGTGAAGTTGTCCGACAAAGGCCATATAGGCTACCTGAAGCTAAGCGTAGAGAAGTGATTAGGCAGGTGCAGGAAATGCTCCACATGGGCGTGATTGAGGAGTCGGTCAGCCCATGGAATAGCCCGGTGGTCATGGTGCCTAAGCCGGATGGGACGATACGATTTTGTATTGATTTTAGGAAGGTTAATTCCATCTCTAGATTCGATACATATCCGTTACCCCGGATAGAGGAATTACTGGACCAATTAGGGCAGGCTACCTATCTTACCACCTTAGATATAACCAAGGGGTACTGGCAGATTCCCCTCACCAGGGAATCTCGGCCAAAAACAGCTTTCAGCACGCCCCTTGGTCTATATCAATTCAGTGCTGCCCTGAATCAAGATCTTTCAAGTTACTCAGTGAACGCAGGACAAAGGGTTCTCCTTCAGTATGTGGATGACCTGCTCATAGCCACCAATTCAGAAAGTGAATGTCTACAAGCCACCAGTGAACTTCTGTATCTTTTGAACGAGGCTGGATACAAAGTCTCACAAGCTAAGGCGCAACTATGTCAAACTAAAGTTAAATACCTCGGGTTCCTGTTGTCCAGTGGAATTCGACGCTTGGGACCTGAACGCAAAGAAGCTGTATGCAGTATTCCCAATCCAACCACCAGGAGGCAAGTGAGAGCCTTTCTGGGGGCCGCAGGATACTATCGCATATGGATCCCCAATTTTGCGCTGCTAGCAAAACCATTGTATCAAGTTACCAAAGGAATGGAAAAGTCTCCACTGGAGTGGGGACCTGAACAGGATGCAGCATTCCGATCTCTGAAAAGCACTCTGATGTCATCACCAGCTCTGGGTCTCCCAGATGTCCAGAAACATTTCCATCTCTACGTCCATGAGTCACAAGGAAATGCGTTGGGGGTACTGACTCAATCTCTTGGATCTTGGCAACGGCTAGTAGCCTACTTGTCAAAACAGTTGGATGTGGTAGCAAGAGGTTGGCCCCCTTGTTTGAGAGCTGTTGCAGCAACAGCCCTTTTAGTGAGCGAAGCAGATAAGCTCACTCTGGGATAGAATCTTCAAGTGACTGTGCCACACTCTGTCCTCACCCTCATGGAACACAAAGGAAGTTTCTGGCTAATGAATTCACGAATGTTAAAATATCAGAGCATGTTGTGCGAAAACCCCCAAATACAGTTAAAAGTCAGTCAAGCTCTGAATCCTGCTACATTGTTCCCGAATGGTCCTGGGCCCCCTGATCATGACTGTTTAGAAACTATGGACACTGTATTTTCAAGTCACCCAGATTTAACTGATGTTCCTCTGGAGGATCCTGAACAGACTTTCTTTGTAGATGGAAGCAGTCTTGTCATCAATGGACATCGTTGTGCTGGATATGCAGTGGTGACCCTTGATCTGGTAGTTGAGTCCTCAGCTTTGGCCCCAGGAACTTCAGCACAGAAGGCTGAACTAATAGCTCTTACTAGAGCACTGACATTAGGAGAAGGACTCTGTTTAAATGTGTACACAGATTCCAAGTATGCTTTTACCACTTTGCACGCACATGGAGCCTTGTATAAAGAGCGAGGGTTGATCACCTCAGGAGGCAAGTCCATTAGGTATGGGCCCGAGATATTGATATTATTAGATGCTGTATGGGCCCCTAAGCAAGTTGCAGTCATGCATTGTTGAGGACATCAGACAGGAGCAGGAGAAGTTACCTGAGGAAATAGTTTGCTGATGCCACTGCTCAAAAAGCAGCCACAACTGGACGAGTTGTGACCCAAGACACTTCAGTGCAAGCAGCCTTATTCCCCGTGCCCCTTAGCTCATGGGGTCCCCGACACACTACGAAAGAGTTGGATTATTTCTGTGAAAAGGAGGGAGGGGTCCTAACAGAAAAAGGTTGGATAGTGCTGCCACCTCCAGAGGGTAGCTCACCTCCAGGTCCTACAGTCATTCCTGAAGCATTAGGCCAGCTTTTATTCATGCTTTTCATCAGGCCACACATTATGGGAAAACGGCCATGGAAAGAGCCCTAAGACCCCATTTTTGCATCTCACTACTAGGACCCCTGTCTACTTCAGTGGCACAGCAGTGTGTGACATATGCCAAGAACAATGCTAGGCAAGGTCCCGTTCCACCCCCAAGAGTTCAGTCAGTAGGGGTGACCCCCATGAGTGATATTCAAGTAGATTTTACTGAGATGCCACGAGTAAACGGATATCACTACCTGTTAGTTCTAGTTTGCACATTTTCTGGGTGGGTAGAAGCCTGTCTCACCCGAACTGAGAAGGCACGAGAAGTCACTAAAATACTGCTCCATGAGATTATTCCTCGATTTGGAATACCATTGACTATAGGGTCAGACAATGGACCCTCATTTGTGTCCCAAGTGACTCAACAGTTAGCTCGAGCTCTACAGATTCAATGGAAGCTGCACACTGCCTATAGACCCCAGAGTTCAGGGAAAGTAGATAACACATGAATAGAACCCTGAAATCTCAGTTGACCAAGCTTTGTCAAGAAACACACCTAAAGTGGCTTCAGGTTCTCCCTATAGCCTTTCTTAGGATACGTTCTGCTCCAACCAAGTCTTTGGGAGTTTCCCCTTTTGAAATTTTGTATGGGCGACCTCCACCCATTGTACAGGGAATTAAAGGAGATATGAAACAAATAGGATCTGAAATAACTAGACAAGAACTATTGGCTTTAGGTTCTGTTTTGCAGAGTCTTCATACCTGGGTGCAAGATCGATTGCCCATCAACCTAACAGCCTCTGCATCCCTTCAAGCCAGGAGTGTCAGTGTGGATCAAAGAGTGGAGAAAGACCCCGCTGGTGCCGCATTGGAAGGGACCTTATGTTGTCATCTTGTCAACCCCAACTGCAGTAAAAGTCGCAGAACTCGAACCCCGGATCCATCACAGTCAAGTGAAGCCAGCAGCTGCTCCTGAACCTGGTCATTGGACTTCAGTAAATGATCCTGAGACTCCATTGCGACTCACATTGCGGAGACAACCAGCATTGTAAGAATTTTCAGAATCTACAATCCCACCCCTGTCACACAAGAGTGGCAGTCAAAGCAGAAAAGAAGAAGAGACTTGTAAACGGGGGCGCTGGGTGAGAATGTCCACAGTCTTGGCAAAGGCAAATATTAATATGACTTGCAAAGGATTGTGGGAAATGTAGTCCATTCATACCAGACTCAGCCGTTCACAATAAATTAGTTGTGCTTGCTCGAATGTAAAGCAAAGAAGATATTTTATTTATGGGGTTATTTCTCCCAACACAGATATACTTGGTAGCACATAAAAAGGAATACTTGCTTTCAGTATTATACAGAAAAACAAATAAGGAAAAACAACAGCTGAACTTGTTAAGCAATCAAATCAAAGCATAAAGACCTTGATGGAAACAGAAAGGTCTTTTCTGTAGGCTTCTGCTAATATCTTCTTAGCAGTGCTTCAAAGAACAAACAAAACCCACAAAGTAGAAAAAAAACCTGTTCTTTTTCAGGGATAACTTCTTGTATCTTCACACACACTCAGAAGTGTCCCTTGAGAGCTCACAGGCAATTAGGCAATGCTCAATTGCTAGCAATTACCAGCTGAAAACCTCTTGGCTGGTTTACTTTCTATTACGTGGCTCAAATCCTACTCAGAAGCCTTTCTGAGTAGATTAAAGAACAAGTTTATATTTCTTTGTGATGGTTGTTGTATTTTGTAACAGCATATTACCCCAGAGGTTTAGACAGAGAGCAATCCATGTATTCAAAATCCCCATTTATAACATCTTCCCCTTCTTCAACTATCATGGGTTCAATATCATGGATTGGCACAGAGGAATTTCTCAATGGAACACTCTCAGGACAATACTTGTTTCCCTGCTGTCTTCCCAGTGAAGAGCTAGGGCATGGATCAGTGTTCATACCTGAGCTTCCATTGCTGTTAGAGTTCCTCTCTAAATATCCTGGCCAGTATGTAGTCCAGTTTCTTATGTCCAGCCTTCCAATCAAGATCCCTGGACACTGGATCTCTCTTCACATACCTTCTGGCACTGGTCTTAGGGTCCCTTCCAAGTGCAGCCGTCTCCCTCACAGGTGCCATCCGGGGATTCCTGGCTCTGCAGCCCCACTCCTCTGGCTTTCCCCAGTCCAGTGGTGTATGCTTGCCTTTGGAATGCCTCCCAGTATACGTACTGCTATGGACTCCTTTAGACCTCCCAAATGCTTTTCTCTTCTTTCTTCCAAAGTGTTTCTTGCTCTCTCTGTCCATCAGCTCTGGCTTCTGCTGATGATGATGGTCAGGATGATCCAGGTGCCTCTGATGCTTCTGATGATCAAGATGATGATTCTCTGTAGAATAAGCTTTTCTTTTATCCTGCTTAGATGAATGCTCCACCCTAGCACAGCACAGCTGTGCTGAATCAAGCCCTGCCCTTGGAGATGAGTGCTTGGGGATTACCTCATAGCCCTCCTGATTGAACACACGTTTCCCCACTTCAGCTCTTCTAATGACTGTTGGAAACCTGGTGCATTCTGGGACTGGTAGTCTTTTATGGAAACATTCTGTTTTATTATTTCTACCAGAACAGACAGGTTGCTTGTTCAGAGTCAGTTCACCTCTATTATAGCTCCTTCCTGAACTATGATAAGCTTCCTTATCACAGACTCTACAAGTTCATCGTACCCAATATTCCAGTTGACCTCCAAAAACTGTAATCACAATGTTCTTCCACTATTGCCTTGTGGGAGTGGTGGTCCTGGGATTCCTGGAAAAGACTTTTGCCTTACCCCCTTGTGCAGCTTGCATAACTACCACCCGAACTGGACAGAAGGTCACTCAGACTTTACTTTATCATTCCTACTATTCTTGCACTGGTATAGTCAGCCGGTGTATCTATAATGGCACAGAGTTAAATATCTGTGCGAAGGGGAAGAGTAAGACTTGTTACAACCCCCAGCAGAACCCCTCTTATTATGCACTTGAGATACGATGGAATGATGAGGATGGAGCCCTCATAAATGCCACACGACAGCTTCCTGATCCCACGAAGCATGTTACCCTGAGTTTTGATGCTTGTGAGGTGATCAACAGAAATGTCTATCACAAGTGTGGTTATTGGGAGCATGCCTACTGCTATGATGATAAATATATGTGTCCTGAAGGAGCATACGGATGGGGAAAGTGTACTGGGAAATCTTCCCCAACCGTCTACAGTACATCATCCAAAGATGCTTACTACTGTCCTAAGTGGGAATCCGTGTATTATGCTACCTGGTCTGGTGCGCCTACTGGACGAGAGGGAGATAAATGCGTAGCCAGCCTGGAAAAATTGTCATTATCAGAACCTAAGAAATGTAAGAAAGGTGCCTGTAATCCAGTATGACTCATCATACTTAACCCTAGCCAATGGAAGCAGGGGTACAGATTTGGGTTACGGATAGCAGGAGGAGGCGTAGATCCTGGAACCTTTATACATATACAGCTGAATACTAAGACTTATGCATCTGCACCTTATCGAATACATCACTCTTTCTATGAAGCCATGAAAGCGGAGTTTGAGATTCCTCATGCCTCCCAAAACTTGTTCATTGAGCTCGCCGGGGCAGTAGCATCTAGTCTCCACATTTAGGACTGCCTCTTCTGTGGAGGGACTAAGATGGGAGACCAATGGCCCTGGGAGGCACAAGAAGTGAACTATTCTATGCCTTATAATCAGACTGATTTATATCAGACTACTAGTGAGTGGGTACTGGCCCACCCCATTGTTGGTAATTTGTGTTTTGCTCGTTTTGGACCACAGTTTGCTATGGAAGTTGGACAGCTGGTCTGTCTCAATCAGAAGTTCTACAACAGTACCACTAAGAAGACGTCCTGGTGGTCAGGAATCAATGCTTCAGAGCCCTCCAACCCCTTAGTTCGTTTCCCTAATCTTGCCAGCATCTGGACTAATCTAGCATCTTATAATGCCTGGCAAGCACCACCTGGACTGTACTGGATTTGTGGAACCCGAGCATTTGCTAGGCTTCCTCACCATTGGGGAGGAGCATGTGCCTTGGGAACCATACGACCTTCCTTCTTCCTGTTGCCTACATCCCATGGAGAACAACTGGGTTTTCCCGTGTACAGGAGTCGACAGAAACGAGAGGTCTTGAAAATAGGCCAATGGGACAAATGGAAGGAAGAGGAGTGGCCACCTGAGGGAATCATTTCATACTATGGACCTGCTACTTGGGAGCAAGATGGTACATGGGGATATCGTACTCCTGTGTATATGATAAATCGTATTATCCGCTTACAAGCTGTTGTTGAAATAATAACCAATGAAACCAGTAAAGCACTAACTCTTTTAGCTAAGCAGAGTACACAAATGCGTACAGCTATTTATCAGAATCGTTTAGCTCTAGATTATTTGTTAGCAGTTGAAGGTGGAGTGTGTGGAAAGTTGAATTTAAGTAACTGTTGTTTGCAGATTGATAATAATGGACATGTTGTTGAAGATATAGCTACTCAAATGCGCACACAAGCATATGTGCCGGTTCAGACCTGGCATGGCCTGAAGCTTGATGGGTGGTTTGGTTTAGCATTTTCATGGTTAGGTGGTATGAAGACCCTTGTGTTTATTGTATTACTCATATTAGCTGTATGCTTGTTTCTCCCATGTCTCCTACCCCTTTGCTTACGCATGATAACCTCAGTTATTGATAACACTGTAGAACGGAAGGCAGCTACGAAAATATTGGCTATGTGGCAATACTCCCCAATATCCCAAGATGATGCTGTTATGCAAGTTTAATATGTGATTTAATTCTCACCCTTTCTCACTAGCGGGTGAGAATAATCAAAGGGGGGAATGTGGCAGGCTATGGCCTATAATAGTCTGCAAATGTGAAAGGCCTGTAAGTTAGGCCCTGATTCCAACCCCCATCTCAGTAAAGAACCAAAGTCTGTAAAAGTTTGAGAAAAACTGTTTTAAACTGCTTAATAAGAAGTTTTCATGAATGCATAAATCTTTCATTATTCTCTTGTGCTGTGAAAATAGAAATGTTTCAATACTTGCATTCCTAGAGCCAGAAACGACCTTGCAGTAGAGAAGTATCCAAACCTAGAAACTGCACCATTGTTAGAACAGTCCTAGAGGAGGGAGCTGGGTGCTAGGCCCAGGAGGGATCTCTGATTGGACAGATGCAGGGGGCGTTGGGACCAATAGAAAGTTTGCATGTATCAAACTGAAAAGAAATGTATAAATGAATATGTCTCTGTAAGAACTTTGCTCAGTCCTTTTTGAAGCTTTGACTAACTGGGTCGTGCACAATAAATTGGCTTGGACCCTGTAAATTGACTCCTGGATTTATTCATTGTCTGCACTTCGCTGCTACAAGGCTGCAGGAAAAGCACCTTTGGAGCCGGTGATCGTGGCTTTTCAATGGAGCTTCAGCGCCATGGCAACCGGATGCCATGGTGCTGCAGCTCCATTTAACAGTCCTGACTGAGCTATCCGGGCAAAGCCTGTACATGCAGGCCAGACTGAATTGGGGTCCCGGCCTGCAAGTACAGG
Source organism: Ichthyophis bannanicus (assembly GCA_033557465.1). Taxonomy (NCBI): domain Eukaryota; kingdom Metazoa; phylum Chordata; class Amphibia; order Gymnophiona; family Ichthyophiidae; genus Ichthyophis; species Ichthyophis bannanicus. The sequence goes on from CM066036.1 coordinate 232,931,415, forward strand.
CCTAGTTGCGATTCTGATCCCACGGGGCTAGATGTGCCCCGCGGGATCAGAATCACAGCTCCCTCTGTGCATCCGGTTCTGACCGGGCGCACAGAGGGCTGACATATCCATGTCAGAATAAGAGGGCTGACAAATCCATGTCGGAATAAGTCCCTAAGTGCATAACTTTGCACTTGTCAATATTAAATTTCATCCACTATTTTGCTGCTCAGTCTCCCAATTTCTCAAGGTCCTCTTGTAATTTTTTTCACAATCTTCTTGTGATTTAATAACTTTTAATAATTTTGTGTCATCTGCAAATTTGATCACCTCACTCATTGTTCCCATTTCCAGGTCATTTATAAATATGTTGAAAAGTGCAGATTTATGGGATACTCCACTATTTACCTTTCTCCATTGAGAAAATTGACCATTAAATCCTACTCTCTGTTTTCTATCATTTAACCAGTTCCCAATCTATAATAGGACACTGCCTCCTTCTCCATGGCTTTTTACTTTCCTCAAGAGTATCTCATGAGGGACCCTGTCAAAGGTTTTCTAAAAATCCAGATAGCATAGTTACTCACCTTAACAGGTGTTTTCCGGGGACAGCAGGACTCAGTACTCACATATGTGTGCCATCGGCGCCCATGGAGCCCTCACAGAAGCATCTCCCCAGCTTTCAAAGAAAGCCTTTGGGAGATGCTCCACACATGCATGGTCCCCTTCCCGCTCAAGGGTGCCATCTTGCCTCAGTCTAGTGACATAGCTAAGACAGCAAAAATAAAATATGGTAAAGAAGCAACTCCACGGGGAGGAGGCAGGGTTGTGAGGGCTGATTCCTGATGTCTCCCTAGAACACCTGGTACAGGTGAGTAACTGTGCTTTCTCTGAGAACAAGCAGGAAGTCAGTCCTCACATATGGGACTCCCTAGCTACAGACTACCAAGAACCTGTACAAAATGCCACGGTGGCCAGAAAAATGAGCCATGAGCTGCAGCAGTTAAGTCCCAACTGAGAGACTCTTGCAAGACCCAAGAGTCCGGCAGAGAACCAGCACTCTGTTAGCCTGACCGCAGAAGGGCTGGAGGACAGTTGCCTACACCCTGAAGAGATTACAGAGTACGGCCTGGCTGAAGGCACTGTCCCATCGGGACTCCCTCTCCAGGCAGTAGTGAGCTGTAAATGTATGAACGGAAGACCAGGTGGTGGTCCAGCAGATTTCTGGAACAGGTATGGAATGCAGATTTGCTACCGAGGTAGCCATGACTCTGACACAGTGCATCGTGACCCAGTGTTCCAATGAGATCCCAGCCTGTTCATAGGCGAGGGCAATGCACTCTGTCACCCAAGTGGACAGAGTTCGTTCAGTTACAGGAAGCCCCAGTCGACTGGGGTTGTAGGAGATAAAGAGCTGAGGCACTTTGTGGTGGCCCTGAGTCCATTGCAAATAGAAGGGCAGGACCCTCTTACAATCCAGAGTATGGAGAATGGATTCCTCTTTGCCGGTGTGAGGCCTCAGAGAGAAGATAGGGAGCACCACCTTCTGATTGAGGTGGAAGGGAGACACTACCTTTGGAAGAAACTTGGGGTGTGTGCAGAGCACCACCCTGTTCTTGTAAAATCTCATGTAGGGAGGCTCTGCCATCACAGCCTGGAGCTCGCTGACCCTGCAAACTGAAGTGAGTGCCACGAGAAACACAATCTTCCAGGAGAGATACCATAAGTGGCAGGTAGCCAAGGGCTCAAACGGCGGCTAAGTGAGCCGTGAGAGCACCAGGTTGAGATCCCACTCCACCGTAGGTGAGCAGATGGGGGGCTTGGACAAAATGAGGCCCCACAGAAAATGAGAAATGAGGGTCTGAGCTGAGAGGGGCTTTCCCTCAATGGAGTCGTGGTGTGCCACGATAGAGCTCAGGTGCACTCTATCAGGAATCTATCACTCTATCTGTGGATCAGGAACTGGTTAAAAGATAGAAAGCAGAGGGTAGCGCTAAACGGCCAATTTTCCCAATGGAGAAAGGTGAGTAGTGGTGTACCCCAGGGATCTGTGCTGGGTCCGCTGCTTTTTGACATATTCATAAATGACCTGGAAAGTGGAATAACGAGTGAGGTTATAAAATTTGCAGATGACACAAAACTATTTAAAGTTGTTAAAACCCAAGAGGATTGTGGAAAATTGCAAGAGGACCTTGATAAATTGGAAGACTGGGCATCAAAATGGCAGATTAAATTTAATGTGGACAAGTGCAAGGTTATGCACCTAGGGAAGAACAATGCAAACTATGGTTACACGATGCAAGGTTCCACATTAGGAACCACCACCCAGGAAAAAGATTTAGGCGTCATTGTGGATACCATGTTAAAACCCTCGGCCCAGTGTGCAGCAGCGGCCAAGAGAGCAAATAGAATGCTAGGTATGATAAGGAAAGGAATGGAAAATAAAACAAAAGATATTATAATGCCTCTATATCATTCCATGGTGAGACCGCACCTTGAATATTGTGTGCAATTCTGGTCGCCGTATCTTAAAAAGGATATAGCGATTTTAGAAAAGGTTCAGAGAAGAGCCACCAAAATGGTAAAGGGGATGGAAGGATATTCCTATGAAGAAAGGCTAAAAAGGTTAGGGCTCTTTAACCTGGAAAAGAGACGGCTGAGGGGAGATATGATAGAAGTCTATAAATTAATGAACGGAGTGGAACGGGTAAACGTAGATCGATTGTTTACCTTATCAGAATATAGAAAGACTAGGGGACATGCAATGAAGCTACAGGGTAAACTATTTAAGACTAATAAAGAAAATATTTTTTCACTCAACGTGTAATCAAACTCTGGAATTTGTTACCGGAGGATGTAGTAAAGGCTGTTAGTGTAGCTGGGTTTAAAAAAGGTTTGGACAAGTTCCTGGAGGAAAGGTCCATAAACCATTATTAAGAAGGGACCCAGGATATCAATGCTTGAACCAATACAAGCATTGTGGAACCTGTGTCACTTGGGGAAACTGCTAGGTACGTATGACCTAGATTGGCCACTGTTGGAAACAGAATACTGGGCTTGATGGACCTTGGTCTGACCCAGTATGGCATATCTTATGTTCTTATGTTCTTACTCTGACTGAGATGGACTTCAACCCTGCTAAAAATTCTAGCTGCACCAAGCAAGTGAACAGATTCACCTGCCTCTCGGTGCACCACACCGAAAATCGGCGCCACTTAGATATACGCCCTTTTCGTGGAGGCCTTGCTGGAGGCAAAAAGGAAGGTTGAGGGGGGCGAGAGCTACCTTTTCAGCAGCCAGGCCATGAGTGACAGGGACTCCAGGTCAGGGTGCAGGAGAACCCTCCTCCTGAGACAGAAGTCCTGGGGTGCGGCCCAGGGGAATCGGAAACACCACCGACAGGCAGAGAAGCAGCAGGAACCAAGGTTGCCTGAGCCACCTCGGGTCTATAAGTATCAGTGATGCTCTGTCACTCTGGACCTTGAAGAAGGCCTTGGTGACCAGCGGTGTTGGCGGGAAGGCATAGAGAAGGCCTTCTGTCCATGGAATGAGAAATGCATCTGCCATCACCCGGGATGGGTATGGCTGGCGGGGGCAGAAGCTGGGCAACTGCGTGTTGTCCAGGCTGGTGAACAGGTCCATTAGGGGGACACCCCAGAGCTGGAAAAGTTGGAAGACCAGGCGCCACTCGTGCTATTGGAGGACTCTGCTCAGCTTGTCTGCCAAGGCATTTTGCTGGCCCGGAAGGTAGATCGCCCGCAGGAGCATCCCGTTACATGTTGCATATGAGCAGAGGGTCACCGCCTCCTGGCAGAGGGAGTATGACCCCGTGCCCCTCTGCTTGTTCACATAGAACACTGTGACTTGATTGTCAGACTGGACCAGCACCGACTGACTATGAAGAGAGGCTACAAAGGTTAGGGCTCTTCAACCTGGAAAAGAGGCGGCTGAGGGGAGATATGATAGAGGCCTATAAATTAATGAATGGAGTGGAACGGGTAAACGTAGATCGATTGTTTACGCTATCAGAATATAGAAAGACTAGGGGACATGTAATGAAGCTACAGGGTAAACTATTTAAGACAAATAAGAGAAAATATTTTTTCACTCAACGTGTAATCAAACTCTGGAATTTGTTACCGGAGGATGTAGTAAGAGCTGTTAGTGTAGCTGGGTTTAAAAAAGGTTTGGACAAGTTCCTGGAGGAAAGGTCCATAAACCATTATTAAAAAGGGACCCAGGATATCAATGCTTGACTCAATACAAGCATTGTGGAACCTGTGTCTTTTGGGGATACTGCTAGGTACGTATGACCTAGATTGGCCATTGTTGGAAACAGGATACTGGGCTTGATAGACCTTGGAGTGACTCAGTATGGTATATCTTATGTTCTTATGACGTTGCTGCCAGTGGCGGAAGGCTCAAAGGGCCAGGAATATCGCTCGGTGCTCCAGAAGGTTGATCTGCAACTGGCATTCCACCTGGGACCAGCTGCCTTGTGTCCGGAGGTCCTCATAATGAGCTCCCCAACCCAGCATGGAGGCATCTATGATTAGGACCCTCTGGGGGGTGGGTGCCTGGAAGGGCATCCTGGCCTCAATGTGGTGGGGAAGCTGCTACAGTCGAGGGAATCTGCCAGATGGCGGGTCACTCTTATCCTGTCCCAGAGCCTACCCGTGGCTTGTGTCCATTGGGAGTGGAGGCACCACTGGGCTGCCCTCATATGCAGGCAGGCATATGGGGTTACATGGACTGTGGAGATCATGTGGCCCAGCAGGCAGAGGAGAAGGCAGGTGGGCAGTGATCGGCAGTGCTGCACCTCTGTGGCTAACACCCTGAAGCGTTCTGACCTCTCCAGAGGGAGAAAGGCCTTGGCCTGGAGGGTGTCTAGCTGAGCCCCTATGAACTCCAGGTACTGAGCAGGGGAGAGGTGGGACTTGGGGTAGTTGATGACAAACCCCAGGTGCTGCAGGGTGTGGATGGTGCACTCGGTGGCATGGTGCACTTCTGCAGCTCTGCCTCCCCTTATGAGCCAGATGGATCAGGATGTGTGTATAAGCATCCTTCAGGTCTAAGGAGCATAGTCAGTCTCCCTGCTGGAGATATGGCAGCAGTATTCCAAGGGAGAGCATCTTGAACTTCTCCCTCACCAGGAATCTGTTCAGGTCCCGCAGGTCTAGGGTGGGCCTGAGGCCCCCTGATCATTTGGAAATGAGGAAATATCTGGAGGTGTTTGGGGACTGGCTCTACTGCCTTGTCCTTGAGGAGGCCTGCGAGCTCTGAGAGGAGTAGAACCTGGTGAAGGAGAGGCCTAACAGGCTCTCTTGGAAAGTAAGAGGGTGGCGTCTGTTGCAGGTGGAGGAGGTAACCCTTCCTGATAACTTGAATTACCCAGAAATCAGTGGTGATGGTAGACTACCTGTGGGCAACCAGAGCCAGATGCCCCCTGTGGGTTGCCCAGAGAGTCAAAAACTACCCCCAGGCTGGGCTGGTGCCTAGGTCTTGGAGGGCTTCTGCTTGCAGGGGCTGTGCCCTTGCCCCTTGTGCTGCTGGTCTTGCTGCGGAGCAGAGAAGGCCTGGAACTGTGGGGCATTGCCAAAACCCCCTTTTTCCATGGGAAAAAGAGCTTCTTCCCCAGGCCCTTCTTGCAGGGATGCACTGAGATCTTTTTAGAGAGTCTGGTCCATATCAGGAACTCAGTCTCTATTTCGGCCGCTTTGTCTGCCATGGATTTCCTGAAGAGATTCTCTCCGATACAGGGAACATCGATAAGCTTGCCCTGAATCCATTGCTCAAGGTCAGACAACTGCAGCCAGGCCTAGTGTCAGGCCCTAATGCCTGCAGCAGCTACCCTTGCTGAGGACTCAAAACCATCATAAGCTGCTTGAGATTATTTATTTAGACAGTTTTGTATACCACCTTATCCTTCAATCAAAGTGGTCACAACACAATTGGGAGATACATTTAACACATATACTAATACTTACAGGGAACATGGGCAATGGAGGGTTAAGTGGCTTGCCCAAGACCACAAGGAACACCTGTGGAACTAGAAACCCCAGTCCTTCCAGCCCGAGGTTGTTGTCCTCTAGTGGGATTTGAACCCCCAACCTTCCAGCTTGAGGTAACTTGCCTCAACCACTAGGCCACTCCTCCCCTAAGAACTTTGAGCACTCTTTGACTGCTAAGGCCAATGACTTGAACCACTGGAGAGGTTCCCTGTCGAGGCCTGCTGAGAAACCAGTGAACTCCCTTGCCAGCTCCTTGAGATACATGCCAATGTATCATTGGTAGGATTGGACTCTGCACGCAAGCATCAAGCTCTGAAGGACCTCCAAAAGGCCGAGGGCATCAAGGGTCTGGGCCTCCCTACTGGGGGGCACCAACAAATGGGTCTTTTGATTCGAGTCTGCACATAGTGGACACAATGACCATCAGGTTGTGGAGAAGTTGGATTTTCTGGAACCCAGGGCTTCAGCAGACTCGGTACATGAAGTCAAGCCGTCTGCTTACTATGGGCACTGACTTCGGTGTTTCCCACATACGGAGGAGGAGATGCTCGAGGATCGGAGGGAAGGGAACCATGAGGGCCTCCATTGGAGTAGCCTCGTATTGGAGAATCTCCATCTCCTCCTCTGCCGGGGTCCTCCTCTGCTTCGGTCTCGACGGTGAGCGCTTTAGCCATGTCCTGCACAAAGTCGAGGAAGGTGACATCATCGGGCAGGGAACAGCATTGGGCATATCTCTGTGTCACAGATTGTTTGGCGACTGCTCGTCCTTGGTCTCTCAATCCAACTCAAAGTCAGAGGAAGAGTCCGAGGTGCCACTGTTCCCGTGATTGACGCCCAGGCCCTGAGGCCCACCGCCTTTGGAGGATCTGTGGGTCTGAGCCATGGGCACTGGCCAGGGAGGACTGGTGCTCCAAGGAACGGGATCGTGATCTTGTCCTCTGCTGATGGTTCTCTCAAGGCCAGTGGCACTCGAGGATCGGCTCGACTTCCAGGGAAGCGCTCGATGTTGAGGGTCCGGTCGTTGGGGCATATGAACTGGAGGAACCGGAAATGACTTTTGCTGGGCCATGAGAGCAGAGATTCTGTGTTCCAAGGCCGCCATCCTGGTCTCCATGTCAGTTGGCTCCACAGCTTCTGACACAGGCACCAGGGGCTTCAGGCCAGCGTCGGTTTTATCAAGGGGGAGTCCTCAATGAGGATGGTCTCAGGTTCTGAGACCAGTCGCCGGCTGCTGACAACTCCTTCCGGGGCAGCTTGTGAAGCCGCTCCTGCTCTGACCCCTCAGACTCACGCCTGGAACTGTGGGGTCTGGAATGGGATTTTACCACTTTCTCAGACCCATCCTCCAGGGTGGTTTTCGAGAGTTTCGACCTTGCATTCCACCTCTGGGCGTTTTCCCTCAGAGGACCCATGGCCATGGGACTCCGAGGTGGTCCAGGCATCGTGGGGCACTGAGTTACTGGAGGGGGCCCTGGAGCATGCTGTCGCTGGGGATTCCAGTGCAGAGTCAGACTTGTGAAAGATCTTTTCCTGCTGCAGCTGATGACTCTTGATGGCCTTTGAGGTCATCACCTTGCAATGTTCGCAATCCGAGTTGTCGCTGTCCAGCCCAAGGCAGCGGAGGCAGCAGTCATGTGGATTGGTGAGGGACATCATTTTACTGCACTGATCACATTTTTTGAAACCACTGAAGGCCATTGGGAAAAAAGGCGGCCCTGCCACATATGCACGGATCTGAGGCCTGTGGCCAAAAAAGGATGTGAAACACCGGTGGAGGAACACCTCGAGAAAATAAAAAGAGATTAACCCGAGGAGTGATGCCGAGGCGAGCTGACTTGGGGCTGGGACAGGAACCAGTACACGTACTGGATAAAACAAGACAAAAAAAAAGGGCACCTTTTCCTGGAGAGACTGGTCAGATGTCTGAAGGACTGCATAAAAAAGGAGACAGAGGCAAGATGACACCCTTGGGCGTGAAGGGGACTACACATGCGTGGTGCATCTCCCAAAAGCTTTCTTTGAAAGCTGGGGAGATGCTTCCACGATGGCTCCATTGGTGCCAACGTCACCCATATGTGAGGACTGACTTCCTGCTTGTTCCTGGAGAAACACTACGTCCACCAATTCGCCTTTATCTACTTGTTTATTTATATCTTTAAAAAAAATGTAGCAGATTGGTGAGGCAAGACTTCCCTTTGCTAAATCCATGTTGGCTTTGTCCCATTAAATCATGATTATCTATATGTTCATTAATTTTGTTCTTCATAATGGTTTCTACCACTTTGCATGGCAGTAACATCAGGGTCAGTGGTCTGTAGTTTCCTGGATCAACCCTGGAACCCTTTTTAAAATTTGGTATTATGTTGATCACTCTCTAGTTTTCAGGTACTATAGACAATTTTAATGATAGTTTATAAATTACTAATGGTAGGTATGCAATTTCATTTTTGAAATATTTCTGCACCCTGGGATTTATGCCATCCAGTCCAGGTGATTTGCTACTCTTTAGTTTGTCCAATTGCCTTATTACATGAGGAGGGATCTAGCTAAGCTTGAGGAATGGTCTAGAATTAGTCAGCTGAGATTTAATGTTAAAAAATGCAAGGTCGTGCATTTGGGCTGCAGCAATCCAAGGGTGTAATATAGTATAGGGGGTGAAGTACTTTTGTTTACAAAAGAAGAACAGGACCTAAGCGTGATTGTGTCTGATGATCTTAAAGTAGCTAAACAGGTAGAAAAGGTGACTGCGAAAGCTAGAAGGATGCTTGCATGCATAGGGAGAGAAATGGCCAGCAGAAGAAAGGAGGCGTTAGTGCCTCTGTATAGGTCTTTGGTGTGACCTCATTTGGAGTATTGTGTGCAATTCTGGAGACCGCACCTTCAAAAGGATATAAAGAGGTTGGAGTCGGTAGAGAGGGTGGCTACTAAAACGGTTAGTGGTCTTCGTTATAAAGCATATGAGGATAGACTTAAGGATTTTAATATGTATACTTTAGAGGAAAGGCGGGATAGAGGTGATATGATTGAGACGTTTAAATACCTCCATGGCATAAATGCACAGGAGGAGAGCTTCTTTCAATTGAAAGCAATCTCTGCTTTGAGGGGACATAGGATGAGGGTGAATGGGGATAGACTCAGGAGTATATGCGGAAATATTTCTTTACGGAAAGAGTGGTGGATGCATGGAATAGTCTCCTAGTGGAGGTGGTAGAGATGACCACAGTATCTGAATTCAAAATAGCATGGGACAAACACAGAGGATCTTTAAAGGGAAAAGGGGACTGTTGTAGTGGTTGATATGGAAGGGCAGTAGATAGGCCATGTGGTCTTTTTCTGCTGTCATGTTTCCATGTTTCTATATCTTCCAGGTTCACCGAGATTTATTTCAATTCTTCTGATTGATTGCTTTTAAAAGCTGGCATGGGTATCTCCCCTATATCTTCTTCAGTAAAGGCTGAAGCAAATAATTCATTAGGTTCTCTACTATGGCCTTGTCCTCCCTTAGTGCCTCTTTTACTCCTCTATCCTTTTGAAGTGAAAATTTTAACAGTTCATTTGACCTTGGCAGTCAATGAACACACCAAAGTAAACAACGATTTTTATAATGTGAGGAACCGGGTTGTCCGTAGGACAGCTACATATGAAAGGTTCTCCTTCTTACACGGCATCACAAAGTAAGTCTCGAGTACCACTAGGGGCAACATCTGGAAAGTGGTGTGTATAAATGCCCGTAGCATGGGACATAAGCTCCCAGATGTCGAGGCTTTAATGGGAGAGGCAGACTTGGATTTAGTGTTGGTTACAGAGACATGGTTCACGTACAACAATTACTGGGATGTAATTATACCAGGCTATACTTTATTCAGAAAGGACAGGGTGGGAAGAAGAGGAGGAGGAGTGGCACTATATGTAAAAAATAATATTAAAGCTATAGAATTACAGAGCTTAAAAGGAAGAGAGGAGGCAGTGTAGGTTAAATTAGAAAGAGGGAAAGAGAAATCCATTTGCATTGGCGTGATATACAGACCTCCCCCACAGTGAGAAGAAATGGATGGAGATTTAATAGAATCCATATGCAGTATTGCCAGGAAAGGGGAAGTGCTACTGATAGAGGATTTCAATATGCCAGATGTTGACTGGCACATTCCTGCTGCAATATCATCTAGAAGTAAGGAGATCCTGGATTCTCTACAGGAAGAACTATTCAGGCAACTGGTAACAGAACCCACACGAGAAGGGGCCATGCTGGACTTAGTGCTTACCAATGGTAAAAGTGCTTGTGATGTTATATTGGGAGATCATCTTGCATCCAGTGATGACCAGATGGTGTGGTTCAGTATTAGGACTAAGGCTGATAAAATCCATTCAAAAGCAAGGGTCTTAGACTATAGGAAATAACTTTTGCCAAGATGGGCCAATACCTCAGGGAGTCGTTAGCAGGATGGGAACAGCTGGGGGATTAGAAAAACGGTTGGCAAAATTGAAAGAGGATATTTTAAGGGCAACCAACCTTTTTGTTAGAATGGTAAATAAAAGGAAAAGGCAAAGGAGGCCACTATGGTTCTCAAAAAAGGTAGCTGAAAAGGTGAAGAAAAAGAGGGAGGACATCATGAAATACAAGAGAACACAGAGAGAGGAAGACAGGCATCTATATTTGGAAAAACTGAGGCTGGCAAAGTAGACAGGAAAGCAAAGGTACAAAACGAAGAAATAACCAATGCAATAAAATGGGGGGATAAGACATTTTTCAGATATGTTAGTGAGAGAAGGAAGGGCAAAAGTGGTAATGTCAGACACAAGGGTAAAGGGGAGGAATATGTAGAAGCTGGTGAGGATAAAGTGGAATTGCTTAACAAATATTTCAGTTCTGTGTTCACAGATGAAGGGCCAGGACCAGGACCTCAAAAAACACACACAAACAGGAACAGAAGTGACAGAGATCTCAAATGATTTTCAGAAGACTGTGTTCATGAGGAACTAATTAAACTAAAAGTAGACAAAGTGATGGGACCGGATGGGATACATTCGAGAATACTGAAGGAACCTGGGGACGTTCTAGTGACTCCACTGACTGACCTTTTCAATGCCACTTTGGAGTTGGAAATGGTGCCAGAGGACTGGAGAGAGGCAGATGTGGTCCCTTTAAAAAAAGCAGAAGTAAGGATATGGTTGAAAACTACAGGCCAATTAGTTTAACCCTGGTGGTGAGTTAATTATTGGAAACGCTGCTGAAAGAGAAAATAGTGAGATTTCTGGAATCCAATGAATTACCGTATCCGAGGCAGCATGGATTCACCAGAGGCAGGTCTTGTCAGACAAATATGATTGATTTCTTTGACTGGGTGACCAGGGGACCAAGGGAGAGCCCTAGATGTGGTATACTTAGATTTCAGTAAAGCCTTTGACACTGTTACGCACAGGGGACTTATAAACAAACTGAGCTCCCTAGGGATGGACCCTAAAATTACTGATTGGGTTAGAAATTGGTTGAGTGGGAGACCACAAAGGGTATAGGTAAATGGAGCTCACTCTGAAGAGAAGGAGGTTACTAGTGATGTGCCACAAGGATCTGTCCTCGGTCCAATTCTTTGTAACATCTTTGTTAGTAATATTGCAGAAGAGCTGTCAGGTAAGGTTTGCCTCTTTGCGGATGATATCAAAATATGCAATAGAGTAGACATCCAGGAAGGTGTAGATAACATGAGGATGGATCTAGCTAAGCTTGGTCTAGAATTTGGCTGCTGAGACTTAATGCTAAAAAATGCAGGGTCATGCATTTGGGCTGCAAAAATCCAAAGGAGTGGTACAGTATAGGGGTGAAGAACGTCTATCCACAAAAGAGAGGGACCCGGGCATGATTGTGTCTGACTATCTTAAAGTAGCTAAACAGGTAGAAAAGGCGATGGTGAAAGCTAGAAGGGTGCTTGGGTGCATACGGAGAGGAATGGCCAGCAGAAGAAAGGGTTAGTGTCTCTGTATAAGTCTTTGGTGCGACCTCATTTGGAGTATTGTGTGCAATTCTGGAGACCACACCTTCAAAAGGATAAAAACAGGTTGGAGTCGGTGCAGAGGGTGGCTACTAAAATGGGTTAGTTGTCTTTGATATAAAGCATATGAGGACAGACTTAAGGATCTTAATATGTATCCTTTAGAGGAAAGGCAGGATAGAGGAGATATGATTGAGACATTTAAATACCTCCGTGGCATAAATGCACAGAAGGAGAGCTTCTTTCGATTGAAAGCAAGCTCTGCTATGAGGGGACATAGGATGAGGGTGAATGGGGATAGGAGTAATATGCAGAAATATTTCTTTACAAAAAGAGTGATAGATGTGTGGAATAGTCTCCCAGTGGAGGTGGTAGAGATGAGGACGGTAGCTGAATTAAAAAAAGCTTGGGAAAAACACAGAGGATCTCTAAAGGAAAAAAGGGGAATATTGCAATAGTTGATATGGAAGGACAGACTAGATAGGCCATGTGGTCTTTTTCTGCCGTCATGTTTCTATGTATTAAATTCTGGCAGCAGTGTATGCAAATGAACAACAGGTTCCTCTCTGCTCATACTCCAATTAACCAAATAGCCACTAAATAAATTTGTGTCACTCACCAGCAGAATCTTCTGGATAAATGCTTTTGAATATTGAACTGAGAATTTTTTAAAAAAATATTGACCTGACACAATTTGACACTTACCCTCCTTCCCAAAAATTTAGCAATACTGCTTCATATAGAAAATACCTAAGTGGTCTGCAAGGAATGTTAACATGCCTGTATAGCCCAAACCAGAACCTCCCCTGAAGCTCAGGCCAATATTACACAGATCCAGTGATAGAAGCCCTGGAAGGGCAGTCAGATAGGACCAGATGTCATGAGGACAACACTTGAAACAATGTGGCTGGCACGTCTGAAAGGACAGATAACACATACTCCCTGTTTCTGCATGCAGTGGTGTGAAACCAGCCATGAGGCAAGGAAAGCGGACATTAGGCAAGCAGTAAGGAAGGATGACTAAAAGGCTGCTCTTCTCAACTCTATCTGTTGCAGTAACCACCAATATATATAAATATATATAAATAAATATATATAAATATAAATACATTAACAATCCCGAAACAAGCAGTCAGATACACTAATGAAACAACTAAAAGAGCCTTCAGTATCCATGCCCCAATAGCCTGGAATGCCCTCCCACCAGAATTGAGAGCTATAGCCAGCCTAACACAATTCAGAAAAAGCCTCAAACACCACCTCTTCTTAAGCTATTTCCCAATCTAATCTTTTCTCATGAAAATACTACTGACACTTTTTCTGACCAAGACAACCCAAATGATAACCAAATGTGACTAATGTGTATAGATATTGTAAATAGTTAACTAGTCTACATAGTTTACCTTTTTAATCCCAAGTTCAAAAACCCCTGTTACTTGTAAATGCATTACAGTTCTCTGTATGTATATGTTTGTTTCATGTAAACTGCGCTGATGACAATAGTGCGGTATATAAGAGATGTTAAATAAATAAATAAACCAAAAGGTTTGAGGATGCATTAGGACATCGGGTATGTGTATTTGCCAAAGGCCTTCTGCCATGGTTCCCACCCCCTTCCCTAACATCACGTCCCAGATCACAAGCACAATCTATAAAACACACTAGAAGACAGTCTTCCATTGTTACTACAGAGACATGTTCCAAGAGTCTTTTGAGAGTGAAGGGCCACAGGTTAGGCTGGAAAGGTTACAGTTAGCATTACATACCCATGACTGTTATTTTCCATTCTGAGCTTCAGCCGCCCATTCTACATGTGGGTTTGTATTCCTCTGATTAATCTGAAAGGTATATGTTAGAAAGACATGCCACTTGCACAGACAGGAGGTAGGCAATATTATAGCAATGTTTGGCCATCAGACATTTGGATGCATTGTGGGGAATCTGGTATCCTCTGAGCCACATCGTTTTGCCAAACAGTTGTGCAGCAGGGCAAGAGCAAGCCTCACTGAAGGCTGCCTGGAACAGGATGGCCAGCAGCTCCTAGAGGTACCAGGCACTAAAACCAGCCAGCAAGAATTATTCACCACAATGAGCTTTACGTAGAAATGGAGTAGGTTGGCATCTGCTAGACAGAGCTCCAAATCCAAGAACGTTAAGGCACCTACCTCATTGTTGAGAGGGTGGACAAGAATCCCAAAGTTCTAAGGCAGCAGCAGTATCTTTCTGTACATGATGCCCATAAAGAAGGCACAGGTAGCCTAGCTCAAGGTCTCAATCTTGGAGGTAGGGGCATAGCTACGGGTAGGCCTGGGTGGGCAGTTGCTTCATTACTTTGGAGTCAGGCCCATCCATTCAGCCACTCTGTATCGGCTAGCTAGGTATTAGAACAGCACAAAACTCCAAAGAACTAATCACAGAAAGAATAAATCACATTTCTTGAATCTTTTCATTTTAGATCACATATACTACAAGATATACAAATATCTTTTTCCCTTCACTTGTTTTGGTTCCTCCGATTGATTCACAGGTACACTAAAAAATTTTTTTTTTAAACTGCCTCTAATGTTTCGATTGATTTTTACGTTTTTTGGTGCGCTGAATCCAAATCTGGTTACCAATTTGCTCCATCACGTATAGATTATTTGCTACATTGGGTTAGCAGTTTGAGGTGAACGTTTCAGATTGAGTGCGATCGAGATAAAAGATTCTTGGATGAATTCTTTATACTAATTGTTTAGTAGTTATTCAAATAAGAATAAAGAAAATTGTAACAAGGCAGCACATAAGAATAGAGTAATGTCAACAAAACACACTGTGATGGTAGCAAAATTGTCTGCACTTAAAACAGCCACATACATGTGCACAAACATTGAGCATATAAGAGCGAGGTTAGACACAAAGCAAAGAAATGTGCAAAAAATGTTGTACAGGTATGTATGTAAGAATAGAAAATGCAAACCGCACCATTGCAATACATGAAGACAAACACCCGATGGTGTGAAAATAAAATTCTAATAAATGAGATCCGACACTGTGGTAATAACTAGCAAATTTTTATTTCAAAGTTTAGTAAAAACACGATATTTGTCAACAAGTTTAGATTTTAAAGTCATTCTTGGGTCAATCAATCTCCTGGTGGGCCCGTTTCTTCTTCTTCCCCCGAATGCTTCTCTTGGTGCGCTGCTTGGCGTATTTTTCATCTGGGGTTTCCCGCAGCAGCAACCAGCAGAAATCAGCCATCATAGTGGTGTTCCATCTTCCTTGGTATCTTCTCTCTGCGTCCTTGATGTCCTGGTGAAACCTTTCACCTTGTTCTTCACTGTACGCCCCCAAGTTTTCGGGAAAGTAGTTCACATGGGAGTGCAAGAAATGGACTTTCAGGCTCATGTTACAGCCTTGTTCTTTGAAGGCATTGAGCATCCTGGCAACAATATCCTTATAGTTCTCATCCCGCCTGTTCCCCAAGAATTTGAGAACAACATCCTTGAAGGAATCCCAGGCTTCTTTTTCCTTCTCAGACATCGTTTCAGCGAATGCTCCATCTGAAATGAGTTTCCTTATATCAGGGCCAACAAACACTCCTTCCTTTAGCTTTGCTTCAGAAAGTCGGGGGAACTTTGAGCAAAGGTACCGAAAGCACTCACCATCTTTTGGAAGGGACTTGATGAATTGCTTAATGAGACCCTACTTAATGTGGAGAGGTGGTAATAGAATTTTATCACGAGGTACCAAGCTCTCATGAAGAACATTTTTCTCACGGGGTCTCAAATACTCCCGAATTGGCCAGTCTTTTTTCTCCCAGTGTAGGTCGCGGGCCCGGCTATCCCACAAGCAAAGGAAGCAGGGATATTTGGTGAAACCGGATTGCTGCCCTAATAGCATGGATAGAATTTTAAAGTCTCCACAAATCATCCACTTATGCTCATCAGATCGAATCTTCTGAAGAATCAGGGCCAAATTCTCGTATTTTTCTTGGAGAATAACAGAGTGAGAAATAGGAACTGAAGCGAATGTGTTGCCATTATGAAGAAGAACACCTTTTATGCTGTCTTTTGACGAATCAATGAACAGCCGCCATTCAGCAGGATCATACTTGAGTTTAAACTTTTCCATCACTCCGTATGTATCGTTGCAAAATACCAAATCTTCCTCTTTGCTGAAATACTTCAAAAATTGTGTCTCGCGGTTGCGGTACCAATAAAAAGTTGTTCCTGGTGACAATAGATTTTTCTGTTTAAGCCGAGAACCTAGCAGTTGGGCAGCATCTTTTGGGAGTCCTAAATCCCGGACTAAATCATTCAATTCAGCTTGAGAGAAAAGTTCAGGTTTCGGATCTGGTTCAGTTTCAAACTCGGAAGTACTGGACTCATCGGGAAAAGCCATCTGATGAGTCTCATCATGATCAGAACCGTCCACACAAATATGATCCAAAGATTTTGGTGGTTCAGGCACAGGTACTTCGTTGCTATGAGGCATAGGCCTAATTGCTGAGGGAAGGTTGGGGTAACTTATTACGTTCTTATTTTTTAAGTTGTATCCCTTCACAATGCAAGAGCAAAAATAGCAGTCACTGCTGTGGTCTCTTTGTTCACGCCACATCATAGGTATTCCGAAACGAAATGCTTGTTTTTTACCTTTCATCCATAAGCGTAGATCTTCCTCACATGTCTTGCACACTTTGTGAGGAGCCCACGGTTTGTCTTGATCGCCTAACTTCAAACCGAAATAGGCGAAATATACTTTTTTAATAAATGCAGAAATGTTCCTCTGCCGCTTTTTCACGGTATATTCCCCACAAATAAAACAAAAACTGTCCGGAGAGTTGACGCAACCTCTGGCTCTGTGAGCCATCACAAATACACAGCACTGAAAACTACAACTGTAGTGAACCACTTCGGAATAAAGCTGGATTACGACTGAGCAAACAAAAGGTAATAATGAACTTGCAAGAAACTGAAATTTGACAGGAACGTTCATGTCGCAACCACCGTGTTTGAGCGAGCGAACGAGGCGAGGCGAACAGGAAAGAACATGCGCCAGCGCGAGTACTGGATTTAGCCCCCCGCCTCCCAATTGTCCTGTTAATGTATAAAATGAATACAAAACACTCTAAAATATCATGAGGGAGTGTTTCTAGTTAGTTAACCATTACAACCTCTATTTTGGGCCAAGAAAATAAACTGCAGTCGGCTAAAAAGAAATTATGTGAACATTCCTTATATGGGTAAGAAATCTAATTTTGCAAGAAAACGTGACGTGATGGAACATTTTGGCTATTTTTCCTGGATTCAGCACCCCAAAATCTATAGGAATCAGTTGCAAAACTGGAGGCAGTTTTTTGGTAGTGTACCTGTGTTACCTTTAAATATAATTGCTTGCATGGGTAATCTCCCTTAGATCTTCTTGTCTTGTTCCTTCTTTCCTTTCTCTGTTTGTCCTTTTTTGGATTTTCTCCTTTTCCCACACCTTGTAAAGGGCTGTATTCAAAAGCTTAGTCAATGATTTTGCTTGGAGATGAGTCCATGTATTTACTCTCAGTTTAGTTAATATGTTTTTTTTCAAAAAGGTAAAATTAATTGGATTGGGCTCCCTCTGATGTTATTGGGCCAGCTGAACTTGGTCCAGATGGTGGTTCTCCTCGTTATTTTATCTTTTCCAGCAGCTTCCATTCAGTATGCCAGATAAGATGTTTAAATCCTTCAAAACTCAGTTCTCAGCTTTCTTGTGGAATAATAGCCCCACAAATAGGGTTGTGGACTATTCAGATGCCCAAGAACTGTGGGAGTCTGGAACTGCACAATTTATTTTATTATTATTTGCCTTCTAGACTGACCTGTATTAGGGGATGGTGTGGGCTACACCAAAACAGGGATGGGGGAACCTTGAAGAGAGGCAAGCTTCTGAACATAAATTGGTGGCCTTGTTGAACTATGACCCTCCATGTCATATGATTAGTAGACCAGTCCTATTTTGTCTCATATGCTTGCAATCTGGAGAAGCATAGGAGGTGGAAATGCCTAAAGAAAGGCTTTCTCCCATTGCTTTTTGGACTGGAAATGTGCTGCTTTCCTTGGTATCCAGTTCTGAATTGGGGCTGGATTCTGCTTTTTGGGTCAACTCTGGAAGGGCACCTTGTTCAAGTCCTTTGAGTATCTGAGGGCTGCATACGGTTTGCCAATGCACACTAGATATCTGTTCTATCTTTTAATTTCTAATGTTTTTACTTTGTTCGTTTTATTGTATTATGTAAACCCTTGGCCACAAAGATAGAAGAACTTTTAAATAAATGCATACATGCATGCAACTGTGAAGGGGGATTGAGAGAGGCTGGCCTGGAGGGCAATCTGAGGTCCAGGAATGGGCTTGAGAAGATTCTGACTCATTCAAGTTGCAATAAGAGGCTTATTACTAAGTCATATCAGGCCTTGTCCTGGGGAGGGAAGAAGCTAGAGACAGCACTGGATATGAGACCCGCAGCTGAGTGGGGATCAAATACAAAAGCCAGGAATTGATCTATAAACTGTTCCTTTGCATCCCTCTAGTCCAGTCCTGGAACCTTAGAGTCTAGAACGCCTTCCAGCAACCTTGGAGACTGAATGATGTCATCTTTTTTCTGATGTCACCAATACAAGTAGGCTAACTCCGCCTCCATTCATCAGTATTTCAGTCTCCAAGCAGCTTGTGAGACGTCTGAGCCTGTGTCTGGGCTCAGTTGTAACAGACAAGTAGAGCTGAATTATTTATTTAGTTTTTTTATTTGGCTTGATTCAAATTTGGATTAGATTTTCTCTTTTTGTTTTTATGAGTGCTGCTGCTGCTGAAGCTTCCTGCTGGGCTATTTTAATTTATTTTGTTTTGCCTCCTCCCCATCTTATAAGCGAGTAGAGGCTTGATAGATTTAACAAATAGATCCTCCCTGCTCCCGAACCCGGTAGGAGGGGTGAGGAGCAGGTGGAGTGAAAGAGAAAGGAAGTGAATCAAGGAGATTAATGCTGTGCACTGTCCTTAGGTGAAAGGAATTGCAGGGCATTTTGTTTTCTCCGACGTCGGTGCCGAAGCCGCTGATCGGCTGAGCTCCGACGCATTGAACTCCCCCCATTTTCCTGCGCAGGACTTTAAGGTATGTGGGGGAAGGTACTGGCAGTTAATTAGTTGTTTTTTGAAGCCGTCTTGTTGCCGTTGATCGTTTTGCTCGCGAGCGTTCGGCGCGCGGGTGTGCTGCGTGCGAGTGTGCGGCACGCGCGTGTTCGGCGCGCGAGTTTTCTGCACGCGAGTGTTCAGCGCGCGAGTATTCGGCGTGTGAGTATTCTGCGCGCGAGTGTGCGGCACGCGAGTGTTCGGCGCGTGAGTGTTTGGCGAGTGGTATACTATGTAATTTCTTCAGGGGACTTAGCTTAAGTGGGAGTCAAGCAGCAGTCTTTTTAATTGTGTCTTTTATTACCGGTTTAACTTTATTTTTAATTATTCTCTTTAGTTTGGGAAACTAATACTTTTTTGGTACAGTCTTAAGTTTAAAAAAAAAAAAATTTTGGTTTGATAATCTTCTTCACTTTTTATTATAGAATGCCGGCTAAGCCACGGTGTTTAGTTTGTGGCTCGCAGCGTGGAGAAGTAATGGATTCGGGGGGGTGTAAGTCATGCACTTTGGAGCCCGATGGTGCAATCAAAGCCCAGGGAAGTTCCTTGGGTGCTCAGGTTGGTTCAACAGGGGAACCTGGTAATTCTCTGCCACCTGCTTTAAGTCCTGTGCGGACAGGGCCTGGGTCTTCTGCTGAGGTTGATGCTCTGGTGCTTCCATCTATGAGCACAGGAGATGTTCATTCTATTCCTCCTAATTTCTATTTGCTGATGTCTCAGGCCTTGGAGCTTCTGCAGCCTATGTTAGGGGTTTCTTCTCAAACTTCTAAGGGTATGAAGCATACTGGGTCTGTTTGTCTACCCGAGGAGGACGCAGGGTTAGCAAAGATCAGTAAGCAGGCAGTAAATGATAGTCTTCTCGAGGAAGTGTTGGAAGGTGCGGAGGATGTAGATCAGTCCTCTGAGATGGAATTAGAGGAAGGAGAGTTGCCAGAAGAACTACAAAGTAGAGTGGTTAGAGTATTTCGTAAAGAGGAGTTGCCTGCTTTGATTTCTGAGACTCTCAGGTCTCTTAATATTCCTGCGGGGGATTCGGTAGCTGAAGAATCTTTGGAAGATCCTCTTTTGCAGGCGGTGCGGAAGTCCCAGCGAGTTTTCCCAGTTCATAGAGTTTTTAAGTCTATGATTCAAGAGGAGTGGGACTGTCCTGAGGCAGCTTTTCGAGGTTCTAGATTTTTAAATCGTCTTTACCCTCTTTCAGATCAAGATAAGGAGCTTTTTCGCTCTCCTAAAGTGGATGCTGTGGTTTCAGCTGTAACCAAGAAGACTACGATTCCGGTTGAAGGAGCCGCTGCATTAAAGGATGTTCAGGACCGGAAATTAGACACTTTGCTTAAGCAGGTGTTTGATGTTAGCACCCTTTCCTTGCAAGCCTCGATTGCCGGGGCATGGGTCGCAAGAGGATGTTTGCGATGGTCGCAAAAGTTGCAGGTAGATCAGGTAAATGAGCAGTTAGAGGAGGTAACTCGGTTGGAATCGGGCGCTGCTTATTTATCGGACATTCATTATGATCTTATCAGAGCTCTGGCTAAGAGTATGGCCTCGGTTGTGGCGGCCCGAAGATACCTTTGGTTGCGTAACTGGTCAGCGGACGCTTCTTCTAAGGCTCGTCTTAGTAAGTTACCTTTTAGGGGTAAACTTTTGTTTGGTGAAGATTTGGAAAAGTTGGTTAAAGAACTAGGGGAGTCCAAGGGTGGTCGTCTGCCGGAGGATAAACCTAGGCAAAGTTGAGGCGCTGGGGGCTTACGAGGAAATTCTAGAGAGTTTCGTAGATTTCGGACGCCTCGTTTTATTCAGCCCCAACGCGGAAGGTTCTCAGTTCGGGGTCAGGGATTTCGGAATTTCCGGGGAGCCGGAAGAGGGTTTTCTCAGTTTCAGGCCCCAACTCTTAAGAAATCCCAATGAGATGACACAGGCTCAGGCAGGGTTTATTCCTGTGGGAGGAAGGTTGAAGGATTTTTACCCTGCCTGGGTCAAGATTACCACAGATCAGTGGGTTTTAGAGATCATTCGAGAAGGTTATGCTCTAGAGCTCCTTCGGCCCGTGTCAGACTCCTTTGTTCAATCTCCTTGCAGCACTCCACAAAGACTGAACGCAGTCGCAGAGATGCTGCAGCATTTACTACAGCTTCGGGCGGTAATACCCGTTCCTGCGGAACAGTGCGGTCTCGGTCGGTACTCCATCTATTTCGTAATACCAAAGAAAGAGGGCACTTTTCGACCGATTCTAGATTTAAAATGGGTAAATCGTTGTCTTCGGATTACCCATTTCAGAATGGAATCGCTACGCTCTGTCATCGCGGCTGTGAAAGCAGACGAATTCCTAACCTCATTAGATCTGACAGAAGCGTATTTACATATCCCCGTGCGGAAAGATCATCAACGATTTCTGAGATTTGCTCTACCCATGGGGCATTTTCAATTTCAGGCGATGCCTTTCGGATTGGCTACAGCTCCGCGAACGTTTACCAAGGTTATGGTAGTGGTAGCGGCTGCTCTACGCAAAGAAGGTGTACGGGTACTGTGATGGCGCAGCCGAGAGAGAGCATAAGAAAAGAGGGAAAAATCAGTCATTTTCCCCAGAGAAAGGAACCAAATCCAGGAGTTTAGGGGTTAAAACTCCTGGTTCAGAAAAAAACTCCCTGCAGAAAGTTTGTAGTGAAGAGACACGCCCTAGCTCCATAGTTACCAGCCCTGCTCACGAGGGACAGCTGGGGGAGTGGCTAGGAGGCAGATAGGGAAATCACAGATATAAACGGCAGGAACTTGGAGAAAGGCATGGAGGCTTTGAAAGGCTAAAGAGGCTAGAGTACCGAGAGAGCCTGGGAGAGAACCGAGGAGGGTTAGAGAACCCAGGAAGGCTAAAGAGGCTAGAGGGCCTAGAGAGCCTGGAGAGGAAGTGCATTGGGAGACGGACTGCCAGAGAAGGTGAAACTTTCATTGAGAGAGGAAGGACAAGGAGGAGTCCTAGCTCTGATTCTGGAACCGGTTGGAATAGGGCAGAAGGTCCCAGAAGGGGAGGAGGCCCTAGGAGCTCCAGAGCACTAACCAAGGAAGGAATACGGAGAGTCAGGAAAACTTTACCAGAGACCTCTTGGAGGAAGGCAAGGCCAGCCAGAGGTATTGAAGTTAGCCCAATGACCTGTAAGAGAGACAGGAGAACTCCGTTTAGAGGGAAAGCTTACCCAGGGGAAATTGCAAGCCATGTGAGTAGCAGAAAGCATTCTCCTGAAATTTATATGGAAACAGATCTTACAGCAGAAAAGCCTGCCAGAAGCTTACTTCCACAAACTAAGGTGAGCCGTTTAAAATCCTCTACTAATTTTCTGAAAGTTAAGAAACCTCCTAATTGTAAAAGCACTCCTTAGAAGAGAGAAGAGTCTGCATTAAGCAGAGTGTTGAAAATCCTAGAGAGGTTAAAGCACGATAGGTCTGAGATTGAATCCAGTGCTTCTCTAACAGAGTCAGATGTGGAAAGCATGGATTTAGGAGCCCCTGTGATAAATGAAGCAAGCTCAGACATAGAAATGGATTGCTCTCTAGTTTATAAGAAATAACTGAAAGCTAGAAGGTTTCTAGATACGCTAAAAACCTAGCAGCTGCTTTCAAGAAGAGCACGGCTAAGCAGAATATGCAAATGAGGTTGCTGAGATTCTAAGCTCTGACTGTGTTTAAAGGACGGTTGGCTAAGAAGTATAGAGTTTGCAATACAGCAGATAGAGAAACCAATGAGTGTGAGAAGAAGAAAATAGTCTGCAATAGAAATTTATGCCTTGCTGGAGAGGTGCAAACTGTACCTGTTTTAAAGCCACGTGTGAAGCTGGTTTTGTCTGCACAAGAGTTTCACTGCTGTTTTTGTATGAAGAAATACTTTCTGTTGATTTGTTTGGCAACCTGAATATAGAAGCACTTTACTTTATTGATTACTCTGGGAAAAACACCCGCAACTTATGTTCTGATATTTTGAACTATAAATAAGAAGTTCATTTGGCTGAAGAAAAAAAATAAAAATCCTGCGAGCCTATAATCCTTCTCAGCTGAATCATTTCAACCACACAACTACACAGTTATAGGCAATCATCGGGGGAAACATATTAAAGTTCACGTCTCCAGCCCCTAGGCGACAGCCTGGCCGACAGAGGCGCGACAGTACATCCTTATTTAGACGACTGGCTGATTAGAGCAAAGTCAAGGCAGGAGAGTCTAATGGCCACCGTGCGAGTAGTACAGTTGATGGAGAGCCTTGGTTGGGTAGTCAATTTTGCAAAGAGCAAATTGGATCCAACACAGTCTCTAGAATATTTAGGAGCACGTTTCGAAACAGCGAAAGCTGCGGTTTTCCTCCCAAGTCACAGAGTTCAAGGATTGAAGGACATGGTGAGTCGGTTTCTAGCCAGACAGGCGCCAACAGCGTGGCATTATCTACAATTACTGGGTACAATGGCGGCCACGATCGAAGTGGTACCGTGGGCCAGAGCTCATATGCGAGCATTGCAGGGAGCTCTTCTGCAACGGTGGTCTCACCAGAAGGATGCATTGACTCGGCGCCTAATCTGTCCTCCAGAGGTTCGTCAGGATCTTCTCTGGTGGTTAGAGGAGGAGCATCTGGAGGCGGGTATGCCTCTAGAGCCTCCATCCTGGATTTTGCTAACGACAGATGCAAGCCTCACAGGTTGGGGGGCTCATTTTCAAGGCAGGTTTGTCCAAGGTCTCTGGTCTCCGGAGGAACAGTCTTGGTCCATCAACCGTCTAGAGATGAGAGCGGTAGGTTTGGCGTTGCAGAAATTTCAGAAGTTTCTGAATCATGCAGCAGTAAGGGTGTTCTCTGACAATGCGACAACAGTCGCCTACATCAATCGTCAAGGAGGAACCGGCAGTCTGGTTCTGCAAATGGAGGCGAGTCAGCTTTTGAAGTGGGCTGAGCACAATCTGATGGCTCTTTCCGCTCAACATGTCGCAGGAGTGGAAACTGTGGAAGCGGATTTTCTAAGTCGTCGCAGAGTAGACCCAGGAGAGTGGCAGCTTCACCCGGAGGTGTTTGCGTTGTTGGTTCAGCGATGGGGGATTCCCCTAATGGATCTGGTGGCAAGTTTCGAGTCGGCTCAAGTGTCGCGATTTTTTAGCAGGAGATGGGAAAGAATGTCGGAAGGCCTAGATGCCTTAGCTCAGAGTTGGCCGAAAGGCGGTCTCCTTTACGTGTTTCTGCCGTGGACTCTAATAGGGCGTGTACTTCAACGGGTGGAGCGTCATCGGGGTCGGGTGTTACTAATAGCGCCCGATTGGCCTCGAAGACCTTGGTATGCGGACCTAGTACGTCTGCTAGTGGACAAGCCCTGGAGGATTCTGTTTCGAGAGGATCTTTTACAGCAAGGTCCATTACGCATGCCCCAGGTGGCTTGATTCTCGCTTACGGCTTGGCTCTTGAAAGGGCTAGGATGATGGCCAAGGGCTACTCGCCGGCGGTCATCTCTACTTTGCTTAAGGCTCGTAGACGTTCAACTTCGTTGGCTTACATACGGGTTTGGAGAATTTTTGAAGCATGGTGTGCGGATCGAAAAATAAGGCCCTTAGGGGCCTCGGTGCCGCAGATTCTTTCTTTTTTACAAGATGGTGTGGAAAGGGGTCTAGCGGCTAGTTCTTTGAGAGTGCAGCTGGCAGCTATCTCATGTTATCGTGGTAGGATTCAGGGTCAGCTGTTGGGTTCTCACGTAGATATTCGTAGATTTTTAATAGCCGTTTTGCATATGAGGCCTCCTAAGCATAATTTTATGCCTTTATGGGATTTAAATTTGGTTTTAGAGTCGCTAATGAGTTCACCTTTTGAACCATTGGGAGTTTCGTCATTGAAGGACTTAACGTTGAAAATGGTGTTTCTCGTGGCGATCTGTTCAGCTAGAAGGATTTCGGAGTTACAAGCTTTATCTTGTAAAGAACCATATTTATCATTTTTTAATCACAAAGTCATATTACGTACAGTTCCATCATTCTTACCAAAAGTGGTTTCCGTTTTTCATGTCAATCAGGTGGTTTCACTGCCTGTATTTTCAAAGAGTCAGAAGGATAAGTCTGGTCGTAGATTGCATCTTCTGGATGTTCGTAGAGTGCTGAAATGGTATCTCCGCAGAACCGCTCCTTTCAGGAAATCTGATAGATTGTTTGTTTGTGTCCTTTGGAGGTCCTCGTAAAGGGGAAGTGGCGGCAAAGTCTTCTATTTCCAGATGGTTGAAAGAAGCGATAGCTTCAGCATACCTTCTTAAAGGAAAGACAATTCCGGTGGGTCTTCGTGCTCATTCAACCAGGGCGCACACAGCGTCTTGGGCGGAGGTTAGTTTGGCTCTGGTAGGAGATATCTGTAGAGCGGCTACATGGTCGTCTTTACATTCTTTTGCTAAGCACTATCGGTTAGATGTACAGGAAGCAGAAGATGGGCGTTTTGGTTCAGCGGTTCTTCAGGCTGGTCTTGCGGGTCCCTCCCATTAAGATTAACTGCTCTGTTACATCCTCTAAGTTCCGGGACTGGACTAGAGGGACGCAAAGGAAGACGAAATTAGACTTACCTGCTAATTGTTGTTCCTTAAGGAACTCTAGTCCAGTCCCGGATCCCTCCCATTGTATTTGAAGGGGATTTAAGTTTAATACAGTTTTAGAGTTTTTCCAATCTTTTCAATATAGTTTTATTTTTAGGTTTACTTGTGGCAGCAGTGCTTTGTTAGCATGCAAAAAAAAAACTTTATAGATTATAGATTTACAGTCTATTATATGAAGGTATGTTTGCCAATTAATTCATTTTTTCTATTATCTACTTATTTGTTGCTCTGCTGAGTCTGCTTTGTCAATAGATACTGATGAATGGAGGCGGAGTTAGCCTACTTGTATTGGTGACATCAGAAAAAAGATATCATCATTCAGTCTCCAAGGTTGCTGGAAGGCGTTCTAGACTCTAAGGTTCCGGGACTGGACTAGAGTTCCTTAAGGAACAACAATTAGCAGGTAAGTCTAATTTCATCTTACATCATATGTAAAAATATCCTTTGTATTTTTGCAAATTCAGTGCTGTGGATCCAAGGTGTTGGAGAGAATATGGGGAACAGGGCGATTACATTCATATATTTATTTATTTAGCTAGGCTTATATACCACTTTTCACCAGGTCAAAGCGATTTACAGGTTTAATTGTTTTGAAAGATGGTACAGGAGGAATCTAGTGCTATTACAAAAATGCAGATTGTTTATTTTCCTATGTTGTGTTTGCTGGGAGTGTGGGAGGATAAAATTGTGGGCAAAAAGAAGAGGGCCTTGGTCTCAAACGTTTTGCATATATGACTGACCATAGTCTACTTTTGGAAGCAACCCTACAACAATCAGTTTAAGAACATAAGAACATAAGATATGCCATACTGGGTCAGACCAAGGTCCATCAAGCCCAGTATCCTGTTTCCAACAGTGGCCAATCTAGGTCATACGTACTGTCACAGGGCCTACCTTGGCAGCGTACTGGAGCGAGGCAGGTGGGACATAAAAACATTTAAGGTTGGGTTTGGCCAATAACTTACAGGGTCCAGGGACTTTCAGCCCTGGTAGCGTCCTTTGTTACCAAAATCCCACAGAAAACAAAAGGTCCGAGTGAAGGGAAAACAAAAGGCATTTATTTCCCCTTTCATGCAAAACGGTTCATATGCTTGGACACAAAAACGTCAAACACAAATTCCTTGCTTCAGGTAAAAGAAAAAGAAAGCATTAAAGGAAAACTGTTATCTTCACAGTAAATGGAATAGCAGGCAAACAAACAGTCTCAACTCCCAAGACAGAGCTTAGTTGCTTAGTAAGGACTCCAAGCTTCCTGTCTTACAGAAGCTACAGTCTATCTCAGTGTCTGATGCAAATTCTACCTGCATCGGTTCCCCTTCTGAAGCCTCTGAGCCTAAGTCAGGACTTGTTGGTAAGTTGTAATAAGGCTTTTTAAATATCTTCTGCACAACCTCCCAATGCTCAGGGTTGAATACAGGGCGTCGGTCCTGCGCCCTCAGATACTGGGAACTGTCTTCCTGTGGTAGGCGAAGGCCTATGATCCATGGTGTCTGAAATCAACAGACAGGCCTAAATAGCTTGACCTGTAAATGAAGCCTGTGGAGAGGCCCAGAGGAATTACACATCCCCCAAAATGCTGCTACCTTAGAATCGAAACTTAACTAAACATAATTAAGCATAGCTAAGCAGAATCGAAACTTAGAAAATATAGAAAAATAAGGTTTAATTGGTATTGATAAGAGGGTGAAGCTTCTGTGAAATTAATTAACTCTGCTGAAAGAAAGGTTACAGTGCCCTGCTTTCCCACATATTCCAGCTGGTTAGCGACCTTGGAGGAGAAAAGTATCAAAGTTAGAGAACTGACCATTGTAATTGGGACTGTAAGGGGGGTGAGCAGGTGCTAAGCCCAGTCAAGAGCCCTCATTGGATAGCCATATCGGTATCGGGACCAATAGAAGGTGTACGAGGGGTTACCGGGACCAATGAAAAGTTTGCCTATGTCTAGAATGGGAAAGAAAGCTATAAAAGTTGTTGTTTTACTAACAGCCATTGCTCAGCCATTTTGAATGTGATTCTGCTTGAGTCTTGTGCACAAATAAATGATTTGGACCTTCTGAACAGACTCCTGGTATCATTGGATTGTCTGCTCTCTGCTGCTACATATTCTTGGTGCGTTGGCCGGGAACGTGTGGTCAGTAGGGGTATATGAGCCAATATACCACGACTTTCCGCCTCTATAGGTTTGGTCCTGCCGGGATCGTGCCCTCCCGACGTGGGCTCGGCTCCCAGGCGCCGCAGGTCCAGTTGCATCGGAGGGAGCTGGGCCAGGCCTCGGCGGGTGCTGGACCCGGTCGGAGCCAACACCTCGAACCCGTGAGGGGAGTCCGAGGTCCAACTCATGCGCTTGCTTGGGAACAGGGACCGGATCCGGTGAGTATAGTTTTGATTTGATATGTCTAGACAGTTGAGGCAGAGCAGAACTGCTGTTTGAATTTTGAAACTTTGGAATTTGGTATTTGGTAAGAGAGCTTGATCACCTCTCAAGATGGTCCGACTAACCCCGCATGAGTATGCGCGAGGTGAAACTATCGTCTTTTTGATTTTGATTTTGGAATTTGACATAGCCTAGTCAGAAGAGACAGGATTGGGCTGTGTCTTTTGGGATACGTTGCTAGCATGATTGTGTGAATGAAGTGTGAATGAGAGGTCTGGCAGCACGGACCAAGCGAAGGCGGACTCCTGAGTAACGCATTTCCTGGCCGGGCGACCGCGTCCAGGTCGTAAAAAGGAGGAAGCGACCGTCGTCTTGTCTTGTTATTTGTTTCCCTTATATGTTTCTAGGGCCGTGAGGACCCCTTACCCACGGTCTGCCTTCCTTTTCCCTTCTGTTTGTTGTTGCGCGCACACATCGATATGGGAGGGGCGGGGTCTACTAGGCACACTCCGTTAGAATGTATGACCAAGCATTTTAATAAAGGATATTCAGGAGATTATGGGATTAAAATGACTGCGACACGATTGCAAGTTTTGTGTACTAGGGAGTGGCCTGCATTAGATCCTATGTGGCCCCGAGAGGGAACTTTTACTATAGGAATTATTCAGTCAGTTCACCAGAAAGTGCGAGTAGCGCACCCCGATCAGTATCCCTATATAGATTCCTGGTTAAGTATTTGTGAGAGCCCGCCCCCTTGGGCAAAGCGCTGTTATGAAGAGCAGTGCAGAATAATGTTAGCGTTAACAGATCAGACTCAGAAGACAGATCAGAATCAGAAGACAGGGACAGATGAGAAACTTAAGCAGAAACCCGTCCTTGCAGATCCTGAGTCCCCGGAAGTTGTAACCAGACAGCCCCGAGCCCAGCATCCAGTGAGAGTACCACCGCGTCCTGCCCCAGAACCGCAGAGACAGCGGGACCCAACCCCAGACCCACCACCAGAAGAGCAGGCAGATGAACCCACTCCAGATGAGGATGATGACTCAACCGAGACTGAGGAGAAGGTTGAGTCAGAGGCAGGAGAAGAGGAAGGGTCTTCCCAGAGCGACACCGACAGTAGTGTAAAGACGACTGTCAGTACGAGCTCATCAGCCAAAAGTAAAGCGTCCCAGACTAAGCGCACGGTAAAGAAGAAAGCCCCTGTCAGGGAAGTCTCTAAAATCTCTATTAGAACCAGAAAAGCTTCTACTACAAAACTGATGCCGTTACGACAAGTCCCGGGAATGCCCGTAAGAGATGAGGATAATCACATAGTGGCGGGACCCCTGAGTTTAGTATATGTGCCTTTCTCCACTACTGATTTGCTGAACTGGAAGACGCATTATGCTTCCTATACCAACAAGCCCCAAGAACTAACAGAATTGATGCATACCATTATGGAAACCCACCAACCCACTTGGGCAGATTGCCGTCAGCTCCTGTCCACTTTATTCACTACTGAAGAGCGGACACGAATTAAGCGAGCAGCTGTTGACTGGCTGGCAGATAATCCCTTAGCCCCGGGGGAGGATGGAGTAGGGATAGACAATCGCGAAGTGGCCCAGAGAGAATTCCCAAATGAAGACCCCCAGTGGGATCCGAATACAGAGAGAGGATCCAAATCTCTATCACGGTTTCGTCAAGGCCTTATGCAAGGTCTGCGAAAGGGGGGTCAGAAAGCCATGAATCTCTCTAAGGTATCCGAAGTTAATCAAAGCCTAGATGAAAGCCCAGCAGTATTCTATGAAAGATTAGTTGAAGCATACAGAATGTATACTCCCTATGACCCAGATGCACCAGGAAGCTTATGCATGGTGAATGCTGCTTTTGTAAACCAGTCACAACCAGATATTAGACATAAGCTACAGAAACTAGAAGGGTTTGCGGGCATGAATGCAACTCAGTTACTGGAAGTCGCTCATAAAGTGTTTGTGAATCGTGATAATGAAAGACAGAAAGAATGTGAACGAAAGATGAAGAAGAAAGCTGATTTTTTGGCTGCGGCCATAGTTGAACAGAAAAGGGGAGGTTTCCCTAGTCGAAGGAGCAGAGGAAGAGGGCGGGGCCGAGGAGATAGCCGGCCCCCACTAGGCGCAAACCAATGCGCTTACTGCAGAGAAGAAGGACATTGGAGAGATACATGCCCGCGACTCGAAGACGCCTCTCAGGATGACGGGGATAACGCCCATTGGAGAGAAAGAGAGAGAGGCCGGCCCCAGAACCGCAGAGGAGCCAATCGAGAACAATTTCAACGAGAACAGGCGGAGGCCATACAGGGAGTGGCAGCCGCAACAGCCTATGATTTAGATGAAGCAGATTAGGACAGACCGGGCTCCGAATTCGCTTTAGGTCTCCAGGAGCCTATGGTCAGTATACAAATAGGAGACCAATTTATGGACTTCATGGTTGATACTGGAGCAGAACATTCTGTAGTGGATAAACAAATAGCCCCATTTTCTGCAAGAACAGTCACCATTGTGGGAGCGACTGGTGCAAAAGCCACAAAGCCTTTTCTTCAGAACCGTATATGTAATTTAGGAGGACAACAAATAACGCATCAATTTCTCTATATGCCCGAGTGCCCAGTGCCATTACTGGGACGAGATATGCTAGCCAAGCTGCAGGCCCAAATATCCTTTACTGAGAAAGGAGAAATGCAAATGACAGTAAACTCAAAACCTGCTGGACTGATGCTGCTTACTGTTCCCCGAGAAGAAGAATGGAGATATTATAGTACTGAGTCCGTCCATGACACCTATTTTGAACATACTTTGAAAAGCATTGACGCCCCTCCTGGAGTATGGGCAGAAGGCAATCCACCAGGCTTAGCCAAACATATAGCTCCAGTAATTGTGAATCTCAAGCCTAGTGCAGAACCAGTACATGTTAAGCAGTACCCACTGCCAAGAGCAGCAATCGAAGGCATCCATCGCCATTTGTTGAGACTACTGGAGTATGGCCTACTTAAAGTTTGTCAGTCACCATGGAACACTCCACTCTTGCCAGTGAAGAAGCCTGAGACAGGTGACTACCGCCTGTGGGCGTGGCCTACCCCAGCTAGGCCCCAAATGTAAGTTGGATGTAATTAATAAAGCAGATGAGAGCACTGCTGATAAACAAATCTATACACCTATGATTTATCCTGGATATGCAGATTTGGACATGTCAGACTCAGATTCAGATATAGGAACAGACAGCAGATCAGGCTCAATAATCTCAACTGGAATGAAACCAAAGTCAGCTACACATGAAACCATACAGGACACAAAAGTATAATCTAGCTCAGTATAGGCCTGAATAGAAGTATAGGTTAAAGATTGCATTTGAAGCTATTCCTTTAAATCATAGTTCCTGTTTTTAGCTAGACATAAGTTGGGAAATTAGAAGCATTTTGGCTTACGCAAACAGTCTGTGTGCCCAACAGATATTAGGTCAGATTGAAGTTCCTTAATTAAATAGAACAAGGGGTAAAGCTGATCATTCTGCAAGAGGATAGGCTAAGCTGTTTCTGGGGCAGGATGCCCTGCTCTTATGAAATTGACTCTAGTCCATTTAGTAAATATAACCGAAATCAGCAAAATATAATAAGTAACTAACTAGCTTTTAGCAGTATAGCGACACCTGCTGGATCTAATGAATGTAATTTTTATATAGAACTTCTGCTTTTTGGTATAAATAATAATGTCTATGTTGGCAAAATTGATGTACACGTGGAATTTGGAAAGTACCAGATGTTAATTAAAAATTAACTGCATCAGCTGATATCACTTAATAAAAAGCTAAGCTCTTCGGAACCATCTTTGAAGAGGCATGTTGGGATAGTCGAATTAGACTCGGTGTGTCTCTTCCCTATGGAGCTCAATAGCAATTGATTGATTAATTAACTGTGTCGTGTCTTTTTTTTCCTGTTAAGAAGCACTGGAAGATAAGAGCCCAGGTATTTTGTTATGGGGTCATTTATTTGAGTCTACACCGCCCAGTGCAAGACTTAAGGAGAGTGAATGAAGCAGTTGAGACCATACATCCAGTTGTGCCGAATCCCTACACACTCCTAGGATTGATTCCGGCTGAAGCTACCCACTTTACTGTTCTGGATTTGAAAGATGCATTTTTTTGCATAAGATTAGCCCCAATCAGCCAATTGTTGTTTGCCTTTGAATGGCAGGACCCTGTCTCAGGGAGGCGGGGCCAACTCACTTGGACACGATTGCCCCAAGGATTCAAGAATTCACCTACCATTTTCAGTGCTGCACTAAACTAAGATCTCTCAAGTTACCCAGTGGCCCCTGGCAAAAGAGTACTTCTCCAATATGTGGATGATCTGCTGGTAGCTGCCACATCGGAAAGTGAATGCATACAAGCCACTAATGACCTCTTGCAACTATTGGATGAAGCTGGATACAAAGTTTCCAGAGCAAAAGCACAGCTATGCCAAAAAGAAGTAAAATACTTGGGCTTTCGCTTGACTAAAGGAAGTCGACAATTGGGACGAGAGAGAAAAGAAGCCGTGTGCAGTATCCCAACCCCAACTACCAGAAAGCAAGTCAGAGCTTTTCTGGGAGCGGCAGGATACTGCCGAATCTGGATACCCAACTTTGCTCAAATTGCCAAACCACTATACGATGCCACCAAAGGAGAAGAAAAGTCGCCACTAGAGTGGGGACCTGAGCAGGATGCAGCTTTTAGGACCTTAAAGGAAGAGTTGATGTCGTCACCAGCACTTGGATTACCAGATGTTCACAAGCCTTTCCATCTATTTGTGCATGAGGTGCAAGGGAACGCCTTAGGCATGTTGACTCAGAAATTAGGGCATTGGGAGCGACCTGTAGCATACCTATCGAAACAATTGGACACTGTGGCCAAAGGATGGCCACCATGTTTGAGAGCAGTTGCAGCTACAGCATTGTTAGTGAGTGAAGCAGACAAACTCACCTTAGGACAGAATCTACGAGTCACCGTGCCACATGCAGTACTTGCCCTCATGGAACAGAAGGCGAACCATTGGCTCACCAATTCCCGAATGCTGAAATACCAAAGTATGTTATGTGAAAATCCACAGATACAACTAGAAGTGAGCCATGCCTTGAACCCAGCCACCTTGATACCAGTCAGCGAAGAACCTCCAGAGCATGACTGTATAGAAGTCATGGATACCGTATTCTCAAGTAGACCTGATCTGACAGATGTGCCCCTAGAGAATCCTGATCAGACCTATTTCGTGGATGGAAGCAGTCTCATCATCGATGGACGACGCTGTGCCGGGTATGCAGTGGTCACCCGGGAGGAAGTCATTGAATCATCAGCTCTGGCATCAGGCACATCATCCCAGAAAGCAGAATTGATTGCACTCACCCGAGCACTAGTATTGGGTGCGAAACTTCTTTTGAATGTATATGCAGACTCAAAATATGCCTTCACTACTTTGCATGCACATGGAGCTCTCTACAAAGAACGAGGGCTCATTACGTCAGGAGACAAATCGATCAAATATGGCCCGGAAATATTGATGTTACTAGATGCAGTATGGGCCCCGACACGTGTAGCTGTCATGCACTGCCGAGGACACCAAGCAGGCAAAGGAGACGTTGCCCAAGGAAACAGATTTGCTGATGCCTCATCACGCAAAGCAGCCATGACAGGCCAAATTTCATCACAAGCTATGCCAGTACAGGCAGCATTGTTTCCAGTACCCCTCAATTTATGGACACCACGATATACCACCAAAGAATTGGATTACTACTGTAATAAGGAGGAGGGAGTGCTGAAAGATGGGTGGATTGAGCTGCCACCACCCGAAGGCAGTCAACCCCCAGGACGGATAGTGATCCCTGAACTATTGGGACCAGCCTTTGTTTTAAAGCCTTTCATCAAGCCACACATTATGGGAAAAGTGCTATGGAGAAAGCACTTAAGCCATATTTTTGCATTGCTTTGTTGGGAGCCCTGTCAGCCTTGGTAGCCCGCCAGTGTCTAATTTGTGCCAAGAACAATGCCAAACAGGGTCCCACCCACCACCTCGAGTTCAGTCAGGAGGTGTAACCCCTATGCATCACCTGCAGATAGACTTTACTGAAATGCCCAAGGCCAATGGATACCGTTACTTGTTAGTGTTAGTTTGTACCTTCTCTGGGTGGGTGGAAGCCTTCCCCACCAGGACTGAAAAAGCCCGAGAAGTTACTAAAGTTTTGCTAAGAGAAATTATCCCCAGATTTGGAATTCCAGCAGTAATAGGGTCAGACAATGGGCCCTCATTTGTGTCTCAGATTACCCAGCAGTTAGCAAGTGCCCTACAGATACAATGGAAGTTACACACTGCATATAGACCTCAGAGTTCAGGGAAAGTTGAGCAAATGAACCGTACCTTGAAAGCCCAGATGTCTAAGCTTTGTCAGGAGACCCGCTTGAAGTGGCCCCAAGTTCTCCCAATAGCTTTACTTAGAATACGGTCAGCTCCTGTGAAATCATCAGGATTTTCTCCTTTTGAAGTCATGTATGGCAAACCCCCACCACTAGTGCAGGGAATTAAAGGTAGTTTGACACAGATTGGTTCAGAAATAACCAGACAAGAACTCCTAGCTCTTAGTTTTGTTCTGCAGACTCTTCATGCGTGGATACAGGACCAGTTACCTATCAACTTGATGGAACCTCTGCATCCCTACAAGCCTGGTACCTCGGTGTGGATCAAAGATTGGAAGAAGACACCGCTGGAACCTCATTGGAAGGGACCATACACTGTCATCCGGTCTGCGCCAACTGCAGTAAAGGTAGCGGAAATTGACTCCTGGATACATCACAGCAGAGTCAAGCCAGCAGCTGTTCCAGACCCAGAGCAGTGGACAGCAGTGCAACATCCTGATATTCCTTTGCGACTCACCCTGAGACGGCAACCAGCGACCTAGAACCTTTTACCCCAACAACTACAGTGCCTTACAGCAGACAAGTCTTTCGAAGAGGATTGCTGTTTTCAATACAGCAAGATTTGTTCTCATAAACTTCGCATGTACGATTTTGGTACACTAACTGATACTATATTGATTAACGATATTTGAAGCCAACTCCAAGTTGATAAGTTGGCATACGACGGACATTTGAGGATCTTCAATCAACATCAACACCCGTTGAATTGCTTCATTAGCAAACGGGACAGCATTGTGCCAAGAAGAGGACGTCGAGGTCAAGATTTTCCAGCGAGGATCCAGAAGGACTCCAATCAACATGCATCTTTGTCTTTACCTTGTCCTGATTGCTTGCATGGGGGGCCTTGAACTGACTTGTGCCTTACCTCCATGCACTGCTTGCATTACTTCCACTCGGACTGGGATGAAAGTAACTCAGACTTTGCTCTATCATTCTTACTATACCTGTACTGGTAAAGTAACCCGGTGTATTTATAACACCACTGGACTGAATGTTTGTACCAAAGGTAATACTAAAGTATGCTTTAACCCGCATCAGAATCCATCCTATTATACTTTAGAGATACGATGGAATGATGCAGATGGAGACTTACTTAATGCTACATCTCCACTTACGGATCCTACAAAAGGTGCTGTTTTGTATTTTGATGCTTGTGACGCCATAAATAGAGATAGTCGTTCCAAATGCGCCAATTGGGAAAAAGCTTATGCTCACAATGACAAATATATGTGCCCAGAGGGAACTACTGGATGGGGAGAGTGTACAGGTAAAAGAGTTCTAGCCAACGAATATAGTACGGCCCCAGTGGCGGATTACTATTGCCCAAAATGGGAATGTGTTTTCTATCCCACATGGAAAACTGGTATGGTAGAGAATACCAGAGACAATCGAATGGCAGTATTGCAAAAGCCATATGTAAAGAATTTGGATGGGGGAGTGTTGTGAGGGATGAAGTGGGATATTAAGAAGAAGGACTTTTGATGGACATTAAACTGATGAAGGTAATTTGAAGTGATGTATCTGGCTAATGAATATGTAAACAAAAACAAAAAAAAAACAAAAAAAAAGAGATGAGCATTTTATTCCTGAATGGGGCCTGGAGCCATGTCACCAAATTGCAATCCAGGGAGCCCAGCGGAGGGAGGTGGCCAGGGTCCAGATGGAGCAGACCATCCCGAGAACTCAGAGCTGCCCACCGCTGAGATGTGTGAAGGAGTCCCTATCTGGATCAGTGTGTCACATTGAAAAAGGGCCAAGATATCTGCCAATGAGAATGAGAGGTTCAAATTTTGAGAGAAACAGAACTTAAACTTCAGAGAAAGGTGAAGCACACTGCGAGGTCCTGGGGCAGGAAAAAGGACTATTGGACTGACTGGGGGGGTTTTGGGGGCTTCTGTGAATGATTGTATTATTATCCTTTTAATATTGTTTTCTTAGAAAGTAACTGAAATCTACAAGCCATTTTGGCTTCAGCAACTGCAATGCCCACACCAGCTCAAGTTTTTGCTGTACTATTCTCAGAGCTTTCTTTATCACATTATTAAGCACTGCTGCTTTTGACATACTTTCATGTTATGTGTTTTCAATATTATTGACCAGCTGCAAGAAAATGATGTTACAATGTATGTTGTCTCTAGGGAACAGTACCAGAAGCTGCTTTTCTGATGACCCCTATCTGTCTCAAATGGTTGCTTGTCCATTGCCCTTAGTGGGATTACCTTTGCCCCATTCACAAGAAAAGAAAAAGAAAAATTGGGTTTGAAGGGAAATTGGCTGATAGGTATGTCTAGTATGGCTGCATCCTTGCCTGAGGCTGTAATACATTATGATGGCACGGAAAAAGCATGTGGGCTAAGAAAATGAGTACCCAGAGCCCAGCACAACAAGAGTAAAGCCAGGGAACCATACTCTGAGCAGAAGTGCACAGAAAATGGACCCAGCTAAGAAAAGACAGCCCAGGCCTGAACAGATTGAACAGGCCTGAGCAAGTTGGGCAAGCCTGGACAAGTTAAACAGGCCAAACAAAGCTGGTGATACAAAGTACTCATATGCCCTGAAGACTACAGTGCCAGTGATTAATGAAGCAAAGGGAATGGCAGGGTGCAGCCAGAATGACTCAACACTAGCAAGAATAAAAGCCATTAATATGCTGATAAGGGTGGATCCCAGGGAAAGAGCCTTTGCCCCAAAGGAAAGAAGCCTCTGCAGACTTTTTGCACACGGCCCTCCTTTGTCCCAAAGGAAAGAGGCCTCTGCAGGCCCTGCAACCTTTTACAGTCAGAACAGCAACTTTTGCACACGGAACAAAAACGTTTGTGCAGGAGTTGCTATAGAGGGTATAGGGTATGTGTTGTTTTAAACTCACTGATGCAAGTGTTTCCATTGAACACTCTATCCAAGATCTAAGTGATCTAGTTAATCATATTACTGACCCGTCCATGGGTCCTGGGTGGTTTATGAAGTGGTTCAGTTGGCCAGGGGGACTAAAAATCCCAGTGGTAGGGGTTCTTTTTATTTACTGCTATGTGCCATTCTGCCATGTTGTATCCCCATTCTTTAC
Source organism: Ichthyophis bannanicus (assembly GCA_033557465.1). Taxonomy (NCBI): domain Eukaryota; kingdom Metazoa; phylum Chordata; class Amphibia; order Gymnophiona; family Ichthyophiidae; genus Ichthyophis; species Ichthyophis bannanicus. The sequence continues at coordinate 232,969,007 of CM066036.1, forward strand.
CGCTTCATTACCACCACCCTTGATACCCTGGTAGAACGCAAGGCGATTACCACTGTCATGGCCCTGACCCAATACACCCCTCTGTGGCTTGCCTCCAGTAATACAGCCCACAACCGCCTCTAGCGGTTGAGGTCTCACTTAAAAAGGGGGGAGTGAGGCAGCCATGAGGCTCTGACACAAGTGATCAGCCTGACCCTTCCCCCCAAGCCATGAGGCTTGTGATAAGGAAGCTTATCATAGCTCAGGAAGGGGCTATAGAAAAGGTGAAGTGTCTCTGAACAAGCAACCTGTCAGTGCTGGTAGAAATGAGAAAACAGAATTTTGCCATAAAAGACTACCAGTCCCAGAATGCACCAGGTTTCCAACAGCCATGAGAGGAGCTGAAGTGAGAAAACGTGTGTTCAATCAAAAGGGCTATGAGGTAATCCCCAAGCACTCATTGCAAAGGGCAGGGCTTGATTCAGCACAGCTGCGCTGTGCTAGGATGGAACACTCATCTCAAAGGGCAAGGCCTGATTCAGCACGGCTGCGCTGTGCTAAGGTGGAGCACTCATCAAGGCAGAATAAAGATAGAGTCTATTCTACAGAGAATCATCCAGAGCTGGGATGTCATGATCATTGGTATCTTGATCATCCATGGGATCCTGATCTTCATTCTCATCAGAAGCAGAGGTCAGAACGGACGGACAGAGAGAGCAAGAAGTCCTTTAAAAGAAGGAAGAGAAAAGCCTCAGGGAAGTCTACAGGAGTCCAGCACAGTACGTATACTGGGAGACAGACAAGAGGTCAGCATACACCATTGGACTGGGGGAAACCAGAGGAGTGGTATTGCAGAGCCAGGAATCTCCAGACGGCACCTGTGAGGGAAACAGCTGCACGTGGAAGGGACCCTGAGACCCATGCCAGAAGGTATGTGAAGAGAGATCCAGTGTCCAGGGATCTAGATTGGAAGGCTGGACACAGAAACTGGACTACATATTGGCCAGGCTATTTAAAGGAGAACTCTAACAGCAATGGAAGCTCAGGTATGAACACTGATCTATGCCCTAGCTATAACTTTGAAAGGAAGCAGGGAAATGATTATTCTCCTGGTAGTGCTCCATTGAGAAATTCCTTTGTGCCAAGCCAAGATATTGAACCTATGATTATTGAAGAAAGGGGAGAGGTCTTAGAACCAGAATGTGAATATATGGACTGCTCTCTGTCCAAACTCAAATGGTAGTTTTCTGTTACAAAGTGCAACAACCCTCACAAAGAAATACCAACTTGTTCTTTAATCTACTCAGAAAACCTTCTGAGTAAGATTTTGAGCTACACAGTGAAAGCAAGCCAGCTAAGGGGTTTCAGCTGGGTGATTGCTAGCAATTGAGCTTACCTAATTGCTTGTGTGCTCTGAAGGGAATCACTTCTGAATTTATATGTAAAGATATAAGAAGTTAACCTGAAGAAAAGAACATATTTTGTCCTACTTTGTGGGTTTATTTGGTTGCTTACTGCATTGCTAAGACATTATTTGCTAAAGCCTACAAGAAAGACCAGTTTGTTGCCAACCAGGTCTTTAATCCTTTGCTTTAATTACCTGACAAGTTCAGATGTTGTTGTTTTTTCCTGATTTTGTTTTCCTAACTTTAAAACTGCAAGCAAGTATCCTGAGTTCTGTGCTACCAAGCATTATCTGTGTTGGGAGAACCCCTCATAAATAAAAATCTTATTTGCTTTACCCTTGAGCAAGTATAATTAATTACACAGGTACACTAAAAACAATTTTTTTTAAACTGCCTCTAATGTTTCGATTGATTTTTACGTTTTTTGGTGCGCTGAATCAAAATCTGGTAACCAATTTGCTCCATCACGTACAGATTTTTTGCTACATTGGGTTAGCAGTTTGAGGTGAACGTTTCAGATTGAGTACGATCGAGATAAAAGTTTCTTGGATGAATTCTTTATACTAATTGTTTAGTAGTTATTCAAATAAGAATAAAGAAAATTGTAACAAGGCAGCACATAAGAATAGAGTAATGTCAACAAAACACACTGTGATGGTAGCAAAATTGTCTGCACTTAAAACAGCCACATACATGTGCACAAACATTGAGCATATAAGAGCGAGGTTAGACACAAAGCAAAGCAAAGAAATGTGCAAAAAATGTACAGGTATGTATGTAAGAATAGAAAACGCAAACCGCACCATTGCAATACCTGAAGACAAACACCCGATGGTGTGAAAATAAAATTCTAATAAATGAGATCCGACACTGTGGTAATAACTAGCAAATTTTTATTTCAAAGTTTAGTAAAAACACGATATTTGTCAACACAGTTTAGATTTTAAAGTCATTCTTGGGTCAATCAATCTCCTGGTGGGCCCGTTTCTTCTTCCCCCGAATGCTTCCCTTGGTGCGCTGCTTGGCGTATTTTTCATCTGGGGTTTCCCGCAGCAGCAACCAGCAGAAATCAGCCATCATAGTGGTGTTCCATCTTCCTTGGTACCTTCTCTCTGCGTCCTTGATGTCCTGGTGAAACCTTCACCTTGTTCTTCACTGTACGCCCCCAAGTTTTCGGGAAAGTAGTTCACATGGGAGTGCAAGAAATGGACTTTCAGGCTCATGTTACAGCCTTGTTCTTTGAAGGCATTGAGCATCCTGGCAACAATATCCTTATAGTTCTCATCCCGCCTGTTCCCCAAGAATTTGAGAACAACATCCTTGAAGGAATCCCAGGCTTCTTTTTCCTTCTCAGACATCGTTTCAGCGAATGCTCCATCTGAAATGAGTTCCCTTATATCAGGGCCAACAAACACTCCTTCCTTTAGCTTTGCTTCAGAAAGTCGGGGGAACTTTGAGCAAAGGTACCGAAAGCACTCACCATCTTTTGGAAGGGACTTGATGAATTGCTTAATGAGACCCAACTTAATGTGGAGAGGTGGTAATAGAATTTTATCACGAGGTACCAAGCTCTCATGAAGAACATTTTTCTCACCGGGTCTTAAATACTCCTGAATTGGCCAGTCTTTTTTCCCCCAGTGTAGGTCGCGGGCCCGGCTATCCCACAAGCAAAGGAAGCAGGGATATTTGGTGAAACCGGATTGCTGCCCTAATAGCAAGGATAGAATTTTAAAGTCTCCACAAATCATCCACTTATGCTCATCATAACGAATCTTCTGAAGAATCAGGGCCAAATTCTCGTATTTTTCTTGGAGAATAACAGAGTGAGCAATAGGAACTGAAGCGAATGTGTTGCCATTATGAAGAACACCTTTTATGCTGTCTTTTGACGAATCAATGAACAGCCGCCATTCAGCAGGATCATACTTGAGTTTAAACTTTTCCATCACTCCGTATATATCGTTGCAAAATACCAAATCTTCCTCTTTGCTGAAATACTTCAAAAATTGTGTCTCGCGGTTGCGGTACCAATAAAAAGTTGTTCCTGGTGACAATAGATTTTTCTGTTTAAGCCGAGAACCTAGCAGTTGGGCAGCATCTTTTGGGAGTCCTAAATCCCGGACTAAATCATTCAATTCAGCTTGAAAGAAAAGTTCAGGTTTCGGATCTGGTTCAGTTTCAAACTCGGAAGTACTGGACTCATCGGGAAAAGCCATCTGATGAGTCTCATCATGATCAGAACCGTCCACACAAATATGATCCAAAGATTTTGGTGGTTCAGGCACAGGTACTTCGTTGCTATGAGGCATAGGCCTAATTGCTGAGGGAAGGTTGGGGTAACTTATTACGTTCTTATTTTTTAAGTTGTATCCCTTCACAATGCAAGAGCAAAAATAGCAGTCACTGCTGTGGTCTCTTTGTTCACGCCACATCATAGGTATTCCGAAATGAAATGCTTGTTTTTTACCTTTCATCCATAAGCGTAGATCTTCCTCACATGTCTTGCACACTTTGTAAGGAGCCCACGGTTTGTCTTGATCGCCTAACTTCAAACCGAAATAGGCGAAATATACTTTAATAAATGCAGAAATGTTCCTCTGCCGCTTTTTCACGGTATATTCCCCACAAATAAAACAAAAACTGTCCGGAGAGTTGACGCAACCTCTGGCTCTGTGAGCCATCACAAATACACAGCACTGCAAACTACAACTGTAGTGAACCACTTCGGAATAAAGCTGGATTACGACTGAGCAAACAAAAGGTAATAATAAACTTGCAAGAAACTGAAATTTGACAGGAACGTTCATGTCGCAACCACCGCGTTTGAGCGAGCGAACGAGGCGAGGCGAACAGGAAAGAACATGCGCCAGCGCAAGTACTGGATTTAGCCCCCCGCCTCCCAATTGTCCTGTTAATGTCTAAAATGAATACAAAACACTCTAAAATATCATGAGGGAGTGTTTCTAGTTAGTTAACCATTACAACCTCTATTTTGGGCCAAGAAAATAAACTGCAGTCGGCTAAAAAGAAATTATGTGAACATTCCTTATATGGGTAAGAAATCTAATTTTGCAAGAAAACGTGACGTGATGGAACATTTTGGCTATTTTTCCTGGATTCAGCACCCCAAAATCTATAGGAATCAGTTGCAAAACTGGAGGCAGTTTTTTGGTAGTGTACCTGTGTTATTGGTCACGGCTGTGTCTGGAATGAATGGACTACATTACCCACAAATCCTTGCAAATCATATAGAGGTATGCTTTTGCCAAGACTGTGAACATTCTCACCCAGGCGGCCGTCGGACAGGCTCTTACATAAAGTAATCAGCCTGCTAAGAGAAGACAATAAGATTTCAGTAGACACCCTTCCCCCACTCCAGGTCTGAGCACAATATCCCCTAGCCCAGAAATCAACAGACCAGAGCACACCGGTTTGGACGGGTCACCCAGGTACCTTCCCCAGGGGCTGCTGATTGGTGGACAGGAAATACCTGTGGCAAATGGGATTATAGAATGAGTTTAAAATTGTACTGTATATAAGGCATTGTAGGACGTCCCTCGGGGCTCAGATTTTTGTGGAGATTGCTGGTTTCTCTATCTGGGCCTGTGCGCACATTAAAAGTTCCTGTTTGCATTCCAGCCTGTCTGTGAGTTTTCCTTCTGTGGGTGAGTGATTGAATAACAGCTTTTCACAGCGTTTGCTATAACATTACTACTTTCTTTATGATAATATTAGTAATTATAGCTTTGTTTCTACTATTACCATGCATAATTCTATGTTGTATGCGTTCTATTAACAGTGTTATTGAAAACACAGTAGAGCGGAAGACCGCAACTAAAATTTTGGCCCTATGGCATCCTAGTCCTACTATATATGGTCGAAACCCGACCCCAGTATAATTGAATTGAGTGATTTAATTCTCACACCTTATTAATAATAGGGTGAGATTAATCAAAGGGGGGAATGTGGTAGGCGAAGGCCTATGATCCATGGTGTCTGAAATCAACAGACAGGCCTAAATAGCTTGACCTGTAAATGAAGCCTGTGGAGAGGCCCAGAGGAATTACACATCCCCCAAAATGCTGCTACCTTAGAATCAAAACTTAACTAAACATAATTAAGCATAGCTAAGCAGAATCGAAACTTAGAAAATATAGAAAAATAAGGTTTAATTGGTATTGATAAGAGGGTGAAGCTTCTGTGAAATTAATTAACTCTGCTGAAAGAAAGGTTACAGTGCCCTGCTTTCCCACATATTCCAGCTGGTTAGCGACCTTGGAGGAGAAAAGTATCAAAGTTAGAGAACTGACCATTGTAATTGGGACTGTAAGGGGGGTGAGCAGGTGCTAAGCCCAGTCAAGAGCCCTCATTGGATAGCCATATCGGTACCGGGACCAATAGAAGGTGTACGAGGGGTTACCGGGACCAATGAAAAGTTTGCCTATGTCTAGAATGGGAAAGAAAGCTATAAAAGTTGTTGTTTTACTAACAGCCATTGCTCAGCCATTTTGAATGTGATTCTGCTTGAGTCTTGAGCACAAATAAATGATTTGGACCTTCTGAACAGACTCCTGGTATCATTGGATTGTCTGCTCTCTGCTGCTACATTCCTTTTGCAAGTGTTTTGTCTTTGCTTTCTGTAAAGCTGGGTCACTAACAAGTCTCTGAGTTGGTGCGTGTTTCTCGCACCTTATCTCATAAGCATTCTCACAAGGATAATATTCCTGTGCTCCCTGTACTCCCCATACATCAGCAGTTTGTACCCTGCTTTTAGTTAAATATGGGTTACCTTTTCTTCTCGGCTTGTCTGCTCCAGGTGAGGTTTGAGGCCTGCTCCTGTTGGAATCCTGCCTGGCCTGAGTAATAGGCCTTGAGCTCTCCCAGCGTCTTTCTGTTAGCTTTAGACCACAGTCACAGCCACGCCTTTGCCTCTCTGTACAACAAACATTCACTCTGGCTGGAGTTGTCCCACCTTCTCCATGGGGACTCCTTTCTCCAAGCCAATGCGGCTGCTGCTGCCTCCTGCGGAACCGTGGTTCAGGGATTACTGCTCCTTCTGGATATCTAGCCCATGCACTCGGATGTCCTGCCCAACCTGGTGGTTCTGCTGGTTCTCCTGGCAGTCCTCCTTTCCCAGGCCGTCCTGCCTGTGCCTTTCTCCAGGGCTGTCCTTTCTCCTCAGGATATCCTCCTTTCCAGGGCTGTACCACTTTCCCAGCCTGTTCTCCTTTCCCAGGCTGTTCTGCTCCTGATTCCCTCTGGTCTGAATCCAGTTCTCGCTGCTCTGAATCTGGCCGCTCTGCCTGTTCTGCCTTCCAACCTTCCAAATTCCCTTTAAGAGGCACTCCTCTCTTTCTTGATTGGAAGCTGGCTGGCATTACCTCATGACCTAGGAGGTGTGGTTCCTCAGTTCCTCAGAGGTCACTCCTGCTCCCCCTATGTGGTTCCTCGCGATATTGCAGGTTGTGCTTGTCTTTTCCTGCATTTAAAACATTTTCTTCCCCTCTCAGAGGGTCTGCAGCATCACAGTACCTAGCAGTTTCCCCAAAAGACACAGGTTCCACAATGCTTGCACTGGGTCAAGCATTGATATCCTGGGTCCCTTCTTAATAATGGTTTATGGACCTTTCCTCCAGGAACTTGTCCAAACCTTTTTTAAACCCAGCTACACTAACAGCCTTTACTATATCCTCTGGTAACAAATTCCAGAGTTTGATTACATGTTGAGTGAAAAAATATTTTCTTTTATTAGTCTTAAATAGTTTACCCTGAAGCTTCATTGCATGTCCCCTAGTCTTTCTATATTCTGATAAAGTAAACAATCGATCTACGTTTACCCGTTGCACTCCGTTCATTAATTTATAGACTTCTATCATATCTCCCCCTCAGCCGTCTCTTTTCAAGGTTAAAGAGCCCTAACCTTTTTAGCCTTTCTTCATAGGAGTATCCTTCCATCCCCTTTACCATTTTAGTGGCTCTTCTCTGAACCTTTTCTAATAATGCTATATCCTTTTTAAGATACGGCGACCAGAATTGCACACAATATTCAAGGTGCGGTCTCACCATGGAACGATATAGAGGCATTATAATATCTTTTGCTTTATTTTCCATTCCTTTCCTTATGATACCCAGCATTCTATTTGCTCTCTTGGCCGCCGCTGCACTCGGGCCGAGAGTTTTAACATGTTATCCACAATGACGCCTAAATTTTTTTCCTGGGTGGTGGTTCCTAATGTGGAACCTTGCATCGTGTAACCATAGTTTGGGTTGTTCTTCCCTAGGTGCATAACCTTGCACTTGTCCACATTAAATTTCATCTGCCATTTTGATGCCCAGTCTTCCAATTTATCAAGATCCTCTTGCAATTTTCCACAATCCTCTTGGGTTTTAACAACTTTAAATAGTTTTGTGTCATCTGCAAATTTGATAACCTCACTCGTTATTCCACTTTCCAGGTCATTTATGAATATGTCAAAAAGCAGCGGACCCAGCACAGATCCCTGGGGTACACCACTATTCAACTTTCTCCATTGGGAAAATTGGCCATTTAGCCCTACCCTCTGCTTTCTGTCTTTTAACCAGTTCCTGATCCACAGTAGTACACTGCCTCCTATCCCATGACTCTTTAGTTTTGCCAAAAGTCTCTAATGAGGGACCTTGTCAAAGGCTTTCTGAAAGTCCAGATACACTATATCAACCGACTCACCTTTGTCCACCTGTTTATTCATACCTTCAAAAAAACATAACAGATAGTAAGACAAGATCTTCCTTGTTTAAAGCCATGTTGGCTGTCTCCCATTAGGCCATGACTATCTACATGCTGAGTAATTTTATTCTTTATGATGGTTTCTACCATTTTTCTCGGTACTAACGTCAGGCTCACCGGTCTGTAGTTTCCTGGATCACCCCTGGAACCCTTTTTAAAAATTGGTGTTACATTGGCAATCCTCCAATCTTCAGGTATTAGAAATGATTTTAATGATAGTTCACAGATTACTAATAGCAGGTCTGCAATCTCATATTTCAGTTCTTTCAACACCCTTACATAGTAACATAGTAACATAGTCGTTGACGGCAGATAAAGACCAGCATGGTCCATCCAGTCTGCCCAGCAAGATGGCGAGAGTAGGTGCACCTGTTGCTCCGCGCAGGCCACCCCTCCCCATATCCTTGTTCAGGGGTAAACCCACCACTCCATGTAGGACACCTCTATTTGTTGAGACGTTATATGGTTCAGAAGTTAGATGGTACCGTTTATTTTGTTTTTATCCTATTTCTGTAAAGGGATCCTCTGTTTTTGTCCCATGCCTTTTTGAATTCCGTCACCATGTTCACCCCTACCACTTCCATCGGGAGGGCATTCCAAGCATCCACCACCCTTTCAGTGAAAAAATATTTCCTGACATTGCCTTTCAATTTACCCCCTTGCAGTTTCATGTTATGCCCTCTAGTTTTACAGGTTCCCCGTCTTTGGAAGAGGTTTGTTTGTTCATCATTTCTCTTTAAGTATTTAAAGGTCTGAATCATATCTCCCCTGTCCCTCCTTTCCTCCAACGTGTACCTATTTAGGTCTTCAAGTCTCCTCTCATAAGGCTTCTGACACAGGCTCCAAATCATTTTGGTCGCCTTCCTCTGAACAGTCTCCAGTCTTTTTACATCCTTTGCAAGATATGGTCTCCAAAACTGAACACAGTATTCCAAGTGAGGCCTCACCAGTGACCTATACAGTGGCATAAGTACCTCTTCTTTTCTGCTGGTAATCCCTCTTTGTATGCAACCCAACATCCTCCTGGCTTTTGCCACCACCTTGTCGCACTGTTTTGCCACCTTGAGATCAGCAGAGATAATCACACCAAGGTCTTTCTCCTGAACTGTGCATACCAACCTTTCGCCCCCTATCGCGTACATTTCTCTTGGATTTCTGCTACCCAAGTGCATGACACTGCACTTTTTTGCATTAAATCGTAGTTGCCAAGCATTAGACCAGTCTTCCAGCTTTTGTAGATCTTTCTTCATGTTAACCACTCCCTCGGGGGAGTCCACTCTGTTGCAAATTTTTGTGTCGTCTGCAAAAAGACAGACTTTTCCATTCAGTCCTTCAGCAATATCACTCACAAATACATTGAACAGTGCCGGGCCCAGGACCGAACCCTGGGGCACCCCGCTAATCACCTTCCTCTCATCCGAGTGAGCTCCATGTACAATCACATTCTGTCGTCTGTCAGTCAACCAATTTCTAATCCAGTTTACCATCTTGGGACCCATCCCCAAGCTACTGAGTTTGTTGACAAGCCTCCTATGAGGAACAGTATCAAAGGCTTTGCTGAAATCCAGGTAGATGACATCCATCGCATGCCCCTGATCTAGTTCCCTGGTCACGTAGTCAAAGAACTCGATCAGATTTGTTTGGCAAGATCGTCCTTCGGTAAAACCATGTTGCCTCGGGTCTTGCAACCTGTTGGTTTTCAGAAAGTTCACTATTCGCTCTTTCAGGAGCGCCTCCATTACTTTTCCTGCCACCGAGGTAAGGCTCACGGGCCTGTAGTTTGACACTTCTTCCCTGTCACCACTTTTGTGTAGAGGTACGACATCAGCCATTCTCCAGTCCTGAGGAACCTCTCCTGTTTCCAAGGATCTGTTGAAGACATCCTTTAACGGTCCTGCAAGAACCTCTCTGAGCTCTTTCAGTATCCTGGGATGTATCCCATCCGGTCTTATGGCTTTGTCCACTTTCAGTTTAGCAAGTTTTTCTAACACCTCTTCTTCTGTGAATGGTGTGGTATCTACTTCATTCCCATTTTTATATTTGGGAGTCACAGCTGGTCCATCCCCAGGATCTTCTTTAGTAAACACAGAGCTGAAGTAATTGTTTAGCAATTTCGCTTTTTCAGTGTCACTTTCCACGAGTCCTTTCCCAGCACTTCTGAGTCCTGCAATTCCAACTCTGATCTTTTTCCTTTCCTGAATATACCTGAAGAAATTTTTGTTGCCACCCTTAACATCTTTAGCCATCTTTTCCTCTGCCTTTGATTTTGCTATCCTTATTACTCTTTTAGACTCTTTGAGTTGGATACTGTATTTATTTCTGTGTTCTTCTGTCTGCAAGCTTTTGAATTTTGCAAAAGTTGTGTTTTTTGCCTTTATATGAGCAGCCACCTCTTTGGAAAACCAAATAGGTTTCCTTCTCCTCTTGCTTTTATTTACTTTTCTTACATATTTATCTGTTGCCCCTTTTATTGCCTCCTTTAGTTTAGCCCATTGCAATTCCACTTCCTTTATCTCCTTCCACCCCGTCATCTCCTCCTTTACGTACTCTGCCATTTTATTGAAGTCAGTGTATTTGAAGTTTAGGACTCTGAGCTTGCTATGATTGGCCTGTACCATGGCTTTTATTTCAAACCACACTGTGTGATGGTCGCTGTTGCTCACAGGGGCACTCACGCAGACATTCGACACACTATCACCGTTGGTGAGCACTACATCCAGCGTTGAGCTTTCCCTGGTTGGTTCCATCACCGTTTGTCTCAATAATGCATCTTGGAGAGCATCCACAATTGTTTTGCTCCTTTCCAGATGTGCAGGAGTAATCCAATCCACATCAGGTAGATTAAAGTCACCCAATATGATTGCTTCCCCCTTTGATGCTATTTTGGCAATATCTATAATCAGTTCATTGTCTCTCTTCAATTTGAGTCGGAGGTCTATAGACTACAGCAATATGGATGACGGTGCCATCTCCTCTCTCCAACGCAATCCAGAGCGCTTCTTCTTTTCCCCATGTCCCCTGCATTTCAGTAGCTTTAACATTGCTTTTGACATACAAGGCTACTCCTCCTCCTTTTCCATTTTCTCGGTCCCTTCTGAATAGATTATAGCCAGCTATGGCTATATCCCAATCATGTGATTCATTAAACCATGTTTCTGTAATGGCCACCATGTCCAAGTCCGTTTCCACCATTAGGGCTTCCAGGTCTGGAATTTTGTTGGCTAAGCTTCGAGCATTCGTGCTCATTGCTTTCCAGCACTTTCCTGGCTTGTGTGTATTTTGCATTGATTTTGTTCTGCCCACTTCCTCCCATATGTATTTGATGTGTGGTTTAAAAGTGTGGCTGTTTCTGATGTTGTTCTGCTTTTGTTGGGGGTGGCAGGCAGATATTGACTTTCCACATTCACCTGTCCCTTGGATGTATACCATCCGGCACAGGTGATTTGCTACTCTTCAGTTTATCTAATAGTTGTAATACATCTTACCGATGTATCAATATTTCCTTCAATTCTTCCGCACCTTTAAATACCACTTCAGTCATGGGTAACATCCCTACATCTTCCTCTGTAAAGACCGAAGCAAAGAATTCATTCAGTCTGTCCGCTATTGCCTTGTCGCCTCTTAGTGCCCCTTTAACCCCTCTATCATCTAATGGACCAACTGACTCTCTCACAGGTTTTTTACTACGAATGTACTTGATGAAAAAGTCTTTATTTCGCGTTTTTGCTTCCGCAGCAAGCTTCTTCTCGAATTCTCCCTTTGCCTGCCTTATCAATGCCTTGCATTTGACTTGCCAGTGCTTGTGTTGTTTCCAGGTTTCATCGTTTGGCTCTTTTTTCCATTTCCTGAAAGACGCTTTTTTGGCAACAACAGCCTCTCTGACCTCACCTTTAAACCATGCTGGCAGTTTTTTGGACTTCCTTCCACTTTTCTTAAAGCGTGGAATACAGCTGGTCTGGGCTTCCAAGATAGTATTTTTCAACAACACCCAAACTTGATGTAAGTCTTTAACCTTTGCAACTGCTCCTTTTAATTTTTTCTTAACTATTTTCTTCATTTTATCATAGTCTCCCTTTCGAAAGTTAAAAGGTAGTACTGTGGATTTCCTTACTATCCCTCCTCCACTAATTAAATCAAAGGCGATGATGCTATGATCACTATTGCCAATTGGCCCCAACATTCTTATCTCTTGCACTAATTCTGGTGTTCCACTAAGGACTAGGTCTAATATGGCTTGCCCTCCGGTCGGTTCATGAACCAGCTGCTCCAAGAAGCAGTCATTTATTTCATCTAAGAACTTTATCTCCCTAGCATGTCCTGCCGTGACACTCACCAAGTCGATACCAGGGTAACTGAAATCACCCATTATTATTACTGCGCTGTAACATTTGTTAGCTTCCTTGATTTCTTTGAGCATTTCATCATCCATTTGTTCATTCTGTCCAGGCGGTCGATAGTACACCCCCACTGCCATCGCCTTCCCCTTTTTACATGGAATTTCAATCCATAGAGATTCTACAGCAAATTTTGTTTCCTGCAAAACGTTAATCCTTTCTGACTTAATGCCCTCTCTAACATGGAGCGCAACCCCTCCACCAATTTGATCAGCTCTATCATTAAGATATAGTTTGTACCCAGGTATCACAGTGTCCCACTGGTTGTCCTCCTTCCACCATGTCTCTAATTTTCCAATCATATCTAACCTCTCATTTAGTGCTATATATTGTAACTCTCCCATCTTATTTTTTAGACTTCTAGCATTTGCATACAAGCATTTTAGAGACTGTATTTTATTCATATTAATTTGGCTAGTGGTAGACATGGGTAATTTGGAATCTTTAAGCTCTGCTCCATATTCGAGGGCATTTGGGCTACTTTACTCTTTTTTGGAACCTCTCTGCTTTTGGTAGTATCCTTCAAGGATACATTCTTCCGAACCATGCGCTCTTGGGCGACTGTCGGCTTTCCCCTATTATCTAGTTTAAAAGCTGCTCTATCTCCTTTTTAAAAGTTAATGCCAGCAGCCTGGTTCCATCCCGGTTAAGGTGAAGCCCATCCCTTCGGAAGAGCCCCTCCTTTCCCCAGAATGTTCCCCAGTTCCTAACAAATCCAAACCCCTCATCTCTGCACCACTGTCTCATCCACGCATTGAGACTCCAGAGCTCTGCCTGCCTTTTGGGTCCTGCGCGTGGTACGGGAAGCATTTCGGAGAACGCTACCCTGGAAGTTCTGGATTTCAAGTTCCTACCTAAAAGCCTAAATTTAGCCTCCAGAACCTCCCTACCACATTTTACTATGTCATTGATACCGACATGTACCAAGACAGCAGACTCCTCCCCAGCACTATCTAAGACCTTATTTAGGTGGCGCGTGAGGTCCGCTACCTTCGCACCAGGCAGGCATGTTACCAGGTGATCCTCATGTCCACCAGCCACCCAGCTATCTACATGCCTAATGATCGAATCACAAACTATAACGGCTGTCCTAACCCTTCCCTCATGGGCACATGGCCCTGGAGAAACCTCCTCGGTGCGAGAGGGTTTTACATCACCTGGAGGACAGGTCCTAGTTACAGGATCACTTCCTGCCACACCAGGGTGATGCTCTCCTGTCACGTGACCTCTCTCCTCCATGGCAACAGGGATGCTGTCAGACTGGAGGTGGGACTTCAGGACTATATCCCTGTAGGTCTCGTCTATGTACCTCTCTATCTTTCTTATGTTTTCCAAGTCTGCTACTCTAGCCTCTAGAGCAGGGGTTCTCAACCCTGTCCTCGGGACCCACCTAGCTAGTCGGGTTTTCAGGATAACCACAATGAATATGTATGAGAGAGATTTGCATACACTGCCTCCATTATATGCAAATCTCTCCCATGCATATTCATTTTGGTTATCCTGAAAACCCGACTGGCTAGGTGGGTTCCGAGGACAGGGTTGAGAACCCCTGCTCTAGAGAATGGACTCGTTCCCTGAGAGCAAAGAGCTCTTTGCACCTAGTGCACACGTAAGACCTCTCACCAACTGGGAGAAAATCATACATGTGACACTCAATGCAAAAGACTGGAAAGCCCCCATCTCGCTGCTGGACTGCTGTCTGCATCTTAGTTTTAAGTTTGTGTTTAGATTTTAAGTTCTCTACTTACTACGGGTTGCTATGGATATTTATACTAATAAAACTGCACCTAATACATTTAATATACCTTGTTCACCTGAAGCTTAATTAATCTCAGGTCCTTAGTGTATGACTGATTTGGGTAACGAGCTTCACCAGAGAGCACCTCCTGTCTTTTAAGATGTGTAAGTACCTATAAAGCTACAAATATCCCAGGGGTGGGTGGTTGTTGGGGAGGGAGGGAGGGAGGGAAATAACACTTATTAAAAGAGGGCTGCTACACAGTACCTTGTCCTGTGCTGCTGAGGTAAGCTATATTCTGATTTGATTTAAATTATAGCTCTTTGCTGCTGCTAGGCTCTAACTTATTATGAAATTTAAACTACAAGCTCTCTGCTGTGTTCCAAATTTAACCAGAAAGCTCTCTTCTGTGTTTTAAATTTAAACTAAAAGTACTTTGCTGATGCTAGGCCCTGAGTGACTATTAAATTTAAACTACAAGCCCTAACGTGGCAGAGATCACCAGATTGGAGCAGCTTACCTATCATCTCTAGGGGAAACAAGCTCTATATCTTGCCAATTGGACTGCTAATGGGCCTGGCGCAGTATGTCAGCCATTGCATCTAGTGACAGAGTGGGGGCCAGCGGGTCAGACTGGGAACTTCTGTTGAGGTCTTTTTTATATTATCTGACTTTTTCTTCTTTCCCTACTTATGTACATGTTTTGTATGTCATATATGGGATATCTGGAGCTGTGTTCTGACCTCAATATGTTGTTGTTAAATAAAGAGTTATACAAAAATAAGAGAAATTCTGCATGTACTCTAACATAGGAGCCGTGTTCACAGATACAGTAAAGGGGCATTTTGGAGAGCGTCCTGATGCAGTGTGACTGCGTATATGTTACATTTTCTGAACATTGTGCATGCAGACATCACCACTGAGCAGACTTTGTATCAGCTATTTAAGGCATTAAGGGAAAAATAGTGGGCCTTTTTTATTTTATTGGCTTGGTGGTGTTTTGTCTGTTTCCACAACCAATGACAAAAGAGGATATCAACTCATATTTGGCAGAGAAAATACTCATCATAAAAGGGCTAGGGTCAGGTTTGGGGGGCTATCTAATGAGCAAGCATTCATTGAATAGAAATTTGACAAAATGTTAATCTTGGCCAGAATTTAAAGGTAAAGTTAGAGAGTCCAATGCAGAGGAGCCATGCTTTTCTTGTGGATTTAAAAGGCCCGCTGCTATGATCTTCCAAGTTGCAGAGAGCTTCCAGACCAGCATCCATGACATCACAGGGATTAGCCTAGCAAACACCTCTCACTCTATTCAGCAGTTTATTGATGCTCTTCTCTGCACTGATCAATACATTTCTTTTCCTTGGAAACACAGCACCAATCCTAACCATAAAGGCCTTTTATAACGTTGCTAATTTCCCTTCAGTCTTGGAGACAATCAGTTACACTCACACTACAATGAGGCCACCAGCTGCTACTGACAGGAGCTACAGAAAACAAGAAATTCTCACACTTTCAACATGAAGGTGATGTATAAAAGCAAAGATTTCACTTCTGAAGTGTTAGTTAAGCATTCAGACTCATATACAGGTATGCAACGCATAATGTCCTTTAGGGCAACGTCCGACCGCATACACATCCATGGTCCTATAAGGTTATAATAGAGTTCAGAAATCCTGATTTGAGAACGGGATGCAGCAGATATAACCAGACGTAGTGAAACCCACAGCTTCCCGCATGCAACATATTACATTAGCTGAAATACAATACTGTATGTGTACAGTATCACTATTTAGTCAATACAGGTACACTACAGTATCCTATATAACTACAGTGCCTTGTAAAAGTATTCATTTAATTTAATTTTAATTTAATTAACAGATTATTTATATACCGCTCCTTCCATTGATCAGGTGCGGTTTCCATATAACAACAATAAACAGGGTGATCTGTTTTTACATATAACAATTTGTAGCTAGGTAATTACAGTTAACAAATAACAATTAACAATTAGTGAACTATGTACAGTTGAACAAAATTAAACTATATTCATAGTTTTGTTTTTCATTTTTCTTAATCACTTTGTCTTAGGATACGGCGCTTCATTCTTTTGTTGAATAGTGTATTACCTGGGGTAGGATTATCCTTTATCTAGCTGGGGGGTGAGGGATGAGCTGGTCATAGATCCATAATGCTTTGTAAATAAGTGTGTTTTGAGTTTTTTTCTGAACTCCATTATATCAGGTAATTGTCTTAATTCTATTGGGATTGTGTTCCACAAGATGGGGGCTGCATGGGAGAAGGCTTTCTTGTTAGTGGATTTATTGGCCCTAATGAATTCTTTTAGTGGGGTTAGTTTATTTAACTGGTCTCTCCTTTGTAGATTATGGGTAGGTTCTATTTTGATGAGGTTATTTATGGACAGGGGTGCTGTTTTTGTTATGGCTTTGTAGGTGGTTAAGATAGTTTTGTATTCTATACGGCTTTGAATCGGGAGCCAGTGTAGATATTCTAAAATTGGGGTTATGTGTTGGAAAGGTGGGGCTCTCGTAATGGTCCTTGCTGCTGCGTTTTGTGCTAATTGAAGTTTTTTTAAGGCTTCCTTAGTTACGCCAAGTAGGGTTTGATTTGCGAAGTCAAAATGTGGGGTTATGATTGCTTGTATGACGCGTTTGAAAATCCTGTAAGTGCATTAGTGGGTGGAGTTGCTTTAATATTTTTAGTTTAAAGTAAACTTTTTTTGCTATATTTCTTACATGTGTGTCCATGCTGAGATGTTTATCCAGTATCACACCTAAGTAGCGTATTTCAGATTGTAGTATGATATTATTATTTTGCAATGTAATATGGGAGGGAGGAATGAATGTTGTGCATTTAGTTACTATTAGAGCTTCTGTTTTTGAGTGATTGATGTACAGATTGTTTTCATTTAGCCAGGTGTTGATTTCAGTGAGGCAGTCGTAATGAGTTGTATAGGGATATTTGGGATTTTGAATGGGACATACATCATTATGTCGTCCGCATACAGGTGATAGAGGACATTGAATTTTTTAAATATTTTACAGATGTGTTTTAAATATATGTTAAAAAGTAACGCTGACAGTGCTGAGCCTTGTGGGAGGCCTAGTTCTTGTTTGTATGTTTTTGATGTGAGATTTCCGATTTGTACTGTTTGAGATCGGTCTGTTAGATAAGAAGTAAACCATTTTAGAACAGTGGATTTTATACCTATTTGTTTAAGTTTATTAATCATTGTTGAATGGTGAACGCTGTCGAAGGCTGCAGAAACATCAATGAATATGAGTAAGAATGCTTGTTTAGGTTTGTCTATTCCCCTCACAAGTGTATCGATTAGCACTGTTAGGAGTGATTCTACTCCGTGTCTGGGGCGAAACCTGTATTGCTGGTCATCAAGTGGGGCTGAGCTATCAATGAACTCTTGTGTTTGAATTTGTACGGTTTTTTCAATTAATTTGGCCATAAATGGAATACTCGATATGGGTCTGTAAGAATTAGGTGATGATTTGTCAAGGGTAGAGTTTTTTAGGATTGGGCGGATCTGTGCGTGTTTTAGTGTAGAGGGTAGGTATCCGTTTTTTAGGGAGAGGTTTATTATTGGGAGGATGAACTGAGAGAGTACAGGTAGAGAGTTCTTTATCCAGGTTACTGGACAAGGGTCAAGTAGTGAGGTTGTAGTATTAATGTTTGTGATGATGGATTTGAGCTCAACCTTGGTTAAGGGTTGAAATATAGACCATTCGTCTGTGTTAAGTATTTGAGAAGTATCTACTGGTTTAGGTAGTAGGGGATGGTACGTTGTCTTGTTCATGTAGTAATTTGCCAGTGTCTGTGGGGTAATGTCTGTGATTTCATTGCTGGAGTTGTGATTATTATTAGTCAGCTTTTGGACTATTGAGAAAAGTTCTCTAGGTCTATTTATTGCGTTGTTTAAGATGGAGGCGTGGTAATTTTTCTTGGCATTGTTTATTGCGTCTTTATACTTGTTAAGTAGCGTGAGGTATGAATCTTTTGTAATTGCGTTTTTATTTTTCCTCCATTTATATTCAGCTTTTCTTAAATTCTTTTTCATTAGATTTAAATCTTTATTGTACCAGGGGGTTTGACCATCTTTAGAGTGCGTGTTTTTCTTAGTTATTTGTTTTTTAGCTGCAGCGTTATTGATGGTTTTGTGCCAGTTCGTTACTGCTGCATCTAGGTTTATTGGTGAGGTTGATAAATTAGGGATTATGAGGTCAAGGAATTCTTCTTCATTGTATTTTTTAAATCTTGAGGTAGGTGCATTAGTTGGTATTCGTTTAACTGTTGTGTTGTTTATTGTGATATTAAAGTTGATAAGGTAATGATCTGACCATGGGGTTAGTGTGCAATTGAGGGATGTTGGGTTATAGAGTTGGTAGAGTACGTTTGGTAGGAATACCATGTCAAGGATACTACCTTTTTCATGCGTGCTAGTGTTTATTATTTGGTGAAAATCCATGTCTATTGTTGATTCTATGAAGAGGGAGGCATATGAGGCTGGTAATGAGGGGATGTTAAAGTCTCCGAGCATTATAATTGGATTTTGCTCAGTGGAGGAACTTAAAAAGTCAATTAGTGGGTCTAGTTTTTCTGACTGTTTGTCTGGTGGCCTGTAAATTAGGCAGATTGTTATGTTGCCAATTTTCACAATGATGGTATCTATGTTGGTGTGTAGGTTCAATGTTAGTTTTTTGGCTTTTAGTTCTTTTTTTGACATTATTAGTACTCCACCACCTTTTTTGTGAGTTCTATGTGTGTAGAAGGTGTCATAGTTATTGTTGCTTAGTTGATTTAGGTAAACGTTGTCTGTGTCTGACAGCCATGTCTCGGT
The DNA here is from genome assembly GCA_033557465.1 of Ichthyophis bannanicus. NCBI lineage: Eukaryota > Metazoa > Chordata > Amphibia > Gymnophiona > Ichthyophiidae > Ichthyophis > Ichthyophis bannanicus. Next base: position 232,988,160 of record CM066036.1, read on the forward strand.
TATACATAGTATATCTGGTTTTTGGTTGTCTAGGATTTCTGTGAATATAGGTAATTTATTTTTCATTGACCTGGCATTAATTAATATTGTTGATAATGATTCTAAGTTTTTGCATATCTTAGTGTTTGTTGACTGAGGGGATGAGGAATATTTTATGTGAATTAATCTATGGTTGTTTGTTTTGGGATGATGTACTATGTGTGGGTGCCATGATGGGGGATTGTTTCGTGTGAAACTGTGTATGATGGGGATATTTTTAACATTATTGTTATGTAAGCTCTGAGCAAGGGTTATTAGCACTGCTAATGTGATACTAATTAGTATAATTTTACATTTGGCAGGGTTAATTAGTTGCATTTTGGGTGAGGTGTTATACTGGTGACAGTTAAATTTAATATCAATGTGAGTGCAGTTACAGTTACAGGTACTGATTACAGTAAAAGGTTGCTATCAATGTGAATGTATGTACAGTTTAGAATACTGACAACAGTACTATGTTTGACAAAATATGTTACTGACAACAGTACTATGTTACTAGCAATGTGATATGCAGGTACAGTTTAAAATACTGACAACAGTACTATGTTACAGTACTATGTAACATAGTACTATGTTACTATGTTATATGCAGGTACAGTTTAAAATACTGACAACAGTACTATGTTACTAGCAGTGTGATATGCAGGTACAGTTTAAAATACTAACAACAGTACAGGTTAATTTTCAATGTCAATGCAGGAACAGATGAAATAGTGAACACAGTGATAGGTGATGTTGTTATGACACCCCAGAGTTATTTGCAATTGTAAACCAGAAAAAGTAAAAGTTTTTGTGTTTGTATTGGTTTATACTTGCTGCGGTTTGAAGGTCTGATGTGTAGGAGATGTACGCAGGCTCGACCCAGAGGGAGCTCTGCTGTGCTTTGTTGCTGTTGCTGGTCTCCGCGTGTTTTTTCAGGTTGGTGTTTGTGTCGGTTTCGTGCTCCTTACGGGCCTTTTCCTAAGGGCCGTGCCAAAGGGCCCTCTTGCACGGCCCTCCGACTTTTCCTTCCCTTTTAAAGCAGGCAGGTCAGCCGCGATTGAGCAGCAGGGATCAGCGACGCAATGCAGGGGGTGGAGCTCTGGATCGCTGCTCTCACCGGCGATGCTCTTTTGTGAAGCCGCGTGCTTTCTTTTCTGCTGCTAGTCTCCGGGCAGGAGTGGGCTCTTCTCCGGTGCTGGGGAGGCTTCTGTTGGCAGCTCTGCTCCTCCTTGGTTTTTGTCCTGTTTTGTCACATTACGTACAACCTGGAATAAAAATGGATGTTCATTTGGATGTTAGGTAATGGACCTAACAATATAGTCCACATTGGTGAAGTGAAATGTCAATAAAATATCTGGCGGAAAGTGAAGATGATCTGAAACATTTGCTTCTCACAATCAAAGAACATAGTCTCAAAATGGGCCTGCTCCTTAATGTAAAGAAGACAAAGATCATGACAACTGGCATAATCAACAGGTTCATCGTCGAAGGAGAAGAAATTGAAATCATGAATAACTTTAACCTACTTGGATCAACTATCAATACAGAAGCAACAAGCAGTCAAGAAATCAGACGACGCATTGCTCTTGGCAGAATGGCTATGAAAGACCTAGATAAGATTCTCAAGAGCAGAGATGTCTCTCTCCATACAAAGATTCAACTTGTTCAAGCCATGGTATTTTCAATAACATCATATGGATGTGAAAGCTGGACAGTGAAAAAGATAGACAGGAAGAAAATTGATGCCTTTGAATTATGGTGCTGGCGGCGAATACTGTGTATACCATGGCCTGCCCGAAGAACAAACCAGTCTGTACTAGAGGAGATCAAACCTAAGCTTTCTTTAGAAGCTCAGATGACAAGACTTCGACTTTCATACTTTGGACACATCATGCGAAGAGAGAGATCATTAGAGAAAGACATCATGCTTGGCAAGATAGAAGGTCAACGCGAAAGAGGAAGACCAGCAATGAGATGGATCGATACAATAACAGCAGCTACGGGTACCAGTCTGTCAACAATGAGCCGCCTGACTGAAGATCGAACACAATTTAGGATAGCTATCCAGAGGGTCGCCATGAGTCGACTCTGACTCGACGGCACTTAACAACAACAACCATCAAATCCATTATAACAAAATAGAAAGAATATGGCACCACTACAAACCCGACAAGAGAAGGCCACCCCAACAAAACTTACAGACTGAGAAGGAGGGCATTAATCAGAGATGCCACAAAGACACCAAGGATAACACTGAAGGAGTTGCAAAGATCCACAGCGGAGATAGGCGAATCTGTCCATAGGACTACTTTAAGCCATACACTCCACAGAATGGGGCTTTATGGAAGAGTGGCCAGAAAACAGCCATTGCTTAAAGAAATAAATAAGAAAACACGTTTGGAGTTTGCACAACGCCATGTGGCAGACCCCCCAAACACATGGAAGACGTTTCTCTGGTCAGATGAGATGAAAATCGAACTTTATGGCCATCATGAGAAACGCCATGTGTGGTGCAAACCCAACATTTCCCATCACCCTAGAACACCATTCCCACAGTGAAACGTGGTGGCAGCATCATGCTGTTGGGATGTTTTCACTGGCAGGGACAGGAAAAGTGGTCAGGATTAAAGGAACGATGGAAAGCCCAAATGCCCTTGAGTATGGAGCAGATAGAGCTTAAAGATTCCAAATTACCCCTGCCTACCGATAGCCGATTAATATTAATAAAATACAGTCTCTAAAATACTTGTATGCAAATGTTAGAAGTTTAAAAAATAAGATGGGAGAGTTAGAATATATAGCACTAAATGAGAGCTTAGATATGATTGGTATCTCAGAGATATGGTGGAAGGAGGACAACCAGTGGAACACTGTGATACCTGGGTACAAACTATATCGTAATGACAGAGCTGATCAAATTGGTGGAGGTGCTGCGCTCTATGTTAGAGAGGGCATTGAGTCACAAAGGATTAAAGTTTTGCAGGAAACAAAATTTGCTGTAGAATCTCTATGGATTGAAATTCTATGTAAAAAGGGGAAGGCAATGGCAGTGGGGGTGTACTATCGACTACTTGGTGGCCAGAATGAACAAATGGATGATGAAATGCTCAAAGAAATCAGGGAAGCTAACAAAAGTTACAGCTTCTTGGTGCAGCTGGTTCAAGAACTGACCAGAGGGGAAGCCATTTTGGACCTAGTCCTTAGTGGAATACCAGATCTGGTGCAAGAGATAAGGGTGTTGGGGCCACTTTGCAAAAATGATCATAGCATGATCGCGTTTCATTTAATTAATGGAGGATGGATTTTAAGGAAACCACAGTACTACCTTTTAACATTCAAAAGGGAGACTATGATAAAATGAGGAAAATAGTTAAGAAAAAACTAAAAGGAGCAGTTGCAAAGGTTAAAGACTTACATCAAGCTTGGGTGTTGTTTAAAAATACTATTTTGGAAGCCCAGACCAGCTGTGTAAGGAAGTCCAAAAAACTGCCAGCATGGTTTAAAGGTGAGTTCAGAGAGGCTGTTGTTGCCAAAAAAGCATCTTTCAGGAAATGGAAAAAAGAGCCAAATGACACAAACTGGAAACACCACAAGCACTGGCAAGTTAAATGAAAGGCATTGATAAGTCAGGCAAAGAGAGAATTTGAGAAGAAGCTTGCTGTGGAAGCAAAAATGCGTAATAAATACTTTTTCAAGTACATTTGTAGCAAAAAACCTGTTAGAGAGTCAGATAGACCATTAGATGATAGAGGGGTAAAAGGGGCACTAAGAGGGGACAAAGCCATAGTGGAGAGACTGAATGAATTCTTTGCTTTGATCTTTACTGGGGAAGTTGTAGGGATGTTACCCATGACTGAAGTGGTATTTAAAGGTGATACTACGGAAGAATTGAAAGAAATCTCGATACACCGGGAAGATGTATTACAACTATTTGATTAACTGAAGAGTAGCCAATCACCTGGACCCGATGGTATACATCCAAGGGTGTTGAAAGAACTGAAATATGAGATTGCAGACCTGCTATTAGTAATCTGTGAACTATCATTAAAATCATCTCTAATACCTGAAGATTGGAGGATGGCCAATGTAATGGCAATTTTTAAAAAGGGTTCCAGGGGTGATCCGGGAAACTACACACTGGTGAGCCTGACGTCAGTACTGGGAAAAATGGCAGAAACCATCATAAAGAACAAAATTACTGAACATGTAGATAGTCATGGCTTAATGGGAGACAGCCAATATGGCTTTAGACAATGAAGAACTTGTCTTACTAATCTGTTATGTTTTTTTGAAGGTGTGAATAAACAGGTAGACAAAGGTGAGTTGGTTGATATAGTGTATCTGGACTTTCAGAAAGCCTTTGACAAGGTCCCTCATCAGAGACCTCTGGCAAAACTAAAAAGTCATGGGATAGGAGGCAGTGTACTACTGTGGATCAGGAACTGGTTAAAAAATAGAAAGCAGAGGGTAGGGCTAAATGGCCAATTTTCCCACTGGAGAAAGGTGAATAGTGGAGTACCCCAGGGATCTGTGATGGGTCTGCTGCTTTTTGACATATTCATAAATGACCTGGAAAAGGGAATAACAAGTGAGGTGATCAAATTTGCAGATGACACAGAACTATTTAAAGTTGTTAAAACCCAAGAGGATTGTGGAAAATTGCAAGAGGGCATCGAAATGGCAGATAAAATTTAATGTGGACAAGTACAAAGTTATGCATCTAGGAAAGAACAAACTATGGTTACACAATGCAAGGTTCCACATTAGGAACCACCATCCAGGAAAAAGATTTAGGCGTCATCATGGATAATATATTAAAACTCTCCGCCCTAGGCTTCCTTGAGGTTACAAAGAGAAGGAGGAGGTCTGCGTTTTTGGAGGTTGAATGAGGCCCTTATAGACGAGGTGGAAGGGCAAAAAAAGTATCCAGAGCACTATAAGGGATTATAGGTATCATAATGGGGTGGGGTGGGGGGGGGGGGGGAGTGAAGTGAGGTAGCACTGGCGGTGAGAAGAAAGTGAAGAAAAGAACAGAAAGAGTGGAAGTTGTTAATAAATTGAGAACAGAAGAGACACTGCATAAACAGAGAGGTGGAAGAAAGAGTATGCAACCGATTAGAAAGTTATAGAAAGAATTAGGAGAATTAAATGAAGCGGAGGAGGCCTTTAAGTTAAACCAACTTAAGCATGAATCTTATGTACAAGGGAATAGACCAGGCAGGTATCTTGCACGAAAACGTAAGGAAAAAAGGATGCAACAACAGATCCTGAGAATAAAAGATGAGCAGGGAAGGTGGGTTAGTGGTACTGAACAAATACAAAAAGTATTTCGGGGATACCATTGTAAGCTTTATGAATCGGAACAAGGAAAGAGGGTGGATATAGATCAGTACCTGGCAGAGATCACATTGAAGCATTTGGACTTAGAGCAAGAGGCTGAACAGAGAGATTGCTAGAGAAGAAGTAGTTGAGGTCATAAAGAATTTAAAGGAGGGTAAGGTGCCAAGACTGGATGGATTTACAGGCAGGTTTTATAAAACATTTTGTGAGGCTGTTAGTCCGATACTGAGAGATGTCTTTAATGAAGTGTGTCACAGAGCAGACTCTCTAGAGCCCCCTGAGGAGCTAAAAAACACTACTCCTCAAGTAAACAGTGACGTGTGGAGAGAGCACATAACACAAGGGTATCAGAATAGGTATAAGGGAGTGAGGTCACAAGCCTGGAATTATCACCCAGCCAGTAGGGAGGCAAGGAAGGTCCCACCTGACCCCAATAGGCTAGGGTGTGGTGCAGCTGGGGATTACGTAAATAATCAGCACAGCTCACAGGAAGGAATGAAGGCAGAGAGAGAGAGCCGAAGAAGCTGGGAGACCTGAGAGACGAAGGAGGTTAAGAGAATCAAGGCAACCAAGTGAGTTGAAAGACCCAAGGAGAAAGGATATTCCCAGGCAGAGGAGATACCCAGAGTGGGAAGAACACAGACCTCCCAAGTCTCTACAGCAAGGCAGAAGGCACTGGCTGAATGAAAGTCTGAGTGAGTCTGATGAACAATTAAGTGAAAGAGATGAGCAACTGAATTCAGACAGGGACAGTGTATGCAGCAGCCTTGATAGAAGCTATGCCCTAAGACACAAGTTACAAGCTAGGAAAAGCTATTCTGAGCCAGAGAGGAGAAATGCTAAGCTGAGCTATGAGAGGCATTTGTATGAGAAACAAAAGCCCTATAATGTTAACTTAATGAAAGCAGGAAAACTCCAGAGTCTGGGCTACAGACAGAATATAGAACAAAGCTTGTTACCTGTGAGAGAGAACCCTGCAGAGGGATATAACTGGCATAAGCCTTCTCAGAAACTGCCGTTGGAGATAACAGCTGTTTGTAAAGCTCCTGTTAAAACAAAACCCCGAACAAAGGTTCCACTCTCTAATAGCTGGGCAGCTAACTGCTTTACTCTGCCTGATAACCAGAGGCAGAGGAAAGGCTCCTGGTTGAGCAACTCCAGAGAATATGGTAAAGCCAAACAGATACATTCTGTAGAGAGTCAAGTACATCACAAGCTGGAAAGTTTGTTGAACAAACTACCTCAGGAGAGAAGTGACGAAGCATCTGTACAGGACAGTGTTCCAATGCAGTATGAGCCGTATGCAATAGAGGATAACATTGAATTGCCTGTTGAACAGATGGACTGTAGTTTGATACTAGCTGACCAAATAGAGTCTCTCAGATAGAAGGCTGAACTGCTCCAGAGAAGCCTTTATCTGAAAACCTGACAAGCTGTATTTCTGTTTCCATTCATATTTTGTTTGCTGAAAGGAAAGCTATTTTTGTTATAGTTCCTTTTGTTTACCCAAGAAGGGTTTATTTATTTATTTATTATTTATTTATTTATTACAGTTTCTTATATACCGCGCTATTTAGAATCAGCGCGGTTTACATCATAACAAAACGACCATTACGACAAACTGTCAGGTTTTACATTGAACAGGAGTACAAACTTGGATAACTGGGTTAACTATATACATAATCTATCTACACTGCAGTGTGCGGGCATTTCTAGATTGGGTTATGTTGATTTGGGTTATGTTGATTTGATTATTATACTTTTGAAAGAATCCTACGGGACGGGGAATAAAACCCAGTTAAACCGATTTCGGTGTCACAACTTATTTTGTGTACTGGCAAGAACTATAAATATTGAAAAGGCCAGTACTTTACACCCGGGTGCAGTACCAGCTGTGACCAACAGGAGGTGCTGCATGACAAAGGGGTGACAAGTGCTAAAAGGGGAAAAGCTACCAAGCTCTATGGAGGTAGCTGGTGTGGTAGTAATACCCAAACCCGGTAAGGACCAGGGGAAGTGTGAGTCATATAGGCCCATCTCACTTATAAATCTGGATGCTAAGATACTGGCTAAAATCTTGGCGGCCAGGTTGCAGAAATTTATCCCACGGCTGATAAAGGAGGATCAAGCAGGGTTTATTCCGGGTAGACAAGCGAGTGATAATGTACGCAAACTGCTGAATTTAATATGGCAGGTGCGTAGGAATCAGACAGCATCTATAATGATGGCAGTGGATGCGGAGAAAACCTTCGACAGAGTAGAATGGGCTTTCATGTTTGCAGTTATGAAGAAGATGGGGCTGGGAGAGAACTTTCAGAAATGGATAGAGGCTCTTTACAGAGAACCTAAGGCATGTACGGATAAATGGGGTATATTCAGAGCAATTTAAGCTAGGCAGCGGCACAAGGCAGGGTTACCTGATATCCCCTTTGTTGTTTGCTATGGTGATAGAACCATTGGCCGAAAGGGTCAGACAGAATAAGGAAATACATGGAATAAAGGTAGGTGAGGAGGAGTATAAAATCTCACTATTTGCAGATGATGTGATGTTCACATTGGGAAAACCGAAGGAGTCCATACCAGTGCTAGTACAGGAGATTATGAAATATAGTGCAGTATCAGGATATAAAATGAATATGGGGAAAACAGAAGTGCTAAAACTAAGGTTAGACTTACAGGAAGAGGGTATGATGTGAAACGCGTTCCCGTTTAAGTGGAATAATAAAAGTGTGAGATACCTGGGGATCCAGATTAGTGCAGAGGGGTCTGAGCTATACAAGTTAAATTATGAGCCAACTATAAAGAAAGTGCTAATAGATTTAGTAAGATGGGATAAACCCATTTTTTCTTGGATGGGAAGGATTGCCATAGTGAAGATGAATATATTACCCAGAATACTTTTTCTGTTTATGACCTTGCCTATAGAGATCCCCACTGCAATGTTAAATCTGGTGCAGAGAAGAATCTTCTCCTTTATATGGAGACGCAGGCCCCCTAGGGTGCAAAGCAAAATAATGTACAGGGAGAAAAAGCAAGGAGGTCTGGCAGTACCAGAGATTGTAAGGTATTATGAGGCGGCACAGTTGAGAGCATTATTGGGGTGGAGGTTGGAGAAGGATGTGCCTCAATGGAGCAGAATTGAACAAGAGATGGTATGACCAAACTACAGTACTGATTTGATTTGGAAGAGAAGGGAGGAGAGAGGGAGAGGGGTAGATAAGAACCCATACATGACATGTTCACTTCAAGTCTGGGACATGAAACATAAGGTACTAACACATGTGGGAGGAAATATCAGAGCACAGCGGATTACACAATGTGAGGGTTTTTTTGGTGGGAGAAAGTTCTGGGATATTTCAAAACTGGCATGAGAAAGGATTATAGTGTATAAGACAGGTATTATCTGAGGAGGGCCATTTAAGGCCGTTTGAGGAGCTTTAGAGAGTGTTCCAAATAGAGAAAGTGATTGGTATGGTTACTTCCAATTGGCACACTTTCTGGGGGGAAAACAAATAAAAGATTGCCTGAGTAGTAAAGAGACACAATTTGAGAAGATGTATAGGCTGGGAGATCTGCCAAGAGATGTAATTTCTAGGCTTTACAAAGCTTTCAGGGGACCCATGGACCAAGGAATGCATATGCAGGCTTTGGAGGTGGACTTGGGGGGTCAATGGGATTCTCAGAGATGGAAAAAATATATGAAGGAGTAAAAATACCTGTGTTTTGGGTAGCAATCCAAGAATATTGTTACAAGATGCTGTTCCGAATGTATCTAACCCCAGTCCTATTGTGTAAGATGAGGAGATTATAAAGACTTGATGTGTTGGAGGGGGTGTGGAGAGATGGGAGACTACATGCACATGTAGTGGAGCTGCCCTGTGTTACAGCAAACGTGGCAGTGGATGGTGGATTTTATACGGGAGATGGTGGGCTGTGTGGGAGCTATCACACCTCTGGAGTGTTACTGAATGAATGGGGGGCGGGGAGATTCGAAGAGTGATCTGGTGTATATGTTGAAGATGCTGGCAATTGGAGTGTGGATGGAAATAGCGAAGGGATGGAGGTCTGAGAGAGCACCAATCCCTGAGAGGATATTAAGCAGATTACCATATATTTTGTGATACAGTAGCCGGTGTAGAGCCCATGATAATAGGTAAAAAGAAGAATTTACCTTGGAGTCTGATAGGCAGCAAACACACTCAGCTCAAAGGAGGCAAAAGAGCAATAGAATAAGTTTACCACACACTAGTCCTGACGTAGCAGGAAGGTTAAGAGCTAATCAGGATCACCTGTTCATGAAAGCACAGGCAGCGTGCGAAGGACATGAGGATAAAAGCTGCTGGGTAAATCCAGGAGAGCTCAGAGGGGGCAGCGACCTGGGAGGAGTGAGCATCCAGGCTGAGAGCAGATATCACACAGAAGGAAGCCTGCTCAATCAAGGTGTGGTCCAGTAGCAGGAAGCAGCCGGGGAAAAACTTCTCAGGAACGTGGACATAGCACTGCTCAGACTGCTGGTAGCTGGAGTTCCTGGGAAGGAGCTGTCCGTAGCCCAGAGAGAGGAACCAGGACAACAGAGAGAAGGTGGGAACCTAGCTTTAAGAGAGGTAAAGCTAAGAACTCTGTTTTGTCTGGAGGTCCAGGGCATGGCATAAGAAGTAAAGTAAATGCTGGGAGTTATGACGTAATTCCACATTACTGGGGAGAAAAGGAAAGCCAGAGGGAAACTGCCACAATACCAGGTATTCAAAACCCTGCTTGCCTAGAGCAGTTTCCTGATAAGCTGACCAGTGCCTCACAGAGAGGGTTTTACAATGAAAACAGCTATGAGGATTTTAACCCACCTGCAGCCCCGGAGGATTGTGAACTAATGCAGTGGGAAAATAATAGCTGTAACCATGAACCCACACCAATGGACTGTACGTTATGTTTCTCTGATGATATTGAATCATTGTGCTAAACAAGTGGGCAGACGCTCTGTAAAAATACCAAATGGAAAAGAATATATTTTTCTTTGAAGAAGCTGTTTTTGTTCCTGGTTTTTGTTGTATAAAAGGAGATCCTTAGGGGGGAAAATAAAGCCCTATTCTTATTTTGCCTTAATTACTCGACTGCAGACTGTTATTGTGCTAGAAGGCAACTTTATCCTCAAGGCCCTAGGCGGATGCCTAATAGGGACTGGGAGAGGAGTCACAAATGGCGTAGTTTTTCGGATTATTCCTGGAGATTATACAGCAGGAACCCAGCATAGTGACGTTGCTGAAGAACAGGACGAGTATCACGGTTGGACACGCCCAGAAGGTTCCAGAACCGGTGGAAAAGAAAAATACCTTCTCAGAGCGCGAATCTCCACCTGGCTCAGGTAATGAGTATTTGGGCACAGGCGGTGGGGGATTCCAGTGAGAAGGAGTGGTAAAAAGGAAGAGAGACTAGGCATGAAAAACAGTAGTAGTGCCACACTTGGTGTTTGTTGTCTGTTAGTTTGTTGTAGTGTGCAAGCATGGAGATGGATCCCCAAGAAGTGCTTCGGTCAATGAGCCTACAATTCGAGAAACAGAGGGAGCTGGCGCAGCTGAGCCAAGAGCAAGCCACGCCAGCCTTACAGGCCCAGCAGAAGCCCCTGACAGAGTTGTTACAAGCTTTGCTGGCAGACCGGACAACGGAGAAAACACCAAAAGAACATTACTGTGGGGTAGGCCCACAGAACTGTGGGATATTGTCTTTTGGACAGTTATCTGAGGCCGATAACATAGTTGACTTTATGGAGGCTTTTGAAAGGGTAGCCCACAATGCAGGTTGGCCGAGCGAGCAATGGGCAGTTAGGCTGGCCACCTCTCTAACGGGAGAAGCCTTAGCGGCTTACAAGGTCATGCCCGCTGCTCTGGCAACCAACTATGAAGAAGTTAAAAAAGCCATGCGGGATAGGCTAGGCTTGACGCCTATGGTTTACAGACGTATGCTGAGAGCCACGAAGCTCCAACCAGGTGAAACACCTAAGGCACTATGCCAGAGGGTGTGTAGCCTGGTATGGAAATGTCTCGCTCCAGAAGGGAAGACCCTTGAGAGTATTATTGATACAATTGTGTTGGAAAAATTTTCAGAGGCAGTTCCTGCCGAAGTGAGGTCCTTCTTAACTTTGCAAAACTGCCAAACCTCAACCGAAGCAGCTCACCTCACGAAACGGTTTATGGAGGCTGAGTTGGCCAGTAAACCACAGGGAGGCGCTGGTAGCATGGTTGGTGTGGCAAATTTTGGTAAAGTAATTAAGGAGCCTAGGCTGTATGTTCCAAATGTAACGGAGTGTTTGCCTAAGAAAGAGGTTAAAGATGCACTGATAAAATGTTTTAAGTTCGGTAAACGGGGTCATAGGAAAAAGGATTGTGTCTGGCGAACAGCACTGATAATCGGTGACAGAAAATGTATGCAAGAAGGATTCCGTATAAATGTTGAAGTGCAAGGTGTGGTAGCTCAAGCATTGCTTGACTCGGGCGCGGACCAAAGTATGGTCTCGAGAAAGTTCTGGCGGACCCTACAAGCCAGCAATGGGTCCACACCGAGCCAACCAGAAGGAGTAGCCAAGATACGCTGTATACATGGAGCATCTACCTATTATCCTCTCTATAGCCTGGTAATAAAAGGTTTAGGAACGCAAAAGGAAGTTTTAGTTGCCCTAGTCCCCAAATTACCCTTTGATGTTGTGCTAGGTAGGGACTGGCCACCATTGGATAAAGGGATAAGGGAAGGCATACACATAAAAAGAGGTATGACCTCTGCTGGGTCCCCAGCCCAAGTAGCAGCAGCACAGCTTGAACCCCCAGAGGAGGATTCTGACCCTCTAGAGGAGGAGGAAGAATCCCCGGAGGAGGAGGGTGGACCCGTAGATGAAACCCTGGGAGAGCTTCCCCAGCATGAAGATTTAGTCAATGTACCTTCTAAAAGCAATAAGAAAGGCAAGGGGGAGAAACGCCAGGAGAGACACCAAAGGGCCCAGCTGAGGGCAGGAGTAGAGGATGGGCTAGGTTTGCCCTGGGTGCCTGCCGATCTCGTTAGGAAGTTCCCATCCTTTCCGAAGGAGCAGAAGGCGGATCCAGCGTTAAAGCACGCCTTTGAGTATGCCCAGACAGATAGGAACGTACTTCCCAGATTCCTAATAGAGGGCGATATATTGTATAGGGAAAGTAATGATCCCCAAACGGGTGCTGTCAAAACAACTAGTTGTTCCCACTACCTTTAAGGCAGTGGTCATGAGACTAGCCCACGACCACCCCGTTGGTGGGCATAAGGGAGTTCAGGGTACCCTGGACCAAATTCTGGCCCGGTTTTATTGGCCAGGGGTATTTAAGGAAACCAAACGTTTTTGCGAGGCCTGTCCCTCTTGTCAGCGGGTTACCGCCGCAAAACCCCTGGGGGTACCCATGATACCCACCCCTACGATGTCAGAACCAGTACGCCGGATGGCAATGGATATCGTAGGACCACTAGTAAAGACCCCAAGAGGATTCCAATACATCCTAGTGATAATGGACCAGGCCACCAGGTTCCCCTGGGCGGTACCTTTAAGAAACATCTCAGCCAGAACCATAGCATTAGAATTAATTAAGCTATTTTGCGAGGTCGGGTTTCCGAAGGAAATGCTGACCGACAGGGGAAGCAATTTCATGTCGAAATACCTAGCCCAGGTCTGGGACGCCTTCAGAATCCATCACGTAAAGACCGCCGCATACCATCCACAATCCAATGGACTTGTGGAACGGTTTAACCAGACCCTCAAACAGATGCTAAGATGAGGGCTGGACGGAAAGATGGCTGGGACATTATGCTCCCATTTGTTTTGTACGCCAGTAGAGAGCGTACACAAGCCTCATTAGGAGCTTCTCCATATGAACTGATGTTTGGCCGTGCCCCAAGGGGAGTCCTCGATATTTTAAGGGAACAATGGGTGGAACCTGAAGGGGAAGAAATGGGGGTACCTCAGTTTCTTCGCGAGCTAAGGACTCATTTACAGAGGGCTTCTCAAGCCTCTGAACGTCATGTACAAGATAGTCAGGTGCACCAGAAGCGGTATTATGACCGGGGGAAGAAATCACGTCAACTGGCCATAGGCGAGAGGGTCGTGGTAATGGTAGCAGACCCTGGGCCGAAGTTCGAGGCTCAATGGAAGGGTCCCTATCAATGTTCCCTCTAATTTTCTGTAGGCTGTGTGCGCATAAAATATCAGCTGTGCAGCTTTTGAAGGAAGGTTACATTTTTGTGCGCCACATAATGACACTCGGAGTTATATACTTTAAAATTTCACTACACGTCAGAATACAGTATGTACACCACATTGATTGCACTAGAAAATATTGTAGAACTTGTAAAAACCGTAAATACATAACAACTTTTAAATTTTAAGATGTCTGTGTTATTTTCTATCAGAATCAGAACCATAATTTTTGTGCGCTCTGTTGTAAAGTATGTGCGCTCGCTTGGCAAGGTGTGTGCGCGCGCACACGCGCACAGCTTAGAGGGAACAGTGGTCCCTATACGGTAGTGGAGCATAAAGGACCTGTGTCATATGCAGTGGAAAATGACAGGGGACGTTGTCAGGTATATCATATTAATGTCCTTAAACCTTGGCAGGAGAGAACAGCTGCAGCGAGCCGGTCTAGAGTGAAGATCAGGAGCCGCTCAGTAATTACGGGCTGTGAGAACGGCTGTTCCCCAGCCCGTAATATCTTAGGGGGGGGGGGATATGTGATACAGTAGCCGGTGTAGAGCCCATGATAATAGGTGAAAAAGAAGAATTTACCTTGGAGTCTGATAGGCAGCAAACACACTCAGCTCACAGGAGGCAAAAGAACAATAGAATAAGTTTACCACACACTAGTCCTGACGTAGCAGGAAGGTTAAGAGCTAATCAGGATCACCTGTACATGAAAGCACAGGCAGCGTGTGAAGGACATGAAGATAAAAGCTGCTGGGTAAAACCAGAAGAGGCCAGAGGGGGCAGCGACCTGGGAGGAGTGAGCAACCAGGCTGAGAGCAGACGTCACACAGAAGGAAGCCTGCTCAATCAAGGAAGCAGTAGGTGTGGTCCGGTAGCAGGAAGCAGCCGGGGAAAAACTTCTCAGGAACGTGGCCATAGCACTGCTCAGACTGCTGGTAGCTGGAGGTCCCGGGAAGGAGCTGTCCGTAGCCCAGAGAGAGGAACCAGGACAACAGAGAGAAGGTGGGAACCTAGCTTTAAGAGAGAAAAAGCTAAGAACTCTGTTTTGTCTGGAGGTCCAGGGCATGGCATAAGAAGTAAAGTAAATGCTGGGAGTTATGACGTAATTCCACATTACTGGGGAGAAAAGGAAAGCCAGAGGGAAATTGCCACAATACCAGGTATTCAAAACCCTGCTTGCCTAGAGCAGTTTCCTGATAAGCTGACCAATGCCGCTCAGAGAGGGTTTTACAATGAAAACAGCTATGAGGATTTTAACCCACCTGCAGCCCCGGAGGACTGTGAACTAATGCAGTGGGAAAATAATAGCTGTAACCTTGAACCCACACCAATGGACTGTACGTTATGTTTTTCTGATGATATTGAATCATTGTACTAAACAAGTGGGCAGACGCTCTGTAAAAATACCAAAAGGAAAAGAATATATTTTTCTTTGAAGAAGCTGTTTTTGTTCCTGGTTTTTGTTGTATAAAAGGAGATCCTTAGGGGGGTAAATAAAGCCCTATTCTTATTTTATTTATTTATTTATAGTCTCTTATATACCGCACTATTCAGCATCAGCGCGGTTTACAATAAACAAGGAGTTACACAATTCAACGGTACTTTGTGTTTACAGAAAAAACAGGAAATACAACTCGGATAACAGGGTAATTAATTAATATAACAGACATGATCTCATCCTGGCTTCAGTATTGTGTATGGGAGGTCTGTGGGGTGTCTGTATTGAATTTGTATGTTTGGAAGGTCTGTGGGTAGGTTGTGTTATCTGGATTGTTTAATGGATAAGACAAGAGGAAGAGGTAGTGTTTCAAAGCTTTTCGAAACTGCAAAAGGTCTGGTATTGATCGGATGTTTTGAGGAAGGCTGTTCCAACACCTTGGTGCACAGAAAAAGAAAGCCCTGTCAGTAGTAGTTTTGGTGTATTGTGTTATTGATTTAGGGACTAACAGAGAATTGAGTGATACTGACCTTCTATCCCTATTGAGGGGTGTTGTTTGGATCATATCTGATAATGATGCAGATGAGAGCTCTTTGATGGCTTTGAATGTAATTAGTAAAGTTTTGAAAGTGAGTCTATTTCGTATCGGGAGCCAATGAAGATGTTTTAGAATAGGTGAAATATGTTCTTTCCGGGATGCTCCATGAAGGACTCTTGCTGCAGCATTCATTGCCAATTGAAGTGGATGTAAGGTGGCTTGAGGGAGACCTTGTAATATTGAGTTCGCATAATCAAAATGAGGTATGATTAGCGCCTGATAGATGGTTCTAAATCGTCTGGCTCTAGCAAGGATCGTAGATGTCTAAGGGAACGTATTTTGTGGTATACTGCTCTTACAATATTTCCTATGTGTGCTTTCATATCCAAGTTCTGGTCTAAAGTGACACCAAGGTATCTGATGGTGGTCTTGGTCTGGAGGTTAGCATCCTTTACTTTCAAAAAGGACGGAGCAGTGAAATTTCGGTTCCGTGTAATGAATAACACCTCTGTTTTTTTGTGTTGGATCCTTAGATTTTGAGATTGTAGCCAGTTGGATACTTCATTTATGCAGTTTGTTAATGGAGTGAGGTCGGGGTTCTCTGTTGTAAAAGGAAAATATAATAGTACATCATCCGCGTATATCATGCAGTTGACTCTAAAGGATCGTATCAGGTTGCATATAGGCTGCATGTATATATTGAACATAAGGGCGGAGAGGGAGGAGCCTTGAGGGACACTTTGTTTTTGATGAAACTGATCTGATGAAGTATCGTTGGATCGTACCTGTTGCCATCTGTCCGAAAGGTAGGATTTACACCACTCGAGTGCTATATCGGTATTTCCCTTCCCTTTGAGACGTTCTAGGAGGCGTTCATGGCTCACAGAATCGAAAGCGGCTGCGATATCTAGGAAGACAAGGACAAACCCTTGGCGGATGTTATCAATACCTGATAATAAGCTGCTGAACAGTGTAGTTAGAAGCGTTTCCACACCGTGGGATTCTCTGAAGCCGTGCTGGCATGGGTCTAGTGGAGTGTTAATTTCAATATGATCCTGAATTTGTTTTTGTACTTCTTTTTCCAATATTTTTGCTAGTAAAGGAATGCTTGCTATTGGTCTATATGATTCTGGTTTAAGAGGGTCGAGCTTGTTGTTTTTTAGTAATGGCCTTATGGATGTTTGCTTAAGGATACGTGGGAAAGTTCCTGTTGTAAATGATTGAATCATGAGTCTGGATATGATGGGACTGAGGTCAGCTCGTAAATCTTTGATCCAGAACGCAGGGCATGGATCAGTATGAGCGGTGGTCATGTTTAAGCTAGCAATGGTGTCCTCGATTTGTCGTTTAGGTGGTATTGAGAAGATAGTAAGTAGAGCTTGATCTACTGGATCTAGAACTATGTTAGGAGCTGAGATATTGTCAGTTTGGCAAATTTTGGATTGTAGATAGTTAGCAAATAATTGAGGGTGGATTTCGTATTTGAGTTGCGAAGCGGGTTCATTTGTCAAACGCTTAACTATGGCAAACAGGTCATGAGGCTTGTTTAGAGATCTTTTTAACGTGACCGCATGGTAATGTCTCATTGAGTCAGTAACCGCTGTGCGATGAGATGTGAGATGTAGGATATATGCAGCTATAACACCACTTAACAGTTTTGCCTTAATTACTCGACTGCAGACTGTTATTGTGCTAGAAGGCAACTTGATCCTCAAGGCCCTAGGCGGATGCCTAATAGGGACTGGGAGAGGAGTCACAATTTACAGGATGAGTGAGATTAATGCATATAAAATGCACAGGATTGAGATCTTTCAAAGGAGATTGGAAAAGTACAAAGAGTAGTTACAAAGGGTGGACAACGATTGAAAGGGGGAAACTATTCAAGCTCAAGAAGGGAATAGTAAAAAGAGGAAGGGCATCGCAGGATCCTGGGAGGGGGGGGGGGGGCGGAAGGGGAGAAGAAGGGAATCTTAAAATACAATAACAGTGTACAGGTACATGGAGAGAAGTAAATGATGTACAGTAATGTAAAGTCAGGATAAAATGGAAATCAGATAAATGATGGGCTGATGGATGCATGTTATGCCAATGATTGTAAAGGAGAAGAAAAATGATGTACTAACTTGTGCTGTACCAAATAAAAATCTAAAATTAAAAAAAAAAAAACAACCCTCGGCCCAGTGTGCAGTGGCGGCCAAGAGAACAAATAGAATGCTAGGTATGATAAGGAAAGGAATGGAAAATAAAACAAAGGATATTATAATGCCTCTGTATCATTCCATGGTGCGACCGCACCTTGAATATTGTTTGCAATTCTGGTCGCCGTATCTTAAAAAGGATATAGTGTTATTAGAAAAGGTACAGAGAAGAGCCACCAAAATGGTAAAGGGGATGGAAGGATACACCTATGAAGAGGGGCTAAAAAGGTTAGGGCTCTTCAACCTGGAAAAGAGACGGCTGAGGGGAGATATGATAGAAGTCTATAAATTAATGAATGGAGTGGAACAGGTAAACATAGATCGATTGTTTACGCCATCAAAATATAGAAAGACTAGGGGACATGCAATGAAGGTACAGGGTAACCTATTTAAGACTAATAAGAGAGAATATTTTTTCACTCAACGTGTAATCAAACTCTGGAATTTGCTACTGGAGGATGTAGTAAAAGCTGTTAGCGTAGCCGGGTTTAAAAAAGGTTTGGGAAAGTTCCTGGAGGAAATGTCCATAAACCATTATTAAAGGGAACCCAGAATATCCACTGATTGACCCAATACAAGCATTGTGGAACCTGTTTCTTTTGGGGAAACTGTTAGGTACTTATCACCTAGATTGGCTACTGTTGAAAACAGGATACTGGGCTTGATGGACCTTGGTCTGACCCAGTATGAAATATGTTATGTTCTTATGTTCTAAAACCTGTTTCAGTCTGCCAGAGATTTGAGACTGGGACGAAGGTTCACCTTCCAGCAGGACAATGACCCTAAACATACTGCTAATGCTACACTGGAGTGGTTAAAGGAAAACATTTAAATGTCTTGGAATGGCCTAGTCAAAGCCCAGACCTCAATCCAATTGAGAATCTGTGGCATTACTTGAAGATTGCTGTACACTAATGCAACCCATCTAACTTGAAGGAGTTGGAGCAGTTTTGCCTTGAGGAATGGGTGAAAACCCGTGGCTAGACGTGCTAAGCTAGTAGATATTTTTCACCTTCAAAGTCATAGGCATGTTGTGTATATTACAGGGTGCTAACACCCAAAATTGCATTTTAATTCCAGGTTGTAATGCAACAAAACAGGACAAACATAGAGGGGATGAATACTTTTGCAATGCACTGTATGCTAAGTACAGTATATAGTATGGTGTTTGCACAACATCCTATTTCACAGAACATATCGTGGATGTTAAGTGATGCATACCTGAACAGTTTTTTCATTTTTCCACAATCAGGGCTAAGTCACCTATTTAGAAGAGGCCAAATTAGAGGTGAGTGTTTGCTATGGTATCCTGGAATTCTTATAGCCTGGGCCTACCAATATGTATGCCTGCGTACGCCCACCTGAATGTTAATTGGCCCACTACTATGCACAGATGCCTCTTCTCCCTCCTCATTAACTTGCCTTCTCCCAGTGGGTGGCATTAGCTTAATCCCAGCTGCTGTCCGACTGCGCTCTGCATTTTTGGTGCAGTAGCTGCTGAGGGAATGCTGTGCATGCCCTCCACAGATACCACATGGCTTTTGCAGCTACCATGGTGCTATTTGTGCTAACCCGCTGTATTAGCTGCAAAAGCCTAATGTGGTTTAATAAACATGCCCCTTAGTGTGCCTCCCCTCTTTACTCTTTGAGCTGTTCACTCCCAGTAGACACACCTACTGCCCCTCCCCACCACTTATTTAATTTTCTGTCCCAAAGATGACTGTAGCTACCAAGGTTGTCAGAAGAGATGGACAAGATGGGTGGCCATCAAGAACACCAGGTCCAGAGGGAACATCACAATGCTGTAGTTACCGTCACTATAACAATGGCAAATTGCCGTTCCTGCATGGCTGCTTCAGTGCAGGTGGAAATGGACTGCTAGTGGCCATGGCAGGGAGGGACTCACCTGCCTGCACTACTGCAGGGAAAATGCTCTTCAGTCTTCATTATCTCTGTGCATTCCTGTCCCGCTTGGAATACCAGGAAGTCCTGTGATGCTCCTTGTGGCTCTCTCTCTTCAAGTCCTGACTTGATTCCAATTCCTTGTCCACAAATGTTTGGACAGAACATAATAATGAAGTTTACCAATTCAACAGATCATTCATTGAAAGGATTTTTAGACATTGGTGTAGTTTGCCTTCTTATTTTTTTTTTTTGGTGGGGGGGGGGAAGGATAAGGAAGCAATAATGACAGTGGGGGCAGGGATACCAGATCACTATTAGTGTCTACAATATTTGGGGGGGGGCTACTGCCCCCCCATGCTCCCCCTCAAACTACACCTATGCTTTTAGGCATCTTAAAATCCTGTTCCAGTTGTCTTGATTAGTTATGAGTATATTACAACACCACTAAGGTCTACAGAAGTAGTTCCCAAACCTATCCTGGAGGATCCCCAGACAGTCAGGTTTTCAGGATATCCACAATGAAGTCTTGAAGGACTACCAAGAGGGCTGCTACTGCTGGGAAGAAATCTGCACTTCTAAGTACTTACCTCCTGAGAAATTCTCTAAATCTTGGGGAAAAGGGAATTCTTTGGATTAAAACTGATAAAATCTGTGTATTTTAAAATTCAGTGTTTTATTAAGCGAGTTAGGGCATAATACTGCAAGCCAGCTTTTAATTAAATTAAAGACAACTAGGGCTTTGTATAATAAGCCAGGTTTCAGTGAAATTACAGCCAGCTGGGGCTTAGTATAACAAGCCAGCCTTCAATTAAATTAAAGTCAGTTAGGACTTAGTATTACAAGCCAACCTTCAATGAAATTACAGCCAGTTAGAGTACATTTTAATAGCGAGAATAGAATAGGGTAAATATTCTCTTAGTATAGAGAGAGAAATTGTTTTCTAGAGACCTTTTACAAAGAGGCCCTCCAGTTAAGAGGCAAGAGAACTGTGAAATTGTTTTAAATAAGTGTTAAAGTCAATTGACAAATCAAAGGGGCAACTTGAAAGGCTCCCTCTATCAAACCAAGGGCAGTGTGAATCAACCAGGAAATTAAGAGCTTGTCTTTTCTTTATAGCCTCCTAAACCAGTTAAGGGGAAGGGAGTGATCTTACTCAATTTCAGGTTTAATTGATTATCTTCATCAGCAGGTTATTAGACTTTAGGAGTAGGTTAAATAAGTCCTTACAGTTCACCTTGAGGTGAACACTAAAGGCCCTTTATAGTTATTAGGTATGATTGTATTGATTCAAGTATTCCTATTCCCCTAGCAACTTTGCATAACTTCAGAATATTAAATAGCTAAAAGAAATCTTTAAATCTAAGATGCTGACTGCAATCCAGCAGAGAGATGGGAACTATCCAGTCTTTTACACTGAGGATTACATGTATGATTTTCTCGCAGTTGTTGAGAGGTCTTATGTATGCACTAAGTGCAAAGAGTTCGTTGCTCTCAGGGAACAAGTCTGATCTCTGGAGACTAGAGTAGCACACTTGGAGGAGCTGAGGCAGACAGAGAGGTATATAGTCAAGACCTACAGGGATATAGTAGAGAAGTTCCATCTTCAGTCTGGCAGCCTCTCTGCTGACATGGAAGACAGTGGTCACGTGAAAGAAGAGCAACACTTTAGTGCGGCAGGAAGTGATCCTGTAGCTAGGACCTGTCCTCCAGGTACTGTAAAACCTTCTTGCACCAAGGGTGTGTCTCCAAGACCATGTGCCCATGAAGAAAGGATGGCCATTACAGTTGACAATTTGATTATTAGGCATATAGATAGCTGGGTGGCTGGTGGACATTAGGATTGCCTGGCAACATGCCTGCCTGGTGTGAAGGTAGCGGACCTCATTCACAAACTGGGGAGGAGCCTGCTGTCTTGGTACATGTTGGTACCAATGGCACTGGAAAATATGGAAGGAGGTTCTGGAGCCAATTTTAGATTTTTAGATAGAAAGTTGAAATCCAGAATTTCCAGGGTAGCTTCTCAAAAATGCTTCCCATTCCATGCACAGGACCTAAGAGGCAGGCAGAGCTCCAGAGTCCCAATGCGTGGATAAGACGATAGTGCAAGGAAGAGGGTTTTTGATTTGTTAAGAACTGGACAACATTCTGGGAAGGGGGGGGGGGGGCTTTTCCAAAAGGATGGTCTCCAACTTAACCATGGTGGAATCAGGTTGCTGGCATTAACCTTTAAAAAAGAGATAGAGCAGGTTTTAAACTAGATAATGGGGGAAAGCCGACAGTCACTGAAGCGCGCATAGTTCAGAAGGATGTATCTTTGAAGGATACTAGCAAAACAGGGAAGTCAGGGCATCCTAATAGAGAGGTTCCAATAAAGGCAAAAGTAACCCAGGTGCCTTTAAGAAGAAATCAGACATAGTTAATCCTGTCATCAAAAGGTCAGACTGTTAATATTAGCAAAAAACAAACTTTGACATGCCTGAATACAAATTCTATAAATCTTAAAAATAAGATGGGAGAGTTTGGATATATAGAAATTTCAGAGACCTGGTGGAAGGAGGATAGCCAATGGGACACTGTGATACCAGACTACAAACTATATTGCAATGATTGGGTAGATCACATCGGTGGAGGGGTGGCTCTCTATGTTAAAGATGGCATTGAGTCAAATAGGATAAAGGTTTTTGCAGGAAACAAAATACACTGTAGAATCTCTATGGATAGAAATTACATGTTAAAAAGGGAAGGGAACGGCAGTGGGTGTGTACTACCATTCGCCTGGACAGAATGAACAGACAGATGATGAAATGCTAACAGAAATTAGGAAATCTAGCAAAGCTTACAGCACAGTAATAATGGGAGATTTCAATTACCCCAGTATTGACTGGGTCAATGTCACATTGTCACATTAGGAAATGCTAGAAAGATATGGTTTCTAGATGAAGTAAATGACTGCTTCATGGAGCAACTAGTTCAAGAACTGACATGCGGGGATGGTATTTTAGACCTAGTCCTCAGTGGAACGCAGAATCTAGTGCGAGAGGTGAATGTTTTGGGGCTGCTTGGCAATAGCAATCATTACATGATCATATTTGATTTAATAAATAGAGGGAGGATAGCAAGGAGATTGACTGCACTAGCAATTTAACTTTCAAGAAGGAGATTATAATAAAATGATGAAAACGGTTACATAGTTCAATGTAAATAGTAATTGTACCTCATTAATACTGTTCTATGTAAATAGTTAGCGGCTATACCTCATTAATACTGTAAAGGTTCAGTTTTGTTATAATGTAAACGGCCCCTGATCTCTGGAAGGGGCAGTATAGAAAGACGTTTACATAAATAAATAAAAAATTAAAAGGAGCAACTGCAAAGGTTGAGTTTATATCAGGCGTGGGCATTATTTGCAAATACTGCCTCGGAAGCCCAGACCAGATGTATTCCATGCTTAAAAAAAGGTGGAAGGAAAGTAAAATGACAGCCAGCATGGCTTAAAGGTGAGGTCAGAGAGGCTATTATAGCTAAGAGAGACTCTTTCGGAAAATGGAAGAAAGAGCCAAACGACAAAAACAGGAAACAACATAAATACTGGCAAGTTAAAGGCAAGGCATTGATGAGGCAGACAGAAAATTTGAAAAGAAGATTGCCGTGGAAGCAAAAATGCATAATAAAATCTTTTTCAAGCATATTCGTAGCAAAACATCTATGAAGGAGTCAACTGGACCATTAGATAATGGAGGGGTAAAAGGTGCACTGAGAGAGGATAAGGTCATAGTGGAGTGACTCAATGAATTTTTTGCTTCAATCTTTACTGAAGATGTAGGAAACTTACCTATGCCAGAAATTATATTTAAAGGTGATGTATCAGAGGAATTCAAACAAATCTCGATAAATTTGGAAAATGTAATACAGCTAATTGATAAACTAAACAGCAGAAAATCAACTGGACCAGATAGCATACATCCCAGGGTGTAAAAAGAACTGAAATATGAGATTGTAGAACTACTGTTAGTAATTTGTCATCTATCATTAAAATCATCTGTAGTACTTGAAGAATTAAACATGTAGATAGTCATGGTTTAATGCAGAAAGCCAACATGGATTTAGCCAAGGAAATTCTTGTCTCAGCAATCTCTTATATTTATTTGAAGGTGTGAATATACAGGAGGATAAAAGTGAACCAGTTGATGTGGAGGCCTATTCACAATAGGACGTCCAGCCCACTGTATGGCCGGGCAGAATTGGGCCATGCAAAATTAGACCCGATTCTGATCTGCAGTCCCTGCAGGGTCAGAATATGGTCTTTTGCCTGGACGTACAGGCCAGGACACGATTCTGCCCGGTTGTATGTCCCACTGACTACCTGGCTAACTCAGCTGGGCTCGTGAATGGAGCCACAGTACCATGGTATCCTATCGCTATGCCACTACAGCTCTGTTCACGAGCTGCAATTGCCTGCTGCCCTGGAGTGACTCCCATTCCCTGCAGCCCAACCCCTGATCTGGCCTACCCTGAACTGGCCTCCCCTGAGCCCCCTCACCTGCCTGCTCGTGTCCCATGCCATGGTCCCCCGCCATCCAGGGGGACATTCCATCTTTGAGGTGGAGTAAGTCCCCCGTCTAGCCTGAAGGCCCACAGCACGTCCTCACTCTGCCTCCAGAACATCCCCTCCTGCCCCTGTCTAGACCTCCCCGTACAAACCCACTGTATGGGGAATGACCCCCATAGTATATCTGGATTTTCAGAAAGTTTTTGACAAAGTCCCTCATGAGAGACTCTTGGGGAAATTAAAAAGTCATGGGATAGGAGGCAGTGTACTATTATGGATTAGGAACTGGTTGAAAGAAAGGAAACAGAGAGTAGGGCTAAATGGCCAATTTTCTCAATTGCTACCCACTGCCTGCACTGTACTGCTACCCATTGTTGGCATCAAACTACTACCCACTGCCTGCATAGCACTACTACCCACTGCTTGCTTAGCATTGCTCCCATTGCCTGCATGGTACTGCTCTGCTACCCATTGCTGGGCATAGAACTGCTACCCATCGCTGCATAGAACTGTTATCCATTGCTCATCCATTGCTTGCATACTGTTGCTACCCATTGTTTGCATACTGTCACTACCCATTGTTGCATAGAACTGTTATCCATTGCTTATCCATTGTTTGCATAGTACTGTTACCCATTGTTTGCATAGTGTTGCTACCCATTGCTTGCATCGAACTGCTACCCACTGCCTGCTTGTTTGCCTATCACTTGCTACCCATTGTTTGCCTAGTACTTGCTACTCATTGCCTGCATAGAACTTGCTACCCGTAATTTGCCTAGAACTTGCTACCCATTGTTGGCTCAGACCTTGCTGCCCACTACCATGGCCCCACATCTCATTGTCCTTCTCTTCCTTATCCTCCCCAACTGCCTCCCCTCCTACCAACACCCTCCCTCCTCTTCCCCCTACCCTCCCCCTACCTTCCTCACGTCTCCCTCCATTCTGCCCCCTAGCCTAGCATCTGCTCTTGAGCTTCTTCACACCATCCCCCGCATTCAACCATCCCCCCTCTCTTTAAGGCAACCCCACCCTTGCTTCCACCGTACTATCTCCACTTTACCTCGCTCTCTAATACTCATTCTCCTTTTCTCATCAAGTAATATCAACCCCAACCCTGACCCCCACCCCCCCGATTTCTTTCTCACACTAAAAAAAAGTTCCTCACGTACCCTATCTAATCTCATCCACATCCCGCTCCTCCCCCCTTCCACCCTCCCTCATTCATCCCACAATCACTCATCCATAGATATCAACTCCAACCCTACCCCCAAAAATAATCCCTCATATAACCTACCCGATACCATCAATTTACCCCTCATTTCCCCTCCCTCATGTCCCTCTTGGAGAACACACTCACCCAAACATACCCACCGACACCCTGCTCCCTCTAAATCTCGGAATTACCCTAGAAATAGACCCCCACGCTACTCTGATAAGAAATCCACACGTAATCTATCCCACCTTATCCATATCCCTCTCCTCTCCCCATCCGCTCTCCCATTTTCATGCGCCCTATGGAACGCATGCTCAGTCATTAAAAAAAACCCTTTTATTCATGATCTTTTTATCTCTAATGCCCTACACCTTCTTGCCTTGACCGAGACCTGGCTCCCCCCAGACGACACTGCATCCATTGCCTCTTTCTGCTATGGGGGCTACCAGTTCTCCCATACACCTCGACCTACTGGTCGCGGTGGTGGCGTTGGCCTCCTACTCTCTCCCTCCTGCCAATTCCAACCCCTCCTGCCAACCCAATCACACTCCCCCTCTCCTTTGAAGTCCACTCCATTCGCCTCCTCACACCACTTCCCCTCCGAATAGCTGTTATTTATCGCCCACCTGACAAATCCAAATCAACCTTCCTCACCGATTTCGACTCCTGGCTCTCTGCCTTTATGGATCCTTCCTCCCCCACTCTTATTCTTGGCGATTTCAACATTCACATAGACAGCCCCTCCGACCCCCATGCCTCAAAGTTCCTCACTCTTACCTCCTCGTTCGACCTCCAACTTTGCTCCACTGCCCCCACACATCTACACGACCACTGCCTTGACCTAATACTCTTCTCCAATTCCTCTCCCTCAAACTTCCACCAATCAATCCTTCCCTCATCTGACCATCACCTCTTAACATTTATTCTTCAGCTTCCGCCATCCCAACCTCGTCCTGTCTCTTCTGACCTATTTAGAAACCTTCATAATATTAATCCCCTGACTCTCTCCTCCACCATCTCTCCATCTCTTTCCTCCATTTTATCCTCCAAGTCCGTCGACGAGGCATTATCTTCATACAGTGCTACACTATCCTCAGCCCTTGACACTCTTGCGCCTCCCATCCCATGTTCTGTCAAACGATCCACTCCCCAACCCTGGCTTTCACCCACAATCCATTACCTACACATCTGCGCCCGTTCTGCCGAACGAGCTTGGTCCAAATCCTGCTCCCCGGAAGTCCTTCTACACTTCAAATTCATGCTTGGCTCCTTCCAGTTAGCCCTAGCACTTGCCAAACAAGATTACTACATCCATCTGACCAACTCCCTTGCCTCTGATCCTCGCCGTCTCTTTAATACCCTCAATTCTCTACTCAAGGTCCCCCCCACCCCCGATCCCGCCCTCCCTTTCTGCCCAAACCCTAGCCGACTACTTCCACGACAAAATCCACAAGATTACCCTCCAATTCCCTACCCTCCCATCTACCTCCCCTCCTCCCCAATTTTCCTCCCCCATCCATACTCCCCCTGCCACCCTCTCCTCCTTCCCTCTGATCTCTGAAGAAGAAACCGCACACCTTCTTTCCTCCTCCAAACCCACCACCTGTTCATCAGACCCTATCCCCACCCATCTCCTACGTTCCATCCCCCTCACCATTGTCCCCTCTATCACTCAAATCCTCAACCTTTCACTCTCCACTGCAACTGTCCCCGTTGACTTCAAACATGCTGTTGTCACACCCCTCATCAAGAAACCCTCACTTGATCCCACATGCCCTTCTAACTATCGACCCAACTCCCTCCTTCCCTTCATATCCAAACTATTAGAACGAGCAGTCCACCGTCGCTGCCCCGACTTCCTCACCTTCCAGGCCCTCCTGGACCCACTACAATCCGGCTTCCATCCCCTACATTCCACTGAAACGGCACTCACAAAAGTCACCAACGACCTGTTCCTGGCTAAATCTAAGGGCCTCTATTCTATCCTCATCCTTCTTGACCTTTCTGCTGCCTTTGACACTGTTGACCACGACCTTCTACTCATCACCCTCTCCTCACTTGGCTTCAAGGACTCCATACTATCCTGGTTCTCCTCCTACCTCTTCCATCGCTCATTCAGTGTATGCTCTGGTGGCTTCTCCTCCTCCCCTACCCCACTCCAGGTAGGTGTACTCCAGGGTTTTGTCTTGGGCCTCTTTCTCTTCTCTCCCTATACCCAAGGCCTTGGCACGCTTATCTCCTCCCATGGCTTTCAATACCATCTCTATGCCGATGACTCCCAAATCTACCTCTCTACACCCAATATTTCTCTGGCAACCCAGTCCAAGATCTCTGCCTGTCTTTCAGACATTGCTGCCTGGATGTTGCATCACTGATTGAAACTGAACATAGCCAAGACTGAACTCCTTGTCTTTCCACTCAACTCCTCCCCTCCATTTCCCCCTCTCTCAATCCATGTGGATGGTTCTACTATCCTTCCTGTTCCCTCAGCCCGCAAACTAGGGGTTATCTTTGACACCTCTCTCTCCTTCTCCGCTCATATCCAGCTTGTAGCTAAGACCTGCCACTTCTTTCTCTACAACATCAGCAAAATCCGCCCCTTCCTCTTTGAACACTACCAAAATGCTTATCCACTCCTTAATCTCCTCTCTCCTCAATTACTGCAAACTACTCCTCGCTGGTCTTCCCGTGAGCCACCTTCTTCCCCTTCAATCTATACAAAATCACGCAGCTCGACTAATCTTCTGCCAGCCTCGCCATTCCCACATTACTCCTCTTCTCAAGTCGCTTCACTGGCTCCCTGTCCAATTCCGCATCCAATTCAAGCTTCTCCTACTGACCTATAAATTTTATCTTACAGGCCGCAGATTCCTGTTAGTCACAGACCATGCACCACTGAAGTGGTTAAACCAAATGAAAAATCACAACACTCGTTTAACCCGCTGGTACATGGCCTTACAGGCTTTTGATTTCCGGGTTGAACAAAGAGCGGGAAAACTGCACATGAACGCAGATGCCCTGTCGAGAATTACGAGCTGTGCGGGTTCTGTAACGCCAGCCCGTAATATCTTAAGGGGGGGGGGATATGTGATGAGGAGAGTATGTCTGAGTCCATGGAATTGGAAGAAAATCAGTCATTTACCTTTAAAGAAAGAGATAGGCAAGGAATCAGTAACTCTCAAACTGCAGGCAAAGAAAAAAAACACGCAGCTACTGAGGACAGGACACACCCAAGCTCTGCTAATCCAAGGGCAGGCTTGGAAATTAATGAGGGACACCTGGGTGAAGGGGAGTGCATGGTAGTTCAGAGACACTCTTATAAACCCAGGGAAATATTGGAGGAAAGGACGGAGAGAGAACAGCCAGAGAGAGGGCAACAGGAACAGGAGTACCAGGACGAGGCAGCACACGCAGCAGCACGCTGGAAAGAAAGATACAGGAAACCAGCACTCGAGAGAGCTGACCAGGGAGAACACTGGAGAATTCAGTGGGGAGAGAAGCACCAGAGAAAGGCCCAGAGAGTTCACCGTGGAAGAGAACGGTGGAGACTTCCAAGGGAATCTCAGAGGTGAAAGCCCTAGTCAGAAGGAAAGCCAGGATTGCAGAGAAACTGCAATTGGTTTTAAAACTAGGAGAGCTGTGCCAGAGAGAAGTGCTGATAAGGGTCAGGCTGCAGTGCCAACCATTCCTGAACCAGCTAAAGAGCTGCAACTTCCAAAAGCCAGATTTACCGGACACAGGTCCTGAGGAAATGCAGATAGACTATTGTGAATCTGATGAGGGGTCTGAAGATTCAGTAATGGATTGTTCTCGGTGCCAGAAGGCAGAATAAAAAGTTCTTGGATAAAAGAAGGGAAAAGCCTATAACCTGAATGTCCTAGAAGGCAGTGTGGAAACAGGGAGAAATGTTTAGCCAGGAATGCTAAAGAACCCTGTTGCTGATGAAAGGATATTTCTTTTGGGTTTGAAGAGAAGAGAAACCTTGCTGATTGCTGAATGGTTTTGAAAACAGCGACACGTGTTAAAAAGCTACATAAAGCAGTTTCATTGTTTGTTTGGGGATAAATGCCTATGGATTATTGTTTGGAGAAAGAATCCTGTTTGTTTTGCATTGAGCCTTAATGCTCTTTAGAAAAAGAAATAAAATTCCTGTGTTTTGCCTTGTAAACCCTCGGTCTCCACACTACTTGTTTTTTTTTCTAAACAACACAACTACAAATCCCAGCAGCCCCGGCACTGGATGAGAAAGAAAACTCTATAATTAAAGGACTAACAAGTGCAGCCCTAGGCTTATAGGCTGTTGCCTGGGTCAGGGGCCTCCACAATATTTATAAATGACCTGGAAATGGGAATAACGAGTGAGGTGATCAAATTTGCAGATGACACAAAATTATTCAAAGTTGTTAAAACACAAGAGGATTGTTAAAAATCGCAAGAGGACCTTGATAAATTGGGAGACTGGGTGTCAAAATGGCAGATAACATTTAACATTTAAGTGCACTTACAGAAGAACAACTCAAACTAGTTACACAACGCAAAGTTCTACATTAGGAACCACCACCCAGGAAAAAGATTTGGGCGTCATCATGGATAATACGTTGAATCCCTCTGTCTAGTATGCAGCTGCAGTCAAGAAGGCAAATAGAATGCTAGGACTCATAAAAAAAGAATGGAGAATAAAACAAAGAATATTATAATGTTTCTGTATCGCTCCATGGGGCGACCACACCTTGAATATTGTGTGCAATTCTGGTCACCATATCTTAAAAAGGATATAGCAGAATTCAAAAAGGTACAGAGAAGAGCAATAAAAATGGAAGGCTATCCCTATGAGGAAAAGCTTAAAAGGTTAGCGCTCTTTAACTTGGAAAAGCGATGGCTGAGGGAAGATATGATAGAGATGTATAAAATAATGAATGGAGTAGAATGGGTAAATGTAGATTGGTTGTTTACTGCTTCAAAAAGTAGGAAGACTAGGGGACACGCAATGGAGCTACAATGTAACGCATGTAAGACTAATAAGAGAGAATATTTTTTCACTCAATGCATAATAAAAATCTGCAATTTGTTATTGGAGGATGTAGTAAAAGCTGTTAGTGTAGCTGGGTTTAAAAAAGGTTTGGACAAGTTCCTGGACGAAAAGTCCATAAACCATTATTAAGGAGGACCAGGAAAATCCACTGCTTACCCCAGGATAAGCATCGTGGAATCTATGTACCTTTTTAGGAACCTGATAGGTACTTGTGATCTAGATTGGCCGCTATTGGAAACAGGATTGATGAATCTTTGGTTTGACCCGGTAGTGTTTTTCAAACTTTTATCCCGTATGACCCCCATTTTAATAACTGAAAATTAATGTGATCTCTGATGATGATGAAACCAAACTGGCAGATCTCCAGCATCCTTTGCCTCCCTCCATTCACCTAAAGCAGGAAGGCAGCAGCAACAGTACTGGCTACAGCAGCGGTCAGCAGAGGGTTTCTTGTGTCAGTGTGTAGCGTGTGCTTACAGACCCCAGTTCTCAGTATGGGTTTCCAGCCTAACAGGAAGCTTACCCAGGAGAGGCTAGGGCCTAGGAATATTTACTGGCCCACAGGCCACATGCTGACTGGTGACTTGGCATAGGCCATAGTTAAAGTCCAGAAAGATGTGGAAATGACCATGCTTCTGTGACCCATTATAGCATTTCTTAATATTATGAGAGAAATATGCGTGCTATGGAGGCTCTGTATGCAAATATATTTCATCAATATTTATTGTGGATATCCTGAAAACATGACTGATTAGGGGTCCCTCAGGACAGATTTGGGAACTGTCGGCCTATATGATTTCTAGCATGCAGTATTCTCTACAGCATAGCATATCAAGGCAGATTTTCTGCAACTGAGGAGAAGAACAGTGAGTCAAATGATAATGAATATGAAGAAAATTGAGAGAGGAGGGAGCAGCACATATACAATGTTTCTGTGTACCTTAGAAGCAGATTAATTATAGGGATTGGAATTTGTAAAGCCACAAGCAGCCTATTATAAAATTACCATCCCTATTGACCGGTTCACCTTTATCCACACACCGAAGGCTCTGAACAAATGTTCTCCCTGGTATTTTAACTCCTGAAGAAAGAAAAAGGCTCATTACACTTTCATTTTCCTGACTCCTGTTAAGTATACACACAGTGCTTTTTCTCACATGCCGAGACCTTAGGGTATAGGTTCCCTGGAAACAAAGGATAGGATAAACAGCATTAAGAAAAATCACAGGGAAAGGAAGCTTTGATAGAAAAGTAATAAAGAAGCTGAAGAACAACAACTCTACATGTGAAGTGGCAAGGGGCTAGACTCAAGAGATGCTACAGAAAATGAGTCTTCTTACAAGAGGATGGTGATGTAGAAATTGGCTTTCAGTAGAGACCATCTGAGAGTGAACCCTATGCTATCTGAAGTATTAACTTCTCAGCTTAAAGTCATTTAGCCCAACAGTGGGCTCTGGTGGGAATAGAGGCATGACTTGAACCCAAAGTGTGCTACAGTACTTGATGTAGCAAGAGATCACTCTGCCAAGTATAGGCAAAGAAGATAAGATAGTAAAAGGGTCGAGAGTCAGTGAGCCTTTACTATATGTCTTGTGTTCAACCTGCCAGAGGTCCAGATGAACTGCATTCAAGTGAGTTGGGAGTTTAGTTGGCAGCCATTGCATCAGATGATGCAGGAACATTTGAGCTGTTGTTTGTGAAGGAGGTACCTACTGGTCTGTTGAATCCTGAGGAAACAGCAAATAAGTCCGCAGTTCCTGAAGAATTTTACTCCTCTTGAGTAGGGTGTATGCTGCTAGGAGTGGACAATGGTGAACAAGTGATATGGTGGGCATGTGATAGCTATAAAAATACACAGAATCAGTGGTCATGTCGACTGCAAAGCATAAACTATGTACTTCCTTAAGAAGAGTTATCCTAAGATGACTGGATATTATATAGCTAAGAAATTTCCTCACAAAAATGGCAAAATTCCTGAACTAGATGTAGTAAAGAATGTTCATGATGTTGAGATGCTTCCTGGGAGTGGGTGAACTATGCTTTATCTCTGCAAACGTGTCTGTCACTTTATTGGATTGTAAACAGGAAGAACAATTTTTTAACCACCTCATCGACAAAGTCAAGAGATGAAGAGGCTTTACAATAACTGCCAACAGCCTGCACTTAGAGTAAAAAGATTTTCTCCTTCTGTCTCTGATTTGGAAAGGCAAGTAATTAAATCTCAAATTCAAATCCAGTCCACATAAAAAAGCTATTAGCACACTGCCTAATGTAGGACCAGTTACCTGTCCAGGACATTATGGACCCAATATTCAATTGGTTGGGCTATGCGCCATCATAAACGCCGACCTCTAAACCCAGATGTACAATACTGCAGCAATGGCATTGACTGTCCGGGTTAGGTGCAATGTGGAGTCAACCACAGAGCCTAACTGTGTAGCGGTGATACTGGACCGCTACACGTTTAGGCGAGCCAAAAGCTGACCTAGTTTTAGCCATGGACCCCTAACCATGTAGCAGTCCAATATCACCGCTACATGGTTAGTGGCAATCACCGCCTCCGCTCCGCCCAGAACACCCCCAACACGCCCTGATTTATTTATTTATTTAACATTTCTTATATACCGCCTTTCATGATATCAAGGCAGTTTACATTGAACAAACTGAAATTACATTGAACAGGGCATTATAACTTGGCTGATGCTAACCGGATGTTACATTATAACAGGGCTGATGCTAACTGGATAGCATTGGGGCGCATAGGGGACATAGTCGGGGATATTCAATGGCACTAACCCTGTAGGTGCCATCGAATATCCCCGTTTAATGCATTTATATGGTTCACTGGGCTGTAAACCATGTAAATGCCCTTTGAATATTGGGCCCTATGGGGCTAATTTTATAAGGAGCCGCATAGAGTTACATGCCTTCGATTTGTGTAAATCACAGTATTTTAGTGATTTATGTGCATACTTTAGGTAGCTGCGATTTTGTAAATACATATGGCAGTCTGATGATGCAAATTTTCACTGTGGGCGTGAGCATGTGCATGGGTGGAGCTTAGGCAAATTACACATCCAGTCAAACAAAACCTTTAGCAAACACCTAACGACTTACCTCTTCCAAGAACACTATGACACATACCAGCACTCCTGAAGAGCGATCAGTTGAATACCTATTGTACCTATTGTTGAGCCTATTGTAACTCACTGACACTATGGGGTATGTTTACTAAACTGCAGTAACGTTACAGACCACGCGTTAGGTAACGTTAACGATCGTTAGGTAATGTTAAC
This sequence comes from Ichthyophis bannanicus, assembly GCA_033557465.1. Classification (NCBI taxonomy): domain Eukaryota; kingdom Metazoa; phylum Chordata; class Amphibia; order Gymnophiona; family Ichthyophiidae; genus Ichthyophis; species Ichthyophis bannanicus. The sequence goes on from CM066036.1 coordinate 233,021,896, forward strand.
GCACGATATGTAACGTTAACACGCGTTAATGTTACCTAACGAGCGTTAGCGTTCCCGGCCGTGGTAAACACTGCAGAGGGTGGAGAGAGGGCGGACAGAAGGGGTCAATGGGCAGGGAGTGGGCGGGGAGTGGGGGGGGAAAGGCTCCTTTTACACTAACGCGCTGAACTGAAGGGCTGAATCCTACCGCGAATGAAAACCTGCCATTAGATGCACATTTGCAGGAGAGAGAAACCATTTCAGTGTCAGCAATGTACAGCATAGGCAAGGAGCCCAAGAAACGTGATAGTAGTGTTCCATTTTCAGCAACAGCATAGTGCCCAAGTATGAAAGGCCACTATGGCGATGGTGCAAATGGGGTATAGGGGGCTGCAGGCGGGACATGTAGCGGGGGCAGCTGGGGCACAGGGTGGACTAGGCAGGCGCCTAGGAACATAGAAACTGGAAATCAGCATGACAGCAGCTGACAAAGGCCAAACACAATCCACCTACATCTACCTGGTCCACCCAAGCTAACAGTTGCCAGGGCACTGACCTAACATCCCCCCAGCCAACCCTCCCCCAAGTGGAAGGGACATACTATTGGTAGGTGGTGATGGGGGGGGACGTGAGGATGCTCATGTATGCCCCCTGCCCCAGACCCCACTCCCTAGGTGACCACCTACCCACACAGTGGATGGCCTGGGATTGCGCACTACCAGCACTGACAGCATATAGTCATGTCAGCATGGCAGGGAGGGTGTGCCCGTGCTGGAGGGGGCAGTGGCACCTGCCTGCAGTGGACCTAGGCCATGTCCTGTATCAGTACGTGGTGTGCAGTGCAACATAAAAGGTCTGGCTGAGGAAATGTACAGGTAGCCCCAGGGACTACCATGCATCTGTGGCAACAGAGTGGTGCAGTACACCCAGCCAATGTGTCCAGAAGCAGAGGGTCACAGGTTCAAGTTACAGCTGTGGTTCCTGCGGAGCATGCCCCTATATTTTACCCTACAATGCAGATACAACAACAACATGTGCAAAGCCCAAAGCAGCGTCAAATAGGGGTACAAACACCCATTCACACAGGCTCCACAATCCAAAGATGCATGGAAAGTCAGGCTGTTGGCTCCAGCATTGAGCTGCAGTTATCACCAGAGCACTACTACTACCTCCTGCACAGTTTAGCAATGTCGGCACTGTGATCAGGACCAGTGTGGCGGGCAGGGTTGCCAACCACCCCTATCTTTGCACAATGATGCAATAGGAGTGTGTGTGTGTGTGTGTGTGTATGTCTATCCATTGTTCTGTGGCTGCCCACCCCTCACCGGGCCCAAAATGTCCCACTGTTACCAGTGTTAGCCGGAATATGTGCATAACGAGGAGCAAGGTATTGTGGGTATGGCCTGAACAGGGCGGATTGGCCGGGATGCATCTTCACAGGGTGTGGGGCAATGGCTGGGAAACTGTAGTGCCCGACCACCGCCTGCATGGACAGGGTGGCCACAGCATGGCATGCTGGGAGGGCACTCACTCTGACCGAGCAGTGACCATGGCAGGTCTAGGTTCCCACATAGTGCTCTACAATATCTACCTCCAGTGATACTTTTGTGTTCCCAGTGCTGGGGTCCCAATCACTGAAATGCCTGCTTGGTGCACATAGTTCCCCTATGAGCATGCACCATGGACTGGCTGGTGGACTGTCTGCAGTTAGACTGTGCATGGTTGGAACACCTATAAGGTGCAGTCTGACTGTGCTGTCTGCTGGTGACTGGCAGACAGTGATGTGAGGCAGTTGGGGTTTTCCAGACCTAACCCCAGCATTGCTGCTGGTCTGCCACTGCCCCAGTCACAGGTATGGCTCTGGCCCACCAACTCTGGAGAGCTGTCTTATACCAGCAGGATGACAGTTGCTTCACCTGGGCGGGGGCACCTGTTCCTTACCTACAAAAAGGGTGATGTGGGCCCTTTGGGGTATGTAGTGTATACCGCTGTGACCTATAAAGGCACTGCTACACAAACCTCATGCAAGTCTAGAAACCCCTCTGCCCTGATAACAGGTGGCCATGTCAGCCAGACCCTAACACGGGGTACACACTAATCTGGGTGGTGTCTGGTCCCAGAGGGCCACATGTGACTGCAGAATACAGATGGACACCGAATTACCTGGAACACCTGTCACACACTGGTAGTGATGGGGATGTACAGCAGGACCTATCTCTAGCACCACATGTACTGCGGACCTAGTGCTGGGCACCCATCCTTTCCCTCAGGGTGAACACAGAACCTGCACAATGGCATGGTCTGTAGCTACTCTGTGCCAGTATCACACACTGTCAGTTCATCTTTCCAAGCTGAGGTACCGGAGAGGTGCAGACCCCATTTGGTGATCAGGTGTAGACTGCTATTCAACATGTGCATTGCATCATGGGTACTGGTGGGGTCACCATATCCTGGCACTCAGAGCAGACAGTTTGTGCGGTGACCTGCAATCCTTCTGTACCCAGCCATTGCTGTGACATACACCACAGAGGTATAGCCTACTGGTTAATACAATGCCATTCTCGGCAGTGTTCATGGGTTCAATTCCTCATTGTTCCCTCCTCTCATGTCTGTCCTACTCAAATAGTGTGCATGCCTGTAAGAGTCATATTTTTGCAGATCTGTGCTGCCAGCCCATAATACCCTCGCCACAATTGCCAACATTCCCTCGGTCCGTCTATCTGCGTCTGTCAGCTGTGTAGAGTCCTGTCTGCCTGTGCAGGCTGCCACCCCATGTCCTGCACTGCTACCCTTTCCTGCATTGCACCTCTTCATGCTTGCCTCGCCTGTGCCTGATCTGCATGGCACCACCACTCCTCTGTCCACCCATCATTGTAGCTATCCTGTGTGATAAGGCAGAAGCCACTGAAAGCAGAAACTTAGGAAAAAAAGTTGTTTCATACAAAACAAATAACTTGCAGAAGATGCAGTTCCCTTGCAAGGCAGCTAGAGGGAGCAGGCATGAACCTACAGAGCCTGAGCTAACACACCCGGGGACTGATTGTACAGGAGCTAATCAGCTCCACCTGAAGAGTAGCTCGAGGAACTCAGAAGTAAAACGGCTTTATAAGCAGAGAGGCAGCTCAGAAGAAGAGAGCCCGGCCTGGAGGGTGCCTTGTCCAGGGATGCCTAATACGGCGCTTAGACTAAGGAGCCCTATAGGGCGCCTTATGAGGCACTTTACAAGGCACCTTATAAGGCACCTTGTAACGCATGTTAGTCTAAGGCGCCTTGTAACGTGCGTTAGCTGATACAGCATGCTGTAACGATGCAACACCCACGCCTTTATATGGGCATCTATACCTTTACTGCGGAACCTAACACGAGTGACATTACCGCAGTTTAGTAAACATACCCCTATGTCAAAGTTTTGACCTTGTCAATCGTCCACCCACCACTATTTATCTTTTGTCGACTGTTCACCGTTTTGACTGGTTGAAAAACAGTATACCAAAACCAGTTCAATAAATAAATAAGTGCATGCATAAATTATAAAATACTATAATTTATGTACATTCTTTACAAATCTAGGCACAGACAATTTGCATCAGCCCTAAGTGATCACACTTTAAGGCACGTTTTCAATCACTTATCCTAGTATTTTATAAAGAAAAAGTAGGTGCCTACTTTTCTTTATAAAATAGCACCTAATTAGGTGTCTACTTTCAGGCACAAAGCAGGCACCTCCTTTTAAAATTACCTTCTATATATTCGCCTGCTAGTCCTGATACAGATAGCATTGTGATTTTGTCAGGATCAGAGACTGAAGGCCGTCTTAAAGAGACAAATAAAAGATGTTACAGAACTGTTCATTATTAGAAAAAAAGAAATGTTGAACTTTGTTCCTGTTAAAACGTGGAGGAAGGACTTTGGATTGACTTTGGATTTGAAAAGACTTTCTCTTGCATTCTTTTCCTTTCTTTTGTTTTCTGAGCACTGGTTTCAGAAAGATGAGACTAGTAAAAATATTTGAAAGTTCTATGAGCAAGGAGAACTGTATGTTTATGGACTGTAAGTAGTTATCTGTTTGATTTTTGCTTCAATCAACAAGAAGGCCTGGCTTAACAAGTGTACTAGGTGACCAGAAAATTTAGTTGAGAGCTAAAATCTGAGACTCTGATCATATAACAATCTGAGTTGCAGTTACTATTGAATTATTTTTTGCTTGACATATGCAACTACTAAGGGAGAAAAAAATTGAAATTAGAAAAAGAAATTCTATAAAAATTGAAAAAAATATTAAAAAACACAAAAAATGGTGCTCCAACTATTCTGGTTTATGTTATACTTTCACAATAACAAATAGTGATTTGTGGGTTGCTATTAGCTGTCTATTCCAGGATGGCATTTGCTTGAGAACTTGGGAAGTGTCTGTAATTCCCCTGCTGATATCTCTTCTGACATCTTTTTTTCAGGATTTGACAGGTTATGTGATCTACCTAAGGGTGGAATGTTCCTAATCCAGGACATATTCTGGGAGAATTGAACAAAATGAAGATCATTGATGCAATGATTTTTAGAGTAAAAGAAAGAGTACATGACTTTTTGAAGTGCATTCAGTTGAAGTGTGAATCTTTTTCTGCCAATCGATCATGGTAATCTCAAGGCAGGGGTTCAGGTTGAACATCCATGCTTCCAATGTAGTTTTGAGGTATGTTAATGAACATCCCTGTCATATGGATGTATATTTTAATGTGTGCTTAGTCTAAAATGGTTTGTGAATGATTTTTTAGAGGTGCCCTTGGAAATCAGTGTGTTAAGTGTTTACAGTTTTCTGCTACTTGCCACAGTAGTGAAACCTGTATTTAGAGGATAAATTTATTTTTGTAACTGTTTCTTTCTTACCTTATGAAAGATAATATAATGTAAAATATTTATTTTTATTTAGCTCATGCTTTTCCAGTAGTAGATCAAGACAAGTTAAATCAGGTACTATAGGTATTTCCCTGTCCCTGGAGGGCTGACAATCTAAGGCTGTACCTGAGGGTTAAGTGACTTGCCCAAGGCCACAAGGAGAGCCAGTGGGATTTGAAGCCTTGTCTTTCTGATCTGAGGTTGCTGCCCTAACCATTAGGCTACTCCTCCACTCCAGTAAAGAAGCATAGAAAGCTAATATTCTTTATCCCTACAAGACTATGATATGAACATTGAAAATGTTTGGATTTTTGGATGTTTGGATTTTAGTTATTCAAGGAGCTGTGACAAGGTTCCACATCACTCTGCTGCACCATATCTAAGTAGTGAGAGCTCTTGGATTGAGGTTCAGGGGGCCTAAGCAGACTTGTGCCACTAGCAACTCGCAATGGACAATTCTACTGATATTCATCAAGGTGTGTCATTAACCATTTTGTTATTAGGTGTAGTGCTGGAAGATATGCGGCATCTGAAAACAAATATATGCATACCCATGTTTGAGAGCAGGAGAGGTGGTTTCAAGGTACTGTATATTGGCAGTAAAACCAGAGGACAGTCATTAGTTAAATGCACTGAGTTGTATAAATTCCTTAATAGTAAGGAGGTACCCGGTAGTATTGCATAGCTATTTTTCATGTCTGGCTGCTCACTATTGAATTACCATATAGATGAGCCTGTTGGAATGCTAAAAATGAATTTTCTGATGTAGGTGTATCTTTTGGAAAATGCATGATAATGGCCCTTATTTTAAAAGCATGTAGATTGATATACACATGAAAATGTCATTTTAGTAAGGGAGCTCTCCCACTCCCAGTCTTCCTCCAGTCTCTGTCGCTCTCATAACCCCTCACCACCAGCCTTCCTCGTCTATCTCATGAAACCTCAGGCTTCACCAAGTTTCTCTCTCTCTCTTAAGGCCCTCCCCCCTCCAGCTTCACCAGTGTCTCTCTCTCTTTCAAAACCCCACCCAGGCTTGTCAGACGGCTGCCTGGGTGAGAATCTTCACAGTCTTGACAAGTGCATATCTCTATATGATTTGCAAGGTATTGTGGACAATGTAGTTCATTCACACCAGACACAGCTGCTGACAATAATTTAGTTGTGCTCTTGGGTAAAGCCAATAAGATATTTATTTATGGGGTTATTTCTCCCAACACAGATATGCTTGGTAGCACATAAATTAGGTAACTTGCTTTCAGTGTTAACTTGGAAAAACAAAGTCAAAATCAGGAAAACAACAAATGAAAAGCTACAAAGCAAGAAACAAACTGTTCTTTTCACTCCCCTAGCTCACAAGCAATTAGGTAAGGCTTAATTGCTAGCAGTCACCAGCTGAAACCCCTTAGCTGGCTTGCCTTCCACTGTGTGGGTCAAATCCTGCTTCAGGAGCTTTTCTGAGTAGATTAAAGAACAAATTTGTATTTCTTTGTGATGGTTGCTGTACTTTATAACAGAAAGTTACCAACGGAGTTTAGATAGAGAGCAGTCCATATAAACAGGATCCTCATCTGCTATTATTCCCCCTTGTTCAACAAGCATGGGTTCAATATCATGGATTGGCACAGATGAATCTCTCAATGGAGCATTTTCAGGAGAATACTTGTTTCCCTGCTGTCTTTCAAGGTTATAGCTAGGGCATAGATCAGTGTTCATACCTGAGCTTCCATTGCTGCTAGAGTTCCTCTCTATATAGCCTGGCCAGTATGTAGTCCAGTTCTTATGTCCAGCCTTCCAATCCAGATCCCTGGATACTGGATCTCTCTTCACATACCTTCTGGCACAGGTCTTAGGGTCCCTTCCACGTGCAGCCGTCTCCCTCACAGGTAGCCTCTGGTGATTCCTAGCTCTGCAGCACCATTCCTCTGGCTTTCCCCAGTCCAATGGTGTATGCTGGCTCTTGGAATACCTCCCAGTATACGTACTGCTTTGGACTCTTCTAGACCTCTCAAAGGCTTTTCTCTTCCTTCTTCCAAAGGGTCTCTTTCCCTCTCTGTCCGTCCAGTTTGGCTTCTGCTTCTGATGATCCTTCAGATGAAACTGATGATCAAACTCAAGCTGATTCTCAGGATACTGAGGACAATTCTCTGGATATCCAAGGTGATCATGAAGATGGTCATCTGTAGAATAAACTCTACTCTTATTCTGCTTAGATGAGTGCTCCTCCCTAACACAGCGCAGCTGTGCTGAATCAGGCCCTGCCCTTTGAGATGAGTGCTTAGGGATTACCTCATAGCCCTCCTGATTGAACACACGTTTTCTCACTTCAGCTCCTCTCATGGCTGTTGGAAACCTGGTGCATTCTGGGACTGGTAGTCTTTTATGGCAAAATTCTGTTTTCTTATTTCTACCAGAACTGACAGGTTGCTTGTTCAGAGTCACTTCACCTTTCCTATAGCTCCTTCCTGAGCTATGATAAGCTTCCTTATCACAGGTTTCATCCAGTTTTGTTCTCTCTCTCTCTCTCATACGTGCCCCACCTTCATCCAGTACCTCTTTCATACACCGATGCCTTGGCTGCAGCTCCATAAAAATATGGTGCTTCACACTTTCCCCTCTGCAGTTGGCTCTTTGCATGGTAGAGCCGCACAGTACAGGAAGTTGGAGTTGATCTTCCGGTTTCAAGTCTCTCTAGACTTCAAACGGTGAGCCCAGACAGAACTTCTTCTACTGCTCAGCTCCAACATAGAGCCTGTAAACGGGGGCGCTGGTCGTGAAGGGCCACAGTCTTAGCAAAGGCAAAGTATTATTATGACTTGCAAAGGATTGTGGGGAATGAAGTTCACTTATACCAGAATCAGCCGTTCACAAAATAATGAGTTGTGTTGCTCGAGTGTAAGCAAAGAAAAACAGATTTAATTCATGGGGTTTATTCTCCCACACAGATTTACTTGGTAACACAAAAGGATACTTGCTTTCAGTATTGTACTCAGGAAAAACAAATCATGATATAAGGTAACTGAACTTCTTAAGCAATCAAACAATAAAGACCTTGATGGGAAACAGAAAAGGTCTTTTTGATGGCTCCTGCTAATGACTCTTAGCAGTGCTCCAAAAGCAAAAACAAAACCCAAAAGTAACAAAAAACTGTTCTTTATCAAGGATAACTTTCTTCTATTTACACACACAAAAAGAAAGAAACGTTTCCTTCCAGAGCTCACGTGCACTTGTGCCTGGCTCAATCACCAATAATTAGCCAGCTGCAAACCCCTTTGCTGGTTCACTCTCTCTACGTGGCTCAATCCTACCCTAAAGCTTTCTTGCAGACTTTTCTGGGTAGATAAAAGAACAAGTTACAGTTCCTTTTGGTGGTTGTTGTATTAGTGAGAAAGTACTTTAAAACAGTAGCCTAGACAGAGAGCAATCCATGTATTCATTCTGATCATTTGATATATCTCCTTCTTCCTCAAATATCATGGAATCAATATCAGGGTCTGGCTCAGAGGAATTCCTTAATTGATCATTCTCAGGATAATATTTCTTTCCCTGCTGTCTTCCTGGAGAAGAGCTAGGGCATAGATCAAAGTTCATACCTGAGCTTCCTTTGCTGTTAGGTTTCCTCTCCAGGTATCCTGGCCAGTAAGTAGTCCAGCTTTTATGTCCAGCCTTCCAATCAAGATCCCTGGACACTGGGTCTCTCTTCACATACCTTCTTGCACCGGTCTTAGGGCCCCTTCCAAATGCAGCCGTCTCCCTCAAAGGTGCCGTCTGGGAATTCCTGGCTTTATAACCCCACTCCTCTGGCTTCCTCCAGTCCAATGGAGTATGCTTGCCTCTGGAATGACTCCCAACACACGTACTGCTGTGGGCTCCTTCTTTAGACCTCCAAGATGTCTTTCTCTTCTTCCTTCCACGTTGCTGCTGCTGGTTCTGTGTGCTCTCACGGTTCTGTCTGCTCTCCTGCTTCTGCTGGCTCCCCCTGCTCTGTCTGTGTGTAGAAAATCTATTACTTTTAACGTGCTTAGAGGGACACTCCACCCTAGCACAGCTCAGGTGTGCTGAATCAAGCCCTGCCCTTGGAGATGAGTGATTGGGGATTACCTCATAGCTCTCCTGATTGAACACACGTTTCCCCCACTTCAGCCCTTCTAGAGGCTGTTTGAAACCTGGTGCATTCTGGGACTGGTAGTCTTTTATGAAAACATTCTGTTTTAGTATTTCTACCAGCAAAGACAGGTTGCTTGTTCAGAGCCAATTCACCTCTTTTATAGCTCCCTCCTGAGCTAAGATAAGCTTCCTTATCACATACCCCCCTGCTTAAGTTATTACGGACTGGTGCAACTGGTGAAACTTCTTCTTTACAGTCTGTAATACGGGAAAGGGCATCCACATTTTTGTGTAACTTCCCAGAACGATGTTCCACTTGAAAATCAAATGCGTGTAAGGCCATGTACCAGCGTGTCAACCTGGCATTGTGGTTCTTCATTTGTTGCAACCACTTAAGTGGGGCATGGTCTGTAACCAGTTGGAACTTCCTCCCTGTAAGGTAAAACCTTAATGCCTCCACTGACCACTTTATAGCTAAACATTCCTTTTCTATTGTGGAATACTTCTGTTCAGCCGATGACAATTTCCTGCTCAGGTACATCACAGGATGCTCCTCCCCTTCATGACATTGGGATAAAACAGCTCCTAGCCCTACATCCGAGGCATCTGTTTGAACCAAGAAGGGTTTCCTGAAATCCACCCCTTTCAGTACTGGTCCTGTACACAACTTCCCTTTTAGGACTGAAAATGCTTTTTCAGCTTCAGGAGTCCATTTCAGCTGGTTTGGGCAATTCTTCCGCAGCATATCAGTAAAAATTGCACTTTTCTCTGCAAACTGTGGTATAAATCTGCGGTAGTATCCAATAAGTCCCAAGAAACTCCTCAGCTGTTTCTTTGTTGTTGGAGGAGGAAAATTCCTGATACTATCCACCTTGCTCATTAGAGGTTTAATTTTCCCTCTTCCCACCAGGTGGCCTAGGTATTTTACCTCTCTATTAGCAAAGGCACACTTCTTTGGGTTCAAAGTGATTCCCGCTTGCTTCATGGAGCATAAGACTGCCCTGATTCTCTTTAGATGTTCCGCCCAAGTGTTACTATGGATTATGACATCATCCATATAGGCAAAGGCATAATTTTGGTGGGGTCGAAGTACCTGGTCCACTAACCTTTGGCAGGTAGTTGCCGCTCCATGCAGTCCGAAAGGCATCCTTTTGAACTGGAAAAGGCCAACGGGGGTGCTGAACGCAGTCTTAGGCTTCGACTCCCTGGTTAGAGGGATTTGCCAATAGCCTTTTGTCATATCAAGGGTGGTTAAATATTGAGCTTGTCCAAGCTGATCCAACAGCTCTTCAATTCTTGGCATTGGATATGCATCAAAAACTGATATTGCGTTTACCTGCCGGAAGTCAATACAGAATCTTAAAGAGCCATCAGGCTTTGGCACCAAGACTATGGGGCTATTCCAGGGACTCTTCGACTCCTCTATTACTCCCCTGTCTAACATTTCCTGAACTTGTGCCACTACTTCCTGTCTCTTTGCTTCAGGCAAGCGGTATGGCCTTTGATGAATTAATTTCCCAGGTGGAGTTATTATCTCATGGGCAACCAAATGTGTCTCCCCAGGTATGGGAGTCAAAACATCTGGGAATTCTTTAAGCAATTTCCTTATTTCTTCCTGCTGTACCACTGTCAGGTCCTCACCTATTTGGGGTTCTGAACTTTCTTTACAGTCAGATACTTGGGGTCCCAAATCCTCCTCTTCATGCACCACCCTTTCACGAGCACAGGTGGCAGCTAGGCTCTTAACCCCTTTGTCTTCAGTAGAACCAAAACCTTTGGTTCCACGCTCAGAATTTGACAAGGATGTGACTTCCTCCACAGGTGGGAAACCCAGTCTCTCACATATCAATTGAGCGATTCTGTCTCCCGTCTTTACATGGTAATCGTTCTGTGAAAAATTAAATAACAGAACTTTAAGATTGCCCCTGTAATCGGGATCAATCACTCCCGCTCCCACATCAATGAAATACTTCAGGGCTAATCCTGATCTTGGGGCTACTCGCCCATAGCACCCAATGGGTATTTCTACTTGGAGTCCAGTGTCAACCAGGGCTCTCCCTTGGCTAGGTACAGTCACATTTTCTACACTGCACAGGTCAAACCCAGCAGCTTGAGGGGTTGCCCGCTTGGGAGCTTGGGCCTTCTCTGTGACCCTATGGTACTAAGATAAATACTTGCTTCTTAGTAGTTTGTTCTTCTGGAAGCTTAACCATCTTTTTAGCTGGGGTCTGAGGACTTCCAAACAAAGGCCCGGGAGCTATTACTATCATTCCTTCTCCCTCCTTCTTTCCTAGTCCTTTCACTAGTCCCTGCTTAAATCTTGGCCAGTCCCTTCCTAGAACCAAATCAAATGGAAGCTAATTTCCTCTTGTTCCCCCAGGCACTTAACCATTAGCCTATAGGTGGGATATGATGTTGCAGCACCATGAATGCATCTGATGTGAACCTGGCTTTCAGGGGTTCTAGGCACAAATCCTTCTTGGGCCTCTATCCTCTTCCAAAGCCTCTTTGACAGCATACTCTGGTCTGCCCCAGAGTCTAACAGAGCATTTGTGGTAATTCCCTGCACATCAACCACCAAAAGGAATCCTTCTTTGGGCTGTTTTAAATCAACACCCATCAAGCTAGTGTGTATCTGGCATCCCCTTTCCAAATGTCCCCATTTTCCACATTTGAAACATTTCTTTTTACTCCACTTGGTAATCTGGGTTGGCACAGTACTATTATTCACAGACACATTTTTTAACCATTTTCTTTTCTGATACAGCACAGCTTGCCTCAGCCCCAACCTTCAGAGGGCCACCCATTCTATGGCAAGCCTGCGTGGCTTCCAAGAATCTCTCTGCTAGCATGGTTGCCTCTCCAAGGTTCTGGCAATTTTGCTGTATAAGGAAAGTGTGCACATCTTTAGGCACAGCAGACATAAATTGTTCAAGCATAATAATGTCTAATAACATTTCCACAGTTTTTCCCTCAGGCTCCAACCATTTTACAGCCAATCCTCTGATTCTCTCACTCAGAGCCCTGGGTGTTTCACCCATTCTTAATGCAGTAGCTCTAAACATTCGCCTATACTCTGAAATAGACAACCCTAGGCGATCTCTTATAGCAGCCTTTACATCTCTATAATTCAAAGCTTGAGCTGCTGGCATTGCCCTATAAGCTGCAAGCGCCTCCCCAGTAAATGAGGCTGCCAGCCTTACTGCCCACTGGGTCTCTGGCCATGCTAATGCTTGTGCCACTCTCTCAAAAGATTCAAGGAAATCATCAACATTATCATCTGGAGTCAGCTTCCCAAAACTAAATGCCCCAATTCCCTGATTGAGTCCCACATTGTCCACATGTGGTATACCAGTTGTTACTGCTGGTCTTGCATCCAGTCCACTTTGGTTATGAAGAGCAATTAAGGCTTCCACCAGATCAAGCACTGGCTTCTGCTGGTCCCTTAATGCTTTAATTGCAGTGTCCTGAGCCTGCTGCGCTAGCTCCTGTTGCCTGCTAAATTGGGCTGCCATCCAGTCGGCCAGTTCCCTTGATTCCATCTTGTATCCCTGCAAGAAAACAAAAGAAAAAAAACCACAGAGCAGCACCCTCCAAACAGGTGTTTTTCTCCTATTGTTTTTCAATTACCCCTGTGTCTTACTCCCATCCACCACTAGACATGCCCAGGTACTTATTACCTTATGCCAGTGATGAATCCAGCTTACACAGGGTCTTTTCCTCCTTGGAACAGCTCCTGGAACAGCCACCTCTTTTTTTCTCCAAAGTGTTGTTAAGGGAAAAATCCACTTCCAGCTTTTGACTTGAACTTTTTTCTTTAAGATTTCAGTTGTAATCCTTATAAATCATGTAAATCCTTTGTGTAAAAGCAATCCGAACTACTACGCCAACTGTAAACGGGGGCGCTGGTCGTGAAGGGCCACAGTCTTAGCAAAGGCAAAGTATTATTATGACTTGCAAAGGATTGTGGGGAATGTAGTTCACTTATACCAGAATCAGCCGTTCACAAAATAATGAGTTGTGTTGCTCGAGTGTAAGCAAAGAAAAACAGATTTTATTCATGGGGTTTATTCTCCCACACAGATTTACTTGGTAACACAAAAGGACACTTGCTTTCAGTATTGTACTCAGGAAAAACAAATCATGATATAAGGTAACTGAACTTCTTAAGCAATCAAACAATAAAGACCTTGATGGGAAACAGAAAAGGTCTTTTTGATGGCTCCTGCTAATGACTCTTAGCAGTGCTCCAAAAGCAAAATCAAAACCCAAAAGTAACAAAAAAACTGTTCTTTATCAAGGATAACTTTCTTCTATTTACACACACAAAAAGAAAGAAACGTTTCCTTCCAGAGCTCACGTGCACTTGTGCCTGGCTCAATCACCAATAATTAGCCAGCTGCAAACCCCTTTGCTGGTTCACTCTCTCTACGTGGCTCAATCCTACCCTAAAGCTTTCTTGCAGACTTTTCTGGGTAGATAAAAGAACAAGTTACAGTTCCTTTTGGTGGTTGTTGTATTAGTGAGAAAGTACTTTAAAACAGTAGCCTAGACAGAGAGCAATCCATGTATTCATTCTGATCATTTGATATATCTCCTTCTTCCTCAAATATCATGGAATCAATATCAGGGTCTGGCTCAGAGGAATTCCTTAATTGATCTCTCTCAGGATAATATTTCTTTCCCTGCTGTCTTCCTGGAGAAGAGCTAGGGCATAGATCAAAGTTCATACCTGAACTTCCTTTGCTGTTAGGTTTCCTCTCCAGGTATCCTGGCCAGTAAGTAGTCCAGCTTTTATGTCCATCCTTCCAATCAAGATCCCTGGACACTGGGTCTTTCTTCACATACCTTCTTGCACCGGTCTTAGGGCCCCTTCCAAATGCAGCCGTCTCCCTCAAAGGTGCCGTCTGGGAATTCCTGGCTTTATAACCCCACTCCTCTGGCTTCCTCCAGTCTAATGGAGTATGCTTGCCTCTGGAATGACTCCCAACAAACGTACTGCTGTGGGCTCCTTCTTTAGACCTCCAAGATGTCTTTCTCTTCTTCCTTCCACGTTGCTGCTGCTGGTTCTGTGTGCTCTCATGGTTCTGTCTGCTCTCCTGCTTCTGCTGGCTCCCCCTGCTCTGTCTGTGTGTAGAAAATCTATTACTTTTAACGTGCTTAGAGGGACACTCCACCCTAGCACAGCCCAGGTGTGCTGAATCAAGCCCTGCCCTTGGAGATGAGTGATTGGGGATTACCTCATAGCTCTCCTGATTGAACACATGTTTCCCCACTTCAGCCCTTCTAGAGGCTGTTTGAAACCTGGTGCGTTCTGGGACTGGTAGTCTTTTATGAAAACATTATGTTTTAGTATTTCTACCAGCAAAGACAGGTTGCTTGTTCAGAGCCAATTCACCTCTTTTATAGCTCCCTCCTGAGCTATGATAAGCTTCCTTATCACAAGCCGATCACAGTGGGGGAAGGTGAACTACAGAGTTTTGTGTTGGGCTAGTATATGAATGTTTGTGCATGCTTATGCACAAACAAATGTGTACAGACAGAAACAATTTTCCTGCCCCTTGAACCCTTGACAATATGCCTAAGCAAAACGTGCCTAAAAAGCTCCAGCTGGCTGAGAACTTGTAGCTGTCCAGCTGGGGAGATAAACCATCAGGTAAATAAGCTGGCTATCAACCTCTGCTGATCAGAGCAAGAGGAAGAAAGAAAAAGGAAAAAAAATCAATGTAAGTAGCATACTGAGAAAGGATCTCCTTATTACAAAAGTAGCCTGTGATGGTTTTACTGAGAGGGGATTGGGGAGAGAGCTTTCTACTTCTACTTGAATAGGGAAACACCAGAGCTCTGCTGTATAAACTGTTGAAGAAGGAACTAAGCTGTAATGGTGGCATGCAGCACATAGAAATCCAAGGTTCACTCACACTTGCAAGTCCAAACTGTAGCCACAAGGAGTGAGGTGAACATTGAAGACAACACATTAACCCAGTGTGTACGTCTAAATGAATTTATTGTTCTGTTTCACCCTACATGGCTATGTTTCAGCGTGCGCCTTCATCAGGGGTGAACAGAATTGAAAAGGTTTTTCATATACTGTAGATATCCATATATGGCTGCACTGTGATACCGTTGTGCAGGCGATACTGCCTGATGTGTTTTTCAAACTATATGAGATCATTGGATTTTTTGGTTTCTGAATGTCAAAATTTCCACATACAGTCATATGTGGATATCTATATGAAAAACCTTTTCAAGTCAATTCACCCCGATGAAGGCACATGCCGAAACACAGCCAAGTAGGGTGAAAACAGAACAATAAATTTGAGTTGGTGGGTTGTCTTCATTTTCACCTCACTCCTTGTCACTACAGCATGCAGCACAGAGCCATGTATAATTGTTGGCAAATGCGGAAGAGGACCAAAGGTGTGGTCAAAACGACAGGTTGTCACAAAACAAATGGGAGGTGCAGCAGGAGAGGGCCACTAGCAAGGATCTGGGACCCCCAGGATGAGCCAAGGGGACAGAAAGAAGCAGTGTAGGGGGGCTAGCCTGGTCAGAATGCACATACATGGTGGATAGCAATGTCACAAGAAGGTGGAACACAGAAGCACTATGCAGGTGCCATTATCTGCACCTAGACGCATATGTAGGGTACAGCCATGGGTGGGATACTGATTTCAGTTGCCAAAAGACAACATGGATGTGGCATGTATTTTCTCCCCTGACACATAGGTACCAGATGCCATGGGTGTCGACAGCATACAACAGCCAAATATTACACAAGAAGTGGCAATGGTACGAGTATGTGCATAGTCCAGGTACCATTGCAAAGTACAATATTAAATAGGTAGTCATGGGAACAACACACCAAAACCCTAAGAAGCCCAAGCAATGACCATCAGTAGTGCACTTCTGCAACATCACTTCCACCACACATTGTGCCAATAAGCAGAGAAAGAGAACCCATGTAACAGATCTGTACAGTTTGTCGTGGGGAGCCCCGTCTACGCCATTAGAATTATGGTATGCTCCACGGCAAAGATTATTTTAGGTAGCCAAAGGGAATGTAAGGTTCACATGACGTAGAAAATGTTCTTACTTATTCCAGCTTCCTAAGAGAACTCATTAACGAAACCAAGTGTAGGGAAACAAGACTTTTTTTTTTTTTTTTTTATTATTTTTATTTATGATTTCCTGAATTACAACAAACGATAAAGAATACAGTTGCAAGGCTTTTATTCCCCGTCAGTGCAAGGGTTCAAATAAGACATAAAGAATCAAACAGAAAGTCCTTTGTTTCAAAAGTACCAGCATTTAAAGCATCTGCTTAATTGTTAATTTCACAATTAATGCAAGGCTTGATCAGAGGCATTCAGTTCATTCCTATAGCATAAGAATTCTACAAGCTTCTTCTAGGTTACACAGTGGCTACAGACTCCTGGCACGATGCCATACACAAATCACAGTCCATCTGTTCAGGTTGAGGAATGGGAACAGTATTTACACATTCTATCTCCATGGATTCATCACTATATTCATCATTGGAATAATCACTGTCCCTGTCTGATACAGGTCTGTGTGAAATGTCTCTAGGGTCTTGTCTCCAATACCACTGTGTTCTAAGTGCTTTAGGGATTTTCTGAAACCACTCTGGTTTCTTCTTCTTTACAGAGTGAGCATTTGTTTTAATAGGGCCTTTAGGACTCAAGCATTTAGTATCATCAATAAAGCTTTCATACCTGGAGTCTGGCTGGTTTGAATCCCTGGAGTTTTCTCTTTCAGAAACTTTCCTCCTGTAACAGGTTCTCTGCCTGTAAGCTTTAGGCAAGGCTGTGCTTTCTGGCAGTTGGGTAAAACCTGACGTGGATTCCCTTTTCTCCTTTGGTAAGAACTTAGCTTTATCAGACAGTGCTTTTCCTTTCTTGCCTGGTAAAACTTGGTTAGTATTTCCCAGAGACTGCAAGCTTTCCTCCAAACCGTTCCCTCTGGTTCTTGGCTTATGTCTCTCTGCTCGTGAGTCAGGAACACTGTGAGAACAGGGAGTGGCACACACTCTAGCTTCAGTGCTTGCTCTAACAAACTCCCGTTGAACAGCTGCACGCTTAGCATGGCCCTTCTGAACTTCACCCTTGTGAACTCTGTTCCTTTTGGCTTGCTCATATAGGATTCTTTCACTTACTCCTTCTCTTGGAGCTGATCCTCTTAATAGAGCTGTTCCTCCTTGTGAAGACGTTCCTCTGTCTCTTTTCCTTCCTCGGTCCTTCACTGCTCCTTTCTCTGCTTGCTCCTCTGCCTTGCTGGCATTCAGCTCTGGCTTATAAAGGAATCTTTCCTTCAAGAGTTCCGGGGTCATTCCCAGGTGCAAATCATTAGCCCTCATAGGCTCATTAGCTCCTGCATAGTCATTCCTGCTCCCTCTAGCTGTGCCTGGAGGTAACTGCACATCTAGATTCCTAAAAGAAACAGGGTTTCTTTTCAAGTTTGCCTCTTTATTGATACCCACATCATGACAAGTTACAGGTCACACCTGTACAGGTCAGGATCAGGATGAATACATGGCAGATTGCGCAGGGGAGCCGATGAGGACACAACAGTAATGTGCACAGTCCTGTGACACACCTGCTCACATTATAGCACTAAGTACAGAATGACAAAGACTGGACACAAGTCACCAGGGCTTACAGAATTACCAATCCAACTTCTCCAGCCCTTGAACTGAAGAACCATTATGCAGCCCTGGACATGGAGGAGGTGAAAGCATCCCTGGAAAGGGAAAAACCAGAGCTCGAGTACCCCAAAGTTGCAGAATCAGTGACCACAAGGAATCAAAGGTTGGTGACTCTCTTCTGAGGGGTACTGAGGCATCCATCTGCCGACCAGACTTGGTCCAGAGAGGTATGCTGTCTGTGAGGCACCAAAATCCAAGACATTATGGAGAGTTTACCGAAACTCATGAAGCCCACTGACTATTACCCAATGTTGCTAATCCATGTTGGAACAAATGATACTGCCAGGTATCCCTCTGAGCGCATCAAAAGTGACTTCATGGCTCTGGGACAGAGGGTGAAGCAGATAGGTGCACAGGTGGTGTTCTCTTCAATTCTCCCTGTTGAGGGTAAAGGCCAAGGCAGAGAGGCTCGCATCCTGGAGATGAATACATGGCTGCATGGATGGTGTCATCAAGAGCGTTTTGGTTTCCTGGACCATGGGATGCTGTTCCAAGGGTTGCAGAGCAGAGATGGCATCCATCTGTCCAAGAAAGGTTGATGCATCTTCAGTAATAGACTGGCTAATCTACTGAAGAGGGCTTTAAACTAGATTCGTTGGGGATGGGTGAAGACAGCCCCCAGGTAAGTGAAACATTAAATACCTTTTTGGAAATGGGTAAAAGGGGTAACATATGGAAAGCAGTGTGTATAAATGCCCGTAGCATGGGAAATAAGATCCCTGATGTTGAAGCTTTGATGGGAGTGGCTGACTTGGATTTAGTGGCAGTTACAGAAACATGGTTCACAGAAAACCATGACTGGGATGTAACTATACCAGGATATACTTTATTCAGAAAGGACAGGGTAGGAAGAAGGGGAGGAGGAGTGGCACTATATATAAAAAATAATATTAAAGCTTTGGAATTACAGAGCTTAAAAGGGAGAGAGGAGACACTATGGGTTAAATTAGAATGAGGAAAAGAGAAATCTATTTGTATTGGTGTGATATACAGACCTCCCTCAGAAGAGGACAGAGAGTTAATTGAAGACATATGCAGTATTGCTAGGAAAGGGGAAGTGCTACTGATAGGGGATTTCAATATGCCAGATGTTGATTGGCACATTCCTGCCGCAGTATCTTCTAGAAGTAAGGAGATCCTGGATTCTCTACAGGGAGAACTATTCAGGCAATTGGTAACAGATGCAACATGTGAAGGGGCCATATTGGACTTGGTGCTTACCAATGGTGAAAGTGTTTCTGATGTTATAGTGGGAGATCATTTTGCATCCAGTGATCACCAGATGGTGTGGTTCAGTATTAGGACTAGGGCTGTTAGAATCCATTCAAAAGCGAGGGTTTCCCTCTTGTGGCTCTGTTAAGCCCACCGGGGCTGATGGGAAACAGGAAATGCCTGTTTCCCATCAGTGCCGGCGGGCTTAACAGAGCCGCGAGGGAGAAACTCTCCCTTCATGGCTCTGAAAGCCGGCACGGAGAGGGACTGATGCAGGGAGGGAGTGCTCTGCCGGGCAGGCGGGGGGGCCCGCGGGACACTTGATTCTGCCGCTGCCAAGGGGGCAGTGGCAGCAGCAGCAGCATCCAGTTTTTTTTGTTTTTTTTTTAATTTACCTGGACTGATGGGGGGGGGGTGGATAGGACTGGTTAATGGCTATGGGCTGATGGGGGTTAGGACTGGTTAATGGCTATGGGCTGATGGGGAGGTTAGGACTGGTAATGGGCTATGGGGGGGCTAAGACTGAAAATGGGGTGATAGGACTGGAAGTGGGCTGATGGGGGGGTTAGGACTGGTAATGGGCTATGGGGCGGGGACTAGGACTGGAAATGGGCTGATGGGAGGGGTTAGCACTGGAAGTGGGCTGATGGGTTAGGACTGGTAATGGGCTATGGCGGGGGCTAGAACTGGAAATGGACTGGTAACACTGGTCAACAAATTTTACAAAAGTCATGTTACTGAAATAAAAATAGTCATTTCTTATCAATTTTTATATGCGGAACACGAATATGACAGTGAAATTGCAACGTTGGCTCTAGTTTTTTTGTAATCTACAAGAATTAAATGTTTGCATCACAAAATGCATGTCAATAGTAAATATAATAGGCCTTTGGTTAATACCTGTAAAAAAACAAGTCATAGACTACTTCTTAGATTTTTTCGCCTGTCTCTTGTACAGCTGTTCGGGAGCTTCTCTGGGGAGTGTCCAGCAGTAGTCAGCCAGTATTGTAGTGGACCATTTTCCCTGGTATCTTTGCTCCATCGTTACGATATCCTGATGAAAATTTTCGCCCTGTTCATCACTAACCATACCACAGTTGTCAGGAAAGAAATCGAGATGGGAATCAAGGAAATGGATCTTTAGAGACATATTGCAGCCAAGTTTCTGATACTGCATCAGCATGTCTTATACTAGTTCCTTGTAGTTTTCTGCCCTAACATTCCTGAGAAAGTTTGTTGACACTAGGCGAAAAGCATTCCATGCTTGTCTAGCATCACCCTGCAGCAAGTTGTTAAACCGGTCATCTTTGAAGAGCTCTCAAATCTGAGGACCCACAAAAACTCCCTCTTTAATCTTTGCTTTGCTGAGTCGAGGGAATTTTTCATGCAGGTATCGGAAAGCTGGCGAAGTGCGGTCCATGACTTTCACGAAGTTTTTCATCAAACCTAGTTTGATGTGAAGGGGTGGTAGCAGGATTTTGTGAGCCTCAACCAGAGCTGGGTGCTGGATATTCTTCTCTCCAACTGTTACATTTTGTCTGTGATTCCATTCCTTCCGCAAGTAGTGCCAATCCCTTGCTCGGCTATCCCACTCACATAAGAAACACATGTATTTTATATATCCCTGCTGCAGTCCCATTAAAAGGGCAACTACCTTCTAGTCACCACAGAGGTGCCAGCTGTACTTGTTATAGTTAATGGAAGTCAGTAGATGCTTTAAGTTATTGTATGTCTCTTTCATGTGGACGGCATGCGCTACTGGAATAGATGGAAGACGGTTTCCATTGTTCAAAAGCACAGCCTTCAGACTCAGTTTCGAAGAGTCAATAAATAGTCTCCAGTCTTGTGGGTCATCAGTGATTTTTAAGGCATTCATGAGGCTTTCAATATCGGAACAGATTACCAGATTACTTTCCTTTCCGACTGCGTATAGTACACTGCTGACGTCAGATGGCTTCAGCAGCCGTCTGGCAGTAGTATTGCATTGCATCAGAAAATGATGCAATCAACTCTGGATGATGTGTGCATGCTGGTATTATGCAATGTGATGCAATATTACATCATTCAAGGCTTATTTGGGATGTTGTTGATGTCCTACTGGATAAATTTACAAGGTGAAAGGTCAAAAATGAACTACATGCAGCCCGGCTGGAACAGTTAGAAAATTTTTCTAGATTGACAAATTTGCGCTTGGTAAATTTTCCTGTGTTACCAAATATTTCAGCGAAAGAAATGTTTAAATTGTATCTTCTTGAAGTACTGGGGGTTTCTCCAGATGCATGCCCTCCTATTGTAAGAATTTATTATCTCCCTACAGCGCGGAAGGCCTCGGCCTCTGGGGCAGTAGTGGGTCAGGAGCAATTTGATGTTTTGAGTATTTCTGCTTTATTAGAAACTTCTGAATCGTTGTTGGTTAAGAAAGCGACCTGTTTAGTTACTTTTGCTTTAATATCAGACCGAGAATGGCTGCTTAGGTTATTCTTTCGTAAAAGGAATGTATTGTTCAAGGGTTGTTCGGTTTGAGCTTTTCCAGATTTAGCTAGGGAAACCCATCGGCGTAGGTCTGAATTTTTGATCCTGCGACCACGGGTTCTCCAGCTGGGGGGTTTATTCTTTTTAAAATTTCCTTGTAAATGCTTGGTGAAACTTCATGGGAATTCCTATGTTTTTTTGTTTCCTTCACAATTGCTTTCCTTTTTGAATGGGAAGCTGTAAGACTAGAAGACTAGAGGGTATATGATGAAACTGCAAGGCAGTAAACTTAAAAGCAACTTCAGGAAATACTTTTTCACTGATAGGGTGGTGGATGCATGAAGTGCCCTCCCGATGGAGGTGGTGGGGGCAAATACAGTGACGGAATTCAAAATGGCATGGGACAGACACAATGGATCCCTTTATAGCAAGAAGATGAAATCAAAGCAAACAAATATCTTTTAATAAAGGAGGGCTGTCCTATGTGGAGCAGCAGGTACAACCCTAAACATGGGTATAGAGGAGGGGTGATCTGCACGGAGCTGCAGTTACAACCACTCTGGCCACCTTGCTGGGCAGACTAGATGGACCATACTGGTCTTTATCTGCCATCATATACTATGTTACTATCGTCTACACAATAATACCTGAAGCAATTTCCAATACAATTAGGCATAGTCTAACAACAGATCATCAGCACAACACACTGCTGTATAACTATTCAGTATAGCCAACTTTTGCTTTATGTCCTGATGCCTATTTATCCCAGTAACAAAGTTAAAATGCAGAAGAAAGTAAATCCCTACTTCAAAGCCCAGCCTGCACCAATTTTCCTATTAGCTGTTAATTAAGCTGTACCAATTGTAACAGGAAAACTCTTTATAGGATGCTGTGTTGGTGCTAATGCAAGTACCTCCTAGGTATTATGGCCATATACATATGGGGTAGATAATAGTTCAAACTTTTTATTATTACAAAACAATAATACTAAATACAATATATATGTGTCCAGGTTAAACATAGATCTTTAAATCAAGAAAAATGGATTCCAATAGCATCATGAGTCTGAACTGCAGAAGATACAGAATAAGAAAGGAATATTATCCTCTTGTAGAATGTAGACCAAATCACATGTACCAGAAAAGGAAAAGGAATAACCCCAAGGAGGAAAGAAAGAAGAAAGAAAAAAATAAAGGAAACAAAAAGTACAAAACCAAGAAGGGAAGAAAATCAATAAAAATACCCCCCTCCCACCAATTCACTCCCGGCTCTCTCTCACCTAGCCAACAGAGGAATTAACTAAGATAAATCTCTATCGGTTTTCAATGTATCGCCACTTGAGTTGGCTTATGTAATTGTTCTGCAACAGTTTTCTCCATTTTGTAATTCAATAAAACACTGAGTTCCATCAAAAATGAATACTTGAGAAATTTAACATCATTCCAGTTTTTCAAGATCGTTTAACAAAGACATTATATTAGCGTGACTCATCTTTAGAGAGGCTAAGGGTCCGATTCTGTGAGGCAAATAGTGGGGCTGTATGTCCCAGTAGGACATGCAGCCCCGCTGCTCATCCTAGCCATATTCTGGCACACGCTCTCCCTGCATGCCCGAAGCTGCAGTGCAGGGAGAGTCGGAAGGGGTGGGAGGGGGTGGAGAGCGGGCAGAGTGCAGGCGGGCCGAGGTGGCAGCATGTACAGGGCTGATTTAGGTCACGGCCCTGTACGTCCTGCGAGAGAGGGATAGACGTGCTGCTTATTCCATTGCAGAGGTGGTATAAACAGTAGCAAGGTCAGTGATTGGGGCAGGAGACCACCCTTGAGGTAGAATCATGTTGCTGGTAGATCCCCACTGCCCGATCCAGCCCCAGCTGCCTCGGCTGGGGGTTGGGCGGCGGGGTAACAGGAGTTGGCTCTCTGGCAGAATGGAGGGCAATCGGGGAGGACATCCCCATGTTGATGCAGGGGCATACTGGGCCGTCTCAGGCCCAGATCCTGCACCTGCGGGATCATCTGGCTCCTGCGGTGCAGAATCAGCTCCTAACAAGCCCGTCCTGTTTGTGGGCATTCAGACGGCCCAGATGTGCTCCTTCTGGGATTGGGCTCCACATGAATTAATCGCACTGCGCAGAGTCACATTCTGATAAGATAACTCAATCTGATAAACTGCTCTGATACACACAGTAAAGGGCGGTATATCAAGGGTCTAAACCATAAACCATAATCTTACACTTAAAAATTTTAGACAGTGTACAACCCACTCCTGCCAAAACAATTAATAGGCAAACACTCATAAATCAAATATGCAAAGTTCATATTTGACCTTGACAATGCCAACATAAATTAGAGTTTAAAAATCCAGCTCTGTGCATTTTAACCGGCATCCTTTTGATACGATGCGCAAGGAAATTCATTGATGAAGGCTCACCACATTCAGTGAGCATATTGCCAATATAACACCTAATCTATTTCTCTGACCTCGCTCATTCATGCCTATTTCTTGTTCCCAAATAATTTGCAAACCTTTAGGTTCTGGATTAGTCTGATTCCTAAGTAGCACTAAGAGTGCACTATATCAGATTTTCTAGTCCTGTGATAAATATCAGCACCATTCTTTTGTAGACCATGCTACCATTTAAATTGGTCATTAGAACCCAAATGAAAGTTCAAGAACATCTGTTCCCAAGTAAGCATTGTTATGGAGTTCTTTAATACCAATTTGGGCCAATCTGCTTTTTAAGATAGGATCAAAAACAATTTTTTGGCTCACATGGTGGAATAGAGGCATCTGAACACTTGAACAAGTACTAACAAATGGAATCAGGGATTCAGCAGCAAATTATCTAGGAACAGGAGGGCCCATTTAGTGCTAGATACTGTGTGAATATGAAACAAAGCACAAGAAGGTGATGCACACATTACAAGAAACAGATGAAAAGGGAGGACAAGATTGTGCTCAAGTGAAAACCATCTTGGGCAATCTACACCATCAAAATCAGTAGTGAGCCAATGCAGGCTATATTTGAATAAATAGGCCCGCTGATAGAGGGTGAAATCTGGCAATCACACCCTACATCTATTACTTGGTGCCCATATTTTTTTAAGAGAGATTTTTGGAGTACACTTATTCCATAAATATTTTACTAACATTTTATCTATTGAGTTGAAAAACTCAACCAGAAGGAGAGATAGGATATAACTTACTTGTGGAATTATAGCCATTTTAATAGATTCCAGTCTACTCCACCATGAGAAGCCAAGTGGAGTCCATCTATTGGTACTAGCGTCACCCATCCCCAATACTTTCACCATATTAATGTCATCACAATCTCCAAAATCTCTATGGATGTGAAGAAACCCAAATATTTAAATCCGTTAGGGGCCCAACAAGACATTGATTACCCAGGAGTTCAGCACATTGCAAGTTTAGCGGCATTACTTCTGATTTAGAAGTTGATTTATAGCCTGCAAGCTTAGAATATTTCACGTTGGCATCTAGAAAGGCAGCCAATGAAGAACAGGGAGAGGATAAAATGACTAGAATATCATCAGTATAAGTTAGTACCTTATATTCTCTATCTCTGATTCTAAAGCCTTGAATGTTAGTATATCCTTGAAACCTTGTAGCCTTGAAAGGTAGTATATTCTTTGTTCATTGTAAACTGCCTAGTGCAGTGTGAGTTATGTTCTCTGTAAACAGCCTTGATAATATGGATAAAGCAGTATATAAAACAAGCAAATATATAAATAAATGTTGTCATTCTGTTGATAGCAATCAAAAAAAAGTTCCAGTGACCGGAGAACTAGATCAAGGGCATGCAATGGATGTGGTCTATTTAGAATTCAGCAAAGCCTTTTTCCTCATAGGAGGCTTGTGAATCAACTAAGCAGCCTGGGGATGGATCCAAGGTGGTGAACTGGATCAAGAACTGGTTGACTGATAGACTGTAAAGGGTAGCGGTGAATGCAATTCACTCTGAAGAAGAGAGGGTGAGTAGTGGCGTGCCTCGGGGTTCAGTCCTTGAACCGCTACTGTTCAATGTCTTTGTGGGTGATATTTCCAAAGGGTTAAAAGGAAAAGATTTGGCTTTTTGTAGATGATACAAAGATTTGCAGCTGAGTGGACTCTTCAGAGGGAGTAGACAACATGAGAAAAGATCTAAAAATTAGAGGTATGGTCAAATGCTTGGAAATTGAGATTTAATGCAAAGCAGTGCAGAGTGATGCTGGTAAATTGCTGACATGTTGTATGAGAGGGGCCCAGGGCTGTCGCTGGGTGGCAGCTCTGCAAGACAGTCAGGGAATCCTCCAGCAGCACACCTGGGATATAGGGGAGGTTTTCTGGACATTCTATTGGGATCTTTATGCAGGGGAGAGGATTTTATCCATCTGGCTGGTGGCATATCTCAGGGAAGTACATTTGGTCCAGATTACGGAGGCACAGACGTGGCAGCTTGGGGCCCCGACACTGCTGAGGAGGTCTTGCGGGGCATAAAGCGGGCACAGTGCTGTAAGACGCCTGGCCCTGATGGGTTTAGTGCGAAGTTTTATAAATCTCTGTGTGACCAGGTGACTGCCCCTTTAGTAGCAATGTATCAGGAATGGGAAGGAGCCGTTGAAGGCGGAATCGTACCATCCCATCTCTCTTATCAACTTTGATGTTAAACTCTTTGCTATGATCATAGCGGATAACTTGGCCCTCCTATTTCTGTGCCTTATTCACTCGAGCCAGGTTGAATTTGTTAGGGGCCACTAGGCGGCATCCAATTTGAGGAAAATCATTGCTTCGTTAGAATGGGTCCAGCTTTGATGTGGAAAAAGCTTTTGACTGTGCCAAATGGGATTATCTGTTTGCAGTCCTGCCAGAATATGGGCTGGGGGAGGCCTTCCTGAAGATAACTCGCTCCTTGTATACGGAGTCAATGGCACAGATCCTGGTCAATAGGTTAGTGTCAGAGATTATTTCTCTGCAGAGGGGAACGCAGCAAGGGTGCCCCCTTTCCTCATTATTTGTTCTCTCCTTGGACCCTTTGCTGCGCCGCATAATGGAGGAGAGGGGTGAGGGAGGTTTGAATGGACGGGATTGAATTTTTGTTGTTGGCCTTTGCTGATGATTTACTTCCTCATATAATTGACCCCTGTCATTCTCTTTCCCTGTTATTGGATGAATTTCAGATCTTTGGTAAGCTGGCCAGATTGAAACTGAACATGGATAAATCTGAGGCATTAGATGTGCTGGGGGGTTAAGGGGGGTTTGGGGTTCAGGTTTCCCATTGCGTTGGGCTGAGCAGACATTTATGTATTTAGGTATATAGTTGCTCCAAGACCCTAGACGACTATGTGAGCTGAACCTTAAGGTTATGTTAAGGCACATTTGGAGTAAAATGATAAATTATCGGTACTGGGAAGAGTGGCTGTATTTTGGATGACCTTGTTCCTGAAATTACTATATCTGTTGCAGACACTGCTGATACGCTTGCTTCAAAAGGATGTTCGGTTACTTGAGAGGGACCTGTCTCGGTTCTTCTGGTATGGCAAATGAGCATGGGTGGCCTTTGGGCATCTGAGAGGGGACTGGAGAAGGGACAGCTTTGGCATCCTGAATATCCCTAGATACAACTTCACGTGCCAGCTCTGCCACCTGCGAGATTGGTTAGGATATACCTCGGTCTTCATCCCCTGAGAGGTTGAAGAGGCTTTTGTAGCACTCCATGGTTTGTTGGCTGTGCTGCTTGCAGATTTGAAAGATTTACTGGAATGGCTCCTCCACAGTGTTTGATTCAGCCAATGTGACAGGCTTGGCATTTTTTTGTGTGCCAAATGGCGGCCACTCCTACAGTTTTAGGATTTTTGCTGATTTGTGACAATAGTCGCTTCCCTCCTGGAATGTACTCGGGCCCCTTTCAGTGTTGGGAGAAGGGGCAGCTGCAGTTTTGCGGCAGATGGTGAATAAGACAGGTGCGATGAAGACCTTTTCAGGGCTCTGAGAGGAATGTGGCATGGCAGGCAGCCATTTCTTTGCATATTTACAGCTGCGTCACTGTGTGGGTTCCCTTCTGCGGACCTCCCAGATGGAGGACAGTGTGGCCGTGTTGATGGGTTCTTTTGAGTTAGGATAGGGAGATGATGTCCATCTCTCTCTGTTATTGCAAGCTGGGTGAATGGGTTTCGGCAATAGACTTTGCCGCTCTAGAGGCTCACTGGGAGGGGGAGTTGGCAGTTTTGGTGGTCCCTAGAAGCCTCCAGAGGGCAGCAGCATACTTCTTGGGACTGGTCAAGAGGGTTAGACTCCAGGAGGTTTAGTACAGAAAGATATGTCTGGTCCATATCACACCGGTGAAGGCTTTGCATATGGGCATGGTGGCTCTGATTAGCTGCCCCCAGTGCGCACCCTCCCCAGTGACTCTAGGTCATATGTGTTGGACTTGTGCGGCGATCCAACACTATTGGTGGCAGATACAGTATCACTTGGCTGGGCTCTTGGGAAAAGAGGTGATCATCTCGGTAGAGATGGCTCTCTTGGACATCCTGGGGGGGAGGGCCCAGTTTTTGATTCAGAAGGCCTGCCTGGTAGGTAAGCAGCTGATATTTATCCATTGGAAAGATCTGGAGGCCCCCTCAGTGTGGGAGTGGTGTAGTAATTTCCATGGCTTAATGCTTATGGAATGCTTAGCTTACTTTTTAATTTTCAAAAGGGAGACTATAATAAACTAAGAAGAAAAGTTAAGGAAAAACTAAAAGGAGCAGCTGCAAAGGCTAGAGATTTACATCAAGCATGGGTGCTGTTTAAAAATACTATCTTGGGAGCCCAAGGCCAAAAACCTGCCAGCATCCTTGTGGATACCATGTTAAAACCCTCGGCCCAGTGTGCAGCGGCGGCCAGGAGAGCAAATAGAATGCTAGGTATGATAAGGAAAGGAATGGAAAATAAAACAAAAGATATTATAATGCCTCTATATCGTTCCATGGTGAGACCGCACCTTGAATATTGTGTGCAATTCTGGTCGCCATATCTTAAAAAGGATATAGCAATTTTAGAAAAGGTTCAGAGAAGAGCCACCAAAATGGTAAAGGGGATGGAAGGCTACTCCTATGAAGAAAGGCTAAAAAGGTTGGGGCTCTTTAACCTGGAAAAGAGATGGCTGAGGGGAGATATGATAGAAGTCTATAAATTAATGAACGGAGTGGAACGGGTAAACGTAGATCGATTGTTTACCTTATCAGAATATAGAAAGACTAGGGGACATGCAATGAAGCTACAGGGTAAACTATTTAAGACTAATAAAAGAAAATATTTTTTCACTCAACGTGTAATCAAACTCTGGAATTTGTTACCGGAGGATGTAGTAAAGGCTGTTAGTGTAGCTGGGTTTAAAAAAGGTTTGGACAAGTTCCTGGAGGAAAGGTCCATAAACCATTATTAAGAAGGGACCCAGGATATCAATGCTTGAACCAATACAAGCATTGTGGAACCTGTGTCCCTTGGGGAAACTGCTAGGTACGTATGACCTAGATTGGCCACTGTTGGAAACAGAATACTGGGCTTGATGGACCTTGATCTGACCCAGTATGGCATATCTTATGTTCTTATGTTCTTATCATTTAAAGCAGTGGTTCTCAACCCAGTCCTCTGGAACCCCCAGGCCAGTCAGGTTTTCAGGATATCCACAATGAATATGCATGAGATAGATCTACATGCACTGCTTCCATTGTATGAAGATCTATCTCATTCATATTGTGTTGGCGCAGAAGAGAGAGAGCCGGAGAAAGAAGGGAGAAATCAGACATTTTTCTCAGAGAAGAGAAACAAAACCAGACATTCAGGGGTTAAAACTCCTGGTTTAGAAAAAAACTCCTCACAGAATACTTGTTGTCAAGGGACACGCCCTAGCTCCCTAGTTACCAGCCCTGCTCACGAGGGTCAGCTAGGGGAGGAGCTAGCAAGTAGGAAGGGGAAATACAGATATAAACGCCAGGAATCTGGAGAGAGAGGCAGAGGAGAGAGAGGGAATGGACAAAGAGCAGCAAGAGCAGCAGAGAACTCAAGGAGTCCGGGAAGTGCAGGACGTGCTCAGAGTGCAGGTGTGAGGTACACTGCAAGAGAAAGCAGCCTTAGAGGAAGGTGCTTTGGGAGCCAGACTTCCAGTGAAGGAGAATCTTCTTCTGAGAGAGAGAGAAGAAGGAGGAGTTCCAGTTCTGAGTCCAATGCTGAGGTGAATGGGTCTGAGAGTCCTAGAAGGGAAAGAGGCTCTAGGAGCTCAGCAGAATTACCCAAGAGAGGCTTGCAGAGAGTGAAGGAAGCTTCACCCAAAGCTCCGTGGAGAAAGACAAAACCAGCCAGAGGTTTTAAAGCTTATCCGGGGGAATTTCCAAGCCACGTGAGTAACCTGAAACATGCTCCAAAAGTTTATATGGAACCAGAGCAGTTAGCTGTAGAGCCGGCTAAATCCTTATTTCCTCAGACTAAAGTGAGCAGTGTTAAACCCTCTAACAAACTTGTGAAAGTTAAAGAATTACCTAAGAGTAAAGACATCTCTCAGAGGAGAGGAGAATCTGCTTTAAATAAGGTTTTACAAATCTTAAAAGGTTTAAAGCAAGACAATACTGAATTCATGAATAATGCTTCTCTAGCAAACTCAGATGTTGAGAGCATGGAATTTGAATCTTCTATGACACAGGAACCTGACCCTG
The DNA here is from genome assembly GCA_033557465.1 of Ichthyophis bannanicus. NCBI lineage: Eukaryota > Metazoa > Chordata > Amphibia > Gymnophiona > Ichthyophiidae > Ichthyophis > Ichthyophis bannanicus. Next base: position 233,051,971 of record CM066036.1, read on the forward strand.
TTGAAGAAATGGAATGTTCTTTAGTTTTTAGAAAGTAGCTAAAAACTAGAGTGTGTCACGAAGCCAAAGCTAGCAGCCCTTTCAAAGACGCAGAGCTGGGAGGAATATGCTAAATAGGAGAGCTGTGATTCTCTAAGCTTAACCCCTTCTTTGAAAGACTGCTTGTACAAAGTATAGAGCCTGGCAGATAGCAGGTGAAGAAACCATTGTATGTGAGAAGAGAGAAAACAGTGTGCAGTGAAGTTTTACTTTGTGGGATTACTTGAAGCTGTATATGTTTTAAAAGTCACACTCTGGAGAAGAAGGTTTTTGCACCAAAGTTCTTTTGCTATGATTCTGGTATGAAGAAATACTTTGTTTAAGTTTGCTGATAAGCTGAATACAAAGCCTTTTACCTTGTTGTTTTTCTCTGGAAGTTTCCATACCTTATGTTGGTATTTGGAACTGTTTAAGAAGTTCCTCTGGCCTAAAGGAATAATAAAAATCCTACGTGCCTATTTTCCCTCTTGGCTTAAGTTATTTCAACTACACAACTACAACTATAGGCATGTGTTAAAATAAATAAAGACTATCATCACTCCCAGCACCTAGGTAAAGGGCATGGTGACAATATTCATTGTGGATATCCTGAAAACCTGACTGCTGTGGGGGTCCCAGAGGACTGGGTTGAAAACCACTGGTTTAAAGGCAAGGTCAGAGAGGCTGTTGTAGCCAAAAAAATCATCTTTCAGGAAATGGAAAAAGGAGCCAAATGACGAAAATGGGAAACATAAGCACTGGCAAGTTAGATGCAAAGAACTGACAAGGCAGGCAAAGAGAGAGTTTGAAAAAAAGCTTGCTGTGGAAGCAAAAATGCATAATAAACACTTTTCCCAAGTACATTCATAGCAAAAAACCTGCAAGAGAATCAGCTGGACCATTGAATGATAGAGGGGTAAAAGGGGTGCTAAGGGAGGTCAAGGCCAAAGCGGAGAGACTGAATGAATTCTTTGCTTTGGTCTTTCTGAAAATGATGTAGGGAAGTTACACATGCCTGAAATGGTATTTAAAGGTGACGTACTGGAAGAATTGAAAGAAATATTGATAAACCAGGAAGATGTATTACAACCATTTAATAAACTGAAGAATAGTAAATTACCTGGACTGGGTGGTATACATCCAAGGGTGTTGAAAGAACTCAAATATGAGATTGCAGACCTATTATTGGTAATCTGTGGACTATCATCAAAATCATCTGTAGCACCTGAAGAGTGGAGAATGGCCAATGTAACGCCAATTTTTAAAAAGGGGTCCAGGGGTGATATAGAAAACTAGACCAGTGAGCCTGTTGTCAGTATTGGGCAAAATGGTAGAAACCATTATAAAGAATAAAACTACTGAACATGTAAATAGTCATGGTTTAAGGGGAGAAAGCCAACATGGATTTAGCCAAGGAAACTCTTGTCTTACTAATCTGTTATATTTTTTTAAGGTATGAATAAACAGGTAGACCAAAGTGAGCAGGTTGACAATGTGTATCTGGATTTTCAGAAAGCCTTTGACATGGTCCCTCATGAGAGACTCCTAGCCAATTTAACATGTCATGGGATTGGAGACAATGTACTATTGTGAGTCAGGAACTGGTTAAAAGATAGAAAACAGAGAGTAGGGCTAAATGATTAATTTTCTCAATGGAGAAAGGTGAATAGTGGAGTACCCCTGGGATCTGGGCTGGGTCTGATGCTTTTTTAACATATTCATAAATGACCTGGAAATGGGGATAATGAGTGAGGTGATCAAATTTGCAAATGACACAAAATTATTCAACATTATTAAAACGCAAGAAGATTGTGAAAAATTGCAAGAGGACCTTGATAAATTGGAAGACTGGCTGACCAAATGGCAGATGAAATTTAATAATGGACAAGTGCAAAGTTATGCACCTCAGAAAGAACAACCCAAATTACAGTTACATGCTGCAAGATTCCACATTAGGAACTATCATCCAGGAAAAAGATTTAAGTGTCATCATGGATAATACAATGAAACCCTCCACCCAGTATGCAGCGGCGGTCAAGAAAGCAAATAAAATGCTAGGAATCACAAGGAAAGGAAAGGAATGGAGAATAAAATCAAGGACATTATACTGGCTCTGTATCATTCCATGGTTCAAACTTACCTTGAATAATGTGTCCAGTTCTGGTCACCATATCCTAAAAAGGATATAGTGGAATTAGGAAAGATACAGAGAAGAACCACCAAAATAGTAAAGGGGATGGAAGGATACCCCTATGAAGAAAGGCTTAAAAGGTTAGGGCTTTTCAATTTGGAAAAGAGATGGATGAGGTGAGATATGATAGAGGTCTATAAATTAATGAATGGAATGGCACAGTTAAATGTAGATCGGTTGTTTATGCCATCAAAAAGCAAAAAGACTAGGGGATATGCAATGAAACTACAATGTAACGCATTTAATACTAATAAGAGAAAATATTTTTTCACTCAACACATAATCAAACTCTGGAATTCGTTACCAGAGGATATAGTAAAAGCTGTTAGTGTAGCTGGGTTTAAAAAAGGTTTGGACAAGTTCTAGGAGGAAAGGTCCATAAACCATTATTAAAGAGGACCCAGGAAAATCACTGCTTGCCCCAGGACAAGCATTGTGGAACCTGTGTGCCTTTTCGGAGCCTGCCAGGTACTTGTGACCTGGATTGGCCAGTTAGAAACAGGATATTGGACTTGATGGATCTTGGTCTGACCCAGTATAGCATTTCTTATGTTCTTATATTTAATGATAGGCGAAAGGAGGCCTTTTTGACAGTATGAGGGGATTACATACAGACCTTGGCTCCCAGAGCGTGCAATGAGCTGCTGACATTGTAGGGTTTTCGGCGCTTGACTGGCACTGTGGGAGGCCGGGGCATCTGGAAAGGCGGATCCTATTCTAGTAGAGGTGTTGGGGCTCCCCTGTCATAAGGAGTGAAAGGGAGTGTGCTGGAAGCAGGTGACTGATCCTCAGTATCAGGGTGGGAAGAGAGGGAGAGGGGTCCTTCAAGGAGGTGAGTAGGGAGTGTGACAGTGGTGACTGGTGGATGAATGGGGGTAGATGGCCGATGAGTGGGGAGGGGGTGGAAGCTGAAAGTGTTCAGAAGCTCTTAGGGTGGGGCAGTCCCATAAGGAGGATGGTTTAATATGTGTTACCTTCATGAGGGGGGGGGGGGCTGGAGGGGGTTTTCAGAAAAATTGGATTGTGATTACGTCCACGCTATGTTTTAGTGTCACCACACGCTGGGTTTGCTGGGTTGTTAATAAAAATTATTTGCACTAAAAAAATGTTAGCATGAATTTTATGAATCAGTCCATATATGGTACAGTATGTATATAAACCACTTCTGCCATCTATTGGTCAATAATATATTATTATTCAAGCATGTGTAGAGAAGGGCTGCTTTGTAAAATTGTCTATGATTTTGTATGTAGTAGTAGTAACAGTATTACATTGCAGCCAACTTATTATTCTTATGTTTAAATATGCATTATGTATATTTCATTTTAAACTTAGTCGTATTGCATAGTAACATAGTATATAAAGGTACATAAAGACCAGTATGGTCTGTCTAGTCTGCCCAATAAGGTGGCAAGAGTTAGCGCACCTGCCGCTCCATGCAGGTCACCCCTCCCCATGCCTTTGTTTAGGGGTGTACCCACCGCTCCATGCACGTTACCCCTATTTGTTGAGATATAAGAAATAGTTACGTTTATTTTCACTTTATCCAATAGCTGTAAAGGGATCCACTGTGTCTCTCCCATGCCATTTTGGATTCTTATTTATTTATTTAACAAATATTTATATACCGCTACTTCCAGCGATCAGCAGCGGATTTGATTACATATTGAAAACTGTCAAATCAGGACAGTATAATTTAGGGTATATACACGTTGATTCGGAGGGTAAGCACATCACACAGTAATGGGTTCTATTTGTAGAGAGGAGCAATAATTTACATATATACATTTTTACATAAATGAGTAAAGCGTACATAAATGCATTCCTGTCTCCCAGAGTGGTTAGGCTTAGACCCCTTGGGTTTAAATCAAGTTGAACTGACTCTGAAACAGGTGAGTCTTGAGTTTTTTTCTAAAGTCAGTTAGGTCTTTGCTAGCTCGTAGCTTCTATCACTGTATTTTCCCCCACCACTTCCATCGGGAGGGCATTCGAAGCATCCACCACCCTTTCAGTGAAAAAGTATTTCCTGACGTTGCCTTTCAGTTTACCCCCTTGCAGCTTCATGTTATGTTCATTAATATCCTTTAAGTATTTAAAGGTCTGTATCATATCTCCCCTGTCCCTCCTCTCCTCTAGCATATACATATTTAGGTCTTCTTCTCATACATCTTCTGGCGCAGGCTCCAAATCATTTTGGTTGCCTTCCTCTGAACTGTTTCTAGTCTTTTTATATCCTTTGTGAGATATGGTCTGCAAAACTGAACACAATATTCCAAGAGAGGCCTCAACAGCGACTTGTACAGTGGCATTAGTTCCTCCTCCTTTCTGCTGGTAATTCATCTCTGTATGTAACCCAGCATCCTTCTGGCTTATGCCACAGCCTTGTCACACTGTTTCACCACTTTGAGATATTCAGAAACAATCACTCCGAGGTCCTTCTCCTGGTCCGTGCACACCAGCTTATGGCCCCTTATCTCATACAATTCCTTTGGATTTATGCATCCCAAGTGCATGACACTGCACTTCACATTAAATCTTAACTGCCAAGCATTAGACCATTCATTCAGCTTTTGCAGATCTTTCCTCATGTTATCTACTCCCTCAGAGGAGTCCACTCTGTAGAAAATTTCCGTGTCATCTGCAAAAAGACACTTTTCCATTCAGTCCTTCAGCAATATCACTCACAAATACATTGAACAGTACCGGCCCCAGCACCTATCCTTGGGGCACACCACTAATCACCTTCCTTTCATCCGAGTGAGTTCCATTTACCATCAGCTTCTGTGGTCGGTCAGTCAACCAGTTTCTGATCCAGTTCACCACCTTGGGACCCATCGCCAAGCTGGTCAGTTTATTGATAAGCCTCCTATGAGAAACAGTATCAAAGGCTTTGCTGAAATCTAGGTAGATCACATCCATTGCATGCCCTTGATCTAGTTCTCTGGTCACCCAGTCAAAGAACACAATCAGATTTGTTTGGCATGATCATCTTTTGTTAAAACCATGTTGTCTCGGATCATGCAACCTATTGGTTTCTAGAAAGTCCACTATTCTTTCTTTCAGCTACTTTTCCCACCACCGAGGTAAGGCTTACTGGCCTGCAGTTTGCCACTTCTTCCCTATTACCACTTTTGAGAAGAGGTATGACATTGGCCTTTTTCCAGTCCTGCGGAACTTCTCCTGTCTCCAAAGATCTATTAAAAACATCCTTTAAAGGCCCTGCAAGAACCTCTCTGAGCTCTTTCAGTATCCTGGGATGTATCTAATCTGGCCCCATGACTTCGTCCACTTTCAGTTTTGCAAACTGTTCAAACACATCATCTTCTGTGAATGGTGTAGTATCTACTCCATTTCCATTTGTACATTTGTCAATCGCAGGTGTTCCTTCTCCAGGATTTTCTTTAGTAAAACCAGAAGTATTTGTTTAGCATTTTCGCTTTTTCAACATCACTTTCTATGAATCCATTCTCAGCACTTTTTCACTTGCAATTTCACTTCCGATCTTCCTCTTCTTCCGAATATACCTGAAAAAAGTTTTATCACCACACTTTAGATCTTTAGCCATCTTTAGCCTTTTGCCTTTGATTTTGCTATCCTTATTTCTCTTTTTGTGTCTTTCAGCTTTCAGTGTTCCTCTGTGAGCTTCTGAATTTTGTGAAAGCTGTGTTTTTAGCCTTTATTTGTGCAGCCACTCCTTTAGAAAAACAAATATGTTTCCTTTTCCTCTTGTTTTTATTTACTTTCCTTACATATGTATCTGTTGCCCCTTTTAGTTTAGCCCACTGCTATTCCACTTCCCTTACCTCCTCCCACCCTGCCAACTCCTCCTTCAGGCACTTGGCCATTTTATTGAAGTCAGCATTTTTGAAGTCTTAGATTGCTGTGACTGGACTCTGCCTTGGCTTTTATCTCCAACCACACCATGCGACTCATTAAACCATGTTTCTATAATGGTCACAATGTCCAAGTCCATTTCCACCATTAAGGCTTCTAGGTCAGAAACTTTGTTGGCTATGCTTTGAGCATTTGTGCTCATTGCTTTCCAGCATTTGATGACTGGCTTACCTGTATTTTGCATAGATTTTGTTCTATACACCTTTTCCCACTTGCCATTGATGTGCGGATTAATAGTGTGGCTGTTTCCAATGTTATTATGTTTTGCTGCAAGTGATGTCCTGAATTTGTTCTTTTCCATCCGTCGCCCTCTTTCCTTAGTTTAAATGCCTGTCCACATATTGCCTGACTTTTTCACTTAGGATCCTTTTCCTTGCAACAGAGAGATGTAGTCCATTAACACAGTATAGCCTCTTGTTGTTACATCAATTTCCCCAGTTGCCTATATATCTAAATCCTTCTTGTTTACACCAAGCTTGGAGCTATGTATTAAAGCTGATTATGTGATACAGGCTTTCTGCCCCCTTACCAAGAACAGGTAGAACTTCTGAGAATGCTATAGTGTTAACAATGGGTTTCAGTTTCTCTCCCAGAATCTGGAAGTCCCTTTGAACTGTAGAGGCACTGTTTCTAGCCAGGTCATTTGTACCCAAGTAGATGATAACATCAGTTTTGGAGTGCTCACTTTCTACACTAACTGAAAAGCTTGGGAGGCATTTGATCATCTTTTGTCCTTTGGACTGAGTTCCCATGTTGGTGCCTCTGATTTGGTGTAATATCAGTAGATTGAGGATTAACCTTCTCATTTAAGGGCACTTCAGTTTCCAGTAATTGGGCACTCTCATTTTCCAAGGCAGAGAAGGCATTGTGCAGGAATATCTCTTGATGGAGAGGGTATCTCCGTGTTACAGGTCGCAACCTACCAGAGCTCACTGTAATCCATTTGTTCCTGGGCTGTTTGATTCTTTGTGAGAACAATGCTGGATTTCTTTCAATTTGTACCCTAGAAGAGGTGTGTTTAATTGCAGCTAAATCTTCCCTTAATAGAATCAATTCTTTATGCATAGCAGATAACTTGAGACATATAGGGCAAGTTCTTAAGCTCCAAATTATTCTTCTTAGAATGAAGGTGCCACAGCTATTGAATTGGATACAAGATATGATGATTAAGATGGTTATAAAGCAGTTCTAGGACAAGGACAAAAGGCAGGTGTTACACCTAATTGGAGGACAGATGCCAATCTATATGATGACCATATAGGCAATGCAATCCCGGGCTGGGTGGGGTGAGGGGTAGGGTGGGTGGGAATTTAAGTGTCTCTGGCCAGAAGACCTTATATGAACTGAGGGCATGCTCAGATTTCTGATTTAAAAAGGTTATGCAAGGAATGTAGGCAAGCTAAATTTCCTAAACCTATACCCAAAATTTAGGTTGTTTGCCACTAGACTGTAGATCAGGGTTGCTGTGAACAGATAGAAATGTGACAGAGACAGAAAGATAGGAAGAGCAAGGGGTTTTTCTTTTGTCCTCCTCCCTTGGTGCAGTTATCCTAACACGCCACAGTGCTTAAGTAGTATTATAAGAGAATAATTGTGTGTAAGTACACCTCGGTGTGACTGAAGACACATGAAACACTCCTTGGGGCGAGCGAGGGGCGCGGTCGTGGCTTGACGCCCTTTGTGTGCTCTCTGGCATCCTGCTTCTGCTGGTCTGCTCTTCTTTCTCAGGTAACCCCTCAGGGAATCCTTCCTTTAACGACGACATGTCAGCCATCCCGGTATTTTGGGGACGACGCTCCCTATCCCCACTTAGTTTCCCCTCCGGTTCTCTAGCTCGTTGTCCTGCTAATTTAATCCCTTGTACCCTTACTAGCACTCTCCTAAAACAGCCCTCTCCTCTGCCTCTGTCTTCCACAATGACCTCTGCTTCCGTGCTTCAGGTTTCTTTATTAAACTGCCGGTCTCTTAAGTCCAAATCCCTATTGGTTTCTGATCTGATTTTGCAACACTCTATAGACCTTTGCTTCCTCACTGAGACATGGCTCAAGGAGGGTGATAGCCCTGTTCTCTCCAGCTCTCTCCCCTCCGGGTACTCAGCATTCTCATCCCCTAGGCTGGGCCGGGGTGGGGGGGGGAGTTGCCCTACTCTTTCGCGCTTCTATTGCACTTGAGGAAGTGAATTCGCCATCTGTTTCACTTTCTGAATCCCTTTTTCTCCGTTTCCACTCCTCTCCTCCACTCTATTTTCTTCTTCTCTATCTTCCACCCTCCCTTTCTGTGGAGCGCTGGGAGGGAGTCATTCAGACCCTCTCAGATGCTGTTTTGCAGTTCCCCAATCTCATTGTCCTAGGCGATCTCAATATTCATGCTGACAATCTCAGCAGGCAGAAGGACCATGCCTTCCTGAACTTCTTTCACGATATTGCTTTTCAACAACATGTCACAGGTCCTACCCACACCGCCGGTCATACCCTGGACTTAGTTTTGTCCTCCTCTATGCTGTCGGCTGAGATCTCCCCCCCTCCACATTGGATATCCCTTGGTCTGATCACCGCTGTGTCCTTTTTTCGGTTACACATTCATCCCAGGTGATCGCTCCGCTCCCGGTATCCTCTTCACCCCCTCCTCCTCGTCGCCGCTTAACTCCTGACATCCTGAGTTCCTTTCCCCCCGCTTCCTCTGTTTTCCCCCCGGATTTTGCATCGCTTTCACCCAATAGCCAAGCCTCCCTCTGGAACTCCCTCCTTTCAGAAGCGTTGGACCAGTTGGCACCGCTGTGCCCCCGTCATCGCTTGTCCACCTCTGGTCATTCTTCCTGGTTTCACCTGGCATTGCGGCTGCAACGGACCCAACTCCGACAGGTGCAACGCCGTTGGTCCCATCATCACTCTCCTGATCTATATGTCCGTTTCAAGCAGCTCTATGCTGATTACCGTTCGGCTGTTCAATCAGCCAATCGGGCTTATTATGCAGCTGAAATTTCGGAAGCGGCGAACTCTTCTCGCCAGCTCTTCACAATCTTGCGGAAACTCTCATCCACTAGCTCTCACAGTATCTCGACTACAGGGGCCCCTGATTCTCATTCCCTGGCTGCCTTCTTTTCAGACAAAGTCCTTACCTTACGTGCCTCCTTTTCCACTCCTCCTCCACCTCCGCCCTCGCCACCTGCTTCCACCTGCAATTTGCTCGCCATTGATCACTCACCCCCGCCTTCTTCCCCCATGTCCAATCGAGCTCTTGCCAATACCTGGTCCTCCTTCCATCCGGTTCTTCCTGCTGAACTTCTTTCAAAACTGTCTACCTCCCGCAAGACCACATGTGCCCTAGACCCGATTCCATCCCGTTGGCTGTCAGAGCCTTCGCTACAGTTGATCCCGATCATCACTTCCATTATCAACTCTAGTTTATCCTCTGGCCTGTTCCCCTCCCCGTGGAAGTCAGCCATTGTTCATCCTCTCCTAAAACAACCATCCCTTGACCCATCTGTCCCTGCTCACTGGCGTCCTGTTTTAAATCTCCCCTTCTTGGCTAAGCTTCTGGAACGTTTTGTCTTCAATCAGTTGTCTTCTCACATTGAATCCACCAACACTCTTCACCCCCGGCAAGCTGGCTTTCGGCAGGGCCACAGCACTGAGACTGTCCTTTTAGCGGTTCTGAATGAACTTCACGTTGTACATGATCGCGGTGATGTTACTTTGTTGGTTTCTCTTGATCTGTCTGCTGCGTTTGATTTAATTGATCACACCCTTCTTCTCACTCATCTTGTGGAGGTAGGGTTACGCGGTACAGTTCTTCTTTGGTTTCGCTCCTTTCTCACTGCTCGATCCTTTTCTGTCACCCTAAATGGGAAATCATCATCCCCTCTTCCCCTTACTTGTGGTGTCCCCCAAGGCTCTGTATTGTCTCCTTTGTTGTTTAATATTTTCCTGGCTCCTCTACTTCTTTTACTACAGCAGTACCCAGTATCTTCCTATGTCTATGCAGACGATATTATCTTGCTCTATCACACCTCTCCATTTTCTCTGGATCTCTCCTCCTTCAATTCCTGCCTTTCTCATGTGGCTTCTTGGCTTTCTCAACATTTCCTGCGTCTTAACCCATCTAAATCCACGGCTATGTGGGTATCCCTCAGTGGTTCATGTCCCTCCATTGCCCCCGTGATCGACTCTATTCCCATTCCTCTTGTATCCTCTTTACGGTATCTCGGGGTGGTTCTTGACTCTTCCCTTTCCTTTCGTGATCACATCTCCTCCCTCACCAGGCGCTGTTTTGCTACCCTCCGTCAAATTCGGGCTGTTCGTACATTTCTTCCTCTTGAATCCTTGGTTACTCTCGTCCTTGCTCTAATTACTAGCCGACTCGATTACTGTAACGTTTTCATGGCCAACCTTCCCAATTATCAGCTCCAACGTCTTCAGCTTATTCAGAACACCGCTGCCCGTATCATCACTTTTGCCCGCCGTTTCGATCACCACTGCTATCCTCTTCCGCCTACATTGGCTGCCCCTGCGTGTTCGCTTTCACTATAAACTTCTCATCCTCACTCACCATGCTATTTACACCAATAACCCTCTGTACTTGGCTGATTTGGTTTCTCTGCACACGCCCTATTGTCAGCTCCGTGCTCTCCACGCTAATCGTCTGTCCTTACCTTCCCCTTTCCATGCACATCTTGAAAAGACCCGTCACTCTGCCTTTTTCTTTCTTGGTCCATGGTTGTGGAATGCCCTACCTTCGTCCCTTCGTCTCGAAATCTCTTATCCTCAATTCAAAGCCTCACTTAAAACGTATTTATTTCGAAAAGCATTTGACCTTGCCCTAGATTCCCCTCCCTGATGCAACAGTCGGTTGCTGTCTTGTCCCAGTTGAGTTTTGGTCCTGTTATTCCCCTGTTTGTCAGTGTTGGTTGAGTCTGTCTGTGCTTGGTTGTGATTATTGTTTTCTGTCTTTTGTTTTGCGCTTTCCTTTCTCTTTCTTTCCTGTTAATTTTGGCATTCTTTTTCCGTAGTTTGCAGTGTTGACCTTTTATTTTCTTTGTACACCGCTTTAATGTTTCGGCCTAAGCGGTCTATCAAATATAAAATAAAGATAAAGATAAAGATAATAAATCAAGTCATCAGTCAAAAATAGTTCCGCTACCAAAGCCTCAATAAATGTTGAGCCGAACGGACAGGAGCAGCGAGAAAAAACCTCTCTGCACACAGGTCCGTAAAGCCCTGTTTTGTTTATTTTTTTGTAATTTAAATTTTTATTAATCATCAGCAAAAAGAAAAATACATCACCGTATCATGGAACCATATACAAACTTTAGCTCCACATACGTTCCTCACCTCAAGATGTACAATAATTCCTCCCCTTCAAAGGCAATATCCTCACTCTATACAATCCTTATTTCTTAATTCAGCTATACCTCTAAATAATACAGGCACATAAACAGCCAACCCTTTAATATACATTGTAGCAGTTCCCTCACCCCGCATATTAATACACCACCCTGTGAACTGGCAGTTCCGTCGCAACCCATTCTTTAATGCGAGTTGTGCCGTGGTTTTATACCCCCTCTTAATAAAGCAAACAAACAAACAAAATAAACACAAGATAGCACTCCCACAACTGAAGCTATATATTCATTGCCCACCCACAATATCCCCCCCAACCCATCCCTCCCATCCCCCTCCCTCCATTCCTCATAGGATTGCCAGACATCCCAGTGTCTCTCCCTCTGATTCCTGCTATAAGCCCCCACTAAACTCATGTGCCAAAAATATTCTACTCTACCCAGGACTTCCCCCATCTTAGGTCCCTCCACCCCCTTCCAACATTGCAACACTGCCAACCGGCATGCCACAACACAATAATGCCCAAACCTGGTACATCCCATGTCCCCCCCCCCTGTCCCTCTAACAAACCCACCACCCCCCATCCCAGCCTTATCCGCACTCCTGTCACTTCCTGATAGAACCTCCCCACCTCCTTCCATACCCTCTGCATCTTTGGGCAACCCCAGATCATCTGCTCCAAATCTCCCCATTGCCCACACGCCCTCCAACATTTACCCTCCCCCTCCTTCCCCGCTACCCTAAGACGTGCCGGCGTCCACACCATTCTCAGCCGGATCTTGATACAATTCTCCACCAACATGGTCCCCCACCCTAATCTCCTCTCCCTTTCATAAATCTCCCTCCATCTCTCCTCCCCCCAAGGCCCCTCCATTTCTACCTCCCATTTCTCCTGTATCTCACTCCCCCCCCCCCTTGCTGTTTAATACTTGATACATCCGGGAGACCAGACCTTTAAGGTCCTCCTTCTTTTCCATTGGCTCCTCAAAAGCCGTACTCTTCCGAGCCAGGTCCCCTCTCACCTCCCCACGCTGTAGATAATACCACAGCTGCACATATGCAAAGAACCCTCTATCTGTCACCCCAAACTTCCCCTTCAACACCGAGTATGGGACCATCTTTCCCTCTCCATCCACCACCTTCCAACCTGGACCAGACCCTTCCCTACCCACTCCTGAAAAGTCCCCCCACTTGCCCCAGCCTCAAACCCTGGCATACAGCACAAATGCATCTCCCGCGACCATCGCTTTCCCTTCAGCAAAATCCGCTTCCGCTTTTCCCAAATCTCCCAAGTTAACTCTGTTAGTGGGTTATCCCTTCTCTTCCTCCCCCCCCTAAACTCCCCCAAACCTTTGCCTCCAAATTTTCCCCCCTTTCCCGCTCCATAAACACCCATTGCGGGGTCTCCCCCCTGTCTCTCCAAGCAAACAGGGCCCTCAGCTGCGCCGCTTCGTAGTAAGCCACTACATTAGAGACCCCCAACCGCCCATTCTCCCGTGCCCTAAACATCATCCCCCGACTTACTCTAGGGGCATTTCCCGCCCATATGAAGCGCATGATCATATCCTGAAGCTCCTTAAGTATCCTTCTCGGGACCCGACTCGGCAATGCCATAAAGACAAACAAAATCCTCGGTAGGACATTCATCTTTATCGTGGCTATCCTTCCCAACCACGACGTGAATCCCCTGCCATCTAGCCAGATCCCGTCTGAGATTTTTTATGAGAGGCCAATAGTTCCAGTCATTTATACTACTCCAATTTTTTCCTAGCTGTATACCCAAATATCTGAAACTCCCTTGTACCCACTTAAAAGGAAAGGCCGCCTTTAACCGGTTCTCCAACCCCTCTGCCAAATTAAACCCCAAAAGTTCTGTTTTACTAGCATTCATCTTATACCCCGCCACCTCACTATATCTCTCAATCGCTTTTACTAAATTTGGCAAACTCCAGAACGGCCTACTCAAGGTGAAGATCACATCGTCTGCGAACAGCGCCACCTTGCTAAATTGCTCTCCTACCCGCACCCCCTCAATATCTACCTGATGCCTAATAAACGCTGCCAGGGGTTCAATAACTAGCGCAAACAACAGGGGCGACAATGGGCACCCCTGCCTCATGCCCCTACCCAGGCCAAAACTGTCTGAGTAGCACTCGGTCTCCTATATAATGCCTGCACCCATCCCATGAACCCCCCCCCCCATCCCATTTTCTCCATTACCTGCCACATGAAACCCCACTCCACCCTATCAAACGCCTTTTCGGCATCCACCGTGATGAACACCGCTTCCCTCCCCTTATTCTGCAGCTCCCAAATTATATTCAACAACTTTCTGATATTGTCCCCACCCTGCCGCCCCTTAATAAACCCTGTCTGATCCCTATGCACCAATTTCTGCATGTATTTCTGTAGCCTCGCTGCCAATATCTTAGCTAGCAGCTTCGCATCTACATTAATGAGAGATATCGGCCGATAGGCTCCACAGATCGTGGCATCCTTCCCTGGCTTGGGAAGGACCGTAATACCCGCCTCAGCCATAGACTGGGGCAACTCCTTACCCCCTAATACCCCATTAAACACCCTCTGCAGGAATCCCTGAAGCTCTCCCTGCATTGTTTTATAAAATCTCGCCGTTAGTCCATCTAATCCGGGTGACTTTCCTTCCCTGAGGGACTTAATTGCCCTACCTACCTCTGCTATCCCCACCGGGCACCCCAACTCCTCCGCCTCTTCGGCCATTAACTGCGGCAACTGACATTCTGCCAAAACCTCCTCCCCCCTGTCCCCCCTACCCTTCACCTCACTACTATAAAGCCGCTCATAATAGTCTACAAAGACTTTACGAATCTCCCGTGGCTGATACACCATTAAACCCTGCTTAGATCTTATTCCTGCAATATGAGTTTTTGCCTGCCTTGCCTTCAACCGTCTAGCTAATCTCCTCCCTATTTTATTCCCTCCTTCAAACCACCTGCATTTTAACCTCGCCAAATTATGAGCCACTTCCGCTGCCCCTAGCTGGCACAGGTCCCCCTTCAATTTACGCAACTGCACCAGTATCCTAGGATCTGCGCTTCCCTGGTGTTGCCTCTCCAATACCCCTATTTGCCGCACCAACTCTGCTTCCGCCTGCTCCCAGACCTATGAAATGTCCCCTCACCACCACTTTCAGACCATCCCATGCTACCCACAGCGGCACCTCCCCCCCTAAATTGTATCTCATATATTCCTGAATAACCCCCCTCAAGCTCACCACATGTTTTCTCTCTGCCAAAAGTCCCTCATTCAGCCTCCAAAACTTAATACCGGTATCTTTCTCCCCTAAGGCAAACACTATGTGCACCGGGGCATGATCGGACCAAGTACTGGTCCCAATTTCCACCCCCCTCGTCCGTCCTTGCCATTCCTTAGTTACCCACACCATATCTAATCTACTATACGTCCCGTGCGGTGGTGAATAGAAGGTATACCCCTTCTCCCCTTGGTGCCTACTTCTCCACATATCCACCAGGTCTAGCTCCTCCCTCATGTGGAATAAGCTTCTTCTATCCGACCTCCCCCCTTCCCCACCACCTCCCGTATTATCCAGTTTGGGGTTCACTGTTATATTAAAATCCCCCCACATAATCAAAGGCACTGTACCCCACCCCGCCATCTCTACCCGGAGCCTATCAAAAAACTCACCCCTTTGCACATTAGGCGCATACAAACTTACTACCCACACCTGCTCCTCCTGAATCTTGATCCGAGCTGCCACCCACCTCCCCTGCTTATCCCTCCTCTCCTCCACCACCGCATCCTTGTACGCCCGCCCAATCATGATCCCCATCCCTCCTTTCCTGGGCTGCGCCCTTTGCCCCCCAACAACACCCTAGGGTACTGCTCCGAACATAACAACCCCTCCTGACCCACCTTCAGGTGCGTCTCCTGAATACACATGAAGTCTGCCTTCAACCTCCTCCCCTCCTGCTCCAGCAGGCGCCGCTTGCGCCACATTTGCAATCCCTTAACATTCATTGTCCCCACCACCAACTGTTCCCTATCCCCCCTCCCATCCCTCCCTCTACCCCACCCCCCTCCCCTCCCTTCCCCCTCCCCCCTTCCCACCCCCTCGCTCCTACTTGAGGCCATCTTAGCGTCGTGCCCCACCCGCCTCTCCCAGACCCTCCCTCACTTAACTCCCCCTCTCACCCTTCTTCCAATGCTCTACTGCTCTCCCCAACCCACCTCCCCATTCCTCCCCCCCAATACCCCAACCTCTCCCGGCCCATTCCATCTCCCCTATCCTCCATCCCCTTTTTCCTTGGTTTCCCTGTTTTTTCCCCCCCAACCATAAATTCCCCCCTCCCCCTCCCTCCGCTGCAACCCTTATTACCCCCACTAAGACCTGATATCTAAGTGTCACCATCCTCTGTCAAACATTATACATCAGGTTCACACTGCTCCTCCTGTTGGTCAGCGCTTGGCCCCTCTCCGCTGCAGCCTCCGCTGGTCGCGTTCCCCCTCCTCCAGCCGCTCTCCGAGCTCCTTTCCACGCCAAACTCTCTGCTCCTCCTCTTGGTCCTGCTGGTCCCCTTCCGTGGGCTCTGCTGCCGCTGGAATCGCCACCCCAGCCGCTTTCAACGCCGCATATGCCGTTTCCAGAGAGTGCACTTTCCAGGTCCTCTCCCCCTTTGTAAACGCCAAACTGAAGGGGTACAACCAGCGATATCTCAGCTCCATCTTCCTTAGCTGATTTGTAATAGGGGCCAAAGCTCGTCTCCTCTGCAGGGTCCCAAGGGACAAATCAGCATAAATGGCCATGGAGTACCCCTGCCAGATGAAGGTACTCAACCCCCTCAACTTCGCCGCAATCCTCTCCTTCAGCTTATAGTCTTTCATGCAAATTACAATGTCCCTGGGCCTGTTGTTTCGTATAGGCCCCAATGCCCGGTGAGCCCTGTCCAATTGAATATCAAGCTCCTCCATTTCCTCTCCTCCTTGCTGCAGGGCCTCCCGGCATATAGATACTGCCACCTTAGCACAATCCCAAAATTCATAATCCTCTGGCACCCCCTTGATTCTCAAGTTGTTTCTCCTGGAGCGGTTTTCTACTTCAGCTGCATTTGCTCCTTCCAATCCTCCTCCTGCTTTCGATGTGCTTCCCTTTCCTCCAGCTCCAGTTTCAGCTTTTGCAGTCTATTTTCATGGTCTCCCATTCGGATGGTGACCTCCCCCACCTCCTCTCTCAGGCCACTCATCAACTCCCCCAATGCCTTCTTTGCAGATTGTACCTCTGCCTTCACCTCTGCAAACCACTCTTTCAGTTCTTCTCTAGACACCACCGGGCCCGCTGACTCTCCACCGCCTCCCGGCCCGTGTTCCAGGTCAGCTCCCTGCTTCGTGGCCTGCTCGCTCCTCGCTCGTTCTTCTCCCGCCATTTTACCATCAGCAGGCCCCCCACTCACACTCGCTACACCAAACGCATAGTCGCACAGATCTGCTGCCTTTTTGCGAGTCGCCATGGCCCCACTCTTTACTCTGGGCACTTTGATCTTCTCCACCACTCTCCACTTCCAAGAAGGGCAGAAAATCACACTTTTCTCGGGGTAGGGTCCGGAGCTCTCCTCTCACACAACCATGCCGGCGGGTGACGTCACTTCCTCCAGTCAAAGCCCTGTTTTTGAAATAGTTTTTATAAACTTGAAAGACTTATTTTATTTATTTATTTATTTAACAATTATTTCTATACCGCTCTTTCACAAGTATCAAGTGCGGTTTACAATGAACAGTATGTTATATGGTATGGATAGTATCATACCAAGTCATTTTACATAGAACAGATGAACTAGGTACAGATAACAGTATAAAGTTTAAACAGTAAATTATTAAACTATTATAACATATATACATAGTAAATATATACAAATTGTATCATATGTCGCGTGTGGTTGTATACTTTATATAAGCTTCAGGCACGTGGGTATGTTGTTTGAATTGTAGTAGTTAACCTGCGTCTCTTTGTGTCGTCTGGCCAGTCTCTGATCCTTGGTTGTAATGCAATGAGAATAAATGGGTTTTCAGTTTTTTTCTAAATTCCTTTATGTCTGATAGTGAGCGAATGTTGTCAGGAAGGCTATTCCAGAGGGTAGGAGCTGAGTGTGAGAATGCTCTCATGTTGGTTTGTTTTTTTGCTTTTGTGTAGTCTTTTGGTACTGCTATTGTGTTAGTGTTTCTACTTCTTTGTGATCTTTTATCTATTTCTATCTTGATGAGTGTATTGAGTATAGTTGGCGCTAAGTTATTTATTAGTTTAAATGTTGTAAGTAATATCTTATATTTTATTCTGCTGTGGATAGGTAGCCAATGGAGTTCGGCTAATGTCGGTGTGATATGTTCAATTGAGCTTATATTCATTATTATCCTTGCTGCTATGTTCTGAGTTAGTTGTAACTTTTTAATATTTTGCTTTGTGATGCCATTAAGGATTAAATTTGCAAAATCAAAGTGTGGGGTGATGATGGCTTGTATTATGGTTATGAAGTCTTGTAAGTGGATTAATGGTCTTAGTTGTTTCAAGGTCTTAAGTTTGTAGTGTATGTTTTTTGTTAGATATTTTATGTGAGAATCCATGTTAAGTTTATTGTCAAGTATCACACCCAGGTATTTTATTTCTTTTTTTATGTTGATCTCATGGTTATCAAGTGTGATGGTGCTTGGGGGTGTGTATGTTTGGTTTTTAGTAATATATAGAACGTCAGTTTTTGAGAAATTAATGTGTAAGTTCTGTTCATTGAGCCATATTGTTAGTTCTTTAAAGCACTCTGTTATCTGTTGTAGTGGAGGGTGTGGGATTTTAAATGGTAGGTAGAACATTATATCGTCAGCGTAAATATGATAATGAACGCTATGACGTTTAAAGATATTGCTGATTGGCTGTAGGTAAATGTTAAACAAAAGTGCTGATAGTGCAGATCCCTGTGGGAGGCTTTGTGTTTGGTCGAATGTGTTAGATGTCTGGTTAAGAATTCTTACTGTTTGGGTTCTGTTTGATAGGTAGGATTTGAACCAGTTATGGACAGTGGATGTAATTCCTATTTGTTGAAGTCTGTTAAGCATTGTTATGTGGTTTACACTGTCAAATGCGGCAGAGATGTCGAGGAATACTAGGATGAAGGCTTGTTTTGTGTCATCGATTCCTCTTAGTAAGGTGTCATAAAGGACTGTTAGCAGTGTTTCAACTCCATGGAAAGGTCTGAAGCCATATTGGTGTTCATCAAGGAGGTTCAATGTATCAATGTATTCCTGTAGTTGTGTTTGAACTATTTTTCAATAAGTTTGGCCATGAAGGGAATGCTCGATATGGGTCTGTATGATTTTGGGGATAATTTGTCTAGTGTTTTATTTTTAAGTATTGGTCTTATTTGGACATGTTTGAGGGATGGTGGTAAATATCCTTCGTCTAGTGATATGTTAACCATAGGGAGGATGAAGGGAGAGAGTATTGAGAGTGTCTTTTTTATCCAGTCAACTGGGCATGGGTCAAGATATGAGGTAGTTGTATTTATGTTAGATATAGTTGTTTTAAGTGTGGTCTTTGAGATCAGGCTGAAGTTGGACCAGTTATCGGGGGTTGTTTGCTTCATATCGGTGTGTGTTGTTGGGGGGTTATTTGTTTGTATTTTTGTTTTATTAATATAGTATTGAGCTAAGTCTTGTGGGGTTATATCTATGGATATTTCATCTGAATTGTACGTTTTGTTTGTTAGTTTCTGAATTATACAGAATAATTCTCTTGGTCGGTTAATTGAATTGTTGAGTAAGTTAGAGTAGTAGTTTCTTTTAGAATTGTCTATTGTTACTTTATATGTTGTCTGAGTCCATGTTGTTACTTATCTGTTGTCTGAGTCCATGGTGATCCCAAGCCGTTCTGAAGTAAACTGGCTTATAAATGAGGGGCTCACAGAAAGACAATTAGCAGGTAAGAACTAATTTCATCTTCCTTATTGTTCCTCCATCCAGTCCAGTATATGTGGGATGTACCAGACCAATATCTAAAGATGGGAGGGACCCGTGAGTCCAACCTGAAGCATCGAAGCTCCAAAAATGGCATCCTGAGACAACTGGATGTCCAGACAATAAAGACGCATAAAAGTATGGAAGGATGACTAAGTGGCCCTCTGCAGATATTTACCGGTGGCACTGGTCTAGGTTCTGCTCATGAAGAAGCCTGGGCCCTGGCTGAATGTGCCCCAGACCAACGGGAAAGCGTAGTCACTCACCTGTAACTGGTGTTCTCCAGGGACAGCAGGAATCAATTCTCACATATGGGTGACGTGGGCACCAATGGAGCACGCGCGGAGCATTTCCCCAGCTTTCAAAGAAAGCCTTTGGGAATGCCATCATGCATGCGTGGTAACCTTCACGCCCAAAGGTGCCATCTTACTCAGTCAGGTGCCATAGCTATAGCCCCTTCAAGAAGATGGAAAAAATATACAGAAACTCCAAGGGGAAGAGGGAGGGTTGTGAAGACTGATTCCTGCTGTCCCTGGAGAACACTTGTTACAGGTGAGTAACTATGCTTTCTCAAGGAACAAGCAGGACGTCAATCCTCACATATGGGACTCCCTAGCTACAGGCTACCAGGACCTGTAGGAAAAAGCATGGCAGCGCCGTGAGCAGTTGCCAGTAAAAGCTAAAGGCAGCCCGAGGACCCTAGGTCCATGGATGGCCACGCTCCCGGTAGCTGGAACAAGAAGGGTCAGAATACAGGTGTTGCTTAAACCCCGAACAGATTATGGAGTACAGCCTGCCAAAGAAGGCATCCCAATGGGACTCCCTCTCCAGGCAGTAATGCACCATGAAGGTGTGAGTGGAGGACCAGGTGACGGTCCAGCAGATGTCTGCCAGTGTCACCGAGTGCAGACTAGTGACTGACATCACCATCGCTCAGACATTGTGAGCTGTGACTCGGCATTCCAGGGGAAACTCGGCCTGGGCCTGGCCAAAGGCAATGCAGTCTGCCTCCCAACAGTCGCACGATATCTGCATACCACGGCTTGCATGGCCAAACTGGCACAATGAGTATCACCTGGCCCTTCTGGGCTTCTATGTGCTGCAGAAGACACCCTATCAGCCCCCAGGGGGAAACACATACAATAGCCCCCCACTTGACCATCTCTGTGCCAAGGCATCTAGACCAGTGGTTCTCAACCTTTTTTGTACCGTGACCCCTTTTACTATTGGTCAACTTGTGGTGACCCCCAATGATAAAATCAAATGCGTCTCTCTTCCTTTACCGTTAACGCATGTCGCTGTAATCATTTGTTGAATTATTAATATATTATAGGCCTTTGCAATATGTTAATTAATCACAATAACAAGTAACAATATTTGATTTCAAAATTATGATGATTTTGTAGTCAAATCACTAATATGAAATAAAATTATTTTTTCTACCTTTGTTGTCTGACCAATTTATTCTCTGATCATGCTGATCTCCAGGAACAAGCAGGAATGTAGTCTTCACATATGGGTATCGTTGGTACCGACAGAGCCTGCGCGGGAACGCTCCCCAGTGTCCAATTAGAAAGCTTTTGGGAGCATCCCACAGCGCCTGCATGCTGCCTTCCCGCCTTTCCCAACTGCCTCTCTCCAGTTCTTTGTTTTCCGCAGAGCCAGCAGGTCATCGTTCCTGTCACCGCAGAAAATGTTTCCCTATTCTCCTTCTTTTTTGTGGTCGCGTCTGCCTTTCCTCGACGCTACACCGGTACCGCCGGTTCTCTCTTTCTTTCTTTAAAAAAAAATAGTATTTTTTTCCAAACTTTTCTTCCTCAGGTGCATGCGCCATTTTGGGCCTTAGGCCCAAAATTTACCTTACTATGGAAAAACCCGCTTTGGGTTTCAAGAAGTGCACCAAGTGTGGCGGTACCATCTCCGTCACTGACACCCATGAGTGGTGTCTTAAATGTTTAGGTCCTGACCACTCCATCTCGGAGTGTATGGCCTGTGCCATGATGTCCAAGAGGGGTTGACAAAACCGAGCTGCTAAGCTCAGCACCCTTTTTCCCTCCGATGCAGCCTCAGTGGCATCGACGTCTTCCAGGGCTTCGTCTTCCTCCCATGGATCTCAGGTAACTAAACATAAGTCTGGCCGGTCCTCAAAGAGTAGATCTCCTTCCAAGCATCGAGATGCCTCTGGCGTTGCCCTTGAGGGTTCTGTACCGGCAAAATTGCCCCGGCGGGAGGCTTTGGCTTCCAAAGCATTATCGGGGCTCCAGGATGTTCTCGAGGCCTCGACCTCGGCAGAACTACTGGTGCCATGCTCTGGGGTACCGGCTGCTTTCTCCGGTACCGATACCCAGGCATCGGCAGCGTCGATAGACCAGAGGTTCCTGGCTATTGAACGCAGTGTGGCAGCTCTCCTTGCGGTATCGACGCCCTCGGAACCACGTCAGACAGTTCAACCGGTACCGGCACCGACTCCGGCGCCGGTATCGGTACCGGTACCAACATCATCGACATCGACATCGGTGTCTGCATTGCTGGCACCCAGTCATGCTATGCCTTCTGGTACCAATACACCGGTACCGATTCCCCCCGGCACCGACTTTGGTCGGTACTGGTATCGTGCTCTACAAGAGCATCTGGACAGAAGGTACTTTGAGTCCTCGGAGGAGTCTGAGGATTCTGACAGCTCCGTCGGTACCGGAGTACTTCTCCCGGAGGAGCCTTTCTCTCCTAAATGCAGGATGTCCCCTCCAGAAGATATCTCCTTTCAGGACTTTATCAGGGAGGTGGCTTGAGGTCTTTCCATTTCTGTGGCTCCTGAAACCGAGCCCAGGGCAAAGGAGTTGGAGATTCTGCAATATCCCAAGGCTCCTAAGGAGGCAGCTACTTTGCCTATCCATGATATCTTACATGATCTCATGTTGAGAATGTGGGAAACACCTCTTACCATCTCTCCTCACTCTCGTAGACTGGATACCATGTATCGAGTACCTCCGTGTCCTGGCTTCCAGAAAACTCAGCTTCCTCACCACTCCATTGTAGTGGAATCAGCTATGAGAAGGATCAGAAGTGCAAAGAGGCATGTCTCTAATCCTCCAGGACGTGAGTGTCGAATTTTGGATGCCTTTGGACATCGTACTTTTCAGGCTTCCATGCTTTCTGCCAGGATCAGTTCCTATATTTTATATATGGGAATGTTCCTTAAGGAAGTCACAGGAGATTTAGAGGTTTTGAGCCCTCTTCTTCCTGATGATAAGAGGCAGGATTTTCTCACAAGGTTAAACATGCCCAGGATGTTTCTAAGTTTGTCAATCGTGCAGCTTTTAACTGTTTTGAGTGCATAAGCAGAACCTCTGCCATTGCCATAGGTGCACGTAGAAATTGCCTGGCCCCAGGCACTTAACCCTCCATTGCCTCAGGTACACTTAGATTGTGAGCCCCTGCGGGGGACAAGGGAATAAAAAGTACCTGTTAATATATACATGTAAACCGCTCTGATGCATAAGTAAAGGATGGTATATCAAATGCCTAAAACCATAAACCATCCGATTTGGAGCTCTGGGTGCAGGACAAACTGGGCAATATCCCTTGTACAGGTGAGAATCTATTTGGCAAGAATTGGCAAGAGAAAACCAATGAATTGGATGCTGACAACTCCACTTTGGATATCCAAAGCCACAGCTGATCCTGCAAGGAAGAAATCTTTCAAGAAACCATTCTTCTCCAAAAAGAAGAGGTTTTATCCCTCTTATTCCCAGCAGGGACATTCTGCAGGTCAACCTGCCCAAAAGAGTCAGCAACCACCTAAGCAAAGGAAAGCAAAGACTGCTAAGCCTCAATCATCTCAGTAGTCTCAGCCTCCACAAGGCCTTTGACTTCCATCTAGAAAACTTAGCTTTCCTGGCTCTCAATGGACCAGAGCCTTCCACCATTCCAGGAAGGTTGTGTCACTTTGCCCCCAGATGGGGGCAGATAACAGCAGAACATTGGACTCTCTCCATTATAAAAGAAGGGTAGAAGCTTCACTTTCTGTGCATGCCCCTCCCACAATGGTAAGACAGTTCAATTCTCAGACCTCTCTCATCAACCTGTTAGATCAAGAGGTCACTATGCTTCTTGCCCAAGGGGCAATAGAAGAGGTACCCATTCCTCAACAGGGTACAGGGTTTTACTCCCCCTATTTCCTTATCCCAAAGAAAACAGGGGGACACAGACCTATTTTAGACCTCAGAGAATTGAACAAATTCCTTTTCAAAGAGAAATTCAAGATGATTTCTCTGGGAACTCTGCTGCCATACCTTCACAGTCAGGACTGGCTTTGTTCTCTAGATCTCAAGGATGCGTACACTCATGTTCTCATCCATCCAACTCACAGAAAGTTCCTTCGGTTCCTTTTTCAAGGAAAGCACTACCAATACAGGGTGGTTCCTTTTGGCCTGGCCTCAGCACCAAGGGTGTTCACAAAATGCATAGCTGTGGTAGCAGCATTTCTTTGCACTCTAGGAATAATCGTCTTCCCCTACTTAGACGACTGGCTCATTCGAGCTCCATCAGAGTCAGAGGCCAGGATTTCTCTGTCTTGCACAATGCGTATCCTTCAGTATTTGGGTCTGGTCATAAACATCCCAAAATCCAGCCTAACTCCTACTCAGTCTCTAGAGTTCATAGGAGCTTTGCTGGATACCAGAAAAGCAAGGGCCTATCTTCCCCAGACCCGTTGCCTTCGTATGGTGCACTTAGCTTCTCAAGCAGTGCTAAAGCCTCATCTAGCTGCTCGAGAAATGTTACAATTACTAGGCCACATGGCATCCTAGTGGTTGTGGTTCCTTATGCTCGCCTCCATATGAGAGCAGCCCAGTGGACTTTATCCACTCAATGGACTCAGGCATCAGGGTGCCTGTCAGACAAAATAGCAAACACAAATCACCTTATTTTGTCCCTCTAATGGTGGCAGTCCACTCAAAACCTGTTGGTGGGGTCCCCATTTCAACAACCTTTACCCCAGGCAACTCTCACAACAGATGCTTCACCAATGGGTTGGGGAGCTCATCTGCAAGACCTCTCCACCCAAGGCACTTGGACTCCACAGGAGACTCATCTACACATCAATCTCTTAGAGCTCAGAGCAATCTTCCTTGCTCTTTGAGTGTTCCACACCCTGCTCAGCTACAACACAGTCCTCATTTTGTCGCCTGCACCCCTTTTTGGCCCTGTTAGGCGCCCGCCTAGGGCCATGAGGTGTGGGTTGCCTTATTAAAGAAATAGTCAGTAGCCGTGTAATTAAGGCAAAAGAAATAATTCAGGTTTTATTCCCTGTCCCACATAGGATTCTTTATGAACAGCACAAATGGAACACAAAAGAAAAACTGTTTCTTCACAGTATAGAAAATAAACTCTACGCCAGCACAATGTATCACAGAACTCCTGCTTGCTTGGCTAACATAGGGATGTAATTTCATCAGACAGACAAAGCGTGCAATCCATGGAATCTGGTTCTATATCACACTCCTGGTTTTCCCATTGCATCTGCTCATAGTCTGTATTTGGAGGCACATAACAATCTTTACAACTGAAATCCTCACAGCTCTTCCCTTGAGTGACACTGGTTATTCTATTTGGTAAGTGCTCTATATCAACAGGGTTCAAGAGTCCTGTGCTAGGAACGGTCTCTCTCAGGTTCCTTCTCCAATAGGGATTTTCCTCCCAACTACTGGGTTTTGCTCTGCTGGCAAAGCCTGGCTTTTTCCCTCTAGCTACAACAGGGTACTTAGCTTTTGTCCCTGGGTAATGAGCTTCTCTCTCTGGACTTTGGCTGGCTCCTTTCCAAGACTTCCACGTCTCTGTAGCCGGGTCCAAGCTGAAATCACTTTCTGAAGAGAGTCTGTGTCTGCTGCCTCTTGCTACCGGGACACTTCCTTTACTTCCTGGTTCTAGCAAGGTCTGCTGGTTGAGAGGACTTCCTTCCTCTTGGTTACTCACTCTCCAGTGATCGAGGCCCCCTCTGGCTTGGGAGACTCCTCTGCAGCTACAGCCTGCTCCACCCTTTGGCTTCTGCTCCTGCCTTTGCTACCTTGGCTCCAGCCCCTCCCTTTGCTCCTCTACTGGGCTTTCCCTGTAGTTTTTATGCTCCTGTTCTCTGCACGTTGTACGTGCCCTTCCACTCAGGTGAGCTTGATTAGCCTTTTGGCTTTCTGCTGTGTCACCTTTGGTGAATGGAAAGTTTTCTCCACTATACTTGGGCTTTTTGAAAGCTGAATATGTTTGCTGCCTATGTGTTTGTGAGGTAAACTCTTCCTCTTTTCCTATTAACATAGGCTCTGAGCTAGCCATTTCCTCATATAACATAGGCTCTGTACTAGTTACCTCATCACAATTTATACGGACAATCAAGTAGCCATGTTCTATGTGAACAAGCAGGGGGGAACAGGCTCTCTGTTGCTTTGCAACGAAGCTTTGCGACTATGGGCCCTCGCCAGAGAGCATCAGATTCATCTCCTGGCAGTGTATCTTCCAGGCATTCAAAACTCTTGGGCAGACAGACTCAGTCGAGTTCTGCTTCCACACGAATGGTCTCTACATGCAGACCAGGTGGCCAAGATTTTTCAAATTTGGGGAACCCCGGACATAGACCTCTTTGCAAGTCCGTTGAATGCCAAACTTCCCCGGTTCTGTTCCAGAATTCCGGCTCAGGGCTCTCAGGCCAGGGATGCTTTCTTCCTTCATTGGAGTCAAGACTTCCTTTATGCCTTTCCACCCATTCCCCTAATTCCCAAAACCCTGTTCAAGCTTCAGAGAGACAGAGGCCGTATGATTCTCATAGCTCCACATTGGCCATGGCAAGTGTGGTACCCTCTGCTTCTACATCTCTCTCAAGCTCCCTCTCGGGAGTTAGGGTCTGCTCCAGATCTCCTGTCTCAGGAGGACGGAATGTTATGGCATCCCAATCCCCAGTCTCTGCATCTCAGGGCTTGGTTGCTGAAGGCCTAGATCTTCATGATCTTAACCTTTCTCAGCAAGTAAAGGATATCCTTCATACTTCCAGAAAACCTTCCACAAGACGCTCTTATGCTTTCAAATGGAAAAGGTTTACCATATGGTGCTCACAGAAGGGTCTTAGCCCCCTTGCGATACCTCTGGAATCATTACTGGAGTATCTCCTTCATTTATCCAATGCAGGACTTAAGACTAACTCAGTAAGAATCCATTTGAGTGTTATTGCAGCTTCTTTCAAGCCTTTAAATAGACAACCTATTTCCTCCCATCCTCTTATAGCAAGATTTATGAGAGGCCTTCTTCTAACTAAGCCTCCCATTAGGCCACCACCGGTGGCATGGGACTTAAATCTGGTTCTTGGCCAGCTCATGAAGCCACCTTTCGAACCCTTAGCTACTACTTCACTGAAATTCCTTTCCTGGAAGGTTATCTTTCTCATTGCAATCACATCAGCACGTCGCATCAGTGAGTTGCAGGCACTAGTGGCTGATCCACCTTATACAAGGTTCCATCATGACAAGGTAGTCCTTAGGACTCATCCACACTTTATGCCAAAGGTGGTCTTGCCTTTTCATCTTAACCAAGCGGTCTACCTGCCTGTGTTTTTTCCAAGGCCTCATGCATCAAATGCAGAAAGGAATCTTCATACTTTGGACTGTAAAAGAGCTTTAGCCTTTTACTTACAAAGAACACAGCAACATAGAAAGTCCTCCCAACTCTTTGTTGCTTTTGATCCTTCTCATTTGGGACTTCCAGTCTCCAAGAGAACACTGTCCTACTGGATTGCACTGTGTATTTCGTTTGCCTATCAGAGTAAGAATCTTCCTCTGGAGGGCCATGTCACAGCTCACAATGTGAGAGCCATGGCAGCTTCAATGGCTCATCTGCACTCTGTGTCTATCGACGACATCTGTCGAGCAGCCACTTGGGCCTCGGTTCATACCTTCACAACCCATTAGATGCCTTGTTTGGTCAGGCTGTTCTCCAACACCTGTTCCATACCTAATCAACTCCTACCCACCATCCCTGGTTGGATGCCAGAGATCCATGGGGGGAAGTGGAGCCCTTTCACAGGGACACACAACTTCTGGGGTCTCTCCCTGGCATCTAAAGCTAGGAAGTCCCCATATGTGAAGACTACATTCCTGCTTGTTCCTGGAGATAGCATAGTTACTCACCTGTAACAGGTGATCTCCGGGAACAGCAGGAATTTAGTCTTCACAACCCACCCACCTCCCCTAGGAGTTGTATCTTTCTATCTATCTCTCTCTTTCCCTCTCTCTCTCTCTTTGTCTCAGCTTTAAACTCAATTGGAGAGAGGCAGTTGGGAAAAGCGGGAAGGCAGCACGCAGGCACTGTGGGATGCTCCCAAAAGCTTTCAAATTGGACGCTGGGGAGCGTTCCCGTGCAGGCTCCGTCGGTACCGACGATACCCATATGTGAAGACTAAATTCCTGCTGTTCCCGGAGATCACCTGTTACAGGTGAGTAATTATGCTGTCACGATCTGAGGCTTCTGCTTTCCTGTCTTCTCTTAGATCTCTTTCTGTGGTCTGTGGTCCATCTGCCATTTCTTATCTCTTCTTTTGTTTTCTTCACTTCTTTCCATCAGCCTATTTCCAGTCTCAGTAACCCTCCCCAGTATCAGCCCCTTTCCAGTCCTCACTCTCAGTACCTTCCAATGTCAACTTGCAATCCCATGACTGCCACTGGTGTCCATTCCCTTCCAGTCCCCCTCCTTCCCCACTGACCAGTCCCTTCTAGTACAAATATCATGGCAGCCCCTCTCAGATCCACTCCCTTCCAGTTCCATTCTCCCATCCCCTCGTATCAGCCCATTTGTAGCCTTAGCCCCCAGTTTTCTTCCAGGGCCAGCAGCTCTATCCTCCCTTCCCCACAATCAGCCCATTCCCAGTCGAAGCCCCCCAATCAGCTCGCTTCCAGTGCTAGTCCCCCCTCAACCCCATTACCAGTGCTAGCCTCCCCTAATCAGCCCAATACCAGTCCTACCCCCATCAGCTCATTACCAATCCTAGCCTCCCCTAATCAGCTCATTTCCAGTGCTAGTCCCTCCTCAACCCCATTACCAGTGCTAGCCTCCCCTAATCAGCTCATTTCCAGTGCTAGTCCCTCCTCAACCCCATTACCAGTGCTAGGCTCCCCTAATCAGCCCATTACCAGTCCTACCCACCATCAGCCCATTACCAGTCTTAGCCTCCTCTAATCAGCCCATTTCCAGTCCTAACCTCCCCATTCAGCTCATTTCCAATGCTAACCCCCCATCAGTCCATTACCAGTCCTACCCCCCTATCAGCACATTACCAGTCCCAACCCCCCTTGATCAGTCCATTCCCAGTCCTAGCCTTCCCTAATCAACCCATTACCAGTCCTAGCCCCCACATCTGCCCATTATAATCCTAACCCGCACTGTCTCTCCCCTCTGTCCAGCATTTATCCCCCGTCTGTCCAGTATGTCCCCCTCTCTCTTCCCTTTGTCCATGTCAGCCCCCTCCCTCCATCCATGTCAGCCCCCCTGTCCATGTCATCCCCCCTCCCTCACTCCATCCTTCCCTCCATGTCAGTCCCCCCTCTGTCCATGTCAGCCCTCCCTCACTCCATGTCAGCCCCCCTCCCTCCCTTTCTCCTCCATGTCAGCCCCTCTGTCCATGTCAGCCCCCCTCCCTCCCTCCCTCCATGTCAGCCCCCCTCCGTCCATGTCAGCCCCCTCCCTCCATCCATATGAACCCCTCCCTCCATGTCAGTCCCCCTCTGTCCATGTCAGCCCCCTCCCTCCCTCCCTCCCTCCATGTCAGCCCCCCCTCTGTCCATGTCAGCCCCCCTTCTGTCCATGTCAGCCCCGTTGCAGGTTCCCTGCTCCCCTCTCCCCATGTCTGCCTCCTTCTTCTGCAGCCGTGGCTGCCGGTCTTTTTGGGGTCAGCGGCTAAGCCGGTAAAACCGTTGCGGAACCTTTCTGTCTCTAAACGGGCTCCGTGCAGCATTGTCCGGCCTCCAAAGGAAGTGGTAAACAACTTCCTTTGGAGGTGGGACAATGCTGCACGGAGCCCGTCGAGAGGCAGGAAGGCTCCGCAATGGTTTTATAGGCATAGCCGCTGTTCCCTAAGAGGCAGGGAGCCGTGGCTGCAATAGAAGGGAAGCAGTGAGTTTGCCACTGCTGAGAAGCGGACTCGGCAGCGGCAGAAACTTGTGTTCTTTTTTTTTTTTAACAGCAGAGTGAGGCAACCCCCACTAAATCCTGTGGCGACCCCCATGGGGGTCGCGACCCACAGTTGAGAACCGCTGATCTAGACCTTTCTCCTCAGCATCTGCTGAAAGACCTGCTCACCTTGGCGTTGGCTAGCATCACCATCAGGTACATGATGGGTGCGCCCCAGCAGACGGTGATCTCTTGAAACACTGCCATGTTTAACTCACACTTGCCTAGGTCCAATCAGTGATGACTGAGAAAATCTGCTTGAATGGTTTCCTTGCTTGACAAGTGGGCCACGGAGAGAGCCATGAGGTTCTCCTCCACCCACAGCAATAGCGGCTGAATCTCCTCTGCCAAGACCACACTGCCCATGCCACCCTGGTGACTGCCACTGTGGTCGCATTGCTGGAGCACATTCTCACTGTGCGGTGAGCCAGCTGCGACTGGAAGAACTGGTGCGCTAAGGAGACTGCCCACATCTCCAAACAAATTATGGACCAAGTACTCTGTTCCAGAGAGCAGCAACCCAAAGTGCTCCCCACCACATGAGACTGGCATCAGTCATCAGCACCATCCAATCTGAGGGCTCCAAAGGCACCTCTGCTGTGAGGTGATTCGGGTACAACCACCACACGAGGTGCGCTCTCATCTCAAGTGGAAAGACCAACCTCATTGAGAGCGGATGACATTGGGGAGACCAACGGGAAAGCAAGGCCTGCTGTAGAGGCCACATATGCATCTAAGCCAAAGGCACCAGGTCCAAGGCTACTGCCATGGACCCCAAGAGCTGTAGGTAGTACCATGCCAACGGTGCTCTCATGTCCAGGAATGTTTGCACTTGGCACTGAATTTTCTGCACTCTGTTGAGTGGCAGGGAGATGATACCCACCTCGCTATCAAACTGCGCTCCCAAATAGACCAAGCACTGAACTGGTTGTAGGTGGTTCTTGGCTATGTTGATCACCTAATGGAGGCTCCGCAACAACTCCATCACTGTGTAGCAGACCAACGTTTGGCTTCTGACTTTGCCCTGATAAGCCAATCGTCCAGGTATGGGTGGACCAAGACCCTTTCCTGCTGTAGAGCCGCTGCCACCATGACCATGATCTTGGTAAAGGTTCATGAAGCAGTAGCCAGATCAAAGGGCAAGGCCCTAAACTGACAATGGCCTGTAGGTATGGCAAAATACAGAAAATGGTGATGGTTTGATTGTATAGGAATATGCAGGTACGCCTCTGTTAGATCGAGGGCTGTCAAAAACTTGCCCTGCCTTACCGCTAGCATGACAGAGCACAGGGTCTCCATTCAAAAATGAAGAACCCTCAAGGAGCAGATCACATGCTTGAGATCCAATATGGGCCGGAAGGACCCGTCCTTCTTGAGTACCATGAAATAAATGGAGTATTGACAGAGTCCATACTGGCCCGATGGAATGAGCATCACTGCCTCAAGGCTCAGCGGGCATTGCAGGGTGTCCTGAACTGCTCTCAGTTTTAAGGGAGCTCAGCAAGGTGACGCCTCAAAGGTCTTGGGGAGGGAGTGAGTGAATTCCAGTGCGTATGCCTCTCGAATGATCTCTAACACCCACTGGTCAGTAGTGATACTGGCCCAGATGGAGTAAAACTGTTGTAACCGACCTCCAATTGGAGCTAGCTCCCCTTGGGCCTTCTTGGCTTCATTGAGTTTGCGGTAGCCACAGGTGTGGAATTCTAACCCCTATTGGACCCCCTGTAGCCTCAAAAGGACTGTCCCCATTGAGGATACCATCTGCGCTGATAAGAGGCAAAGCGGATTGCCTGGAATCTCCTGAAGTCCCTGGGCTGACGCTGATCCTTGAAAAGATAAAAGAATGCCAAAAGGATATCCATATGTGTTTTATTGACTATAGCAAGGCCTTTGTGTAAATCATGGAAAACTCTGGACCACATTAATAAGCATGGGTGTACCAGAACACCTGATAGTCCTCATGCATCAAGAAGCAATAGTTCAAACAAACAAGGAGAAACATAATGGTTTAAAACAGGGCTTGACAAACTCCAGGTGCTGGGTCGCCATGATGACCAAAGACTGGACCTGGCACCTGGGGTTCAGATTACAGCCGAAAGGAGCAGAAGTACTGTTGAAGGCCTTTTTTTGCAGGTCAGGACCTGCAATGTCTGCCTCAGATGGCAAAAAAAGATAAGAGATGGGGAGGGCAGACAGAGGGAAGAAATTTAAACGGACAGTATTATTTTATTAAATAGTAAATGGTGGGGGAATGGAGGACAGGAGCTGAGTGCAAGGGGGTGAGAGAAGGGGAGAGAGTCTGGGAAGGGAAACAGAGAGTTGAGGGTGAGAAAGGAACAGCAGAAAAGGGGTTGGAGTGGGGGGGAGGGAAGAGTGAAATGGGTTGGATAGTGAAGAGATGAATGCATGAGAAGTAAAGCACACAATGTGTAAGGGCAAAAGGCGCACCATACACACACATACACATACCCTCACACATGCAGGCACCCCACCGCCACACCACATACAGACAGGCACCCCACCTCTGCACTACACACATGTGCGCACACACACAGGTGCAGCTTAAAGGGTCAGTAGGGGTGGTGGGAGAGGGAGGAGGAGGAGCAGGAGTGGGGCCACTGCCTTCTGTTGACTCTGCAGTGGCCCATTAAGAGTCTGATTTATTAAGCTTTTTCCCATAGACAGGGAAAACAGTCTTAGTAAATCAGGTCCTAAAACCTAAAAAAAACCCTTTACTAAACACTTTTTTTGGGGGGGCGGAGAGGGGGTGGCATGCACTGTGACCTATGTTTTGGAAGTTGGCTCCTAGATTTTTAGGCTGGCTCCTAACTTAAAAAATAATTTGTCAAGGCCTGGTTTAAAATAAACAAAGGTGTACGATAAGGCTGTATACTTTCCCCATAGCAAAGACAACCAACATGTAAAGACTGGTGGAAGACTCATCAACAACCTTTGCTATGATGATGATACCCAATTACTGGCTGAAAGTAAAAATGATCTGAAACATCTGTTTATCAAGATCAAGGAACATAGTCTTATAATGGACCTGCACCTTAACATGAAGAATACAAAGACCATGACAACTGGCAAAAATCATGATTTCATCCTTGATGGAGAAGAAAAAGAAATAGATAACGTTAACTTGTTTGGATCAATAATCAATAATTTATTTATTTAATTTTTTTTTATATACCATCTTTCTACAATTCAAGACGGTTTACATGGAACTCAACAATAAGAGTGTAGTTACAGCTGTTGTACATAGAACAATAATTTGGGAAAAACAAAACTTATCTAAGATCACCTATTACAGAACAGTTAAGGTATAACGTCAGATGAGGCAACTATGTACATTAAATGGGAGAGGGGGAAGAGTGGGGGGGAGGATGGAGGGGGGTCAGGACGCATGAGGGGAATGAAGTATAGTGATTGTAGAGTAAGTGGTTAGATAAAACTAAGTGACACTGGAGCGAATGTTGCTTTGGGGGATGGAGCTAAAGTATTCTTGTAAAAGGAATGCTTTGAGCTTTTTACAGAACTCTGCATGACCAGGGCAACTTCATAAGTCAGGTGGGAGGGCGTTCCATTCTGTAGGGGCATAGAGGGAGAAAATGCGATTGCAGGTAGCTTGTTTGCTGTTTAGTTTTTGTGCTGGGATGTGTAGCAGGTTTGCTGAGTTAGTCCTGTGAGATCTGGAGCTAGTGGGTTTGGAGAGGAGGGGTCGAAGGCAAGGGGCAGATTCAAGATGTATGACTTTATGGATTAGTGTGAGGGTTTTAAATTTTATTCTGGACAGGATAGGGAGCCAGTGGATGTGTTGGAGTATGGGGCCGTGGTATATGAGGTAGCAGTAATCGAGAGTAGGGGTGGTTAGGGCTTGGCAAACAATATGGAAAGAGTCTGGGCTTAATAAAGGGCTGAGTTTCTCGGGGTTCTGACCTTGGAGTATATGGAACGAGTTGTTCTTCTTATGTGTTCCTGGAAGGTGAGGTTCTGATTGATTATTATGCCAAGGTATTTAACTTTGGATTTTATGGAAATAGTATAATCATCGACGATGAGTGAAGTGTGTGTGTGTGTGGGGGGGGGGGGGGGTGTAAGATGGATCTGAGAATAGGTGGAGAGCTTTTGTTTTGGCTAAGTTGATGAAAAGATTATGTTGCTGGAGCCAGTCTGATCTTCCTGAAGCAATTGCTAATATTAGTGAAGTTGGGCTTTGTAATGGTAAATGGGGTGAAGAACATGATGTTGTCTGCATAGAGTTGACATTGGATTTTGTAATCTTGGAAAATTTTACATATAGTTTGGAGAAAGATGTTGAAAAGGAGTGCAGATAGGCTGGAACCCTGTGGAACACCTTGTGATTGAATGAATGGCTGGGAGGTTTTTTCACCAATTCTTACCTGCTGCGTTCTATGGTCCAAGCATGAACAGAACCAGTTGAGAGTGGAACCTCTGTCATGGAGTCTGTCAAGAAGTTGGTTGTGAGGAAGGGAGTCAAAGGCTGAAGATATATCTAGAAAAATTAGAAGACATCCCTGGGTAGGCATTTGGATGTATGGGATTACTTTATCTAGGAGGGAGGTGAGTAAGGTTTCCACCCCATGGTTCCTTTTAAAACCATGTTGAAAAGGGTCGAGAGGAACATAGTCATCAATGAAGCTCTGCAGTTGTGTTTAGACAATCTTTTCTGTTATCTTAGCCAGTAGGGGGATGCTTGATATCAGTCTGTATGATGTGGGGATGGTAGGGTCAAGCTTGGTTCCTTTTAGTATGGGTCAAATTGAGGTCATTTTTAGGGTGACTGGCATGATCCCAGTGTGGAGAGAGGCTTGTACTATGTCTCATATGTATGGGCCGAGAGTTTCCTTGGTACATTTTACCCATGAGACTGGACATGGGTCTAGTGATAAGGTACAGGCATTGAGATTTTTTATGGTGGTAGTTATATTGTCTATGGAAGGCCAGTCAAACTTATCCCAGGTTACTTTAGGGGTGATATTGGGGAGTGAGTGGTCGGTGTATTGGGTTGATATAGGTTGTGAGGAATTTAGAGCAGATGGTTGACTATAGACTGTGGGTATATTTTATCTTCAGCCACCAGTTTGTTTGGTTCATTTAAGAGTGATTTAGCTATTGAAAATAATTCCCTGGGTTTATTTATAGAGCGTATGATGACATTCTCGTTGTATTCTCTTTTACGTTTTAGGGTTTCAGCACGGTAGGTCTGGAGCTTCTGAGTATGAGTTGTAGATAGAGGGGTCTCTTGAATGTCTCCAGCTGTGTTCCAATCATCTAAGGTCTTTATTCAAATCATGTAGAGATGTGGAAAAACAGGGAGCTCGTTTGCGGTGGTTGTTGTATGAAGGTCTTGGGGGGCGGGGGGGGCTGGGGGTGCGGGGGGGGGGGGCTTGGGCTGCAGAGGCCAAGATTTTGTTCCATCCTTCGATTTGAGAGGTAAGGTTTGAGTGGATACTATTGAGAAGATCTAAGTGGGAGGTAACCTGCTTGAAGAACAGGTTAATATCAAATTGCTTGAATTTGCGTGTCATCTGGGTTGGTGTAGATGACTGTGTTTGGTGGTGTCTGCAAGGGATGGAGAAGAGGATCAGTGAATGATCAGATCAGGGTACTTGGAGAATAGAATGGGAGGGTTGACTG
Organism: Ichthyophis bannanicus; assembly: GCA_033557465.1. Taxonomy (NCBI): domain Eukaryota; kingdom Metazoa; phylum Chordata; class Amphibia; order Gymnophiona; family Ichthyophiidae; genus Ichthyophis; species Ichthyophis bannanicus. The sequence continues at coordinate 233,087,269 of CM066036.1, forward strand.
TTAAGTAAGATGGATTGAGGCATGTAAATTAGGTCAAGGGTATTACCTTTGGTGTCAGTTGGAGTTTTAGGATCTGAGTGAAATGTAGTGCGTCCATGGCATCTAGGAAGGATGAGGCCTTTTTCTGAGTAATTGAGGAGAGTTTGAGATCTCCTAAGAGGATGAGGGGGTGAGAGGAAGTTTGGGTGGTACACACTGATTCAAGGATTGTAGAAAGGTCTTGAGCCTCTGTTTGTGATACTTGGTATATTAGACACAGCGAGAGTGCATCATTGGAGGCTTTAAGAGGTGGAGGCAGTTTCAGTGGTGGCAAAGTTTAGTTCTTTTTTTGATATTATACAAACTCCTCTACCTCTGCTAAAAGTATGGTTGCAGCTGTGGATAGAGTGGGTGGGGGGGGGCATAGTTGGTTCATGAGTACTGAGTATGTATCCTGGAACCATGTTTCTGGGAAGCAAAGGATGTCTAGGTTGTAATCAGATATTAGATCGGCAAGTAGGGGGATCTTGTTCCTGGCAGAACGGGCATTGATTAAGGCACAATTGAGGGGTGGGTGGTTGGGTTTCGGTGCGAGTGGGTACGATACAGTAGGGTTGATGTTTATTCTAGTTAGTCTGCATTCCCGGGGGATGTGATGTACATAGATGTGAGATGGTTGGTTAGTAGTGGGCAGAAGTCAGTGGGAGTGTATTATTGGGATTCTTATATTATGTTTCACTCCTAGCATTAGTTAGAAGAGCTGAGATTAAGACTGAAATTAGGATGTGTGTGTCAATGGTTAGGAGCCAAGGCTGAGAGGTGGCTATGTTGGAGTGGTGGTTGATGGGTGGGATAAAGTGTAACCTCGATGGTTTGATATTCAGAGGTTGAATTTCGTGCAGTTAGTGAATTAGACGTAGCACTGTTAATAATAGTAGATAGATCAGAGGGGCATGGCAAAAACAACGGTGTGACAGTATAAACGGTATGCCAGTATAACATTGTGATACAGCTGGTACTAAAATCAATACAGTTATTCAGCAATGGTGAGTTAGAACAGTTGGTGTAGGCTTGGGTGTTGCGAGGGATCTTTGAGGAGTAGACCAACAGAATAATAGTGGTAGTGATGAAGTAATGCCTGGATGTGTATGTGGCAATTATACAAGAACAGTGGTTTAGAAATTACTTGGACTAGCAGAAGATGAGTAGGTAGCTTGAGGTGTTAAAACTGAAAGGGTTGTTAGGGTCCCAGATGGTCCTGTGCTTGTAGTGTCTCCAAGTAGGTCCACGCCTAAGGGCCACACCAATAATGAAATGACTACTGCCACTACTACTACTATTACTACTGAGCATTTGTATAGCGCTACAAGTCGTACGCAGCGCTGCACAGACATGTAACAGACAGTCCCTGTTCATAGAGCTTACAATCTAGTCAAGACAGACAACAAAGAAGGTGTAGGCTGGGATAAAACAAGGGGGAGAGGAAAGAAAAAGGAGATCAGGTGAGTCAAGATCCAAAAGCAGCAGCGAAGAGGTGAGTTTTCAGCATGGATTTGAATAGGGTAAGAGAAGGTGCCTAGCGTACAGACACAGGTAGTTTGTTCCAGGTGTAAGGTGCAGCAAGGTGAAAGTTAGCAATAGAAGAGAAGGGCACAGATAGAAGACAAGCAGTCAATGACACATTGCTCTTGGCAGAACAGCTATGAAGGACCTAAGCAAGATTCTCAAGTGCAGAGACATATCTCTGCACACAAATATTTAGACTTGTCCAAGCCATGGTATTTTTAATAACATTATATGGATGTGAAAGTTGAACAGCGAAGAGGAAAGACAGGAAGAAAATTGATACCTTTGAATTATGGTGCTGGTGAAACTTACTATGTATACCATTGGACTGCCCGAAAAACAAACTTAAGCTTTCTTTAGAAGCTCAAATGACTTCAACTTTCATACTTTGGATGCTCATGTAAGGAGAAAGATAAGTTAATTCTGATACAAAATACTTGGGCATAACATTAGATCTTTCCGACCCCACATAAAAAGAATAACCACATCAGTTTATTATAAGCTAAGAATCCTGAGGCACCTCCGCCCAATACTCACTCCAGACCTCTTCCATACTATATGCCAAGCAATAATCACACCTCTACTAGATTTCTGTAATATCATCTACCAAGGCCTACCTAAACAAATACTCCACCCACTACAAATGGCACAAAATACTGTAGCCTGAATAATTGCTGGGGCCCATTACCGTTCACACATCACCCCCATATTGATTCAACTCCAATGGCTCCCCAATTCAGCCAGGATCTGCTACAAAACTCTCATCACAATATTCAAAATACTTCACAAAGAATCAGCCATATGCCTACAACCTCTTATATTATATGAAAAAAAACGACAGACCTCAAAGAAACTCCACATTCAACCTGCTTGCCATTCCACAGCCAAGGCCGGCCCGTCTATTGAGCAAGAATGTTTTTTGCACAGGTCCCCGCATTTCAGGGGGCCCCACGCAAAGAACATTCTGCTTTTTTCAAAATTAAATTTAAAAAAAAAAACCGCTGGCTGCTACCGCTGCTACTGCTGCTGCCGCCGCAGCAGCAGCAGAATGGACTGTCCCGCGGGGCCCCCTCTGCCCGGCTGAATCCCTCCCTCCCTCCCTCCCTCCGTGACAGCTGAGCCCCTCCGTGCCGGCTTTGAGAGTCGCGAAGGGAGAGTGTCTCCCTCGCGTCTCTGTTAAGCCTGCAGGGGCAGATGGGAAATTTCCCATCAGCCCCTGCGGGCTTAACAGAGACACGAGGGAGACACTCTCCCTTCGCGACTCTCAAAGCCGGCATGGAGGGGCTCAGCCGTCGTGGAGGGAGGGAGGGAGGGAGGGAGTCAGCCGGGCAGAGGGGGCCCCGCGGGACAGTCAAGTCTGGTGCTGCCGCGGCGGCAGCGGTAGCAGCCAGCTTTTTTTTTTTTTAATTTAATTTTACTTGAGCCGATGGGGGTGGGGTTAGGACTGGTAATGGGCTGTGGGCTGTTGGGGGAGGGTAGAACTGGTAATGGGCTATGGGGGGGGTGAAGACTGGTAATGGGCTGTGGGCTGATGGGGGCTGTCTGGTAATGGGCTATGGGGGGGGGGCTAGGACTGGAAATGGGCTGGGGGGCTTAAGACTGGAGGTGGGCTGATGGGGTTAGGACAGGTAATGGGCTGTGGGCTGATGGGGGGTTAGGACTGCTAATGGGCTATGGGGGGGGTTAGGACTGGGACTGGGCTATGGGGGGGCAAGGACAGGAAATGGGCTGCTGGGGAGGGGTTAGGACTTGAGGTGGGCTGATGGGGTTAGGACTGGTAATGGGCTGTGGTCTGTTGGGGGGGGTTAGAACAGGTCATTTGCGGTGGGGCGGCTAGGACAGGAAATGGGCTGATGGGGAGGGGTTAGGACTTGAGGTGGGCTGATGGGGTTAGGACGTAATAGGCTGTGGGATGATGGGGGAGGGGGGTTAGGACTGGCAATGGGCTATGGGGGGCTGACTGGAAATGGGTTGATGGGGTTAGGACTGGAAGTGGGCTGATGGGGGGTTAGGACTGGTAATGGGTTATAGGGGGGCTTAAACTGAAAATGGGGTGATAGGGGGTTAGGACTGGAAGTGGGTTGATGGGGGGGCTAGGACTGGTATTGGTTTGGAGGGTTGCTAGGACTGTAAATGGGCTGATGGGTGGCTAGGACTGGAAATGGGCTGATGCAGGGACTAGAAGGGAATGGATGCTGGATGAGGCTGGAACTAGAAGGGAGCTGATGTTGGGGGAGGATTAGAATGGGATGGGGCTGGAAGAGTAAAATGGAGAAGGGAAAAATATTTTGTGTGGGAGGGATAAAAAATCTACAATTGGCCGGGTATTGGGAGAGTAAGTGGGGATTGAGGATGGAGGGGTAAAATTTGAGTGGATGAAATAGGAATGAGGAAAGAGCAAAAGGAGAAAGATTAGTATGTTAAAGCAGATGTAGAGAGAGAATGGAAAAAAACTAGAAGAGAGAAGAAAGGACAAATGGACAGCAGATGATGGAGAGTTAGCAGAAGACACGAAGAAACCAGAAGAAAGTGGCTGGAGCAATTGCAGCTGAAAAAAAATGCACAAAAGGTAGAAAAATATCTCTTTATTTTGAATTTATTAATTGGAATATGTCAGCTCTGGTAAATGTGCATCATTAACGTCTGCGCTTTGTTTAGTACAAGAGCAAATTAATGTATAGTTTTATTTCTACAGTGTTGTACATTCCAAGTTTGGCTTTTGCGATTCCCAGTTTAATTATTGTCTTCCTGTTTCTAAATTGTGATTACTTGTTTGGTGATGGTCTATGTTCTGCATGTGTAACTGAGCTGAGGTGTTCTGTTTATATAATTCCTATTTGACATTGCCACTTGTTTCTCTTTCCCCAGTAGGTCATGTATTCTTGTTCTCTGAAATGTATTGGTTTAATATTTGCAGTGTTGCCTTTTGATTGGTAGAGTATGGTGCTTTGTGAGTCCTGGTAGTGCTGTTAGGATACGGCGGGTTTGCTATGGGTTCTAAATGGGCAGTGTTTGTAGTAGTTCCTAATGTGTCTGGCAGTTGGCACTGGATTATAGTAATGTAGAAATCTTTTAGTCTTTCTTTATCCATACACTCATTAAGAGGCACGTTTACTAAAAGTTAGTATATGGTAACATTATGCAAATATTTATTCAAATGAGGCCCCTTATGCAAATGAGGCCCCGCACCGAGTCTCCGCACATGGCCCCGCACCCCCCTTGGGCCGCCCCTGTCCACAGCAAAATCCACCTGCAATAGAACATTCATTCTCTTCACCCCAACCTTATGGAATAAACTGCTAACATCACTGCGAGGACTCTCAGAATTGGCCGCCTTCAAAAAGACATTAAAAATCCTTCTTTTTAAAGATAAATATAATCTATACTCAGACCCAGAAACTCACCCACCATAAACTGTGAGAATCCACAACCCAGCCCAAGAGAAACAAACACTACTTTAAGAAATTTAAATAAACATAAACATAAACATAAACTGAACAAGACAACGCATTGTAAATAGTTTTAAGTTTAAAAATACCAAATATTATGTAGTTAGATTGTCATTTTGTTATACTGTTCCAGTTCTCTGTAAAACATTGTACCTCCCAATACATGTTAACCTGTTGTTTAACTGTATCCCGTTTTGAATAGCAGAAAAGGTGAAATTAGGTCTTACCTGCTAATTGAAGTTCTTTGAGTGAGTCCAGTCAAGTCCAGTTTCGGACCTGTGGGTAGTGTCACCTTACCTGCAGCTTGTAGATTGTGCGTGTCACAGTTCTGACATCAGGGCATATATACCGGTGGCACCTCCCACTAGAGCCAGTATCCCATTGACAAAGCAGACTCACGAAAGCAACATTGAATTGTAACAAAACTTGTCTTTTTTTTTTTTTGCATTTAACTATATACCAAAATCCCCCTCCCCAACTAGGAGAACTCCACCGTCCCCTGAGAGAGAGATCGAAATCACTTACCACAGTAGATTTTTTTTTTTTTGCTAGAAGGTAAAGAACACTCCCGACTATGTCAAGCACCATACTAAAAGCTCCATGCTGTGTCCTGCCACGTCGCCCCGCTGTTACCCTGTGTGCTCTGGTCCTTATACATGCTGACATCCTTGTGAGCTGGAGCTGTAACCTAACTGAACACAAAACCCCAAATCTGAGGGTGGGAACCAGGACTGGACTGGACTAACTCAAGGAAAGTCAATTAGCAGGTAAGACCTAATTTCACCTTCCTTATTGTTCCTCCAGTCCAGTCCCGGACCAGTGGGATGTACCATAGCAGTACTACCCCTAGACCTGCTAGTCCAGCTTTAAGAACTGCCGCTCCAAAATGTGCATCCCCTGCCGCCTGAACATCACGTCTACAGTGCTTCACAAAGGTATGTGGAGACGACCAGGTCACCGACCTAGAAATATCCCCTGGCTGCACCAAGCACGACTCTACCCATGACGATGCCTGTGCACGAGTTGAGTGTACTCGCAACTCCCCAGGAACCTGCTTGTTTTGTAGCAAATACGCTGAAGAAATCACCTCTTGCACTCACTGGGAAATGGTGGCTTTAGAAACCACTTCCCCCTTATGCGCGCCACCATACAAAATAAACAGCAGATCGGATCTTCGAAAGGATTCCGTCCTTTTCAAGTAACAGCGTAACACTCGTTTGACGTCCAGACAGTGGAGCAGGTGGTCTCTGTCCTTACTCTCTGTCCCTGAAAACACTGGTAGAGTCACTGCCTGATTCAAATGAAACACTGACAGTATTTTTGGTAAGAAGGAAGGAACCGGTTGGAGAACCACCTTTTCGCTATCTAACATCAGAAAAGGTTTCTTACAGGATAAGGCTTACAACTCTGAGATCCTTCTCATGGAGCAGATTGCAACCAGGAACACTGTCTTTATGGTGAGATCCTTTGCTGAACATGCCCTCAAAGGCTCAAAAGGCGGTTCTGTCAGCACCAATAGTACCAGACTGAGGTCCCAGGAAGGCACCACTGCTCTGAAGGGTTGATGCTCCTGTTTCATCACTCAGAAAACGGACGACATCTGGATGAGTCACCAGGGAGACCCCTTTGATTCTTCAGTGGTAACATGAAAGCGCTGCCACCTGGACCCTGCCAAACCTTTCTCAAACCCAGCTTGCAGAAATGCCAACAACTCCGGCACCGAAGCCGCTAGCGGCTTGCAGTGGGTTCGCGCACACCAATCCTCAAACACTCTCCATACTTGTACATAAGCCAGCAACGTCGAGCACCTTCTAGCTCTCAACGATATTCAGATCACTGGGGTCGAATATCCTTTATGACACAAGCGCTCCCACTCAATAGCCATGCTGTAAGCGAGAACTGATCCATCTGTGGGATCAGAATAGGACCCTGTGCCAGCAGGTCTGCCCTCGCCGGCAGTTTCCACGGATGGTCCCCCTGCAAGCAGAGCAAATTGGTATACCACGGGAGCCAAGGCCAATCAGGGGGTATCAGCACCACCGGACCTGGATGTGCTCCTATCCTCTGAACCACTCACTCTATCAGGGCCCAAGGCAGAAATACATATAGCAGCCCATCTGCCGGCTACACCTGTGCTAGAGCATCGAGACCTTCTGACATTCGCTCCCTTCTTCTGCTGAAAAACCGCGGAGCTTTCTCTGAATCGAATGTTGCCACAAGGTCCATAGTCGGCTGACCCCACCACCTGACCAGGCAAAGAAACACCTGCGTGTTGAGCGACCATTCTCCCAGGTTGATGTGCACTCTGCTAAGATAATCAGCTGTCACTTTGTCCTTTCCCACTATATGTGCTACTGAGAGCGCTTGTAGATGCTCCTCTGCCCATGCTAGCAACGGGGCCACCTCTTCCTCCAGGTTGGCACTGCCCGTGCCCCCCTGACGGTTGATATATGTGACCATTGTCTTATTGTCTGAGAACACACACTGCCCTCCCGCGGAGTGGCGCACAGAATGCCAAGAACACCGCCCTCAGCTCAAGGCGGTTTATCAACCAAGTAGCATCCAGCTCCGACCAAAGCCCTGGCATGTACTGTCCCTCGCAATGAGCTCCCCAGCCAGTCAGGCTAGCTTCTGTCATCATGCCCCTGTTCAGGTTGTCGCTGACTAGCCACCAGCGAAGCAAGTGCCGAACATTGTCCGGACACAACAGCGGAAACGACAGGGGCTGATTTTGAGCCGACCATCTGCTCAGTAGACTGCGCTGCAGTGGACGGATGTGCGCCCTTGCCCACTGCACCAGATCAATAGTCGCCACCATAGAGCTTAGCACTTGTAGATAGTGCCACGTTGTTGGCCTCGCCATGTTGCAAAATCTCTGAATCTGTGATTGCAAGGTCTGCACTCTGCTCTCCTGTAAGGAAACATGTTCGATCTCTGTCTGAAATCGCGCCCCCAGATACACCAAGTCCTGAGAGGGACAGAGTTGACTCTTTGTAACGTTTATTACCCAACCGAGGTTTTGTAAGTACCTGATCACCTCCGACATGACCCAGTGCTTTTGGCCTCTGATTTCGCTTGGATGAGCCAATCGTCCAAATAGGGATGTATCAGAATCCCTTTTTTGTCTCAGGCCCGCCGCCTCCACCACCATTATCTTTGTAAAGGTACATGGTGCGGTTGCCAACCTGAAAGGTAACACCTGAAACTGGAAATGGCCTATGGGTACTGCAAACCTTAAGTACCGTTGGTGCTCTGACTGAATGGGAACATACAGATAGGCTTTTGTCAGATTGAGAGAAGTCAAGAACTCCCCTGACCGCTACAATCACAAAACAAAGTGTCTCCATACGGAACCGAGGCACCCTTAGACACCTGTTTTCGTGCTTGAGGTCTAGAATGGGCTGGAAGGAGCCTTCTTTTTTGGGAACCACAAAATAGATTGAGTAACGAAAATAACTGCATTGGTTTTCTGGCACCAGCTTGACCGCTTGAAGCTGTAGTAGCCTTTCCAACGTTTCGCGCACTGCCTTTCATTTCTGAAGAAGCTTTGCATGGCGAAAGAACGAAGGCTTTCATGAGAGGACGCTGGAACTCCAACACAAACCCCTCTCAGATGATCTCCAGTACTCACTGATTGGAAGTAACCGGTGCCTACACAGGGTAAAAGTCCAGCAGTTGACCTCCCACAGGTACCCCCACTGCATGGGCGCTCCTCATTGCATTGTGACTTCTTAGGGGCCATGGGAGCAGAAGCAAAGAAGCCTCTGCCTACTCCTCTGAAAGGACTCCTCTAATGAACTGCCCTGAACCGACAAAAGATTGCTGCCTGGCTCCGCTGTGGACTGCTTGTTCTGATGGCCTTCGGTTTATCTTCCGGCAGACAACCCCCTTTGGACTTTCCCAAGCCCTTCACCAGCTTGTTGAGATCCTCCCCAAACAGGAATTTCCCCCAGAATGGCAACTTGCTTAACCTTGCCTTTGAGCCATCTGCCACCCAATTCCTCAGCCAGAGGTATCTCCTTGCCGCTACTACTGGCGCCATACTCTTGGACCCACTGCGAATCAAATCATAAAAGGCATTCACCAGGTATGTTGCTCCGGCCTCCACCTTGGCCACCTCATCAGGAAGTGTTTCCCCAAGGCCTCAATCATACTTTGCATCCACCTTAAGCATGCTCATGCCACAAAGGCCCCACAGATTGACACCGTTCCTCACAAGTGACTTATAAACAAAATGAGCATCCTAGGGATGTACCCTAAAGTTACTGCTTTGGTTAGAAATTGATTGATTGGGAGGGGACAAAGGATACAGGTAAATGGAACTCACTCTGAGAAGAAGGAGGTTACCAGTGGTGTGCCCCAGGGTTCTGTGCTTGGTCCAATTCTTTTTAACATCTTTGTTAGTGATATAGTGGAAGGGTTGTCGGGTAAGGTTTGCATCTTTGCGGATGATACCAAAATCTGCAATAGAATAGACACCCAGGAAGCTGTAGATAACATGAGGAGGGATCTATCTAAGCTTGAAGAATGGTCTAGAATTTGGCAGCTGAGATTTAATGTTAAAAAATGCAAGGTCATGCATTTGAGCTGCAGCAATCCAAGGGAGCAATATAGTATAGGGGTGAAGTACTTTTGTCCACTAAAGAAGAGCGGGACCTAGTTGTGATTGTGTCTGATGATCTTAAAGTAGCTAAACAGGTAGAAAAGGCAACAGCAAAAGCTAGAAGGATGCTTGGGTGCATAGTGTCATGAGGTAGAGTCATCAGAGCCTATGGAAATAGGTAGAACAGATGAAAACAGATCTGAAAATGACAGCTCAGATCAGCACATGGAGCAGAGTTGCTATAGGCAACCAAAACAAACACTATCACATGGTGGGAGAACACGCCCGAGCAGCAAGCAGGTTCCTGATTCATTAGGAAATGAAGGGCAGCTGAGAAGGGGTGGAGCCCAACCAAGCACAGGGACATGCGTAGTTAAAACATGCCCACCTGAGGTTAGTGAGGAGAGGAGAAGAAGAGGCAGGGCGACGAGCAGAACAAGTTCCAGTTCCAGAAGCAGAGACACAGGAGTGAGAAAGAGTTCAGAAGCCAGCAGAACTGAAAGGTATATGGGAAGAAACACAGCAGCCTGTTGCAGAGAGCAGTGCCCAGCTAAGGACGTGCCCGGTGAAACTTACCAGAAAACTAGGAGAAGCTACGGTACAGAAGCCAGGCTCAGGAAAGCTGAGGAGTTTTATCTTCCTAAAACCAGGTACAGCACAAGAGGGAAAGTCTGTCCTGGGGAAAGTTTTATGCTTAAGGAAAAGCCAAGACAGAAAGGCAGAGAAACGTCTCCGTCTCAGCAGTGCTCTGATAACTCACTCACACGCAGGAGCTCAGAGAAAAGGCAGTTGGGAGGTAGGCCAATTCCTTCTAATAGAAGAGCCTTTGAATATAGTGATTTGCCCTATACGTATAAGGAGTTGTGTGACTCACAAAGGGAGCTCTCAAGAGAAGGTGGTAATTATTCACTACACTCTCTTAACCAGGAAGAAGGGAAGTATAATTACTGAGAGCAGAGTTTGCCTAAAGATAACGTTTTCTATAACCCTGAAGAATGTTATTCAGAGGAGGAACCAGAGGAAATGCAATGTAATGATTATGAAGAAACAATATCAGATACATGCATGGACTGTACTTTAATTATGTCAGATGACATTACTTCTTTCTGTTGAAGAGGCTGTTAAAGTATAAGCAAACTGCAGTGAGGAAAACTTACCTGTTTTGAACGGACTGTTTGTGTTACTTTTGAGTTCAGCTGAAGATAAGCATATTTTGGTTCCAGTTTGTTCCTTTTGATTTTTGTACCAGGAGCATGGTGTTTTGCCTTTTGTTCCCATTGCTTTAAAAATCCATCCGGAAGGGGAATTAAAAGTCCTGTTTGAAAGCCTTACTATTCATCCACGACTCACCTTCTTTATTCAGCAATTGGGACTACAACTCCCAGAGGGCATTGTAATCATCCACTTTTGCTAGTATTGAAGTAGCCCCGGTGAATTACCCAGGCTCCAGCCCCTGGGGACCCTCACCGGGTGACAATAGGGAGAGGAATGGCCAGCAGAAGAAAGGAGGTGATAGCGCATCTGTATAAGTCTTTGGTGCGACCTCATTTGGAGTATTATGTGCAATTCTGGAGACTGCACCTTCAAAAGGATATAAACAGGCTGGAGTCAGTACAGAGGGTGGCTACTAAAATGGTTAGTGGTCTTCATTATAAAGCATATGAGGACAGACTTAAGGATCTTAATATGTACCCCTTAGAGGAAGGGGGGCATAGAGGTGATATGATTGAGATGTTTAAATACCTTGGTGGCATAAATGCAAAGGAGGAGAGCCTCTTTGATTGAAAGCAAGCTCTGCTATGAGGGGGACATAGGATTAGAGTGAAAGGGGATATATTTAGGAGTGATATGTGAAAATATTTCTTTACGGAAAGAGTGGTGGATCCGTGGAATAGTCTCCCAGTGGAGGTGGTAAAGATGAAGACAGAATCTGAATTCAAAGAAGCATGGGACAACACAGAGCATCTCTAAAGGAAAACAGGGGACTATTGAAGTGGTTGATATGGAAGGGCAGACTAGATAGGCTATGTGTTCTTTTTCTCTCGTTATGTTTCTATGTTTCTATTTGCAAGGACAACACATTGATGTTAAACGCCTGCTTTAAAAGGGTTTCCACCTTCCTATCCTGAACATCCTTTAGCGCTGAACTACCTTAGACTGGAATGGTGGTCTTTTTTGTTACTGCCAACATCACGGCGTCCACCTTCAGGGCACATAGAAGGTCTCTGTCCCACTTAGTGAGTGGGTACAGTCGTGCCATTGTCCGTGTGCCCTTCAAAGTGGCCTCCAGCACATCTCACTCCTTCTCGATCATCTGCCTGATGATCCTATGTATGGGAAAAGCTTTCTGCGTTGTCCTGAATGCTTGGAAGAGGGGATCCTCCAATGGCTCTTCCTCTGAAGGAGTTTATCCGAATTAAGAGTCTTCAAGGAATGAGTAATCAACACAGCCAGTTTCTCCTTTCTAAAGACCCACACTATTCGAGAGTCATCTAAGAACATAAGAACATAAAGGTATGCCATACTGGGTCAGACCAAGGTCCATCAAACCCAGTATCCTGTTTCTAACAGTGGCCAATCCAGGTTATAAGTACTGTCATGTAGAAGACCCTTCTGAGCCTATGGAGCTAAGCGGAGCAGAGGAATTTGCTTCAGAAACTGACAGGCAGTCAGAGCACATGGCTCAGGGTTTCCAAGGGAAATGTAAACAAAGAGAGTCACGAGATGAACAAACACGCCCAGGCTGCAACGTATCCCCAAGCTGAGGAGTTAAGGGAAAACACCTGGTTGGGGGAGGGGCGGAGCTGAGCCCTAAGAAGCAGGGATATAAAAAGTGTTCATTAGATTTGACCAGCAGAGAAAAGAGAGAAAGAAAAGGAGGAAGCCAGAGAAAGAAGGACCCAGAGAGCCAGTGCCCAAAAGCCAGGTTGGAGCAGCCCAGGACCGGTGCCGTCCCTTGAAGGCAGCCGGAGGGAGAGACTGCCTGAGAGGCTAGTTTGGGAACACTCAGAAGCTCCAGGGAGAGAGAAGTGCTGGCCAGATGATATTTGCATGTCTGAGGAAAAAGCTGAGAAGCTAAAAGGCAGGAAAGCACATCCAGTGTTTGGAACCCTTGCTGGCCCAGCAGTGCTGAGAAGTTCTTCCTTTCTAAAACCAAAAGGTAGGCTTCACAAATTATACAGAGGTGAACCTAGCTATAAAAGTTTTCCTTGTGCTTGCCAAGAAGTATTGGACTCTCCTTATACTAACTCCAATATATACAGTACTTTACAACCCTGCTCATTAGAATGCTATAAAGCAGGGGTCTCAAACACGCGGCCCGCGGGCGAGACAACTTTGTGCGGCCCGCGACGGAGGAAAACAAAAAACCCCAAAACCCTGGCTTCTGCCGTTGCCGCCGTGGCAGCGGCAGAATCAATTGTCCAATTTTTAAAAAAACTGACTTCTGCTGCTCAAGCAGCAAAATCAGCTGTCCTGCGGCCCCTTCCCCTGTGCCCGGAGATCCGAGTCTGCTCTATCAGCGGCGTGCTTTTCAAGCCGCGAAGAGAGTATTCCCCTCTCGCGCGGCTTGAAAAGCACGCCGCTGATAGAGCAGACTCGGATCTCCGGGCACAGGGGAAGGGGCCGCAGGACAGCTGATTTTGCTGCTTGAGCAGCAGCCAGGTTTTTTTTAATTTACCTGGGGGGGGGGGTGTAGGACTGGAAATGGGCTATTGGCAGGGGGGGGGTGTAGTACTGGAAAAGGGCGATTGGGGGGGGGTAAGACTGGAAATGGGCAATTTGCGGGGGGGGTTATGACTGGAGATGGGCTATTGGCGGGGGGGGGGTTATGACTGGAGATGGGCTATTGGCAGGGGGGGGTTATGACTGGAGATGGGCTATTGGCAGGGGGGGGTGGTTATGCCTGGAGATGGGCTATTGGCAGGGGGGTTATGACTGGTAATGGGCTATGGTGGGGGCTAGGACTGGAAATGGGCAGGTGGGGGTTAGGAAGGACTGGAGGTGGGCTGATGGGGGGAGTTAGGACTGGTAATGAGCTATGGAAGGGCTGACTGAAATGGGGTAATGGGGGTTAGGGCTGGAAGTGGGCTATTGGCAGGGGGGTTATGACTGGAAATGGGCTATGGGGGGGTAAGACTGAAAATGGGGTGATGGGGGGTAAAACTGGAAGTGCGCTATGGGGAGGTTAGGACTGGTAATGGGCTATGGGGGGGGTAAGACTGAAAATGGAGTGATGGGGGGTAAAACTGGAAGTGCGATATGGGGAGGTTAGGACTGGTAATGGGCTATGGGGGGTCTAGGACTGGTAATGGGCTGGGGGGGGGTTGCTAGGACTGGAAATGGGCTGAGTGGAAGGGGGGCTTGAACTGCAAATGGCTGATGGGGAGGGGGGCTTGGAATGGAAATGGGCTGTGAGGGGAGGGAGCTAGGATTGGAAATGGGCTGATGGGGGGCTAGGATTGGAAATGGGCTGATGGTGAGGCTAGGATAGGACTGGAAATGGACTAATGGGGGGACTAGAAGGGAGCGGATGCTGGGTGGGGCTGGAACTAGAAGGGAGCTGATGTTGGGGGAGGATTAGAATGGGATGGAGCTGGGAAAGTGAAATGGAGAGGGGAAAAATATTTTGTCTGGGAGAGAAGACAAATCTACAATTGGCCAGGTATTGGGAGAGTAAGTGGGGATTGAGGATGGAGGGGTAAAATTTGAGTGGATGAAATAGGAATGAGAAAAGAGAAAAAGGAGAAAGATTAGTATGTTAAAGCAGATGTAGAGAGAGAATGGAAAAAAAACTAGGAGAGAAGAAAGGGCAAATGGACAGCAGACGATGGAGAGTTAGCAGAAGACATGAAGAAACCAAAAGAAAGTGGCTGGAACAATTGCAACTGAAAAAAATGCACAAAAGGTAGAAAAATATCTCTTTATTTTGAATTTATTAACTGGAATATGTCAGCTCTGGGAAATGTGCATCATTAATGTTTGCGCTTTGTTTAGTACAAGAGGAAATTAATTTATAGTTTTATTTCTACAGTGTTGTTGTACATTCCAAGTTTGGCTTTTGGGGTTCCCAGTTTAATTATTGTCTTCTTGTTTCTAAATCTTTTAGTCTTTCTTTATCCATACTCATTAAAGAGGCATGTTTACTAAAAGTTAGTGTATGGTAACATTATGCAAATATTTATGCAAATGAGGCCCCTTATGCAAATGAGGCCCCGCGTCTTATGCGGCCCCCGGGTTACTTTACAAGTCCTCATTTGGCCCTCAAAGCAATTTGAGTTTGAGACCCCTGCTATAAAGAGAAGCCTCGGGAAGGCAGAGAGGGAGTGTACTTTGAAACGCTGTGTAGCAGTGTGCAAACTCACCCAGCTGATAGTGATTCAGAAGAAATGCAGATAGAGCCTGTTATTGAGGATGTAACAGATGATCAAATGGACTGCACGTTATCACTAGCTGACCACATTAAGTCACTTTGCTGACCAGGCTATTAAGAAGGCTGTCTAAGCAGCAGAAGAAAAGCAAAGTGTTTCTTTTTGTATAAGAAGTGATTGTTACTTTTGTGTTTATATTGAGCACTGCACATTTTGAAGCTTGAAGCTAAAGAAGCTATTTGTCCTAAGTTCCTGAATGTTTTCTTTATGCCAGTTGCATATGGCTATTTTTGTCCTGAGTTTTCACATGCGTTTAATCCGCCCGGAAGGGGAAATAAAATCCTTGTCATTTGCCTGAAACCACTCGACTACAAGTACTTCTTTCTTGGAGAGTAAAAAGGAACTACAGCTCCCATAAGGCAATGCAGGAACAAATACTCTGCCATACTTTCTAAGATAGAACACCCAGGCAGACCAACCCTACGTGCCCTACGCACTGGGGAGGTTCCCAGGTGACAGTACTTAGCAGTTTCCCCAAAAAGACACAGGTTCCACAATGCTTGTATTGAGTCAAGCAGTGATATATCCTGGGTCCTTTTTAATAATGGTTTATGGACCTTTTCTCCAGGAACTTGTCCAAACCTTTTTTAAACCCAGCTACACTAACAGCTTTTACTACATCCTCCGGTAACAAATTCCAGAGTTTGATTACACATTGAGTGAAAAATTATTTTCTTTTATTAGTCTTAAATAGGTTACTCTGCAGCTCTGCATGTCCCCTAGTCTTTCTATATACTGATGATGTAAACAATCGATCTACGTTTACCTCCTGTTCAACTCCATTCATTAATTTATAGACCTCTATCATATCTCCCCCTCAGCTGTCTCTTTTCCAGGTTGAAGAGCCCTTTTTAGCCTCTCTTCATAGGGGTATCCTTCCATCCCTTTTACCATTTTGGTGGCTCTTATCTGTACCTTTTCTAATAACGCTATATCCTTTTTAAAATATGGCAGCCAGAACTGCACATAATATTCAAGGTGTGGTCGCACCATGGAACGATACAGAGGCATTATAATATCCTTTGTTTTATTTTCCATTCCTTTCCTTATGATACCTAGCACTATATTTGCTCTCTTGGCTGCCGCTGCACACTGGGCGGAGGGTTTTAACATGATATCCACGATGACACCTAAATCTTTTTTTCTGGGTGGTGGTTCCTAATGTG
The DNA here is from genome assembly GCA_033557465.1 of Ichthyophis bannanicus. Classification (NCBI taxonomy): domain Eukaryota; kingdom Metazoa; phylum Chordata; class Amphibia; order Gymnophiona; family Ichthyophiidae; genus Ichthyophis; species Ichthyophis bannanicus. The sequence continues at coordinate 233,103,461 of CM066036.1, forward strand.
GAACCTTGAAACATGTAACCATAGTTTGGGTTGTTCTTTCCTAGGTGTATAACTTTGCACTTGTCCACATTAAATTTCATCTGCCATTTAGATGCCCAGTCTTCTAATTTATCAAGATCCTCTTGCAATTTTCCACAATCCTCAGGGGTTTTAACAACTTTAAATAGTTTTGTGTCATCTGCAAATTTGATAACCTCACTCATTATTCCCATTTCCAGGTCATTTATGAATATGTTAAAAAGCAGCGGACCCAGCACAGACACCTGGGGTACTCCACTATTCACCTTTCTCCATTGGGAAAATTGACCATTTAGCCTTACCCTCTGCTTTCTATATTTTAACCAGTTCCTGATCCACAATAGTACACTGCCTCCTATCCCATGACTTTTTAGTTTTGCCAAAAGTCTCTGATGAGGGACCTTGTCAAAGGCTTTCTAAAAGTCCAGATACACTATATCGACCGACTCCCTTTTGTCTACCTGTTTATTCACACCTTCAAAAAACATAACAGATTAGTAAGACAAGATCTTCCTTGTCTAAAGCCATGTTGGCTGTCTCCCATTAAGTCATGACTATCTATATGTTCAGTAATTTTGTTTTTTATGATGGTTTCTACCAGTTTTCCCGGTACTGACGTCAGGCTCACAGGTCTGTAGTTTCACGGATCACCCCTGGAACCCTTTTTAAAAACTGGCGTTACATTGGCCATCCTCCAATCTTCAGGTATTACAGATGATTTTAATGATTACTAATAGCAGGTCACAGATTACTAATAGCAGGTCTGCATTCTCATATGTCAGTTCTTTCAACATCCTTGGATGTATACCATCCGGTCTAGGTGATTTGCTACTCTTCAGTTTATCAAATAGTTGTAATACATCTTCCCAGTGTATCAATATTTCTTTCAATTCTTCCGCAGTATCACCTTTAAATACCACTTCAGTCATGGGTAACATCTTCCTCAGTAAAGATCGAGGCAAAGAATAGTCTCTCCGCTATGGCCTTGTCACCTCTTAGTGCCCCTTTTACCCCTCTATCATCTAATGGTCCAACTGACTCTCACAGGGTTTTCGCTATGAATGTACTTGAAAAAGTCTTTATTATGCGTTTTTGCTTTCACAGCAAGCTTCTTCTCAAATTCTCTCTTTGCCTGCCTTATCAATGCCTTGCATTTAACTTGCCAGTGCTTGTGCTGTTTCCAGTTTTCGTCATTTGTCTCTTTTTTCGATTTCCTGAAAGATGCTTTTTTGGCAACAACAGCCTCTTTGACCTCACCTTTAAACCATGCTGGCAGTTTTTTGGACTTCCTTACACTTTTCTTAAAGCGGGGAATGCAGATGTTCTGGGCTTCCAAGATAGTATTTTTAAACAACACCCAAGCTTGATGAAAGTCTTTAACCTTTGCAACTGCTCCTTTTAGTTTTTTCTCAACTATTTTCCTCGTTTTATCATAATCTCCCTTGATGAATCTCCCCCTCCTCCAGCTCCATCACCTCCTCCCCCCTCCTCTTGCACCATTGCACACTCTTCTTCTTCCTCAGAAGGGAGGGAGCACCCTTCTCCCAAGGATCCTCCTCCATCCGCCTTCTACTAGGGCCTGGTTCACCCAGCACCATACTACCCGAAATCACTCGGCACTGTCCATTTTAAACTGGGCCCATGCGTGTCCTCCAACTCCCCTGACTGCTGCTTCAGACAAAAAGCCTTGTGTAGAAGCAGGACAAACTCTGGGGAGAAAGCACCCTGCATCTCTGCCAGTTGGGCCACCCGAGGAGAGCGTTTAGAGGCTTTCCCGGTCTTTACTGTCTTTTTCTTTACTTACGAACCTTGGCAGCCAAACCCCCCTGGGGATGCAAGGAAGCCTCTTCTTTTTCCTTTGAGTGTCCTGGCATGGTGTCCTCTTTGCTTCGAGGTAAACTACCTCTGCTGTCCTGGCTTCTGCCTCGCAAGTACGATAGAACCCTGTGCTGGATAATGATCCTCTCCTAGGCCCACATGTCAAGCATGTGTTTTTGCTGGCCATCATGGATGTTCATTTTTTTGTTTTTTTTAAATGAGGTCAGACAGACTTTGCACACTCTCTGAGCACCTCGTTAGTTTCCCTGTTACTCAGGAGAACCCGAGCTCAATGCAATCTATTCAGCCTGAACTCCCTAATAAGACTACCCAGAGGGAATCAGAACTGCATGATGAAAAACAAGAAAACGCAAATGCAGTCCCCCGGAGACCGGTTACCACCCACTGCTACTGTGCTCTGTCTGTGCCACTAATTTGTCAGGTCTCGAAACCAAAACAAGCTGTGCAGAAGAAAATAAATGAAGAAAGGAAAGGAAAACCGCTTCACAAATTGGCCACCGTTCCCGCGCAATGCGGTGGGCCGTCGATCAAATCAGTGAGAGCTGTGTCCCTTCAAGAGTGTATGTCTGGACACTCACCAACTAGGCATCCAAAGCTTTCTTTCATTTCCGTGGGACGTTCAGGTGCCTGTGAGCTTTGATGTCACCGGGAGCGTATTCAAGGCACTTGTAAAATCAGCCAGAACTAATGGAGCCCAGAGCAAGTGCAGCCACAATCCCCTCTCTCTCCCCGGGGGCCGGCCTGCCTCCACCTGTGCTCTCTGTTAAGGCAGCCTTTATTTATTTATTTATTTATTTATTTTTTAAACAATGCTGTACGGCCTCTGGACTCCATTTGGATCCTAGTAATGTCTGCTCTACTGCTTCTGGACTCCAGCTTATTTTCTTTAACGAAACTACCAATTCCCTATAGTTCCTCTAGTGAGCCTGACCTAAGGAATCACCTCACCCCAGCTGCTTGGAGAATGAGATACTGGCTCTGGTGCGAGGTGCCATCAGTATACAGTATATATCCTGATGTCAGAACTTTGCAACGCTCAGTCTCCAAGCTGTGGTGAGATGACACTACCCACAGGTCTGGGAATGGACTGGAGGAACAATAAAGAAGCGGTATATAAATAAGTTTAAATAAATAAATAAAGATCATTACAGAGAGACATCATGCTTGGCAAGATTGAAGGTCAATGCAAAAGAGGAAGAACAGTAATACGATGGATTGATACAATAATTGCAAGTATGGATGCCACTTTATCAATAATTAGCTGCCTGACTGAAGACCAAACACACTTTATGACAACTATCCACAGGGTCATCATTAATTGACATAGACTTGATGGCACTTGAAAACACCTTGATTTATAGACGTTGATTGGGTGCTTGGTAAAAAACACAGTGAGAAAAACAGTTAAGAAGAGAGTTGATCAGACTAGATGGGCCTATGCCTTACCAATGATTCAGGGGGACTATCGCATGTAATTTTACCTATGCATGATTAAATATTGTGACGTAGAAGCCCACACAGAGCCTATGCAGATAGATAGGAAGGAGAAATTTACCTTAGAATCTGTTAGGCAGCCAGCATGGGCAGCTCAGGAGAAGCAAAGGAATAGAGGAGCAGAACTACCACACCCAAGCTATGATGTAGCAGAAAGCTTGGGGATTGATTATGATCACCTGTCCAAGAAAACACAGTCAGCTTACAGCGAACAGGGAGATAAAAGCTGGTTGGTAGATCCAGCAAGAGAGAAGGAGGAGGAAGGGAAAGAGAAGCAGAAGGAGAAGGAGAGAGCAGAGGTCAGTAACCAGGGAGGCAGAGGTCACAGAGGGAGAAGCCTGCTGAACAGAGGAAGCACTGGGCATGTCACTGGAACAGGAAGCAGCAGAGGCAAGGCTTCAGAGGAACGTGGCAGGGGAAGTGCTCAGACTGCCGGTAGCTGGAGGTCCTACGAGGAACCTGTTTACAGCCCAGGGAGAGAAGCCAGTGCTCCAGAGAGAAGGAGTGCACAACCTGGGGCTAGGAGGCTGCCTAGACCGAGTAAGCAGGAAAGTCCCCAGTCCTCACTGCCAGAGGAAAGACCTCAACAATTATACAGGTGGGAGTCTAGCACTGTGAGAGGAAAGCTAGAAGCTCCATTCGGAAAGGAGGGTCAGAGCAGTGCTCCAGACCAGAAATATCTGCAGGAAGCTATAAAATAACTGGAGGATGGAAAAGGAGAGCTGGAGAGGCAACCCTACAGATACAAGTACTCTTAAACATACTTGCACAGAACTGTGTCCCTGTACGCTATCTGAACTTTCAGAGAGGGGTTTTCATAAAAACAGCTGTGAAGGTTTAAACCCAAGCACAACGTATGCTGAAGGTGAGGAGATGCAATGGGAAAGTAACACCACGGTTCCAGAACAGGCTCCTATGGATTGTACATTATGTCTTGCGGATGATATTGAGTCTTTGTGCTGAGCCCTGTAAAAAGAGCAAAGAAAAAGAAGATATTTTTCTTTGAAACTGTTTTGTTTTCCCTGTTTTTGGTTATGCACATGATATCCTTGGGGGAAGGGGAATAAAGCCCTTGTTTTGTTTTGCCTTAACCACTCGACTTGAGACTATTTTTGACCACTAGAAGATAGCAAGGCAACTCCAACCTCGGGGCCCTAGGCGAAGGCCTGCAGCCCCGTGACAATATTGATAAAGGTAATGAATTGCAAAAATTAGCTATAGGAAGAACAAGCTACAGTACGAAGTTTGGAAAGAATCTCTTATGGGAAAATCAAGTCCATCACAGGAAAAACAACAAACAGGAGGCAGAAACTTGTACTTTGATGTGATTTAAGAGTGGCGTATCAGTTATCATTGCCAAGTTTCATGCTGGTTGGTTCAGTAACTCCTGAGTTACAAGAATACTATTTCCACTGCCGTATACTCTTTATGGAAGCATAGCTTTTGTATTTGTTTACTTTTTAAATGATAAATAATGATGAATACTTCATTTGTGTGAGCCACTTGGCATTTTAGCAGCATCTAAATAAATACACCTCATAGATTTAATTATCTAGAACTGGCATCTCCAAATCCAGTCCTGGAGGGCTGCAAACCAGTCAGATTTTCAGGATAGCTCTAATGAATAAGCATGAGATCAATTCAAATACAATGGGGGAAGTGCATGCAAATATATCTCATGCAAATTCATTAGGGATATCCCAAAAACCTGGCAGGATTGCAGTCCTCCAGGATAGGTTTGGAGACCCCTGATCTAGAATACAAATGGATTATATATCAAGATAGATCATTTGTGTGCTGGATGCTGACTTAAGCTCTCTGAATAGGACTTAAAATTCAGAAGGATTCATTTAGACTATATGTGCAGCCAACATTACTACTACTACTGAACATTTGTATAGCACTACAAGACGTATGCAGCGCTGCTCAGACACATGTAAAAGATGGTCCCTGCTCATCAGAGCTTACAATCTATTCAAGACAGAAAACACAGTAGCTATAGACATTGGATACAGCTAGGGGGAATGGTAAGGAAACACAAAGGAGATCAGGTGAGTCAAGATCCGAAAGCAGCAGCTAAGATGTGAGTTTTCAGCCTGGATTTGAAAAGGCTTAGAGAAGGTGCCTGACATACAGACTCAGGTAGTTTATTCTAGGCATAAGGAGCAGCAAAGTGAAAGGAGTGAAGTATGGAGTTAGCCAGGGCCGGCCCGTCCATTGAACAAGAATGTTTTTTGCACAGGGCCCCGCGTTTCAGGGGGCCCCGCGCAAAAAACATTCTTCATCATCCCAAGTTTAAAAAAAAACAACAAAAAAACAGCTGCTTCTGCTGCGGCAGCATCAAGAGTGCCGCCGCGGGGCCCCCCCTGCCCGGCAGAGCCTCCCTGCATCGTAGGCTAGCGTTCAATCCCCGAACGCGGGCTTCTTTCAGAGCCGCGAGAGTTTCCTTTCTCGCGGCTCTGTTAATCCGGGATTAACAGAGCCGCGAGAAAGGAAACTCTCGCGGCTCTGAAAGAAGCCCGCGTTCGGGGATTGAACGCTAGCCTACGATGCAGGGAGGCTCTGCCAGGCAGGGGGGGCCCCGCGGCGGCACTCTTGATGCTGCCGTGGCAGAAGCAGCAGTTTTTTTTTATTTTTTAATTTGGGATGATAGGGGGGAAGGGGGTTTAGGACTGGTAATGGGCTATGTGGGGGGGGGGAGGCTAAGACTGGAAGTGGGCTGATAGGGGAGGGTTAGGACTAGTAATGGGCCATGGGGGGGGTGCTAAGACTGGAAGTGGGCTGATGGGGGGGTTTAGGACTGGTAATGGGCTATGGGGGGGCTGACAGGAAATGGGCTGATTGGGGTGTTATGACAGGTAATTGGATATGGGGGGGCTAAGACTGGAAATGGGCTGATGGGGAGGTTTAGGACTGGAAATGGGTTATGTGGGCGGGGGGCTAAGACTGGAAGTGGGCTGATGGGGGAGGGTTAGGACTAATAATGGGCCATGGGGGGGGTGCTAAGACTGGAAGTGGGCTGATGGGGGGGTTAGGACTGGTAATGGGCTATGGGGGGGCTAAGACTAGAAATGGGCAGATGGGGGTTAGGACTGGTAATTGGCTATGGGGGGGGCTAAGACTGGAAATGGGCTGATGGGGAGGTTTAGGACTGGTAATGGTTATTGGGTGGGGCTAAAACTGGAATTTGGCAGATTGAGGAGGGTAAGTACAAGTAATGGGCCAATGGGGGTGCTAAGACTGGAAGTGGGCTGATGGGGAGGTTTAGGACTGGTAATGGGTTATGGGGGGGGGGCTAAGACTTGAATTGGGTTGATGGGGGAGGGTTAGGACTGGTAATTGGCTATGGGGGGGGGCATAGACTGGAAATGGGCTGATGGGGAGGTTTAGGACTGGTAATGGGTTATGGGGGGGGGGGCTAAAACTGGAAGTGGGCTGATGGGGGAGGGTTAGGACTAGTAATGGGCCATGGGGGGGTGCTAAGACTGGAAGTGGGCTGATGGGGAGGTTTAGGACTGGTAATGGGTTATGGGGGGGGGGCTAAGACTGGAAATGGGCTGATGGGGGTTAGGACTGGTAATGGGCTATGGGAGGGGTTAGGACTGGTAATGGGCTGATGGGGGATTAGGACTGGTAATGGGCTATGGGGGGCTAAGACTGGAAATAGGCTGATGGGGGGGCTAGGACTGGAAATAGGGTGATGGGGGGTTAGGACGTAATGGGCTGATGGGGAGGTTTAGGACTGGTAATTTATTTATTTATTTTATTTATTACAGTTTCTTATATACCGCGCTATTTAGAATCAGCGCGGTTTACATCATAACAAAACGACCATAACGACAAACTGTCAGGTTTTACATTGAACAGGAGTACAAACTTGGATAACTGGGTTAACTATATACATAAACTATTTACACTGCAGTGTGAGGGCATTTCTAGATTGGGTCATTTCTTGGAGGGGATATCTAGTTCAGTTGCTGTCTGGGAAATATTGGCAGAAAAGGTATGTTTTGAGAGCCTTTCTGAACTGATATAGATTGGTAATGGCTCTAATGTCAGGGGGTAGGGTGTTCCAGCATTTTGGTACATAAAAACTGAATGCCCTGTTTGTGGTGTTCGTGTTGGACTTTGTTGAAGCCTTTGGTATTGCTAGCAGGTTTACAGCTGATGTTCTTCTTGCTCTGTTGGGGGGGACCATGTGGATTAGATTCGTGAGTGAGAGGGATGAGGTGCCTTTGATTGCCTTAAATGCTAATACAAGGGATTTGAAGGTGATTCTCCCGTGAATTGGTAGCCAGTGTAGCTGTTTGAGAATAGGAGTCACGTGGTCGTTTCTGGATGCACCGTAGAGGACCCTAGCTGCGGCATTCATGGCCAACTGTAAGGGGGTTAGTGTGGATTGGGGGAGACCTTGTAGTATGGCATTTGCAAAGTCAAAATGCGGCAGGATCAACGCTTGATATATGGTACGGAAATCGTCTGGGTCCAGCAGGGAGCGTAGGTGTTTGAGGTAATGGGTTATGGGGGGGGGGGGGGGCTAAGACTGGAAGTGGGCTGATGGGGGAGGGTTAGGACTAGTAATGGGCCATGGGGGGATGCTAAGACTGGAGTGGGCTGATGGGGAAGTTTAGGACTGGTAATGGGTTATGGGGGGAGCTAAGACTGGAAATGGGCTGATGGGGGTTCGGACTGGTAATGGGCTATGGGTGGGGTTAGGACTGGTAATGGGCTGATGGGGGATTAGGACTGGTAATGGGCTATGGGGGCTAAGACTGGAAATAGGCTGATGGGGGGGCTAGGCCTGGAAATAGGGTGATGGGGGGGTTAGGACGTAATGAGCTGATGGGGGGTTAGGACTAGTAATGGGCTATGGGGGGGCTAGGACTGGAAATGGGCTGATGGGGGGTTAGGACTGGTAATGGGCTGGGGGGGCTAAGACTGTTAATGGGCTGGGGGGTTGCTAGGACTGGAAATGGGCTGAGTGGAAGGAGGGCTTGAACTGCAAATAGCTGATGGGGACGGGGGCTTGGAATGGAAATGGGTTGTGAAGGGGAGGGAGCTAGGACTGGAAATGGGTGAGTGGGGGGGGGCTAGGACAGGAAATGGGCTGATGGAGGGGCTAGAATAGGACTGGAAATTGGCTGTTGGGGGGGGGTGCTAAGATTGGAAATGGGCTGTGGTGGGGGTTTGGATTGAAATGGACTTATGAAGGGGCTAGAACTGGAAGTAGGCTCATGGGGGGCTTGGATTGGAAATGGGCTGAGTGGAGGGGAGCTAGGATTTGACATGGGCTGATAGGGGGCTGGGATTGGAAATGAGCTGATGGAGGGACTCGGATGGGACTGGAAATAGATGGGGGAGCTAGGACTGGAAATAGGCTGATGGTGGGTCTAGGATAGGACTGGAAATGGGCTTATGGGGGGCTAGGACTGGAAATGGGCTGATGCGGGGACTAGAAGGGAGCGGATGCTGGGTGGGACTGGAACTAGAATGGAGCTGATGTTGGGGGAGGATTAGAATGGGATGGAGCTGGGAGAGTGAAATGGAGAAGGAAAAAATATTTTGTGTGGGAGGGAAGACAAATCTACAATTGGCCGGATATTGGGAGAGTAAGTGAGGATTGAGAATGGAGGGGTAAAATATGAGTAGATGAAATAGGAATGAGGAAAGAGCAAAAGGAGAAAGATTAGTATGTTAAAGCAGATGTAGAGAGAGAATGGAAAAAAACTAGAAGAGAGAAGAAAAGACAAATGGACAGCAGACGATGGAGTGTTAGCGGAAGACACAAAGAAACCAGAAGAAAGTGACTGGAGCAATTGCAGCTGAAAAAAAATGCACAAAAGGTAGAAAAATATCTCTTTATTTTGAATTTATTAATTGGAATATGTCAGCTCTGGGAAATGTGCATCATTAACGTCTGCGCTTTGTTTAGTACAAGAGCAAATTAATGTATAGTTTATTTCTACAGTGTTGTACATTCCAAGTTTGGCTTTTGGGATTCCCAGTTTAATTATTGTCTTCCTGTTTCTAAATTGTGATTCCTTGTTTGGTGATGGTCTATGTTCTGCATGTGTAACTGAGCTGAGGTATTCTGTTTATGTAATTCCTATTTGACATTGCCACTTGTTCTCTTTCCCCAGTAGGTCATGTATTGTTGTTCTCTGAAATGTATTGGTTTAATATTTGCAGCGTTTCCTTTTGATAGTTAGGGTATGGTGCTTTATGAGTCCTGGTAGTGCTGTTAGGATACGGCAGGTTTGCTATGGGTTCTAAATGGGCAGTGTTTGTAGTAGTTCCTAATGTCTCTGGCGGTTGGCACTGGATTATAGTAATGTAGAAGTCTTTTAGTCTTTCTTTATTCATACACTCATTAAGAGGCATGTTTACTAAAAGTTAGTGTATGGTAACATTATGCAAATATTTATGCAAATGAGGCCCCTTATGCAAATGAGGCCCCTTACTGAGTCTCCGCACATGGCCCCGCACCCCCCTTGGGCCGCCCCTGGAGTTAGCAATAGAAGAGAAGGACACAGACAGAAAAGATTTGCCAGAAAAGCGGAGTTCCTGAGGAGGGATGTAGGGAGAGATAAGAGAGGAAAGGTAGTGAGGAGCTGCAGAGTGAATGCACTTATAGGTCAGCAGGACAAGTTTGAACTGGATGTGGAAATGGACAGGAAGCCAATGTAGTGACTTGAGAACATGAAGCTCTGCATCATACTTTTATTCGTCAAAAGATGCCAAGTTGGTCATTCTGTCTTGCAAGTTTATTCACGTTTTAACAAGCTATTTAAAAGATTTGGAATGATGTAAGACCTGTTTAATTACAGACTACAATTCAACATCTGTGGTTGACCATCAGTCAAAGTGCATTCAGTTTCAAAATTCTGTTTTATAATAGTATTTTGATGGATGAGTCAGAGCTTACATATCATATGAGAAATGTGATGTTCAGAAGCTCATGCACACAGTGTGGTAAAGCCAGGAAGGCTTGCATCTGGTTGCTCCATAGACTTTACTGTGGATAAGACAAGGCACAAATTTTCCTCATCAGTCCTCTGTATTAGAAACTCAGAATCTTCCCAAAGACAGCGAGAATACCACTTAACAAAAACTAAGCAGATCAGATCATCATCTCACTATTGTTCTATTGTGTTGCACATTATTATTTTCTATCATGTACTCGTTTTTCAGAATTAAAATAAATCTAAGAACGTTTTCTTCAATCATAGCATAATTAAAACGATGGAATATGATCAAGGCTAGTAGTATATATAATTGAGTTTAAAAATGGTGCCCCGGTACACAGATCCCTTAATGGAGGAGTGGCCTAGTGGTTGGGGCAAGGTACTTCAGGCCAGAAGGTCAGGGGTTCAAATCCCACTAGAGGACAGCAACCTTGGGCCAGAAGGACTGGGGTTTCTAGTCCCACAGGTGCTCCTTGTGGTCTTGGGCAAGCCACTTAACCCTCCATAGCCCATGTTCCCTGTAAAATAGTTATCTCCAAGTTATAATGCCTTGTTCAATGTAAACCACACTGATGCAGAATAGCATGGTATATAAGAGAATGTAAATAAATAAATATTAATGCCTGCTAGATGTTAGAGTGCCCACCTCTTACTTCTGGAAAACAGCAACATGGAATGAACTTTCTTATGAGGATCTTTCTGGGAACTTCCAAGTGACTGAGACTAGCCACTATGGATGACAGGATGTTGGGTTTGATGAAGCATTGGTCAGATCAGCATGGCACTTCTTATGTGTAACTGCACAAACTTATAGATCTGCTAAATTATACAATTGGTCATAACAAATCATTTTAGCTTCCAGAGGAGGAAAAGGTTTGAATTTGTCTCATCCCTACCCTGATCCTCAATCCTCCCTCTCACTTCTCCTCTACTCTGATTCCCCCCAACCCTTGTTTCTTTTTTTTCTCTCTATCCCAAAGCAAGTTAATAGGAGTCTGCTCTGCTTATCCATGGTTGAATTTTAGTACTTTCTCTGCCTGTAACAGGCTTTGCATTCTGTGCAACTTGCTGTCTCAGCCATTCCAAGTCAAATACCTGCTATTTGAACACAGGTGTAGAGGGAGAGGTGGTGCCCCCAGGACTGGTTTAAGGTGATCTCTGCAGTTTTCCAAGTCATGCCATGTCTAGGTACTTGGAACTGGCATTTCAGCCATTATTATGTGGCTTTCTTCAGGGTGAAGAAGTTTTAAGTTGGCGCCCTAGGCAAACCTTAAGCCTTATGCCCCCCCCCCCCACCGTTGTCAAAATCTATTGTTTAGCTTTGAATGTCCTGCTCTTTGACGTTCCACAAAAGCTACTGCCCAGGTAACCGCCTAGTCTGTCTAGTGGTTGGACCAGCCCTGGGTGCTCCAATGTTCCCTGTGCTGGTTCTGAACTGAACTCCCTCCTCCCACTGTGGCAGGCTATGGCCTAGAATAGCCTGTAAATGTATGAGAGGCCTGTAAGCTAGGCCCGAGTCCCAGCCCCCACCTGAGAATAAGAATGCTGAGAAAAACCAAAGTCAGTAAAAGTTAGAGAAACTGCTTTAAACTGCTTTTTGATAAGGTTGTATAAATCCTTTGTTGAATTCTTCTATGCTGATGACAGACATGTTCCAGTACTCTATATTCACACATTTTTTAAGCTAGCAGTGACCTTGTAGGAGAAAAGTATCAAAGTCTTAGAACTGTGCCTTTGTTAGAGAATTCTGAGCAGGGGGAACAGAGTGCTAGGCCCAGAGAGAGATCCCAATTGGATGGGTGCAAGGGTCAGTAGGATCAATAGAAAGTTTGCCTGTATTAAACTGAAGAAGAAAGGTATAAAAGGTGTTGTTTACTGGACTCCATTGCTCAGACCATTTTGAATATGACAATTGCCCGAGACTTGTGCACAATAAATTGACTTGGATCTTCGAACTGACTCCTGGTTTTATTCATTGCGTGCACTTCACTGCAACATATTCCTGGTGCATTGGCCGGGAAGGTGGGGTACGTGAATGGTGTGCAAGTGAATATACCACGTATTACCGCCTCCAGGTTTGGTCTGGTCGGGACCGCGGCCGACCGACAGCGGAGAGGACCCCAGGCGCCGCCGGTCCCATTGTATCGGAAAGGGCTCTGCCCTGCCTTGGCGGCCTGCCGGGTCCGACCGGCCAACACCTCCGAACGCGAGGGGAGTCCAGGATTCAACCCAAGGAGGGAACTGGCCGGGTCCGGTGAGTAGCAATTTGTCTGGTTCTTAGTCAGTTAGCTATGGGAAAGTCCCGCATGCACGGGACTAATACGGTTTAAGGTAACGAGAGCCTGATCACCTCTCAGGGTGTGGCCGAGTACTCCTTGCATGAGTAAGCGCGAGGACGAAACCCCACCCCTCATGGATAATTAAGGTAGGCCTTTATGGAATTTTGGGAACTCGATGGCATGCCTGTTTGAGTAAATGAAGGTCTTGAAACACAGACCACGCGAGAGCAGACTCCTGAGTAGTGCAGTTCCTGGCCAGGCGACCGCGCCCAGGTCGCAAAAAGGAGGAAGCGTTTGGTGTTTGTCTCCCTTGTTGTTCCGTGGGCTGTACAGACCCCTTACCTGCAGCCATACTACCCGCCCTCTTTGTCTGTTGTCTTGTACGTCATAATGGGAGGGGCAGGGTCTGTGCAAACTCCGCTGAACTGTATGATCACGAATTTTAAGAAGGGATTTAGCGGTGACTGCGGGACGAAAATGTCGCCGTCCCGATTAGAAAAATTATGTGGTAGGGAGTGGCCGGTGCTGGACACCACGTGGCCTCCAGATGGTACTTTTGATATTAGAATTGTGTCCCGAATGCATGGGATAGTGCGTAGGAATTACCCCGACCAGTTTCCCTATATAGACTCCTGATTAGATGTTTGTGAAAGGCAACCCTCTTGGATGAAGCGTTGCCGTGAAGAGCAGTGCAGGATAATGTTAGCAACTACGAAGGGAGTCCCCGGGATTAAGGAAGAAAAGCCTCCCATTTACTCAGCCCCAGAACCTGCCGAAATCCTGAATTACCCACCCCTATTCCTGTATAAACCAGTCCCGTCAGCTCCACCGTTACCCCGAGTAGAGCCAGGAGAAGAGAGAGTTCCCCCAGCTGATGTATCTCCACCCCGTCAGCCACTTCCGTTGCCCAAAGGAGAGCAACCCCCTTCCCGGAGCAGGAGTCCCAGTCCCGAACAAAGTTCCCCGGCAGCACTACCATCTCCTGAAGGAACTGCCAGCGGGGGATCAACTGCCAGTCCAGGGTCACCCATTAGTCCAGGCCCCAGCGGAAGAGCCACCGCTGGGCGCGCCAATTTGCGCTACGCTCTCCGAAGCAGGGAGACGAGCCAGAAAAAGGTTTGCCAGATGCCATTACGCCAAGTCCCCGGATTGCCCATTCTCAATGACGAAGGCCAGGTTATAGCTGGGCCAACTAGTCTCGTTTATGTGCCCTTTTCTACCACAGATTTATTAAACTGGAAAACACACTATACCTCTTATACTGAAAAACCCCAAGATTTGACAGAATTAATGTCTAGTATCATGCAGACCCACCAGCCTACCTGGTCTGATTGCCGCCAGCTCTTGTCTACCCTCTTTACTACTGAAGAGCGGGCACGAATAGTACAAGCAACTACCCGATGGCTGGAAGAGAACCCTGTAGATAGGAGAGACTTAGATCCTCGACAGGCTGCGGCCGTAGATTTCCTGAATGAAGATCCAAAATGGGATCCAAATAGTGCAGATGGAGAGAAAGCCCTCGCCCGTTTCCGCCAGGCTCTACTGCAAGGCCTGAGGAGGGGAGGCCAGAAAGCCATGAATGTTGGGAAGGTAGAAGACGTTCTTCAGCACCCAGATGAAAGTCCAGCTGCCTTCTATGAACGATTAACTGAAGCTTATAGACTTTATACCCCATATGATCCAGCAGCCCAGGAGAATTTGTGTATGGTGAACGCTGCTTTTGTGAGTCAGTCCCAGGGAGACATAAAACGGAAACTGCAAAGGTTGGAAGGATTTGCGGGCATGAATACAGCACAGCTAATGGAAGTTGCCCAGAAGGTATTTGTGAATCGTGATCAAGAAAGTAAAAGGGAAAGTGAAAGAAAGATGAAGAAGAAAGCCGATCTGCTTGCTGCAGCTCTAGTTGAAGGACGTGGAGGATACCCAAACAGAAGGACTCGAGGATGGGGAAGGGGCCGAGGGAGCGCTCGGTCCCCCTTAGGTGCAAATCAGTGCGCCTATTGCAAGGAAGAAGGACATTGGAAGAATGAATGCCCGAATAGTAGCTCCACCCCCTGGAGGGGAGGAGGGAGCAACAGGAGAGCGGGGGGGGAGGGGGGCGATTCCAGCAGCGAGGGGGAATGCAGCGCGCACAGTTTCAGCAGGAAGAAGCCGCTGCCATGGAAGGAATGGCGACCACTGAAGACGACTATGTGGATGAGGACTAGGCCAGACCGGGCTCCAAGTTTTCCCTGGGTCCCCAGGAGCCTATGGTCAACTTAAAGATTGGGGACCAGTACATGGACTTTATGGTGGATAAGGGGGCCGAACATTCAGTAGTGGCTAAGCCAGTGGCTCCTTTGTCCTCCCGATCTGTCACCATTGTTGGCGCCACTGGAACTAGAACCACAAGACCTTTCCTGCAGAACCGTGCCTGCGAATTGGGGAGACGGAAAATAACGCATCAGTTCCTGTACATACCTGAATGCCCAGTTCCCCTTTTGGGCCGAGATATGCTTGCTAAGCTTCAGGCGCAGATATCCTTTGACGAAAGAGGAAAAATGGAGATGACTGTGAACTCGGAATCTGCTGGCCTGATGGTGCTGACTGTCCCCCGAGAAGAAGAATGGCGGTTCTATAGTCCACCTTCATTCAAGGCAGCGAGCCCCTGTATACCCACCAACATCCCAGCTCCACCCGGAGTGTGGGCGGAGGATAATCCTCCTGGCCTAGCAAAGAATATAGCTCCTGTGCTTGTCACCCTTAAACCAGGAGCAGAACCAGTGCATGTGCGACAATATCCTCTCCCATGACCAGCAATCGAAGGCATCCATGGTCACCTAAAGAAATTACTACAATATGGACTCCTCAGAGAATACCAATCGCCCTGGAACACCCCCCTCCTCCCAGTCAAGAAGCCTGGGACAGGTGACTACCGCCCAGTGCAGGATTTGCGACGAGTGAACAATGCAGTGGAAACCATACATCCAGTAGTACCAAATCCCTATACCCTCCTGGGACTGATTCCATCAGAAGCTACCCATTTCACCGTTCTGGATTTAAAAGATGCCTTTTTCTGTATCTGCCTGGCATCTGCCAGCCAACTCTTGTTCGCATTTGAATGGGAGAACCCTACTACAGGAAGACGGGGCCAACTCACTTGGACTCGCTTGCCCCAAGGTTTCAAGAATTCACCCATCTTCAGTGCAGCTCTCAACCAAGATCTTTCAAACTACTCTGTGACTCCAGGAAGAAGAACCTTACTCCAGTATGTAGATGATCTGCTTATAGCCACCAACTCCAAGACTGAATGTGTGCAAGCTACCAGTGATCTCTTGCACCTCCTGAATGAAGCCGGATACAAGGTCTCAAGAGCCAAAGCGCAGTTGTGCCAAACAGAAGTGAAATACCTAGGGTTCCATCTGTCCAGAGGAATCCGAAAGTTGGGACTTGAGCGAAAGGAAGCAGTATGCCACATCCCAACCACCACCACCAGAAAGCAGGTGCGGGCCTTCTTGGGTGCTGCGGGCTATTGCCGGATATGGATACCCAATTTTGCACTCTTGGCAAAACCCTTGTATCAAGCCACGAAGGGAGCAGAACGATCACCCATGGACTGGGGCCCAGAACAAGATAAAGCGTTCAAATCACTAAAAGCAACATTAATGTCATCACCAGCCTTGGGCCTACCAGATGTGCAGAAATTATTTCGTCTTTACGTCCATGAGTCATGTGGAAACGCGCTGGGAGTCCTGACTCAGCCCCTCAGATCCTGGCAACGACCTGTAGCCTACCTATCAAAACAATTGGACCCTGTTGCAAAAGGATGGCCACCTTGCCTAAGAGTCGTAGCAGCCACAGCCCTCTTGGTGAGCGAAGCTGATAAGCTCACTCTGGGACAGAATCTTCAAGTCACTGTACCGCATTCTGTTTTAACCCTAATGGAACACAAAGGGAACTACTGGTTCACCAACGCACGAATGTTGAAATATCAAAGTATGCTGTGTGAAAATCCCCGACTAAAATTGAGTGTCAGTCAAACCTTGAACCCTGCTACTCTACTGCCGACCAGTCCAGGCCCTCCTGACCATGATTGCCTAGAAGTAATGGACACTGTATACTCAAGCCGCCCAAACCTAACAGATATCCCCTTGAACAACCCAGAAAGAACTTTCTTCGTGGATGGAAGCAGTCTTGTAATTAATGGACAACGATGTGCCGGTTATGCAGTGGTGACCCTGGACATGGTAACAGAATCATCAGCTTTGGCTCCAGGAACTTCAGCACAGAAGGCCGAATTAATAGCCCTCACTCGAGCACTGAAAATAGGGACTGGGATCCGTCTGAATGTATACACAGATTCCAAGTATGCCTTTACAACACTACATGCCCATGGAGCTCTGTATAAAGAACGTGGATTGATAACCACTCGGGAGGCAAGTCCATCAAGTATGGCCCAGAAATATTGACTTTATTGGAAGCAGTATGGTCCCCCAAACAAGTTGCTGTAATGCACTGCCGAGGTCACCAGACTGGAGAAGGAGAAGTATCCCGAGGGAACAGACTTGCCGATGCCTCAGCCCGAGAAGCAGCAACTGTAGCAGCAGAATGCAGACAATCCAATGATACCAGGAGTCTGTTCAGAAGGTCCAAATCATTTATTTGTGCACAAGACTCAAGCAGAATCACATTCAAAATGGCTGAGCAATGGTTTCTAGCAAAACAACAACTTTTATACCGTTCTTCTCCATTCTAGACATAGGCAAACTTTTCATTGGTCCCAGTAACCCCTCTCACCCATCTATTGGTCCCGGTACCACTACGTAGTTGTCCAATGAGGACCTTGATCTGGGCTCAGCACCTGCTTACCCCCCTTCTAGTCCCAATTACAATGGTCAGTTCACCAACTTAGATACTTTCCTCCTCCAAGGTCATTTAGCTAGTTAGAACATGTGGGAAAGCAGGGCACTGTAACTTTTCTTTCAGCAGTGTTAATTAATTCCATAGAAGCTGTGCTCTCTTATCAGTACCAATTAGACTTGTTTTTCTATATTTTCTAAGTTTCGATTCTGCTTAGCTATACTAAATTGTGTTCAGTTAAGCAGAAATTAGACCTTACCTGCTAATTGTCTTTCTTGGAGATCTCTCCGGGCCAGTCCAGGAACAAGAGGGTTGTCAATCCTCTCTAGCAACTGAGGACTGAAAAACTGAAGTTTTGCATAGCTGGTAACTGGCTCCCCCTGCTGGCCAACCTTCAGTCTATTCATAACAAAGCAGTCGAAGAACAGAAGCACAACAGTAAAGAAAATCATATGGTGAACCTAAATACTTACAAGCAGGGAATAACAAATATGTATATAAGTAATATTCTTTTTTCTTTTTTTTTTTTTCTTTCTACTATTTTTTAACGCAAACTCCGAAACTAGGAAAAAAACCACCTCGAGCCAAAAAACGACACCAAGAAAAAAACAGCTCGTGAAAACCCCAGAAACCAACCTGAGGGAAAAAAACCTGAAAAACCCGACCACCGAGGACAATTTAAACAACTCACTAATGGCGCTACGTACGCTCAAAGAACCTAAACTAAAGACAAACAATACGGGTGGGTCCTGGACTGGCCCGGAGAGATCTCCAGGAAAGACAATTAGCAGGTAAGGTCTAATTTCTGCTTCCTGATCGTCTCTCCGGGCCAGTCCAGGAACAAGAGGGAAGTACCAGAGCAGTTACTAACCACGGGAGGGACCCGCCAGACTCGCTATGACAGCCGAAGCCCCAACGTTAGCGTCTGACCTGGCTGCAACATCCAATCTGTAATGCTTTGCGAATGGATGGAGAGACGACCACGTAGCCGCTCGACAAATATCAATAGGCGGAACCAAAGCATATTCGGCCCAAGAAGTCGCTTGGCTCTGAGTCGAATGCGCACGAAGCCCCACTGGAGGCGGCTTACCAACTGCCTTATATGCCGCCAATATCGCCTGTTTCACCCACCTAGCAATAGATGCCTTGGAAGCTGCTTCCCCTTTCCGAGGCCCCCCAAATAGTACAAATAATCTTTCCGTTTTACGGAAAGGTTTAGTCCTTCTAAGATATCGCTTGAGCAATCTACCCAAATCCAAATTTACAAGAACAGCATCAATAGGGAGACCTTCCACATTCCTAAAGGTCGGAAGCGAAATAGACTGATTGACATGAAAAGTCGAAATTACCTTTGGAAGAAACGAAGGAACCGTCCGCAAAAGTACTCGTTCTTCCGAAAATTGCAGATATGGAGCCCTACAAGAAAGTGCTTGGAGATCTGAAATGCGCCTAGCAGAACATAAGGCCACCAGGAAGGCAATCTTCCAAGAGAGCTCCCTGAGTGAAATTTCTTTAGCCGGATGAAAAGGAGGTCGCGCTAAAGCCTCAAGAACAAGGTTCAAATCCCAAGGTGGAATCACCGTCCGAAGAGGTGGACGAATATTTTGTATCGCCCTAAAGAAGCGAAGAACATCGGGATGTGCCGATAGTCTAATCCCCTTTACCGTGCCCCTAAAACACGAAAGGGCTGCTAAATGAACCCGGAGAGTACTAAGCGCCAAACCTTTATCCAGCCCATCCTGCAAGAAAGCCAAGATGTGAGGTACGGAGGCGGTACGTGGACGAAGGCTCTGGCTGGCACACCAAGCTTCAAAAACTCGCCAAACTCTAACATACACAAGAGACGTAGAATGTCTTCTGGCCTGCAACATTGTGGCCACAACGGAGGCCGAATACCCTCAACGTATTAACCGACGCCTTTCAAGAGCCAAGCCGTAAGAGAGAAGCGATCCACCTCCGGCATGAGCAGAGGCCCTTGAAAGAGCAGGTTTGCCCGGGAGGGCAGCCTCCAGGGACTGGCTATGAGAAGGCGAACTAGATCTGCATACCACGCTCTCCTGGGCCAGTCGGGCGCAATGAGAATTACTCGACCACTGTGACGAGCAATTCTGCGAATTACTCTGCCTATCATTGGCCAAGGCGGAAACACGTAAAGAAGACTCTTGCATGGCCACGGTTGCACTAGGCCGTCGAGACCCTCCGACATGCGTTCCCTGCGTCTGCTGAAAAACCGAAACGCTTTGGCATTGTCGAAGGTGGCCATGAGGTCCATCACCGGCTGACCCCACCTGAGGGTCAGCTCGTGAAATACCGCAGGATTCAATTCCCATTCTCCAGGATCTACCACGGTGCGGCTGAGAAAGTCCGCCGTGATATTGTCTCGACCTGCTACATGAGCTGCCGACAGAGCCACCAGATGCTGTTCCGCCCAGAACATCAACTGCTGACTCTCCTCCAGCAACACAGCACTCCTTGTGCCGCCTTGCCTGTTGATATAGGAAACCGTGACCGCATTGTCTGAAAACACGCGAACCGCTTTCTGCCTGAGAAGAGGAAGAAACTCTCGAAGAGCCAACGAAACCGCTTTGAGCTCCAAGAGGTTGATGGAGCAATCCTTCAACTCTACCGGCCAAACCCCTTGAGCAAAAATCTCCTGACAATGAGCACCCCAGCCGATGAGGCTGGCATCTGTAGTAACTAGCACCCAGTCCGGTTGACATAAGGGCATTCCCGCACGTAAATGAGTGGGATCCAACCACCACTGAAGACTTAAGATTACATTGGGCAAATTTGGCAATTTGTGGTCTAGAGGATGCTTCTGAGGGGACCACCTGGAAAGCAAAGCCTGTTGCAATGGCCGCATGTGAGCCCTTGCCCACGGAACCAGGTCCAGCGTTGCCGCCATTGACCCCAGGAGCTGAAGATAATGCCACGCTGTTGGTGCTTTGAGACGCAAGAAGTTCCGCACTTGCGACAAAATCTTCTGCACCCTGTTCTCTGGCAGAAAGACCGCCCCTAAAGCGGTATCGAAAACTGCTCCCAAGTACAGAAGGCGCGTGACCGGGTGCAACTGACTTTTGGCTTGGTTGATTACCCAACCGAGCTGCTCCAGAAGACTCACCACTCTCGCCATAGCTGTTAGAGAGTCTGACACTGATGATGCTCGAATCAGCCAATCGTCGAGATAGGGATGAACGAGAACACCCTCTTTGCGTAAGGCTGCAGCTACCACCACCATCACCTTTGTGAATGTGCCGGCGCTGTGGCCAGTCCAAAAGGTAGAGCCCGAAACTGGAAATGTCCCATATGCACCGCAAATCGAAGAAATTTGTGGTGCTCTGGTCTTATAGGGATATGTAAATAAGCCTCCGTGAGATCTATGGAGGTTAAGACCTCGTTTGGTTGCACTGACTGAATAACCGAGCAAAGTGACTCCATGCGGAAATATGGAACTCTCAAACAGTGGTTTACGCCCTTTAGATCTAGAATAGAACGAAAAGAGTCCTCCTTTTTGGGGACTACAAAATAAATGGAGTATCGACCTAAGCCTAACTGGCTTGGCGGAACCGGAACAACAGCCCGCAGACGTCTCCACCGCTGCTTGTTTTATCTGTGAACCACAAGGAGACACCACGAAAGCATCTGTTAGTGGAGTAGCGAATTCGAGAGAATACCCGTCGCGAATTATCTCCAGAACCCACTTGTCGGAAGTAATGGTGGTCCAGACGGAAAGAAAGGCTTGAAGTCGACCCCCTACCGGGATTTCCGCCTGAACCAACCGCACTTCATTGAGGTTTTTTTGTTGAATTTTGTTGGGCTCCGAAATAACCTCTTCCGAAGCCTCGTGCCCCACGAAAGGACTGACTTCTGGACATAAAGCGACCTCGTTGATACGGGGCAAAACGGGCACCACGAAAACGGCGAAAATCCCGAGAAGCACCCCTCTGCAAATTGCTTGGCTTTTGAGATTTTGGGCGGTCCTCTGGAAGTCGCCCGCCCTTAGAATCACCCAGATCCTTGACAATCTTTTCCAAGGCCGCACCAAACAGCAGCGAACCCTTATATGGAAGTTTACTGAGCCTTGCCTTAGAAGAAGTGTCCGCCGCCCAATTTCTTAACCAAAGAAATCTCCGAGCTGCAACAACGGTTGCTATGGACTTCGCTGAAATCCGCACCAAATCATAGAAGGCATCTGCGAGATAAGAAGCCGCTGACTCAAGCTTCGCACCCTCACCCTGTCCGGAAGGGGAGAGAGAGTCACTCTGGATCCAACGAATAGAAGCTCTGGAAACCAAAGCCCCACAGATAGCCGCCCGCAAAGATAGAGCTGAAGAATCAAAAGCCTGTTTTAACAAGGTTTCTAACTTTCTATCCTGCAAATCTTTGAGAGCCGCTCCGCCCTCAACGGGAATAGTCGTTTTTCTGGTAACCGCAGAGACTAGAGCATCTACCTTAGGCATCTTTAGCAACTCCTGGTCCTCTTGCGGCAAAGGATATAACCGGCCAATAGCCTGTGCTCCCCGCAAGGAAGCCTCTGGACATTCCCACTCAGATTCCACCATCTGTCTCATAACCCGGTGCACAGGAAAGCATTTTTGCTCCATCTTAAAACCTTGAAGAAGAGGATCCTCAAGAGGCACTTCCTGAGAAACTGGCACCGGAATATTCAAAACAGATAAAGTCTGAGCAATAAGAGGACCCAATTCCTCCTTTCTAAAAACTCTAAACAAATTGGGATCCTCACTGGAAGCTAAATCAGCTTCATCTAACTCGGCTGCCCAGTCCACACCGGGATCAGAGAGGAGTTCACCCTCCTCCAGTCCCGGGAGCTCAGAATCTTGCTGAGCAGCCTTATCACCACTTATCTGTGGACCGAGAACCAAGGTAGAGGGACCTTCACCTGAATCCAAAACAGGAGACATAGTTTCAAAAGCTTGTGTAGTTTCAGTGACAGAGCCCTTGTCCTGGGCATGCTGCCACTTTAAACAATAGGCCTGATGAAGAGCTAAAATAAAGTCAGCTGAAAAAACTGATTCCAAGCTTTTCTGAGTTTCAACTAATGAAGGAGAAGGAGTTTCTACCACTTTCTCCTGTCTTTTAGACTTTGCTCTTCTCTTAGCCAGCTTTTCTTGAACCGAAGGAACCGGAGCAGAAACTGTAAAGGCGGCCGTTCCCGCCGATTCTAAACTGCCCCCTGAAACGGTTTCCATTGTGCTCAACGGAAGAAAAGTAAAATACTGTCACAAGCTAAGCAGAAATAATTTTAAAAAGAAAAACACAGCAAAAGTAAACTAGATGCTTGTAACCGCCGAAATCAACGCGAAACAACAAGAAAACGCCGACATTGCAGAAACCCCGCTGAACATCGCCGTTTACCCGACAGAATTAAAAATGCCCCACATACCTTGAAAAAGTATATTTCAGCTTAGTTACTCTCATTCACTGCCAGTGGTCGAGAAACTAAAGCCGGAGGTCGGCAGGATGGTTTCTGGGGCTCCCAGCACCTCACTGCTGCCTGTGTCCTTAAACGAAGCTGCTGATTAAGGCAGGCTCTGTCTAAGCAGCTCCGTTTCTGAATGCAAGACCAATAAAATAAAATTATGGAAACGAACCCCGCTAGGGCTCACTCCATTACCACTGCTTGTAAGTAAAAAAGAAAGAGATAAAATAAAGAAGAAAATCTCTATATAAAGACTTTCACGGGAGCCAGCCAGGATACCGTCCGTTCCAGTTGCTGAGGACTGAATGACTGAAGGTTGGCCAGCAGGGGGAGCCAGTTACCAGCTAAGCAAAACTTCAGTTTTTCAGTCCTCAGTTGCTAGAGAGGATTGACAACCCTCTTGTTCCTGGACTGGCCCGGAGAGACGATCAGGAAGTTTCAATTCTACGGTGTCATCATTCAGGGGGGTTTTCATTCCTCTGGGCCTAACTACAGGCTTCATTTACAGGTCAAGCTGCTTAGGCCTGTCTGTTTAGTTCAATTAGCATGGATCATAGGCCTTCGCCTACCACACAACCAATGGAAAAATCTCTACCCCCAGTATTACAGTTCAAGCAGCCATATTTCCAGTACCTCTCAGTGCTTGGACACCTCGATATACCCTGAATGAGCTGGACTACTACTGTCAGAATGAAGGGGGGCAGCTATCAGAGACCGGATAGATAGTGTTACCACCACCTGAGGGAGGCTCACCCCCTGGTATGACTGTGATCCCTGAAGCCCTGGGTCCAGCCTTTGTCCACGCCTTTCATGAAGCTACACACTGGAAAAACTGCAATGGAAAAAGCTCTGAAACCATATTTCTGTATCTCATTATTGGGACCCTTAACTGCCTCAATAGCCCGAAAATGTGTAATCTGTGCAAAGAATAATGCCCGACAGGGTCCTGTCCCACCTCCAAGAGTTCAGTCAGTGGGAGTTACCCCCATGGGAAATATCCAAATAGACTTTGCAGAAATGCCACGAGCAAATGGATATCACTACCTATTGGTTCTAGTTTGTACTTTCTCTGGGTGGGTGGAGGCTTTCCCCACCAGAACTGAAAAGGCCAGAGAAGTTACTAAGGATCTGCTCCATGAAATCATTCCTCGGTTTGGAATACCCTTGACCATAGGGTCAGACAATGGGCCCTCCTTTGTGTCACAAGTAACTCAGCAACTAGCCCGTGCTTTACAAATACAGTGGAAGTTACACACAGCTTATAGACCCCAAAGTTCAGGGAAGGTAGAGAGAATGAACCGAACTCTGAAGTCTCAGTTGTCTAAGCTCTGTCAGGAAGCTCACCTGAAGTGGCCCCAAGCTCTCCCTATAGCCCTTCTCAGAGTACGTTCAGCCCCCACTAAGTCATTAGGAGTTTCCCCCTTTGAGGTTTTGTATGGGAGACCCCCGCCCATAGTTCAGGGAATAAGGGGGGATATGAGTCAGATTGGATCAGAAATCACTAGACAAGAATTGTTGGCTCTGTCTTGCAGGACCTCCATACCTGGGTGCAAGACCAGTTGCCTATCAATCTGACAGAGCCACTGCATCCTTTCAAGCCTGGAGCCTCGGTGTGGGTCAAAGAGTGGAAGAAGACACCGTTGGCACCCCATTGGAAGGGACCATATGTTGTTCTGCTGTCAACACCCACAGCAGTTAAAGTGGCGGAAATCGACTCCTGGATCCACCACAGTCGAGTGAAGCCAGCAGCAGTTCCTGAAGGTCGTCCTTGGACTTCGACCGCGGATCCTGCATCACCATTGCGACTTACACTGCGAAGAAAACAATCATCCTCGTGAAGTTTTCAAGCTCTGAATTATCAACATTTCAGTTTATCCATCATCAGAGACTATGATCATGATGATTACCTACTACTGTTTCATTTTTGCGGTAACCCTGGGACCCCTTGGGACAACTTTTGCCCTGCCCCCTTGTGCAGCTTGTATAACCACTACCCGAACTGGGATGAAAATCACCCAGACTTTATCACACTTACTACACTTGCACCGGTAAAGTCAGTCAGTGCATGTATAATGGTACAGAACTGAATGTCTGCACGAATGGAAAGACTTGTACTTGTTTTAGACCCCGACAGAATCCTTCTTACTGTCCTGGAACTACGATGGAATGATGAAGATGGAGCCCTCATAAATGCTACCACTCAACTCTCTGATCCCACCCGGCCTGCATCCCTGTATTTTGATGCTTGTGATCTGATAAATAGAAATGACTATTATAACACCTATAATAGTCATTTCTATTTATCAGATCACAAGCATCACACCGGGTCATGGGAACAAGCTTACTACTATGATGACAAGTATATGTGTCCCGAAGGTGCATACAGATGGGGAATATGCACTGGGGTACATTCTCCATCTACTTATGGTAAGCCATCGAAAGATGACTATTTCTGTCCGAAGTGGGGCTGTGTGTACTATGCTACCTGGTCTGGTAGCCCTACTGGACAAGACGGAGATAATCGTAAGGCCAATTTGGAGAGATTGCCCCTACTGAAACCTAAGAAGTGCAAGAAAGGTGCCTGTAATCCTCTACGGCTTCTCATCCTCAACCCAAGCCAGTGGAAGCAAGGATTATGATTTGTCCTACGTATTGCAGGAAGTGGAACTGATCCTGGAACTTTTGTATATATCCAGCTTAACACGAAAACTCATGTTTCTTCTCCTTACCGAATACATCATACCTTCTATGAGGCCATGAAGGCAGAGTTTGTAGTCCCCATGCTTCTCGAAATTTGTTCATTGAACTAGCTGGAGCTGGAGCATCCAGTCTTCATGTCTCTGACTGTCTTTTCTGTGGGGGAACTCAGATAGGAGACCAGTGGCCTTGGGAAGCGCAAGAACTGAACTATTCTGTACCCTATAACCAAACTGATCTGCATACAGCTACCAGTGAATGGGTCCTAGATAGTCCCATTGTTGGAAACCTGTGTTTTGCTCGAACTGGACCACAATTGACTATGTTAGTGGGACAATTGGTCTGTTTGAACCAGAAGTACTATAATGCTACTACCAAAAAGACATCCTGGTGGTCAGGAACCAATGCCCCGGAACCCTCCAATCTTCTGATTATCTTTCCTAACCTTGCCA
The DNA here is from genome assembly GCA_033557465.1 of Ichthyophis bannanicus. Lineage (NCBI taxonomy): Eukaryota > Metazoa > Chordata > Amphibia > Gymnophiona > Ichthyophiidae > Ichthyophis > Ichthyophis bannanicus. The sequence goes on from CM066036.1 coordinate 233,129,484, forward strand.
GGTTATGGACAAATCTGGCTTCTCACAATAACTGGCAAGCTCCACCTGGACTATATTGGATCTGCGGAACTCGAGCATATGCTAGACTCCCTGCCAACTGGGGAGGTGCATGTGTTTTGGGGACCATAAGACCTTCTTTCTTCCTCTTGCCCATTTCCCACGGAGAACAGCTAGGATTTCCTGTATATAAGAGTCGACAGAAGCGAGAGGCCCTGAAGATAGGCCAATGGGACAAATGGGATGCGACATCTGAAGAATGGCCACCGGAGAGAATCGTTTCCTACTATGGACCTGCTACCTGGGCACAAGATGGCTCTTGGGGTTACCGGGAGGAGTAGCCTAGTGGTTGGGGCAAGGTACTTCAGGCCGGAAGGTCAGGGGTTCAAATCCCACTAGAGGACAGCAACCTTGGGCCGGAAGGACTGGGGTTTCTAGTCCCACAGATGCTCCTTGTGGTCTTGGGCAAGCCACTTAACCCTCCATTGCCCATGTTCCCTGTAAGTATTAGTGTATGTGTCTCATATCCCCGCGTGTTAAATGTATCTCCCAATTGTGTTGTGACTGCTTTGATTGAAGGATAAGGCGGTATACAAAAACTGTCTAAATAAATAAAAAATAAATACCGCACCCCTGTGTATATGTTAAATCGTATTATACGTTTGCAAGCTGTTGTAGAAATTATAACTAATGAAACTAGTAGAGCACTAACCCTGTTAGCTAAACAAGCCACGCAGATGCGTACAGCCATTTATCAGAATCGCTTAGCGTTAGATTATTTACTTGCAGCTGAAGGAGGAGTATGTGGGAAGCTGAATTTAACTAACTGTTGTTTGCAAATCGATAAGGACAAGTTGCAGAAGATATAGCCAGTCATATGAGAAAACAAACCTATGTACCAGTCCAGACCTGGCATGGCTTGCAACTCGATGGATGGTTTGGTTCTCTGTTTTCAGGAATGGGTGGCCTGAAAACACTTGTGTTCATTGACCTATTCATATTGGCTATCTGCTTGTTTCTCCCATGTTTCCTACCCTTATGCTTGCGTCTGCTGAACTCAACCATTGATAGCACTGTTGAACGTAAAGCAGCTACAAAAGTATTAGCTATGTGGCAATATTCCCTTGTACCCCAACATGATGCTGATGACCACGTGTAATGTATGATTTGATTCTCACCCTTTCTCACTTGCGGGTGAGAATAATCAAAGGGGGGAATGTGGCAAGCTATGGCCTAGAATAGCCTGTAAATGTATGAGAGGCCTGTAAGCTAGGCCCGAGTCCCAGCCCCCACCTGAGAATAAGAATGCTGAGAAAAACCAAAGTCAGTAAAAGTTAGAGAAACTGCTATAAACTGCTTTTTGATAAGGTTGTATAAATCCTTTGTTGAATTCTTCTATGCTGATGACAGACATGTTCCAGTACTCTATATTCACACATTTTTTAAGCTAGTGTGGCAGGTGTAGGCCTGTGATCCACAGTGTCTGACATAAGCAAGCCTAGCTAGCTTGACCTGTAAATGAAGCTTGTGAAGAGGCCCATAGGAATTGCACATCCCCCAATATGCTGCTATAGAATAAGAACTCAGTAAACGTATTGAATTAGCTTAGACAAGCAGAACAGATGGAAAAATACAGAAATTCATGTTTAAAACTGCTGACAGAGAAGTTATAGAGCCCTGCTTCCCTGCACGTATTAACTAGCCCAATAGCCTTGAAAGTAGGAAAGTAACAAGTTGGTGAACAGACCATTGTAATTGGGACTAGAAGGGGGGTAAGCAGGTGCTGAGCCCACTGAACGAACATAATTGGATAATCATATCAGTACCGGGACCAATAGAAGAGGTACGGGAGGTTACCGGGACCAATGAAATGTTTTTCTATACCTAGAATAGAGCACAAGTCTATAAAAGTTGTTGTATTGCCGGAGAACTTTGCTCAGCCATTTTGAATTTGATTCTGCTTGAGACTTGTGCACAAATAAATGATTTGGACCTTCTGAACAGACTCCTGGTATCATTGGTTTGTCTGCGCTCTGCTGCTACACTAGCAGTGACCTTGTAGGAAAAAAGTATGGAAGTCTTAGAACTGTGCCTTTGTTAGAGAATTCTGAGCAGGGGGAACAGAGTGCTAGGCCCAGAGAGAGATCCCAATTGGATGGGTGCAAGGGTCAGTAGGACCAATAGAAAGTTTGCCTGTATTAAACTGAAGAAGAAAGGTATAAAAGGTGTTGTTTACTGGACTCCATTGCTCAGACCATTTTGAATGTGACAATTGCCTGAGACTTGTGCACAATAAATTAGCTTGGATCTTCGAACTGTCTCCTGGTTTTATTCATTGCGTGCACTTCGCTGCAACACCACTGTCAATATGACTTCCCTGTCTCTTGCCCTTCCCCATAGTAAGTAGGCAAACGAAAATTATGCATTTTAGGGGAGTGAAGGGGGATGATTTTCCACGACAGATACTCTCCTCCTCTCACCCAATAATCGGTGAAGGGACTTTGCAGGCTTTTCCATTGGTTTTCATTAACAGCAAGATGTCTCGTCCTAACATTTTTAGTCTCCATAAGTTTTAAAGCCGTCCCCCTCATAAATATCAGATTCGTGCCATCAAAACTGAAATATCTTCTCTCCATGTAAAAAGATTCCTACAAAATTGATCTAATGTGGATACCAGCTATAAAGAAACTGTTCTGATAGCAGCCCACCTATGGCTGAAATTCGGTCCCGCTGCTCGACATAAACACAAAACATAAGAAATACCGTGGACACATCCTTCCGTGTCTGCGCACATATTGAACACATGGCGACAACCCCGCCTCTTGTTACCATAGTGACGGGATAGCAACCCGTTGCTATAGGAGCCAGGTCTCCAATCAGATAATCCGCATCTCCTTTCCTCCTCCCATTTAACGAGAGGGGTGAAAAGATAGCGCAAGGATGGAACGTGCGCATGCGCATCGAACTCTACTCCAGCTTCCAACGCCTGGCCTCTTTCAGAACCTGATCGGAGGGGGATAGACATCGCACCTGCCGGAAGTACAGACATCTATTTCCGGTGTGGGAGGCAGCGAGCTTGGAGGGGGACTGTAGTGAGTGTGGCTCCCTTGGATAGTTACCGAGCTGGTTGTCACGGAGCGCAGCGGAGGAGGCGGTGCGAGGCCAGACCCCGCCTTCCCTCGTTTTCTCCCGTCTCCGGGCCTCGCGCGCTAGGGGTAGGCGCTGCTCTTGCGCTGGGAAATCCCGGCCGCCGGAAGGACACAGACAGCGGCCGGTCACCGCACGCCCACACCGGACCTGCGTCTTCCTTCGCTGGGCCCGCTGGCCAGACAGACGGGAAGATGGCGGCGGCGGTTAGCACGTTCGGTCCGCTGCGAGCGTAAGGCGAGACCGAGATTGGGGGACCAGAGCCCGGGGATCAAGAGGAGAATGAGCTTGCTCTGTACGCAGTATCTCCGGTAAGAGCTTAATTTTCGGGAGGGAAGTCTTCTATCCAGGAGAAAGAGGCGGAAGAGAAAAGATGCGGGGAGGTATCGGCGATGGAGAAGGGGAGCAGTTAACTAGAGAAAGTGATGGGTAGCTTTGCAGTTAATAAAATGGAGAAAAGTGAAAAGCTTGAGGAAGGCTGGGAAAGTGCATCACGAGGGTGAAGATGATGCAGCACCACCACCTGGGGAACACGGCATCTAGTACAGGTGATGAGAACTTCCAGCGAGGAAGCGGTGTAAATCTGTAGCAGCAAAAACAACAAATAGGATGGTGGCAAGTTATAGAGGTATTCGGAAGCCCCTGTCTCAATAAATCGGTTCAATAATTCGCCTTGTCAGATGTGGGATGAATGGTTGAAGGGAAAGAAAGGGTGGAATGAGGTTTCGTGACTGTATACGCACCATTCATCTAGAACTCTCGGACGAAATAAGATGTGATGCACTAAAAGTTTTGCAAACGACTCAACTCACTTATTCATAAAATACTTTGGATCAGACAATTAATATAAAATAGGATGAAAGGCAGAATAAGGACAATATTTAGGTAACTGCCCTCTACCTAAAATTACCCCACCCCCACATCTTTGTAATTTTATATGTAGGTCAATAATCACATGTTATTTACAGAACAGACACTGTAACCACAATTAACTGAATCTGAAAAGTAGCCAAATGTAGTGTTTACTGTTGATGCGCTGTACATAAGAAACTGTAGCCCATTTTATTTTGTTGTAAAAAAATTCTTAGAGTTTAGTTAATTGTAAAGCACTTTGATTCTTAGATAAAACAGTATAGAAAAGGTCTTAAATACAAAGAGGGAGGGGATGAAGTTAACTGATGGATAGGAGAGTAAGGAGAAGAGGATGGAGAATGCCTGGAGGCTATCTAATGGGGGGGGGGGGGGAGAGAGAGAGAGAGTGTGAGTGTAAGGTGAGGAGGGAGGGATGGGAAGTGAAGAAGGAATGTAAAAGGGCACCCTGAGGGAAAAGAAGAGAGGATATAGAGTGAAGAAACAGAGTGGCAGTGAGAACAAAGAGGTAGAATAGACAAAAATATGTCTGGGTTCAGAAGAGGGAACTACTTAAGAGGTGGAAGAATGAACTGACATATTAATGTTTTGGGTAAGCATAAGAACATAAGATATGCCATACTGGGTCAGACCAAGGTCCAAGCCCAGTATCCTGTTTCCAAAAAATAAATGAGTCTCATGCAAAGGTAGGAGCAGTACATAAATATAATGACCTGAGAGGAGGTTTATTTGTTCAGTAGGTAAGTTTTTAGATGGGTTTGAGTTTAGTCTTTTGATATTGTAGTTGACCTTTGCACAGGCTTACTAAGGTCTAGTCCCTTCAAGCTGTGACACATCATGTGTAACATGAGTGCATGCTAATCAAAGGAAAATAGAACAAGAGGGTATAAATGTTTACACTGCTCCCAGTGTGCTTTTAGGAGGGAGCTTTTTTCTCCCCCATCTAAAACCTTTTGCTTTCCATTTAAATAAAGTATTATATTTGATTGGGAAGCTTAAGTTAATTTGTGATCCTTATGCTTGTACAGTTCCTAACAAATTGCCTAGCATTTATAGTAAAATGCTTTACAAATCCCTGGTTCTTCCACAGAAGGTTAGTTGTAAGTCTCACATGGATAATATTTATCAGGGTCATAACTAGGGGTATGATAAGAACCTGTGCAAGGTGTAAAGCCCCCATGGGGAGGGGCGGGCGGTGAAAAAGTGACTGAAAGCAAGCTTGGGCAGGAGAGCAAACAGGGGAACACAGTGGAATGAAGGAGATTGCAAATATCTTTGGCTACCTTGGGTGCTTAAATCAAAGCTACAAGCTCTAACCACATGTTTCATTTCTTAATAAAACATGTATTGAGGGGCCAGTCGAATAGCTCTGTGGCATTTCTCAAATTTTGGGCCTTCCACACCTTGGGTTGGCTGGGGATGCTGCTGAGGCAGTGTTTATAGCCACCCCCTCCCCCCCCCCCCCACTAGGGCAGGGGTTATGATCATCTGAGTTAACATCTAATGACTGGATTTAGAGCCCGTAATTACAGGGCTCTGGAAGGAGCTCAGGTGTGTGGCCTCTGGCCCAGAAACGACTGTAGTGATCAAACTGGATGCTTGTGTGGGGATTAGGGAGAATATAAAATACTGGTATGAAGTTTATGGTATAGTATGATAAAACCAGCCCCAACTGGAGCATCTATATTTAAGGCAATAGGTCCACTGCTACCTAGAGAATATGTGCTAATATAGTATATTATATATATCTATGTCCATATCTTTTTACTACTTAACTGCTGATAGCATTTGCTTCCTTGCAGTTACTGAAGTGGTATGCGAGATATGAACAACATATATTATGGTGAATGTAGGAAACAACTTCTACCTTTTTTTCATGGCTTACTCTTGAAGGGTTGGTTTCACAATTCACTTGAGGTTTCATTGATTTGGTGTTTTGCTTTCCTGTCTCTTACATAGATATCCGAAAGGGTCTTTTTCCTTTTTTATGCTTCCAACAGGTTTAATATTTCAGTTTGAGGATTCCTGAGAAAATACATATGAACGATGGTGGGCATAATATAGCAATGAAACTTTGTCTGAGGTTTGAGAGCCATTCTGGGCTTCACTGCTGCATCTTTACACTTAATTCGTAAAATATTACAGGGTACATTTTATTCATATTTATAACAAGAAATAATAATTGCAGGGGGTAATATATTGATCAATTAATATAAATATTCTTGAGAGAGGGAAACACCTCTTCAATTTTCAGTGTTCAATACTCACTTTACCATCATCCTTGACCAGTTGGAATAAGGCTCAGAGCCTTCATTTAAACAGATTATCAACCTATTTTTAGTTGTACAGACGTTGATGCCATTATTATTTGTTTCATCTTTGCTCTCTAGCTAACACATTTCTGGATTTTGTTTCGTTGTAAATACAAAAACCTTACTTTTGTAGAAATGACAGTTTAATTATATCAGGTACTGAGTTTTTTTTCTGAACCAGAATCATGTGGATATAAATTAGTTTCCATTGTTCCTGTATGGTTATGCACTTTCAAAAAGGCAATGACTGATACAAGTATTACATCTGTCAAACTTTTATCTTGTACCTTTGCAGCTCTCATTGCCCATTAAATCCATTGTAATTCGGCTTCCTCATTCATTGCATAAAACCTCTCTGCACAAGTGTCCCTCTCTGCTTTCCAATTCCACCTGGCCATTATTGGTTTTATCTCCAGTGAGAGGCTTCTTCAAAATACTTGGCAAAAATGTATTAAAATAAAAAAAAAAGTGTATTAAAAGATCAATACATGTTTTATTTATTTATTTATTTTATTTATTTAACAATTCTTCTATACCGCGCTATTTCAATCAGTGCGGTGTACATTGAAACAGGAACATACTACAATGCATACAAGTAACATTGAGTTTTACATTGAACAGGAAGATTCAACATAGGACAACCGGGGGAACTATGTTTATACTGTGCTTCACTTACCATTTGAAAATGCCAACACATTACCATCAAGAGTACATGTAAGAAGTGCATAGATGAGGATTTTTACATTTTTTACTATTTGATTCATTTTTATATATCTTCCCTGAAAGGCACAATTAATATTCAGATTTATAGTAATAAATGAATAAGGCTGGTTTGACTCGGCAGCAGCTTCTTTTTATATAGTCATGTGGAGGGATCGGAGTTTGATTTGTGGATTAGAACTCTGCTTCACACAACTGCAATGGAAGATATGAAGACAGGAATCACCTTGTTTTTTGGCATGGGACGTATTAGCCATTGCTGAATGGAGGCATTTATTGGTCCGAGTCTGAGGTTATGATTATTTCATCCCAAAGAGGGCATAGTTGGGTGATGCCTGGCTCCGTGCCAGTCCACAATTACTGGCCTAAAGAGGGAGACCCCAATCTAGTTCTGATTGAAATACCCACCATATTCTTTGAGTTTTTGTCTATTCCACAAATAAAGGAGTGGGCAAATAAACAGTTTCTATTTAACCAGTCTACACAATAAACATGCCAGTGAACCCAAATTCAAAAGAGAAAACATGTCTTTATCTAATAAAAAGAGCTGTTGTATGTCTTAACCTCAATCTAAGCCACCCTGTTTTCAGTGGCTGCTTGGGACATAATTATGTACCTCTTCAGAGTCCTTTTTCTTAAATATAATTTTTTAATTATTCATAACTAGAGTGGCTTCAAAATAGAAAATACAAATGAGGACTTTTTTTTTTTTTTTAAATATAAATAGAAAAGAATACATTGATGTATTGACATTGAAAGAACTACTGCGGTCTGAAAAAAGAATGAAAAATAGATCTTCAGTATGTGAAAAGAGCACCAAAATCTATGGCAGCTATCTACCAGTCAAATCATAAGAGTCCTCCATATCCCTGATCACTACAAATGTTTAGTAGTTTTTGACTTGCACCTTTCCAGGAGAAGATCAAGGCGAGTTACATTCAGATACAGTGTGCAAGTTGCAGTCAAACCATGGAAGTCCTAATAGCAGCATTTCAGTGATTAAGTTGTCTGCTTCAGGGGAATGCTTTTAGAGCTTACAAAAGTATATGCCTGCCTTAATTTCATGGAGGCAAGTGTTTTCTTTGGCTTAATGGGGTATCTCTAACTTTATTGAAGATTCCAGTTGTCTGTCATTAAAGTGGCTTCCTATTTACTGTTATTTTCAAGGAACTTTGTAGGAATTATGTGCATACCCCTGCGCCATTGGATGGTAATATTACTCTGGCAGCTTTTCAGGCGAATGTCCTTTCATATATTTAGCAAGCTTTAAGAAAGAGAGGTTATATGAGAAATGGCTATGCAGTACTCTTGCTCATTAAGAGGCATCTTTGCTGAACTGTGCTAATGAATAATGTGTGCTTTAGCGCGCACTAATTGGTTAGCGCAAGCATATGGTAATATATACTATGTGCTGAAAAGCAACCAGCAGAGTAATTCCACCTATGCTAATTACTTAGTCCTTGAAGGGGCAGGGACTGGGTGGGTTAAGGAATGAAGTGTGGGTGTGGATTGCATATTGCGATTAGCTTGGGGGGGGGGGATTACTGTGTGCTAAGCCATGAGGGGCTACCACGTGTTCCACCCCAAAAATGAGCACAGGGACGGTGCTTGACTCACCCTACCAAATGGAGGGGTGTCCATCATGTCTCCATGTAGTTAGAGAATTTGCACCACCCCCACACTCATTCTATTTGGCACAATCAGCACTGAATGCCACCCACTGAGGTGACGGCAAGTGCACTTGTGCTAAGTGCAGTACTGCCAATGAGCACATGCTAAAACTGTTCACACTACCCATGGTATGCATGCTCCATGTCTGAACTGCCCATTCTCCACTCCAACCTGTGTTACTCGGGTAGTGCAAGATTTTCAGTGTGGCTGCATTTTTGACGCAGTAAATTTTACTGCAACACACTTGGCGCATACTTGGCCGCACGTGTAGTCTTTTTCAAATCCACAGTTCTGACCAAATCACCCTTATTCCTTATCGTTCCTCCAGTTTAGTCCTCAACCTCTGGGTTGTGTACCTCCTTCTGCAGCTTGGAGACTGGGCATGTCAAACTCATGACATGACATCAATGGATATAGCCTGCTGGTCTCTCCCATCAGCCCCCAGTGTGTCCAGTCTCCATGTAGCAGGAGGATGTAGTGAGCCTAGGTGCTGGGCTCACTTGGGAAACAGATTAGGAACAGTTAGTCAGGATTTAGTTGGTTTTAATTTAACTTGCTAATGTTTCCTTCTTTAGGTTAAATCTTTTAAATTTTAATCAATTTAATTCTAATTTAATTTTATAATTTAATATTGTCTAATTTGAATTGGTTTAAAGTGAGGCTCTGCCCCTTTAAATTTATGTTCTGCCGACTAGCGTCTCTGCTATGATTGCCCTTCGCTCACTCTGTGCCCAGTGATGATCTCTCCCCCAGGACTGTATGGGGGAGAGCTCTGTGGTCCATACCTGCACACTGGGTGTGTGCACGGAGACAGATTTTCAGCACTGCGGAAGCCTCAGCCTGTGGAGGTTTCTTCAGCCGGCTGGGCACTGCTCGCTGCAACTGCTGCTTCTGACGGTGCAGGGCAGCAGCGCGGCTTGGAAGCTATTCGCCCTGGAGCAACAGCGGGGTGTTAGCTGGATCCCAACACCTCAGGGGAGGCCCCCGAGCCTGAACATGGTGGTTGGGGCTGTTTCAGCGGCAGTTGGATTTGGCACCAAGCAGACCTGCCTGGGATCGGCGCCATTTTTTCAGCGCGGCTGATACCGCATGGCGGAGGACACAGCGGCCCCTGCTTGGACAGACGACGCCATTCTACACAGATAAAGGATTCCTTAATTTAATTTTTTCATTTAATGTATACTGTAGTTTTTGAGGGTAACTCAAATCGGCATCCCAAGATTTAAGATAGTGGAAGATCATTTTGCATTTTATAGGGCGATTAATACCATTTGCATTCAGTATTAATAATAATAAAAAAGGCCTGTACTACTGTCTTGGGCCGTCTGAGGGCAGCTGATACACTCAGTAGTACCATTCTGTGACCAAGTATATACAGCAATCATCAGACTAATCTCTGCAAGGGAAAAAAAAAGGGCCTTGATGCTAAACAAGCAACTGTCATGTTCTGCAAATCAAGATTATATGTCCAAGAATTTAAATCCTTATCTTCTGTTTCGTTTGTCTGGTTATAGTGCCCTAAAGATCACCAGATAGCAGTGCTGCTCATGAAGCACATATATTATTCAGCGCTACCAGCCCTGTGGGGGTGGGTAAGGTACTAAATTGCATTCATCTTCGGATTTACACAAGCAGCATCCTCTAAGACCTCCAGTGGCAAGGCTGCCTGTCTCCCGCCTCTATGGCTCTGCTTGCAGGAATGCTGCAGGGAGTGCCTGGGTGTTTCATTGCTCCCTTTAGCATGCCCATCCCAGGAACAGAGGCTGTCTTCCCGATTTGTCGGCAGATGGGAGATTCTTTATGTAATGTAGCGAGTGCAGGAGATTCTCATCCATTTCTAGAGCCTGTGCAATCAGAGCAGAGTTTTAAGCACTTAGCAGGGACACTGCTCCATCTGGGCCGTCTTGTTAAAAGGCCCGTGCTGGGGATAAAGAGAAGTAGTTCTGGGTAGCGCAGTCTGGGGCTTAGTGCTCCAGGGCACTGGAAGATTGCATGGCGGAAGTCAATTCTCGCTCACTGCGCCATGAATTCAACCTATGTTCTACTGTGCCCGCTGCCCTGTGTTTGGGTGATGGGAGCTGGGTCACCCGTATAGGTAGATGTGCATTTTGTGGGTACTCACAGTTGGCTAAGCATGATTTGTTTGGGTGCACTCACTGTAGGGCGAGTCTGCGTGTCTGTTAGCACTGTATTCTCATGCTAGGGTATTTTGTCCAGCAATGGGAGATGTCCATTGTGCTAAAGTGAGAGAGGTCCTCATGGGTGGTACATGGGGTTGGAGATGCAGAAGTGAGTTGTTCGGATGAGGTAGTGTCACAGTCACCAGCTGCCCTTTCTCTTGGGCTTTGATCCCAAAGCCCCTCTGTCTCTGCTGGCCAGGAGGCAAGCTCCCAGGCCACCGGGACAATCGCGTCTCAGTCTCTTCTCACTGCTGGCAGAGGGACTGGGAGAACAGGAAAAAGACTATGAGCCAGCACAAGCCCTAATGTCACTCCACTTCCACTGTTGTTCTAAAGTCATTTATTTATTTGAGTATGCGGTTTCTTTCTACAAGTCAAGGTGGTATACAGTCGGATACTGTATTTCTATTTCCCTTGTTCCTGAAGGGCTCACAATTTTAAGTGGTTGTATCTGCGGAGGTTTAAGTAGCTTAACCAAGACCAGAAGGACTTCTTGTGGGACCAGAAACCCCAGTTCTTATGGCCCGAGGTTGCTGTCTCGAGTGGGATTCAAACCCTTGGCCTTCTGGCATCTTACCCCAACCACTAGACCTCCCCTCCTGCCAAGACGTCGCTGAGTCTCACGGCTTCGTGTGAGCTAGCCACAGATCCATAGGGCTAGGCTCAGCAGCTTACATCCAAGGCAGAGACCTTCGGGAGGTTCCGGTCATAAGATTGCAGGAGATGCCATTAAGGGTCAGACCCGGCTCCTTCGGGTCCAGTGTTCGGTTTCCTTTGGTGGTCAATCCAGACCTTGAGGACCTGGCAGTTTTCCAAAAAGACAAATAGGCTACACAATGCTTGTATCGGAGCAAGCTCTGGATTCATGTATGCTCATAGTCAAAGAGTTCCGTTACATGTTCAACAGATGTGGCGCTCTGTTAAGTTGTGTGCCTTCTAGACCATCTGGAATGAACAAAAAAAAAAAAGATGGTATATAAATTTGAGTGAGTAAATTAATAATTTTTCCCAGCTTCTCTTTCATAAAAGGTTATGGACCTTTCCTCCGGGAGTTTGGCCGAAACTTTGTTAAACTCGGCTACATTTTGGAGATACTTTTGCGCACGGCTGTTGGGGTCCGCAGGAGACCCAGTGGTCAATCAACCGACTGGGAAGGTGTGCGGTATGCCGGGTGTGGCAGGCGTTCGCAGCTCCGGTGACAGGTCGAGCGGTGCGGGTACTGTCCGACAATTCCGTGATGGTGACCTACATCGATCGGCAGGCCGGAACCGGAAGTGTGGCCAAGGAGGCCGAGGCAGAGGGCTGTGTGCGCGGATAGAGCCTCGGCTCCCAGCGTTCTCGGGGCCGCTTATGGCGGGAAAGGACGAGGTGACAGCGGATTGCCTTAGCAGGATCCGAGTAGATGCCCGAGAATGGGAGTTGCATCCAGTGGTGTTTGCACAGATCGGTCGCAAATGGGGCAGCCCATAATGAACCTCATGGCGACGTTTCAGTCTGTGAAAACGGGTCGCGTCTTCAGCAAACGACATGAAAGGGTGTCGCATTGATACGGCGATGGCCGTCGTCTCTATTTCTTCTCCCGGGGGCACTCATAGGTCGAGTGGTTCTGGATATCAAAGCGCATCGGGGAAGGTTTTGGTGGGGGCCTCGGGCTGGCTGACATGCCCGTGGTACGCCGACCTCTTACGATAGCTCGACGGGAACCCAGGGAAGGTTACCGACGATGGAGAATCTGTTACAGGGTCCCCGTCGAAGGCCTGAGTTGTGTGTGTGGTTTTTTTTTTTTTTTAAAGTCTACGTCCCTGGCATATGTTACGTATATGGTGCATTTTTGAGGGTGGAGGCACCTTTGTGCGACAGCAGTGTCAGTGCCCTTGGTATTAGGTTTTCTGCAGGACGGCTTTGATACGGGGTTAGTAGCCAGGTCCTGGAGAGTTCAGTTAGCAGCTCTGTCTTCCTATGGGGACATCAGGCAGAGAGGGGTTCTCGGTCACAGGTTGCTGTGGTACGCTTTCTTGGGCGGCTACCGGACTGTAGCCCTCACATAGGCTATTTCCTCCGGAGGAGCTCAATTTGGTTTCGGGGCGTTGGCTAGCGTGCCATTTCATCCCTTGCAATAGGCGTAGGTTAAGAATTTAACTTTGAAGACAGTATATGTTTGGTGGTCATCTGTTCGGCGAGGCGAATTTAGGAGTTCCAGACGTGCTCCTGTCAGGAGTCATTTTTGTCTTTCTCTAGAGAGAAGGTGGCCTGGCGGCCAGTTCCATCGTTTTTGCCAAAGGTGGTTTCTCCGTTTCACCAAACTCAAATGGTCTCTCTCTTCCAGTGCTGGGTCGGCGGAGGGGAGCATATTGAACCATAGCTTGCACTGTTTGGACGTCAAAAGAGCACTGTGGCAGTGTTTAACGGTTTCTGAAGCTTTTTGCAAGTCGGATCGTCTCTCTTCAGCTTGTTCGGAGGACCCCGCAAAGGGAAAGCGGCGGCAAAGGAGTCCATTTTTAGGTGGATTAGAGCGGTGAGTGCGTTGGCTTATGTTTTGCGGGACTGTACAGTCCCAGGGGGGCTTAGGAGCTCACTCTACCAGGGCGCAAGCGTCTTCCTGGGCGGAGCACAGTTTGGTTCCGCCAGTGGACATTTGTAGACGGCCTCTTGGTCGGTTCCCCATACGTGCAGTAAGCACTACTGCCTAGCTGTTCTGGCGGCTAAGGATGCCGTTTTTCGGGGAGGCGGTGTTGAGATCCGTCTAGAATGGTCCCTCCCAATGATTACTGCTCTGATACATCCCAGAGGTTGAGGACTAAACTGGAGGAACGATAAGGAAATGGGAAATTACACTTACTGGTAATTGTGGTTCCTTGAGTGACTCCAGTTTAGTCCTCATTCCCGCCTGGGAATGGGGGCTTAGCCGTAGTCTTGTCTGTTGGGGGAAGTGCAAGGTTAAAAGGGGAGATAGGTCCTCACTGGTGTTCAGTTTTAATGCTTCCTTTTGCTTCACGCTATATTGTAATATTATTATGTTGTGGTGTTATATACCATAAAACAACAATATCATAATATTGTATTGTTAGATATATTGCTACATGGCCCTGGATTGTTTAGGGCTAGGCATTCGACGGGGAGGAGAGAATGCAGGAAGCAGTCCCGTTCCTTTTGGTAGGGGAGCTGTTAGATAGGTTATATGCTATGCGTGCCCTAGAATATAATAATTAAAAAAAAAAGAAAAACAAAGTTACTGATTTTTTGCTCCTTTGAGTCTGCTTTGTCAATAGTTCACTGGGGGCTGATAGAGACGAGCAGGCTATATCCAGTGATGTCATGAGTTTGACATGCCCAGTCTCCAAGCTGCAGGAGGAGGTACACAACCCAGAGGTTGAGGACTAAACTGGAGTCACTCAAGGAACCACAATTACCAGGTAAGTGTAATTGCCATTTTTCCATCAGTTACATTTACAAAATACTCATAATAACATTCAAACTAATACATGACATTAGCACCATCCTATCTAACCTCCCTAACTAAAAAAAAAAAATGCCACATGACAGCCTGAGAAGAGTATGCACACAGAATATGCTGTCTGTTCCTAAAGACTATTGGACACAAATAGATCAATGAGTGACACAACATATGCATTCCTGGCATCTGGAACTCCATACCAGATAATCTCAGAGCATTGGCTGACCTCACAGCTTTCAGGAAACAACTCAAGATTTGCTTATTTAGCGACTATTTTGGCACTCGTACAGACACACATAACGTTTATCCAACATAATCATTGCTCTTATATCCCAGGATCACCAAACTGACAATATTGTGTTAGTTGCTACTTTGTAAATATGTTTACAGTTATTATCAATGAGTCAGTCACTACCTTGTAAATATGTTAACAATTATGTTGATAGAATGTATTGTTTCAGCTTGACTTTCTCAGCATATTTAATTAGATTATTTAAGAGCACATAAATAAATACTGAATCCCCACTACTCGGTAATGCTTTAATTTTTGCTCTTAGTAAACATGCCTCTTAGAGTTTGGTAAAATTATTTATAGACTGGACTTAGCTTGAACTTTTGTTTGATATCCTAGATGTGGATTGCTTGTGTCATGATAATTATCTTGGTATGCATTTTATGTATGTAGAGTATGTTGTATTTTATATTTTTTAGACTTTGAATTGTTTTGATATCAATATATTAATTGATATCCTGAGAAAATTTAGCATTCATTTTAAATATCACTTGTGGGAGTTTCATGTGAAAAGAATCTAGGAATTTTTTAGACCAGTGGTTCCTAACTTGATCATGAAACCATTATAGGGGATCTAAAGAATAGAGGGAAAAGAGAGGGGAGAGAAGTTGGTGGGAATTGGCTGTGGGGTAAAGAGAGATGGATGGGAGGGAATTGACTGTGGGAAGGTAGGGACTGGGGGGGGGGCGGCTAGTTACTAAACTGTGGTAAAATTTTGTTATTTTACTGCAGCTTAATTTATTGTGGGCGTTGCATGTGGTAACTCGGTACTGCAGATTAGTGATTCTGTGGTAAAGGAATAATGCAGCTTTTATTGAGCATTGAACAGCATAAGCTGAGTTATTCAAAGGAAAAATAATTCCAGATTCAAACCTTTTTTTTTTTTTTTTTTTTGCCCAAGGGCATTGAGCCGCTAACATGCAGCCTGATGTGCTTCAATCCACAATCTTGAAGGGGCCGGAGGTGGTTTAAAAAGTACAAAAAAATATCAGCGATCAGATGTTCTCTCTCCCTATCACTTGCAAACAGTTGGGGTCCCCCTACAAAGATGCCTGCCCAGGCCTTCCTTAATTAGATCCTGGTAGTCTAGTTGGGACCCAGGAAGGATCTTTACTCGGTCCTGTATGAATTGGCACCAGGTGCAAAATGACACCCATAACCCCTAGTAGTAGTCTCGTGCTACTACCACTGGGGTTGACCCCTTAAGATTCAATCAAGGTAGGCCTGGGGAGACCTTAGGGGGGTGGAGAGGTTCTGGGGGTTCATAAGAAGTGGCATAAGTGGGTTAAGAACATAAGAAATGCTATACTGGGTCAGACCAAGGTCCATCAAGCCCAGTATCCTGTTTCCAACTGTGACCAATCCAGGTCACAAGTACCTGGCAGGTTCCCAAAAAGGTATGTAGGTTCCACTGTGCTTGTCCTGATGTAAGCAGTGGATTTCTTGTGTTCTCTTTTTAATAATGGTTTATAGACCTTTCCTCGAGGAACTTGTCCAAACCTTTTTTAAACCCAGCTGCACTAATGGTTTTTGCTGCGTTCTCCGGTAACAAATTCCAGAGTTTGATTAGATGTTGAGTGAAAAAACGTTTTCTATTACTCCTTAAGTGTGCTATACTGTAGCTTCTTTGCATGTTCCCTAGTCTTTCTACTTTTTGATGGAGTAAACAACCTATCTACATTTACCCGTTTTGCTCCATTCATTAATTAGAACCCTTATCATATCTCCCCTCGGCTGTCTCTTTTCCAAGTTGAAGAGCTCTAACCTTTTAAGCCTCCCCTCATTGGGATATCCTTCCATCCCCTTTATCATTTTGGTCACGCTGCTTTTGTACCTTTTTCTAATTCTGCTACATCCTTTTTAAGATATGGCGACCACAATTGCACACAATGTTCAAGGTGTGGCCCCACCATGGAATGATACGGAGGCATTCAAATATCCTTGGTTTTATTCTCCATTCCTTTCCTTATGATTCCTAGCATTCTAGGGTTGACTGTTTACTGGTGCTGAGGAAGAGGAACCCTGGACTGCTGATTTTTAACCACCTCTGGCCTCTTTAAGAATGTGGCATAGAGTGTTCGAGCCATAGATAGCAACCTGATGCTCCTGACCACGAAAAACAAAGCCAGCTTTGAGTTAGCATTACTTTTACAAGAATAATGAGCTTTACGTTGCTCACCCTAAGCTGCAGTTTATTCATATTTGCATTAATTTGTATCTTATTAATATTCAACGCGTGATATGGTACAAAATTGTGTTAAAGGGAAAATGTGTATTTTACCTTAACACGATGAAAGGGGCAAAAATTGTGCGTTATTTCCATAGTGCATGTCAGTAACTACCTGCTTTAGATTGGTAGGGACTAGAGGAGGAGGGCGGAGAGAGCTTGTGGGGATAGGCTTGGCACTGAAGGGAGGGGGGAATGAATTGGGGGTTTGGAAGTTAATAAGGTGTCCACACAACCAAAAAGGATGGCAATCTGTTTTAGGCCAGTGGACAGGTGACCACAAATGTCCAATTATAAAATCATAATATCAGGAGAGCCATTTTAAACTGCTGCTTGTATGAGGTACACACATTTCACTGAAGGGTTTTTAGTGAGATTCTGCAGACAGGATACATATGTTCCGTTGCATAAGGCTTGCTGATATCACAAATCACAATGTCTACAATGTTATTCTGCATCTCGTAAAGAAGTGCTGTACTTTTTTTTTTTTTTTCTTCATCAAATTCCTTTATGCTTTACCCAAGTTGGATTAGTATTTCAGTAATTTGTAGGAGCAAGGATTCCTCTTAAACCTAGAAAACGGTGATAGTATACTTTTTGTTACTTTTTAAGGCTGCAGTCTATTGCAGAATACCTTGTCTTTTAATGTTGGTGGTGATCAGGTTTAGTAAGATGTGTATATAGTAAGATGCCTTGATCAGAAACACCTGGCACCATTTCACACACAAAGGCAGGGAGGAGCAGTCACCTTGTGTGGTTCTAATATGTCCAAGTGTAGACAAAGGATATTATAGCAAGTTTAACTTAGGGTTCTTTTTTGTTAAGAAAATATAAAATTAGCTGAAAGAAATACCATAATCCTTCAAGAATGTTTTGACAACACACTTCACCAATGATCAGAATTTGCCTTTAGTATACAGAGGCCTATTTGAAAGAGTGGAGATAAAATGGAGGAGTAGCCTACTAGTTAGAGCACTGGTTTGGGACCCAAGAGACTAGGGTTCGATTACCACAAGCACTCCTTATGGCATTGGGCAAATCATTTAACCCTCCATTGCCTCAAGAATTCAAGTTATCAATGTCCCTGTTTAATGCACATATTACCAAGTTTAAGTTAAAATGTAAACCGTTTTCACTAAAATGATAACGCAGTATAAAAAAGCAAAAGATACAGATTTTGCAGTTGCTAAAGGAGCACAAGACTACAGCTTTGCTGCCCTGAATGAGCCTTATGTTGGCTGATCACAGAAGCTAAGCAGGGTCGGACTTGTCTAGTTCTTGGATGGGTGACCAGGTATAGTACACTTACTGTGTGGAAGAAAACCCTGGCAGTCTACTTAAGGTTGCCCTTTGCCAAGAAAACCCAGGAGCTGGGTCTCCAGGAATCAGAATTGACTTGACAGTACACACAACAGAGGAGCACAAAAATGCAAAAAGGCCAAATATAGAAGGTAAAGGATCCAAATTTAGGTGAAGCTAGATAGCTCTCGAATATAAAGAGGAAAAAATTGCAGAAATAGGATTATTCTAGGACTTTTGGCTTCTAGCCACATGTCGTATTGTATATTTCCAAATATTAAAAATAAAAAAGGGAGGGGGTGACACATGACATTGCAGATCACTCAAAAGAGCCAGAGGAAGGTCGCTCCATTGGAATTAGTGCAGTGAGGGAGAGGAGAGGTGCCCCTTTTAGTATTTTCTGAGAGTGTCACCATGCCATACTACCCTAAGCTTTCATAAGATCTTAAGATATGCCATACTGGGTCAGACCAAGGTCCATCAAGCCCAGTATCCTGTTTACAGCAGTGGCCAATCTAGGTCATACGTACCTAGCAGTTTCCCCAAAAGACACAGGTTCCACAATGCTTGCAGTGGGTCAAGCATTGATATCCTGGGTCCCTTTTTAATAATGGTTTATGGACCTTTCTCCAGGAATTTGTCCAAACCTTTTTTTAAACCCAGCTACACTAACGGCCTTTACCACATCCTCCAGTAACAAATTCCAGAGTTTGATTACACGTTGAGTGAAAAAATATTTTCTTTTATGTCTTAAATTAGTTTACCCTGTAGCTTCATTGCATGTCCCCTAGTCTTTCTACACCCTAAGCTTTGGCTTTTGGAACCTGGGATCCCTGCTAGCCTTGCTGTGTTTGCTGCAGCCATGCTTGGGGAAAAAAAAGAAATCTTCCTTTGCAGACCGGATTTATTTGTGGGTGGAAGAAGTATGGTGGGCCAGAGCTTTGCAGGCCACACTCACCCCATAGGAGGCCCTATTCAGAGGATCTCTGGTTTTATAGTCTTGGATATGATGCACAGATTTTCACTTTATATCTATAAAACATAGGACATAACATAAAAGACCAGTGTATTTTTCCTAGAAAAAAAGGTGCCAGTACACGCATGCAGGGCTCTTTCATTAATACATGATGCTGATACTCCATATCACCGTGTATACCCTGAAAAAGACCATATAGCCTCTCTAGTCTACCAAGCCACATTAACTACTCAGCTTTACAATCCCTTCATCTTAACTCTGGCAGTGCCGTGCCGTATGTTTTCAAGTTACCTTTTCATATACCGCACACAGGATCAAACTAATCTCCAGTATAGTGATCAGAATTAAAATATCACAGCTCAGTAGCATTGAATAGAAGACATTGCCATTATTCTATAGTATTTAGTACAGGGCTTGGCAAATCCCTAGTGCCCAGAATTTTGTATCCCCATGACTAGTGGTGTTTTGTTACACTGTTTGCCACAGCAATAGGTGCTTCTCCTCAATTCGTACTACGTGCCTCTGCTGAAGTGTGAGGTGTGTGACAGGATCAAACATGATACTCTGACATTCTCAAGACTTGCAAGATTTAAGACCGCAAGACCACCTTGGGAGTTCTACACAGCATGGTTCAGTCTGCCCTGTGCATTTCGGCCCCCAACCCCCATGCTAGCTGGCCAGCCAGACGGACACACAAATCCTTTTATGAATTCTATTTCACTTTGAGGAGATGTGAAGGATTTCTTGAATATACAAAAGTACAGTAATTTGAGGTGTCATCCAAGATTCTTCTGGACTTAGTGGGAAAATATTTGAGCACACTAAAATACATATTGGCTTTCTCTCGGGTATTAGGTTACTTTCTTTTTCTGGTATGTATAACTGTGTCGGATAACCCTTTGCACCCCCCCCCTTCATGTTTAACATCTGGCTCCTCATCCCTAAGATGTGCTCCTTTGGAAGCCCTGTCATCACCACTGCTTTTCCTGTTTCAGCAGCGGTGGGCCTCCAAATTAACAAAAAAAAAAAAAAAAAAAGAGCAAGCACAGTTCTTTGTAACTCCAAATTGGAAGGCTGGTCTGGTCCCACCCCCTCTGACACAAAGCATGCATCGGAAAGAGGTGGGACCAGATCAGCTTTCTCAGCACAGGAGTTAGACCATGTATGGTGTGCTTTACGTTGGAGGTCTGCTGCTGTAGGCTAAGGAAAAGCAGTGGGGGAGGGGGAGGATGCTGCTGCCAAATTGGCAGTCAGAATCTTGGCTTTTTTTGTTTTTCAATAGAGTTGACCTTTGGTGAGCAGAGCCCAATGGCAGCACCAACGGCTTGGCGGAATGCGTAAGAGAATGTGGGCAAAGTGTATGAGTGTGGGAGCCGGGCTGAAAGTGTGTATCACATACCTAATGCATGGGACTTGGTATGTCTGCACTATCTGCTTTTATCACATCAACTGCCAACGAGTTTCAATATGTTGAGAGAAAAAATATTTTCTCTGAGTACAAGCAGGAATGAAGTTCTTACATAGCCAACAGAGCCCTGTGTGAGAATGCTCCTCAGCTTCTATTGGAAGCCTTTGGGAGATTCCACTGTACCTACATGCCTATCTTCTTGCCTGCCACGGTGCCATCTTCTCATCTTCGTTTTCCATGGAGCCCCTAAAGACTTGTTTCGGTATCCGTTGGCAAATGTGGTGTGTTTTTTTTTTTTTTCCCCCCTCCATGGGTCTTTTGCTTGATTTCTTTCCACCTGCCGTCGGTAGCATTGGTCCTGTTATTGCAGTTTCACACCAGTTCAAACGCTTCTTTTCTTTTTTGGTAATCTATTTTATGTTGCTTTTGTTCCCTGCAGGTGGTACCATCAAGCCGTTTGATTTAGCCACTGCTGTTTTTCTGGACATGTCCCAAAAGCTGGTGAGAAGTGCACCAAATGTGCCAAGACCATCTCGGTCACTGACAAACCCAATTGGGTCCCAATCACCAGTCCTCTTCTTGTAATTTTGTGTCTACAGATGACAAGGAGGGGCCTGAAGGGTTGGGGAAAAGCAGAGAGAAGGCCCTCTTTGGCACTGGCATTGGTCCTGATGGTCCCACTAGGACCCTCTGAGGCATCGCTATCGAGGAATACTCAAGCTCATTTGGAACTGAAAGGCCCCAGGGGCCTGGAGCAGCAGCTCTCTATTAACCTTTGTATGAAATAAAGGAAGGAATCGACATAGACTCTGACAGTGTTGAAGGCGGACTCATCCAAGCACCAGGCTAAGCCCCAAGTGCATTGGCATCAGAACCCTTCCCGATGCAACGTCGAGAGTGATGGCCAGAAAGGGTCCATCAAGGTGCTCTGGGGTGAGCAAGCGACTCCCAGTGTGCTGGAGGAATGCTGTTCGTCCCCAATGTCTGTGGCCTCACCAATGTCCCAACAGGGATACAGAAAATGGTGGCCAAAGCCTTCTGAAGTGGCAGTCTTAGATGAATGCCTCTGGGCCCTCAAGGCCCATATGGCAGCAGTGCTGGTGAAGCAGCAGGCTGGCCCCTCGGTGCCCATGGCATCATAATCACACATTGTGCAGATGATTCTTGAGACCTATGCATTGCTTGTGGAGGCAGCAGCGTCGATCAGAGTTGACACCAGTCCCTATGGGGGCCATTTTCCTCTAGAGTATGTCAGGGTCCAATGTTCCAGCAAAACCTAGGAAGCACTTGGTGATCCTGTTGACGCACTCCCTCTCCGCGCAGTTGGAGGGAGTGCTGGGAGGAGTGCTAACGATACTTTGACTTTCTTTTGGAGTCTGACTTGGATGGCTGGGTGACCAATGTGAAATCAGAGGTCGTGTTGGACAGCAGGTCCCCTGAGCTTCTATTAGATCCCTCTCATTCACATGAACGTCTGAAGTCTCCTCTCGAAAACATGTCCTTCCAGGACTTCGTGAGGGATATGACTAAGACCAGCCTATTTTTTCCTGGAGGATGAGCCCAGGGTGGAGGAGCTGGAGTTCCTCCAGTACCCTTCGGCCCTTAAGGAGGCTGTGATGGTGCTGGTGCACCAGATCTTGCAGAGGCTGCAAATGAGGATGTAGGAAAACACTGTCTTGGTACCTTCTGTCAGCAGGCGGCTGGACTGAATTTACTGGGTCCAGAAGGCCCCCAGGGTTTGCACTGTCTGGTGGTGGAGTCTGCCCTGAAGAGAATGAAGAACAAGATGACTCGCTCCTCAATGCCCCTAGGTAGGGAGGCATGGACTTTGGAAGCACCACCTACCAAAGGAATCCAGAGCTCCATGCTGGTGGCCACAGTTCTGTCATACCAGTTGTGCATGAGCATGTTCTTGAAGGCTATCATGCTATATTTATTTATTTACATTCTCTTATATACCGCGCTATTCTGCATCAGTGCGGTTTACATTGAACAAACTGAAATTACATTGAACAGGGCATTATAACTTGGAGATAACTATTTTACAGGGAACATGGGCTATGGAGGGTTAAGTGGCTTGCCCAAGACCACAAGGAGCACCTGTGGGACTAGAAACCACAGTCCTTCCGGCCCAAGGTTGCTGTCCTCTAGTGGGATTTGAACCCCCGACCTTCCGGCCTGAAGTACCCTGCCCCAACCACTAGGCCACTCCTCCACTCCTATATCTTGCTGAGCTGGGCTTGTTCATTCCCCCAGAGTAGCTGGACTCCTATCATGTCCTGATGGGCCACAGCAAGGACTGTTCACATGGTTTGGGTGACTTATGATGCCTTTGAGTCGGCCTACAGGGTGGGTATTAGGGCTCACTGGCTCGCCGGGTTCCAGTCTTCAGACTTGGACTGTGCAGAATAAATTACACTAGATTCGTTAGGGATGGGTGAAGAAAGCCCCCAAGTAAGAGAAACATTAAATAGCTCCGTAGAAATTTGTTAAAAGGGGCAACATCCTGTAAAGCGATGTGCATAAATGGCTTGTAGCAATGAGAAATAAGGAAGTGAGGGTGCACTGTGGGTTAAACTAGAAAGAGGGAAAGGGAAAACCATTTTGCATTGGTATGATATACAGATCTCCTTCACAGGGGAGGTGATGGACGAAGATTTAATATAAGACACATGCAGTATTGCCATGAAAGGAGAAGTGCAACTGATAAGTGATTTCAGTATGCCTGATTGGCACATTCCTGCTGAGCTGCAATCTAGAAGTAAGGAGATCCTAGAACTATTCAGGCAACTGGTACCAGAACCCACACATGAAGGGGCCATACTGGACTTGGTGTTTACTAATGGGGAAAGTGTTTTGTGATGTTATATTGGGAGATCATCTCGCGTCCAGTGATCACCAGAAGATGTGGTTCAGTATTAAGACTAGGGCTGATAAAATCCATTTAAAAACGAGGGTCGTAGTTTTCCTGAAGCCTAACTTTGCCAAGATAGGACAATACCTCAAGGAGTCGTTTAGCAGGATGGGAATGGTTGGAAAATGTAGAAACCGAAAGGGGATATTTTAAGGGCAACAAACCCTTTTGTTAGACAGGTAAATAAATGTTAAGGGAAATGAGGCCACTATGATTCTCAAAAGAAGTAGCTGAAAAGGTGACGAAAAAGAGGTTTACCTTCATAAAATACAAGAGAACACAGAAAGAGGAAGACAAACATCTATATTTGGGGGAAAAAAGAGGAGCTAGGAAAGTAGTCAGGAAAGCAGACAAAAAAGAAATAGCCAATGCAATAAAATGAGGGCTAAGACAATTTTCATATGTTAGAGGAGGACTTGCAAAAGTGGTATTGTCAGACTTGCGGGAGAAGGGGAGGAATATGTTGAAGTTTTGAGGATAAAGCGGAATGGCTTAAATATTTTTATTTTCACAGATGAAGGGAAAGCAGCAAGACCTCAAACACCCACAAATAGGAACAGAAAAGAAGGGGATCGAGTGATTTTCAGAAGACTATATTCATGAGGAGTTAGCTGAACTATAAAACTAGACAAAACGATGGGACCAGATGGGCTACATCCAAGAAAATTGAAGGAACTTGGGGATGTTCTTGTGGCTCCACAAACTGACCCTTTCAATGCTTCTTTAGAGTTGGGAGTGTTCCCAGAGGACTGGAGAAAGGCACATGTGGTCCCTTTACACAAAAGTGGATGAGATTGAGAACTACACCACCTCTTAGGTTAAATTATATTATTGGAAATGCTTCTAAAATTGAATGAGGTTTCTGAAGTCCAGTGGATTGCAGGATCTGAGGTAGCATGGGTTTACCAGAGGCAGGTCTTGTTGGACAAATCTGATTGATTTCTTTAAGTGGGTGACCAGAGAGTTGGACCGAGAGAGAGCCTTAGATGTGGTGTACTTAGATTTCAGTAAAGCCTTTGACACCGTTCTGCGCAGGTGACTTATAAACAAATTTAGCACCCTAGGAATGGACCCTAAAGTGACTGACTGGGTTAAAAAATGGTTGAGTGGGAGGCAGCGGAAGATACAG
Organism: Ichthyophis bannanicus; assembly: GCA_033557465.1. NCBI lineage: Eukaryota > Metazoa > Chordata > Amphibia > Gymnophiona > Ichthyophiidae > Ichthyophis > Ichthyophis bannanicus. Next base: position 233,154,080 of record CM066036.1, read on the forward strand.
GTAAATGGTGCTGACTGAGGAGAAGGTTACCAGTATTTGCTGCAGGGATCTGTCCTTTGTCTGATTCTTTTTAACATCTTTGTTAGTGATATTCCAGAAGGGCTGTCGGGTAAGGCGTGCCTCTTTGCGGATGATACAAAAATCTGCAATAGAGTAGGCACCCAGGAAGGAGTAGATAACATGAGGAGGGATCTAACTAAGCTTGAAGAATTGTCAGTAATTTGGCAGCTGAGATTTAATACTAAAAAATGCAGGGTCATGCATTAGGGCTGCAAAAATCCAAGGGAGCGGTACAGTGTAGGAGGTGAAGTACTTCTGTTCATACAAGAAGAGTGGGACCTGGGCGTGATTCTTTCTGATGATGATGATAAAGTGGCTAAACAGGTAGAAAAGGTGAAAGCCTGAAGGATGTTTGGATGCATAGGGAGAGGAATGGCCAGCACAAAAAAGGAGGCGATTGCACCAGATACAGAGGCACTATCTCATTTGGAGTACTGTGTGCAATTCTGGAGACCACACCTTCAAAAGGATATAAACAGAATGAGTTGGTGCAGACAGTGGCTACTAAAATGGTTAGTGATCTTCGTTATAAAGCATATGGGAGACAGGCTTAAAGATCTTAAAATGTATACTTTAGAGGAAAGGCGGGATAGAGTAGATATGATAGAGACGTTAAATATCTCTTTGGCATAAATGCACAAGAGGGCAAGCTCTGCTGAGAGGGAACATAAGATGAGGGTGAAAAGGAATAGGAGTAATGTGCGGAAATATTTATTTATGGAAAGAGTGGTAGATGTTGTGCACAAACTCCTTGATGATCATCAATTTGGATTCCGCCCCTCCCATGGAGTTGAAACCCTCCTAATCGCTCTGACAGACCACCTCATCAGAGGCACTAATGAAAATAGCAAAGGTTTCCTTCTCCTCTTCATAGACCTATCCGCTGCATTTGACAGCATCAATCACAAAACACTCATCAACAGACTAGAGAGCTTAAAAATAGGAGGGACAGTCCTTGAATGGTTCAAATCATACATTTCACACAGATACAATTAGGTAATCAAACATCAGAAACTTTCCCTCAAGGTTAAGGTATTCCTCAAGGATCAGCCCTCTCCGCCCTCCTCTTCAATCTATATCTCCAGCCAATTACAAACATATTCAAGAAGTATAAAATCAACCATTTCATATACGCGGATGATATCATGCTTGCCATCCCCATAAACCTCAACAACCCCAAATATGATGCCTTACTCCAGTGCATGAGCGAGACTACCATATGGCTTGAAGACAATCACCTAAGCATCAACCTAAAAAAAACAGAAGCAATGTTCATAACGAGAGAACCTGACACTGACTATAACTACCCTACTACAATCACAATAAGTAACACACCAATACCTGTTAAAAAGGAGGTAAAGTACCTTGGTATAATTCTGGACCACTCACTCACCATGCTCCCACACATAAAACATACAGTAAAAACAATATTCTATAAACTCAAGACAATACAACATCTGAGACCCCTACTCAACACACATGATTTTAGATCAGTAGTCAACTCCCTCATCACCCCTCACTTTGACTACTGTAATAGTCTCCTAAACGGCTTACTACTAAAAAGCATATACCTCCTCCAAAGGGCCCAAAACATATGTGCCAAGATGGTTACAAAAGCCAAACTAACAGATCATGTGACCCCAATACTTTTAGACCTACATTGGCTCCCCATATGCAGCCAAATAAAATATAAAATCCTCCTAACTACTTTTAAACTCATTAATAACATCTCTCCCTCACAATTATCTACACTAATACAACCTCCATCAGAAACTAGAACGCGTAGACAGAACGCAACCCACTCCCTCAACATAAAGACAAATTTTAGAAAAACCAAAGCAACAACAAGCGATAGAGCCTTCTCCTTTGCTGCCCCTACCCTCTGGAATGAAATTCCATTAACCCTCCGCATGATAAAGGACCTCCACCAATTCAAGAAGGAATTATAAAACATACCTTTTTACAAAACACTTTGAGATCCCCTACCAACAAAAGACCTCTCCAAGACAATCTCAAAAAAATATCCACAGTCCTCAAGACAGAACAAATGGCTAACACAAGAAAGATACTTGCCTTAATATACACAACACCCAAAAGATTTACCCAAACTGACAGCTATATCACTAATGTATATAAATACTGTTAAATAACTATGTTATGCTTCATGCTTCATAACCTGTATATAGGTTTTAAAAAAAGTGTTACTAACGTTAAAATATGTTCCATGTAACAAAACGTGTATATAGTTAAAACTTGTTCCATGTAAAATGTACGGAAGTATGTTAATTTTAGTTCAATGTAAACCGCCCCTGATCTCTGGAAGGGGCGGCATAGAAGAAACTGTTAAATAAATAAATAAATGTTGGAGGTAGTAGAGACGAGGACAGTATCTGAAGTCGAAGCATGGGACAAGGAAAAAAGGGGACTATTGTATTTGATATTGAAGGTCAGACTAGATAGGCCATATGCTCTTTTTTTGATGACATGTTTCTATGTTTAAACTGGTGGATGTGCCACGCAGAGAGGAGAACCTTTTGAGGAGCAGGTGGAGACTAAAGCTGGTGATAGAGGGAAGCAGCATATCACTCTCACCAGGCTCTTGAGGATGATTTCCAATCCCTTTCGCAAGAGGTACCAGGGGCTGAAGAAGACTTACTACCAGCATAAGTGCTGGTACTTCCCGAGCCCTCAAAACTCTCAGCAGAAGGCACAGGCCACTTCTCAGCAGCGATGAGAGAAGCCTCAGAAGACCCAGTCTGCCCTGCATTCCAAGCCGGAGGTGGGGTTTTGACTAGTTCTTTTGGAGCATAGCCAGTCTTATCAATTACCACAGAGGGAAATTCTCAGGTGGGCATGGGGGAACTCGTCTTTTTTGCCCATAAGTGGCCTCTTATCACCTCGTGGGTTTTGCAGATAGTCCAGGGCGGCTGCATGCTGCATTTCATTGACTCGCTGCTCCCCCGAGGGAATATCCCCTTGCCCCTCTACACTTCAGCCTGTTACAAGAAGAAATCTCTGCCCTTCTGTCCGATTGCACCATAGAGCCTGTGCCTCCAGCTCATGTCAAGCAGGGGTTCTACTCCCAGTACTGCCTGGTCCCCAAGAAGATGGGGTAGTTTCAGCCCATCTTGGACCTCCGAAAACACCTTCCTCGTGCGAGAAAAATTGAAGATGTCTTACTGGGGACTCTGCTCCCTTATCTTCAGAGAAACGCTTGGCTATACTCCCTGGATCTCAAGGACACGTACATGCACACATACTGATCCATCCCACCCATAGGAAATATCTCCAATTCGTCCTGGGGAGCCAACACTTCTAGTACTATGTGCTTCCCTTCGGTCTGGCTTTGGTGCCCCGTGACTTCATGAAGTGCCTTGCGGTAGTGGCCACTTATTTCCGGACCCTGGAGTTGTTCGTCTCCCCTTACTTGGCAATCAACTCAGCTGCGCATCCAGGTCTTTGAGCTGTTGGAATACGCAGTCAGCTACCTGAAGCCCCACCTGCAGCCCTCTCAGAAGCTGGAGTTCATAGGGGCCCTCCTTGACACCACTCGGGCTCAGGCCTTAATTCTGCTTGACAGTCTGCAGAGCCTGACAGCCTTGGTCCACGGTACCCAGTGGAGGATCAGATAACTGCTCGTGGGATGTTGAGGGTGCTCTGCCATATAGCTTCAACAGCGCATGTCACACTCCTCTGGCTTGTATGTCAATGAGACAAGTTCAATGGACTCTGAGTACTCAGTGGAAGTAGGCTGTCTCCAGGACTGGGTGGCGGTCACTGCTCCTCTGGTCCAGTCCCTTCTCTGGTGGCTGGATTCTCAGAACTTGTTCAGAGGTCTCCCTTTCAGGTAACACTTTCCCAAAGGATGCTAACAACTGACACGTCCAAGCTGGGTTTGGGGGTTAGGGGGATGCATCTGGATGGCCTTTGCACACAAGGCATGTGGTCCGAGTGGGAGAGCCTCCACCAGATCAATTTTCTAGAGCTCCGAGCCATAGCAAATGCCCTCGAGGCATTCTGGAATCACCTAGCCAATCAGATTGTTCTGATTCAGACCAACAATCAGGTGGCCACGTACTACATCAAAAGCAGGGGGACACAGGGTGTGCTGGGAGGTCTGCTTGTGGAAGCTTGCCATCATTCTTGTTATGGAGTTGAGAGCCACTTATCTGCCCAGGGAACTTAACTCCCCAGCAGACCAGCTGAGCCACCACCTCTAGCCACATGAGTGGACTCTGAACATGAGGTCACGGCTCGGATCTTTCAGGCATGGAGTAAATCTTCAATAGATCTATTCACCATGCTGCACAACGCCCAAGTGGATCATTTCTGCTCCAGGGTTGCTTTGAGGGACAGGCTGTCACAGGATACCTTTCTCCTGTACTGTGAAGTGGGTCTGCTCTACGTGTATCCTCTCATAACAAAGACCCTGTTAAAACTCCAGACTGACAAGGTGTTGATGATTCTCATTGCACTGCATTGGGCCAGACAGCTGTGATTTTCTCCTGCTGCTTCAACTCTCTCTCGTTGGGAGCCTCTGCAATAGGGTTCCACTCCAGACCTCATCTCACAGGAGGAGGGAAGCTTGCTCCACCCCAACATCTGGTCCTTTGCTCTCACGGCAAGTGTGTTGAGTGGTTAATTCTGTCAGAGCTTAACCTGCCTGAGGGAGTCGCAGAGATTTTGTTTGGCCTCCAAGAGAGCTTCGACTAAGAGGTTTTTATGCTTTCAAATGGAAGAGGTTCGCCTCCTGGTGCGCTTATTGGGCCCTGGATCCCTTCTCTTGCTCCATCAGCAGGTTGCTCAAATACCTCCTGTACCTCTGAGTCCACTTCTGTCCAGATATACTTGAACATGATCGAGGCCTACCATCTCTGCTCAACTTCTGATGGTTCACTTTATGCAGGGCCTCCTTTCAGGCCCCCAGTGGTGGCTTGGGACCTCAATGTGGTTTTGGCGCAGCTCATGTCAGCATGTTTTAAACCTCTTGCTTTCTGACTCCGTGTCGGGGAGCTCCAGGTTCCACCGTAATTGTGGTCTTACGCACTCATCCTTGTTTCCTCCTGAAGGTGATGTCTGCTTTATAAGAACATAAGACATGCCATACTGGGTCAGACCGAGGTCCATCAAGCCCAGTATCCTGTTTCCAACAGTGGCCAATCTAGGTCATACGTACCTAGCAATATCCCCAAAAGACACAGGTTCCACAATGCTTGTACTGGGTCAAGCATTGATATCCTGGGTCCCTTTTTAATAGTGGTTTATGGACCTTTCCTCCAGGAACTTGTCCAAACCTTTTTTAAACCCAGCTATACTAACAGCCCTTACTACATCCTCCGGTAACAGATTCCAGAGTTTGATTACACGTTGAGTGAAAAAATATTTTCTCTTATTTGTCTTAGATAGTTTACCCTGTAGCTTCATTACATGTCCCCTAGTCTTTCTATACTCTGATAGCGTAAACAATTGATCCACGTTTATCCGTTCCACTCCATTCATTAATTTATAGACCTCTATCATATCTCCCCTCAGCCGTCTCTTCTCCAGGCTAAAGAGCCCTAACCTTCTTAGCCTCTCTTCATAGGAGTAGCCTTCCATCCCCCTTCACCAATTTGGTGGCTCTTCTCTGTACTTTTTCTAATAACGCTATGTCCTTTTTAAGATACGGTGACCAGAATTGCACACAATATTCAAGGTGCGGTCGTACCATGGAGCGATAAAGAGGCATTATAACATCCTTTGTTTTATTCTCCATCCCTTTCCTTATGATACCTAGCATTCTATTTGCTTTCTTGGCCGCCGCTGCACACTGGGCGGAGGGTTTTAACATGTTATCCATGATGACTCCTAAATCTTTTTCCTGGGTGGTGGTTTCTAATGTGGAGCCTTGCATCGTGTAACTATAGTGTGGGTTGTTCTTTTCTAGGTGCATAACTTTGCACTTGTCCACATTAAATTTCATCTGCCATTTGGATGCCCAGTCTTCCAATTTATCCAGATCCTCCTGCAGTTTTCCACAATCCTCTTGGGTTTTAACAACTTTAAACAGTTTTGTGTCAGCTGCAAATTTGATAACCTCACTAGTTATTCCCTTTTCCAGGTCATTTATGAATATGTCAAAAAGCAGCGGACCCAGTACAGATCCCTGGGGTACTCCACTATTCACCTTTTTCCATTGGGAATATTGGCCATTTAGCCCTACCCTCTGCTTTCTATCTTTTAACCAGTTCCCGATCCACCATAGTAAACTGCCTCCTATCCCATGACTTTTTAGCTTCGCCAAAAGTCTCTGATGGGGGACTTTGTCAAAAGCTTTCTGAAAGTCCAGATACACTATATCAACCAACTCACCTTTGTCTACCTGTTGGTTGGTTATGCTGCCCACCTTCTTCCCCAGGCCTCACACCCACAGGGGGGTGGCTGGACTGCAAGCGGGCCTTGGCCTTCTACCTTGAGCAGACGAAGGCCCACTTTAGGTCCACTCAGCTGTTTGTTTCTTTTGACCCCCAGCAAGCTCGGTGCTACTGTTTCCAAATGCACCTTTGTGAGTTTGACTGACAGACCACTTCTCTTTCACTTATTCCCACACTGGCGTGAGCCTTGATGATCATATCACAGCTCACGTCGTCTGAGTCATGGCTCCGTCAGTGACCAACTTGAGCTCTGTCTCAAATGGAGGAAATCTGCAGTGCTGCAACATGGTCTTCGGTCTACATATTCACATCACGTTATTGTCTTGATGGGGATTCCTGACGCGACGGCAACTTTGCTCAGTCTGTACTCCGGCATCTCTTTGGGGATTAGGTTCCAACTTTTTCCCACCAAGGCTGTACTGACCGTTCAGGCTTCCAAAACAAGACTTTTCATAGAGCGCAGGTGATGTGTGGGGATTGTATGATGAAGATATTGAATTAGTTGAGTTCCTCCTGGGGACTACCTGTGCTGCCCATTGATGCTCCAGTTCTTGTTTTGTTTGCCCCTGTTGTTTTTTTTTTTTTTTGCCGCCTCGGTTTTTGGTAGCATGTAGCTTGGGAATCCCATACGTGAGTACTTCATTCCTGCTTGTCCATGGAGAAAGCGTAGTTATTCACCTATAGTTGATGTTCTCTGTGGACAGCAGGAATAAGATCCCACAACTCTCCCACCTCCCCGAAGAGTTTCTTCTGCTACAGCTTTGTTATACTGGACAAGATGGTGCCGCGGCAGGTGGGAAGAAAGGCATGCTGGAGCCTCTCAAAAGCTTCTAGTAGAAGCTGGGGAACATTCCTGCGTGGGACTCTGATGCTGACGTCACCTATTCGTGAGCACTTATTCCTTCTATTTATGGAGAACACCTGCTTACAAGTAAGTAACTACGCTTTCTCCTGTCCATTTTAAATATATTTCTTTGTAGCTTTTCTGGTTAGTGACAGTTTGGCTCTTCTCTGCACCTTTTTGTCTAGGAATTAAGCCCTGTACCAATTACATACATTTTGTCCTTTCCGGGGTTTTAAAAGAACCCAAAATAAGTAAACAAACAAAATTGCCCCTATTTATATTTTTACCATACAGATGCAGGTCTGAACAGCAAGCAAAATGTTTGATATTGTCCTTAGCCACAATCTACCTATTTTTATTTCTGTAAAGAAAATGTGACTGGCATGAAATTTAGTACTGGCTCAAACATTTGATTTCAGTGTTGAACTTATCTGTCAATGATTCGTAGGCCTTTTATAAAGGATGTTGAAGCTTTTTATTTATAATGAAGCTTAAGCCATGCTTATAGGGAAGAGGATTTCTGTTAATCACAGTTGTTCTTTTGCAGGCTGTTAACTGATTTAGGAGCTGCTTCCCTCTCCAGCTCAGGTTAGGTTCAAGGTTGATTCCTGTCTTGGCTTTTTGTTGCGTATCTTGTTTCCTGGCTGCTTTGATTTTTCACTTTGTGTGGATGGGTAGTGACAGGATATTATTGGCTGCATCATGTGAATGAAGAATTATTTCATCCATTTTAGGAATGTTTTATGTTTAGTTGACTTTTTATGCTGCTCTTTTTATGTGTATAAATAGCAGCAGTGTTAAGATTTTTGGCTTATTTTTTAAAGGAGTTGGTCTCTCTCTCAAGACGGTTTATGTATTTTAAAAAATAATACTTCACCTATCATTTTGTCCATAGGTGCAAACCAATCCTGTTTAAAATTTTGAGAAGCAGTAATTCTATTTGATTTTCATTATTACTACTACTACTACTATTTAACACTTATATAGCGCCACACACGCAGCGCTGTACAAACATACATACAAGCTATTATATGTATATATGAATATGAAAAACTATTGCCGCCTTTTGAAAGACAGTCAAATTCTTAAATTGTAATTCAAAATATAAGATCTGAGTCATTATAATTATTGCTATATTAACATTTAAGGTGCTGAATGTATGGGTCACCACAGGGAGTTAATTGCAGTGCCTTTTAACTGTCACATGGGAGATCTAAGCTTGCTTTTGGAGTCTCTTAGCTTCTTGGGTGTAGATGCTGTGGAGATAGCTTTTGAAGCTCTGGATGGGTCTTAGCCATGTTGCTTGTTTGCCTGTCTCTGCATGTATTTATGCTGGTTTCAAGAGCTTTGCTCTGTGACTTCCCCAGCTGAAGTCTTAGTGCACTGACTAGAGAGGAGTGAGGAGAAGGGGTTAAGATGGTTAGAAAAACTCTGTAGTTGTGAATGAAAGTTCCCGATGCTTTTGTCTTAGTAGAGGCAATGCTGAAAAAGGTGCTTCCACCAAGTAGTAAATCAAGGACATCCCTTGATTCACTACTTAATGCAATCAAGACTTTTCTTTAGTTTCTTTTTTTTTTCTAAATGCTGCAGGGCAACTCTAAAAAGAACATTGCTCCCAGAGCCAAAGTACAAGACTTCAGCCCCAGGAAAGTCTCATGACAAACCTGTGTAGGCCGAGACACATCAGTGAAAATGTTAACTCTCTGGCAACAAAACATCGTTTTAGAAAAGAATATAAGCACATACATTTTTACCAGTTTCAGAAACAAATGAAACCACCAAAGTGGCATGAGTTGTAATAACATCATATGAGAATTCTGGAAAATCTGATAAATTTAGGCTTTCGGGAGTCACGATCTGGTCTAGCTCACCCCCTCCAGGCTCCGTAGCAGATTTCTTACCACGCAGCAAATATTAATTGTCTTTCCTAGAGTTGCTCCAGGCCAGTCCAGGAACTCTTGAAGTTCCCATCTTACAGCAGCTGAGAACTGAGCATGTCAGGATTCTGAAAGCCCATTAGAAGAGCTCCTCCTTGTGCCTCAGCTTCCAGTCTCCTATTGCCAAAGCAGCTACCCTATTGGGAACACTGCATGTAAAACCAAGCTCTGGGCACCTTTCTGTTCAGGAAGCATTTCAGTTGCAGCTGAAACTTGTGAATGCAGCCTTCTGAGAGCGAGACGAGACCTGTCTGAGTATTGAAATTGTGCCTCTGAGTACACCAAGTCCTGGACCGGATACAACTGGCTTTTTGCCGGATTGATCACCTATCCGAGGCCTTGCAGGACTGCTATCTTCCTCTGTGTTGCATCTACGGATTCCACCTCTGACTTTGCCTGGATTAACCAATCGTCTAAATACTGGTGTACCAGGATACCTTCCTTCTGTAAGGCGGCCGCTGCCACCACCACCACCACCATCATCACTTTCGTGAAGGTGTGTGGAAGTATGGCAAAGCCAAAGGGATGAGCTCGAAATTGAAAATACCCCATTGACACCGCAAAGCGGAGATAACGGTGATGCTTGGCTCAAATTGGAATGTGTAGATAGGCTCTGTCAGATCGAGGGAAGTTAGAAACTCCCCTTGCCATACTGCCAGGATAACCGATCGCAAGGTCTCCATGCGGACGTGGGGCACCCAAAGTGCCCGATTCATGTACTTGAGGTCGAGGATGGGGCAGAACCCGCCTTCCTTCTTGGGTACCACAAAGTAAATGGAGTATTGACCGGATCCGCACTAGTCTGAAGGAACCAGGATTTACTGCTTCTAGGTGCAACAGCTTGATGAGGGTGAGCTGGACAGCTGCCACCTTTTTTGGGGCCAAACAGGGAAAGCGAACAAAAGCATCTTGGAGCAATGTGGCAAACCCGAGAGCATAACCCTGCTGAACCACCTCCAAGACGCACTGGTCGTCAGTGATTGCGGCCCAGGTGGATGCAAACTTCTGCAATTGGCCCCCAATTGTGATGTCCACCTGCCCCCCCCCCCCCCGGTGCCATTGGGGCTTCTTGCTCTGCCCCGGGGAAGAGGAATAGAACCCCTGCCCGGAACCCTGGAATCCATGAAAGGACTTCCCTCACACTCCGTAGCAACCTCTCTGAGATGGCGTAAAGCTCGCTCCACAGAACCTGCAAAATTCCCATGGGAGTCCCCTGTTGTGGCCCTTTGGGACGATCCTCTGGCAGTCTTCTTCCTTTAGAGTCCCCCCAAGTCCTTAGCAATCTTTTCCAGAGATTCCCCAATGAGAAACCTGCCCTTAAATGGCATCTGCTACCCAGTTATGGAGCCAAAGAAACCAACGAGCCGCAATGACAGATGCCATAGTCTTGGAGGGCTACCCATATAAGATCGTAAAAGGCGTCCGCTAAAGAAGAGGTTGTGGATTCCAGCCTGCTGCTTTCCAACATCCCCGAACCATTACCCGCTGGGGATGCAAGCACTTGAATCCATTTAATTGAAAGCTCTGAAGATGTAGGCCCCACACACGGAGGCCTGCAGTGCTAATATCCCTCAGCAAGTAAAAGATATTCTTTTTGCTTCCAGGGAACCTTCCAGAAGACACTCTTATGCTTTCAAGTGGAAAAGGTTTACCATATGGTGTTCGCAAAAGGGTCTTACTCCATCAATGATTCCAGAGGTATCACAAGGGGGTTATCTCCTTCCTTTATCCAATGCAGGTCTTAAGACTAATTGAGTAAGAGTCCATTTGAGTGTTATTGCAGCTTCTTTTAAGCCTCTAAATGGACAGTCTAGTTCCTCTCTTACAGCAAGATTTATGAGAGGCCTTCTTCTAACGAAGCCTCCCATTAGGCCTCCACCGGTGGCATGGGACTTAAACCTGGTTCTTGGGCAGCTCATGAAGCCACCTTTCGAACCTTTAGCTACTACCTCCTAGAAATTCCTTTCTTGGAAGGTTATCTTTCTCATTGCAATCACATCGGCATGCCGCATTAGTGAGTTGCAAGCGCTAGTAGCTGATCCACCTTATACAAGGTTCCATCATGACAAGGTAATCCTTAGGACTCATCCACACTTTATGGCAAAGGTGGTCTCGCCTTTTCATCTGAACCAAGCGGTCTACCTACCTGTGTTTTTTCCAAGGCCTCATGCATCAAATGCAGAGAGGATTCTTCATACCTTGGACTGTAAACGAGCTTTAGCTTTTTACTTACAAAGAACACAGCAACATAGAAAGTCCTCTCAACTCTTCGTTGCTTTTGATTCTTCTCATTTGGGACTTCCAGTCTCCAAGAGAACACTGTCTAACTGGATTGCTCAGTGTATTTCCTTCGCCTATCAGAGTAAGAACCTTTCTCTGGAGGGCCATGTCACAGCTCACAATGTGAGAGCCATGGCAGCCTCAATGGCTCATCTGCACTCTGTCTCTTTCGATGACATCTGTCAAGCAGCCACTTGGGCCTCGGTTCATACCTTCACAGCCCATTACTGCTTGGACAAGGACTCCCGCCAGGATGCCTTGTTTGGTCAGGCTGTTCTCCGACACCTGTTCCATACCTAATGAACTCCTACCCGCCATCCCTGGTAGGATGCCAGAGATCCATTGGGGGAAGTGGAGCCCTGTTCAGGGACACACAACTTCTGGGATCTCTCCCTGGCACCTAAAGCTAGGGAGTCCCCATATGTGATGACTACATTCCTGCTGTTCCCGGAGATAACCTGTTACAGGTGAGTAACTATGCTATCTCTGGGAACAGCAGGAATTTAGTACTCACAACCCACCCACCTTCCCTAGGAGTTGTATCTCTCTATCTCTTTCCTTTCCCTCTCTCTCTCTCTCTTTCTTTTTGTCTCAGCTTTAAAACTCACCTGGAGAGAGGCAGTTGGGAAAGGCGGGAAGACAGCACACAGGCGCTGTGGGATGCTCCCAAAAGTTTTGTAATTGGACGCTGGGGAGTGTTCCCGCGCAGGCTCCGTCTGTACCGACGATACCCATATGTGAGGACTACATTTCTGCTGTTCCCGGAGATCACCTGTTACAGGTGAGTAACTATGCTTTACAGGTGAGTAACTATGCTTTCTCCTGAAAGGGATCTCTTTTCAACTTTGTATAGACTAAGTTGCTGAAACAAGAAAGCATAATCTATAAATGTCGACTTAATGTAAATCTTCATTATGCCCAAATTTTGGGGAAAGGGGAGGAGAAAAAAAAAACAGTGGCTAAGCTCGATGGGAAGTGCTGCTTGTTGCCATGTGAAGACTTAAGTTTAATTCCCAAACTCTCCCCTGGACTAAGCAGGCTTTGTGTATGCTGTAGAGGTATCATTCACAACCTCTTTGGGGTGGGAGGGTGGCGGGACGGGGGGGGGGGGTGGAGGGGTTGGGAATGTTCACTAGACACTTAATGGCCAGCCTAAGGGTCACCATTACTTGACTTTTGAAGGGCGTTGTTTGTCACCCCTTGACCAAGGATTGTTGCTGTAGCTGGGCTGAGTTGGGAAAGAATATAAAAATGAGGGCTCGCCTCTCCACATAATTGTAAATATAGGCTTCCGGTGATGTAGGCAAATTGCTTCTTTGGGTTTCAAATTCAAATCTGAGGGGAAAACTGCCTGTGAAACCCATTTGTTTCAAAGCTTGTTTAACATGCCTGATGCAGCAAGAGTGCATTATTTCATGTGCTGGTTTGTTAACCGCTTAGAATTATTTATGATTTGTGATATACAAATATTTAAAATTAATTTAATTTATTATGGTGGTATGACTTTGATCATGACCCACCATGTGCCTAAATTTTCTTGACAAGATGCTGCACTGGTTTGCCATTGCCTTTCCGTAACCAGCACCACCTTGGCTTTCCAGGTGGTCTCCCATACAAGTACTAGTCAGTCTGAACCCTACTTGACTCTTAAGGCTCGACAGGTTTAGTGTCGCTGAAATGGGAGGTAGCTGGAGGTCAGTACTTGCACAAAGCCAATTTTTGCAAGTTTCAGTAAACTGATCTGTAGTAGAATATACTTACATAATGCTTTACCTGTCAATCTTTGTACTATGAAGTGTATTCGATGCACCATTGTCCTGGATGCAGGAGTGAGAACAGCTTATTTGTAGCATTCTGAGGATCTGGAAAGTAAGACTGCAATTTCAGTGGACTTTTATAAAGAACTCTAGTAAATCTGAGTTAGCATTAATTGTATCATAAATCAGTAAGTGACTGTCATTATGTAACACATTGTTTCCAGAGTAGTTTTAGAATGTTGAACTACAGGGTGCATAAAGAAGGTTTACACTGTACTCGCTGAACTCTTATGAAGGGTGCAGACAGAATGTACAGGGTGTGCATTTGTATTGAACACGGCTAGTCTGGTCTGACTTCTATAGTGGTAGTTCAACATAAATTTCTCTTGCTGGAGGAGTGTCTTGTTTTGTTGTGCTACAAGTATTCATTGAATCAGGTGTAACATCTTGAATATATGCTGTTTGTTCTTATTTAACCCTTTTGCGTCCACATAATTGTTTTGTAACTGAAATTTTTTTTTATGGTTGTTTTTTTAAGAGTTGAGCTAAATGATGCAGAATATAACGTGTGTTTTTTTTTTAAAACATTTTATTTTTAAGAAACAATATTTACTGTTGCCATATGGCAACTATGGGCCTTAATGGCTGAAAATTAAAAACAGTCTTGGCATCAGTTTCATTTACTGCTGGGTGTGATAATTTAAATAACAAGGGTTTTTTTCAGATGTCAAGCACAGATACATATCACATTTTGCACACAGTGTGTGGATCTTTTAGAAATATAGAATCCGGTGAAAAATTTGGGGGAAAATTTGAAGGTTGCCATATGGCAGCAACAGCCATGAAAGGGTTAAAGACCTGCTGAAATAAGTGCAGCTGACAAAGAAAAGTTCATTGTAGCTAATTTATACTGTATATATGCTTAGTTCTCTGTACATAGTTATTACTTAAATCAGCTATTGCTGATTTAAGTAAATTCGTCCCCTTTCCCCTTTTACTCCCTGTTAAGATGTTACATATATTTTTTGTTTAATGTAATGTTCAGTCCTTGAGTTCTCTGTAAACCGTTTTGATTCACGAAAAGCGATAAATAAGCACCAATAAATAAATAAGAGGCAAGGTTGGATTGGGGAGGTATTCTACCCCAGGAGCAGCCAACATGAGCATTGGTTTCAATTAGTTTCATATCTTATTCCTGTAAAATGATTTCTGTGCAATGTATTACTCTCTCATTTTAGTCCCTTGATTAGAGCTCAGTAGAACTTGAGAAAATTGAAATTTTAATGACATATAAACAACTATGGGTAGATCCTATTCGGTGTGTGTTGTGGTGGTTTTTTTTTTTTTTTTTTTTTAAGCATATGCAGACATTGGCACAAACTTTACTTGCACCTATAATTTTATTGTATTGTAATATCTTTCAAAACTTTTATGCAAAAATAGAATTTCCTATTAATATTTAAACCCCTCTCCCCCCTCCACATTGTGTTATCAGGTTTAGCAGTGATAAAGTTCTTTGTCAGATTTAACATAAATCTTAACATAAGCTTACCTTTAGCAAGGTGCTAGAAATTGTAGTTCCCTAGAAAACAATTACTGATTGGGTACATTTTACAACACAATTTACAACCGGCTTTTCCATAATGCACTCCAAATTCTTATGGTAGAAGTGGGTACGAACAACTTGAAAAGGAAGGAGGTAGTGGAAGCCAAATTTTAGGTTTGAAATCCAGAATATTTATTTATTTACATTCTCTTATATACCGCGCTATTCTGCATCAGTGCTGTTATAACTTGGAGATAACTATTTTACAGGGAACATGGGCTATGGAGGGTTAAGTGGCTTGCCTAAGACCACAAGGAGCACCTGTGGGTCTAGAAACCCCAGTCCTTCTGGCCCAAGGTTGCTGTCCTCTAGTGGGATTTGAACCCCTGACCTTCCGGCCTGAAGTACCTTGCCCCAACCACTAGGCCACTCCTCCACTCCATATCTAGGTAGCATTTTCAGAAATGCTTTTGGGCTTGTTCCAGAGTCTGATGAAAGAAAGAAGGTTTTAGATTTAAGAAATGGGGAGCATTTGGAGAAGGGGGTAACCTATTCTGATGGCATGGGTTTCATCTTGCTATTTCTAACACTTGAAAAGGAGAGAGTGGAGCTTTTAAACTATTTCAGGGAAGAAACTAACACGTTTCCCGGGACTGCCTGGTTTGGAGTGAGATTTTATAAGGATACTGTCAAACTATTTTAAAAAAGTATCTCAATAGAAAGGTTGTAGTAAGAGCTGAAGTATATCTCAGGTGGATTTAAATTCAGAGCAGACAAAATGATTGATTCAAAGATACCTAACTGCTAGTAATCAAGTTGTAAGTGGAAATAAAACACTGAATTTTAGTTATTTTGTATGCAAATGTCAGAGTTCTAACAAAAATTAGTGGTTTAGAGTGTATTGCATTAAATGAAAATATAGGCATAGCCACATAGTGGAAAACCAATGAGACCCTAATTCTAGGGTGCAAACTATGTCAATGATTTACAGATTAAATTGATGTAGAGGTTTCATTATTTATTAAAGATGGCATGGAGTTCAGCAGGATAAATTATCTATAGAAAACCAACTACACTAGAACCTTTATAGGTGATGGGGAAGAGCATAGTAATGGAGGTATACTGCTGCCTGCTTGGTCAGTATGAAAAATCCATGTTATATGCAAACATAGAAATATGATGACAGAAAAAAGACCACATGGCCTGTCTAGTCTGCCCTTCCATATCAACTACAATAGTTCCCTTTGTTTCCTTTAGAGATCTTCTGTGTTTGTCCCATGCTTTCTTGAATTCAGATACTGTCCTTGTCTTTTCTACCTCCACTGGGAGACTATTCCAGGCATCTACTACTCTTTATGTAAAGACTTTTTTCTGCATATTACTCTAGAGTCTTCTGAGCTTGGGGCAACACAATAATGGGAAATTTCAATTATACCATTGATGGATAAACGTTATCAGGACCTGCTAGGGATGTAAGCTACCCATATGCCAGTGGTTCCCAAACCTGTCCTGGGGGCTCCCTAGCCAGTTGTGATTTCAAGATACTCACAACGAATATGCAAAAGGTAGATTTGCATTCAGTGGATGCAGTTTATGCAAATCTCTTCATGAATATTGTGATGCTGCAGACCCTCTGAGAAGAGAAGAAAATGTTTTAAACGCAGGAAAAGTCAAGCACAAGCTGCAATATTACGAGGAACCTGATAGGGGGAGCAAGAGGGACCTACGAGGAACTGAGGAACCGCACCTCCTAGGTCAGTGATGGCTAACCTTTTTGAGCCCGAGTGCCCAAACTGCCGCACAAAACCAAAGAATTTCCTCAAAGTGCCAGCACGTCATTTGCATAAGTGGTCTTATTTGCATAAATATTTGCATAATGTTACCATACACTAACTTTTAGTAAACATGTCTCTTAATGAGTGTATGGATAAAGAAAAAGACTAAAAGATTTCTACATTACTATAATCCAGTGCCAACCGCCAGGCACATTAGGAACTACTACAAACGCTGCCCATTTAGAACCCATAGCAAACCCGCCGTATCCTGACAGCATTACCAGGACTCACAAAGCACCATACCCTACCTATCAAAAGGCAACACTGCAAATATTAAACCAATACATTTCAGAGAATACTGGGGAAAGAGAACAAGTGGCAACGTCAAATAGGAATTTCCTCTTGTACCAAACAAAGCGCAGATGTTAATGATGCACATTTCCCAGAGCTGACATATTCCAGTTAATAAATTCAAAATAAAGAGATATCTTTCTACCTTTTGTGCATTTTTTTTTTCAGTTGCAATTGGTCCAGCCAACCTTCTTCTGGTTTCTTCATGTTTTCTGCTAACTCTCCATCGTCTGCTGTCCATTTGTCCTTTCTTCTCTCTTCTAGTTTTTTTCCATTCTCTCTCTCTCTCTACATCTGCTTTAACATACTAATCTTTCTCATTTTGCTCTTTCCTCATTCCTATTTCATCCACACAAATTTTACCCCTCCATCCTCAATCCCCAATTACTCTCCCAATACCTGGCCAATTGTAGATTTTTCATCCCTCCTACACAAAATATTTTTCCCCTCTCCATTTTACTCCATTTTACTCTCCCAGCCCCATCCCATTCTAATCCTCCCCCAACATCAGCTCCCTTCTAGTTCCAGTCTCACCCAGCATCCATTCCCTTCTAGTCCCTGCATCAGCCCATTTCCAGTCCAAGTCCCTTCATCTGCTCATTTTCAATCCTAGTCCCCCCATCTGCCCATTTCTACTCATTTCCTAGCCCCACCATCAGCCCATGTCAAATCATAGCTCCCCTCCACTCAGCCCAATTCCAGTCCAAGCCCCCCCATGAGCCTACTTCCAGTTCTAGCCCCTCCATGAGTCCATTTCAATTCAAGCCCCCACCACAGCCCATTTCCAATCTTAGCTCCCCCCAACAGCCCATTTCCAGTCCTATCCTAGCTGTTCCATCAACCCATTTGCAGTCCTAGCTCCCTTCCCTCACAGCCCATGTCCATTCCAAGCCCCCTCCCCATCAGCTATTTGCAGTTCAAGCCTCCCCTTCCACTCAGCCCATTTCCAGTCCTAGCAACACCCCAACCCATTACCAGTCCTAGCCCCCCGTCAATCAACTTCCAGTCCTAACCCCCATCACCCCATTTTCAGTTTAAGCCCCCCCCTATAACCCTTTACCAGTCCTAACCCCCCATCAGCCCATTTCCAGTCAGCCCCCCATAACCCATTGCCAGTCCTAAACCCCCCCATCAGCCCATTACCAGTCCTAACCACATCAGCCCACCTCAAGTCCTAACCCCTCCCCATCAGCCCATTTCCTGTCCTAGCCCCCCCATAACCCATTATCAGTCCTACACCCCCATCAGCCCACTACCAGTCTTAACCCCCCCCCCATAGCCCATTACCAGTCCTAACCCCCCCCATAGCCCATTACCAGTCCTAACCCCCCCCCATCAGCCCATTACCAGTCTTAACCCCCCCCATAGCCCATTACCAGTCCTAACCCCCCATCACCCACCCCATTTCCAGACAGCCCTCATCAGCTCATAGCCCATTGCCAGCCCTCATCAGCCCACAGCCCATTGCTAGTCTTAACCCCCCCTCCCTAGCCCATTGCCAGTCTCAACCCCCCTCCCTCCCTAGCCCATTGCCAGTCTTAACCCCCCTCCCCCCCTCCCTAGCCCATTGCCAGTCTCAACCCCCCTCCCCCCCTCCCTAGCCCATTGCCAGTCTTAACCTCCCTCCCTCCCTCCCTCCCTAGCCCATTGCCAGTCTTAACCACCCTCCCTCGGCTCATGGCAATAAAAAAAAAAAAAAAGCTGCCCGCTGCCGCGCCCGCGGCATGGAGTGGCCCGCGGGGCTCCCTCGGCCCGGCGGGACTCTCCCGGCGCTGCTCAGCCCCTCACTGCCGGCTTGCAGAGACACGAAGGGAGAGAGAGTCTCCCTCGCGTCTCTCTTAAGCCCGCAGGGGCAGGTGGGAAATTTCCCATCAGCCCCTGCGGGCTTAACAGAGACCCGAGGGAGACTCTCCCTTCGCGTCTCTGCAAGCCGGCAGAGAGGGGCTGAGCAGCGCCGGGAGAGTCAGCCCCGCGGGACACTCCATGCCGCGGCGGCGGCAGCGGGCAGCTTTTTTTTTTTTTTAATGTGCGACCTTCCCGCGTGCCAGCTGCAAGGCCTTCGCGTGCCACAGCTGGCACGCATGCCATAGGTTCGCCATCGCTGTCCTAGGTCATGAGGTAATGCCAGCCAGCTTCCAATCATGGAAGAGAGGAGTACCTCTTAAAGGGAGTCTGGAAGACTGGAGGGCAGAACAGCCAGGAGGAGAAAGGCCAGGAGAACCAGCAGGATGGGCAGGACATCCGAATGAATGGGCAAGATATCCAGAAGAAGCAGTAACCCCTGGACAAGGGTTTCGCAGGAGGCAGCAGCAGCCGCAGTGGCTTGAGGAAAGAAGCAACCGTGGAGAAGGTGGGATAGCTCCATCCAGAGTGAGTGCTTTTCGTCCAGAGAGACAAAGCCGTGGCTGTGACTGTGGTCTAAAGCCAGCAGAAGGACGGTTGGAGAACTTAAGGGCTATCGCTCAGTCCAGGCAGGATCCCAGCTGGAGCAGGCCTCAAACCTCACCGGGAGTAGACAAGCCAAGGAGAAAAGGTAACCCATGTTTAACTGAAAGCAGGTTGCAGACTGCTGGTGTATGGGGAGGACAGGGAGCAGAGGAATACTGTCCGTCTGAAACTGCCTATGAGATAAGGTGCAAGAAACACGTACCGAATGAGAGACTTGTTAATGACAAAGCTTTGCATGAGGCTAAGGAAAAACACTTGCAAAAGGAAGACAGTTCCCAGTATAGGAGGGCGCAGGACCGACGCCCTACATTCAGCCCTGAGCATTGGGAAGTTGTACAGAGGATATATAAAAAGCCTGATTACAATTTGCCAGCAAGTACTGACTTAGTTTCAGAGGCTTCAGAAGGGGAACCGATGCAGGTGGAATTTGCTTCAGATACCAAGATGGACTGTAGTTATTGTAAGACAGGAAGCCTGGAGTCCTTGCTTAGCACATAAGCTCTATCTTGGGGAATAGACTGTTTGTTTTGATACACCATTTATTGTGAAGATAACAGCTTTGCTTTAACGTCATGTTTTACTTTTTCTTTAACCTGAAGTAAGGAATTTGTGTTGATGTTTTTGTCCAAGCATATGAACCTTTTTGCAACAAAGGGAAATAAATGCCTTTGTTTCCCTCCACTCGGACCTTTGTATTCTTTGGGATTTTGGTAACAAAGGAAGCTACCAGGGCTGCAAGTCCCTGGGCCCTGTAAGACATTAGCCAAACCCAACCTCATATGTTTTTATGTCCAACCTACCTCAGTCCATTACGCTGCCAAGGTAGGCCCTGTGACAATATTCATAGTGGATATCACCCCCCCCCCCCCCCAAAACAAAAATCCCCCACACACAAGTGGCCACCTCACCTCCACATGAGACATCCCCCCCCCACACACACACACCATCTCTGCAGAGCACACATACACATGTACCACAGCCCTGCACTCCACCCACACATGGGCACTCATTGCCACATCCCACGCACAGACATGCAAACCACCATTGCACCACACACGCATGACACTTGCTTTCTATATATTTCTGTCTAAAGATGCCTCATACAGCCTCTACTACCATAACGAGGTACACTTTATTATCTCTCTTCCGATTCTTCCACCCTCGTCAGGCATGCATGAGTTTGCAAATGGAGGAACATAAGTGAAGAATGGAGACAATGAGTTGAGGGGGTCACAGCCACTAGCTTCTAAGATCTTGGCCTGGCTCCTAAATCCAAACAAAACTTGGTCAAGGCCTGGCTTAGCTACTTGGAAATAGTGAATATGATGTAATGAAATTTGAGCGCATGGAGGAGTAGTCATAAGTTCCCACTCCCCCACAAATGGAGGAGCCTGTGTGGTCCTCACTCCACCTGCCAGCAGAGCAGCGGTGGTGGCGACTGCTGTTGCTGCAGTAACACAATTGTAGGAGTTGGGATTCCCCACTCCCTTGATGATGCAGCTGCCATGCCAACGAAGGAACCTGGTGTCAGCAGGCTCTTAATGGGCCACTGCACGGATGCCAACAGAAGTCAGTGGCTCCATTCCTCTTCCTCCTCCTCCCTCCCAGGACTTCCACTGCCCTTTATATGTGTGTGTGTGTGGGGGGGGGGGGGAGGGTGCACCTTTTGCACATATACATTGTGCTCTTTGCTTCCCATGTGTTCATCAAGTCATCCTCCCAACCCCTTACACTCTTCCCTCTCCCTCTTTCCCTACTCTCCTGCTGTCCCTTCCCCACCCCCCCCAGCTCTGTTTCCTTTCCCAAACTCTCTCCCCTTCTACCTCTCTCCCCTTGCACTGCCCCTGCCCTCTATTCCTTTCACCATTCTTATTAAGCCTACTGTGCCTTTAAATGTCTTCAGCTCTCTGTGAAACAAACTGCTGCTTAGAGTCTAACTCTTTTTTTACAGGCGATTCTCGTTCTCAGGCAGCTTTGGCTGTGAAGTCAGCAGTTCTGTCCATGGGGGATCCCATCCCTGCAGGCAAAATGCTGTCCAAAACCAAGATCGGTGGTGTTTGCCTGTGGGGATCCCCTACTGGTAGATACCACTAGTCTTGGTCTCAGTCGCAGCCTTTGGCAACACTTCTTTCTACCGGAGATGGGATCACCGCAGGCAGCAAGTGCCAGTCCTGGCTGCAGTCTTCAGCACTTTGCGATCTTAGTGCTGCTGCACAGGTGTTCTGAGCTCCTGGTGTCAGGTCTGGGTTTTTTTTCCAGTTGCCATGGTGCCTGACACCTGAGGTTTGTTAGGCTGACGTAAATGCACATTATAGACTGATTAGGGGTTAGAGGGAGTTGAGAGAGGTTGGAAAACTGCAAGGCAACACAAGAGGTCAGTAGAGAATCTGTTATGCAAAGCCCCAGTCTGAAGAAATGCTTGATTCACTAGAATGAGAGGAGTAAAAAGAGGAGAGGGAAAGAAGGGTGTGAGAATGAGAACAAGCGGTGAAGGCAGGCATTTACAAGGTGAGTCTTAGAGGGCCGCAAACAGTCAGGTTTGTAGGCTGTCCCTAATGAAAATTTGTGTGTGACAGTTTTGGTATGTAGTTCATGCCTTTCTACTAGTTCAAGGCGAGTTACAATCAGGTACCATAGGGCTTACAATCTAACAGGTTGATATAGAAAACTAGCGCAGCCTTTGAGCACAGAAAACACGTTTAAACTAATGTCAAATTCAGAAAAGAGACAAATGCACACATAAACAGCGGTGCCTCAACAGAAAGTGACTCCCTGGTGATCTAGCGTCCCTTGAACCGCACCCCCCGTATCTTTCAATGCAGGAGCGCTGCCTACATGCTCCTGCTCTCGTTCCGCCATCTTGAAAAATGGCAGTGCCTGGCCTCTGCGGTGCATCCTGGAATGCACTGGGTGGGGTCAGACTGCCATATAAGGCATATTCTACTTTATATGGCAGTCTGACCTTGCCCAGTGCATCCCAGGATGCACCACATGGGAGCCAAGTGCCACCATTTTTTTGAGCTAGGGGACCGAGAGCGGGAGTGCGTAGGCAGTGCTCCCGCTTTGAAATGTACTGGGGGGAGGAGTTCAGGGGCCGTTAGACCTCCAAGGAGTCACTTTCTGTTAGGACACTGGCCCCAGACAGTATTTTGCTGGCATCGGGGGCTTTCCCCTATGTTGCGATGGCCCTCAATACCATCAAAATATTGTCTCGGCTGATGTGCAGATTAGCCACACGGTGCCCGTTTCTCTGGGAGAGCATGCCAAACTTGTGGCAACATCTTGTGCACATGTGGATATGCATTTAAACTAGGAAAAGGGGGTAACGGATGTGGAAGGTCAAGACCTGCACACCACCCCCTGCAAAAACAGAATAACATTGGAAACAGCCACACTTTTTTAAACCACACATCAAAAACAAATGGGATGATGTGGGCAGAACAAAATCAATGCAAAATACACACAAGCCGGGTAAATGCTGGAAAGCAATGAGCACAAATGCTCGAAGCTTAGCCAACAAAGTTTTGGACCTGGAAGCCCTATTGGTGGAAATGGATTTGGACATTGTGGCAATTACAGAAACCTTGTTTAATGAATCCGCATGATTGGGATATAGCTATAGCTGGCTATAATCTATTAAGAAGAGACAGAGAAAATGGAAAAGGAGGAGGAGCAGCCTTGTATGTCAAAAGCAATATTAAAGCTACTGAAATGCAGGGGACATGGGGAAAAGAAGAAGCGCTCTGGATTGCGTTGGAAAGAGGAGATGGCACTGTCATCCATACTGCTGTAGTCTACAGACCTCCAACTCAAATTGAAGAGAGAGATAACGAATTGATTATAGGTATTGCCAGGATAGCCATAAAGGGGGAAGCGATCATTTTGGGTGACTTTAATCTACCTGATGTGGATTGGATTACTCCTTCTGCACATCTGGAAAGAAGCAAAAAAATTGTAGATGCTCTCCAAGATGCATCACTTAGACAAATGGTAATGGAACCAACCAGGGAAAGCTCAATGCTGGATTTAGTGCTCACCAACGGTGATAGCATGTCGAATGTCTGCGTGAGTGCCCCTGTGAGCAACAGCGATCATCACACGGTGTGGTTTGAGATAAAAGCCAAGGTACAGGCCAAACATAGCAAGCTCAAAGTCCTAAACTTCAAAAACACTGACTTCAACAAAATGGCCAAGTACCTAAAGGAGGAGATGACAGGGTGGAAGGAGATAAGAGAAGTGGAATTGCAATGGGCTAAACTAAAGGTGGCAGTAAAAGGGTCAACAGATAAATATGTAAAAAAAAGTAAATAAAAACAAGAGGAGAAGGAAACCTATTTGGTTTTCCAAAGAAGTGGCTGCTCAAAGGCAAAAACCACAGCTTTCGCAAAATTCAAAAGCTTGCAAACAGAAGAACACAGAAATGAATACAGGATCAAACTCAAAGAATCAAAAAGAGAAATAAGGATAGCAAAATCAAAGGCTGAGGAAAAGATGGCTAAAGATGTTTAGGGTGGTGACAAAACTTTCTTCAGGTATATTCGGGAAAGGAAGAAGATCAGAGTTGGAATTGCAGGACTCAGAAGTGCTGGGAAAGGACTCGTGGAAAGTGACATAGAAAAAGCAAAATTGCTAAACAAATACTTCTGCTCTGTTTTTACTAAAAGAAAATCCTGGAGATGGACCAGCTGGGACTCCCAAATATAAAAATGGGAATGAAGTAGATACCACACCATTCACAGAAGATGAGGTGTTGGAACAATTTGCTAAACTGAAAGTGGACAAATCCATGGGACCGGATGGGATACATCCCAGGATACTGAAAGAGCTCAGAGGTTCTTGCAGGGCCGTTAAAGGATGTATTCAACAGATCCTTTGAAACAGAGGATCCTCAGGACTGGAGAATGGCTGATGTCGTTGTACCTCTACACAAAAGTGGTGACAGGGAAGAAGTGTCAAACTACAGACCCGTGAGCCTTACCTCGGTGGCGGGAAAAGTAATGGAGATGCTCCTGAAAGAGCGAATAGTGACCTTTCTCAAAGCCAACAGGTTGCAAGATCCGAGGGCAATATGGTTTTACTGAAGGACGTTCTTGCCAAACAAATCTGATTGAGTTCTTTGACTGGGTGACCAAGGAACTAGATCAGGGGCATGCGACGGATGTCATCTACCTGGATTTCAGCAAAGCCTTTGATACTGTTCCTCATAGGAGGCTTGTCGTCAAACTCAGTAGCTTGAGGATGGGTCCCAAGATGGTGAACTGGATTAGAAATTGGTTGACTGACAGACGGCAGAAGGTGATGGTACATGGAGCTCACTCGGATGAAAGGAAGATGCTTAGCGGGGTGCCCCAGGGTTCGGTCCTGAGCCCGGCACTGTTCAATGTATTTGTGGGGGATATTGCTGAAGGACTGAATGGAAAAGTCTGTCTTTTTTTGCAGATGACACAAAAATTTGCAACAGAGTGGACTCCCCCCGAGGGAGTGGATAACATGAGGAAAGATCTACAAAAGCTGAAAGAATGGTCTAATGCTTGGCAATTACGATTTAATGCGAAAAAGTGCAGTGTCATGCATTTAGGTAGCAGAAATCCAAGGGAAATGTACGCAATAGGGGGCGAGAGGTTGGTGTGCATGGTTCAGGAGAAAGACCTTGGTGTGATTATCTCCGATGATCTCGAGGTGGCAAAACAGTGCGACAAGGCGGTGGCAAAAGCCAGGAGGATGTTGGGCTGCATACAAAGAGGGATTACCAGCAGAAAGGAAGAGGTACTTATGCCACTGTACAGGTCGCTGGTGAGGCCTCACTTGGAATACTGTGTTCAGTTTTGGTGACCATATCTTGCAAAAGATGTAAAAAGACTGGAAACTGTTCAGAGGAAGGCGACCAAAATGATTTGGAGCCTGCGTAAGAAACCCTATGAGAAGAGACTTGCAGACCTAAATGTGTACACTTTGGAGGAGAGGAGGGATAGGGGGAGATATGATTCAGACCTTTAAATACTTAGAGGAACGATGAATAAACAAACCTCTTCCAAAGACAGGGAAGCTGCAAAACTAGAGGGCATAACATGAAGCTGCAAGGTGGAAAATTGAAAGGCAATGTCAGGAAATATTTTTTCACTGAAAGGGTGGTGGATGCTTGGAATGCTCTCCCGATGGAAGTGGTGGGGGCAAACACAGTGACGGAATTCAAAACAGCATGGGACACGCACTGCAAGTCCCTTTATAGCAACAGGATAAAAACAAAATAAACTGAACCATCTAACTTCTCAACAAATAGGGGTGTCCTACATGGAGTGGTGGGTCCACCTCTCAACAAAGACATGGGGAGGGGTGGCCTGCACGGGGCGACGGGTGCACCTGCTCTTGCTGTATATTTGCTGGGCAGACTGGATGGACTATGCTGGTCTTTATCTGCTGTCATTTACTATGTTGCTATGTGTTTGGCTTGCTCTCCCAGTTTAACATGACATTTTGCACCTCGTTTAATGGGTGGTTCATTTGCATGCGAACGGTTTAACCTGTGGCTAATTTGCATGCTAGCCCCTATCTGCGCTGAAGTCGTGTGCTATCGGTGCGCTGCAAACGGGCATAAGAAGCTGGTAGAACGCAACTTCAGTGCTAGCTTTTTGCATCGGCCTGTAAGTTTGTACCTGAGGAAAATGGAGGGTTAAGTGATTGCCCAAGGCCACAAGGAGTAATGATGGGCTTTAAAACCTGGTTTCTTTGGTCCACAGGCTGCTGCTCTTCTCCGGGAACAAGCAGGAAGTCATTCCTCACATATGGGTGACATCACATATGGAGCCCGCTCAGAAGCATCTCCCCGGCTTTCAAAGAAGGCCTTTGGGAGATGCACCACACATGCCTGGTCCCCTTCCTGCCCAAGGTTGCCTACTTGCCTCAGTTTCCTTTTTTCCGTGGAGCCCACCGGATGTCTGTCTCGTTTCCCTGGAAAAAAGTCACACTTTTGTCTTAAAATGTATCCTTTCCAGTAAGCATACCGGTTCTTCTTACCGCCCCTGAGCCAGCTTGTCTCGGCATCGCTCCTCAGGTTCATTTTTTTTTTTTTTCTCAAGATGTCCCTCAGGCTGCTACTACTCTTACCACTAGGCTGCATACAAAAGAGCTAGTGGGCATGCATATCTATCACACATTCATTGAAGGTATCTTGACAAGCTGACTGGTTTGCATCTCTCAAGGATTGAACTTCTGCACCTCTGGATTAGGGAACAAGCATGGCTTAGACTAGAGACCACCCTCATGTCCTTTTCCTCTCCTCCCCCCCCCCCATCTGTGAACACACACATACCCCAGCATACACTTTATGATTGAGCTTTGTATTATTTAGGTTTTGGGAGTTTGCTGGAGTCGAGTTTGTGTATAAAATACATAAAAACAGAGATAACTGCAGATAAAGACCAAATGGCCTATCCAGTTGGTCCATGCACACCAACTTCTAGCAATCTCTTCCTCTCCCTCAGAGGAAAGGTATTGGTTTTGTTCTTTCCCAAGGGACAAGCAAACTAATCAAATTGTAATAAATTCAAAATAAATCTTCTGGCCTTTCCATAATTTTGATGTGTGCCTTTTTCATTTTCTCTTTTATGTGCAGTTTTTAGCCATTTTTTTTGTTTTAATGCTACAGGATTTTCAGATTATTTCTACAGAGCATATTTGATCTGACTTTGATGGTGGTTTGACTACATCCTTCTACAGTTCCTGTAAAATTGGTTTAGGTTCTAATATTGAATGGGCCGCTCCTTGTTTCTAATACTCTTTTGTTGTGGTTTTATCTTGCAGACAGGCTGAGATCCTGAAAGCTGACATGACAGGTGAGTGACCACCATTTTGTCCTGGTCAGATAGTTCACTTCAACTAAGAAGTAGACCGATTAACAACTAACCAGTTGGCTCGGTCTTTTTCGTAGGACTTATGTGATTTTGGGTGTTTGTAAATTAGGGGAACACTAAGCTAACGGATAACACATCAAATGAAAAAAAAATTATATGGGCATAATGAGTTTTGTATACTGAGAGATGTAGTTTTTCTCCAGGACCAAGCAGGAAGTCAGTCCTCACTTATGGGTGACATCGGCGCCGATGGAGCCCCCCGTGCAGAGCATTTCCCCAGCTTTCTATGAAAGCCTTTGGGAATACTACACGCATGTGCAGTCCCCTTCCCGCCTAAAGGTGCCATCTTGCTCAGTCTCTCTTTTTCCGTGGAGCCCTTCGGACGTTCGTCCTAGTCACCCGGGAAAAGTTGATTTTTTATTTTTTTTCTGAAGATTTCTTCGCTTTTTCTTCGAGTTCGACGCCGGTTCCCCTTCCCACCGAGTTCGGTACACTGGTATCGAGCCTGTTCTCTATTTTTCGGTTTTTGCCCTTTGTGGCTGGCGTTCGCGCCCTTTTTTCTGTTTTTCCCTGGAAGGCCAGTCTTTTGACCTCACGGGGGCTCTTTTTCCCCCGATGACTTCCAGTGGGTTCAAAAGTGTGATCGGTGCAAGAAACTAATGTGTCTCACCGACACACACGACTTCTGCCTTCGGTGCCTCGGCCCAGATCATGCCCCATGATCTGTGGCCCTTGTGGTAAAATGTCCGCCAAGGCATTTCGAAGCCGTCGGCACCAGAAGGAAAGGATTTTTACGGATTTTGCCTCCGGCCGGGCCCAGGCCTCGACGTCTCGGGAATCTGATCCCGAGCATCGCCGGGGGTCCTCGGACAGGGGGTCCCCCGACCGGGAACGCAAGAGGAAGAAATGGCTCACGAGGGCGGCGTCGGAAGAGGTCCCTGGTTCCTCGAGGGCCAGGTCTAAGACCCCCGACTGCCGTCCCGGGCTTTTGGAGCAGGAGAAGCCGTCCAAAGTACCTCGTGTAGAGAAGGAGACTGTCGGACACGTAAGTCCTGTAGTCCTCGTGGACTCTCCTCCGAGGGACCCAAGTCGGTAGCTGCTGAGTCTTCTGAGCTTGGACTCAGGCTGACAGCCTTGGAGTGCAGATTGTCTGCCTTCACGGAGCAGCAGTGGGTACTGATGGCCAGCCTCGCTGGTGCATCTGCCCCGACCACCGGGACATCGACGTTGAAGTCGACCCCGGAGACCGAGCCAATACTCGAGACCATGAAGGCTCGAGGTCGTCCTCAGTCAAGGTCTCCCTTGACCTCCCGCTTGGAACCTAGGGCGTTGACGCCAGTGCCTTCGGCGTCGGGACGTGTGCCACCTCGACCGGCGCGGTAGGAGCCCCTCGACTCCTCTTCCGATGAGTCAGCCTGGGAGACAGAGGATGAGGAGTCCCCTGATACCTTCCGGACTCGGTGCATCTCGTCAGACTTACCGCAGTCCGAGCCCCAGAATAGGTCCCCTCCGGAGGACACCCGATTCTCGGAGTTCGTGCGGGACATGGCCAAGGCCTTGGCGATTCCCGCGGACCCCGAGGAGGAGCCTCGAGCCGAGGAGCTCCCGGTAGGGAGGTCCGGAACCTGGATGCTTTCGGCAGAAAGTGCTTCCAGGGCTCGATGCTTGCTTGCTGTGTCCAGTCATACCATGTCCAGTCGTACCAGCTGTAAATGGGCATGTTTCTCCGCGACCTGGCAAAGGAGCTTGCCGGGTTCTCTGCTGGTCTCTCCGGGAAACCTTTGCAGAGGTTCCAGTCTTTGTTTTCAGGAATCCGAGACTGTTGCAAATTCATGTCCCAAGCGGCCTACGATGGCTTTGAGGCTTCGGCTCGTGTGGCGGCCGCCGGCATCGCGGCCTGATGCCAGGCATGGCTGCAGTCATCGGACCTCGAGCCTTGGGTTCAGGACAAGTTGGTTGATGTCCCTTGCCGAGGTGAGAACCTTTTTGGCAAACCCATGGCCGAGAAGGCCGCTGAGCTCAAGACTGAGCACCTGACCAGGATTAGGCTGTCCAGAAAGACCTCTGCCCCTTCTCACAAAAAGAAGTGCTTGGGTAAAAAGTCCTTCTACCCGAGAAAGGTGTCTGCCTACAAACCTTTCCCTCAATACCAGGCCTCCCCAGCTCCCCCTCAGGGGCAGCAGGCCAAGGGGCAGGGACATGGGCCCCGTAGGCAGAAGACAACCAAGCCTCCGGCTCCTGCTCCTACCCAGCAGGGAGGGGGTTTTTGACTCCCAAGGCATAGTCTCTCCGTCCCTGCTGTCCCATCCCTGCACAGGAAGTCGCTTAGCCCTGTTTGCCCACCGGTGGCCACTCATTACAGGGGATGCTTGGGTTTTAAGCATCATTCACCGAGGCTATATGCTTCATTTCCAACAACTACCTCCTGTCTATTTTCCAGGAGAACCTCTGAGGCCTCTCCTGCACACCGCCCTCCTCCTCCAAGATCTTCAGGGTCTGCTTCCGGACAAGGTGATGGAGCCGGTACCTCCTCGCCTACAGGGGCACGGGTTCTACTCCAGGTATTTTCTGGTGCCAAAGAGGACAGGAGGCCTATCCTAGTTCTCAGGAACCTCAACAAGTTCTTGGAGAAAAGTTCAGGATGCTTACTCTTGGAACACTTCTGCCCTACCTCCAGCAGGGAGATTGGCTATGCTCCTTAGATCTAAAGGATGCGTACACTCACATCCTCATTCATCCAGACCACAGAAAGTACCTCAGGTTCGTGGTGGGAGGAAACCATTACCAGTACAGGGTACTGCCTTTTGGCTTAACTTCTGCCCCACGGGTCTTTACAAAGTGCCTAGCTGTGGTGGCAGCTTACTTGAGGACTCGAGGGATATTTGTCTTCCCCTATCTGGACGGCTGGCTCATCCGGGGCCAAACCTACCAGGAGGCCACCTTCAGGACTGTCGCACTCCTTCAAGACCTTGGCTTTGTCATAAACTTCGCAAAGTCCACTCTGTTCCCCTCCCAGAACCTCGAGTTCACTGGAGCACGGCTGGACTCTTTGCAAGCAAGGGCTTGCTTGCCAGAGGACCGAGCTCAGAGGCTCATGGAGTTGGCATCCCGGTTTCTCAGTTTGCCATCGGTTCCTGCCAGGCTCTGTCTGCAGCTTCTGGGACACATGGCATCGACTATGCATGTGACCCCCAATGCCCGCCTCCACATGAGGCCTGCACAATGGTGCCTCAGAACTCAATGGAAGCAGGCCACAAGAAGCCTAGCAGACAAAGTAAGGGTCTCAACCTCTCCTGAAGTCTCTTCAGTGGTGGCTACACCCCCCCCCCCCAACTTGCTACAGGGGGTGCCTTTTCAGGTTGCTGTCCCCACAGTGGTGTTGACCACCGATGCCTCCTTGCAGGGCTGGGGTGCACACTGTCAAGGGAGCTGCACCCAAGGCCTCTGGTCCCCATGGGAAGCCCTGCAACAGATCAACCTACTGGAACTGCGGGCTATTCGCTTAGCCCTCAAGGCTTTTTCTCACTCCTTGGCCCACCAGTCTGTTCTAGTTCAGACAGACAACCAAGTAGCCATGTTCTATGTGAACAAACAGGGCGGCACTGGGTCCAGGTCTCTATGCCTGGAAGCACGGGCCCTTTGCTGTTTTGCCCTCAGGCACCAGATGTTGCTGAGGGCTGTGTATCTTCCTGGCCAGGAGAACTTTCTGGCAGACCGCCTAAGCAGGATATTTCAGCCCCACGAGTGGAAGCTGCACCCTTTAGTGGTTCAACAGATTTTCCTAAAATGGGGACTTCCATCTATGGATCTCTTTGCCATTCCCCTCAATCACCAACTGCCCAGGTTTTGTTCCAGGCAACCGCATCCCCTGAGGGTGGCGGCAGATGCCTTCCTGATTTCTTGGTCCCAGGGCCTGCTCTATGCATTACCTCCCACGCAATGTTCCCTCTAATTTTCTGTAGGCTGTGTGCGCATAAAATATCAGCTGTGTGCAACTTTTGAAGGAAGGTTAAATTTTTGTGTGCCACATAACGACACTCGGAGTTATATACTTTAAAATTTGACTACACATCAGAATACAGTATGTACACCACATTGATTCTAATCAAATTAAATGAAAATAGATTATTACTAAATGAAGCGGGAAATTTCTAGTAATTACAATCATAACTTTTAAATTTTAAGATGTCTGTGTTTGTTTTCTATCAGAATCAGAGCCGTAATTTTTGTGCGCTCTGTTGTAAAGTATGTGCGCTCGCTCGGCGAGGTGTGTGCGCGCCTTAGAGGGAACAGTGCTCCCATGCCTCTGGTGGCCCGAACCTTGTTCAAGATTCTCAGGGACAAGGCCTCAGTACTTCTGGTTGCTCCCAGGTGGCCAAGGCAGCCCTGGTTCCCCCTGCTACTTCAACTGGCAGTGGAGACACCCATGCCTCTGGGATTCCAACCCGACCTTCTATCTCAGGATCAGGGTTCCCTTCTGCATCCCAATCTCAAGTCTCTCCATCTGATGGCATGGAGGCTGCAAGGGTAGTCTTGGCTCCCTGGGGTCTTCCTCAGGAGGTGGAAGAGGTGGTCTTGGCCTCTAGAAAGCAATCCACCAGGAAAACCTATGCCCTAAAGTGGAGAAGGTTCTCCTTGTGGTGTCAGCAACGCAAGGAAGATCCTTTCACCTGCACTGTGCCAGTAGTGCTCCAGTACCTACTGCACTTGTCCAATCAGGGCCTTAATTCCAATTCTGCTCGGGTCTACCTCTCTGCTCGGGCAGCTCATCACTCTCTGGTGGAGGGACACTCTGTCGGTTCACTCCTTGGTGTCCAGATTTCTCAGAGGCTTACTATTGCTCAAGCCTCCTCTCCGTCCACCGGCCCCTGAGTGGGAGTTGAATGTGGTCTTGCAGCAACTTACTCACCCACCTTTTGAGCCCATGGCTACATGTCCTTTACGCTTCCTAGGAAAAACACAAAAAGGAGCAGAGTGTCTTGCACTACCAGCTAGGAAACACAAAGGAGCAAGATACGAAGATGTGGATGTTTGTAGAGCCTTTAATGATGAAGGTCAGAGACCCCGACGCGTTTCGGCGTGGGACGCCTTCTTCAGGGGGTACAAAGCTTAAAAACAGGGGAATAGTACATAATGTTAAATTAAAAATATAAATAATTAATGGAATAAATAATATAACAAACAATACATGGAAAACATAAACAATTAGATTAATACCATAAATACATTAAAAAATAAGTAAATCATTGCAATTGCCAAAGTGATTACCCTTATAACTGTGTAAACTGATATAGAGCAGTATACATTAGCTATAAGTCCTTTAGAATAGTTATGGGGATCACATAAATATACAATAAAAACTCTGAAAAATTACTAGGGAGACGCAGGACATGAGGATTGAAACCAAGGATCAGGCAGACCACCAGATTAATAATTGGTGTGTGTAATAAACATGTGTTAAAAATAAAAATAACAATAATAATAATGATGATAATAATAATAATAAATGCATAAAAGGGATGATGCTGTGTTAAAAAAGTCAAAATGATAATAAAACAACTGAACATGTAAAAATTGGTAAGATGGTAAAATACATATATTAAATTGAGTCTATAGCGAATAGATATTAAACCACAAATTGCTGCTGTTAGAGCATAATAATACTTGCAAAAAAGAAATATGAAGATAATGAACCAAAATAATGATATAATAATGATAATAATAAAAATGAAATTGAAAAAATAATATAATATGATAAAACAAAAAATGATAATCATAATAGTAATAATAAATAGATAGAAACTATCCCATTGAGCATTCAGAGGATATTATTGATCCTTATAATATAATTAAGATGCTAGAAAACTCAATAGGGCCACTAACCTGAGTTGATTTATTGATTTGTTTGTATCATGTTCAAGAATTGTTCAATGAACTGTTGAGTGAAATATGAAACATTGACAAAAACAAAAAAAACCAAAACAAAAAACAAACGGGAAAAAGGAAAGAGATTAAACCAGGTGGGCTAATAAAAATATTTGTGTGTATGTCATGTTAATCTATATAGAAATGTATTCATGAAAACATGTAGTGTATATTAAGTACGTGATTATCATGAGAAAGTATGAAAAAACAATTGTAGTTGATCTATTCTTGTAATGCTCCTGACTGTTGCGGTGCCCCTTACTTAAAATTGATGGTACTAAGGGACAGTCTCAAACGGGAGTGGTAAGGACCTGAAAATTATCTGTTGGACCTTTGGTTTATCCACCTTTATCTAGATACCTGATATATTGCGATGGAAAAATGCAGTGGAAATTACTGTGCCTTACATAAAGTTGTTAGGGGAACCAGTTGGATAAAAAGCCAAGAAATCCCTTGTCTAATAAGACCGTCACCCTGTTGAACATTAAAACCATACTGGACAATCAACTTGAAGCGATGACTATTTGAAACAGCATATTAAAATATGTTAAATTGAATCGATGATGGTGTCAATATATGCACCACTTGTATAAAGCTCCCTATAGTACTTGTAAGCATGAAATGTAGGAGGTAATCCAAATGTTTAAAATCAATTAACTACTCATAAAAAACCGAAGACATGTGGGGAGGAATGGCACGTGATGACTAGTATTAGCGATTAGCAATCCATGTTTTGAGTCTACACCGGCATGACGCCGTAGCGATAGATGTTAAAAACAGTACTTTATAACGTGATAAAGCTAAGCTTTTTGTAAAACGTTTAAAAAAGATCATGGTGCTGTGGAGTTATAATGCATAAAAATCATATTATATGAATATAAATGAATGATGAATGAAAATGCATGTAAACTGACCCAGACTCAAAAGGCGCGTTGATCGTGTCGTCCTAATGTAGGGCAAGAGGAGCCGCTATTCTAATTGTAGAGGAGAAAACAGATTGTGTTATATTTGAAATAAACTGTTTATGAGACTGAAACCACACTTAGTAAAAGGAAGCGGGAGAATACCCGACTGTACTGATTAAGGAGTGAGAGTATTTATGACTTAAAAACATTTATTGTGAAAAAGTAAAAACGGCAGTACTCATTGAGGCTACAGGAGTCCTGTGTAATCACTATGTAAAAATAACACCGCTGTACTAAGCTTAAAAACGAAAGCACGAAACAAAACTGACGATAATGTAGAACAAACGGCGATGATGATATACCATGAAGGTTGTAAACAAGAGCCAGACATCATACCTGAAAAGCTGAATTTCCTGCCGCCAGCAGTAAAGGAGAATTTTGAAGAGCGCTTGTGAGAAGCCAGATTATAAAACGTCAAATTCCCGCCAAAAGTGGGAGAGGTTGCTGAGTGGGGAGGAGCTTATTTGACAGGACTCATCAAACAAAATTCAAAGTTCCATATGAAGTTTATGTATTAAGATTAACTGACATGCCAGAAAACATCATAAAACCGATGCTGATGAAAGATATTGTTCATGCTTGCCAACAGATTTATATGATAAGCTTCCTCGGTGAACGCTGCTATATTTGTAAACAGTGATATTTTTTATATATAATAACTCTGGATATGGTGAATAATGTCCGAATAGTTGGATAAAACTATCAAAAATATGTGTGGCTTGCTGATAAGCATGAATATGGTCACTGGATGAAAAAATTAAAGTATCTATAAAAACACAGAGAGGTCTACCTCTTGATTAAGTCCGTTAGGTTCCAGACTGTTAAACTCATAAATGAACCTTTGTTCAAGTTTTAAAAGGGCCTTGTTGATGTCTCCACCTCTCCAATGTAGTGTAACTTTTTTCAGGACCAAGAACTTTAAATCGCTAATTTTGTGACCTGTTGTGACCCAGTGCGTGACCAGAGGTTTATCTGCAATTTTTCTTAGAATACTGCTCCTATGCTCAATAATGCGCGTACGCACTTCTCTCGTAGTCTTACCAATATATACCAAATTACAGGGACATAACACCAGATATATAACGTTGGACGTTTTACAATTTGTGTAGTTGTGTAAATATACTTTATGTGATGTTATGGGATGAATAAAGCTGTTTTTGACTGTAATGGTGTGAAGGCAAACTGAACAGTTTCCGCAACTGAAGTGACCTTTAATCTTAGGCGGAGGGTTGCTCCTTGTGAGAGCTGACGTGACTAATAAATTGGAAAGATTGGGATTCCTTTTATACGCTATCATTAATCGTTTAGTAGAAAATTGTGGTAAAGAGGTGAGTAAATGCCATTCTTCTCTTAGAATATTGATGATTGGTTTAGAAAGTTGGGTATATGTAAGAGCGCAAACAATCTTGTCTGCTTTTTTTGTCGATCTTTCTTTTGCAATAGAGTGGAGCGTTCTGTCATGCATGCTCTAACATATGCTTTTTTGATACATTTAGATGAATAGCCTCTATCTTTAAATCTATTATGCATCCTGACTGCTTGTTGTTCGAAATCTGCATCTGATGTGCATAGTCTTTTGATCCGAAGAAATTGGCTGATTGGTAGATTGTGTTTAAGTGAGGGGTTGTGGTAACTATCAAATTTCAATAAAGTGTTACGGTCCGTTGGTTTTTGGAAAAGATCTGTAGAAAATCCATTAGTATCTTTTTTAATCATAATGTCTAGATATGAAATTTTATCTGCACTGAAATGCCCCTCAAACTGTAAGTTAGGGTCCAGATTGTTTAACCATGCGAAAAAAATGTTGTAATAGTTGTTCTGTGCCTTCCCAAATGATGAGAATGTCATCAGTATACCGCTTCCATAGTTTGATATTAGATTGATATGGATGTCGTGTCATGAATTGTTTCTCAAATTGGGCAACGTACAAGTTGGCAACGTCTGGTGCCATGGACGAACCCATGGCAACTCCTTTTATCTGTTTATAATAAATACCCCTAAAGTTGAAATAATTCTCAGTCATAGCCAATGTGGCTAATTGTGTGAGAAAAAAGGTTGGGATACGGATGGGTTTAGGCCTTAAAAGGAGAGTGTCAGTTAACACTTCTAAAGCTGCTTGTTGTGGTATATTCGTATATAACGAATTGATGTCTAATGTGACCAGCAGAAGATCATTGTTATATCCTTCAAATCTTGCAAGATATTGATGATGTGTGTGGAGTCGTGTACGTATGACGGAATAATTGGAACAAAAGGTCTTAATAATACGTCCAAAAAACTTGGAAAGAGGTTCGAGCAGAGAAACCTATGGCAGACACTATTGGTCGTCCTGGCGGATTAACGAGTGATTTATGAATTTTTGGTACCATATATATTGTTGGTATGACCGGATGAGAAACTTTAAGGAAATTGATCTCATGAGTAGTGAGATAACCAGCTTCTTTGCCAATATATAGTAAGGTGTCAATTTTCTGCTGTATGACTGATGTCGGATCATCAAAGATTTTCTCATAGAATGCTGTATTGTTTAATTGGCGCATTGTTTCTTTAATATAGTTGTCTCTATCTTGAACAACTATTGCTCCGCCTTTGTCGGCCGGTTTTATGATAATATTGTTGTTGGACTGTAAGTTTTTCAAAGCCATTTTATGTGGACCTGTCAAGTTATAGTAATTATGGGTGCTTTTCTGTTGATATAATTTAGCTACCTTAGACATGACTATATGTTCATATGCAGTGATTATGGCATTGTTGTTAGGAGGGACCCATGTGGACGGGTTTTTGACTATTGATGGGTCAGCCACGTCATGTTTGGACCCTCTAAAAAAATCTGTTATTCTGATCTTTCTGAAAAATTTGTATAACTCTACACATGTAGTGAACTTGTCATGCTGCTTAGTGGGGACATAGGACAATCCTTTCTCTAACACTTGTATTTCATTGTCCGTAAGTTGATAACTAGATAGATTGACGACACTGCTCACAGGTCCCAATCCAGCTGTCTCTTGGCTGCAAGTTCCCGTGAATGGTCTTTCTCTGGGGCCATTCCATGTGTCAGTGGAGGTTCTCTGGGTCTGGCCTGCCAATTGTTTGGTGACCTGTGAAATGTGTATATTTGTTGTATATTTAAGAATAGTTTGGAGTTTAAACAGGCAACCAAGAATAAAAAAATCAAAAAGTATAAAAGGGATGAAGAAGACTACAAACTAAATATGGTCTACTATTGGACATACAACAAAACAGAACAAAAAGATAGACACAGAAGCTTTTCCAATAAAAGACCGTTCAGATCCCCTAGACCACATTCTAAAAATAGATACAATCAGAAAAAGTATAACAGACCTCAATCTAGATCTCCATCTCCACTACAGGAAGAAGCAAGATTACACAAAAGGTCACGCCATCACACAAACGATCGGTTAGACCCTTCCGGGTCCTTGTTTTCGTCAGTTCCATCACATCCCTCTAGGCAACCACGTAGTCCTAAGAAGGATTTTCACAAGGAGACCCTTTGGAAAGGAGGTGGAAGAGACACATTTCACAGGTCACCAAACAATTGGCAGGCCAGACCCAGAGAACCTCCACTGACACTCCACTCCACTCTCCTTTACTGCTGGCGGCAGGAAATTCAGCTTTTCAGGTATGATGTCTGGCTCTTGTTTACAACCTTCATGGTATATCATCATCGCCGTTTGTTCTACATTATCGTCAGTTTTGTTTCGTGCTTTCGTTTTTTAAGCTTAGTACAGCGGTGTTATTTTTACATAGTGATTACACAGGACTCCTGTAGCCTCAATGAGTACTGCCGTTTTTACTTTTTCACAATAAATGTTTTTAAGTCATAAATACTCTCACTCCTTAATCAGTACAGTCGGGTATTCTCCCGCTTCCTTTTACTAAGTGTGGTTTCAGTCTCATAAACAGTTTATTTCAAATATAACACAATCTGTTTTCTCCTCTACAATTAGAATAGCGGCTCCTCTTGCCCTACATTAGGACGACACGATCAACACGCCTTTTGAGTCTGGGTCAGTTTACATGCATTTTCATTCATCATTCATTTATATTCATATAATATGATTTTTATGCATTATAACTCCACAGCACCATGATCTTTTTTAAACGTTTTACAAAAAGCTTAGCTTTATCACGTTATAAAGTACTGTTTTTAACATCTATCGCTACGGCGTCATGCCGGTGTAGACTCAAAACATGGATTGCTAATCGCTAATACTAGTCATCACGTGCCATTCCTCCCCACATGTCTTCGGTTTTTTATGAGTAGTTAATTGATTTTAAACATTTGGATTACCTCCTACATTTCATGCTTACAAGTACTATAGGGAGCTTTATACAAGTGGTGCATATATTGACACCATCATCGATTCAATTTAACATATTTTAATATGCTGTTTCAAATAGTCATCGCTTCAAGTTGATTGTCCAGTATGGTTTAATGTTCAACAGGGTGACGGTCTTATTAGACAAGGGAATTTCTTGGCTTTTTATCCAACTGGTTCCCCTAACAACTTTATGTAAGGCA
This sequence comes from Ichthyophis bannanicus, assembly GCA_033557465.1. NCBI lineage: Eukaryota > Metazoa > Chordata > Amphibia > Gymnophiona > Ichthyophiidae > Ichthyophis > Ichthyophis bannanicus. Next base: position 233,192,774 of record CM066036.1, read on the forward strand.
CAGTAATTTCCACTGCATTTTTCCATCGCAATATATCAGGTATCTAGATAAAGGTGGATAAACCAAAGGTCCAACAGATAATTTTCAGGTCCTTACCACTCCCGTTTGAGACTGTCCCTTAGTACCATCAATTTTAAGTAAGGGGCACCGCAACAGTCAGGAGCATTACAAGAATAGATCAACTACAATTGTTTTTTTCATACTATCTCATGATAATCACGTACTTAATATACACTACATGTTTTCATGAATACATTTCTATATAGATTAACATGACATACACACAAATATTTTTATTAGCCCACCTGGTTTAATCTCTTTCCTTTTTCCCGTTTGTTTTTTGTTTTGGTTTTTTTGTTTTTGTCAATGTTTCATATTTCACTCAACAGTTCATTGAACAATTCTTGAACATGATACAAACAAATCAATAAATCAACTCAGGTTAGTGGCCCTATTGAGTTTTCTAGCATCTTAATTATATTATAAGGATCAATAATATCCTCTGAATGCTCAATGGGATAGTTTCTATCTATTTATTATTACTATTATTATGATTATCATTTTTTGTTTTATCATATTATATTATTTTTTCAATTTCATTTTTATTATTATCATTATTATATCATTATTTTGGTTCATTATCTTCATATTTCTTTTTTGCAAGTATTATTATGCTCTAACAGCAGCAATTTGTGGTTTAATATCTATTCGCTATAGACTCAATTTAATATATGTATTTTACCATCTTACCAATTTTTACATGTTCAGTGTTTTATTATCATTTTGACTTTTTAACACAGCATCATCCCTTTTATGCATTTATTATTATTATTATCATCATTATTATTATTGTTATTTTTATTTTTAACACATGTTTATTACACACACCAATTATTAATCTGGTGGTCTGCCTGATCCTTGGTTTTCAATCCTCATGTCCTGCGTCTCCCTAGTAATTTTTCAGAGTTTTTATTGTATATTTATGTGATCCCCATAACTATTCTAAAGGACTTATAGCTAATGTATACTGCTCTATATCAGTTTACACAGTTATAAGGGTAATCACTTTGGCAATTGCAATGATTTACTTATTTTTTAATGTATTTATGGTATTAATCTAATTGTTTATGTTTTCCATGTATTGTTTGTTATATTATTTATTCCATTAATTATTTATATTTTTAATTTAACATTATGTACTATTCCCCTGTTTTTAAGCTTTGTACCCCCTGAAGAAGGCGTCCCACGCCGAAACGTGTCGGGGTCTCTGACCTTCATCATTAAAGGCTCTACAAACATCCACATCTTCGTATCTTGCTCCTTTGTGTTTCCTTTACGCTTCCTATCCTGGAAGACTCTATTCCTAGTGGCCTTGACCTCGGCCAGGCAAGTGAGTGAACTTCAAGCCCTGGTCTGTGACAGGCCATACACTCGCTTCTATAGGAACAGGGTAGTCCTTAGGACTCATCCTAAGTTCCTCCCCAAGGTTGTCTCCTCTTTCCATCTCAAGCAGGAGGTGGTTCTCCCAACATTCTTCCCTAGGCCCCATGCAAGCCGAGCTGAGACAGTCCTGCATACCCTGGACTGTAGGAGGGCCTTGTCCTTCTACCTTGACCGTACGCAGGGGCATAGAAGGGCTACTCAGCTCTTTGTATCTTTTGACCCCAATAATTTTGGGGGTACCTTGTCCATCTGGGTGGCTGACTGTATTACCTGGGTTTGCAGGACAGCTGACCTTCCTTTGCAGGGTCGGGTCACGGCCCACCCTTGTCAGGGCAATGGCTGCCTCAGTAGCTCATCTCCGCTCTGTACCGTTGGCAGACATCTGCAGGGCTGCAACTTGGTCCTCAAGCCAGACTTTTGCGGCCCATTACTGCCTGGAGAGGGAGTCCCACAGGGACAGTGCTTTCGGTCAGGCAGTGCTCCGGAATCTCTTTGAGGTTTAGGCAACTCCTGCCCTCCAGCCCTCTGGTTGGGCTACCAGTGGAGGTATGTTTTCGGTGAACTCCTTTCTCTGATGCTGAGGCTAGAGGGAGCTCATTTTTCAGCTCTGGCTCCCCGGTAGCCTGAAGCTGGGGAGTCCCATAAGTGAGGACTGACTTTCTGCTTGGTCCTGGAGAAAGAGTAGTTACTCACCTGTAACAGGTGTTCTCCAGGAGCAGCAAGAATCAGTTCTCACAACCCTCCCTCCTCCCCTGGGAGTTGCAGTTGTACATAGTTTTTTTTCATTTTTGTGTGCTGTTTTTTAGCTATGTCATTTGACTGAGCAAGATGGCACCTTTAGGCGGGAAGGGGACCGCGCATGTGTGTAGTATTCCCAAAGGCTTTCATAGAAAGCTGGGGAAATGCTCTGCACGGGGGCTCCATTGGCGCCGATGTCACCCATAAGTGAGGACTGATTCCTGCTGCTCCTGGAGAACACCTGTTACAGGTGAGTAACTACTCTTACATTGTAGTAATATAGGTGTATAAGCCTTAGTTTGTCATACTGCAGTTTTTCACTTTCTTTAGTTACATTCTCCCTACAAGTAGGATAGGGCTAAGACCAACAAAATTGATCCTCTCTTGAGAGTTGCCTTCTCTACTGGAGAAGGATATCGCAATTGAGTGTGATAAATAGATGGGTATTTTTACCAGTGTCAATTTTAAAATATCTTCTGTCAGAAAGCATTAATAAGCTAATAACTCTCTGCTCATATTTCCTTGGGTATAGCAGCTGGTCTTGCTCAGACCCTTCTGTTGAAATTTTCAGAGTAAAGGTTGCTTATGGTTCCGAGTCAAGGCAACAAGGAATTTGGAGTGAAAAAGCTGCTGCAGGAGTCTGTTTAGTTGCCAGCAGACTCTGATTCCGGAAAAAAAGACTAGCTTCCCAGTGTTATCCATGTGACTGCTGGGTGCAAATCACTATTTTAGATTCTCTGTGACAGGTTCAGAGAATATTTGGCAGGCAATGTCATCTTGTGCCCAGAAGCACACACTGATATTAGATGTTCAGAACTAATTACTTATATTCTGTAAGATTGTTTGCAGATTGTTGTCTGGAGTAATTCAATGATTTGAAAAATGAGAGAGAAAAATAGCAAGAATTAAGGTTATTTCCTGCATAGCCTTCTATTGTGACAGAACTGTCAGAGGCACTTACTACCTAATACCATACATGGGCTATTATCTATGCATATTTTAGTCACAGGATAGTTGGAAGGGAGTTCTAAGGGTAAATGTTGTTTGATATGGAGCCATAAGGTACTTCCAACTGAGAATGGACTAATCTGCTCACAACCAGCAATATGAATTAGGAAGCCGCCTACTCTCTCCATACCTAACTAGAGGTGCCTGCAACAAGCAGCAGACAGCCCTTCCCTAACTGATCATCTAACTGAATAAAGTGTTGGTCATATCCCTAATATTTATTGTAGGAGAGCTCTAGGGATACATTTTCAGCTGCATGCAAGAGGAAAGCAAATGGCAAACCAATTGTGTTTTTCTCTGGAGGTTGTCTACCACTGGGGCTCTGCCAAAAGAGAAATGGATGCCACAGCAGTATTGTGTAGAATTTGAGTTGATTATAAATGGTGGCCTGATTTTATTCCATTTATTGCATTTTTTTTTTGTTTCCAGGAATTTTTCAAAGGAAATTGGCATTTTGTACATTTTTGTTTACTTTTTGTGATGCTTTATTTACTACCAACATGGAGATATAGACATACAGACATACAGAATAGGTTTTATACGTTTTAGGACTTAATTTTATAACAGGACACCTATGTGAAAAATCTAAAGAGATTAGGGCCAGTGCAAGGATTGGAGATGCCCTAGGTGGGTCCTGGGTCCTGAATCCTGCCATATCCCCCACTGGTCCTGTCCCCCATTGCTGCCGCCCCTCTTCGAGGTTGCAGTAGCAGTTATGGCTCCTGAACCGTGAAGCAGTGCTTATCAGAAATCTGCTTCAGAGGGGGGCAGAAACTGCACATAACATAAAGGAACCGCGACGCAGTCCTGGACTGTATTGGTAAGTTCTGCGTCACGGTTCAGGAACAATTGCTGCCGCTGCAGGCCCTGGCAAGGGGCAGCAGTTGGTGCCCCTGGAGGGTCAGCGCTCTAAGTGGCTGCCTAGTTTGCCTAATGGTAGTGCTGGCCCTGAAAGGTGCCTATTTTATAGAAGCTCCATAGTAAACAAATTTTACATTCATTTTGAAGAATGTATAGTGTGTGTGTGTATTTTAAAAAATCAGTGTGTATCACAACCCTGCCTCAACTACAACTACTACTACCAATCATTTGTATAGCGCTACAAGCCATATGCAGCACTTTACATTTAGATGTAAGAGACAGTCACTGCTCAGCAGAGCTTACAGTCCAATCAAGATGAAGAAATCACAAAACTGAGGACTTGAGTATGGTAAGATAAACATAAGTAGTGGACAAGCAAAGAGGGGCATCAGGATCCAAAAACAGCCTCAAACTTGCTGCTCAACTGAAAATGATATATGAGTGGCACAACGGGACACAGAAACAGTGGGTTCAAATGGAAGAAGACTCGGTAAGGGGGGAGAGATTGGACAGAATGGTTTGGAGGGGTGGTAATAGCACTGAAAATAAACACCAACACCCCATAATAGCCCACAGTTTGAGGGTGTGGAGACAGAATAGAAAACAATCAGTACAAGATAAAGAATACATACAGGGAATGACACTGGAGGCATGTTTTGATAGGGGTCGGGGACCAGGAGTAACTGTTTTGCACAGATGGGCAAAGGCGGCGGGGCTTTCACAGATTTCTCAAATAGTGAGCAAGGAGGGCATGCTGGAGTTTGAGGGCATCAGGGACCTGTACTGGCTGGGAGATAGCGATTATTATGCATATTTACAATTGAGCCATTTTTGAGGCAACGGAAAGTGTGGAAGGATTTATTGGAACATAGAGGGTGGTTTGAGGCGCTTTGCTCAGGCCATATTGGCCAAAAAGGAGCTTTGTCCAGAATTTACAAAGGATTGATGGAGGAAGGGGGAAATAAACTGGTGTTTATGATAAAATGGGAGGAGGATCTGGGGGTAAGCTGGAATTAAGAGATGTGGGATAAGATACTATAGACAGTGGCCAGTATATCCATAGCCACACAAGTGAAAGAGAAAATGCTTATAAAGTGCTATATCGCTGGTACTGGACACCAGTACGTAAAAAAGAGCTGGAGTGGGACACAGTGATCAGTGTTGGAAGGGGTGCCAAGAGCGAGGAGAATGGTTACATATGTGGTGGAAATGTGAGAAGATTCAAGCATATTGGGCAACGATTATAGAAATTATTTTTGTAATGACTGGATATAGATTGCAAAGGAAGCCAGAGGCCTGCTTACTGCATCAATTGGAGGAGGATATCCCAAAGAGGGAAGGTGGGGTCTTGCATCACTGTATAGTCGCAGCAAGATGCGTGAGAGCTCAGCATTGGGTGGGTTTGGACCTACCTAAGCTGGCAGGCTTTGTCAGAAGAGTGGCTGAGGCCAGCTTGATGCATAGATTGACGGAGATGAGAAGGGGTGAAGGGGGGGGGGGAAGAGAGTGAATAAATGGAAGAGAGTGTGGCAATAGTTGGAATCGTGGAAGGCTGGAGAGAGGGGGAGAAAGGACGGCGGAATGGATGAAACTTAGTTCAGATCCTTGGAGATATAGATTGGCGGGATGAGTTAATGGTGAAAGGGTGAAAAGAGAGGAGATGAGTACGAGTGGCCAGATGAGAGGAGGAGGAAGGTATGAATGTAGAGCGCAGGTGGGGAGGGAGGGGGAAGGTATAAGGAGGGATACAAAGAAAGGGGGAAATAACAAGCTGGGGCATAAACAGGATACATGATGTAAAGACTATGTAAACTGTATAATGTTGAGAATGAACTGGTTTGTAATGTGCATGGAAATGGTTAATAAAAATTAAAATGGAAAAAAAAAAGAGGTGGGTCTTCAACCTGGACTTGAATAGGGCCAGAGAAGGGGCCTGATGCAGTGACTCAGGTCATTTGTTCCAGGCCTTCTCTGCCACTACTAACTCTAGACTTCATTCTTTCCACCTTGTTGCTCCATATGCCTGAAACAAACTACCCAAGCTAATATGTTAGGCTCCATCTCTGACTCATTTCACCTCTAGGCTAAAACCCACCTCTTCAAGCCTGCTTTTGGATCCTGATCCCTCTTAGTCTCCTGTTCACCACCTATGTGCATCTTTGATGTTCCCCTATTATGTATCCTAATCCCCAGTTGTTGTGTTGTCTGTCTTGATTAACTGTCTCTTGCATGTATCTTTACAGCGCTGTGTACACCTTGTAGTGCTTTACAAATGAGTAATAATAGTTTTGTTGGAATGGTGTTGCTATTCACTTTCTTTGACGATTTCTGGTTTGCTGTTTGTTGGTCAGACTCAAAATTAGGTCCAGCAGAAATTTGGACATCCAGGCAAGCTCTGCAGGATCTTTACCAGAAGATGCTAGTAACAGATCTCGAATATGCGCTGGACAAGAAAGTGGAGCAGGATCTGTAAGTACTGGGTAGATGAAGGGCAAGCACATTTTACAGATGGACACCTGCATTTGCGTGCAGGGATTTGAGGGAGAGCATGGCTTACGGAATTCTTTCCAACCCTATTATGCTTACATGTATCCATCTATATCTGCATTCTGTGTAGACTTTTTTTGTATATTTCTCTTTTTTTTTTTTAATGTGTGTTTCTGTGGGCTGGTATGTTTCTGTGTGTGTTGCACACACACAGACCCACAAACCTGTGAGGATACATGTGAAGGGGCTTGTTAATATGCATGTGTGTATTTATATCTGGTTCTTTGTATGTCTTTGGGAAATGAGGTGAGGGGGAGAGCTGTTTGACAGGTGCAATTTTGTAATCACTATTAGTGAAATTGTTTTGTATGCAGCAGCTGTTAAAACTGCTATCTCCAGGAATAAGCAGGAATGTAGTCTTCACATATGGGTATTGTCGGTACTGACGGAGCCTGCGCGGGAACGCTCCCCAATGTCCAATTAGAAAGCTTTTGGGAGCATCCCACAGTGCCTGCGTGCTGCCTTCCCGCCTTTCCCAACTGTCTCTCTCCAGTTCTTCGTTTTCCGCGGAGCCGGTAGGTCCCACTTCCTGTCACCGCAGAAAATATACCTTTTATTTTTCTTTTTTGTGGTTGCGTCTGCCTTCCTTTGATGCTACACCGGTACCGCCGGTTGGTTCTTTCTTTCTTTTCCTTGTGTAAAAAAAAAAAATCTTTTCCAGCTTTTTTTCTTCTCTGGTGCCACGTGCCATTTTGGGCACTAGGCCCAACTTTCCTCTACAATGGAAAACCCGCCTTGGGTTTTAAAAAGTGTTCCAAGTGTGGCGGTACCATCTCCGTCACTGACACCCATGAGTGGTGCCTCAAATGTTTAGGTCCTGACCACTCCTTTTCCAAGTGTGTTGCCGGTGGGATGATGTCGAAGAGGGGTCGGCAAAACCGAGCTGCTAAACTTAGCACCCTTTTTCCCTCCGATGCAGCATCTGTGGCATCAACATCTTCCAGGGCTTCGTCTTCCTCCCATGGATCTCAGGTAACTAAACATAAGTCTAGCCGGTCCTCAAAGGGTAGATCTCCTTCCAAGTATCGAGATGCCTCTGGCGTTGCCCTTGAGGGACTCACACTGGCAAAATTGCCCCGGCGGGAGGCTTCGGCTTTAAAAACATCATCATGGCTCCAGGATGTTTTCGAGGCCCCAACCTCGGCAGAACTACTGGTGCCATGCTCTGGGGTACTGGCCGCTTCGCCCGGTACTGATACCCAGCCATTGATGGCGTCAATAGACCAGAGATTCTTGGCTATTGAACGCAGTCTGGCAGTTCTTCTCTCGGCATCGATGCCCCCGAAACCGCTTCAGACAATTCAACCGGTACCAGTTGCTTCGACGTCGGCAGGTGGACTACCGGTACCGACGCAGGCTATGCCTTCCGGTACTGACAAGTCGGTACCGGACCCTGTCGATACCAACTTCGATCGGTACCGGTATCATGCGATGCGCGATTACCCGGACAGGAGATACTTTGAATCCTCCGAGTCTGAAGACTCTGACAGCTCTGTCGATACCAGAGTACTTCTTCCTGAGGATTCTTTCTCTCCTAAACATAGGATGTCTCCTCCAGAGGATATAGCCTTCCAGGATTTTATCCAAGATGTGGCTCGAGGTCTTTCCATCACAGTGGCTCCTGAAACAGAGCCTAGGGCGAAGGAATTGGAGATTCTACAGAATCCTAAAGCTCCTAAGGAGGCAGCTACTTTGCCTATTCATGAGATCTTGCATGATCTCATGCTAAGGATGTGGGAAACACCTCTCACCACTTCTCCTCATTCTCGTAGGCTCAATACCATGTACTGAGTTCCTCCCTGTCCTGGATTTCAAAAAACTCAGCTGCCCCACTATTCCAGGGTGGTGGAATCAGTTCTGAGAAGGATCAAGAGTGCAAAAAGACATGCATCTAATCCTCCAGTACGTGAATGTAGAACTCTTGATGCCTTTGGGCGTCGAACCTTCCAGGCCTCTATGCTTTCTGCCAGGATTAGTTCCTACATTTTATATATGGAGATGTTCCTTAAGGAAGTTACAGGCGATCTAGAGCTTATGAGCCCTCTCCTTCTGGATGATAAGAGACAAGATTATCTTGCATTTATCAAACATGCTCAGGATGATTCCAGATTCATAAATCGTGCAGCTTTTGATTGTTTTGAGTGCATAAGCAGAACTTCTGCTATTGCCATAGGCACACGTAGGATTGCCTGGCTCCAGGCATCTGACTTGGAACTTTAGGTACAGAACAAATTGGGGAATATTCCTTGCACTGGAGAGAATCTCTTTGGCAAAAATTGGCAAGAGAAAGCTAATGAGCTAGATGCTGATAATCTCACCTTGGATAGATTATCAAAATCTACAGCTGATCCTGCAAGGAAAAAGTCCTACAAAAAACCATTCTTCACTAGAAAGAAGAAGTTTTACCCTTCCTGTACCCAACAAGGGCATCGTTCAGGTCAGTCTGCCCAAAAGAGTCAGCAGCAACCTAAACAAAGAAAAACAAAGGCTGCTAAGCCTCAACCGCCTCAGCAGACTCGGCCTCCACAGGGGCTTTGACTCCCATCTAGAGAACTTTGTCTTCCTGGCCCTGAACGGGACAGCGCCTTCCACCATTCCAGGAAGGTTATGTTATTTTGCCCCCAGATGGGGGCGCAGAGAACAGCAGAAAGTTGGACTCTGTCCATTGTAAGAGAGGGATACAAGCTTCACTTCCTCAGCATGCCCCTTCCTACAATGGTAAGACAATTCAATTCTCAGACCTCTCTCAACTCCCAGTTAGATCACGAGGTCAGTCTGCTTCTTGCCCAAGGGGCAATAGAAGAAGTATCTATTCATCAACAAGGTGCATGGTTCTATTCCCCACTTTTTCTTATTCCAAAGAAAACAGGAGGGCACAGACCCATTTTGGACCTCAGAGAATTGAACAAATTCCTGTTCAAAGAGAAATTCAAAATGATTTCTCTAGGGACTCTACTGCCATACCTTCAGAGTCAGGACTGGCTTTGTTCTCTAGATCTCAAGGATGCGTACACTCATGTTCTCATCCATCCAACTCACCGAAGATTTCTTCGCTTTCTTTTTCAAGGGAAGCACTACCAATACAGAGTTCTTCCTTTTGGCCTGGCCTCGGCACCAAGGGTGTTCACAAAATGCATGGCTGTGGTGGCAGCATTTCTCCGCACCCTAAAAATATTCGTCTTCCCTTACTTGGACGACTGGCTCATTCGAGCCCCATCAGAGCCAGAGGCCAGGATTTCCCTGTCTCTCACAATGAATATCCTCCAATATTTGGGACTTGTCATAAACTTCCCAAAATCCAACCTAGCTCCCATTCAGTCTCTAGAATTCATAGGAGCCCTGCTGGATACCAGACAGACAAGGGCCTATCTTCCACAGTTCCGCTGCCTTCGCATTGTGCAGTTAGCTTCCCAAGCAATGCTAAAGTCTCACCTCACTGCTCGGGAAATGTTACAATTGCTAGGCCACATGGCATCCACCATGCATGTGGTCCCTTATGCCCGCCTCCATATGAGGGCAGCCCAGTGGACTCTATCCACTCAGTGGACTCAGGCGTCAGGTTGCCTGTCAGACAAAATAGCAACCTCAGATCATCTTATGTTGTCTCTCCAATGGTGGCAGTCACCCCAAAATCTGTTGGTGGGGTCCCCTTTTCAGCAACCCCCACCCCAAGTAACTCTAACAACAGATGCCTCACAGGTGGTTTGGGGAGCCCATTTGCAAGGCCTCTCTACCCAGGGTTCCTGGACTCCACAGGAGACCTATCTACACATCAATCTTCTAGAGCTCAGAGCAATCTTCCTTGCTCTTCGAGTGTTTCACACCCAGCTCAGCTACAAAGCTGTCCTAAATCAGACGGACAACCAGGTATCCATGTTCTATGTGAACAAGCAGGGCGGAACAGGCTCTCTGTTGCTCTGCAACAAAGCTTTGCGACTTTGGGCCCTTGCCAGAGAGCATCAGATTCATCTCCTTGCAGTGTATCTTCCAGGCATTCAAAACTCTTGGGCAGACAGACTCAGTTGAGTTCTGCTTCCACACGAATGGTCTCTCCATGCAGACCAGGTGGCCAAACTTTTTCCAGTTTTGGGGAACCCCGGACATAGACCTCTTTGCAAGTCTGTTGAATGCCAAACTTCCCCGGTTCTGTTTCAGAATTCCGGCTCAGGGTTGTCAGGCCAGGGATGCCTTCCTCCTCCATTGGAGTCGGGACTTTCTGTATGCCTTCCCACCCATTCCCCTAATTCCCAAAACTTTATTCAAGCTTCAGAGAGACAGAGGCCACATGATTCTCATAGCTCCACATTGGCCACGACAAGTGTGGTACCCTCTGCTTTTACATCTCTCTCAAGCTCCCTCCCTGGAGTTCGGATCTGCTCCAGATCTCCTATCCCAGGAGGACAGGATGCTGTGGCATCCCAATCCCCAGTCTCTACATCTCAGGGCCTGGTTGCTAAAAGCCTAGAACTTCATGGTCTTAATCTTTCTGAGCAAGTAAAGGCTATCCTTTATGCTTCCAGGAAACCATCCACAAGACGCTCTTATGCTTTCAAGTGGAAAAGGTTTACCATATGGTGTTCGCAGAAGGGTTTTTAACCCTCTTGCAATACCCCTGGAATCATTACTGGAATATCTCCTTCATTTGTCTAATGCAGGGCTTAAGACCAATTCAGTGAGAGTTCATTTGAGTGCTATTGCAGCTTCTCTCAAACCTTTAAATGGGCAGCCTATTTCCTCTCATCCTATCATAGCCAGATTTATGAGAGGCCTTCTTTTAACTAAGCCTTCCGTTAAGCCACCACCGGTGGCATGGGATTTAAATCTGGTTCTTGGCCAGCTCATGAAGCCGCCTTTTGAACCATTAGCTGCTACCTCCTTTGAAATTCCTTTCTTGGAAGGTTATTTTTCTTATTGCAATCACATCAGCACGTCGTATCAGTGAATTACAAGCATTGGTGGCTGATCCTCCCTATACAAGGTTCCATCATGATAAGGTAGTTCTTAGGACTCATCCTCACTTTATGCCAAAGGTGGTTTCACCTTTTCATTTAAACCAAGCAGTTTACCTTCCTGTTTTTTTCCCAAGGCCTCATGCCTCTAATGCAGAAAGGAATCTTCATACTTTGGACTGTAAAAGAGCTTTGGCCTTTTACTTGCAAAGGACGCAGCAACATAGAAAGTCCTCTCAACTATTTGTTGCTTTTGATCCTAGTCATTTAGGGCTTCCAGTGTCCAAAAGAACACTGTCCAACTGGATTGCACAGTGTATATCTTTTGCCTATCGGAGTAAGAACCTTCCCCTTGAAGGCCATGTCACAGCGCACAATGTGATAGCCATGGCAGCCTCTATGACTCACCTTCACTCTGTGTCTATCGACGACATCTGTCGCGCAGCTACCTGGGCCTCGGTTCATACCTTCACAGCCTATTACAGCTTGGACAAGGACTCCCGCCGGGATGCCTTTTTTGGTCAGGCTGTTCAACACCCGTTCCATACTTAATCAACTCCTACCCACCATCCCTGGTAGGATGCCAGAGATCCATGGGGGAAGTGGAACCCTTTCAAAAGGGTACACAACTTCTGGGGTTTCTCCCTGTCATTTGTAGCTAGGGAGTCCCCGTATGTGAAGACTACATTCCTGCTTGTTCCTGGAGATAGCATAGTTACTCACCTGTAACAGGTGATCTCCAAGAACAGCAGGAATTTAGTCTTCACAACCCACCCACCTCCCCTAGGAGTTGTATCTCTCTCTCTCTTTTTTCTTTCTCTCTCTCTTTGTCTCGGCTTTGAACTCAACTGGAGAGAGACAGTTGGGAAAGGCGGGAAGGCAGCACGCAGGCTCTGTGGGATGCTCCCAAAAGCTTTCTAATTGGACGCTGGGGAGCGTTCCTGCGCAGGCTCCATCGGTACTGACGATACCCATATGTGAAGACTAAATTCCTGCTTTTCCCGGAGATCACCTGTTACAGGTGAGTAACCATGCTTTACCTATGGAAGCATATTAGGGAACTTTTATTTTTTTGGAGGGGAGCGGGCGGGGGGGGGGGGGGTGCTTCATTTCTCTTCCGTCACCCACCATGTGCACAAACTTCACTTGTACAGCACAGGAATGTCCTCCAGGTTGCTGCTGCTTGTCTGAATAGAGCAGCATTCCAGTGCTCTGCCCTCCATTTTTCCAATAGCTGGATCCTAACCACTGTCTCTGAGCTGCTTTCCAGTGTCCAACTTTCCCATTGGCTGGATCCTACCCTGTAGTCTCTGAAAAAAGCCAGAAGGTGGTTGATCCTAAACTGTTGATTCCTGAGCATATGTAACAGCACCGCCCCCCCTCCCCCCTTAAACTTTGTACCTTAGGCAGGGCAGGTGCAGCCATCAGGTGAAATAGGCAGTTGCTTAGAGAGGCAACTTCTTTTTTTGGGGTTGGGGGAGGGGGGTGCATAGCAACAAGAAGGGCATTCAAAGCTAAACAATTGATTTGACAGCCAGGTGGGATATAAATCTTAGTCTGTCATAGGGTGCCAGTACCTTGAACCAACTCTGGGGCTGGCCCTGACCCTAGGTATGTTCTTAGTCTGCCAATGCCTTAACCTGTTTTGGACCAGCGTATGTTTTACATACATAAGGTTTCCATACTTATTACTCAACTGTTTACTAATTAATGGTTTATAAATTCAGTGGAACTATATTTAGCTATTATCGTTATGTCAAAAAGCGTTATATACAGATTTTTTTTTTATCTGAGATCTAGTTAGTTTAATAGGTATTTGAAGTTTGCTGATTTTGACGGTACTGGTGGCTCAACATAAAAAGATCACAAAAAATAGTGAATAGCTTATAATGCTGTAATAGCTACTATTTTGCAAATAAAAGTATTTGTAGACTTTAGAAAATAGGTTTAGATAACTGTAAGTTACTTAGTGTCAGAGTTATTGGTGCGTATATCGGCCTTGTATGTTTTCCATATGCTGGGCTAATATGTTGTCGAAACGAATTGCTGTCAAGCATTCTGTTCTAGGTGTTTCAATGGTGCAGTATCGACACACTGCATCAGAAATGTTTTCACGTGTATCATATTCTGCCATCAGAATGGACTGACAAACTATATTATATCATAATAAAGTGTTTTAAATGAAAACTGCAGTTTCAATTGTATCATACAGTATGTTTATGTCCATGAATATTGGAACTGAATCCTATCTTTTCTGAAGACGGACAATATACTATATTGGACCAGTGTATGAAAAACATACACTATGTGAAACTTCTATTTTCTGCAGAGTTTTAATATTTTTTATTGCCGGTATTTCATAGTTGTTTGAGTGTAACAAATCTAATAAATCATCCAGAACAGAGAGAGAATATGCGAGCTGTCCAAAACGGGTTAATCTAGTCCAACCATAGCAACAGATATTGGTTGGTGGCTTAGGTATCAACCTTTAAGAAAGTAGTACAGTTTAGTCAGTAGAAAATGAAATATATCCAAATAATTTAAAATGCAGTACATCGCAGTTAGGGAATTCTTCGTAATTCTGTGGTGTGTTTTGAGCAGCTGAAGATGGTGAGGTAGTTCTGAGGTATATAGTTTTGGGGGCTGGGGCAGTAGTTTTTTCAAGGAAGGGGTAGTTTGCAGGCTAGTAGGCCAATTGTGGGGGGAGGGGTTGGCAGGCAGTTGCAAGGGGTGATAACTTTTGGGTGAGGGACAGTCGCCTGGGGCTTTGTGAGATGGTGGTTTAGTTGCATTGGAGTCATTTTTGGGCAGTTTAGGGATGGTGGATGAGTTGCTTATGGGTAGTTTTGGGGAATGGTGCAGTTTGAAGGGTAGGGGGAAGATGGAGGGGTTGGGAGAATAAAGACAGGAGAGGGAGTTTGAAAGGAGGAATTCCCTAGTTGCTAGTTTTCATTGTATGTAGGCTTCTATGTAACAGAATCTGGACCTCCTTTTCCCTAGAAATGCATTGGGTCTTCTTTTTTTTTTTTTTTTAAGTGGGGGTGGGGGAGGCAGGCATTATATCTTTGGAACTCCTGGTCCAATTAGCCCATTTTCAAACTTAAAATGGCTCTATCTCCAGGAACAAGCAGGAATGTAGTCTTCACATATGGGTATCGTCGGTACCGACAGAGCCTGCGCAGGAACGCTCCCCAGCATCCAATAGGAACACTTTTGGGAGCATCCCTCAGCACATGCACGCTGCCTTTCCAACTGTCCCTCTTCAGTTCTTCGTTTTCCGCGGAGCCGACAGGATCTATTCCCTGTCACTGCAGAAAATTCCGTCTTTAAATTTCTTTTCTTGTGGTCACGTTTGCCTACCGCATGACGCCTACCAGTACCGCCTGTTCTTTTCTTTTCATACAAAAAAAAAAAAACAACTTAGGCTTTAGACTGTTTCTTTTCAGAAACTTTTCTCTTTGGTGCTAGGCGCCATTTTGGGCACTAGGCCACATATTCCTAAATCATGGAAAAGCCAACTAGTGGTTTTAAAAAAAAATGTACTAAGTGTGGCGGTCACTGACACCCATGATTGGTGTCTGAAATGTGTAGGACTTGAACATTCTCCAACTGAATGTCTCTCCTGCATGGGGATGACTAAAAGAGGAAGACAGAACCGGGCTGCAAAGCTCGGTACCCTCTTTTCTTCGGATGCCAGATCCATTGCATCGACATCGTCAAGGGTCTCTTCTTTCTCCCATGGATCTCAGGTAACTAAACATAAAAGCCGGTCCTCAAAGGGTAGCTCTCCTGCTAAGCATCAAGAGGCCATTGGCGTTGCCCTTGAGGGAACCACACCGGCAAAACAGCCCCGGCGGGAGGCTTTGGCTTCTAAAGCATCGATGGGGCTTCAGGATGTTCTCGAGGCCTCAACCTCTCAAGAACTACCTGTGCCATGCTCAGGGGTTCCGGCCGTCTTTACCGGTACCGACACCCAGGCATCGGAAGTGGCGATAGACCAGAGGTTCCTTGCTATCGAGCGCAGCATCACAGCTCTTCTTTCAGCTGCGGTACCGGTGGTCCCACGGGCACTGGTACCGACATTGACACTGATGCCGGTACCGACACTGACTATACCGGTACCAACGGTACCGGCCCCGGTGGGAACTCTTCCCATGCCATCTCTGGCTGGAATTGACAAAGCGTTACAGGGTCAGCTCGGTACCGACTTTGATCGGTACCGGGATCGTGCTTTGCAAGAGCATCGAGGTCAGGAATTTATTTATTTATTTATTTATTTAACATGTTTTGTATCCCGCCTTTTCCTTCAATCAAAGCGGTTAATACAGCACAGAGTTAAACAAAGGTGAGGGAAACATACATTGCATTATCATTACATCACAACAAAACACTAGGAGTACAAACAGGGAACACAGTACATAACTTACATTACATTACCTTACATTAACTACAAACAGCATATCGCTGAGCAGAATAAGCATATAGAATAAGCATATAGCAGCAGATAGTGGGTCCCGCACGGTCCACCGCCTAAGGGCCACGCCAAAGGGCCCTCTTGCGAGGCCCTCAGGCGCGGGCCCGCAAGGCACGGGCGTGCCATTGCTGAAGGGATTCTAAATGATTTGAAAAATGCTCAGATTGGCTGCAGTTTTCTCTCACACACAGTTCCCAACTAAGTAGACAATTCTGCTGGCACTAGAGGGTTTCTCCTAGAAGATCCCTCTTCTCCCCAACGCAGAATGTCACCTCCAGAGGACATGTCATTTTGAGGATTTCATCCGTGATATGGCCAAAGGTCTTTCAATCACAGTAGCTCCTGAAGACGAACCCAGAGCAAAGGACTTGGAAATTCACCATTATCCTAAAGCTCCTAAAGAGGCAGCCACTCTGCCTATCCATGAAATTCTGCATAGCTTGATGCTCAGAATGTGGGAGACACCTCTGACTACTTCTCCTCACTCTAGGAGACTTGATACTAAGTATTGAGTTCCGTCATGTCCTGGATTTCAGAAAACTCAGCTGCCACACCATTCAATGGTAGTGGAATCAGCCATGCGTAGGATGAAAAGTGCAAAGAGGCATGCATCCAATCCTCCAGGTCGTGAATGCAGGACTCTGGATGCTTTTGGACGCAGGACTTTTCAAGCTTCTTTGCTTTCATCTAGGATCAGTTCATATACCCTGTATATGGG
The DNA here is from genome assembly GCA_033557465.1 of Ichthyophis bannanicus. Classification (NCBI taxonomy): domain Eukaryota; kingdom Metazoa; phylum Chordata; class Amphibia; order Gymnophiona; family Ichthyophiidae; genus Ichthyophis; species Ichthyophis bannanicus. The sequence goes on from CM066036.1 coordinate 233,209,512, forward strand.
AATGTTCCTCAAGGAAGTCACAGGAGACTTGGAACTTATGAGCCCATTTCTCCCAGATGATAAGAGACAAGATTTTCTTGCTCTAGTTAAGCATGCTCAAGATGTCTCCAAGTTTGTCAATTGTGTAGCCTTTGACTGCTTCGAATGCATCAGCAGAACCTCTGCTATTGCCATTGGCACACGACGGATTGCCTGGCTACAGGCTTCAGACTTGGAGACTTGGGTACAGGACAAGTTGGGCAACATTTCCTTGCACAGGGGAGAATCTCTTCGGCAAGAACCGGCAGGAAAAGGCTAACGAGTTAGATGCTGACAATTCTACCTTAGAGAGATTGGCAAAGTGTACAGCCACTCCAGCCAAAAGGAAGCCTTATAAAAAACCCTCTTTTAGCAAAAAGAGGAAGTTTTATCCTTCCTATACCCAGCAGAGTCAAACTCCCAGGTCAGATTGCCCAAAAGGGACAAACTAGACAGCAAAAGAAGCCAAAAGGCCCGAGAGCCCAACCAGCTCTCCATGTTCAGCCCCCTCAAGGGCTTTGACTCCTTCTTAGAGAGCTTTGCCTCCCTGCCTCTGAGGGGTCCCCAACCCCCCCCCCCCCCCCAGTATTCCGGGCAGATTATGCCACTTTGTCAACAGATGGCATCAGATAACAGCAGAAGATTGGACTTTGTCCATTGTAGGAGAGGGGTACAAGCTTCATTTTCACAGCATGCCCCCTCCTACAATTCTAAAGCAATTCAATTCACAAACCTCTGCAGACAATCTGCTAGATCACGAGGTCTCCACACTTCTTGTCCAAGGGGCAATAGAGGAAGTACCCATTCTTCAACAGGGTGCAGGCTTCTACTCCCCCTATTTTCTTATTCCAAAGAAAACAGGAGGACACGGACCCATTTTAGACCTCAGGGAATTGAACAAATATCTATTTTGAGAGAAATTCAAAATGATTTCTCTAGGAACTCTTCTGCCATACCTTCAAAGCCAGGATTGGCTTTGCTCTCTAGACTTAAAGGATGCATACACTCACATTCTCATCCATCCAGATCACAGGAAATTTATGTTTCCTTTTCAGGGGAAAACATTTCCAATACAGGGTTCTTCCTTTTGGTCTGGCTTCAGCACCAAGGGTATTCATGAAATGCATGGCAGTAGTAGCTGCATTTCTACGAACCCTGGGGATTTTCGTCTTCCCCTACTTAAACGACTGTCTCATTCGAGCCCCTACAGTTGCAGAGGCCAGCACTGCACTGTCCCATACAATGCGAATCCTCCAATACTTGGGATTGGTAAAACTTCCCAAAATCTCAACTAGTTCCTTTCCATTGCCTAGAATTCATAGGAGCCTGTCTGGATACCACAAGCCCGGTGTCTTCGCATAATGCAACTAGCTTCTCAAGCAGCAGGCAAATCCTCCTTCACTGTTCGAGAGCTACTGCAGTTACTGGGACATATGGCATCCACAGTTCATGTAGTCCCATATGCTTGCCTCCACATGCACTTATTCTATGAAAATCACTCCAGTGTAACACTATATAGCAGGATATATAGGAGGGTGATACCATTAACTGTTATGCTAGATATTTCAGTGAAACCAATGAACCGTCTCAGACCAGTTGGCAGCCGTAATGCTGGGAAAGAAAAATTCACATTCACCAGCGGCGCCTATAGCATCAATGACTTGGTTCGTGGTATTTTTCTTTAGTTATTGACACCCTCTCTCTAGTGTTTGAAAATTATGCTTTTAAACACATACAAACAGTCTCTTGTGAAAACATGTACTTAACTTCTCAATTTTTGTACTTCAGTAAAACCTTGAACTTGATAGTTTTCAGAAACCTTTAACTTGATAATTTCCAATTCTTCTTTAAAGCCTCTCCTTTGATTGTAAACCATGTGTCTTATTCACCCAACGCCTCACACATAACGTTACTTCCGCGTTTCTCTCTGTGTTTCGAGGTTCTTCAGGGGATAAATCACTGTCGGTAGGCTCTTAACCAGATTTGACCGGAGCTGCGCATAGTTTGGATGGTGATAATTCTGTATACTCGTCGCGGAAAACTCTTATCTCATAGACCAGCTCTTCCAAAAAACGCTGCGCATGTGGTTTTTTGGAAGAGCTGGTCTATGAGATAAGAGTTTTCCGCGACGAGTATACAGAATTATCACCATCCAAACTATGCGCAGCTCCGGTCAAATCTGGTTAAGAGCCTACCGACAGTGATTTATCCCCTGAAGAACCTCGAAACACAGAGAGAAACGCGGAAGTAACGTTATGTGTGAGGCGTTGGGTGAATAAGACACATGGTTTACAATCAAAGGAGAGGCTTTAAAGAAGAATTGGAAATTATCAAGTTAAAGGTTTCTGAAAACTATCAAGTTCAAGGTTTTACTGAAGTACAAAAATTGAGAAGTTAAGTACATGTTTTCACAAGAGACTGTTTGTATGTGTTTAAAAGCATAATTTTCAAACACTAGAGAGGGTGTCAATAACTAAAGAAAAATACCACAAACCAAGTCATTGATGCTATAGGCGCCGCTGGTGAATGTGAATTTTTCTTTCCCAGCATTACGGCTGCCAACTGGTCTGAGACGGTTCATTGGTTTCACTGAAATATCTAGTATAACGGTTAATGGTATCACCCTCCTATATATCCTGCTATATAGTGTTACATTGGAGTGATTTTCATAGAATAAGTATAGTATATTGCTCCACAAGAAAGACCCTATATTTCTTTGTAATGCCTCCACATGCAAGCAGCTCAGTGGACCCTCTCCACACAGTGGACACAGGCCATGGGTCATTTGTTGGACAAAATAACAATCTCAACGACTAATTTTGTCCCTCCAATGGTGGCAATCACTAAAAAATCTGACAGTGGGGTCTCGTTTCCATCAACCCCTCTTTCAGGCCACCCTAACAGATGCATCACAGGTGGGTTGGGGAGCACACCTGAATTATCTCTCTACCCAGGGCACCTGGACTCCACAGGAGGTTGGTTTACACATAAACCTCCTGGAATTAAGAGCAATCTATTTAGCTCTTCGAGTGTTCCACGCCCAGCTCAGCTACAAGACAGTCCTAGTCCAGATGGACAATCAAGTAGCCATGTTCTATGTGAACAAGCAGGGCGGAACAGGCTCTCTGTCGTTATGCAACGAAGCTTTACGACTGTGGGCCCTCGCCGGAGAGCATCAAATTCACCTTCTAGTGGTATATCTTCCAGGCATTCAAAACCTTTGGGCAGACAAACTCAGTCGAGTACTGCTGCCTCACGAGTGGTCCCTCCACCTAGATCAGGTGGCAAAGATATTTCATCTCTGGGGCACTCCAGACATAGACCTCTTTCCAAGTCCACTGAATGCCAAACTTCCCCGGTTCTGTTCCAGGATTCCGGCTCACAACTGTCAGGCAAGGGATGCCTTCCTCCTTCATTGTGGTTAGGACTTCCTTTATGCCTTCCCACCCCCATTCCCCTCATCCCCAAAACACTCTTCAAGCTTCAGAGAGACAGGGGTTGCATGATTCTCATAGCACCACGATGGCCACGCCAAACATGGTATTCCCTGCTTCTACATCTCTCTCTCAAGCGGCACCTCTGGAGTTAGGGCATGCTCCAGATCTCCTTTCCCAGGAGAACGGGACGCTATGGCACCCTAATCCCCAGTCCCTGCACCTCACGGCCTGGTTGCTGAAGGCTTAGATCACCAAGATTTCAACCTGTCCCAGCAGGTAAAAGATATCCTTCAGGCTTCTAGGAAACTTTCCACAAGAAGATCTTATGCCTTCAAGTGGAAACGTTTTACTATATGGTGCTCCAAGAGGGGATTAAACCCCCTGGTCATACCCTTAGAACCGATACTAGAGTATCTCCTTCACTTATCGAATTCTGGGTTGAAGACCAATTCGGTAAGAGTCCATCTTAGTGCAATTGCAGCTTCTTATAAGCCTCTAAATGGACAACCAATTTCCTCTCATCCACTCCTATCAAGATTTATGAGAGGCCTTTTATTAACTAAACCTCCCATCAAGCCACCACCGGTGGCATGGGATCTAAATCTAGTTCTCGGGCAGCTCATGAAGCCGCCTTTTGAACCTTTGGCCACTACAGCCCTTAGGTTTTTGACATGGAAGGTCATCTTCTTAATTGCAATCACCTCTGCCCATCGCATTAGTGAATTGCAAGCTTTAGTGGCTGATCCTCCTTATACTAGGTTTCATCATAAGGTTGTTCTTCGAACTCACCCACACTTTATGCCAAAGGTGGTTTCGCCTTTTCATTTAAACCAATCGGTTTATCTTCCTGTATTTTTTCCGAGACCTCACACCTCTAATGCAGAAAGAAACCTTCATACTTTGGATTGTAAAAGAGCCTTAGCCTTTTACATACAAAGAACACAGCAACATAGAAAGTCCTCACAGCTTTTTATAGCTTTTGACCCTAGTCATTTGGGACTTCCGGTCTCCAAAAGAACTTTATCTAAATGGATTGCCCAATGCATATCCTTTGCTTATGAGAGTAAGTGTCTTCCTCTTCAGGACCATGTCACAGCTCATAAGGTGAGAGCCATGGCAGCTTCTATGGCTAATCTCCACTCCGTGTCTATCGTTAACATTTGTCGAGCAGCCACCTGGGCTTCGGTACACACCTTCACTGCCCTCTACTGCCTGGATAAAGCCTCCCGTCGGGATGCCGCCTTTGGCCACGCTGTTCTTCAAAATCTCTTTCAGACCTAATTCAACTCTTACCCACCAACCCTGGTGGAATGCAAGAGATCCATGGGAGGAAGGATGCCTACCTTTTTTAGGGTACTAGAAAATACACCCCCCAAAATCAATCCTAATATATCCAAAACAATACTTTGATTTCCATTTAAAGGCCCATTTTTACAGGAACCAAAGCACCAACCTACATCTCAAAAATTTCCATAAACATAATTATGTGAAATTAATAAACTTTGTTTCCATTGCATGTTACAATTTTTTTGTTGGATCACTCACCATGAACAGGAAATTTCCTGCTATTGGAGTGAGCCCTCCTTTTTAATCAACTTATAACTGACCCGAAGGCCGTAAAAAACCCCCCAGAAACGACAGCACTATTCAGCTGTCTGATCCGTTCAAGCATTTAACTGAATTGTCCCAACCGACACCAAACATATGTTCCACTTAGCTTGAGTTGGAAATGTCCTTTCTTTTTTGAAGTAGTTTTTTCAACCGTATTCTTTGAAGTCCATTCACAGAAAAACGGCCCCTTCAACTAAATTCTATCCACTTATTCCTACACCGAGGAGGAGAAATCCTTCTATTTCCAGGAAACGGTCGGGAGTAATCCAAACATAAGTTTCACGCTACACCAATCAGTGTTTCAAGCCGTGTAGCTTCCCAGCTCTTCATCAGGTGAATGAACCTTACCCCAGTCTGGTTTCAATTAAATCACAGCTGAGAGAGGAACGTCAGAGAGCGTCAGTTTCATCACACACCTGTTAGGTAACCGCCACTCAGACGTAAGCTCCACCAGTCAATCTCCATATTCATGCTCCATATTCAGGGACAACTGCGGGTTTTGAAGATTCAGAGATTTTCGCGTGATACTGAGGACTATGCCAAGGATCAGGTATACACTTGGAGACAAAACAAACAAGACTCAGATAGCGAGCACAAAAAAGTCACCTTTGAGGATTCTGCTGAGGATTTTTCCTCTGATTCTTCGGAGGGGACAGCGAGTTTTACTAAAAGTGGGAGTACATCTATACCACAATGGGGTTTTTACAGAGGCCGCCCTCAATATCGCCGGCCAGCGCGGCAATTTCAACAGGAGGTTTGGAGGGGCCCATCCACAAGATCTCAGACGCGTCAACAATCAATTTGTCAGGAAGACCGTTAACTTTTGATCAAAAAGCAGTTCTGGAGTATGGTCTAGGATTTGTTCCAGCTCCGGCTTATGATCCCTTTAGGGTGAGGATAGCTCTCCACCAGTTTTTTCGAAAGTTACATATTATATACAATTTTCGGTTAATGAAAGGACCCTCTGTTGATTCACTTTGTAAAAATGTCTCTAGGTGGAATCCTCCTATTAGCACTGTTGCAGCTCTTCTTACTTTTCAAAATTTAGTCCTGCAGGATTTAAATAAGCTGGAATCTGCTGGAGTGCGACAAAGTTCTAATTTATCACGGCAACAGTTCCAAGCTTTGAAATCTTTAAGAGTTGATAAGCAGTTGGTTATCCGGAGGGCTGATAAAGGGGGTGCTACGGTTATTTTAACTCAGAAGTACCCTAAAAACCCAGCAAATAGCAAACCACATAGAAAAAGTTTTTTTTGTCGGATTGACCAACACAGTACACAGGATCAATGCCTGTTACCGCAGCGGTCCTTCCTTTTTAATCGTTTATATGACAACTTAAAACAGCTCCTTTTAGGAACAGCTGGTACTTAGCTTTGTGCAGTTAGGCTGTGAAGACAGATAGGCAGTGGGAGTTCAGTGCCTAATTCAGCAGGTCTTGTCACTACTTTTCACTACGACGTGCCACGTTTCGGGGGTACACTCATCCACCCCCTGCTTCAGGTCAGACCTCCGAATAAGAATGAGAAACATCAGCCATAGACACCCCGCTATAAAAGTGGTTTATATATCCAGCCGCCATTACGGATCACGGGAAGGGACACGCCCCCCCTATTGTGATAGGCCCAGGAGTAACCTATCCAGTCAAAGAAGTGAAGCCACCAAACAGGTTCCACCTCTAAACATGGAGGGTTAGTAAATGATTGATTAATCATGGTGTGAAGAAGAGAAAGCATATCAGCATGTAAGTATAAAATTAACGAATAGTGTGCCAGTCAATCTGTTGGTTGAGACCGTCGGGAACAACTGAATGTAAACGGAATATCCATTGTTGCTCTAAGTTTTGTAAACGTTGGATCCGATCGCCACCACAGGGATCCAAGGGAACATGGCCTAAAGCTCGCCAATGTAGATCCCCAAAAACATGCGAATGTTCAAGGCAATGCTCGACCAGGGGAGCTGATAATGTTGCAGTCCGTATCCGGGAAGCATGTTCTGTCAGGCGATGCTTTAAGGGTCGTGACGTCCGACCAACATATGGTAATTGACACGGGCAAACGATCAAATAGACCACATGGTCCGTATTACAATCAGTGTGCCACCGGGTATAATAAGATCTATGGGTACGTACGTCCATCCAGAGAGCACCCTGTAATGTACCCTGACAGAAAATACATGACTGGCATGAAAAATGACCCGCCTGGTCATGACATCTGGGCGGAAGGTCAAGAGGAGACTTGGTCCTGACCAAGAGATCCCGTAAGTTGGACCTTCGGGAATAGGCAATTTGTAGTGGCTTTTGAAAGCAGGAATGAATCGTTAAAGTAGGCCAAAATTGATGTATCAGGCGAGTCACTGCCGACGTCCCTTGCATATACGGGAAAACCCCTGTGATCTTATCCTCAGGGGGTGCAGCAGCCTTAGGAATCAACAGCCACTCCCGATGTGTGTGGCATGCCCGTTTATAAGCTAAACGAACTACTTTGGCAGGGTATCCCCGAGAAATATATAAACCCCGAGAGATATATAAACCACTTTTATAGCGGGGTGTCTATGGCTGATGTTTCTCATTCTTATTCGGAGGTCTGACCTGAAGCAGGGGGTGGATGAGTGTACCCCCGAAACGTGGCACGTCGTAGTGAAAAGTAGTGACAAGACCTGCTGAATTAGGCACTGAACTCCCACTGCCTATCTGTCTTCACAGCCTAACTGCACAAAGCTAAGTACCAGCTGTTCCTAAGAGGAGCTGTTTTAAGTTGTCATATAAACGATTAAAAAGGAAGGACCGCTGCGGTAACAGGCATTGATCCTGTGTACTGTGTTGGTCAATCCGACAAAAAAAACTTTTTCTATGTGGTTTGCTATTTGCTGGGTTTTTAGGGTACTTCTGAATTTAATTTGACCCAGTTTCGAAGTATTTGGAGTTCACTTTGACGGTTATTTTAACAGCAACTGATTATCATCGCAAAATGATTGAGCATCTTTCAAAGTAAATATTATTGTATATTACCGGCTGATCCTACATTGGAATTACAGCAGCGTCTTAAATCTTTAGCATTGGACGCTTTAGATCGTAAATGGATTACATTGAAGGAATATGAATTTTTGAATCCAGTGTCCCCTGTGGTCCCGATAATGTATATGGTGCCTAAAGTTCATAAATCGTTGGAGGACCCACCAGGACGGCCGATCGTATCCTGTAGCGGTTCGGTGTTGCAACCGTCGTCAAAATTTTGCGATCTGGTTTTTTTCAACCATTAACAACTGCAGTTAGGTCCTTTATTTAAGGATTCTTTTCATTTTTTTGTCCATTCCATTGGGTTCTTTTTTAGTAACTTTAGATGTAGTCTCCCTCTACACGAACATTCCTCAAGTGGAAGCCTACAATGTGCTATCTGAATTGGATATCAGTTTGCCAGCTAGACTACCAAAAAGTTTTGTATTAAGTTTGTTGAAAATGATCTTATTTCACAATTATTTTGCATATGGGTCGACGTTTTACCATCAACAGTTTGGGGTGGCTATGGGCGCCACGGTAGCGCCTTCGGTGGCTTCGTTGTACATGGCACACTTTGAAGAACGCTTTATTTATGGTTCTGGGGGTTTTTCGACATATATTATTGTGGAAAAGGTTTCTAGATATTTTTTTCATCTCGGTTGACTCTGAGGCTTCCTTACGATTCCTTCAGTGGCTGAACTCTTTGAATAGCAATTTGCAGTTTACCCCCAAATATCATAATATGGAGATTGAGTTTTTAGATCTCCTTTTGGCTATTAGGGCTCATCATTGGAGAGCACTCTCTATAGGAAACCGGTACAACGCAATGTATTGCTGCGGTATTCGAGCTACCATCCCCCAGCGTTGCGAAGGGGATTACCCTTTGGACAATTTTTGCAAATTCGGAGATTGTGTTCTTTGGTGGAAGAATACCGGAAACATGCGCAAGATCTGAGCCAGCGGCTTCGAGAACGTGGCTATCCCCATTCAGTGATACGCACACTTACAAACGGGCTTTATACATTCATCCAGGCTGGTGGTTGGATGATCATGTTCAGCCTAAGGAGACAACTGATAGGGTCATAGGGGTTATTCCATACTTGCCATACGCTTCTAAAATAGTGGCGATTTTGAAGCATCATTGGCCATTATTGTCTTTACATCAGTGCTTCCAAAAGCCTTTAATGATTGCTTATAAACGTTCACGTACCATTGGTAATTGGGTGGTCAGCACTCGGAGGGAAGAGCCTGTTGAGAGTTTATCACTGCAGAAGGGCCATTTTGCGTGTGACCACTGTGATTTTTGTGAAACCACATTGCAAGGTGAAAAATGGGAAGACCTTAAGACTGGGAGGGTCTGTTCATCTTTTCATAGGTCTAATTGCTTAACCTCTTTTGTAGTGTATGTTTTAATTTGTCAGTGTCATTTAACATATGTTGGAAAAACTACTCGCCCAATCAGAAAACAGTTGCTTGAACATCGTTCCCGCATAAATTCAAGAGTATCATCTGCTCCGTTGGTCCCGCATTGCCAGGCAAGGGGTCATAAATTTGACAATTTAAACTGGAGAATCCTGGATGTTATACCTCCATTACATATGGGGGGTGATCGCAAAGCACAATTGCATCTGAAGGAACAACAGTGGATTTTCCATTTACGTTCGATGGCCCCCGAAGGCATGAATATGCAGATTGACTGGTAGAGCTTACGTCTTTGAGTGGCGGTTATCTAACAGGTGTGTGGTGAATCTGATGCTCTCTGACGTTCCTCTCTCAGCTGTGATTTAATTGGAACCAGACTGGGGTAAGGTTCATTCGCCTGATGAAGAGCTGGGAAGCTACACGGCTTGAAACACTGATTGGTGTAGCGTGAACCTTATGTTTTGGATTACTCCCGACCGTTTCCTGGAAACAGAAGGATTTTTCCTCCTCGTTGTAGGAATAAGTGGATAGAATTTAGTTGAAGGGGCCGTTTTTCTGTGAATGGACGTCAAAGAATACGGTTGAAAAAACTACTTCAAAAAAGAAAGGACATTTCCAACTCAAGCTAAGTGGAGTATATGTTTGGTGTCGGTTGGGACAATTCAGTTAATGCTTGAACGGATCAGACAGCTGAATAGTGCTGTCGTTTCTGTTTTTTACGGCCTTCGGGTCAGTTGTAAGTTGATTAAAAAGGAGGGCTCACTTCGAGAGCAGGAAAGTTCCTGTTCATGGTGAGTGATCCAACAAAAAAATTGTAACATGCAATGGAAACAGTTTATTATTTTCACATAATTATGTTTATGGAAAATTTTGAGATGTAGGTTGGTGCTTTGGTTCCTGTAAAAATGGGCCTTTAAATGGAAATCAAAGTATTGTTTTGGGTACCTTTTTTAGGGTGGCACCTTCCTGGGGCTATCTCCCTGGCATGTGCAGCTAGGGAGTCCCCCATATGTGAAGACTACATTCCTGCTTGTTCCTGGAGATAGCATAGTTACTCACCTGTAACAGATGATCTCCGGGAACAGCAGGAATTTAGTCTTCACAACCCACCCACCTCCCCTAGGAGTTGTCTGTCTCTTTCCTCTTTCCTCTCTCCCTCTATCCTTTCACTCAGCTACAAACTTAACTGAAGAGGGACAGTTGGAAAGACGGGAAGGCAGTGCGCATGTGCTGAGGGATGCTCCCAAAAGCGTTCCTATTGGACGCTGGGGTGCGTTCCCACGCAGGCTCCATCGGTACCGACGATACCCATATGTGAAGACTAAATTCCTACTGTTCCCGGAGATCACCTGTTACAGGTGAGTAACTACGCTTTACCATGTTTTTTGCATTAGTCTATTTTTTTTTCTTATAAGGATGTTGATTCCTTGCTGTAAACAGCGCAGAACCACTATTTAGTATGGGGTCGTTGTAGTATTTAAAATTTTGTGTTAGCTACCTCTAATCTATCTAATCTATTTTGTCCACAGACGGACATTCTCAACCCTTTTTGTATTCTTTCCAACTTCTTTTGAGTTGGAAAGAATAAAAATGGTTAATAGTATGGAGTAGGTAAGCTGGTAACTCTAATCAGGTGCCAGGGTTTTTCCTTAGGACTTCAGATCTTTTTAAATAACCATCCCTGAACTTAAAATAGTAGTGCAGAGAATTTTACTGAGTGGTTCAAGGTACAAATACAGCAACCTAGTCAGAGGGTACTGAGAGATCATTTTATACCAGAAGTATTAGGTATTTTGGTTTAAGTTGTTTTTTGGGTTTGATTCAAATTTGACAATTTAGGCTTAATTATAAATCCCTTGGCAAACTGCAAGGCAGCTGAAGGTAGTGAATGTTTTATATTGGACCAAAGATAAAGAGTGTTAGTTACTGTGTGGGGATTTTAACAAATCCTGAAAAATCTGTAACATTACCCATAAAGGCAATCCATCCTGTTTGGATAGGGTGAAGGCCATTCTATGTCAGTTTGTTCTTTGTCCAGATGGACCCACCTGCTAATGGTTCTTTTCTAAGACTTAATGCAACCATGTAAACTGTAGGAAATCAGCACAGATGGGAAGTGGAGATACCCTGGAAAGTCGGCGACAGCAGTGGGAGATCACTGCAGTTCTGAGTGCTCTTAGTGTAATACATTTAAATGATCAGAAAAATTCCCAGATGTTAGTGAGGGGAATAATCAAAGGCATTTCCACAGATAGTATGCTTTGATTATTGCGGAAACCATATGCAGTTGCTTACTCCTGCAAAACACATGACAAAGCTACGCTGGATAGCCCAGTAACTTGCAGTATATGTTGCAGTTCTTGCCCGTGTATTCTGTTTTTTCAGTTGGAACCATGCCTTTAAGAATCAGATCACAACACTACAGGGACAGGCGAAGAATCGTGCAAACCCAAACCGGAGTGAAGTGCAGGCCAACCTCTCACTTTTTTTGGAGGCAGCAAGTGGATTCTATACTCAAGTGAGTTTTGAAGTTGGGATTCATTTGAAGGTGGGATCTGTTAAATTTTCTTCAAGTGACATTTAAATTGTCAGAAAAGTTTATGCAATTGGGAAGACTGAGGCATCCATAATGGAAGACTTATTTTTCAGAGTTCTTGGTGTTCCTTTCTCTTGTCTTTTTACAGTGCTGCTGTTTTATGTGCATCTTTGCTTATTGCTCTTCCTACAGAATAAATATTTTGTGGATGGGGCCTGATTTATGGTGCTGTAATTTCTGAATTGCGAGCTCAGTATTTCTCCGGGAACAAGCATGAAGTCACCCCTCGCATATGGGTGACATCTGCACTGACAGCCCTCGCGGAAGCATCCCCCCAGCTTTCAAAGAAAGCCTTTGGGAGATGCCACCATGCATGCGTGGTCCCCTTCCCGCCCAAAGGTGCTATCTTGCTCAGTCTCCTTTTTTTCTGTGGAGCCCTTCAGATGTCGGTCTGCTCTCCCCCGGAAAAAGTGGAATTTTTTACAACTTGAGTTTCACTCTCCCCTCTGGTAGCGCACTGGTACTCTTCCCAACTCCACAAGCCTGCTGCCCTGGCATCAAATCTTAGGTTCTTAGTTTTTTCCTTTTTACTCTTGGCACCTTTCTTCCAACTGCCAGCACCGCAGGTCTTCGACCTCGCTGGGATACTTTTTTCTCCCATGGCTACCAGTGGCTTTAAGAAGCGTGATCAGTGTGCCAAAATAATGTCCCTGACCGACACACATGACTGCTGCCTCTGCTGCTTGGGACTGGACTACGACCCCATGGCATGCGACCTCTGTAAAAAGATGTCCACCAAGGCCCTCGAGCACCAGCAGCAGCACGATAAGTTTTTCCTGGAGCCCCTGGTATCTCTGAAGACCAAGGCCTTGTGGGGTAGCCTTATGGACCTTGACTGACGCTGTGGTTTCTCGGAAAAAGGGTCTTCCTTCAGGGAACTCAAGAAGTAGAAGACCTCAAAGGCGGCATCCCAAGACGGTTCATACAGGCCAGGTAAGTTTCGAGTCAGGTCCCACAGTCCTAGACACTCTTCCGAGGAGTTGGAGAAGGAGCGGCCTGAAAAGGTTCCCTGAATGGACTTTGCTTCGGGCCAGCCTCTGTTGCCTGACACCATCCTTGTCGAGGACTCCCCTTCAGGGAACCAGCGTCAGTCCTGATTCTCTCTGTGCCCGCGCCGATGACTGCAGAGCCTTCTGGTCTGGAGTCCAGAATGGCGGCCCTGGAGCGCAGTTTGTCTGCCTTCATGGACCAGCAGCGGGTGGTGTTGACCGGTACCACTGGTTCCTCTGCCCAGACCACCGGGCCCTCGACATCAAGGACATCCCTGGAGGCTGAGCTGATTCTTGAGGTCTTTCAGCCTCGAATCGATCCTTGGCCGAGGTCTCTATCCAGTTCCTGTTCCACAGAGCCTCGATCTTCACCAGCCCATGCACTCGGCGCCAGCTGCAGGGCTTCTGAGGGCCACTGGTAGGGCTCAGCCCTGGAACCCATGAGCCATCCTTCCCCCTGAGTCCTCGACAGACTATGCTGAGTGGGAGACTGAGGACAAGGAGTCGCTGGACACCCGTTGCCACTGTGACATCCCCCTCGGACTCCCCTTCTTTGGAGCCCTGGTGCTGGTTCCTGCCCGAGTACATGGCGTTCCTTGATTTTGTCAGGGACATGTCTAAGGCTCTAGCGTTCCCAACAGAATCGGAGGAGGACCCTTGGGCGGAGGAGCTAGAAATCCTCCAATACGAGGACCCTCCGAGGGAATCATTTATGGTACCCATCTCTCCGATTCTGGAACTGCTAATGCTCAGTATGTGGGAGACATCGAGTCGAGCCACTTGTTCACTACCAGCACAGATGCCGATGTATCGAGTCCACTGGAGCCCGGGCTTCCAGAAGTCACAGCTGCCGCACAGCTTCATGGTGGTGGAGTCGACCATGCATTGCCTGAAGAGTCGGAGGATGCACGCTTTGGTACCCCCCAGCAGAGAGGCATGCACCCTGGATACCCTCGGCAGAAAGTGCTACCAGGGCTTGATGCACATTGGCCAGATCCAGGCATACCAGCTGTACATGGGCATTTACCTGAGAGACTTGGCGAAGGAATTCGCTGGTTTCTCAGCTGGCCTCTCCAAGGAACTGCAGTGGTTCAAGAACCTGGCCAAGGCTGTCCATGAGTGCTCCAGGTTTCTCGAGCAGCCTATGATGGCTTTGAGTTGGTAGCTCGAGTAGTGGCGGTGGGCATCAGTGCCCGACACCAGTCTTAACTACAGTCGTCCAACCTCAAGCAGTCTGGTTCAGGACAAATTGGTCAATGTCCCATGCCAAGGAGAGAACCTCTTTGGCAAACCCATTACTGACTAGGCTGCCGAGCTGGAGACTGAGTTCATGATGAGGACCAGGCTCTCCAAGAAGACCATTGCCCCTCCCTGACGGAAGGGCTCGGGTAAAAAACCTTTCTACCAAAGGAAAGGGGCTGCCTATAGAAACTACCCACATTTTCAGGCCTCCCCGGCACCCCAGCAAGGGCAGCAGGCCAAGGGACATGGGCAAGGCCCTCATAACCAGAAGGTTCCCAAGCCCCAGGTGTCGGCCCTGGCCCAGCCAGGCGGGAGCTTTTGATTCCGTGGGCATAGCCACTCCATCCCAAGAAGGTCAGCAGCTCACAGGGGGACGTCTCATTCACTATGCCCAAAGGTGGCCAGCCATCCTCGCCGATTCTTGGGCACTCCAAGTGGTCAAGGAGGGCTACCTCCTCCATCTGGCCTAGACACCACCTCCTTTCTTTCCGGGAGAAGCCCCTCCAGGTCTCCCCTTCACCGGGGACCACCTTCTGAAGGGAACTGGCAGATCTTCTCGAGGACAGAGTGGTAGAACCAGTTCCCCACCATCTCAAAGGCAAATGGTTCTATTCCAGGTACTTGTACCAAAAAGAACAGGGGCCTATGGCTCATCCTTGACCTGCGAAATCTGAACAGATTCCTGTTGAGGGAAAAGTTCAAATGTTCTCCCTTGGAACATTGCTGCCTTCCCTCCAGCAAGGAGATTGGCTCTGGCTCTGCTCCTTGGATCTAAAGGATGCTTCTCCAGGACCAAGCAGGAAGTCAATCCTCACATATGGGTGACATTGACGTCGATGGAGCCCTTGCGGAGCATTTCCCCAGCTTTCCATGAAAGCCTTTGGGAATGTAGGCACGCATGCGTGGTTCCCTTCCCGCCTAAAGGTGCCATCTTGCTCAGTCTCTCTTCTTTCCGTGAAGCCCACCAGACGTGTGTCCTAGTCCTCCCGGAAAATAGTTAGATTTTTTGGCGATCCTTCGCTATTTTTTTCTTTCTCCGGTTCAACGCCGGTTCCCCTCCCGCCGGGTTCGGTACACCGGTATCAAGCCCGATCTTCTTTTTTTGGTTTTTGCCCTTTGTGGCTGGCGGTCGTGCCCTTTTTTCTTTTTCCCTGGAAGGCCAGTCCTTTGACCTCGCGGAGACTCTTTTTTTTTTTTTCCCCCCCGATGGCTTCCAGTGGGTTTAAAGTGTGATCGGTGCAAGAAGCTAATGTCTCTCACCGACACACACGACTGCTGCCTTCGGTGCCTCGGTCCTGACCACGATCCTAAGACGTGTGGACCATGTGGAAAAATGTCTTCCAAGGCACTTCGAAGTCGTCGGCACCAAAAGGAAAGGCTTTTTTCTGACTCAGCCTCCGGCCGGGCCCGAACCTCGTCTGAGGCCTCGACATCTCGGGAATCGGATCCTGAGCACCGTCGGGGCTCCTCGGATAGGGGGTCCCCCGACCGGGAACGAAAGAGGAAGAAGCAGCTCGCGAGGGTGTCATCGGAAGAGGTCCCTGGCTCCTCAAGAGCTAGGTCTCAGACCCCCGACCGTTGCCCCGGGTCCGTGGAACAGGAGAAGGCTCCCAAAGTACCTCGAGTGGAGCCGGAGTCTGCTGGACACGTAAGTCCTGTAGTCCTCGTGGACTCTCCTCCCAGAGAGCAGACGTTGGGCCTGGCGCCGCCGGGGCCCGAGTCGGGGGCTGCTGAGTCTCCTGAGCTGGGTCTCAGGCTGACAGCCTTGGAGAGCAGACTGTCTGCCTTCATGGAACAGCAGCAGGCACTGATGGCCAGCCTGTCTGGCGCATCTGTCCCAACCACCGGGACATCGAAGTCGACCCCGGAGACCGAGCCGATACTCGAGACCATAAAGGCTCGAGGTCGACCTCGGTCGCGGTCTCCCTCGACCTCCTGTTCGGGACTGAGGGCGTTGACGCCGGTGCCTTCGGTGTCGGGGCGGGTGCTCATAGGGCCCGCGAGGTCGTACCCCGATTCCTCATCGGACGAGTCCGCCTGGGAGATGGAGGACGAGGAGTCCCCCAACACCTTCCAGACTCGGTGCGTCCCGTCGTACTCACCGCAGTCTGAGCCCCGGAGTAGATCCCCCCCCCCCCGGAGGATAACCGGTTCTAGGAGTTCGTCCGGGATATGGCCACGGTGTTGGCTATCCCTGCGGACCCCGAGGAGGAGCCTCGAGCAGAGGAGCTCGAGGCCCTACAGTACGAGACTGCTCCGATTGAGGCCTTTACTGTTCCGGTTCCTCCGATGCTGGAGCGGCTCCTCTTCCGGATGTGGGAGGCACCAGCCTCAGCGCTGGTTCTAAGTAAGCGGGTCGATTCGATCTATCAACTCCGGAAGAGTCCTGGCTTTCAAAAGGCACAGCTACCACACCATTCCATGGTGGTGGAATCGACCATGCATCGCCTGAAAAGTCAGAAGATGCACTCTGCGGTGCCCCCTGGCAGGGAGGCCTGGAACCTCAATGGTTTTGGTAGAAAGTGCTTCCAAGGCTCCATGCTTGCTTGCCGTGTCCAGTCTTACCAGCTGTACATGGGCATGTACTTGCGAGACCTGGCCTAGGAGCTGGCCGGGTACTCTGCTGGTCTCTCCGGGGAACCCTTGCAGAGGTTCAAGTCCTTGTCCTCGGGGATCCGGGAATGCTCCAAGTTTATGTCCTGTGCTGCCTACGATGGCTTCGAGGCTTCGGCCCGTGTTGCGGCAGCCGGCATCGCGGCTCGACGCCAGGCATGGCTGCAGTCATCGGACCTCGAGCCATGGGTTCAGGACAAGTTGGTCGATGTCCCTTGCCAAGGTGAGAACCTTTTTGGCAAGCCCATGACCAAGAAGGCCGCACAGCTCTTAACTGAGCACCTCACGAGTACAAGGCTGTCTAGGAAGACTTCTGCCCCTTCTCACAAAAAGAAGGGCTCGGGTAAAAAGCCCTTTTACCCGAGGAAGGGCACTGCCTACAAACAGTACCCACAGTACCAGGCTGCCCAAGCTGCCCCTCAGGGTCAGCAAGCCAAGGGGCAGGGTAATGGGCCACATAGGCAGAGAACCCCCAAGCCTCCGGCCCCTGCTTCCACTCAGCAGGATGGGGTTTTTTGACTCCTTAGACATAGCCTCTCCGTCCCTGCTCTCCCAACCCTGCACAGGAGGTCGCCTCGCCCTGTTTGCCCACCAGTGGCCACTCATCACTGGAGACAGTTGGGTGTTAAGCATAGTCCACCAGGGCTATCTACTACACTTCCAACAACTGCCTCCTCCATACTTTTCCAGGGGAGCCTCCAAGGCCTCCCCTGCACACAGATCTCCTCCTTCAGGAGCTCCAAGGTCTGTTGGTGGACAGGGCAGTGGAGCCTGTGCCTCCCCACTTGCAAGGTCAAGGGTTCTACTCCAGGTATTTCCTGGTACCCAAAAGAACCGGTGGCCTTCGACCTATTCTAGACCTCAGAAACCTCAACAAGTTTCTAGAAAAGGAAAAGTTCAAGATGCTTACTCTTGGAACACTTCTGCCCTACCTCCAGCAGGGAGATTGGCTATGCTCATTAGATCTAAAGGATGCGTACACTCACATCCTCATTCATCCAGACCATAGAAAGTACCTCAGGTTCATTGTGGGAGGAAACCATTATCAGTACAGAGTACTGCCTTTTGGCCTCACCTCCGCTCCCAGGGTCTTTACCAAATGCCTGGCAGTGGTGGCGGCCTACCTAAGAAATCAGGGAGTCTTTGTCTTCCCCTATCTGGACGACTGGCTCATAAGAGGTCAGATGTGCCAGGAGGCCCGACAGGCCACCCTC
Source organism: Ichthyophis bannanicus (assembly GCA_033557465.1). Lineage (NCBI taxonomy): Eukaryota > Metazoa > Chordata > Amphibia > Gymnophiona > Ichthyophiidae > Ichthyophis > Ichthyophis bannanicus. The sequence goes on from CM066036.1 coordinate 233,227,649, forward strand.
AGAACTATTGCTCTTCTTCAAAGATTTAGATTTGTAATAAACTTCGCAAAGTCCACTTTGCTCCCCTCCCAGAACTTGGAGTTCATAGGGGCAAGGTTGGACTCTCTGCTGGCAAAGGCATTCTTGCCAGAAGACAGAGCCCAAAGACTGAAACTTAGCAAACCAGTTTCTCAGTAGGTCACTGGTCTCCGTCAGACTCTGCCTTCTAGGCCACATGGCTTCGACAGTACATGTGACCCCCAATGCCAGGCTCCATATGAGGCCTGCACAGTGGTGCCTCAGAGACAGGATAAGGGTGTCCAGACAATTTCTGAACTCCCTCAGCTGGTGGCTGCACCCACCCAATCTGCTGCAAGGGGTACCCTTTCAGATGCCTGGGTTCACAGTGGTGTTGACCACGGATGCCTCCCTGCAGGGCTGGGGAGCTCATTGTCTAGGCAAGTGCACCCAGGGCCTGTGGTCTCCCTGGGAAGCCGCACAGCAAATCAATCTACTGGAACTCAGGGCTATTCGGTTAGCCCTCAAGACTTTCTCTCCAGCCCTGGCTCATCAGTCTGTCCTAGTTCAAACAGACAACCAGGGCAGATCTGGGTCCAGGCTCCTTTGTCAGGAAGCACAGGAACTTTGCTTGTTTGCCTTCAAGCACAACATGCTCCTCAAGGCTGTGTACCTCCCTAGCCAGGAAAACTACCTGGCCGACCGGTTGAGTAGGATTCTGCAGCCCCACGAGTGGCAGCTCCATCCTTTGGTGGTTCAGGGGATTTTCCTGAAGTGGGGACTTCCATCCATAGATCTGTTTGCCAGTCCACTGAACAAACAGCTGCCAAAGTTCTGCTCCAGACAACCGCATCCTCTACGGATGGCGGCAGATGCTTTTCTGATCCCATGGTCTCAGGGCCTCCTGTATGCGTTTCCTCCCACGCCCTTGGTGGCCCGAACCCAGTTCAAGATTCTTCAGGACAAGGCCTCGGTCCTGCTGGTAGCTCCCAGGTGGCCGAGACAGCCTTGGTTTCCACTTCTGCTTCAACTGGCAGTGGATCCCCCCACTGCCTCTGGGGTTGCAACCCGACCTTCTCTCTCAGGATCTGGGTTCCCTTCTTCACCCCAATCTCAAAGCTCTCAATTTGATGGCCTGGAGGCTGCAAGGGTAGTTTTAGCTCCCTGCGGCCTACCTCAGGAAGTTGAGGAGGTTCTCCTAGCCTCTAGGAAACAGTCCACTAGGAAAACCTATGCTCGCAAATGGAAAAGGTTTTCTGTGTGGTGTCAGCTACGTACAGAGGATCCCTTCTGTACTGTACCAGTAGTGCTTCAGTACTTACTGCACTTATCCAATCAGTGACTTAAGTCCAATTCTGTTCGGGTCCACCTCTCAGCTCTGGCAGCTCACCACTCACTGGTGAAAGGACATTCTCTGTCGGTTCACCCCTTGGTGTCCCGCTTTCTCAGAGGCTTGCTTTTGCTCAAGCCTCCAATCCGTCCTCCTGCTCCTGAGTGGGAGTTGAATGTGGTCTTGCAGCAATGGACTCGCCCACCTTTTGAGCTGATGGCTACTTGCCCCCTACGCTTCCTCTCCTGGAAGACACTCTTCTTGATAGCCCTAACCTTGGCCAGGCGAGTGAGTGAGCTTCATGCCCTGGTCTGTGACAGGCCTTACACCCGCTTCTATAGGAACAGGGTAGTCCTTAGGACTCATCCAAAGTTCCTCCCTAAAGTTGTCTCCTCTTTCCACCTTAACCAAGAGGTGGTTCTTCCAGCATTCTTCCCTAGGCCTCATGTGAGCTAGGCTGAAGCAGTTCTGCATACCCTGGACTGTAGGAGGGCCTTATCCTTCTACCTTGACCATACGCAGGGGCATAGAAGGGCTACTCAGCTCTTCATCTCTTTTGACCCTAATAATTTGGGTTAGCTGTGTCCAAGCGTGCCTTGTCCATCTGGGTGGCTGACTGTATCACCTGGGCTTACAGGGCGGCTGACCTTCCTTTGCAGGGTCGGGTCACGGCCCATCGTGTCAGGGCAATGGCTGCCTCAGTGGCTCACCTCCACTCTGTACCGTTGCTGGACATCTGTAGGGGTGCAACTTGGTCCTCAAGCCAGACTTTTGCAGCCTATTACTGTCTGGAGAGGGAGTCCCGTAGGGACAGTCCTTTTGGCCAGGCAGTACTCCGGAATCTCGTTGAGGTTAAGGCAACTCCTGCCCTCCAGCCCTCCGTTGGGCTACCGGTGGAGGTTCTGTCGGTGAAAAGCCTTTCTTTGATGCTGGGACTAGAGGGAGTTCTCTTGTTCAGCCTGGGTTCCTTGGTAGCCCAGAGCTAGGGAGTCACCCATATGTGAGGACTGACTTCCTGCTTGGTCCTGGAGAAAGAGTAGTTACTCACCTGTAACAGGTGTTCTCCAGAAGCAGCAGGAATCAATCCTCACAACCCTCCCTCCTCCCCTTGGAGTTGCAGTTGTACATAGCTAAAAAACAACACACAAAAATGTAAAAATAAACTATGTCCTTTGACTGAGCAATATGGCACCTTTAGGCGGGAAGGGAACCGCGCATGCGTGCTTCCATTCCCAAAGGCTTTCATGGAAAGCTGGGGAAATGCTCTGCAAGGGCTCCATCGATGTTGATGTCACCCATATGTGAGGACTGATTCCTGCTGCTCCTGGAGAACACCTGTTACAGGTGAGTAGCTACTCTTTACACACACATCCTCATTCACCCCAACTACAGGCAGTATGTTGGGTTCTTAGTTGGGGGCAGTCATTACCAGTACAGGGTGCTGCCCTTCGGCTTGGCCTCTGACCCAAGAGGTTTTCAACAAGTGCCTGGCAGTCATGGCTGCCTTCCTTCGCCTCCAGGGGGTCTTTACCTTCTCCTACCTGGACGATTAGCTCATAAAGCGAGGCACGGCCTCCAGAAATGCAACAGGCAATTGCACGTACTATCCAGGTCCTGCAGTATCTGGGGTTTGTAATAAACCACTTCCTCCTGACAGTGTCTGGAGTTCATAGGTGCAAAACTAGACACCCTTCAGGCAAAGGCCTTTCTCCTAGGGGATCGAGCCTATCACCTCACGGCTCTGGTCCTGGACGTACAACACTGTCCCTCGGGGTACGCTCAGCTCCTGCTGTGCCTACTTGGACACATGGCCTCCATGGTCCATGTCATCCCACATGAGGGCTGCACAGTGGTGCCTTCAGGACCAGTGGACACAGGCCACAAGCCGTCTCTGGGACAGAGTCTTTGTGACCTGCCAGTTGGCAGAATCCCTGGCCTGGTGGCAAAACCCCCAGTACCTTGAGGCAGGGATGCCCTTCCAGACTCCATACCCCTTAAGGGTTCTCACGACAGATACCTTCCTGCTGGGATGGGGAGCCCTCTGAGAGGAGCTTCGCACCCATGACAGCTGGTCGCAGGGCGAGAGCAACCAACAGATCAACCTCCTGGAATTGTGGGCGATACATCTAGCCCTCTGAGTCTTTTGCTTCCGCCTACAGCACAAGCCAGTGTTTGGTTCAAACCGACAACTAGGTAGCTATGCTCTATGAACAAGCAGGGGGGAACGGGGTCCTGCGTCCTCTGCAGCAAGGTGATTGCCCTCTGCTCCTACACAGTCCAGCAGGGCATACTCTTACGAGCAGTCTATCTGCCGGGCCAGGACAACGCACTGGCCAACAGACTAAGCAGGGTCCTCCAGCTGCACGAGTGGCAGCTGGACCCCAGGGTGGCCAGCCAGCTTTTTCACCTGTTTGCCAGTCCAGACAACTACCAGTTGCCCCGCTTCTGCTCCCAGCAAGCTGACCCTTCCTGGGTGGCAGGAGATGCATTTCTCATCTCTTGGTCAGAAGGTCTCATGTACGCCTTCCCACCCACACTGCTAATTGCCAAAACATTATTCAGGACCCTCCGTGACAAGGCCTTGCTGATCCTGATAGCCCCTCAATGGCCCAGGCAGCCATGGTTCCCGCTACTCCTCCGGTTGTCGGTGGAAATTCCCATCTCTTTGGGGAGCTCCCCAGGGCTCCTGTTTCAGGAAGGGGGCTCTCTTGCACCCCAACCTGGGGTCCCTGTCACTGACAACATGGCTGCTGAAAGGGTGACCCTGGCCCCGTTCAACCTCTCAGAAGTGGAGGAGATCCTTGGAAAGCATACTGCGTCAGAAGCCTTATGAGAAGTCTTGAAGACCTAAATATGTACACTCTGGAGGAGAGGAGGGATAGGGGAGATATGATTCAGACCTTTAAATACTTAAAGAGAAATAATGAACAAACAAACCTCTTCCAAAGACGGGGAAGCTGTAAAACTAGAGGGCATAACATGAAGCTGCAAGGGGGTAAATTGAAAGGCAATGTCAGGAAATACTTTTTCACTGAAAGGGTGGTGGATGCTTGGAACGCCCTCCCAATGGAAGTGGTGGGGGCAAATACAGTAACAGAATTCAAAATGGCATGGGACAGACACAGTGAATTCCTTTACAGCAACAGGATAAAATCAAAATAAACTTAACTATCTAATGGGCAGACTAGATGGACCATACTGCTCTTTATCTGCCGTCATTTACTATGTTACTATACGCTTTCAAGTGGCGCAGATTTTTAGTTTGGTACGCAGAGCACAGAGTCAACCTGCTCTCTTGTCCTGTGCAACTGGTGCTGCAGTACCTTCTCCATTTCTCGCATTCTGGGTTCAAATCGAACTCCGTCGGAGTGCACCTCTGTGCTGTGGCTGCGCACCACCACCCAGTGGATGGCAAACCTCTCTCAACCCAGCCTTTGGTGTCCCGCTTCATGAGGGGACTCCTTCTGTCAAAACCCCCGATATGCCCCTTCCCCCCCCCCCCGGCGACCGAGTAGGACCTCAGTGTGGTTCTGGTGCAGCTTACTCACCCGCCTTTTGAGCCCTTAGCTACCTGCCACCTGCAGTACCTTTCTTGGAAGGTGGTGTTCCTGGTTGCACTCACCTCCGCTCGCAGGGTTAGCGAGCTCCAAGCCTTAGTGGCAGAGGTGCCTTACACCAGATTCTACAAAAACAGGGTTGTGCTCCACACACACCCCAAATTCCTCCCGAAAGTGGTATTGCCTTTTCATCTCAACCAGGTGGTGCTGCTGCCCACCTTGTTCCCAAGGCCTCACGCCAGTAGGTCGGAGACTGTCCTCCACACCTTGGACTTTGAGAGGGCCTTATCCTCTATATTCAACATACCCAGGGCCACAGTAAAGCTTCTCAGCTTTTTGTCTCTTATGACTCAGTAGACTGGAAAAGTGGTGACTAAGCATATGCTGTCTACCTGGGTAAACAGGTGGGGCTTCTGCTGGACGGCCGGGTCATGGCTCACTGTGTCAGGGCCATGCTGGCCTCTGGGGCAAACCTGCACTCTCTTCCGATGATGGACATCTGCCGGGCCGCCACCTGGTCTTCCTTCCATACCTTCCATTCATTACTGTCTGGAGAGGGATTCCCAACGGGACAGTACCTTCGGTCAGGCTGTGTTCTGTAATCTCTTCGGGGTTTAGGTAACTCCTACTCCTGCCCTTCTGTGTTCAGGCTACTGGAGCGTCACTTCCATCGGACACACGGTTCCTACTGCAGTCTGCTTCTGCGGACTCAATTGCTGCCATTCATGGCTCCCCCTGAGGGGGTAACCATGATTTTTTTCTCTCTATGGGCTTTCGGTAGCCTGTAGCTAGGGAGTCCCATATGTGAGGACTGACTTCCTGCTTGTTCCCAGAGAAAGCATTGTTACTCACCTGTAACAGGTGTTCTCCGGGGACAGCAGGAATCAGTCCTCACAAACCACCTTCCTCTCCTTGGACTTCCTTCATTTTGCTGTCTTTTAGCTATGTCATCTCATTGAGCAAGATGGCACACTTGGGTGGGAAGGGGGTGAAAGGTGGGGAATGCTTCCGCGAGGGCTCTGTCTGTGCCAACGTCATCCATATGCAAGGACTGATTCCTGCTGTCTCAGGAGAACACCTGTTACAGGTGAGTAAATTCACTTTACTTACTGTGACCTATGCCATTCACCAGGCATCGAATAGTATATGGGGAAAAGCACAAGGTGTTGCTAGATGCAGAGGAAATATATAACAAGTTGTGGCAGGAAGGCTTCTGTGAATCATATGCAATAAGTGGGTAGAAAGTGCTTTACTATAATGTATGGAAAAGATGCTGCACAGTGGATTGGTGCATTCCTGTAGGTGTATTAAGTGCAGCATCTTGGTGGGGTTTTGGTAAGGTTACATAGTAAAATAATAAATGACAGCAGATAGACCTGCCCATAAGGTAGAATATGAGTAATATTTCCAGTCTTTCTTCACTCTGCTTCTCCTACAGTTGTTACAAGAGCTCTGCACAGTGTTCAATGTAGACTTACCCTGCCGTGTGAAGTCTTCTCAGCTTGGGATAATAAACAACAAACAGACACAAACTAGTGCTGTGGTGAAGCCACAGTCCAGCTCTTGCTCCTACATCTGCCAGCACTGCCTTGTCCACCTTGGAGATATTGGTAAGCTTCTAGACAGAATACACCAGGTCAATGCAGAAAGCCATGTTTTAGAATGCTGTGCAAAGCTTGAGCACGCAACATTCTAACACACTTGCTAAAATGTTTTTACTTCTGAGGCAGTAAACCTATGGCATGCAAATTACTACAGTGTTAAAGTAAGTGTGTGTCAGTGAAAGATAAGCGATAAGATGCATTGCGAATAAATGTCTTCCTTCCTGTCAGTTTTGGCCCTGCACTGACAGAAAGGAAGACATTTTAAAATCTCAAATTCCCATCCCTAGCTCCACCCCAAAAGAATGCTCTGGTGGTCCAAGGGGGCCCCATACTGCCCAAATTCTCCTCCTCCTCCCCCCTCCCCAATGCATCATCGCAACTCTCCAATCCTCCCTCCCCAAAATTCCTGATACCCTGTGATCCCTACCCCAGAGATGTCCCAAAGTTGCCTTATTTGGCTCATCAATTCCATATAATGCCTCCCAGAAGCTAGAGTGTGCAGGGTCGAGTGCTGCCATTTTCCAAGATAACTGTATGGAGGTGGGAGAGAGTGGGAATCCTACCTCCCAGCATTGAAGATGTGTGAGGTGGGTCAGCGATACAGTGAGTTTATAGGGGGGTTGAGGATTATAGGAGGAGAGCCATTAACAAGTTGTTGAAGGGGATTTGAGGGCCCACTATGATCTGAAATGTGGATTGAGAACTTGCGGTAATGTGGTGTGAAGTGATGGAGTGAGGTATTGGGTTGTCCATGGCCCACTTAAGCCACTATGTATTTTGGGTGCTCAGAGGTAAAGTAGGACACCTTCACCTCAGATGATTCTTTTGTCCCTGACTACATCTTTATGCCAGCACTGAGTTGGTGTAAAGATTCAGCATTAAGGGACTAGTAAAACACCACACTAAGTTTTAGCTCGGGTTTTTAATGGGAGCAGTGTTGTATTCAGCAATTTTGCATGCCTACTGCATTACGTTTTAGTGCTTTGGGTTATGCTGATTTTTCCCATGCTGATCTTCTTTCATCGGTGGGTGGTGGTGTGTAAGATTAGCACAGGAAAATCAAGCACAAAGTAAGGGGTAGTGCATGTTGCTGCATCAACTTATGAATGAAAACACAATTTGGGTAGCAGGCAAAGAGTTTTCCCTCCCTGAGATTCTGTGATTGATGGTGAAAGTTTTTTTTGGAAAACATAACATATAACATAATAGCATTTTACAGACAGCTACAAAGCTCAGAAATGTCCAAGAAACTTCTCCTTCATCCCACCTCTCATAGTACAGTCTTAAGGTTTCAAATTTTTAACCTAGGGATGGGAAAGTTTGAGTCTAAACCTTACATCAAGACCTTTTAAACCTGTCCTTGTGACCACACTGTCCAACTGGATTTTCAGGATGGCAACAATAAATTAGCATCAGATAATTTCGGATACATTGGAAACCTAGTATATGCAAATGTTACCTCGTGCATTTATGTTGTAGTTTGGGAAGTCCTACCTATAGAGAATATGGAAAAAATGAACGGAACATCGTATGTACTACATATTAAAGACAGCAGGTTACAGTGAAAGTATATGCTAAAGGAGCATCTCCAGGAACAGGCAGGAATGAGTCTTCACATATGGGTATCGTCAGTACCGACGGAGCCTGCGTGGGAACGCTCCCCAGCATCCAGAAAGAAAGCTTTTGGGAGCATCCCACAGCGCCTGTGCGCTGCCTTCCCGCCTTTCCCAACCGCCTCTCTCCAGTTCTTTTCCGCGGAGCCAGCAGGTCGTGTTCCTGTCACCGCTGAAGAAGTTCTTTATATTTCTTTATTTTTTTAGTCGCGCGTCTGCCTTCTTCGACGTCGGACCGGTACCGCCGGTCTTTTCTTCTTTCTTCTTAAAAAAAAAAAAAAAAAACTACCGTTCCCAATTCTGTGCATTTCTTCTTTTTGGTCCTTAAGCCTAGGAAAATTTTCCTCATGGAAAAGCCCACTTCTGGGTTTAAAAAGTGTACCAACTGCAGCGGTACTATTTCTATCACAGACACCCATGACTGGTGTCTAAAATGTTTGGGTCCTGACCAATGTTCCCTCTATCTTTCTGTAGGCTGTGTGCGCATAAAATATCAGCTGTGCAGCTTTTGAAAGAAGGTTAAATTTTTGTGCGCCACATAATGACACTTGGAATTATAAGCTTTAAAATTTGACTGCACGTCAGAATACAGTATGTACACCACATTGATTTTAATCAAATTAAATGAAAATAGATGATTACTAAATGAAGCGGAAAATTTCTAGTAATTACAATCACAACTTTTAAATTTTAAGACGTCTGTATTTTCTATCAGAATCAGAACCGTAATTTTTGTGCGCTCTGTTGTAAAGTATGTGCGCTCGCTCGGTGAGGTGTGTGCGCGTGCACACGGGCACAGCTTAGAGGGAACAGTGGTCCTGACCACTCCATCACGGACTGTGAGTCCTGTTCCATGATGTCTAAAAGAGGTCGACAGAATCGAGCGGCCAAGCTCAGTACCCTGTTTCCCTCTGATGCAGCTTCCGTGGCATCGACATCTTCCAGGGCTGCTTCTTCCTCCCATGGATCTCAGGTAACCAAACATAAGTCCAGCCGGTCCTCGAAGGGTAGATATCCCTCTAAGTATCGAGATGCCTCCGGGCTTGCGCTCAAGGATTCCGCACCGGCAAAATTACCCCGGCGGGAAGCTCCGGCTTCCAAAGCTTTATCTATGGGGTCACAGGTTGACATCGATGGCTCGGCCTCGACCGATCACCTGTTGCCATGTTCTGGGGTACCGGTGGTTTCCACTGGTACCGACATCCAGACATTGGTAGCGTCGATGGATCAGAATATTCTGACCATGCAGCGTGCCATTACGGCATTCATACAAGCTGCGACGCCTCCGGTACCGCAACAAACTCTGTTGTCGGTACCGGCTCTGGCACTGGTACCGATATCAGCACCAATTGCATCGACATCGGCTTCGGTGTCGACTGCAGCGGTACCCTGTCCTATCATGCCCATCGGTACCGAACCGGTACTGATCACTCCCGATGTCGATACCACTCGGTATGCGTATCGGGCTCTGCAGGAGCATCCAGACAGGCGATACTTCGATTCCTCTGAAGACTCTGATGCATCGGAGGCTTCTGTCGAAGCATCGGTACTCCTTCCTCAGGAGCCTTCTTCTCCAAAAAGAAGAATGTCTCCCCCAGAAGACTTGTCTTTCCAAGACTTCATTAGGGAAGTGGCCAGGGGCCTCTCCATTTCAGTGACCCCTGAATCAGAGCCTAGAGCCAGGAAATTGGATATTTTACAATATCCTAAGGCTCCTAAAGAGGCAGCTACTTTACCAATTCATGAGATCCTTTATGATCACATGTTGGGCATATGGGAGACTCCTCTCACCACCTCCCCTCATTCTCGTAGGTTGGACACCATGTACCGTGTTACTCCTTGTCCTGGCTTTCATAAGACTCAGCTTCCTCACCACTCTATTGTGGTGGAGTCTGCTATGAAGAAGATAAAGAGTGCAAAAAGGCACTCATCTAATCCTCCAGGAAGAGAATGCAGAACCTTAGATGCTTTTGGCCGGAGAATTTTCCAGGCCAATATGCTTGCTGCCAGATTCAACTCCTATAGTCTCTATATGGGGATGTTTCTAAAAGAAGTTACAGATCATCTGCAAACTTTATCTCCTTTTATTTCAGAAGATAAAAGGGAGGAGTTTCTCACCTGGCTTAAACATGCCCAGGATGTTTCCAAATTTTCCAACCATGCAGCCTTTGACTCTTTTGAGTGTGCCAGCAGAGCCTCGGCTATTGCCATAGGTGCACGCAGAGTTGCTTGGTTACAGGCTTCTGATTTGGAACCCTGGGTCCAGGATGGATTAGGAAATCTTCCTTGTACAGGTGAAAACCTTTTTGGCAAGGATTGGCAAGCAAAGGCCACTCAGATGGATGCTGAAAATTCTGCCTTAGATAGACTTTCAAAGTCTACTTCTGCTCCTATTAAAAAAAGGTTGTTCAAAAAGGCTTTCTTTCCCAAAAAGGGGAAATATTATCCTGTTTATGGTCAGCAGGCATCTTCTGCAGGTCGTTTTGCTGCAAAGCGTCAGCAACAACCTAAACAAGCCAAGCCTAAGGCTGCAAGGACTGCTATGGCCCAACAGCCTCAGCCTCCTCAGGGCCTTTGACTTACATCTAGAGAACTTAGCCTTTCTGGCTCTAGAAGAACCAGAGCCTCTCACCATTCCAGGAAGGTTAGCTCACTTTGCTCCCAGATGGGAACAAATCACAGCAGAGCAATGGACCCTCTCCATCATAAGGGAGGGATACAAGCTTCATTTCTTAAACCTTCCTCCTCACACCGTGGTGAGACAGTTCAATTCTCCAGCATCTCTCCTCGACCTTCTGGGTCAGGAGATTAATACCCTTCTTGCCCAAAAGGCAATAGAAGTACCCCTTCAACAGGGCTCAGGGTTCTACTCCCCTTATTTTCTTATCCTAAAGAAAACGGGGCTACAGACCCATTTTAGATCTCAGAGAATTGAACAAGTTTCTTTGCAAAGAGAAATTCAAGATGATTTCTCTCGGTGCTCTCCTTCCATACCTTCAGAGTCAGGATTGGCTTTGTTCTCTAGATCTCAAGGATGCGTACACCCATGTCCTCATCCATCCAACACACAGAAGGTTCCTTCGGTTCCTTTATCAAGGAAAGCACTATCAATACAGAGTGCTTCCCTTCGGTCTGGCCTCTGCACCAAGAGTGTTCACAAAATGCATGACAGTAGTAGCTGCATTTCTACGCACTCTAGGAATATTTGTATTCCCATATCTGGACGACTGGCTCATCCCAGTCAGAGGCCCAGGCTTCCCTAGCCTGCACAAGGCGTGTTCTTCAAATATCTGGGACTTGTAATAAACATCCCAAAATCCCATCTCACCCCTTCTCAGTCATTAGAGTTCATAGGGGCCCTGCTGAATACCACAACTGCAAGGGCCTATCTTCCCCAGGCCCGTTGCCTACGCTTGATGCAGTTAGCTTCACAAATTCAGTTAAAGTCCCATTTAACTGCTCGAGAGATGTTACAACTGTTAGGCCACATGGCATCCACCGTGCATGTGGTTCCTTACGCTCGCCTTCACATGAGGGCAGCTCAATGGACTCTGTCCACCCAATGGACCCAGGCATCAGGGTGCCTGTCAGACAAAATAGCAACCTCCATTCGCCTCTTTTGGTCTCTCCAGTGGTGGAAGTCCACTCAAAATCTGTTGCTGGGGTCCCCCTTTCAACAGTTGTTACCCCAAGCAACCCTTACAACAGATGCCTCTCCAAGGGGTTGGGGAGCTCATCTACAAGATCTCTCCACCCAGGGCATCTGGTCTCCACAGGAGACATCTCTACATATCAACCTCTTGGAGCTCAGAGCAATTTTTCTAGCTCTCAGAGTCTTCCACACCCTACTCAGCTACAAGACAGTCCTCATCCACACGGACAACCAAGTAGCCATGTTCTACGTGAACAAGCAGGGCGGGACTGGCTCTCTGTCGCTTTGCAACGAAGCTTTGAGATTGTGGGCCTTCGCCAGAGAGCCATCAAATTCATCTCATGGCAGTGTATCTTCCAGGGGTTCAAAACTCTTGGGCAGACAGACTCAGTCGAGTTCTGCTTCCACACAAATGGTCCCTCCATGGGGACCAGATAGCCAGGATCTTCCGAATTTGGGGAACCCCAGACATAGACCTGTTTGCAAGTCCGTGGAATGCCAAACTTCCCCGGTTCTGTTCCAGGATTCCGTGTCAGGGAGTTCAGGACAGGGATGGCTTCCTCCTTCATTGGGGGCAAGACTACCTCTATGCCTTTCCACCTATTCCCCTAATTCCCAAGACACTGTTCACACTTCAGAGAGACAAGGGGTCTATGATCCTCATAGCACCACATTGGCCACGCCAAGTGTGGTACCCTCTACTTCTGCATCTCTCTCAAGCTCCCTCCCTGGACTTGGGATCTGCTTCAGACCTCCTGTCCCAGGAGGAGTGAACGTTGTGGCACCCAAATCCCCAGTCTCTTCATCTCAGGGCCTGGTTGCTGAAGGTCTAGACCTTCAAGATTTGCATCTTTCTCAACAGGTGAAGGATATCCTTCATGCTTCCAAAAAGCCTTCCACTAGATGTTCCTATGCTTTTAAATGGAAAAGGTTTGCCATTTGGTGTGCACAGAAGGGTCTTAACCCTCTTGCAATACCTCTGATTTCTTTACTAGAGTATTTGCTACATTTATCCCATGCAGGCCTTAAAACGAATTCAGTAAGAGTCCATTTGAGTACTATTGCAGCATCCCTTAAGCCTCTCAGTGGACAGTCTATTTCCTCTCATCCTCTTATTGCAAGATTCATGAGGCCTTCTTTTAACTAAACCTCCCATTAGACCACCTCCAGTGGCATGGCACTTGAATTTGGTTCTTGGCCAGCTTATGAAGCCACCCTTTGAACCCTTAGCCACCACCTCCTTGAAATTCCTTTCCTGGAAGGTTATTTTTCTCATTGCAGTCACCTCAGCTCGCCGCATCAGTGAGCTGCAAGCCTTGGTGGCTAATCCTCCTTATACAAGGTTCCATCATGACAAGGTAGTCCTCAGGACTAATCCATACTTTATGCCTAAAGTGGTCTCACCTTTTCATCTCAACCAGGAGGTGTATTTACCTGTCTTTTTTCCTGGACCTCATGCATCAAGTGCAGAGAGGAATCTCCATACCCTGGATTATAAGAGAGCGCTCGCTTTTTACTTACAAAGGACACAGCAACATAGAAAGTCTTCTCAACTCTTTGTTGCTTTTGATCCCTCTCATTTAGGACTTCCAGTCTCTAAGAGAACTCTGTTCAATTGGATTGCTCAGTGTATTTCTTTCGCCTACCAGAGTAAGAACCTTTCTGTGGAGGACCATGTCACAGCTCACAATGTGAGGGCCATGGCAGCCTCTATGGCTCATCTAAACTCTGTGTCCATCGACCAAATCTGTTGAGCAGCCACCTGGGCCTCGGTTCATACCTTTACAGCCCATTACTGCTTGGACAAGGACTCCCGCCGGGATGCCTTGTTTGGTCAGGCTGTTCTCAAACACCTGTTCCATACCTAATCAACTCCTACCCCCCATCCCTGGTTGGATGCCCAAGATCCATGGGTGGAGGTAGAGCCCTTCTCAGGGACTCACAGCCTTGGGGGATCTCCCTGGCATCTCTAGCTGGGGAGTCCCCATATGTGAAGACTCATTCCTGCTTGTTCCTGGAGATAGCACAGTTACTTACCTGTAACAGGTGATCTCTGGGAACAGCAGGAATAAGTCTTCACAACCCACTCTCCTCCCCTAGGAGTTGTATCTCTCTATCTATCTTTCCTTTCCTCTCTCTCTCTCTTTGTCTCAGCTAAAAGCTCGAACTGGAGAGAGGCGGTTGGGAAAGGCGGGAAGGCAGCGCGCAGGCGCTGTGGGATGCTCCCAAAAGCTTTCTTTCTGGACGCTGGGGAGCGTTCCCGCGCAGGCTCCGTTGGTACCGACGATACCCATATGTGAAGACTTATTCCTGCTGTTCCCAGAGATCACCTGTTACAGGTAAGTAACTGTGCTATATTGAGTGGGAGAAAAGTTAAGAAGTTTACTTGCCCTTTCACGGGTTACATTTGTATTATTCAAATGAAAGAAAGGAGGTACTTACCTGATAATTTGTATTTCTGGAGTCCTGCTAAACCATTCCAGACCAGTGTGTTCCCCCTGTTAGCATATGGAGTGGATCGGGTAAACGTAGATCGATTGTTTACCTTATCAGAATATAGAAAGACTAGGGGACATGCAATGAAGCTACAGGGTAAACTATTTAAGACTAATAAAAGAAAATATTTTTTCACTCAACGTGTAATCAAACTCTGGAATTTGTTACCGGAGGATGTAGTAAAGGCTGTTAGTGTAGCTGGGTTTAAAAAAGGTTTGGACAAGTTCCTGGAGGAAAGGTCCATAAACCATTATTAAGAAGGGACCCAGGATATCAATGCTTGAACCAATACAAGCATTGTGGAACCTGTGTCCCTTGGGGTAACTGCTAGGTACGTATGACCTAGATTGGCCACTGTTGGAAACAGAATACTGGGCTTGATGGACCTTGGTCTGACCCAGTATGGCATATCTTATGTTCTTATGTTCAGTGACATCACTGGTTCTAATATTGGTGCTCTTTGTTATTTAATAACCAAGCATATGGTGAAACTATACAAACTAACAAAAGCCCTAGACAAACACATCCTCCTTGGTGATAGCTCAGAAAACCAAGGGGCCCCCAAGTAAGGGCCAAACAGCCCAACTTTTCTATAAGATATCTGCAATAATGATTATAATTCTGAGAAGCTTGAAGCCATGCAGACAGCAGAGCATGTTGGAGTGAGTCCTGGACTGGTCTAATGGGATTCCAGAAAAGGAAATTATCGGGTAAGTAAAATTTCACCACCTGGATCATCCTGCTAGACCAGTCCAGACCAATGGGAAGTTCCAAAGCTACGACTCAACTGGGCAGGAAGAAGTCGTGACTGCCAATAGGTCCTCTGCACCAAATGCTGCATTTTCCCTGGCATGGACATCCAGTTGGTAATGCCTGACAAAGGTACAGAGGGAAGACCATATCATTGCTTCTCCAGGAACAAGCAGGAAGTCAGTCCTCACATATGGGTGACGTCTGCGCCGACAGAACCCTCGTGGGGAGCAATTCCCCAGCTTTCAAAGAAAGCCTTGGGATTGCATCACGCATGCGCGGTCCCCTTCCTGCCCAAGGGTGCCATCTTGCTCAGTTGTCTTTTTTCCGTGGAGCCCAACGGACGTGGTCCCGTTTTCACCGTGGAAAAAGTAGAAAAGTTGAATTATTTAGTTCAGCTTCCCAGTTCGACGCCGGTTCCCCTTCCTGCCTTCGGCTCGGTACACCGGTATCGTATCCATTCTTATTTTTCGTTTTTATCCTTCGTGACTAGCTTTCGCGCTCTCTTTATTTTTCACTGGCAGCCCGGTCGTTTGACCTCACAGGGGCCCTTTTTCCCCCGATGGCTGCCAGCGGGTTTAAAAAGTGTGATCGGTGTAAGAAGTTGATGTCTCTCACCAACGCACACGACTGCTGCCTCCGCTGCCTCAGCCCTGACCATGACCCGGTGGTCTGTGGGCCGTATGGTAAGATGTCTTCTAAATCTTTGAAGAGCAGGCAGCATCAACGTGACAGAATTTTTTCTGAGTCCCCATCCGCCTGGGCCCAGACCTCATCAGAGGCCTCGACATCTTGGGACTCGGAGCCCGAGCATCGTTTGTCTTCTGAGCGGGGATCTCCTTCCAGGGAACACCGGAGGAAGAAAAAACTTGTGACGGTGGCGTCACTGGACGCCTCTGATCGGCTTGGGCTCTCGGGTTCTCAGGTTTTTGGCCGGGGGAAACCACTTCCAGTACAAGGTGCTTCCCTTTGGCCTAGCTTCCGCTCCCAGAGTATTTACCAAATGCCTAGCAGTGGTGGCGGCCTTCCTCAGAAGTCAGGGAGTCTTCGTCTTTCCATACCTGGACGACTGGCCCATCAGGGGCCATTCGGCACAGGAGGTGCAGCAGGCCACTGCTCGCACAGTCACCCTGCTCCAGCACCTAGGGTTTGTTATAAATCACGAAAAGTCCACTTTACTCCCCACTCAGAACTTGGAGTTCATAGGAGCAAGACTGGACACACTTCAGGCAAGGGCTTACCTGTCGCTGGACAGGGCAAGGCGGTTGCTGGACTTGGTATAGCAGGTCCAGCACAGACCTCAAGTCTCCGCAAGGGTCTTCCTCCGCCTTCTGGGCCACATGGCCTCCACGGTGCATGTGCCCCCTAATGCTCAATTCCACATGCGCACAGCTCAATGGAGCCTCAGACCAGTGGACGCAAGCCACTGGTTGCCTCAGAGTCAGGGTAGCGATTTCCAAGCTACTAGTGACAGCCTTGCAATGGTGGCTCCCCCCCCCCCCCCACACACTTGCTTCAGGGAGTACCATTCCAACCTCCCTCTCACACCAGAGTGCTGAAGACAGATGCCTCCTTGCTGGGCTGGGGAGCCCATTGCCAGGGTTCATGCACTCAGGGCCTGTGGTCCTTGCGAGAGGCCGCACTTCAAATCAATCTTCTAGAGCTTCGAGCCATCCGCCTAGCTCTTTAAGCCTTCTGTCATCTTCTTTCCCATCAGTCGGTGCGGATACAGAGAGACAATCAGGTAGCGATGTTCTACATCAACAAACAGGAAGACACAGGATCTCGCATCCTATGCCAGGAAACTCTGGACCTCTGCTCTTTTGCAGTGGCACATCACATGTCCCTGAAGGCAGTTTATCTGCCAGGTCAGGAGAACTTCCTTGCTGACAAGTTGAGCAGGATTCTTCAGCCTCACGAGTGGCAACTGAACCGGGATGTAGCCCAGCAGATCTTCAACCGCTGGGGTCTCCCATCCATGGATCTCTTTGCCAGTCCACAAAACCATCAATTGCCCTGGTTCTGCTCGCGGCAGATGCTTTCCTGATTTCATGGGCACGGGGCCTTCTCTATGCGTTCCCACCCATACCCCTGGTGGCATGCACTCTGTTCAAGATTCTTCGGGACAAGGCCTCTGTCATCCTGGTAGCCCCCAGGTGGCCCAGACAGCCTTGGTTCCCTCTTCTCCAGCTGGCGGTCGAAAGTCCACTCTCACTGGGGGAGCAGCCCAGTGCTGCTGACAGGGTAGTGCTTGCTCCTCTGCCTCCTGGAGGCCAGCAACACCTCCTCGACCTCCTTGGGAAGGAGTAATCTACTAGAAAATCCTACGCGTTCAAGTGGCATAGATTTGAAGGATGATGTGCCCAACATAAGGAGAACCCGTTCACTTGCCAAGTACCTCAGGTATTGCAGTACTTGCTTCACCTCTCAGAGTTAGGCCTCAAGTCCAACTCTGTCAGGGTCCACCTGAGTGCGTTCTCAGCTAACCACTCTCCAGTGGACAGGCAACCTCTTTCAGCTCACCCTTTGGTATCTCGATTCCTCAGAGGCCTCCTACTTCTGAAGCTTCCGATTCTCCCACTGGCTACAGAGTGGGTCTTAAACGTGGTCTTGCAGCGGCTTACTTGCCCACCTTTTGAACCAATGTCCACCTGTCATCTCCGCTTCCTTTCTTGGAAAGCCCTCTTTCTGGTGGCTCTCACATGTGCTCGTCGTGTGAGCGAGCTGCAAGCTTTGGTATCGGATAGACCGTATACACAGTTTTACAAAAACAGGGTGGTCCTACATACCCACCCCAAGTTCCTTCCTAAAGTGTTTTCCTCGTTTCACCTCAACCAAGAGGTGGTTCTTCCAACCTTTTTCACCAGGCCACATACCAGCAGGGCTGAAGCGGTGCTGCACACCCTGGACTGTAAGAGGGCGCTCGCCTTCTACCTGGAACGTACGTGGGGACATCGAAGGGCTTCCCAGGTCTTTGTTTCTTATGACCCTAGTAAACTGGGTCTACCTGTCTCCAAGCATACGTTATCCACCTGGGTGGCAGACTGCATCGCCTGGGCATACAGGGCAGCTGATCTTCAGCTGCAGGGCTGAATCATGGCCCACTCTGTCAGGGCTAAGGCCGCATCGGTGGCTAACCACCGCTCTGTTCCGTTGGCAGACATCTGTTTGGCTGCAGCTTGGTCTTCAAGCCAGACTTTTGCAGCCCACTACTGCCTGGAGAGAGAGTCCCGGCGGGACAGTGTTTTCGGTCAGGTGGTACTCCGTAACCTATTCGAGGATTAGGCAGCTCCTACCCTCTGACCCTTTGGTGTCGGGCTACCTGGGGGGGGTTGCGTTCTCGGAGTAAAATCCTATCACTGCTGCTGAAGCTCTTCTAGTGGGAGCCATTTTCGGCTATGGGTTTTCGGTAGCCTATAGCTAGGGAGTTCCATATGTGAGGACTGACTTCCTGCTTGTTCCTGGAAAAGCGTAGTTACTCACCTGTAACAGGTGTTCTCCAGGGACAGCAGGAATCGGTCCTCATGACCCTCCCTCCTCCCCTGGAGTTGCAGTCCTTTGATTAATTTTTTCTCATTTTTGCCGTCTTTTTAGCTATGTCATCTGACTGAGCAAGATGGCACCCTTGGGCGGGACCGCACATGCGTGATGCAATCCCAAAGGCTTTCTTTGAAAGCTGGGGAATTGCTCCGCACGAGGGCTCTGTCAGCGCCGACGTCACCCATATGTGAGGACTGATTCCTGCTGTCCCTGGAGAACACCTGTTACAGGTGAATAACTACGCTTCGTCAAATGTCAACTGGGGCCACGGAACTCCACTTCGCCCAGGATGAAGCGTAGGATGAAGCGATGGGAGGAGTGGCCTAGTGGTTAGGACAAGGTACTTAGGGCCGGGGGTTCAAGTCCCACCTGGGGACAGCAATCTCAGGCCGGAGGGACTGGGATTTCTAGTCCTATAGGTACTCCTTGTGGTCTTGGGCAAGCCACTTAACCCTCCATTACCCATGTTCCCTGTAAGTATTAGCGTATGTGTGTCATATCCCCTCGTGTTAAATGTATCTCCCAATTGACCGCTTTGACCTGGTGAAAAGCGGGATATAAATACAGCTAAAATAAAATAAATAAAATAAAATAAATAAAATAATGAAGCCTGCACCCGGGTGGAGTGAATCCACAATACCTCTGGAATAGTCCTATTTCTTGAGAGAGGATGCAGTAGCCTCTGGATATCTAATGCCCTAAGGTAGCCTTAGAGGCTGTGTCACCCTTACGTGGTCTAGCATAAAGAACAAAATAACCAGCTAGATTTGCAGAATGTACTGGTAACCTTCAGGTATCTGAGGAACAATCTTTGTACATCTACCAAGTGCAACTCTTTCATAAGAACATAATGAGCATAAGAATGCCATACTGGGTCAGACCAATGGTCCATCAAGCCCAATATCCTGTTTCCAACAATGGCCAAACCATATCACAAGTATCTGTCATGTTCCCAAAAAGTACTTCTCCCAGGGGTAAGCAATGGATTTCTCCAGTCCACTTTAATAATGTGGAGTTTTCTCTAGGAGCTTGTCCAAACCTCTTTTTAAACCACAACTACACTAACAGCTTTAACTATATCCTCCAGCAGTGAATTCCAGAGTTTGATTGCGCTTTGAGTGAAAACATATTTTCTTGGATTAGTCCTAAATGTGTTATGTTGTATGTCCCCTAGTCTTTATACTTTCTGAAAATGTAAACGATCTGTTTACTCATTCCACGCCTCATTATTTTATAGACCTCAATCCTGTATCCTCTCAGCCGTCTCTTTTCCAAGTTGAAGAGCCTTAATCTTTTAAGCATTTCCTGGTAGGGGTATCCATAAGAATGTAAGAACATAAGATATAGCATACTGGGTCAGACCAAGGTCCATCAAGCCCAGTATCCTGTTTCCAACAGTGGCCAATCTAGGTCATAAGTACCTAGCAATCTCCCCAAAATACACAGTTTCCTCAATGCTTGTATTGGGTCAAGCAGTGATATCCTGTGTCCCTTTTAATAATGGTTTATGGACCTTTCCTCCAGGAACTTGTCCAAACCTTTTTTAAACCCAGCTACACTAACAGCTTTTACTACATCGTCCGGTAATAAATTCGAGAGTTTGATTACACGTAGAATAAAAAATATTTTCTCTTATTAGCCTTAAATAGGTTACCCTGGAGCTTCATTGTATGTCCCCTAGTCTTTTTATATTCTGATGACGTAAACAATCGATCTATGTTTACCCATACTACTGCATTCATTAATTTATAGACCTCTATCATATCTCCCCTCATCCGTCTCTTTTCCAGGTTGAAGAGCCCTAACCTTTTTAGCCTCTCTTCATAGGAGTATCCTTCCATCCCCTTTACCATTTTGGTGACTCTTCTCTGTACCTTTTCTAATAACACTATATCCTTTTTAAGATACGGTGACCAGAATTACACACAATATTCAAGGTGTGGTCACACCATGGAACGATACAGAGGCATTATAATATCCTTTGTTTTATTTTCCATTCCTTTCCTTATGATACCTAGCATTCTATTTGCTCTCTTTGCCACCACTGCACACTGGGCGGAGGATTTTAACATGTTATCCACAAAGACGCCTAAATCTTTTTCCTGGGTAGTGGTTACCAATGTGGAACCTTGCATTGTGTAACCATAGTTTGGATTCTTTCCTAGGTGCATAACTTTGCACTTCTCCACATTAAATTTCATCTGCCATTTGGATGCCCAGTCTTCCTATTTATCAAGGTCCTCTTGAAATTTTCCACAATCCTCTTGGATTTTAACAACTTTAAATAGGTTTGTGTCATCTGCAAATTTGATAACCTCACTTGTTCCCTTTTCCAGGTCATTTATGAATATGTAATAAAGCAGCGGACCCAGCACAGATCCCTGCGGTACTCCGCTATTCACCTTTTTCCATTGGGAAAATTGGCCATTTAGCCCTACCCTCTGCTTTCTATCTTTTAACCAGTTCCTGATCCACAATAGTACACTGCCTCCTATCCCATGATTTTTTATTTTTGCCAAAATTCTCTGATGAGGGATCTTGTCAAAGGCTTTCTGAAAGTCCAGATACACTATATCAGCCGACTCACCTTTGTCTACCTGTTTATTCACACCTTCAAAAAAACATAACAGATTAGTAAGACAAGATCTTCCTTGTCTAAAGCCATGTTGGCTGTCTTCCATTAAGCCATGACTATCTACATGCTGAGTAATTTTGTTCTTTATGATGGTTTCTACCATTTTTCCCAGTACCGACGTCAGGCTTACCGGTCTGTAGTTTCTCAAATCACCCCTGGAACCATTTTTAAAAATTGGCGTTACATTGGCGATCCTCCAATCTTCAGGTATTACAGATGATTTTAATGATAGTTCACAGATTACTAATAGCAGGTCTGCAATCTCATATTTCAGTTCTTTCAACACCCTTGTATGTATAGTATCCAGTCCAGGTGATTTGCTACTCTTAGTTTATGAAATAATTGTAATACGTCTTCCCGGTGTATCTATTTCTTTCAATTCTTCCGCAGTATCACCTTTAAATACCACTTTAGTCATGGGTAACATCCCTACATCTTCCTCAGTAAAGACCAAAGCAAAGAATTCATTCAGTCTTTCTGCTATAGCCTTGTCCTTTCTTACTGCCCTTTTTACCTCTCTATCATCTAATGGTCCAACTGACTCTCTCACAGGTTTTTTTTTTTTGGCTACGAATGTACTTGAAAAAGTCTTGTACATTTTTGCTTCCACAGCAAGTTTCTTCTCACATTCTCTTTGCCTGCTTTATCAGTGCCTTGCATTTAACTTGCCAGTGCTTGTGCTGTTTCCAGTTTTCGTCATTTGGCTCTTTTTTCCATTTCCTGAAAGATGCTTTTTTGGCAATGGCCTCTTTGACCTCACCTTTAAACCATGCTGGCAGTTCTTTGGACTTCCTTCCACTTTTCTTAAAGCGTGGAATACAGCTGGTTGGGGCTTCCAAGATAGTATTTTTAAACACCCAAGCTTGATGTAAGTCTATGACCTTTGCATCTGCTCCTTTTAGTTTTTTCTGAACTATTTTCCTCATTTTATCATAGTCTCCTTTTTGAAAGTTAAAAGGTAGTACTGTGGATTTCCTTACCATCCCTCCCCCATTAATTAAATCAAACGTGATCATGCTATGATCACTATCGCCAAGTGGCCCCAACACCCTTATTTCTTGCACCAGGTCTGGTGTCTTAGTCTAAGGACTAAGTCCAAAATGGCTTCCCTTCTGGTTGGTTCATGAACCAGCTGCTCCAAAAAGCAGTCATTTATTTAATCTAGAAACTATCTCCCTAGCATGTCCTGCCGTGACACTGGACCAGTCGATACTGGGGTTATTGAAATCACCCATTATTATTACTGTTCTGTAACTTTTGTTAGCTTCCCTGATTTCTTTGAGCATTTCATCATCCATTTGTTCATTCTGGCCAGGCGGTTGATAGTACAACCCCACTACCATCGCCTTCCCCTTTTTACATGGAATTTTCAATCCATTGAGATTCTACATTCCCTTTATCATTTTGGTTGCTCTTCTCTACTTTTTCTAATTCTGCTAGATATGGCTATCAGAACTGCACACAATATTCGAGGTGCAGAGCATTCTATTTGCTTTCTTGGCCATCGCTGCACACTGTGATGAGGATTTCAACGTATTATCCACGATGGTGCCCAGATACTTGCGCTGTTCAGAGGAAAAGGATGGAAGGGAAGACCACCTTGTTGACATTGAATGCGGACATTACTTTGTGCAAAAAGGAAGAGACTAGATGGAGGGACACCACCTCTGCCGAGAATGTTAAATAAGGATCTCTAAAAGAGAGACCCTGCACTTCTGAAATGTGGGGCACCAAGTAGATGAAGACCAAAGAGGTGGTCTTGAGGAAGACATCCTTAAGCATGGCCTGTCTCAATGGTTCGAAGGGTGCCGACATCAACATTCAAAGGCCAAGTTCCAAAGCAGAACAATAGGCCACACTGGGGAGCGAATATGTTGCATTCCCTGAAGGAAGCAGGACGACACAGGATGTGAAACTACCCACAATAACTTAATTTTATTAATATTCAACAATAACAAGTTCAACCCATCCATTCTTTAATGTCAGAAAATAACCTCTTGAGCAAACTAAATGTGTTTTCTCGTGTTTCCAAAAATGAGACTGTATTCTTATGCTGATGACTTTTTATTTTTAAAGGAAAATTAATCCCCTCTAACTCTCATCTTCATGAGTTTCTAGGGAAGAGAAATTGGATAGGAGAGAGAGGGGGGAACCTTACGGAACATCCGCATTCAGTTTCTAAGGCTTGGGCACTTTTTTTTTCTGGTTAAATTTGATATTCCAGGTGCAGTTTATTTAGTATACATTTGTACACCAGTTAACAAGGAAACCCTTAAACCATCTTAAAAACTTTCCGTTAATACCCAATTCATTTAGCCTACTAAGCAGCAGGCCATGGTCCTCTAAATCAAAGGTAGCTGAAATATCAAACTGAATCAAAGTACATTGATTGCCCTTATCAATTAGATCATAAAGAGCCTGTAGTAAGGTGACTAATAACATTTCTGTACTAGGACAACTTCTAAATCAAAAGTGTGATTTATGAAGGAATCCAAATTTGTCTAAATATTCTGAGCTGCACAGCTACCACAGCTTTTTACAATTTGGCCAATAATTGAATATTTGCTACTGGTCTATAACTAGAAGGCAAATTCTTCCCTTTTTAGCTGGAGTCAAGATAATATCACCAGTATTTTCAACAAATTGGCCACTATACAATGATGCCCTAATGAGATGATAGCCATTTTATATAATTCCCAGTGGCATATTGGCAAAAAAAATGTTGGACAATTACTTTTAGAGAATTTTATTTTTCTCCATGGACAAGCAGGAATGAGTCTTGTCAGACGGCTGCCTGGGTGAGAATCTTCACAGTCTTGGCAAGTGCATATATCTATATGATTTGCAAGGGATTGTGGGCAATGCAGTTCATTAACACCAGACACAGCTGCTCACAATAATTAGTTGTGCTTTTGGGTAAAGCCAATAAGATATTTATTTATGGGGTTATTTCTCCCAACACAGATATGCTTGGTAGCACATAAATCAGGTTACTTGCTTTCAGTGTTAAACTTGAAAAAAACAAAACCAGGAAAACAACATTTGAACTTGTCAGGCAATCAAAGCAAAAGAAATAAGACCTGGTTGATGATAAACTGGTCTTTTCTGTAGGCTTAGCTAATATTTTCTTAGCATGTATCAAACAACAAACCAAAAGCTACAAAGAAAGACAAAAAACTGTTTTTTTCAGGTTAACTTCTTATATCTTCCCACATAGATTCAGAAGTGATTCTCTCAGAGCACACAAGCAATTAGGTAAGGCTCAATTGCTAGCAGTTATCCAGCTGAAACCCCTTAGCTGGCTTGCTTTCTACTGCGTGGCTAAAAATCCTACTCATGAGCTTTTCTGAGTAGATTAAAGAACAAGTTTGTATTTCTTTGTGATGGTTGCTGTACTTTATAACAGAAAATCACCAAAGGAGTTTAGACAGAGAGCAGTCCATGTAAACAGATTCTTCATCTGCTATCATTCCCCCTTCTTCAACAAGCATGGGTTCAATATCATGGATTGGCACAGATGAATCTTCCAATGGAGCACTTTCATGAGAATACTTGTTTCCCTGCTGTCTTTCAAGGTTATAGCTAGGGCATAGATCAGTGTTCATACCTGAGCTTCCATTGCTGTTAGAGTTCCTCTCTATATAGCCTGGCCAGTATGTAGTCCAGTTCTTATGTCCAGCCTTCCAATCCAGATCCCTGGACACTGGATCTCTCTTCACATACCTTCTGGCACGGGTCTTAGGGTCCCTTCCACGTGCAGCCGTCTCCCTCACAGGTACCGTCTGGAGATTCCTAGCTCTGCAGCACCATTCCTCTGGCTTTCCCCAGTCCAATGGTGTATGCTGGCCCTTGGAATGCCTCCCAGTATACGTACTGCTCTGGACTCTTCTAGACCTCTCAAAGGCTTTTCTCCTCTTTCTTCCAAAGGGTTTCTTTCCCTCTCTGTCCGTCCGGTTTGGCTTCTGCTTCTGATGATCCTCTTGATGATGAAGATGATCAAGCTCAAGCTGATTCTCAGGATCATTCTCTGTAGAATAAACTCTACCTTTATTCTGCTTAGATGAGTGCTCCTCCCTAACACAGCGCAGCTGTGCTGAATCAGACCCTGTCCTTTGAGATGAGTGCTTAGGGATTACCTCATAGCCCTCCTGATTGAACACACGTTTCCCCCCTTCAGCTCCTCTAATGGCTGCTGGAAACCTGGTGCATTCTGGGACTGGTAGTCTTTTATGGGAAAATTCTGTTCTCTTATTTCTACCAGAACTGACAGGTTGCTTGTTCAGAGTCACTTCACCTTTTCTATAGCTCCTTCCTGAGCTATGATAAGCTTCCTTATCACAGTCTCATATGGGTGATGTCTCCTGATGGAACCCTGTGCAGGCACACTTCCCAATTTCTATTGAAAGCTCTTTGGGAGACTACACCGCGCCTATGTGCCTGCTTCCCACCTGCCACTGTGGCGCCATCTTAGATCAGTCTTTTGTTTTCCATGGAGCCCCACGGATACATTCTAGACACCTATGTTGGTAAACTTCCATTTTTTCCCCTAATGGGGTTTTTCTCCTTGGGCTTTTGCACAGTCACCTTGCTTTCACAGTTCTCTCCTCCCTTTTACATTTTTTCTCCTCCAGTCGTTTTATCACTGCCACGGCACTTCGGCTCTCCTAGTGCCAATTCTAGTGCTAGTGTTCTGGCAGGCCTTGCCTTCATCATTGAGCCATTAGACTTTGCTTTGGTTATTTTTCCCAGATGACATGTTGCAGAAACCCACCAGTGGCTTCAAGAAGTGATCCAAGTGCTCTAGGACCGTATTGGTCACAGACGCCCATAACTGGTACCTACAGTGCTTGGGACCTGATCATTAACCCTCTTGTAATTTGTGTCCACAGATGACAAAAAAAAGACTCAGGGGTCGTGACAGGCAGCACAAATCACTTTTTAGCACACAGAAGTCCAATCCATTGGCATTGACAGCAACGGCTTACAAGGCTGCATCGGATGCTGGTGGTGCATAGACACTGAGGGGCTCTCGAGCTCAATCAGAGCTGAGCACCCGTAGTGCCCAGGATCATCAGCCATCGATTGATCTCCATCCGAAGATGGAGGATTCGACTGTGTCTTTGACATCGAGGGGTGACCACTCTGAACATACAGTGAAGAGACTGGTGCATTGGTGTCTGAGCCCATTGAGGCATGGCATTGAGGACGATGGGGGGGGGGTCTGCATGAAGTAGCCCTTGAAGGTGCTCTGAAGGGAGAAGAGCTTATCCTCCAGGATATCAGAGGGGCACTGACAGCCTACTGACTAAGACCCAGCTGCCAATATCCCTATGTACACCTACTGGTTACATCGGTCAGAGTTGTTCAGGCTCTGCAGACGGAATCAGCAGCAATGATGAAGCGCTTTCTGCAAGCACTCAAACATTGCAATGCTGCTGGGGCCTCTGTTGGCTGCATTGACATCTACTGTCTGAGCAGCCTATCTTCAAGCTGCATGCATTGTCTGCGGGAGAGGCATCAACATTGGGGCATTGAAGAACCCTGACACTGGTGCCGGCCCAGCTGCTATCCCTATCTAGTATCTCGGGGTCCGATACATCCTAGAGATCTAGAAGGTTATCGATGCATCATCGTTTCCAAAGGAGATCCCAATCCCCTTGAAGCAGGAGAGTGATCCAGGCAGAGACTTCCTCTCTGACTCAGAAGGCTGGGTCACCAACGTGGAATCGGAGGATTTGTCAGTGGGCAGGTTCCCCAAGCTCCCGTCTGACCCTTCTCAGTCTCATGAGTGGTGCTAGTCCCCTCCTGAGGACATGACCTTCCAAGAATGTGTGATAGATATGGCCAAGGCCATTCCATTTTCTTTGGAGACTGAGGATGAACCAGGGCAGAGGAGTTGGAGATCCTACAGTATTCCTCAACTCCTAAGGAGGCAGTGATAGTGCCTGTCTGTGCACCACATCCTGCAGAGAGTACAGAGGAGAATGAGGGAGAACCTCCCTCACTGTACCTTCAGTTAGTAGAAGGCTTGTCTCCATGTACAGAGTTAAGAAGGCTCCTGGATTCGAGAAGTCTCAGCTTCCACACCATTCCTTGGTTGAATTCACACTAAAGAGAATCAAGAGTACCAAGACTCATTCCTCGATGCTCTCAGGGAGGGAGGCTAGGACATTGGACTCTTTAGGGAGAAGATGTTTCCAGAGTGCCATGCTTGTTGCCTGTGTGGCCTCTTACCAGCTTTACATGGGCATGTTCTTG
Organism: Ichthyophis bannanicus; assembly: GCA_033557465.1. Lineage (NCBI taxonomy): Eukaryota > Metazoa > Chordata > Amphibia > Gymnophiona > Ichthyophiidae > Ichthyophis > Ichthyophis bannanicus. Next base: position 233,255,081 of record CM066036.1, read on the forward strand.
AAGGTGGATCTAGCCCAGTTCCTCCCTTCAAAGTTCCTTAGAGGCCAATGGCAAGGACTGCTTAAAGTACATGGTTTGAGCAACTGATATCATCAATATGGTGTCCAGGAATGCTGCCATTGGTATTGGCGCCTGGAGACTCACTTGGCTCCAGTCCTCAGACTTGGAACAATCAATGCAAAACAAGCTGACAGATGTTCTGTGCTATGGAGAGAATCTCTTGAACAGGTCGGAGAGCTGGCCATATTAAAAAAGCAACATATTACACTGACCAGGCTCTGCAGCTGCATGTCTGAACATACCTCCTCTCGTTGGAGGTTCCAAGAGGGAGGCCTAGTATCTTTGCAGGTGTAGGTACTTTCCTGGGCCCCAGACCTCTCAACCCAAGCAGGCCTCTCACCAGCATCAGTGGCTTGAGAAGCCCCAAAAGGCCCAACTGGTTCCTCACCAAAACCTGAGGCAGGGTTTTGACTGGTTCTTGTGGAGCATAGATCTTCCAGTGACTGCCGTAGACAACCCTCCAGTGGGGAAGGCTCATTCTTTTTGCACAAAGGTGGCCTCTTGTAACTTCAGACTCATAGAACTACCAACAAATTGCCCTTTGAAAATGCATCATCTTGACCCTCTGCATCAGAAACTGTTTCAAAGAGAAATTGCCCTCTTCTTGTCAGATCTCACGATTGAGCTCATGTCACCAGAACAAAGGGTCAGGGTTTCATTTCAGGTACTTCCTAATCCCTAGGAAAATGGGGAGATATGGTCCCATCCTAGACCTAAGAGATCTATCTGAACTTATACTTGGTGAGGGAAAAGTTCAGAATGATTTCTCTTGGTACCCTGTTTCCTTACCTTCAAAAAGGAGATTGGCTATGCTCCCTGGATCTCAAGGATGCCTAATGCACATACATCCCGCTCACAGAAGCATCAGTATCTCAGATTTGTCCTGGGGGGGAACAACGCTTCCAGTACAGTGTGTCCTTACTGGCCCAGACAGCCGGGGTTTCCTCTCCTGCTACAGCTCTCCAGATAGCTCTCCACATGCCCGATCTCATAACACAGGAAGATGGGACGAAGTTGCACCCCAATATCTGGTCGTTGGCCCTCACAGGTTACTACTACTGAACATTTGTATAGAGCTACAAAACATACACAGCGCTGCACAGACACATATAAAAGATGGTCCCTGCTATTAGAGTTTAGTCTAGTCAAGACAGACAACACAGTAACTGTAGACTACTACTACTATTAAGCATTTTTGTAGCACTACCAGTCGTATGCAGCACTGCACAGACATGTAAGAGACAGTCCCTGCTCATCAGAGCTTACAATCTAGTCAAGACAAACACAGAAGGTGTAAGCAGGGGTAGAACAGGGGTAAAAACGGGGGGGGGGGGGGAAGGAGATCAGGTGAGTTGAGATCCAAAGGCAGCAGCGAAGAGGTGAGCTTTCAACTTGGATTTGAAGAGGGTTAGAGAAGGTGCCTGGCGTACAGACAGGTAGTTTGTTCCAGGCGTAAGGTGCAGCAAGGTGAAAGGAGCGAAATCTGGAGTTGGCAGTAGGAGAGAAGGGCACAGATAGAAGTAGTTGGCTAGAAGAGCGGAGTTCCCGAAGGGGGTTGTAAGGAGAGATAAGAGAAGAAAGGTACTGAGGAGCCGCAGAGTGAATGTATTTATAGGGCAGCTGGAGAAGTTTGAACTGGATGCGGAAACGGATAGGGAGCCAGTGAAGTGACTTGAGAAGAGGAGTAATATGGGCATGAGGAGGCTGGCAGAAGATTAGCCGTGCCGCGGAGTGTTGAACAGACTGACGGGGAGAGAGATGATTCAGAGGGAGACCAGCAAGGAGTAGGTTACAGTAGTCAAGACGGAGGTGATTAAGGAGTGGATAAGCGTTTTAGTAGTGTGTTCAGAAAGGAAAGGGTGGATTTTGCTAATGTTGTAGAGAAAGAAACGACAGGTCTTAGCTATGAGATGGATATGTGTGGAGAAAGAGAGAGAGGAGTCAGACAACCCCCAGATTGCAGGCCGAGGAAACAGGAAGGAGTACAGAGCTGTCTACAGAGACTGAGAAAGGAGGAAGAGGAAGGGAGGTTTTAGAGGGAAAGATAAGAAGTTCAGTCTTGGCCATGTTCAATTTCAAGCGGTGGTGAGACATCCAGACAGCAATGTCAGAAAGGGAGGCAGAGATCCGGGTCTGGATTGCCGGAGAGAGTTCAGACGTAGAGGTGTAGATCTGGGAGTCATCAGCATACAGATGGTACTGAAAGCCATGGTAAGAGATAAGTGCACCAAGGGACTAGATATAGAGAGAAAAGGAGTGGACCCACGACAGATCCTTGGGGTACACCAACTGGGAGCGGGGTAGCAGAGGAGGAGGAGCCACCAGAACATGGGATACACCTAGGGGGAATGGTAAGGAAACACAAAGGAGTTCAGATGAGTAAAAATCCAAACGTGGCAGTGAAGAGGTGAGTTTTCAGCCAGGATTTGAAAAGGGTCAGAGAAGCCACCTGATGTACAGACTGAGGTAGTTTCTTCCAGGCATGAGGAGCAGCAAGGTGAAAGGAGCGAAGTCTGGAATTAGCAGTTGAAGAGAAGGGCACAGACAAAAGCAATTTGCCAGAAGAGCAAAGGAGGGGTGTAGGGAAAGACAAGAGGAAAGGTAGTGAGGAGCTGCAGAGTGAATGTACTTATAGATCAGCTGGAGGAGTTTGGCTCCCTATCTGTTTCTGCATCCAGTTCAATGTAGTGACTTGAGAAGAGAAGTAATATGAGCATGACGAGGCTGGCAGAAGATTAGCCGTGCAGCAGAGTGTTGAACGGATTAAAGGGGAGACAGATGATTCAGATGGAGCCAGCAAGGAGTAGGTTACAATAGTCTAGATAGGAGGTGACTAAGGAGGGAATAGTGTCTTAGTAGTGTGTTCAGAAAGGAAGGGGTGAATCTTGTTCATGTGTAGAGAAAGAAATGGCAGGTGTTGTCCGCTCAAGTGTCATCTGCTCTATGTTCAACTAACCCTCCAGCAGCAGATTGAGGGCCACAGATTATCCTCTTGTGCAAGGGGTTTGGAAGTCTGACGACCTTTTTCCTTTTCTGGGGATTATTAAAAGTATGATCCGCTTGGAGTGGGATTTGCCTGAATCCCAAGGGACTGAGGGTTTGTTAAAAAGCTGTATGCCCTGCCATAGGAGGACTGCACCATTTTGGTTCAGCATGCCAAGAGTGGATGCACATGTCGCAGCGGTCATAAAACAGATCTCTATCCCGGTAAAAGATAGAATGGCCCTAAGATCTTCTGGATCGTAAGATGGACTCTCCTGAGGAATCCGCTCACAGCTTCCACTGTTATTCCCCAGTTAGCTGTATGCAGGCCTGCTGACTCAAGCTCTTCTCCCAGTGGATTCAGCATTTCATCCTCGAGGATATTACACCCCTCTTGGAGTTGACAATGGCCTTTCTGTCAGATGCTATGTATGATCTCGTCCACTTGGTGGCTAAAGATGCGGCTATAGCTTCACCACTGGTTGTCAGATATGTCCTTTAAGTCCTGGCTGACCCAACTAGCCTTTTAGGGAAGCTTTTGTTTGGGGTGAACTTGGAGAAACTGGTAAGGATTGGGGAGAGTCCAAACCTCATTGCCTCCTGGAAGATGAGCCAAAAGGGCCTGGGAAGCATACGGGTGCATCTGTCTTGACATATGCCCATTTTCCTCATTCATGCTACTCTGACTTCTGGGGTTCCCTAATCTCCCATAGGTATCATCCCAGAAAGTCCCCCCCCCCCCCTCCTCTTCCTCTTCTGGTTTTAGATTCCAGACCTGGCCCTTTTTGGGGTTCATGGGCCCTGTAATTCTACCACTTCTAGAAGTGCCACCTCACATCCAGTGCAATGACCAGTTTGATGCCCATTCTGGGTTGCCACCAATAGTTAGCAGGCTGCACCATTTCTACCAGGAGTGGGCCTGGTCAGATATCGCTGGGTGCTAGACACTTCAGCATGGCTATGTTCTGGAATGCAAAGAACCTATCCCAGACGCCATCATCTCCCTATGTGGTTAGGTGGTCAAGAGAATTGTCATTCAGATCACGCTGGAAAGGTTTCTCCGTCTGTGTGCGGTGATGCCAATTCTTACGTAGCATGGAAAACGGTCGATACTCCCATCTACTTTGTGGTGCCAAAGAGAGATGGTTCCTTTCAGCCAATCCTTGACCTCAAGGGAGTCTGCATTCACCTATGCACTCTACACTTCTGTATGGAGGCCCTGCAGTCAGTGATCCAGGCGTTATGCCGCAAGGAGTTTCTTGTGTGTCTGGATTTAGCCAAAGCTTATTTCCACATACCTGTCTGAGGGGGATCAACAGCTTTCTCATTTTCCATTTGCCACTCTTCCCTTTGGACTCTCCACTGCCCCAAAGACATTATAGAAAGTCATGGTGGCGGCAACTGCTGTGCCAAGGGATCTGTGTTTTTCTCCAGGACCAAGCAGGAAGTCAGCCCTCACATATGGGTAACATCGACGTCGATGGAGCCCTTGCGGAGCATTTCCCCAGCTTTCCATGAAAGCCTTTGGGAATGCAGGCATGCATGCGTGGTTCCCTTCCTGCCTAAAGGTGCCATATTGCTCAGTCTCTCTCTTTCCGTGAAGCCCACCGGACGTATGTCCTAGTCATCCCGGAAAATAGTTAGATTTTTTTCGCGATTCCTTAGCTATTTTTTCTCCGGTTTGACGCCGGTTTCGGTACACCGGTATCGAGCCCGATCTTCTTTTTTCGGTTTTTGCCCTTCGTGGCTGGCGTTCGCGCCCTTTTTTTCTTTTTCCCTGGAAGGCCGGTCCTTTGACCTCGCGGGGACTCTTTTTCTTTTTCCCCGATGGCTTCCAGTGGATTCAAAAGTGTGATCGGTGTGAGAAGCTAATGTCTCTCACCGACACACATGACTGCTGCCTTCGGTGCCTCGGTCCTGACCACGATCCTAAGATCTGTGCACTATGTGGAAAAATGTCTTCCAAGGCGCTTCGAAGTCGTCGGCACCAAAAGGAAAGGCTTTTTTCTGACTTGGCCTCCGGCCGGGCCCAGACCTTATCTGAGGCCTCGACATCTCGGGAATTGGATCCCGAGCACCGTCGGGGCTCCTAGCACAGGGGGTCCCCCGACCGGGAGCGAAAGAGGAAGAAGCGGCTCGCAAGGGCATTGTCGGAAGAAGTCCCTGGCTCCTCGAGAGCTAGGTCTCAGACCCCCGACCGTCTCCCCGGGCCCGTGGAACAGGAGAAGCCTCCCAAAGTACCTCGAGTGGAGCTGGAGTCTGCTGGACACGTAAGTCCTGTAGTCCTCGTGGACTCTCCTTCCAGAGAGCCGACATCGGGCCCGGCTCTGCCAGGGCCCGAGTCGGGGGCTACTGAGTCTCCTGAGCAGGGTCTCAGGCTGACAGCCTTGGAGAGCAGACTGTCTGTCTGCCTTCATGGAACAGCAGCGGGCACTGACGGCCAGCCTGTCTGGCGCATCTGCCCCGACCACCGGGACATCGACATCGAAGCCGACCCCGGAGACTGAGCCGATACTTGAGACCATGAAGGCTCGAGGTCGACCTCGGTCGCGGCCTCCCTCGACCTCCCGTTTGAGACCGAGGGTGTCGACGCCGGTGCCTTCGGCGTCGGGGCGGGTGCTCACAGGCCCCGTGAGGTCGGATCCCGATTCCTCATCGGACGAGTCCGCCTGGGAGACGGAGGACGAAGAGTCCCCCGACACCTTCAGGACTCGGTGCGTCCCATTGGACTCACTGCAGTCTGAACCCCGGAGTAGATCCCCTCTGGAGGATACCTGGTTCTCGGAGTTCGTCCAGGATATGGCCACGGCGTTGGCTATCCCTGCGGATCCCGATGAGGAGTCTGGAGCCGAGGAGCTCGAGGCCCTACAGTATGACTCTCCGCCGAAGGAGGCCTTTACTGTTACGGTTCCTCCGATGCTGGAACGGCTCCTCTCCCGGATGTGGGAGGCACCGGCCTCGGCGCTGGTTCTAAGCAAGCAGGTCGATTCTATCTATGCCAGAAGAGCCCTGGCTTTCAAAAGGCGCAGCTACCACACCATTCCATGGTGGTGGAATCGACCATGCATCGCCTGAAAAGTCAGAAGATGCACTCCGCGGTGCCCCCTGGCAGGGAGGCCCGGAACCTCGATGGTTTTGGTAGAAAGTGCTTCCAGGGCTCAATGCTTGCTTGCCATGTCCAGTCTTACCAGCTGTACATGGGCATGTACCTGCGAGACCTGGCCAAGGAGCTGGCCGGGTTCTCTGCTGGTCTCTCCGGGGAACCCTTGCAGAGGTTCAAGTCCTTGTCCTCGAGGATCCGGGAATGCTCCGAGTTTGTCCCGCGCTGCCTACGACGGCTTCGAGGCTTCGGCCCATGTTGCAGCAGCCGGCATCGCGGCTCGACGCCAGGCATGGCTGCAGTCATCGGACCTCGAGCCATGGGTTCAGGACAAGTTGGTTGATGTCCCTTGCCGAGGTGAGAACCTTTTTGGCAAGCCCATGACCGAGAAGGCCGCACAGCTCGAAACCGAGCACCTCACGAGGACAAGGCTGTCTAGGAAGAATTCTGCCCCTTCTCACAAAAAGAAGGGCTCGGGTAAAAAGCCCTTTTACCCGAGGAAGGGCACTGCCTACAAACAGTACCCACAGTACCAGGCCGCCCAAGCTGCCCCTCAGGGTCAGCTAGCCAAGGGGCAGGGTAATGGGCCCCGTAGGCAGAGGACTCCCAAGCCTCCGGCCCCTGCTTCCACTCAGCAGGGTGGGGGTTTTTGACTCCTTAGGCATAGCCTCTCCGTCCCTGCTCTCCCAACCCTGCACAGGAGGTCGCCTCGCCCTGTTTGCCCACAAGTGGCCACTCATCACAGGAGACATTTGGGTGTTAAGCATAGTCCACCAGGGCTATCTGCTACACTTCCAACAGCTGCCTCCTCCAAGGCCTCCCCTGCACACAGATCGTCTCCTTCAGGAGCTCCAAGGTCTGTTGGTGGACAGGGCAGTGGAGCCTGTGCCTCCCCACTTACAGGGTTAAGGATTCTACGCCAGGTATTTCCTGGTACCCAAAAGAACCGGTGGCCTTCGGCCTATTCTAGACCTCAGAAATCTCAACAAATTCCTCGAGAAGGAAAAGTTCAAGATTCTTACTCTTGGAACACTTCTGCCCTACCTCCAGCAGGGAGATTGGCTATGCTCCTTAGATCTAAAGGATGCGTACACTCACATCCTCATTCACCCAGACCATAGAAAGTACCTCAGGTTCATTGTGGGAGGAAACCATTATCAGTGCAGAGTGCTGCCTTTTGGCCTTACCTCCACTCCCAGGGTCTTTACCCAAATGCCTGGCGGTGGTGGCGGCCTACCTGAGAAATCTGGGAATCTTTGTCTTCCCCTATTTGGACGACTGGCTCATCAGGGGGTCAGACATGACAGGAGGCCAGACAAGCCACCCTCAGAACTATTGCTCTTCTTCAAAGCCTGGGGTTTGTAATAAACTTCACAAGGTCCACTTTTCTCCCCTCCCAGAATTTGGAGTTCATAGGGGCAAGGTTGAACTCTCTCTTGGCAAAGGCATTCTTGCCAGAGGACAGAGCCCAAAGACTGATAAACTTGGCAAGCCAGTTTCTCAGCAGGTCACTGGTCTCCGCCAGACTCTGCCTGAGGCTTCTTGGCCACATGGCTTCGACAGTACATGTGACCCCCAATGCCAGGCTCCATATGAGGCCTGCACAATGGTGCTTTCGGACTCAGTGGTCACAGGCCACAGGCAGCCTCAGAGACAGGATAAGGTTGTCCAGACACCTTCTGAACTCCCTCCGCTGGTGGCTGCACCCACCCAATCTGCTACAAGGGGTGCCTTTTCAGATTCCTGGGTTCACGGTCGTGTTGACCACAGATGCCTCCCTGCAGGGCTGGGGAGCTCATTGTCTTGGCAAGTGCACCCAGGGCCTGTGGTCTCCCTGGGAAGCCGCACAACAAATCAATCTACTGGAACTCAGGGCTATTCGGCTAGCCCGCAAAACTTTCTCTCCAACCCTGGCTCATCAGTCTGTCCTAGTTCAGACAGACAACCAGGTAGCCATGTTTTATGTGAACAAGCAGGGCGGAACTGGGTCCTGGCTCCTTTGTCAGGAAGCACAGGACCGTTGCTCATTTGCTCTCAGACACAATATGCTCTTCAAGGCTGTGTAGCTCCCTGGCCAGGAAAACTACCTGGCCGACAGGTTGAGCAGGATTCTGCAGCCCCACGAGTGGCAGCTCCATCCTTTGGTGGTTTAGAAGATTTTCCTGAAATGGGGACTTCCATCCATAGATCTGTATCTCCAGGAACAAGTAGGAATGAGTCTTCACATATGGGTATCGTCGGTACCGACGGAGCCTGCGCGGGAACGCTCCCCAGCGTCCAAAAGGAAAGCTTTTGGGAGCATCCCACAGCGCCTGCGCGCTGCCTTCCCGCCTTTCCCAACCGCCTCTCTCCAGTTCTTCTTTTCCGCGGAGCCAGCAGGTCGTGTTCCTGTCACCGCTGAAGAATTTCTTATTTTATTTTATTTCTTTGATCGCGCGTCTGCCTTCTTCGACGCTGGACTGGTACCGCCGGTCTTTTCTTTCTTTCTTCTAAAAAAAAAGAAAAAAAAAAACTGTTTTTCTTCACTTAAGTGCATTTTTTCTTTCTTCGGCCTTAGGCCTAGGAAAGCTTTTTCCTCATGGAAAAGCCCGCCTCCGGGTTTAAAAAGTGCACGAAGTGCAGCGGCACCATTTCGGTCACCGACACCCATGAATGGTGTCTAAAATGTTTAGGTCCTGACCACTTCATTGCAGATTGTGAGTCCTGTTCAATGATGTCTAAAAGAGGTCTACAGAATCGAGCAGCCAAGCTCAGTACCCTGTTTCCCTCAGATGCAGCTTCGGTGGCATCGACGTCTTCCAGGGCTGCTTCTTCCTCCCATGGATCTCAGGTAACCAAATTTAAGTCCAGCCGGTCCTCGAAGGGTAGATCTCCCTCCAAGTATCGCGATGCCTCCGGGCTTGCCCTCGAGGAATCCGCACCAGCAAAATTACCCCGGCGGGAGGCTCCGGCTTCCAAAGCTTTGTCTATGGGGTCACAGGTTGACATTGATGGCTCAGCCTCGACTGATCACCTGTTGCCATGTTCTGGGGTACTGGTGGTTCCCACCGGTACCGGCATCCAGACATTGGTGGCGTCGATGGATCGGAATGTCCTGACCATGCAGCATGCCATCACGGCATTTATACAAGCTGCAACGCCGTCGGTACCGCAACAAACTCCGTTGTTGGTACCGACGCCAGCACCGGTACAGACATCGGTTCCGGTGCCGGTACCAATTGCATCGACATCGGCGTCGGTGTTGACTGCAGCGGTACACTGTTCTGTGATGCCTATCGGTACCGATCACTCCCGATGTCGATACCTCCCGGTATGCGTATCGGGTTCTACAAGAGCATCCAGACAGGCGATACTTTGATTACTCTGAAGACTCTGATGAATCAGAGGCCTCTGTCGAGGCATCGGTGATCCTTCCTCAGGAGCCCTCTTCCCCCAAAAAGAAGAATGTTTCCTCCAGAAGACTTGTCTTTTCAAGACTTCATTGGGGAAGTGGCCAGGGGCCTCTCCATTTCAGTGGCCCCTGAGACAGAGCCTAGAGCCAAAAAAATAGATATTTTACAATATCCTAAGGCTCCTAAAGAGGCAGCTACTTTACCAATACATGAGATTCTTTATGATCACATGTTGGGCATATGGGAGACTCCTCTCACCATCTCCCCTCATTCTCGTAGGTTGGACACCATGTATCGTGTCCCTCCTTGTCCTGGCTTTCATAAGACTCAGCTTCCTCACCACTCCATTGTGGTGGAGTCTGCTATGAAGAAGATACAGTTCAAAAAGGCACTCTTCTACTCCTCCAGGAAGAGAATGTAGAACCTTAGATGCTTTTGGCAGGAGAATTTTCCAGGCCAATATACTTGTTGCCAGAATCAACTCCTATAGTCTCTATATGGGGATGTTTCTAAAAGAAGTTACAGATCATCTGCAAACTTTATCTCTTTTTATTTCAGAAGATAAAAGGGAAGGGTTTCTCACCTGGCTCAAACATGCCCAGGATGTTTCCAAGTTTTCCAACCGTGCAGCCTTTGACTCCTTTGAATTTGCCAGCAGAGCCTCGGCTATTGCCATAGGTGCACGCAGAGTTGCTTGGTTACTAGCTTCTGATTTGGAACCCTGGGTTCAGGATGGTCTAGGAAACCTTCCTTGTACAGGTGAAAATCTTTTTGGCAAAGATTGGCAAGCAAAGGCCATCCAGATGGATGCTGAAAATTCTGCTTTAGATAGACTCTAAAAGTCTACTTCTGCTCCTATTAAGAAAAGGTTGTTCAAAAAAGGTTTTTTTTCCCCAAAAAAGGCAGATATTATTCTGCTTATGGTCAGCAGGCATCTTCTGCAGGTCGTTTTGCTACAAAGACAGCAACAACCGAAACAAGCCAAGCCTAAGACTGCTACGGCCCAACAGCCTCAACCTCCTCAGGGCCTTTGACTTACAACTAGAGAACTTGGCCTTTCTGTCTCTAGAACATCCAGAATCCCTCACCATTCCGGGAAGGTTAGCTCACTTTGCTCCCAGATGGGAACAAATCACAGCAGAGCAATGGACCCTCTCCATCATAAGGGAAGGGTACAAGCTTCATTTCTTAAACCTTCCCCCCCACACCATGGTGAAACAGTTCAATTCTCCAACATCTCTCCTCGAACTTCTTGGTCAGGAGATTGCTACACTTCTTGCCCAAAAGGCAATAGAAGAAGTACTCCTTCTTCAACAGGGCTCAGGGTTCTACTCCCCCTACTTTCTCATCCCAAAGAAAACAGGGGGCTACAGACCCATTTTATATCTCAGAGAATTGAACAAGTTTCTATGCAAGGAGAAATTCAAGATGACTTCTCTCAGTACTCTCCTTCCATACCTCCAGAGTCAGGACTGGCTTTGTTCTCTAGATCTCAAGGATGCGTACACCCATGTCCTCATCCATCCAACACACAGAAGGTTCCTTCGGTTCCTTTTCCAGGGAAAGCACTATCAATACAGAGTGCTTCCCTTCGGTCTGGCCTCTGCACCAAGGGTGTTCACAAAATGCATGGCAGTAGTAGCTGCATTTCTACGCACTCTAGGAATATTTGTATTCCCATATCTGGACGACTGGTTCATCCGAGCTCCATCCGAGTCAGAGGTCCAGGCTTCCCTGGCCTGCACAAGGCGTATCCTTCAGTATCTGGGACTTGTAATAAACATCCCAAAATCCCATCTCACCCCTACTCAATCTCTAGAGTTCATAGGGGCCTTGCTGGATACCACAACTGCAAGGGCCCCGTTGCCTATGCTTGGTGCAGTTAGCCTCACAGATTTAACTGCTCGAGTGATGTTACAACTGTTAGGCCACATGGCATCCGCCGTGCATGTGGTTCCTTACGCTCGCCCTCACATGAGGGAGCTCAATGGACTTTGTCCACCCAATGGACCCAGGCATCAGGGTGCCTGTCAGACAAAATAGCAACCTCCAGTCGCCTCTTTTGGTCTCTCCAGTGGTGGAAGTTCACTCAAAATCTGTTGCTGGGGTCCCCCTTTCAACAGGTATTACCCCAAGCACAACAGATGCCTCTCCAAGAGGTTGGGGAGCTCATCTACAAGATCTCTCCACTCAAGGCATCTGGTCTCCACAGGAGACATCTCTTCATATCAACCTCTTAGAGCTTGGAGCAATTTTTCTAGCTCAGTCTTCCACACCCTGCTCAGCTACAAGACAGTCCTCATCCACACGGACAACCAAGTAGCCATGTTCTACGTGAACAAGCAGGGCGGGACTGGCTCTCTGTCGCTTTGCAACGAAGCTCTGAGATTGTGGGCCTTCGCCAAAGAGCATCAAATTCATCTCATGGCAGTGTATCTTCCAGGGGTTCAAAACTCTTGGGCAGACAGACTCAGTCGAGTTCTGCTTCCACACGAATGGTCCCTCCATGGGGACCAGATAGCCAGGATCTTCCGAATTTGGGGAACCCCGGACATAGACCTGTTTGCAAGTCCGTGGAATGCCAAACTTCCCCGGTTCTGTTCCAGGATTCCGTGTCAGGGAGTTCAGGCCAGGGATGCCTTCCTCCTTCATTGTGGCAAGACTTCCTCTATGCTTTTCCACCCATTCCCCTAATTCCCAAGACACTGTTCAAACTGCAGAGAGACAAGGGGTCTATGATCCTCATAGCACCACATTGGCCACGCCAAGTGTGGTACCCTCTACTTCTGCATCTCTCTCAAGCTCCCTCCCTGGACTTGGGATCTGCTCCAGACCTCCTGTCCCAGGATGAGGGAACGTTGTGGCACCCAAATCCCCAGTCCCTTCATCTCAGGGCCTGGTTGCTGAAGGTCTAGACCTTCAAGATTTGCATCTTTCTCAGCAAGTTTAGGACATCCTTCATGCTTCCAGAAAGCCTTCCACTAGACGGTCCTATGCTTCTAAATGGAAAAGGTTTACCATTTGGTGTGCAGAAAAGGGTCTTAACCCTTCTGCAATACCTCTGAATTCTTTACTAGAGTATCTGCTGCATTTATCCCATGCAGGCCTTAAAACGAATTCAGTCAGAGTCCATTTGAGTGCTATTGCAGCATCCCTTAAGCCTCTCAATGGACAGCCTATTTCCTCTCATCCTCTTATTTCAAGATTCATGAGAGGCCTTCTTTTAACTAAACCTCCCATTAGACCACCTCCAGTGGCATGGGACTTGAAGCCACCCTTTGAACCCTTGGCCACTACTTCCTTGAAATTTCTTTCCTGGAAGGTTATCTTTCTCATTGCAGTCACCTCAGCTCGCCGCATCAGTGAGCTGCAAGCCTTGTTGGCTAATCCTCCTTATACAAGGTTCCATCATGACAAGGTAGTCCTCAGGACTAATCCACACTTTATGCCTAAAGTAGTTTCACCTTTTCATCTGAAGCTGGAGGTTTATTTACCTGTCTTTTTTCCAGGACCTCATGCATCAAGTGCAGAGAGGAATCTTCATACCCTGGATAGTAAGAGAGCTCTTGCTTTTTACTTACAAAGGACACAGCAACATCGAAAATCTTCTCAACTCTTTCTTGCTTTTGATTCTTCTCATTTAGGACTTCCAGTCTCTAAGAGAACTCTATCTAATTGGATTGCTCAGTGTATTTCTTTTGCCTACCAGAGTAAGAACCTTTCTCTAGAGGGCCATGTCACAGCTCTCAATGTGAGGGCTATGGCAGCCTCTATGGCTCATCTAAACTCTGTGTCTCCATACCTAATCAACTCCTACCCTCCATCCCTGACTGGATGCCTGAGATCCATAGGGGGAGGTAGAGTCCTTCTCAGGGACTCACAACCTGGGGGATCTCCCAGGCATCTCTAGCTGGGGAGTCCCCATATGTGAAGACTCATTCCTGCTTGTTCCTGGAGATAGCACAGTTACTTACCTGTAACAGGTGATCTCTGGGAACAGCAGGAATAAGTCTTCACAACCCACCCACCTCCCCTAGGAGTTGTATCTCTCTCTTTCTATCTTTCCCTTCCTCACTCTCTCTTTCTCTCAGCTTTAAAACTCGAACTGGAGAGAGGCGGTTGGGAAAGGCGGAAAGGCAGCGCGCAGGCGCTGTGGGATGCTCCCAAAAGCTTTCCTTTTGTACGCTGGGGAGCGTTCCCGCGCAGGCTCCGTCGGTACCGATGATACCCATATGTGAAGACTTATTCCTGCTGTTCCCAGAGATCACCTGTTACAGGTAAGTAACTGTGCTTTGCCAGTCCACTGAACAAACAGCTGCCAAAGTTCTGCTCCAGGCAACCGTATCCTCTGCGGATAGCAGCAGATGCTTTTCTAATTCCATGGTCTCAGGGCCTCCTGTATGCGTTTCCTCCCACGGCCTTGGTGGCCCGATCCCTGTTCAAGATTCTTCAGGACAAGGCCTCAGTCCTGCTGGTGGCTCCCAGGTGGCCGAGACAGCCTTGGTTTCCACTTCTGCTTCAACTGGCAGTGGATCCCCCACTGCCTCTGGGGTTGCAACCTGACCTCTCTCAGGATCAGGGTTCCTTTCTGCACCCCAATCTCAAAGCTCTCAATTTGATGGCCTTGAGGCTGCAAGGGTAGTTTTGGCTCCCTGGGGCCTACCTCAGGAAGTTGAGGAGGTGGTTCTAGCCTCTAGGAAACAGTCCACTAGGAAAACCTATGCTCTCAAATGGAAGAGGTTTTCTGTGTGGTGTCAGCTACGTACAGAGGATCCTTTCTCCTGTACTGTACCAGTAGTGCTTCAGTACTTACTGCACTTATCAAATCAGGGACTTAAGTCCAATTCTGTTCGGGTCCACCTCTCAGCTCTAGCAGCTCACCACTCACTGGTGGAAGGACATTCTCTTTCGGTTCACCCTTTGGTGTCCCAGTTTCTCAGAGGCTTGCTTTTGCTCAAGCCTCCAATCCGTCGTCCTGCTTCTGAGTGGGAGCTGAATGTGGTCTTGCAGCAACTGACTCGCCCACCTTTTGAGCCGATGGCTACTTGCCCCCTACGCTTCCTCTCCTGGAAGACACTCTTCTTGATAGCCCTAACTTCGGCCAGTCGAGTGAGTGAACTTCAGGTCCTGGACTGTGACAGGCCTTACACCCGCTTCTATAGGAACAGGGTAGTCCTTAGGACTCATCCAAAGTTCCTTCCAAAGGTTGTCTCCTCCTTCCACCTTAACCAAGAGGTTGTTCTTCCAACATTCTTCCCTAGGCCTCATGCAAGCCATGCTGAAGCAGTTCTGCATACCCTGGACTGTTGGAGGGCCTTATCCTTTTACCTTGACCGTACGCAGGGACATAGAAGAGCTACTCAGCTCTTCATATCTTTTGACCCTAATAATTTGGGGTTAGCTGTGTCCAAGCGTACCTTGTCCACCTGGGTGGCTGACTGTATCACCTGGGCTTACAGGGCGGCTGACCTTCCTTTGCAGGGTTGGGTCACGGCCCATCGTGTCAGGGCAATGGCTGCCTCAGTGGCTCACCTCCGCTCTGTACCGTTGGTGGACATCTGCAGCGCTGCAACTTGGTCCTCAAGCCAGACTTTTGCAGCCTATTACTGTCTGGAGAGGGAGTCCCGTAGGGACAGTGCTTTTGGCCAGGCAGTACTCCGGAATCTCTTTGAGGTTTAGGCAACTCCTGCCCTCCAGCCCTCCGTTAGGCTTTTCATTGACAGAACCTCCACCGGTAGCCCTTCTTTGATGCTGGGACTAGAGGGAGTTCTCTTGTTCAGCCTGGGTTCCTGGTAGCCCAGAGCTAGGCAGTCACCCATATGTGAGGACTGACTTCTTGCTTGGTCCTGGAGAAAGAGTAGTTACTCACCTGTAACAGGTGTTCTCCAGGAGCAGCAGGAATCAGTCCTCACAACCCTCCCTCCTCCCCTGGGAGTTGCAGTTGTACATAGCCAAAAACAGCACACAAAAAAGTAAAAAATAAACTGTCATTTGACTGAGCAAGATGGCACCTTTAGGCGGGAAGGGAACCGCGCATGCGTACCTGCATTCCCAAAGGCTTTCATGGAAAGCTGGGGAAATGCTCCGCAAGGGCTCCATCGATGTCTGTTACCCATATGTGAGGAGTGATTCCTGCTGCTCCTGGAGAACACCTGTTACAGGTGAGTAACTACTCTTACCCATATCTGGATGATTGGGTCATCCAGGCCGGGTCACAGTTCGAAGCATCTCTGATTTCTGGAAAGTCTTGGCTGGGTGATCAATCGAGGAAAGAGCCATCCCAATTGCTGAAATACCTGGGGGCGCGTTTCGACACTCGGGCAGTGTCTTCCTAGCCAAGGAGAAAGCAAAACAATTGTTGGCCCAGCTGGCAGCCTTCTGATTTCGGCAGGCTCCCAAGGTTTGAGATTATCTACAGCTTCTAAGCTTGATGGTGGCAGCGATCAAAATTAGTGCCTTGGGCACGAGCTCATATGAGGCCTTTTCAGAGCTCCTTGCTGACTCTGTGGTCTCCATGGTCTCAGGAGTTCAAGGTCAGGCTTCCCCTCCATCTGGAGATGGTGTCCAGCCTGAGATGGTGTCAGCAGCTACAGCATCTGAGAAAGGGTATGCCACTGGATGATCACTAATGGCTTTTCTTGTTGATGAATATCAATCTGTTTGGGATGGGGAGCCCATTGAAAGAACCGGACAGCTCAGGGCTGTTGGAACAGCTGGGAGTTGGCATGACCAATCATCCATTTTGAGGCAAAGGTCATTCGTCTGGCCCTTTTGCACTAATGAATCCTAGTCAAGGGCAGAGTGGTCCGGGTGTAGTTAGTGCTACAGCAGTGGCATATGTGAATTGGCAAAGGGGGCATGAAGAGTGCTGGAAAGACTGGTGATGACCTCCTGCTCTCCTAGGTGGAAAGGAACCTTCTTGCTCTTTTAGCGCAACACATAGCTGGAATCGACAACATGGAGGCGTACTTCCTCAGTCACTGCTCTCTTGATCCCAGGGAGTGGAAACGGAGTCAGATGGCCTTTCAGCAAATGCTGTGCCTCTGGGGGTTGTCCCAAAATGAATCCTATAGCAACCCAATCCAGTGCCAAATCACACCGATTCTTCAGTCGTCGCACAGAAACAGGATCCAAGGGCATCGACACCCTAGTTCAGTCCTGGCCAAAGCACTGCCTGTTTGAGGTGTGATCAAAAAACATTGTTGTGTAGCTATATAACAATGTGTCACGCCACAATGCTATTAAGCATGCAGTAACCTAGATCTCCAGGAACAAGCAGGAATGAGTCTTCACATATGGGTTTCGTCGGTACCGACGGAGCCTGCGCGGGAACGCTCCCCAGCGTCCAATCAGAAAGCTTTTGGGAGCATCCCACAGCGCCTGCGTGCTGCCTTCCCGCCTTTCCCAACTGTCTCTCCTCAGTTCTTTTCCGCGGAGCGAGCAGGTCGTGTTCCTGTCACCGCAGAAGAATTTCTTTATTTTCTTTATTTCTTTTGTATCGCGTCTGCCTTCTTCGACGCTCTACCGGTACCGCCGGTCCTTCTTTTCTTTTAAGGAAAAAATAATTTTTTTTTAACATGGAAAAGCTTGCCTCAGGGATTAAGAAGTGCACAAAATGTGGCGGTACCATTTCCGTCACCGACACCCACTACTGGTGTCTAAAATGTTTAGGTCCTGACCATTCCATCACAGATTGCATGTCCTGTTCTATGATGTCTAAAAGAGGTCGGCAGAACCGAGCTGCTAAGCTCAGTACCCTGTTTCCCTCTGATGCGGCTTCGGTGGCATCGACGTCTTCCAGGGCTGCTTCTTCCTCACATGGATCTCAGGTAACAAAACATAAATCCAGCCGGTCCTCGAAGGGTAGATCTCCTTCTAAGCATCAAGATGCCTCTGGCCTTGCCCTCGAGGATTCTGCACCAGCAAAATTACCCCGGCGGGAGGCTTTGGCCTCTAAAGCATCATCATCGGGGTTCCAGGATGATCTCGATGGCGTGGCCTCGACAGATCTCCTGGTGCCATGCTCTGGGGTACCGGTGGCCGACTTCCAGGCATTGGCGGCGTCGATGGATCAGAGGATTCTGTCCATGGAATGCAGTCTGGCGGCTTTCGTTGTGGCATTGACGCCCGTGGTACCGCAACAGACTACTCTGCCGGTACCGGCTCTAGCATTGCCATCGGTACCGATCCCGATGCCATTGGCATCGGCATCGGTGTCTGCTATGCCGTATGCTGTCCTCTAAAGCCCTCCGGTACCAGTTATTCCCGATACCGATCCCGGTCAGTATGGGTATCGGGCTTTGCAAGAGCATCCGGACAGACGATACTTCGATTCCTCTGAGGATTCTGAAGAGTCGGTCGATGCAGTGATGCTTCTTCCACAGGAGGAGTCCTCTCCTAAACGAAGGATGTCTCCTCCAGAGGACTTTTCTTTTCAAGACTTTATCAGAGAGGTGGCTCGGGGCCTCTCTATTACAGTGGCCCCAGAGACAGAGCCCAGAGCCAAGGAGTTAGATATTTTACAATATTCTAAAACTCCTAAGGAGGCAGCTACCTTACCTACTCATGAGGTTCTGTATGATCTCATGTTGAGGATGTGGGAAGCACCTCTAACCACCTCTCCTCATTCTCGCAGGTTGGATACCATATATCGTGTCCCTACTTGTCCTGGTTTCCATAAAACTCAACTTCCTCACCACTCTATTGTGGTTGAGTCTGCAATGAGAAAGATTAGAAGTGCCAAAAGACATGCCTCTAATCCTCCAGGACGTGAATGTAGAACCCTGGATGCTTTTGGAAGAAGAGTCTTCCAAGCTTCCATGCTTGCTGCGAGAATTAATTCTTATAGTCTCTACATGGGAATGTTCTTAAAAGAAGTCACTGACCATTTGCAGACTTTAAGTCCTTTTGTGTCTGAAGATCAAAGGCAAGACTTTCTCACTGGGCTCAAACATGCCCAGGATATCTCCAAATTCTCCAACCGTGCAGCTTTCGACTCCTTTGAATGTGTAAGCAGAGCCTCGGCTATTGCCATAGGTGCACGTAGAATTGCTTGGCTTCAAGCATCTGATTTGGAGATCTGGGTACAAGACAAATTGAGAAATATCCCTTGTACAGGTGAAAACCTTTTTGGTAAAGATTGGCAAGCAAAGGCCAATTAGATGGATGCTGAAAATTCTGCCTTGGATAGACTATCCAAGTCTACAGCTGCTCCTGTTAAGAAAAGGTTGTTCAAGAAAGCACCTTTTTCTAAAAAGGGAAGGTTTTAACCTGCTTATAGTCAGCGGGCATCTTCTGCAGCTTAGTTCCCTACCAAACGTCAGCAATCATCCAAACAGAACAAAGCAAAGGCTGCTAGGCCTCCACCAGCCCAGCCACCTCAACCCCCTCAGGGCCTTTGACTTTCCGCTAGAGAACTTAGCCTTTCTAGCTCTGGAAGGACCAGAGCCCTCCACCATTCCAGGAAGGTTATGTCATTTTGCTCCCAGGTGGGGACAAATTACAGCAGAGCATTGGACACTCTACATCATAAAAGAGGGGTACAAACTTCATTTTTCAAGCTTGCCCCCTCACACAAGAGTGAACCAGTTCAATTCTCCGACCTCCCTCCTCAACCTGTTAGGTCAGGAGATTGCTACCCTTCTCGCCCATGGGGCAATAGAAGAAGTGCCTCTTCAACAACAGAGCACAGGGTTCTACTCCCCCTATTTTCTTCTTCCAAAGAAAACAGGGGGCTACAGACCCATTTTAGACCTGAGAGAATTGAACAAATTCATAGTCAAGGAAAAATTCAAAATGATTTCTCTGGGAGCTCTGCTACCATACCTTCAGAGTCAGAATTGGCTTTGTTCCCTAGATCTCAAGGATGCGTACACCCATGTTCACATCCATCCAACTCACAGAAGGTTCCTTCGGTTCCTTTTTCAAGAGAAGCACTATCAATACAGAGTGCTCCCTTTTGGTCTGGCCTCTGCACCAAGAGTGTTCACGAAATGCATGGCAGTGGTAGCTGCATTTCTGCGCACTCTGGGAATATTCGTCTTCCCTTATTTGGACGACTGGCTAATTCGAGCTCCCACTCAGTCAGAGGCCAAGAGTTCTCTATCCTGCACTATGCGTATCCTTCAGTATTTAGGGCTGATAATAAACATCCCAAAATCCAATTTAACCTCTACTCAGTCCCTGGAATTTATAGGGGCGTTGCTGGATACCACAAGGGCAAGGGCCTATCTCCCCCAGGCCCGTTGCTTTCGCTTGGTGCAGTTAGCTTCTCAAGCAGAGTTAAAGCCCCATTTAACTGCTCGAGAAATATTACAGTTACTAGGCCACATGGCATCCACCGTGCATGTGGTACCATATGCTCGCCTTCACATGAGGGCAGCTCAGTGGACTTTATCCACCCAATGGACCCAGGCATTAGACTGCCTGTCAGACAAAATAGCAAACACAAGTCGCCTCATTTTGTCCCTCCATTGGTGGAAGTCCCCTCAAAACCTGTTGCTGGGGTCCCCCTTTCAGCAGTCTCTACCCCAGGCAGCTCTCACAACAGATGCTTCTCCAGTGGGCTGGGGAGCTCATCTGCAAGACCTCTCCACCCAGGGCATCTGGTCTCCACAGGAGAGTTGTCTACATATCAATCTCTTGGAGCTCAGAGCAATCTTTCTTGCTCTGTGGGTGTTCCACACCCTGCTCAGCTACAAGACAGTCCTTATCCACACAGACAACCAGGTAGCCATGTTGTACGTGAACAAGCAGGGTGGAACAGGCTCTCTGTCACTTTGCAACGAAGCTTTGCGACTGTGGGCCCTTGCCAGAGAGCATCAAATTCATCTTCTGGCAGTTTATCTTCCAGGCGTTCAAAACTCTTGGGCAGACAGAATCAGTTGAGTTCTGCTTCCACACGAGTGGTCCCTACATGTGGACCAGGTGGCCAGGATTTTTCAGATTTGGGGATCCCCGGACATATACTTCTTTGCAAGTCCGTGGAATGCCAAACTTCCCCGGTTCTGTTCCAGAACTCTGGCTCAGGGAGCTCAGGCAAAGGATGCTTTCCTCCTTCACTGGGGTCAAAACTTCCTGTATGCCTTTCCACCCATTCCCCTAATTCCCAAAACCCTGTTCAAGCTTCAGAGAGACAGAGGCCACATGATTCTCATAGCTCCACATTGAGCAAGTGGCAAGTGTGGTACCCTCTGCTTCTACATCTCTCTCAAGCTCCCTCCCTGGAGTTAGGGTCTGCTCCAGATCTCCTATCTCAGAAGGACGGAAAGTTATGGCATCCCAATCCCCAGTCTCTGCATCTCAGGGCTTGGTTTCTGAAGGCCTAGATCTCCAAGATCTTCATCTTTCTCAGCAGGTGAAAGATGTTCTTTATGCTTCCAGAAAACCTTCCACTAGACGTTCTTATGCTTTCAAGTGGAAGAGGTTTACTATTTGGTGTTCTGAGAAGGGTCTTAACCCCCTTGCCATACCTCTGGAATCTTTGCTGGAGTATCTCCTCCATTTGTCTAATGCAGGCCTTAAGACAAATTCAGTAAGGGTCCATTTGAGTGCTATTGCAGCTTCCCTTAAGCCTCTAAATGGACAACCTATTTCCTCTCATCCTCTTGTAGCAAGGTTTATGAGAGGCCTCCTTTTAACAAAGCCTCCCATTAGACCACCTCCGGTGGCATAGGACTCGAACCTGGTTCTTGGTCAGCTCATGAAGCCGCCTTTTGAACCTTTGACTACCACCTCCTTGAAATACCTTTCTTGGAAGGTTATCTTTCTCATTGCAATCACATCAGCACGTCGTATTAGTGAATTGCAAGCACTTGTAGCTAATCCACCTTATACAAGGTTCCATCATGACAAGATAGTCCTTAGGACTCATCCACACTTTATGCCTAAGGTGGTCTCGCCTTTTCACCTCAACCAGGAGGTCTACCTACCTGTCTTTTTTCCAGGACCTCATGCATCAAGTGCAGAGAGGAATCTTCATACCCTGGACTGTAAAAGAGCTCTGGCTTTTTACTTACAGAGGACACAGCAACATAGAAAGTCCTCTCAGCTCTTTTTTGCCTTTGATCCTTCTCATATGGGACTACCAGTCTCCAAGAGAACACTATCTAACTGGATTGCCCAGTGTATTTCTTTCGCCTATCAGAGTAAGAACCTTTCTCTGGAGGGCCATGTCACAGCTCACAATGTGAGAGCCATGGCAGCCTCGATGGCTCATCTGAACTCCTGTGTCTATTGACGACATCTGTCGAGCAGCCACTTGGGCCTCGGTTCATGCCTTCACAGCCCATTACTGCTTGGACAAGGACTCCTGCCTGGATGCCTTGTTTGGTCAGGCTGTTCTCAAACACCTGTTCCATACCTAATCAACTCCTACCCACCATCCCTGGTAGGATGCCAGAGATCCATGATGGGAACTGCATCCCTTAGGGACACATAGCTTCTGGGGTCTCTCCCTGGCATCTAAAGCTAGGGAGTCTCCATATGTGAAGACTCATTCCTGCTTGTTCCTGGAGATAGCACAGTTACTTACCTGTAACAGATGGTCTCTGGGAACAGCAGGAATAAGTCTTCACAACCCACCCACCTCCCCTAGGAGTTGTATTTCTCTATCTTTCCTTTCCCTCTCGCTCTCTCTCTCTGTCTCAGCTTTAAAACTCAACTGAGGAGAGACAGTTGGGAAAGGCGGGAAGGCAACATGCAGGCTCTGTGGGATGCTCCCAAAAGCTTTCTGATTGGACGCTGGGGAGCATTCCGACGCAGGCTCCGTCGGTACCGACGAAACCCATATGTGAAGACTTATTCCTGCTGTTCCCAGAGATCACCTGTTACAGGTAAGTAACTGTGCTTTATGTGCTCTGCATGTGTGGCACATCTGTACTTTTTTTCATTCACGTGATGTTTGGTATCGTGTAAAAGCAGTTCATCAGATTTATGATGAGTGAAAAAATTGAACAGAGAATTTGCATTAAATTCTGCTGTAAAATTAGAGATTAGTGCAACAAGACTTATGACAAGTTACAGCAAGTGTATGGGGATGAAATGCATGAGTCGTGCTCGAGTTTGAGTGGTACAAACATTTCCAAGAGGGCCGCCAAAGTGTTGAATGTGACTAACATTCTGGAAGGCCATTCAGAAGCAGAAATGAAGACAAAGTTGAAGCAGTGCATGCCGCAATACTTCAAATCCTCGATTTGACCATCAGGGAGCTTGCTGAAGACATGGACATCAGTTTTGGGTCGGTACAGTCTATTCTTACTGTCGATTTGGGGATGAGACGTGTGTCTGCAAAAATTGTGCCAAAACTCCTGTCCCCAACCAAAAAGATGATCGACTGCAGCCAGGGCGTTGTTGAAATGCATTGAAAATGACTGATTTCTTCAAAGAGATTATTACTAGTGATGAATCATGTGTTTATGGTTATGACCCAGAAACTAAGGCTCAATCCTCACAATGGAAGACTCCAAACTCTCCCTGACCCAAGAAAACTCATTGGGTGAGGGGCAATGTCAGGGTCATGCTCAGTTTTCTTTGATTTACCAAGGTATTCATCATGAGTATGCTCCAAAAGGCCAAACCATCAATAAGGAGTACTACATCCAAGTTCTGACTTGTATTGAGAGATGCTGTTCGTTGTAAGATGGCAGAGTTGCACAGGAATGGTGAATCAAGACAAAAAAAAAAACCTCCACATATGATGGAAAATTAAAAGTACCTATCATGTAGCCATCAATATACAAAACCCATTAGTCATACTATATATTCTTTTGTCGGAGCCTGCCGAGGGAGGGCTGGAACAGCATAACCAACCCCCACCAGACGGCAAACTTTATTTTATTTTATTTTATTTCTCACCCTAATAGTGATGCATTAAACAGTCACTTATCTTTGATGAATATCGAAAAAACTTTTCTTGTTCTCTTCTAAGTTGCTAACTATAAAGTTGCACGACGTGCACGTTTCGGGTAAAACCCTGTTTCAAGTGTTCTGATCTTCTCATTCATGCAACAACAAAAAAAAAAAAACGCTGCGGAGACGGCGTTTTTTTGTTGCATGAATGAGAAGATCAGAGCACTTGAAACGGGGTTTTACCCGAAACGTGCATGTCATGCAACTTTATAGTTAACTTTTCTTGTTCTCTTCTAAGTTGCTAACTATAAAGTTGCACGACATGCACGTTTCGGTTAAAACCCTGTTTCAAGTGCTCTGATCTTCTCATTCATGCAACAAAAAAACGCCGTCTCCGCAGCGTTTTTGTTTTTTTTTTGTTGCATGAATGAGAAGATCAGAACACTTGAAACAGGGTTTTACCCGAAACGTGCACGTCGTGCAACTTTATAGTTAGCAACTTAGAAGAGAACAAGAAAAGTTTTTTCGATATTCATCAAAGATAAGTGACTGTTTAATGCATCACTATTGGGGTGAGAAATAAAATAAAATAAAAGAAGTTTGCCGTCTGGTGGGGGTTGGTTATGCTGTTCCAGCCCTCCCTCGGCAGGCTCCGACAAAAGAATATATAGTATGACTAATGGGTTTTGTATATTGATGGCTACATGACAGGAATGGTGAATGGCTGTTTCATCACGATAATGCTCTAGCTCATGCATCACATCCTGTCCAGCAGTTCTTGGCCAAAGACCAAATTGAGCAAGTCTGTCAGCCTCCGTATTCACCTGACCTCACACTCCGTAACTTTTTCTTTTTTTCCAAAACTGAAATTACCACTAAAAGGAAGGCGATTTGATGACTTGGAGACTATTAAGCAAAATTTGACACAGTGCTTCACAGTATAACGAAAGAGGCATTTCAAAATTGTTTCCAACAGTGGCAGGAATGCTGGAGGAAGGAGACGGAGTACAGTAACTGTCAGTATTAGACTTATTGTGTTATTGTACAAGTCTTGATACTTTTTGATCGCACCTTGTATGTGTTTCCTCTGTGGCCATTCGTAGGATGTATGCTTTGATGCATAGAGCAGTATCCAGGCTTGAATTGTCCTGGTGGCACTTGATTAGGTTCATGAACCACAGCCTCTGGCCAGTGTGGCTCCTGCAGAAACCTTCTATGCCTCGGTCTCCAGCCCAGAACTGTTATATCAAGGGCCAGTCCTGGATGACTCGGCTCCTTTTTCACTTACGGCTTAGCTCTTGGTGTGTTTAGTGTGTAAGGACTGTTCCCCTCCATGGTTTCCATGCTGCGCAAGGCAAGGAGAGAATCTACTAGCCTGGCCTACCTGTGAGTCTGGTGTCTTTTCGAGCACTGGTGCCATGAGCATCAGTCTAGACCTAATATGGCAGACTTGCTGTCTTTGCTTGCCTTTCTTCAGGATAGCCTAGGCAAGGGCCTTTCCCTTAGTTCCCTGAAAGTTCAGGTTGCTGCCTTATACTGCTTTAAAAGACCAGTGGCAGGGCAGTCCATTGCCTTGCACCCGGGGGTGTCCCGTTTCCTTCATGGCCTATGGCACCTGTGCCCTCCCCTGCGTTCGGTCATTCCCTCATGGGATATCTTACTGGTACTTTGGGCCTTGATGTCGGAGCCCTTTGAGCTCTTGAAGTGGTTTGTGCTTAAAGATCTGACCCTTAAGATGGCCTTCCTGGTCACAATCTGTTTGAGACTTACCTCTGAGCTACAGGCAGTATTATGCAGGAACCCTTACTTATCATTCTCGGAGGAAGCCTTGTGCATTCAGCCCATCCCTTCCTTCTTACCCAAAGTGGTATCTTCCTTCTATGTTAATCAGGTGGTTTGTCTACCCTCTTTTTCCAAGGAGCAGTGCCAAGGGAAGGACAAGGACCTTTGCCTGGTGGAAGTCCAGAGTGCTTCTATGGTACTTAAATGTTACTCCTTTTGCACGTCAGATCATCTATTTGTGCTGTTTGCAGGATTGCGTAAAGGTGATGTGGCTGCTAAGTCTTCGCTGTGTATCTGTTCTGGAGGGTTTGCGTGCGCATTCCACTTGGTGCAACATCTTAAAGAGGAATAGGGAATAAGCAGTGGGGAGACATAAAGAGAAACCGGAGTAGGAGCAATGGCAGAACATTTAAAATGTTTCAAATTTTATTCTTTTTGATATGAATAACTAATGCCGTTCAACTAGAAGGTGAGTACTAGCTTCAGAATATTTTGCATAGTAAATCTGTTGAACTGTGTGTTCTGAATCAGTTGAATACATTTTATGAAATTATTTTGGTAAGCCAACCAAACGTTCATTGCAATAATTGACTCTTCAATGATTTGGTAATGAGAGAGAGCCTGATAGGTCATATTATTCTTAGGATAAAAAGATGAATTTTTTTTTAACAAAGCAGAAATGTAGGAGGGTTAATGTGAGATATTTATCAATAGTGACTTTTAGGTAGGAAATGACCTCTTTGATTGGAATATTGTGTCTTGTCATTTGTGGAGAAAAGTTGCCATGTTTTGGGTGTTTGGTTAAACAAGTGGCAGATGATTTCTTAGCATTGAGTACAAGTCTATTGGTAGAAAGTCATCCATTTTGTCTAAGGCACTCGATGCCCCAATCTGGAAAGAAAGGTCTAGGACAGTGGTTTCTAAACCAGTGCTGAGGTTCCCCCGTCAGTTAGGTTTTCAAGATGGCCACAATGAATATGCATGAGACATTTTGCATGTGCTGCTTCCATTGTATGCAAATCTCTTTTGCAGATTCATTGTTGATACTCTGAAAACCTGGCTGGCTGGGGGAAGCCCCTAGGACGGGTTTGGGAACCACTTGTCTAGGGAATTGACTGTATATCTGATTCTTCAGGAACGTTCAGGAAGTCGGTCATCATATATGGGTGATGTCTGTGCCGACAGGGCCTGAACAGAGCATTTCCCTAGCTTTCAAAGAAAGCCTTTGGAACATGCTACCACGCATGCGTGGTCCCCTTCCCATCCAAGGGTACCATCTTGCTCAGTTTCCTTTTTTCTGCTGAGCCCAATGGACTTCTTATTTTTATTTATTTAACAATTCTTATATACCGCACTATTTGCAATCAGCGCGGTTTACATGTAACAAAAAACATCCGACAAAATGCATATGTCTAGTCATTACATTGAACAGGGAGTGGGATTTGGAGAACAAGTATCAACTATAAACAAAGGTGAGCTATTTACATAAGAAGTTCAATGGAAAAAGGCTCCTGTTTGATGTTTTACATTTTACATTTACTTCTGACCTGTTTCCCCAGAAAAATCTCTTGCTAATATTCTTAAAATTTAGCTTTTCCTGGTTTGTGTACCATTTCTTCTTCCCGCCTCGATACTGTTCTCGACTCCTTTTCCCTTTTTTGAGGTTTGCCTTGACTGGCGTTCGTGCCCTTTTTCGCCAGGGGGTTGTCAACCCCGGTTGGGTGCTTCCCAGCATGTCCCCCGGTGGGTTAAAAAAATTTAACCGCTGCAGTCAAATGTTGTCAGTTCCGACACCCATGACTGCTGCCTACGCTGCCTGGGACTGGACCATGACAGCACCTCCTGTGATCTGTGCGAGGTCATGATCCCACTAGAGGACAGCAACCTTGGGCCGGAAGGACTGGGGTTTCTAGTCCCACAGGTGCTCCTTGTGGTCTTGGGCAAGCCACTTAACCCTCCATAGCCCATGTTCCCTGTAAAATAGTTATCTCCAAGTTATAATGCCCTGTTCAATGTAATTTCAGTTTGTTCAATGTAAACCGCACTGATGCAGAATAGCGCGGTATATAAGAGAATGTAAATAAATAAATAAATAAATAAATGATACCTAAAACCAATAAAAAGAGGTTGGGATTGCAAGTAAAACTATTCACAAGGTCAGACTTGGCACCGGCCTCCCCGACGCCGAGCTCCAAGCCCAGCACTTCCCTTGATGCCCGAGCATCCTTGGAGCCCTGCAGTGGCGGCTTCTCAGAGAAGACCCCAGAACCCAAGAGAGAAGAAAAAAATCCTTGAAGTCTGAGGTACCACCGGAGAAACCCAGTAAAATCGCTCAGAGGGACTCGGGCAATTCCGAGAAGCACCCTACCAAGGTCCTCAAAAAGGATTTCTCAGCCAGCGGAGACTGTGCGAGATTCCTTGAGACTGTACTCCTTGTCGAGGGCGCACTCGCAAGAGTGCCATCGCTGGGCCAGAGATCCTCTGCCTTCGCCAAAAGCTGCAAAGCCTTCTGGCTTGGAAACCAGAATGGCGGCCCTGGAGCAGAACATCGCTGCTATCCTGGCACTGCAGCAGGCAATGAGTGGAGGAGAGTAGCCTAATGGTTAAGAACACTGGCTTGGGAACCCAGAGATCAGGGTTCAATTTCCACTAGCACTCCTTGTGGCCTTGGGCAAGTCACTTAATCCTCCATTGTCTCAGAAAAATCCAAGTTATCAATGTCCCTGTTTGAAACTTAAACTTGGTAATATACATTAATGTAAACCGCTTTGATTGAAACGATAAAGCGGTATATAAAACCTGTTAAATAAAATTTAAATAAATGATGGCTGATTCGTCTGCTTCATCTGCCCTGATGACTGCCCCCCCCCCCCCCCGACTTCAGGAGACTCCCCGGTCGTCGAGCCAAGCATCACTGGCCTCGGGTAAGCCCTCTGTGCCAGTCAAGGTCTTGGTCCCGTTCCTCAGGCATCCGATCCTCCCCAGCCAGTTTCTGCAACAGACCCCAGGTCCTCCAGAGGCCCCTGGCACCTCGGTGCTGACCTCGAGGCAAGGAATCGCAGAGCCTCAGACTCATTGTCATCCTGTGACTCAGAGTGGGAGACCGACGAGGCATCCCCGGAAAACAGATGGCACTGAGACGTCCCCTCAGACCCGTCTCCACTGGTGCCCTGGCACCATTCCCCTCCAGAGGATGTAGCCTTCCACGACTTTGTCAAGGATATGGCCAGAGCCCTTTGGTGCAAACCAAAGCCGAGGAAGACCACTCCTCCAGTATGAGTCTTCAACCAAGGAAACTCTCCTGGTGCCGGTGCAGCTGATCCTTGAGCGGCTGCTGCTTAGAATGTGGGAGATTCCGGTGTCTGTGTTAGTGCTGGTGGTCAGCCGGCGCCTCAATGCCATGTACCATGTTTGGAAAGGCCTGGGGTTCCATAAGCCCCAACTCCCACATAACTCTATGGTTGTCAAGTCAACCATGCGAAAAATTAAAAGCCAGAAGATCCACTCTTCTGTCCCCCCCCTGGAAGGGATTCTAGAGCCATAGATACCCTTGGACACAAGTGTTACCAGGGCTGAATGCTGGGGTGTCAGATCCAGACCTATGAGCTATACATAGGTATATATCTGAAGACCCTAACCCAGGAGTTGTCTGGGTTTTCAGTGGGGCTTGACGGGGAACCCCTTCAACGGTTCCAGTCCCTGACCTCTGGGATCAAGGACTGCTCTAAGTTCCTCTTCTGGACGGCCTACGACATCTTCGAGTCAGCCAGAGTAGCAATGGTTTACATCGGTGCTGGGCGCCAAGCCTGGCTAGAGTCTGGACCTTGAGCAGTAGGTCCAAGACAAGCTGCTTGATGTCTCCTGCACCGGGGAGAACCTGTTTGGCAAGCCTATGGCCAACAAGGTAGCCAAGATTGAGGCCCATGTGGTGACCTGACAAGAGGCTTTCAAAAAAGACCTCATCCTTTCCCCGTAAGAATCCATTGGGGAAAAGACTTTTTCTTGATGAAAAAGGGGCAGTTCCAACAGAGTCGCCATTCCCAGCCTTTCTTGGGCCAGCAACAGGGTTCTCCCCCCAAAAGACAAGGCTATGGAACCCAGAAACCAAAGGCTCAGAAGCCCTAGGCTCCGGCTCCCGCCCCTGCCCAACCCGGGGGAAGCTTTTGTTTTTCAGGGCAGGGCCTCCCCTCCTCTGGGAGACCTTCACCAGCCCACATGGGACTGCCTGGCACTCTTTGCCCAAAGGTGGGCCAAGGTTACCTCGGAGCAGTGGGTAGTGCAAGTGGTAAGGGAGGGATATCTTCTCCACCTACAGCAGGTACCATCCAGATTCTTCTCAGGAGAGCCGGTGCAACCTCTCCTTCACCAGACCCTTCTGCTCTCAGAGCTCACAGATCTGATCAGGGACAACGCATTAGAGCCTGTAGCCAAGCACCTATGGGGAAAAGGCTTCTACTCCAGATTCTTCCTTGTCCCAAAGAGAACTGGGGGCCTCAGGCCCATACTAGACCTGAGAAACTTAGTTTCTGGTGAGGAAGAAGTTCAGGATGCTCTCCCTTGGAACACTGCTGCCTTAGGAGGATTGGCTGTGCTTCTTGGATCTAACGCATGTGTGTACACACATCCTGATCCATCCCTCCCACAGGCAGTACCCATGGTTTGTGGTAGGGGGAGGGCACTACTAGTACAGGATGCTACCCTTCGGCCTGGCCTCCTCACCAAGGGCCTTTACCAAATGCCTGGAGGTGGTATCTGCCCACCTGCGCCTGCAAGGGGCTTTCGTCTTCCCCTGCCTAGACAACTGGCCAATCCCTCTGCCTAGACAACTGGCCAATCAGGTGGTACAGCCTCAGAGGTTAGTCAGACCACAGAGCGTAAACCCTCCTTCTGCAGCACCTGGAGTTCATCATCAATTACCCCATATCCCATCTCTCTCCAGCCCAAAGCCTGGAGTTCATAGATGCTCAGTTGGACACGTTACAGGTCAGGGCTGTCCTCCCAAGAGAGAGGGCAGAAAGCCTCAGGCAATTGGCAGGAGAGGTACAATGCCACTTGTCAGTACCGGCTTGTCTCCTCCTCTGCCTGCTGGGCCATATGGCCTCAACAGTCCATGTCACACCCTCAGCCCTCTTGCACATGCAGACAGCCCAGTGGTGCCTGCACTCACAGTAGACTCAAGCTACAGGACAGGGTAAGGGTTTCCTGCCAAAGGGCGGAGGCCCTTAACTGGTGGCAAAACTTGAGCCACCTCCAGGTGGGAATGCCCTTCCAGGCACCTGCGCCTCAGAGGACCGTGACTACGGACACCTCCCTCCTGGGTTGGGAGGCCCATTGTGGGGACTGCCACATACAGAGCAGCTGGTCTCAGGAGAAGTCGCTCTTACAGATCAATTTCCTGGAGCTCAGGGCGATCTTCCTAGCCTTGCGAGCGTTCCGCCACCTTCTGCAACATGGGTCCATACTGATCTAGACGGACAATCAAGTCGCCATGTTCTATATCAACAAGCAGGGGGGCACGGGCTTGTACTCCCTCTGCCAGGAGGCAGTGGCCCTCCTCTGCTTTGAACTCACAACAGCATGCTCTTGCAGGCACTCTACCTCCTTGCCAGGACAACTGCCTAGCAGACAGGCTGAGCTGAGTCCATCAGCCGCATGTGGCGCTTGAATCCCAGGGTGGTCAAGATGCTGTTCCACCTCGGGGACAGGCCCATGATGATGGATCTGTTAGCCTCTCTGAACAACATGTAGCTGCCTCACTTCTACTAGCACCAACTGCACCTGGAGAGAGTGGCGGCAGATGCCTTCTTGATCTCATGGTCCGAGGGCCTACTCTGTGTTCCCACCAACCCCCACCCCCCTTCCAGTTGCCAGGACACTCTTCAGGGTCCCCAGAGCGAGACGACGTCAGTTATACTAATTGCCCCTAAGTGGCCGAGGCAGCCCTGGTTTCCATTGCTGCTCTCCCTATCGGTGTCACTCTGTCCCGCTGGGCCAAGCCCCAGACCTCCTGTCCCAGGGGGGGGCTCACTCTAGCACCCCAACCTGGGGTCTCTAACGCTAACAGCGTGGCTACTGAAAGGGTAGCACTGGCCCCTTTCAACCTTCTGAGAGACGTCGGAGATCCTACTGGCCTTCCGAAAACCCTCCACCAGATGAGCCTATGCCTTCAAGTAGAGGAGGTTCTCTACCAGGTGTGCGGAAAGAGGGGAAAATCCCTTCTCCTGCCATGTGCAAGTAGTACTCCAATACCTACTGCATCTGTTCCACACCGGACTGAAGTTTAATTCATTGAGGGTACATCTGAGCACCATAGCTGCTCACCATCACCCTTTCGAGGGGAAACCCCTCTTGGGCCAGCCCCTGGTCTCCAGGTTGCTCCGGGGCATTCTATTATCTAAGCCCCCTCTCCGCCCTCCGATGGCAGAGTGGGACCTTAACTTGGTGCTCTCCCAGCTTACCAAACCACCATTTGAGCCCCTAGCTACTTGCCACCTGCAGTACCTGTCGTGGAAAGTGGCTTTCTGGTGGCCCTCATGTCCGCTCGAAGAGTGAGCGAACTCCAGGCCCTGGTGGCAGATCCACCATAAACAAGGTGTTCTATAAGAAAAGGGTAGTGCTCTGCACACATACCAACTTCAGGAGGAATTTGGGATCTCTCTTCCACCTCAATCAGGATGTGTTCCTTCCCGCGGCCTCATGCTAGCAGGCAGGAACTATTGCTTCATACACTGGATTGCACATGGACCCTGTCCTTCTACCTACAGCAGACCCATGCCCACTGCAAAGCTCCTCAGCTTTTCATCTGTTATGATCCCAGCAGACTGGGGCTTCCTGTGACTAAGTGAACTCTGTCCACTTGGGTGATGGACTGTATTGCCCTCGCCTATGATCGAGCGGGCCTCTCCCTTGAACACCGGATCACAGCGCATTGCATGAGGGCAATGGCCACATTGGTAACCACCCTCCGCTTAGTGCCGGTGACAGAGAGATGTAAGGCTGCCACATGGTCTTAAGTTCATACGTTCACAGCTCACTACTGCCTGGAAAGCAAGTCCCACAGGGACAATGCCTTTGGCCAGGCAGTACTCCGTAATATTCTTGGGGTGTAGGCAACTCCGACCCTTCTGTGTTCAAGATACTGGAGTTGATAGTGTCGTTGGATGCTAGAGTCTTGCAGAGTCTTTCAGTGGGGACTCACTTTCTGTAACTCACGGCTACCCAGATGGTCGCCACTGGTGCTGTCATGGTTCGTTCCTCAGCAGCCCCTGGAGTTAGGGAGTCCTATATGTGAGGACTGACTTCCTGCTTGTTTTTGGAGAAAGCGTAGTTACTCACCTGTAACAGGTGTTCTCCAGGGACAGCAGGAATCAGTCTTCACAACCCTCCCTCCTCCCCTAGGAGTTGCCTCCCTACCTTGTTTTATTTTTTACTACCATCCTAGCTATGTCGTCTGACTTTTTTAAAAGCTGGAGAAATGCTCTGCGTGGGCTTCATCGGCGCAGATGTCATCCATATGTGAGGACTGATTCCTGCTGTCCCTGGAGAACACCTGTTACAGGTGAGTAACTATGCTATATCATCAGTATATAGATGTACTTTTAAGCTAAAGCCCTGAGTAAGAGTTGCAGTTGAAACAATGAATACATTGAATAGTGTGGGTGACAAGATTTGAGTCCTGGGAGATTCCATAATGAGGATATACTGTAAAGTACAAGCCCAGGTTTCTCTCTTAAAACTACTATGTAATAAAAACTGAAATTTTGTGCAATGTTTTTAAACTGAGGGCAGGAGAGCAATTTTTTTTGGCCCTGATCTGTACCACACACATACATAATTTAGAATTTTAAGCAATGTTTGTCTATTTTTATTTTCTTGGATCTATAACACTTTTTTCTTTCTCCTTAGCACGATACAGGAACCAGACTAGCCAGGCAGAGTCGTACTACAGACATGCAGCACAGCTTGTCCCGTCCAATGGTGAGTGGGTGCCTTCCACAGCCTGGAGGTGGTTTTTTTTGTGGTGGTTTTTTCAGTGTGTGTTCTTGGGGAAACATTCTATAATGATAGATTTTGCGTTCTTTACTCTTTTGTATTACATTTCTCAGCAGTAAGTTGCTAGAACCTCAACAGGAAGATGTGGTTTTCTCCATGTGGCTGAATAACCAGGCAGGAGTGGCTGGACCTGCCTGTGGTGTACAGTCTGCTCTTCTTTGTGGGCTATGTATGCATGCTAATTTAGCATACTATAGTCTATAGTAGTGGCACTGGACTGTTTTACTCTACTCTGTTATTGAACATGTATATAGCACTACAAAATGTAAGCAGCACTGTGCAGATACACACACAGTAATGCTTTCTAGAGCTTACTTAGAATGAGTGACTCTGATATGGCATTAACATTAAAAGATCATCATCACTGAATCATTTTTGTGGAAGAGGTACCTTGACCATGGTCTGATCATTATTTAATATCACTGCACCTGGGTATATTTATTTAGTAAAACTACAATTAACACTGTGATGACTATTGCAAGTGGGCGGGGGGTACCAAATGTTGGCCGCCTTGTTATTAGAGTCTTTATACTGTTATAAATACAAGCACCAGAGAGTATAGAGGTAGATACAGTAGTTCTCAAACCTGTCCCAGTGAATTTGTGTAAGAGAGATTTGCATACAATGGAGGCAGTGCATGCAAATCACTCCTATGAATAGTCATAGTGCAGGCCTTGACAAATTTTGTGCGAATTTAGGAGCCAGGCCAAAATCTTAGGAGCCAGTGCTTGTGACCTTCTCGTGCCCCCCCACCCCTAGTTGTCTCTCGCGCTGGTCTCATGTTCTCAAGTCTCATGAGACCAGCACCAAAGTTCCTACACCGCGCTCCATCTTTAGATACGTTATAGCTTCAGACAGCAAGTGTCCATGTAGGTGTGCGGTGCAGGTGTGCCTTTCTGTGGGCATAGGATGTGGAGGTGGGTGCTTTTGTGTGGGTGGGGTGCCGTACAGAGTTGTGGTGCATGTTTGTGTGTGTGTGTGATGTGCAGAGGTTGGGTGCCTGTGTGTGGGTGCGGTGCAGAGGTGAGGTGCCTATATGTGTGCGTGTGTATGTAGTGTGGAGCTGGGATGCATGTCTGTCCTATAGGGTTGAGGTGCCTGTGTGTGTGTGATCTGGGGGGGAGGGGAATTCACCCTTCAGCAAATACACATTGTGCCCTTTTGTGACCATGATTTAATCCCTTTAACATCTAACCATTTTCAATTTTCTTTCCACCCTGCAATCCCGCATCCTCTTTCCCTTGCTTATTTTGTTTTTGTTACTGGCTCTTTACGTTTTACAGTTTTCCTCTCCCTCCCCCCTTGCATCTAACCTTCTATTGCCATCCCCATCAACTCTCCTCTTCTGCCTTCCAGGCCATGATCCTGGCCTTTCTCCGGGAACAAACAGGAAGTCAGTCCTCACATATGGGGTGACATCTATGCCGACGGAACCCTCGCAGAAGCATCCCCCCAGCTTTAAAGAAAGCCTTTGGGAGATGCCACCACGCATGCGTGGTCCCCTTCCCACCCAAGGGTGCCATCTTGCGCAGTCTCCTTTTTTCCACGGAGCCCTTCAGACACTTGTCTGGCTTGTCCCCAGAAAAATTGATTTTTTTTTCTCTGTTTCATACTCGCCTCGGTATCACACTGGTACTCTTGCCGCCTGCAGATCTCATTGCCTCGGCGTCTAGTTTGGTCTATTTTTTGTAGTTTTTCATTCTTTTCTTTCTTGGCGTCTTCATGCTCTCTTTTTTCTTCCGTTGGCAGCCTGGAGAGTCTTCGAGGAAAGGTGGGATAGAGGTGATATGATTGAGACGTGGCATAAATGCACAGGGGGAGAGCCTCTTTTGATTGAAAGCAAGCTCTGCTTGAGGGGACATGGGATGAAGGTGAAAGAGGATAGATTCAGGAGTGATATGTGGAAATATTTCTTTACGGAAAGGCTAGTGGATCTGTGGAATAGTTTCCAAGTGGAGGTGGTAGAGATTGAGGACAGTATCTGAATTCAAAAAAGCATTGGACAAACACAGAGGATCTCTAAAGGGAAAAAAGGAGATTGTTGTAGTTGTTATGGAAGGACAGACTAGATAGGCCATGTGGGCTTTTTCTGTCATCATTTTTCTCTTTCTATGTACTCCCCCCCCCCCCCCCCCCCCCCCCCAATGACTACCGGTGACTTCAGGAAGTGTGATCAGTGCTCTAAAATTGTCGTTGACCGACACACATGAATGCAGTCTCCACTGCCTGGGGCCAGATCACGACCCGGCAGCCTGCAGTCTCTGCAAGAGGATGTCCAGTAAGGCCCTCAAGAGCAAGCACAAAGGAGAGCAGGATGCTCTTGCAAAATACAAACCAAGGATACACAAGGAGCAAGAGTGAATGGAGAACACAGTTGCTTTATTGAAAAACCCCAACGCGTTTCGGCGAATGCTTTCTTCAGGGGGAGATAGCAGCTTACAAAACATAATTAACAACTTAAAAACAAATAGGCATCACATCAAATTCTTGTATTTTTTGCCCTGTAGATGCCGGTTAGTTAAGAATTCAAAGATTATGATACTAATGATACTATACATGAGTGGGTGGTTGTGTATTTTCATCATTTTTCCCTCTACCTTTTATTCTAAACAAGGATGTTTGTAAATTTGGTGATATTTTAACAATAGTGATGCAGCAACAATTCGGTGCAACACATTGTATTAGTGGTTCATTACTATTATTATATAAATAGCTTTCCAATTCATACTGCTAGACCAGTCCAGACAAACGGGTTGTGTCACCCTGCCAGCAGATCCTGGAGACAGAGAACTCTACCAGAGCTCTAATAGGCTGATCCCTGGTGATGCTGCTGAGATGATGAGACTGTACCCCAAGGGGTCTCCCTCAGTATTTCTCTGTTTCCAGCAGACCTGGTAGCTTTTTTTTGGTTTTGCTCCTTTGGAGAAAGCATTAATTTCCCTATTTCAGGACAAAGCTCAGGGGCTCCTCTACTTTGAGAGTGATCCCCTCTATTGGCAGGGTGTTTCAGCTGAGCTTCTGTATAGAAACAGTGACGCTCGCTGACTGAAGGCATTCCCAGCAGCTAGCCATGAGGGCAGCCTTGGCTGGAAGAAGGGCTCACTAACACTCGAGGGTTACCTCTGCGTTAGTGCTCACTTGGCATCAGATGTGATTTTCCTGATCCTGCCCTTGGAATCCCTGCACTGGCCGGCATCTGTGAGTACAGTTTTCCTTTGTTTAATGCATGCTGAAGCTCCTGAGGGGTCCAAATCTGCCAAATTTTCGCGTTCTCAGAATTGTCCCATTTTTGGCACAGGAGTCGATCCTGGCCTGGGGGGCTGGTTTCTGCCTTTTTTTTCAAAACTTCGCTGCTTTTTTGACCTTTTATTTAACTTTTATTTGTCCGGCGGCCATTTTGAATTTCCACGGAGCTCCGATTTTTGGCGGGAAGCTCAGCTCTGCCCTGCTGTATGTGCCTTTGTTCCTTCTCCTCTCTTAAGGGGGTTTTACTAGGATTGTAATATAGAAAGAGGAGAATAAGATTTAAAATTGTTCTTTTGCACACACAATGCCTTCTTCTGGGCTTAGATGCATTGTGTGTAACAGGAAGCAGAAGGAGCTGCAAAATCAGCAATGCGCATCCTGTTTGGCGCACCCCGGGGAGTCTTCAGTGTTGCTGGCCACTCAGGAAGCTACGGCTCCTGACTTACCTGCAGTAGAGGGTCCGTTACCTCCTTTTTCGGTGGCGGCTTTGCAGGGAGCCCCTATGGGGGTCTCTCCGGCTGCTCTGAATTCCTTGGCTCCTGGCTCTCCTTCAGAGGACCAACTTCTCCATCTTTTCCGCCAGGTATGGGCTTTGTGGCGTGCTGAATCCTCAGCTCCCTCGGTGGGGCTTCAGCCAAAGACACCTGAGCGCCTGGGTGCTCCAGCTGGCCGTAAGCGTTCTAAGGGTGCTGTAGCTCGCAAGGGTACGTCTAAGGCATTACACTTGCTTGTGCATGATGATCATGACCCTGACGAGGAGGTGTCTTCCACGGGAGAGTCCGATGACCTCTCTGGGAACGAGGATGGGGAGTATTCTGCATCGGATTCTTCTATTCCGGGGCCAGAGGAGTCACAGGATATCCAGCTGTTCCGCAAAGAAGACTTGTCCGCCCTCATCGGTCAAGTGACGGAAGCTCTCCGTCTTTCGGCGCCGGCGGAGCCTCCAGCCTCTCAGGCTCAATCTCAGGCAGATCCCATCTTGCTGGGCATTCGCAAGCCCTCTAAGGCTTTTCCTTTCCCTACGGAATTACAGCAAATGGTGTCCCGGGAATGGGGCTCTCTGGACATGCCCTTGCAAAGCGCTTGTCGCCTAGGGCAGTTATATGTTTGGCCGCCAGAGCTTCTGGAGCAGTGGCTCGTGTACCCTAAGGTAGATGCCTTGGTTTCCGTAGTGACTAAGCATACCACCATCCCTGTGGAAGGAGGAGTGGCTCTCAAGGATCCACAGGATCGGAAGGTGGAGAACTTGAGGACGTCTTTCTCCGCGTCCTCCATGGCTCTGCAGGCGACGGTATGCGGGGGGCTAACGGCCCGAGTGCTGTTGCGCTGGATCCAGCGCTTGCCTGAAGATTCCTCTCTCGAGCGTTTGGAGTCTGCCACGGCTTTTTTGGCAGATACTTTTTATGATCTGTTGCGCCTTTCGGCTCGATCGGTGGCAGCCGTGACGGTGGTGAGGCGTTGGCTGTGGCTCCGTCAATGGGCGGCGGATGTCGTTTCCAAGTCCAGGCTCTCTAAGCTGCCGTTCAAGGGTAAGCTTCTGTTCGGCGAGGAGCTGGACAAGCTCGTAAAGGATCTTGGGGAGGTTAAGCCCCAACGCTTGCCGGAGGATAGGCCGCGAGCTTCAGCTCGCCGGTCTTCACGGGCAGAATCTTTTCGCCGTTTCTCTTGGAGCAGGGACTTTAGGAGGTATCGCTCCTCCAAGCCTCTGACTCAGCCTAATCGCTCTGGAAGAGGAAGTCAGTCCTTTCGGGGGGCCCGCTCCGGCTTCGACTCCGACTCCTACTCGGCAGGAGGAAAGTTCTCAGGGACCGCGAGGTCCTTCCGCTGACGGGGCGCTAGGTCCACTCTGGTCTGTGCCACCCATAGGGGGTCGGCTGGCATTGTTTTCTCAGGAGTGGGCGCGAATTACCTCCGATCTTTGGGTTCTCGACAGCATCTCTTGGGGTTATTCCCTCGAGTGCTCTCGCCCGATCCCCGAGGCCTTCCTAGTCTCTCCGGCGGGATCTCCCGAGAAGCGCCGCATCGTCCAGACAACACTCGAGCGCCTGCTTCTTTTGAACGCCATACGTCCCGTCCCGCCTCTCGAAGAAGGGACGGGTCGGTACTCCATTTATTTCGTGGTGCCCAAGAAGGCTGGTTCCTATCGGCCTATTCTGGATCTCAAGGGGGTAAACCGCAGCCTTCGGGTTCCTCATTTTCGGATGGAGACGTTGCATTCCGTGATCCAGGCGGTACGCAGGGGCGAGTTCCTGGCATCGCTCGATCTCGCGGAAGCGTACTTTCATATTCCCATCCGCATGGAGCATCAGCGGTTCCTCCGATTTGCGGTTCTAGGCCGGCATTTTCAGTTCCAAGCCATGCCTTTTGGCTTGGCCTCGGCGCCACGGACATTTTCCAAGATAATGGTGGTGGTGGCCGCGGCCTTACGCAAGCAGGGGATCCGAGTTCATCCTTACTTGGATGATTGGCTGATTCGGGCGGACTCTCTGGCAGAGGCTCGCGAGACGGTAGACCGCGTAGTGGCTTTTCTGGAGGGCCTGGGGTGGGTGATCAATCACTCCAAGAACTGCCTCCAGCCGTCTCAGGTCCTTGAGTTTCTCGGGGCTCGGTTTGACACTCGCCGTGGGCGGGTGATGCTTACACAAGTTCGCTTCCAGAAAATTGTAGATCAGCTCCAGCGATTCCTGCGGCGAGAGGCACCTCGAGCTTGGGATTACCTCCAGCTTCTGGGGTCCGTGGCGGCTACCATCGATGTGGTGCCTTGGGCACGGGCGCATATGCGAGAGTTGCAGAGGGCGCTCCTGTCGCGATGGTCACCAGTGTCGGATGATTATCAGGTTCGACTTCCACTTCCGCCGTCGGTCCGGCTCGACCTTCGATGGGGGCTCCGGGCACGCATCCTTCTACAGGGGGTTCCATTGGAGTCTCCACGTTGGCTGCTTCTGACGATGGATGCCAGTCTCTCCGGTTGGGGAGTGCTTTGCGGCACACACGCAGCACAGGGGGTCTGGTCGCCTCAGGCGGCCTGCTGGTCCATCAGTCGCCTCGAGGCGAGAGCGTTTCGCCTAGCCTTGCAAAGGTTCCTGCCTCTCGTACATCGTCAAGCAGTTCGCGTTCTCTCCGACAATGCCACGACGGTGGCGTATCTCAACCGCCAAGGGGGCACGAAGAGTCCGGGGGTTTCCAAAGAAATGAGGCTTCTCCTTCCTTGGGCGGAGCGGCATCTCCTCGCCATTTCGGCACAGCACATTGCGGGGAAGAGCAACATTGAAGCAGACTTCCTCAGCCGCCATATGCTGGATCCCGGAGAATGGGCTCTGGCGTCGGCACCTTTTCAGCTGATTGTCCGCCAATGGGGTCAGCCGGCAGTGGATCTCATGGCGACGTGGGAAAATGCCAAAGCACTGATCTTCTTCAGCCGATGGAGACAGCAGGTCGCACGGAATAGATGCGTTGTCGCAGCCATGGCCGGCCCGACTCCTTCTGTATGTCTTCCCTCCGTGGTCAGCAAGATTCTTCAACGGATCAGGGAGCATCACGGGCCGGTGATTCTGGTAGCTCCGGATTGGCCTCGCAGGCCCTGGTATACGGATCTCGTCCGGCTTGCGCGAGCAGCTCCTCTGCCGCTTCAGGGTTTTCCAGTGCTTCTGCAGCAGTGGCCAATTGCCATGGAAGACCCGGCTCCTTACTCGCTTACGGCTTGGCTCTTGAACGCCGCAGGCTAGTTCGTAAGGGATATTCGGCTAGCGTGGTATCCACCTTGCTTAAGGCGCGCTGTTCTTCCACCTCCTTAGCCTATGCTCGGGTGTGGCGTCTTTTCGAATCATGGTGCTCACAGCGTGGGGTGTCTCCCTGGAGTAGCGGCATTCCTGATATTCTTGCATTCCTCCAGGCTGGCCTGGACAAGGGGCTGGCTCTCGGTACTCTTCGGGTTCATGTGGTAGCCCTTACATGCTTCTGTGGTCCGGTTTTAGGGTGCTCTATCGCTTCACATGTCGACGTCTCGCGTTTCCTCAGAGGAGTTAAATCCGTGCAGCCCCCGTGCTGTCTGGTCTTCCCGGCCTGGGATCTCGCCCTGGTCCTCCGGGCCTTGGTGGCTTCGCCTTTTGAGCCATTACGGGCCTCTGTGCTCAAAGACTTAACCTTGAAGACGGTGTTCCTGGTGGCAATTACCTCAGCGCGGCGCATTTCCGAGCTCCAAGCGCTCTTGTTGGGATCCTTATCTTTCTTTCTCGTCGGAGGGCGTGACTCTTCGGACAGTTCCATCCTTTTTGCCCAAGGTGGTTACGCCTTTTCATGTCAATCAGCCCCTCTTCTTGCCGTCCTTCTCTCCAGAGCAGTGTACGGGTCGGTGTCAACACTTACATGCGTTAGATCTCAAACGGGTCCTCCGTCGGTATCTTAAAGTAACCAATTCCTTTCGGCAGACGGATTATCTCTTTGTCCTTCTTGCGGGCTCCCGTCGAGGGTTTGCAGCCTCTAAGGCTACTATCGCCAGGTGGCTAAGAGGAGCTATTGAAGCAGCCTATATTCTTCAGCGCAAGTCGGTGCCTGTAGGGCTCCGAGCACACTCCACGCGGGCACAGGTGACGTTTTGGGCCGAGCGTTCCCATGTGGTACCCCTCGACATCTTCCGGGCGGCGACTTGGTCTTCGCTATCGACTTTTGTCCGTCACTATCGATTGGACGTCCACGCTCGGCAGGAGATGAGTTTTGGCGCGTCAGTGATTTCGGCGGCTTTGGACCCACCCTAGAGGTCGGTAGCTTGGGTACTGCTCGTTTGTCTGGACCGGTCTAGCAGTATGAATTGGAAGGTGAAATTTCACATACCGTTAATTTCCTTTCCTAGAATACTGCTAGACCAGTCCAGGACCCACCCTGCTGTCAGTCTCAGTCCTGCTGGTGCAGCGGAGCCGCCGTTATCTTTTGCTTTTGTTTTTTCCTTCCGGAGGCCTGGCAAGTGAGCCTCTAGTCCCTTTGTCCTTCTTGGCGGCCTTCAGTTTCTGAGAATGCTTTCAGCACCTTGTACATAGTTGAGGCCGGTCCGTTGACTGGCTGTATGTAGTTGTTTAGTTTTCATGAAGTTCAGCTTGTGGACGATGCTGAGGGAGACCCCTTGGGGTACAGTCTCATCTCAGCAGCATCACCAGGGATCAGCCTATTAGAGCTCTGGTAGAGTTCTCTGTCTCCAGGATCTGCTGGCAGGGGGACACAACCCGTTTGTCTGGACTGGTCTAGCAGTATTCTAGGAAAGGAAATTAACGGTAAGTGAAATTTCACCTTTCAATATAACATTATTTTATTTCCTTCTGAACATACAAGATATCTTGGGCCAATAGTCATTTTCAAGCTAAAGGTTAATAGATAAAATACATGCTGTCTCCTTTGTTAATGTAATACTATACCACACAATTCCCTTTTAAGTATAGTTGTATCTAATTATGATTCTCTTATGTTCTATAAATTGATTTATAATCAAGTTTGTACTACTTGTCAGCTCCAGCAAGTTCTATAAACAGTATCACTGATTATAGCAAAAACGGTTGTGCATCTAGGGTGCATTATTGTAAGTAGTTTTTTAAAACATTTCAATACTTCACATTAACTTTAGTCTTTCCTATTTTATATTCACACTGTTTCATGACTTCATTTTGCCCTGCGTCTATTTAAATTAAACACAATATATATGTTATGATTTATCCAATATCTGAAATTCATTTTGAGTGTTGATTATATATGGATCTTTGATCTTTTTAGTGGTTCTTTTATCTTTTAAAATTTGATGTG
This sequence comes from Ichthyophis bannanicus, assembly GCA_033557465.1. NCBI lineage: Eukaryota > Metazoa > Chordata > Amphibia > Gymnophiona > Ichthyophiidae > Ichthyophis > Ichthyophis bannanicus. The sequence goes on from CM066036.1 coordinate 233,297,330, forward strand.
ATGCCTATTTGTTTTTAAGTTGTTAATTATGTTTTGTAAGCTGTTATCTCCCCCTGAAGAAGGCGTTCGCTGAAACGCGTTGGGGTTTTTCAATAAAGCAACTGTATTCTTCATTCACTCTTGCTCCTTGTGTATCCTAGGCCCTCAAGAGCAGCCAGCAGCAACACGATAAGTGTTGCCCCCCCCCCCCCGAGTCCCCGGTGCCTTCGAAGGCCAGGGCCACTTCTGAGGCCCCGACATCTCGGGCTGAATCTTCTGAACCCGAGCCTCATCGTGGTTCCTCAAAGGGTATCTCCCTCTAGGGAACCCAGGAAGAAGAAACCCTTGAAGACAGCATCCTTGGATGGTTTTGACCGGCTGGGGGCTCCCCAGGCCTGGTCCCACAGTCAGAGACGTTGGTCCAAAGCATCGGAGGAGGAGTGGCCTGCGACGTTCCCCCGGAAGGATCCAACCGTGGACCGGCCTCTGTCCCCAGACACTATCCTGGTGGAGGATTCCCCTTCGAGGAAGCAGGCGTTGGGCCAGAGTCCCCTTGATGCCCACACCAAAGGCTGTGGAGCCTTCTGGCCTGGAGTCCAGCATGGCAGCCCTGGAGTGCAGTTTGTCTGCCTTCATGGATGCTGTTGTCTGGCATGACTGATTAATCGGTCCCGACTACTGGGCCCTCGACATCCCTGGAGGCCGAGCTGATCCTCGGCCAAGGTCGCATTCTGAGTCCCGCTCGATGGGACCGCGGTCATCCCTGGAAAGTCTGTTGGGCACTGGCCACAGGGCATGGGAAGCCCCGAAGCCTGCGGAGCAGCCCTTCTATGAGTCCTCGACAGACTACTCCGAGTGGGAGATGGTGGATGTGGAGTCCCCCGATACCCGTCGCCACCGCAACATCCCATCTGACTCTCCTGTCTCGGAGCCTCGGCGGAGGTCTTCACCCGAAGATATGGGCTTCCTTGATTTTGTCAAGGACATGTCCAAGGCCCTGGCATTCCCGACAGAGTCGGAGGAGGATCCTCTGGCGGATCAACTGGAAATCCTCCAGTACGAGGCCCCTCTGTGGGAATCGCTCACAGTGCCCATTCCTCCGATCCTGGAATGACTGATGCTCCGAATGTGGGAGATACTGGCTTCGGTGCCGGTGGTGAGCAAACAGCTCGGTACAATGCATTGAGTTCGCTGGAGCCCGGGCTTCCAGAAGTCACAACTGCCACATGACTCCATGGTGGTGGAGTTGGCCATACGTCGGCTGAAAAGAACATAAGAACATAAGATATGCCATACTGGGTCAGACCAAGGTCCATCAAGCCCAGTATTCTGTTTCCAACAGTGGCCAATCTAGGTCATATGTACCTAGCAGTTTCCCCAAGAGACACAAGTTCTACAATGCTTGTACTGGGTCAAGCATTGATATCTTCGGTCACTTCTTAATAATGGTTTATGGACCTTTCCTCCAGGAACTTGTCCAAACCTTTTTTAAACCAAGCTACACTAACAGCCTTTACTACATCCTCCGGTAACAAATTCCAGAGTTTGATTACACGTTGAGTGAAAAAATATTTTCTTTTATTAGTCTTAAATAGTTCACCCTGTAGCTTCATTGCATGTCCCCTAGTCTTTCTATATTCTGATAAGGTAAACAATCGATCTACATTTACCCGTTCCACTCCGTTCATTAATTTATAGACTTCTATCATATCTCCCCTCAGCCGTCTCTTTTCCAGGTTAAAGAGCCCTAACCTTTTTAGCCTTTCTTCATAGGAGTATCCTTCCATCCCCTTTACCATTTTGGTGGCTCTTCTCTGTACCTTTTCTAAAATCGCTATATCCTTTTTAAGATACGGCGACCAGAATTGCACACAGTATTCAAGGTGCGGTCTCACCATGGAACGATATAGAGGCATTATAATATCTTTTGTTTTATTTTCCATTCCTTTCCTTATCATACCTAGCATTCTATTTGCTCTCTTGGCCGCCGCTGCACACTGGGCCGAGGGTTTTAACATGGTATCCACAATGACGCCTAAATCTTTTTCCTGAGTAGTGGTTCCTAATGTGGAACCATGCATCGCGTAACCATAGTTTGGGGGGTTCTTCCCTAGGTGCATAACCTTGCACTTGTCCACATTAAATTTCATCTGCCATTTTGATGCCCAGTCTTCCAATTTATCAAGATCCTCTTGCAATTTTTCACAATCCTCTTGGGTTTTAACAAATTAAATAGTTTTGTGTCATCTGCAAATTTGATAACCTCACTCGTTATTCCACTTTCCAGGTCATTTATGAATATGTCAAAAAGCAGCGGACCCAGCACAGATCCCTGGGGTACACCACTATTCACCTTTCTCCATTGGGAAAATTGGCCATTTAGCCCTACCCTCTGCCTTTCTATCTTTTAACCAGTTCCTGATCCACAATAGTACACTGCCTCCTATCCCATGACTCTTTAGTTTTGCCAAAAGTCTCTGATGAGGGACCTTGTCAAAGGCTTTCTGAAAGTCCAGATACACAATATCAACCGACTCAACTTTGTCCACCTGTTTATTCACTCCTTCAAAAAAACATAACAGATTAGTAAGACAAGATCTTCCTTGTCTAAAGCCATGTTGGCTGTCTCCCATTAGGTTGTGACTATCTATCTACATGCTGAGTAATTTTATTCTTTATGATGGTTTCTACCATTTTTCCTGGTACTGACGTCAGGCTCACCGGTCTGTAGTTTCCCGGATCACCCCTGGAACCCTTTTTAAAAATTGGTGTTACATTGGCGATCCTCCAATCTTCAGGTATTAGAGATGATTTTAATGATAGTTCACAGATTACTGATAGCAGGTCTGCAATCTCATATTTCAGTTCTTTCAACACCCTTGGATGTATACCATCCGGCCCAGGTGATTTGCTACTTTTCAGTTTATCTAATAGTTGTAAGACATCTTCCTGATGTATCGCTATTTCCTTCAATTCTTCCGCACCTTTAAATACCACTTCAGTCATGGGTAACATCCCTACATCTTCCTCAGTAAAGACCGAAGCAAAGAATTCATTCAGTCTCTCCGCTATCGCCTTGTCGCCTCTTAGTGCTCCTTTAACCCCTTTATCATCTAATGGACCAACTGACTCTCTCACAGGTTTTATGCTACGAATGTACTTGAAAAGGTCTTTATTTTGTGTTTTTGCTTCTGCAGCAAGCTTCTTCTCAAATTCTCTTTGCCTGCCTTATCAATGCCTTGCATTTGACTTGCCAGTGCTTGTGCTGTTTCCAGGTTTCGTCGTTTGGCTCTTTTTTCCATTTCCTGAAAGATGCTTTTTTGGCAACAACAGCCTCTCTGACCTCACCTTTAAACCATGCTGGCAGTTTTTTGGACTTCCTTCCACTTTTCTTAAAGCGTGGAATACAGCTGGTCTGGGCTTCCAAGATAGTATTTTTCAACAACACCCAAGCTTGATGTACGTCTTTAACCTTCGCAACTGCTCCTTTTAGTTTTTTCTTAACTGTTTTCCTCATTTTATCATAGTCTCCCTTTCGAAAGTTAAAAGGTAGTACTGTGGATTTCCTTACTATCCCTCCTCCACTAATTAAATCAAAGGCGATCATGCTATGATCACTATTGCCAAGCGGCCCCAACACCCTTATCTCTTGCACTAGATCTGGTGTTCCACTAAGGACTAGGTCTAATATGGCTTCCCCTCTGGTCGGTTCATGAACCAGCTGCTCCAAGAAGCAGTCATTTATTTCATCTAGGAACTTTATCTCCCTAGCATGTCCTGACGTGACACTGACCCAGTCGATACCAGGGTAATTGAAATCACCCATTATTATTACTGCGCTGTAACTTTTGTTAGCTTCCTTGATTTCTTTGAGCATTTCATCATCCATTTGGTCATTCTGGCCAGGTGCCCGATAGTACACCCCCACTGCCATTGCCTTCCCCTTTTTATATGGAATTTCAATCCATATAGATTCTACAGCAGATTTTGTTTCCTGCAAAACTTTAATCCTTTCTGATTCAATGCCCTCTCTAACATAGAGCGCAACCCCTCCACCAATTTTATCAGCTCTATCATTACGATATAGTTTGTACCCAGGTATCAGTGTCCCACTGGTTGTCCTCCTTCCACCATGTCTCTGATATTCCAATCATATCTAACCTTTCATTTAGTGCTATATATTCTAACTCTCCCATCTTATTCTTTAGACTTCTAGCATTTGCATGCAAGCATTTTAGAGAATGTATTTTATTCATGTTAATTTGGCTATTGTTAGACATGGGTAAATTGGGATCTTTAAGCTCTGTTTTTTCCATACTTGAGGGCATTTGGGCTACTTTACTCTTTTGTGGAACCTCTCTGCTTTTGGCAGTATCCTTCAAGGATACATTCTTCCGAACCATCCGCTCTTGGGCGACTGTCGGCTTTCCCCTAATATCTAGTTTAAAAGCTGCTCTATCTCCTTTTTAAAGGTTAATGCCAGCAGCCTGGTTCCATCCCGGTTAAGGTGAAGCCCATTCCTTCGGAAGAGCCCCTCCTTTCCCCAGAATGTTCCCCAGTTCCTAACAAATCCAAAACCCTCATCTCTGCACCATTGTCTCATCCACGCATTGAGACTCCAGAGCTCTGCCTGCCTTTTGGGTCCTGCGCGTGGAACAGGAAGCATTTCGGAGAATGCTACCCTGGAAGTTCTGGATTTCAACTTTCTACCTAAAAGCCTAAATTTTGCCTCCAGAACCTCCCTACCACATTTTCCTATGTCAGACGACTCACTCCTCTGCCCCCCGGCAGGGAGGCCCGCACCCTGGATGGCCTCAGCTGGAAGTACTACCAGGGCTCAATGCTCAAAGGCCACATCCAGGCTTACCAGCTGTACATGAGCATGTACCTGAGAGACCTGGCGAAGGAACTCACCGGGTTCTTGGCTGGTCTTTCTGAGGAGTCTCTTGAAATAGTTCAAGAACCTGGCAAAAGCAGTCCGTGAATGATCCAAATTCATGTCTCGGGTAGCATATGACGAGTTCGAGGCGGTGGCTCGAGTAGTGGCGGCCGGCATTGGGGCACGCCGCCAAGCTTGGCTACAGTCATTCGACCTCAAGCAGTGGGTTCAGGACAAATTGGTTGATGTCCCCTGCTAAGGAGAGAACCTCTTTGACAAACCCATGACTAACAAGGCTGCCGAGCTGGAGACAGAGTTCTCTAAAAGACTGCTGCCCCTCTCCGACAGAAGGGCTTTGGCAAAAAGACCTTCTAACTGAGGAAAGGAGCTGTTTACAGAAACTACCCACCTTATCAGGCCTCCCCGGCTTCCCAACAGGGTCAGCAGGCCAGGGGACGTGGCATGGCCCACATAAGCAGAAGGCTCCAAAAACCCCAGGCACTGGCTCCGGCCCAGCCAGGAGGGAGGTTTTGACTCCTTGAGCATAGCCTCTTTACCCCAAGGGGATCAGCAGCCCACAGGGGGACGTCCGGCCCTCTATGCCCATAGGTGGGTGACCGTGACCACCGATTCCTGGGCACTAAGGGTACTCAGAGAGGGTTACCCTTTTCACCTGACTCGGACACCTCCCTCTTATTTCCTGGGAGAGCCCCTCAGGCACTCCTCCACCGGGACCACCTTCTGAAGGAGTTGGCAGGTCTTCTTGAGGACAGAGCGGTGGAACCGGTGCCCCACCATCTCAAGGTCAAGGGGTTCTACTTCGGTTACTAACTCGTGCCAAAGAGGACAGGGGGCCTAAGGCCCATCCTTGACCTGCGCAACCTCAAATTCCTGGTGAGGGAGAAGTTCAAGATGCTCTCCCTTGAAACATTGCTGCCATACCTCCAGCAGGGAGACTGGCTATGCTCTGTAGACCTCAAGGATGCTTATACCCACATCCTCATCCACCCCAACCACAGGCAGTACCTGCAGTTCGTAGGGGGTCTAGACGTTTTCAGTACAGGGTTCTCCCCTTCGGCCTAGCCTCTGCCCCAAGATTCTTCATAAAATGCCTGGCAGTCGTGGCCACCTTCCTTCAGTTCCAGGGGGTCTTCATCTTTCCCTACTTGGACGACTGGCTCATAAAGGGAGGCACAGCCTTAGAGGTGCAGCAGGTCACCGCACACACCATCCAGGTTCTGCAACACCTGGGTTTTGTCATAAACTACTCCGTCTCACCTCCTCCTAACACAGGGTCTGGAGTTCGTTGGGGCAAAGATCGACACCCTCCAGTCGAAGACTTTCTTGACCAGGGACCGAGCCGATCGCCTCAGGTCTCTAGCTCAGGACGTACAGTACCGTTCCTCGGTGCCCACACGGCTTCTCCTGCACCTCCACGGTCCATGTCACCCCAGACACTCGCCTCCACATGAAGACGGCACAGTGATGTCTCCGGGACCAGCCGTCTCGAGCCACAGGCCGCCTCAGAGACAGTTTCTGTGACCTGCCAATTGGCGGACTCCCTGGTCTGGTGTCAGTTGCCCCAGCATCTCGAGGCAGGCATGCCTTTTCAGGCCTCAAGCCCCTTGAGGGTCCTCACCACAGACTCCTCCATGCTCAGCTAGGAAGCCCACTGTGGAGATCTCTGCACCCAGGGCAACTGGTCACCAGACAAGAGCACCCAGCAGATCAGCCTTCTGGAGCTCTGAGCCATATACCAAGCCCTGAGGATCTTCCGTCACCACCTATTTGATAAACTGTAGAGTAGCAAATCACCTGGACCGGATGGTATATATCCAAGGGTGTTGAAAGAACTGAAATTTGAGATTGCAGACCTACTATCATTAAATCATCTAAAATACCTGAAGATTGGAGGATGGCCAGTGTAACTCCAATTTCTCCAGGACCAAGCAGGAATCAGTCCTCACTTATGGGTGACGTCGGCGCCGACGGAGCCCTCGCGGAGCAATTTTCCCCAGCTTTCAAAGAAAGCCTTTGGGAATTGCAGCGCGCATGCGCGGTCGTCTTCCCGCCCGAGGGTGCCATCTTAGCCAGTCTTCTTTTTTCCGCGGAGCCCTACAGACGTCCCCGTCTTGTCCCCGCGAAAAAGTTGATTTTCTTCTTTATTTTATCCTTTTTTCCTTCGGCTCGACGCCGATCTTTTTCCCGCCCGGACTCGCGACGCCGGTCACGAGTCCTCTTCCTTTTTTCGGTTTTTCTGACTTAGTCAGCTTTCGTTTTCGTTTTTCCCTGGCAGCCCGGTCCTTTGACCTCGCAGGGGCCCTTTTTCCCCCGATGGCTGCCAGTGGGTTTAAGCGGTGTGGTCGGTGTGACCGAAATATGTCACTAACCGACACACACGACTTTTGCCTCCGCTGCCTGGGCCCGGATCATGAGGAACTGATCTGTGGGCCCTGCAGCAAAATGTCCTCAAAGGCGTTGAGAAGTCGGCGGCATCAGCGTGAGAGAATCTTCGCTGACCCCAGCCGTACCCGGACCTCGTCGGAGGCCTCCGCGTCGAAAGGCTCCAGCTCGGACCGTCGCCGGAGTTCCTCCGACCGGGGTTCTCCCTCCGGGGACCATCGTCGGAAGGTGAAACCCGCGAGGGCGGCGTCGGTGGACGCTCCTGGTTCCGCGAGGGCCAGGTTGCATAGCCCCGACAGCCGCCCCGGGTCCTTGGAGAAGGAACACATCCCGAAGCGACCTCGCCTGGAGTCGGAGATGCCTGCCCGGGTAAGTCCTGTGGTCCTTCTGGACTCGCCTCCGCGACAGCCGACGTCGGGCCCGACGCCGTCGGGGCCCGAGTCGGGGGCTGCTGGGTCACCTGAGCTCGGACTCAGGTTGACGGCCTTGGAGAGCAGACTGTCTGCCTTCATGGACCAGCAGAGGGCACTGCTCGCTGGCTTCGCTGGCGCCGCTGCCCCGACCGCCGGGACGTCGACGTCCAAGTCGACCCCGGAGACCGAGCCGATCCTCGAGTCGATGAGAACTCGAGTCGATCCTCGGTCGAGGTCACCCTCGGCCTCCCGTTCGGGACCGAGGTCGCCGACGCCGACTCCCTCGGCGTCGGGGCGGCTGGCGCCGTGCCCTGCCCGGGCCGACCCCACCGAGTCCCTCGTCGGAGTCGGTCTGGGAGTCTGAGGAGGAAGAGTCACCTGATTCTTTCCGGACTCGGTGTGTCCCATCGGACTCACCGGAGTCCGAGCCTCGGAAGCAGTCCCCCCCGGAGGATGCCCGGTTCTCGGACTTCGTTAGGGATATGGCCAAGGCTTTGGCCTTCCCTGCGGATCCCGAGGAGGAGCCTCGAGCCGAAGAGCTCGACGCCCTCCAGTATGACTCTCCCGCGAGGGAACACTTTACTGTACCGGTTCCTCCTATGCTGGAACGACTACTCTTCCGCATGTGGGAGAGTCCGGCCTCCTCGCCGGTCCTGAGCAAGCGGGTCGATTCTATCTATCGAGTCCGCAAGAGCCCTGGCTTTCAGAAGGCACAGCTGCCACACCATTCCATGGTAGTGGAATCGGCCATGCATCGTCTTAAGAGCCAGAAGATGCACTCCTCGGTGCCTCCTGGAAGGGAGGCCCGTAACCTGGATGGCCTTGGCAAGAAGTGTTTCCAGGGCTCTATGCTCGCATGTCGTGTCCAGACTTACCAGCTATACATGGGCATGTATCTCCGGGATCTGGCTAAAGAGCTAGCCGGATTCTCCGCTGGTCTGTCCGAGGAACCCTTGCGGAGGTTCCTAGCCTTGTCCACTGGCATTCGGGAATGCTCAAAGTTCATGTCCCGAGCAGCCTATGATAGCTTTGAAGCATCGGCTCGAGTGGCCGCAGCCGGCATTGGTGCCCGCCGACAGGCTTGGCTTCAGTCGTCAGACCTTGAGCCCTGGGTGCAGGACAAGTTGGTCGATGTCCCCTGCCGAGGCGAAAACCTCTTTGGCAAACCCATGGCGGAAAAGGCTGCGCAAATTGAGACTGAGACTCTCACCAGGACCAGGCTTTCTAGGAAGACCTCCGCCCCTTCCCAGAAAAAGAAGGGCTCGGGGAAAAAGTCCTTTTCCCCGAGGAAGGCGGCTGCCTACATACAATACCCCCATTATCAGGCCCCTGCAGCTCCCCAACAGGGCCAGCAGGCCAAGGGACGGGGTAACGGGTCCCGTAGGCAGCAAGCCCCCAAGCCTGCACCACCAGCCCCTGCTCAGCAGGGTGGGGGTTTTTGACTCACACAGCATAGCCTTTCCCCCCCCGCTGGTTCCTCCCAGCACCGGTGGCCGGCTGGTTCACTTCGCCCACAGGTGGTCCAGCATCACCGCAGATGCCTGGGTGCTTCAAGTCGTGCGAGAGGGCTATCCTCTCCACTTCCACCAGGTTCCTCCCTCCTATTTTCCGGGAGAACCTCCACGACCCCCTCTGCACAGGGAGTTGCTCCTTCAGGAGTTAGCAGGTCTTCTGCAGGAACAGGCGGTGGAACCGGTGCCACACCACCTGAGAGGTCAAGGCTTTTATTCCAGGTATTTTCTGATACCAAAGAGAACAGGGGGCCTCAGACCCATCCTGGACTTGCGCAACCTCAACAAGTTCCTTGTGCGGGAGAAGTTCAAAATGCTTACCCTTGGAATCCTTCTGCCCTACCTCCAGCAGGGAGATTGGCTATGCTCCTTGGATCTAAAGGATGCCTACACACACATCCTCATCCACCCAAGCCACCGCCAATACCTGCGGTTTGTGGTGGCAGGAAATCATTACCAGTACAGAGTACTGCCCTTTGGCCTGTCCTCCGCACCGCGAGTCTTCACAAAATGCCTCGCGGTCGTGGCGGCCCATCTCAGGCTTCACGGCCTCTATGTCTTTCCGTACCTCGACGACTGGCTCATCAGAGCAGCGACCCGCCGCTCGGGAGGTCACCGACGCCACGCGCCGCACGGTGACTCTTCTGCAGCACTTGGGCTTTGTTATAAACTTCGCAAAGTCCACTTTGCTCCCCTCACAGGATCTCGAGTTCATCGGCGCAAGGCTGCACACTCCTCAGGCGCGAGCATACCTACCGCTCGACAGGGCTCAACGGCTCATGGGCCTAGCCGACCGCTTTCGCAGCCAGCCCCTGGTCTCCGCCAGGCGCTTCCTGAGACTACTCGGCCATATGGCTTCCACCGTCCATGTGACCCCCAATGCCCGCCTGAATATGCGGTTTGCTCAATGGTGTCTCCGCCAGCAGTGGCGACAAGCCACAGGCGGCCTAGCAGACCTAGTGCGCGTCTCCGAGCCGCTGATCTCGTCTCTCCGGTGGTGGCTCCGGCAGCCGAACCTAATATTCGGAATGCCTTTCCAGTCACCTCAGCCGACCCGGGTGCTGACCACCGATGCATCCCTCCTGGGCTGGGGAGCACATTGCCAAGAGGCACGTACTCAGGGCCTCTGGACCACGTGGGAGTCTGCTCAGCAGATCAACTTCCTGGAGCTCAGGGCGATCCGCCTAGCTCTCAAGGCCTTCTCCCACCTGACTTCCCACCAGTCCGTCCTTGTCCAGACGGACAATCAAGTTGCCATGTTCTACGTGAACAAGCAGGGGGGCACGGGCTCCTTCCTCCTCTGCCGGGAGGCACAGAAGCTCTGCTCTTGGGCCGTCAGTCACGGCATTCTCCTAAAGGCGGTTTATCTCCCGGGCCAAGAAAACTGCCTTGCGGACAAACTCAGCAGGGTCCTCCAGCCGCACGAGTGGCGTCTGGATCCCTTGGTAGTTCAGAAGCTCTTCCTCCGGTGGGGCCTCCCCACGGTGGATCTCTTTGCCAGTCCTCACAACCGGCAGCTTCCTCGCTTCTGCTCTTGTCAGCCACACCCCCTTCGGGTTGCGGCGGACGCCTTTCTGATCTCATGGTCGGGGAGCCTTCTGTACGCTTTCCCTCCCATCCCGCTAGTCTCTCGGACTCTTTTCAAGGTTCTCCGAGACAAAGCCTTCATGATCCTGGTGGCCCCTCGCTGGCCCAGGCAGCCGTGGTTTCCGCTCCTGCTACAACTGGCGGTGGTGGATCCAATCCCTCTGGGGGTACAACCGGATCTCCTCACTCAGGATCAGGGGTCCCTACTGCACCCCAACCTCAGGTCTCTCAACCTCATGGCCTGGCTGCTGAGAGGGTAGTCCTTGCTCCCCTTCTCCTGCCGGCGGAGGTGGAGGAGGTCGTCTTGGCTTCGCGACGGCCCTCTACCCGCAAATGCTACGCCCTTAAATGGCGTCGCTTTGCAGTCTGGTGTACCCAACAGTCTCAGGATCCCTTCTCCTGCCCGGTGTCGGTGATCTTGCAGTACTTGCTGCACCTCTCTAATCTGGGACTTAAGTCCAACTCCGTCAAAGTTCACCTCAGTGCTCTTTCAGCACATCATGTGCCGGTGGACGGCAGACCTCTCTCAAACGACCCTCTCGTAGCGAGGTTTCTCCGAGGTCTCCTTCTACTTAAACCACCTCTGCGCCCGCCAGCGCCTGACTGGGACCTGAATGTGGTTTTGCAGCGGATCACCTGTCCGCCTTTTGAACCTATGGCTACCTGTTCTCTCCGTTTTCTGTCTTGGAAAACACTGTTCTTGATAGCCCTCACTTCCGCTAGACGCGTAAGTGAATTGCAGGCCCTCGTGTCTGATCCCCCTTACACTAGGTTCTACAAGAATAGGGTAGTCCTACTACGGACTCACCCAAAATTTCTGCCTAAAGTGGTCTCCCCTTTTCACATCAATCAGGAGGTGGTACTTCCAACCTTCTTTCCCAGACCACACTCCAGCCGAGCTGAGACGGTCCTCCATACCCTGGACTGTAGAAGGGCATTGAACTTCTACCTTGACCGTACGCGGGAGCACCGTAAAGCTGCTCAGCTTTTTGTGTCTTTTGACCCCAATAAATTGGGGCTCCCCGTCTCCAAGCGTACTCTGTCCATCTGGGTTGCGGACTGTATCTCTTGGGCTTATGGGGCAGCCGGACTCTCCTTAGAAAGTCGAGTCACGGCTCATTGCGTTCGGGCAAAGGCTACGTCAGTGGCTTACCTCCGCTCTGTTCCGCTGGCAGACATCTGCCGGGGCCGCTACTTGGTCTTCGAGCCAGACTTTTGCGGTCCATTACTGTCTCGAGAGGGAGTCCCGTAGGGACAGTGCTTTCGGACAGGCAGTCCTCCGTAATCTCTTTGAGGTCTGAGCAACTCCTACCCTCCATCCTGGATGTGGGCTACCGGTGGGTGATAATTCAGCGAAGATTCTATCCTTCTGTGCTGCTGAGCTAGAGGGAGCTCATTTTTGTGCTTAGGGTCTCCGGTAGCCTTGAGCTTGGGAGTCCCATAAGTGAGGACTGACTTCCTGCTTGGTCCTGGAGAAAGCGTAGTTACTCACCTGTAACAGGTGTTCTCCAGGAGCAGCAGGAATCAGTCCTCACTACCCTCCCTCCTCCCCTTGGAGTTGCAATCGTCTGCTTATGTTGTTTTTGCAAATTTTTATGCTGTCTTTTTTAGCTATGTCATCTGACTGGCTAAGATGGCACCCTCGGGCGGGAAGACGACCGCGCATGCGCGCTGCAATTCCCAAAGGCTTTCTTTGAAAGCTGGGGAAAATTGCTCCGCGAGGGCTCCGTCGGCGCCGACGTCACCCATAAGTGAGGACTGATTCCTGCTGCTCCTGGAGAACACCTGTTACAGGTGAGTAACTACGCTTTTTTAAAAGGGTTCCAGGGATGATCCGGGAAACTACAGACCGGTGAGCCTAACATCAGTACCGGGAAAAATGGTAGAAACCATCATAAAGAACAAAATTACTGAACATGTAGATAGTCATGGCTTAATGGGAGACAGCCAACATGGCTTTAGACAAGGAAGATCTTGTCTTACTAATCTGTTATGTTTTTTTGAAGGTGTGAATAAACAGGTAGACAAACGTGAGTCGGTTGATATAGTGTATCTGGACTTTCAGAAAGCCTTTAGGTTTATGTTTATTTGCTTGACCCCACCCTTCAGTAATAAATCAACCTTTACTGGGTTTATTGAGCAATATAACTAGTAAAAATAGAAAAATTGCCCAAAATAATCGCAAATACTGAACAAACTTTCTTGCGTATCAAAATTGCAATGGAAACTAATAATTTTCAAGAAAAAATATAGATTTTTGAAGGATAAGGGAATCAGAATGAATGGGGAAGGGTAACTACAGGCCCACAGCAGGTGAAAAGCCTGAGAAATCCCTAACCCCTTCCTTACATCAAGGACCCAAGCAATCCTATTTTTCTAAAAATTTTTTATACAAAAACGATTGAAACAATGCAGATTTAAACTGTCAAGAGCTCTGCTATCTCTTATCTGAAACGACGATAACTTGTGATTGTAGAAATTTTCAAACTTCAATAACTTCAAAATATTAAAGAAGAGACTGCTGACTTGAAAACGAAATAAATATAACTTCAAAATATCTGCAGAGAGACTGATCTGACTTTTCGAAGCTTCAACAGATAAGTTGATTTGGATTTTTCATTTTCAAGTCAGCAGTCTCTTCTTTGATATTTTGAAGTTATTAAAGTTTGAAAATTTCTACAATCACAAGTTATCGTCATTTCAGATAAGAGATAGCAGAGCTCTTGACAGTTTAAATCTGCATTGTTTCAATCGTGCATTGTTTCGCCTGTAGTTACCCTTCCCCATTCATTCTGAGACCCTTATCCTTCAAAAATCTATATTTTTTCTTGAAAATTATTAGTTTCCATTGCAATTTTGATACGCAAGAAAGTTCAGTATTTGCGATTATTTTGGGCAATTTTTCTATTTTTACTACACCCTTCAGTAATAAGCAGAGCGGTTTACAATAAAATCTTCACTACAGCATGGCACAAGGCCGGAAAAGGAAAAGGAAATTACAATTCAATAAAGGATAGAGAGAAGAGAGCGAGAAAAGGACAGTCAGCGCAGGGAAAAGGTTAAGGCTAGGAGGGAGGAGGGTTAAAAGCAAGGGAAAAGAGGTGGGTCTTCAGAGCATGTTTAAAGGTGCGGTGATGAGGCTCCAGGCGGAGAGCAGAGGGAAGGGAGTTCCAAAAAGCAGGACCTATGAAAAAAAAGGCTGAGGAGAGGGTAGACTGAAGGTGAGCAAGCGAGGGGGGAGGCAGTGCGAGGCGGTTGAGATGGAAGGAACGGGGGGTGTGCCTAGGGGTATGAAAGTGAATTAGGTCAGCCAAATATTGTGGGGTGGTGGTATGAAGCGCCTTGTGAACAAGTGTGAGAAGTTTGAAATGGATACGAAAGGATATGGGAAGCCAGTGAAGACGGAAAAGAAGGGGAGTGACGTGGTCTCTAGGGGAGGAGTAAGACCCAAGTCGGGCGGCGGTGTTCTGGATTCTCTGAAGTCGTGTCAGTTGCAATTTAGAGATGCCAGAGAGAATGGCATTGGAAAAGTCGACACGGGAGATGACAAGAGCCAGTAACAAGGGAGGGAGAGAGGAAGGGGCGAATAGCACGAATTTGACAGAGGTAGAAGAAGGAGGTTTTGGAGATATGGGAAACCTGGGCAGAGAAAGAAAGATCCGCGTCGAAAAGCACCCCGAGATAACGAAAAGTAGAAACCAGAGACTTTTGGCAAAACTAAAAAGTCATGGGGAAGGAGGCAGTGTACTATTGTGGGTCAGGAACTGGTTAAAAGATAGATAGCAGGGACTTCCGGTGACATCAGCGGACTAGATGGTGGCGAGCTAGAGGAGCTCCGCCACCATAGCCTGCCAAATAGGGCTAAAACAAAGCAGGAAAACATGTAGAGGAAGAAGATAAGGCAGGGGGCAATGCGGCGATAACACCCCAAGCTCAGAGGCGGCGGGAACCAGCAACGCACTCTCCCTAGCAGCGGGGGTAGCGGCGGAGAAAGGAGTCGGGCCGGCCAGGCACGTGGAGCAGCAAGCAAGTGGTTGACGAGGCAGTGTAAAACGCGGCAGAGCCAGAGGGGCCATGGAGTGAAGGAGGTGAGGAGTCGGGGTGAGAGCAAGAGGAGCCTGTGCAAGGCTGAGAAGCGGCAGTCAGCTGAGGTGTGCCCCGGAGGACACTGCAGTGGCGAGAGAGCTGCCTGGGAGGAGTGCGAGCAGAGGTTTGCCTGCACCAAGAAGGTGGCCGGGAAGGTGCCTGAGTCCGCACGAGGAGGGAGGGAAGGGGGGAGGCACGGAAGGGAGGGAAGAGGGCAGGGAACAAGGGGAAGGAGGGTGGGGTGGAGGGGGAATCTGGAAGGAAGGGGGGAGTTAGGGCGGAGGAAGCCTTGAAAATTGTTACATTAAATGTGAAGGGGCTGAATTCACCATGGAAGAGACAGAAACTGTATAAGGAATTGGAAAGGCATAGGGCAGCGATTGTACTGCTGCAGGAGACACATTTAATTAAAAAACATGAAGCACTAGTGCACCCGAAGGGATATAGAGTGCATTTTTGCTTCAAACTTACGGGAAAGGAAGGGTGGCGATTTTCATCGCAGGGGACTATAAAACGGAAGTACAGATGGTGATGAGGGATAAGGGGGCTAGGTATCTGTTGGTGCGTGTGAAAGTTGGGAAGGAGTGGTATTGCGTGGTGAACGTATATGCTCCCACGGGTTTCCAGAAAGAATTCTGGGAGGAGTTGGGGAAGCAGGTGGCGGTAGTGGGGGAAGGAATATTAATATGTGGAGGGGATTTTAACATGCCATGGGAGGTGGGGAGAGACACTACGGGGAAGGGCGGAGGGCGGCTAGACAGAGATACCATAGGTTTGTGGATGAGAATGATTTGGTAGATGCTTGGAGATTGATGAACCTGGGTAGGAGGCAGTTTTCATTCTTCTCGGCTGTGCATGGGACATACTCTAGATTAGACGCTATTTGGGTAGGAAAGGAATTGGCAGGCAGGGTAAAGGAAGGAGAAATAGAGCCGATTACATGGTCGGATCATGCGCCAGTGGTGATACAGGTGAGGGTGAGGGGCGAATGCAAGGGGGGGGGGCAATATTGGAAGCTTAATGAAGGGTTGCTGGAAGATGCAAGGGTGGTGGGAGAGGTGGAAAAGCTAATACCGGAGTATTTTGAAGAGAATGGCAAGAGAGAGGTTAAGGAGGGAGTGGTCTGGGATGCCTTTAAAGCAGTAGTGAGAGGGGTATTGGTTAAGTGGGGAGCGCGGATCAAAATGGAACAGGAGGAGCAGGAACTGCAACTGAGCCGTCAGCTTATGGAAATGGAAGAGAAGGATGCACTGGGGGGGGGGGGGGAAGCTAGGGGAGAGGTATTAGAAGCGAGGACTAAATTAAATGCTCTGGAGGCGGGGCGAATAAAGCATAGATTGCAGATGCTGCGACAGAACCTTTTCGAAGGGGGCAATAAAGCTGGGAAGTATTTGGCTAGGCAATTAAAGAAGAGAAGGACAGGAATCATATACTTCAGATTAGAGGGAGGAGGGGGGTAGTGAGGGATGACCATCAGATTAGAGAGGAATTTGTGGAGTTTTACAAGAAGTTATATGCCGCCCAGGTGGAGGGAATAGAGGGGGATGTCAGTACATACTTGGGAGAAGTGAGGTTGCCACGGTTGGAAGAAAGGGAGCAGGAAGATCTAGATAGGGAAATTGGAGCAGAGGAAGTGTGAGGGACGATTAAAGGGATGAAGCCAGGGAAAGCCCCGGGCTTAGACGGGTTAACAGCAAGTTTCTATAAGAAATTTGGGAGTTTGTTAACCCAGCCATTAATATCTGTTTTCAACGCGACACGGCGTGGGGAAAAGTTGGCAGATACAATGGGTTGGGCAGGCATCACCGTGATGCACAAGGAGGGGAAAGACCCACTGGAGTGTGCGTCCTACAGGCCAATATCACTGTTAAATCATGGTGCAAAATTGTTGGCAAAAATTCTAGCGACAAGGCTCAATAGGTTTCTAGGGAAGCTGGTCCATGAGGACCAAGCAGGGTTTATACCAGGGAGGCAGGTGGCGGATAATATTTGGAAGGTACTCAATGTGATTTGGGCAGCAAAGCGTGCAGGAGACCCTACAATGCTGGTATCGTTAGATGCTGAAAAGGCATTTGACCAGGTGTCATGGAAATTTCTGTTCTCGGTTTTAGGGGTTTGGAGCAGAATTTGTGAAGTGGATAAAGGCTCTATATGACAGTCCCATAGCATGTGTGAGGGTAAATGGAGGGTATTCAAGCTTTTTTCCGTTGGGGAGGGGAACGAGGCAGGGTTGCGCGCTATCGCCCTTGCTATTTATGCTCACTTTGGAGCCGTTGGCAGCGAGGATAAGGGCGAGTTCCGAGATTAGGGGGGGGGGGGGGGTGAGAATAGGGCAACTGGAGTATCGAATGTCGCTCTTTGCGGATGACATTTTATTAACAATCACACAACCAAGGAGGATTTTATCAGCTTTAATGGGGGAGATACAGAAATATGGGAACGTGGCGGGGTTCCGAATTAATTGGGGGAAATCAGAAATATTAAACGTGGTGGGGAAGAGGACCAGCAGAGGGAGCTCCAGAGGAGCTTCCTGTTTCGGTGGGCTAAAAGGTCGATTAAGTACCTAGGGGTTCAGGTGGGGGAGGTCACTAGAGGAATTATTTGATCTAAATTACAAAAAGCTCTTAGGGCAACTAAAGACGCAGTTGGGTGGCTGGAGGGGGTATTACTCTTGGTTTGGGCGGATAGCTATCATCAAGATGATGATGTTCCCTCAGTTTTTGTTTCTGTTCCAAGTGCTACCCATAGCAGTACGAGAGGAGTATTAAAGAAGGTGCAAAAGCAAGTAGAGGGGTTTATCGGGGGGAGGGGGAGGTAAAAGGCCACGGGTGGCGGCGAGGATACTGCAAGTGCAAGGGATGGAAGGTGGGATGGGGGTGCCTAACTTTGCAATGTATTATAGGGCAGCGCAGCTCAGAGCGGTATCTGCATGGATAAGAGAGCAGAATAAGCAGTGGGTAGTGATGGAGGCAGCAGAATTTAGTCTCGGAGAGTTAGAGTGTATAGTCTGGGAGGGGCAGGGGGAGAGGGGGGCTAACCCAATGGTAGTGCACACATTAAACATATGGCAACAAAATAGGCAGAGGTTGGTGGGGGACAAGAAGTGGTCGCCTACCATGTCCCTCCAGGCGTGTTGTGAAAGAGGGGTGGGACCGAGGAGGGCAATATTGAAGAAGTGGGAGGAACGGGGGTTGAGCCAGGTGTCAGTTTATTAGTGGGGAAGGAGATAAGGGGGTTTGAGGGGATCCAGGACATGTACCAGCTGCAGGAAACAGATATGCGTATGTGCAAATGGGGTCGTTGATCAATAAACGGCAGAAGGGGCAGGGTAGTGGAGGAGGAACGGAATGGTTTGAAGGGGCTTGCCTGGGGTCCATGGGGCAAAGGGGCATGATATCTAGAATTTTATAAAGGGTTAATAGCGAGGGGAGAAAGGAAATTGAGCTATATGGAAGCTTGGGAAAGAGACCTAGGGGTGAAGTGGGGGATAGAGGAATGGGAGGAGGTGGCGAGAGGTATAGCCAAATTCACTATCGCCACGGCGCTGTGAGAGAGTGGCTTCAAGGTGTTGAGTAGGTGGTATCTGACACCTGAGAGGCTGCATAAAGCGGGGATATTGAAGACGAAGGAGTGTTGGAGAAAGTGTGGGGGAGAGGGTACATGGATGCATATGTGGTGGACTTGCCCAGTGGCTCAAAGGTATTGGGGGAGAGTTGGGGAGAATATTAATAGCATTGTGGGAGCCCGAATAGAGCTGACTCCTGAAATGTGTCTCCTGCAGAGGAAGGATGGGAAATGGGAAGGAGAGTGGAAAATCATTTGGTTTTGTGTCACGGTAGCCAGATGTGAAATAGCCTGGCACTGGAATAGAATGATTTTACCATCTATGAGCAGCTATGCTAAAAGATTGTCGGAGATATATCTTATGTATAAAATTACGGAGGAGAAGGGTAGGGGGGGGACAAATGGAGAAATGGTGGGAAGGGGTATGGCGGTGGCTAAGAGATCAGGTGGAAGGACGGAGAAGGAGCGGAGGGGGAAGGGGAGGGAGGGAAGGTGTGGGTTAGAATTAAAGTAGGCGAAGGGGTGGAAGGAATATGGTTGAAAGTAATAGGATGTGCATTGCCTGATGTAATTGACGCGTTGGAAAAAATAATAAAAACTTCTAAAGTTTAAAAAAAAAAAAAAAAAGATAGCAGAGGGTAGGGCTAAATGCCCAATTTTCCCAATGGAGAAAGGTGAATAGTGGAGTACCCCAGGGATTTGTGCTGAGTTCGCTGCTTTGTAACATATTCATAAATGACCTGGAAATGGGAATAACGAGTGAGGTTATCAAATTTGCAGATGATACAAAACTATTTAAAGTTGTTAAAACCCATGAGGACTGTGGAAAATTGCAAGAGGATCTTGATAAATTGGAAGACTGGGCATCCAAATGGCAGATGAAATTTAATGTGGACAAGTGCAGAGTTATGCACCTGGGAAAGAACAACCCAAACTATGGTTACGTGATTCATGGTTCCACATTAGGAACCACTACCCAGGAAAAAGATTTAGGTGTCATCGTGGATCACATGTTAAAACCCTCGGCCCAGTGTGCAGCGGCAGTCGAGAGCAAATACAATGCTAGGTATCATAAGGAAAGGAATGGAAAATAAAACAAAGGATATTATAATGCCTCTGTATCGTTCCATGGTGCGACCGCACCTTGAATATTGTGTGCAGTTCTGGTCGCCGTATCTTAAAAAGGATGTAACGTTATTAGAAAAGGTACAGAGAAGAGCCATCAAAATGGTAAAGGGGATGGAAGGATAACCCTGTGAAGAGAGACTAAAAAGGTTAGGGCTCTTCAACCTGGAAAAGAGACGGCTGAGGGGAGATATGATAGAGGTCTATAAATTAATGAATGGAGTGTAACGGGTAAATGCAGATCGATTGTTTACGTCACCAGAATGTAGAAAGGCTATGGGACATGCAATGAAACTACAGGGTAGCCTGTTTAAGACTAATAAGAGAAAATTATTTTTTCACTCGACATGTAATCAAACTCTGGAATTTGTTACCGGAGGATGTAGTAAAAGCTGTTAGTGTAGCTGGTTTTAAAAAAAGGTTTGGACAAGTTCCTGGAGGAAAGGTCCATAAACCATTATTAAAAGGGACCCAGGATATCACTGCTTGACCCAATACAAGCATTGTGCAACCTGTGTCTTTTGAGAAAACTGCTAGGTACTTATGACCTAGATTGGCCACTGTTGGAAACAGGATACTGAGTTTGATGGACCTTGGTCTGACCCAGTATGGCATATCTTATGTTCTTGCCTGTGTCACCAGCTGGTTCTGGTCTGACGGACAACCAGGTGGCGATGTTCTTTGTGAAGAAACAAGGGGGCACATGGTCTCATACCCTTTGTCAAAAGGCTGTAGCCCTCTGCTCGTATGCAATTCGACAGGGTATCCTGCGGGCAGTGTACCTGCATGGCCAGGACAACCAGTTGGCCGTCAGGCTCAGCAGAGTTCTCCAGATGCACGAGTGGCAGCTGGGCCCCAAGGTAACCAGCCGGCTCTTCCGGCTCTGGGGACAACCCATGATAGACCTGTTCGCCAGCCTGGACAGCTTTCAGTAGCCCCGCTTCTCCCAACAGGTGCACCCCTCCAGGGTGACAGCGGACACATTCCTGTTCTCATGGTCGGGGGTCTCATGTACGCCTTCCCTCCTACCCCGGTGATCGCCAAGACCTTGTTCAAGACCCTCTGCGACAGTGCCTCGCTTATCCTGATAGCCCCTCTGTGGCCCAGGCAACCGTGGTTCCCGCTGCTTCTACATTTGGCAGTGGACACCCCCATCCCCTTGGGAACCGCTTCGGGTCTGCTATCTCATGAGTGGGGATCTCTCCTGCACCCCAATCTGGGGTCCCAGTCGCTGACAGCGTGGCTGCTGAGGATGACTCTGGCCCCCTTCAACCTCCTGGTTGAAGTGGAGGGCATCCTGCTGGCCTCTTTCAAGGCCTCTACTAGGAAGACTTACGTCCTCAAATGGCACAGGTTCTCTCTTTGGTGCACCTATAACGGGGCTGACCCTTTCTCCTGTCTGGTGGCTCTGGTGTTACAGTACCTTCTCCACCTCTCTGTCAGGGCTCAAGTCTAACTCCGTCCAGGTGCATCTCAGTGCCTTGGCGGAGCACCACCATCCGGTGGATGGTAAGCCACTCTCGATCCAGCCGTTGGTGACCTCTTTTCTTCATTGCCTGATCTTATCAAAGCCCCCAGTTCACCCTCCAGCAACTGAATGGGACCTCAACGTGGTGTTTGGGCAGCTCACTTACCCGCCCTTCGAACCGCTGGCTTCCTGCCACCTCCGTTATCTCTCTTGGAAGGTGGTTTTCCTGGTCGCGCTTACCTCCGCTCGCAGAGTTAGCGAGCTCCAGGCCCTTGTGGCAGAGGTGCCCTATGCCAGGTTCTACAAGAACAGAGTGGTGCTTTGCACGCACCCCAAATTCCTGCCGAAGGTGATGTCGTCCTTCCATCTCATCCATGAGGTGG
The DNA here is from genome assembly GCA_033557465.1 of Ichthyophis bannanicus. Lineage (NCBI taxonomy): Eukaryota > Metazoa > Chordata > Amphibia > Gymnophiona > Ichthyophiidae > Ichthyophis > Ichthyophis bannanicus. Next base: position 233,318,728 of record CM066036.1, read on the forward strand.
TGCTCCCTACCTTCTTTCCCAGACCTCACTCCTGTCGGCCGGAGGTGCTCCTTCACACCTTGGACTGTAAGAGGGCTTTGTCCTTCTATATCCAACACACTCAGTCACCGCAAAGTTGCTCAGCTTTTCTTCTCCTACAACCCCAGTAGGCAGGGGGAGGCAGTGACCAAGCATATGCTGTCTGCATAGGTGACACTATTGCCCTCGCTTATGAGCAGGCGAGGCTCCTGCTGGAATTCTGCATCACGGCATACTGTCAGGGCCATGACAGCCTCGGTGGCAAACTTGGGCTCTGTCCCGATGGCGGACATCTGCTGGGCCGCCACCACCTGCTCTTCAGTCCATACCTTCGCAGCCCATTACTGCCTGGAAAGAGTCCTGATGGGACAGTGCCTTCGGCAAGGCTGTGCTTCATAATCTTTTCGGGGTCTAGGCAACTCCTACCCTCCGACCCTTCTGTGTTCAGGCTAATGGAGTGCTGATTCATCGGACACAGAGGTTTTACTGTGGTCTGTGTACATGGGCTAATTGCTGCTGCTTGCGACTCCCCACGAGGGAGCCCCTATTTTTGCTATGGGCTTTTGGTAGCTTGTAGCTGCGGAGTCCCCTATGTGAGGACTGACTTTCCTGCTTGTTCCCGGAGAAAGCATAAATCTCCAGGAACAAGCAGGAATGAGTCTTAACATATGGGTTTCGTCGGTACCGACGGAGCCTGCGCGGGAATGCTCCCCAGCGTCCAATCAGAAAGCTTTTGGGAGCATCCCACAGCGCCTGCGTGCTGCCTTCCCGCCTTTCCCAACTGTCTCTCCTCAGTTCTTCTTTTTCCGCGGAGCCAGCAGGTCGCGTTCCAGTCATCGCAGAAGAATTTCTTCATTTTTTCTTTATTTCTTTTCTGTCGCGTCTGCCTTCTTCGACGCTGTACCGGTATCGCTGGTCTTTATTCTTTCTTCTTGTAAAAAAAACCCACCTTTTTTCTTCAGGTGCACTTGCGTTTTGGGCCTTAGGCCCAAGACTTTTTTTCCTTAACTATGGAAAAACCTGCCTTAGGATTTAAAAAGTGCACAAAATGTGGTGGTACTATTTCCGTCACTGACACCCATGACTGGTGTCTAAATTGTTTAGGTCCTGACCATTCCATAACAGATTGTGTGTCCTGTTCCATGATGTCTAAAAGAGGTCGGCAGAACCGAGCTGCCAAGTTCAGTACCCTGTTTCCCTCTGATGCGGCTTCAGTGGCATCGACGTCTTCCAGGGCTGCTTCTTCCTCACATGGATCTCAGGTAGCTAAACATAAATCCAGCCGGTCCTCGAAGGGTAGATCTCCTTCTAAGCATCAAGATGCCTCTGGCCTTGCCCTCGAGGATTCTGCACCAGCAAAATTACCCCGGCGGGAGGCTTCGGCCTCTAAAGCATCATCATCGGGGTTCCAGGATGATCTCGATGGCGTGGCCTCGACAGATCTCCTGGTGCCATGCTCTGGGGTACCGGTGGCCTCCACCGGTACCGACTTCCAGGCATTGGCGGCGTCGATGGATCAGAGGATTCTGTCCATGGAACGCAGTCTGGCAGCTTTCGTTGTGGCATCGATGCCCGTGGTACCGCAACAGACTACTCCGCTGGTACCGGCTCTAGCATTGCCATTGGTACCGATCCCGATACCGGTGGCATCGGCATCGGTATCGGTGTCCGCTATGCCGGTTCTCTGTCCTCTAAAGCCCTCCGGTACCGGTTATTCCCGATACCGATCCCGGTCGGTATGGGTATCGGGCTTTGCAAGAGCATCCAGACAGACAATACTTCGATTCCTCTGAGGATTCTGAAGAGTCGGTCGATGCAGTGATGCTTCTTCCACAGGAGGAGTCCTCTCCTAAACGAAGGATGTCTCCTCCAGAGGACTTGTATTTTCAAGACTTTATCAGAGAGGTGGCTCGGGGCCTCTATTACAGTGGCCCCAGAGACAGAGCCCAGAGCCAAGGAGTTAGATATTTTACAATATTCTAAAACTCCTAAGGAGGCAGCTACCTTACCTACTCATGAGATTCTGTATGATCTCATGTTGAGGATGTGGGAAGCACTTCTAACCACCTCTCCTCATTCTCGCAGGTTGGATACCATGTATCGTGTCCCTACTTGTCCTGGTTTCCATAAAACTCAACTTCCTCACCACTCTATTGTGGTTGAGTCTGCAATGAGAAAGATTAGAAGTGCCAAAAGACATGCCTCTAATCCTCCAGGACGTGAATGTAGAACCCTGGATGCTTTTGGAAGAAGAGTCTTCCAAGCTTCCATGCTTGCTGCGAGAATTAATTCTTATAGTCTCTACATGGGAATGTTCTTAAAAGAAGTCACTGACCATTTGCAGACTTTAAGTCCTTTTGTGTCTGAAGATCAAAGGCAAGACTTTCTCACTGGGCTCAAACATGCCCAGGATATCTCCAAATTCTCCAACCGTACAGCTTTCGACTCCTTTGAATGCGTAAGCAGAGCCTCAGCTATTGCCATAGGTGCACGTAGGATTGCTTGGCTTCAAGCATCTGATTTGGAGATCTGGGTTCAAGATGAATTGGGAAATATCCCTTGTACAGGTGAGAACCTGTTTGGTAAGGATTGGCAAGCAAAAGCCAATCAGATGGATGCTGAAAATTCTGCTTTGGATAGACTATCCAAATCCACAGCTGCTCCTGCTAAGAAAAGGTTGTTCAAGAAAACACCTTATTCTAAAAAGGGAAGATTCTATCCTGCTTATGGTCAGCGGGCATCTTCTGCAGCTCAGTTCCCTTCCAAATGTCAGCAATCCTACAAACAGAGCAAGGCAAAGGCTGCGAGGCCTGCTCCAGCCCAGCAACCTCAGCCCCCTCAGGGCCTTTGACTTTCTGCTAGAGAACTTAGCCTTCCTGGCTCTAGAAGGACCAGAGCCCTCCACCATTCCAGGAAGGTTATGTCACTTTGCTCCCAGATGGGAGCAAATTACAGCAGAGCATTGGACACTCTCCATCTTGAGAGGGGTACAAACTTCATTTTTCAAGCTTGCCCCCTCTCACAAGAGTGCACCAGTTCAATTCTCCACCCTCCCTCCTCAGCCTGTTGGAGCAGGAGGTTGCCACTCTTCTCGCCCAGGGGGCAATAGAGGAAGTGCCTTTTCAACAACAGGGCACAGGTTCTACTCCCCCTATTTTCTTATTCGAAAGAAAACACGGGGCTTCAGACCCATCTTAGATCTCAGAGAGTTGAACAGATTCCTAGTCAAAGAAAATTTCAAGATGGTTTCTCTAGGAACTCTGCTGCCATACCTTCAGAGTCGGGATTGGCTTTGTTCTCTAGATCTCAAGGATGCGTACACTCATGTTCTCATCTATCGAACTCATAGAAGGTTCCTTTGGTTCCTTTTTCAGGAAAAGCACTATCAATACAGAGTGCTCCCTTTTGGTCTGGCCTCTGCACCAAGGGTGTTCATGAAATGCATGGTAGTGGTAGCTGCTTTTCTGCGCACCCTCGGAATATTCGTCTTCCCTTACCTGGACGACTGGCTCATTCGAACCCCCACTCAATCAGAGGCCAAGACTTCTCTAACCTGCACAATGCGTATCCTTCAGTATTTAGGGCTGGTCATAAACATCCCAAAATCCAATTTGATTCCTACTCGGTCCCTGGAGTTTATAGGGGCGTTGCTGGATACCACAAGGGCAAGGGCCTATCTTCCCCAGGCCTGTTGCCTTCGCTTGGTGCAGTTAGCTTCTCAAGCAGAGTTGAAGCCCCTACTAACTGCTCAAGAAATGTTACAGTTGCTAGGCCACATGGCATCCACCGTACATGTACCATATGCTCGCCTTCACATGAGAGCAGCTCAGTGGACTTTATCCACCCAATGGACCCAGGCATTAGACTGCCTGTCAGACAAAATAGCAAACACAAGTCGCCTCATTTTGTCTCTCCAGTGGTGGAAGTCCCCTCAAAACCTGTTGCTGGGGTCCCCCTTTCAACAGCCTCTACCCCAAGCAACTCTTACAACAGATGCTTCTCCAATGGGCTGGGGAGCTCATCTTCAGGACCTCTCCACCCAGGGCATCTGGTCCCCACAGGAGATTTGTCTACATATCAATCTCTTGGAATTCAGAGCAATCTTCCTTGCTCTGCGAGTTTTCCACACTCTGCTCAGCCGCAAGACAGTCCTTATCCACACGGACAATCAGGTGGCCATGTTCTATGTAAACAAGCAGGGAGGAACTGGCTCTCTGTCGCTTTGCAATGAAGCTCTGCGACTGTGGGCCCTTGCCAGAGAGCATCACATTCATCTTCTGGCAGTTTATCTTCCAGGTGTTCAAAACTCTTGGACAGACAGACTCAGTCGAGTTCTGCTTCCACACAAGTAGTCCCTACATATCGACCAGGTATCCAAGACTTTTCAAATTTGGGGAACCCCAGACATAGACCTCTTTGCAAGTCCGTGGAATGCCAAACTTCCCCGGTTCTGTTCCAGAACTCTGGCTCAGGGGGCTCAGGCAAGGGATGCTTTCCTCCTTCACTGGGGTCAAGACTTCCTGTATGCCTTTCCACCCATTCCCCTAATTCCCAAAACCCTGTTCAAGCTTCAGAGAGACAGAGGCCACATGATTCTCATAGCTCCACATTGAGCAAGTGGCAAGTGTGGTACCCTCTGCTTCTACATTTCTCTCAAGCTTCCTCCCTAGAGTTAGGGTCTGCTCCAGACCTCCTTTCTCAAGAGGATGGAAGGTTATGGCATCCCAATCACCAGTCTCTGCATCTCAGGGCTTGGTTGCTGAAGGCCTAGATCTCCAGGATCTTCATCTTTCTCAACAAGTGAAAGATGTTCTTTCTGCTTTCAGAAAACCTTCCACTAGACGTTCTTACACCATCTGGTGTTCTGAGAAGGGTCTTAACCCCTATGCCATACCTCTGGAATCTTTACTGGAGTATCTCCATCTGTCTAATGCAGGCCTTAAGACAAATTCAGTGAGGGTCCATTTGAGTGCTATTGCAGCTTCCCTTAAGCCTCTAAATGAACAACCTATTTCCTCTCATCCTCTTGTAGCAAGGTTCATGAGAGGCCTCATTTTAACAAAGCCTCCCATTAGACCACCCCCGGTGGCATGTGACTTAAATTTGGTTCTTGGTCAGCTTATGAAGCCGCCTTTCGAACCTTTAGCTACCACCTCCTTGAAATACCTTTCTTGGAAGGTTATCTTTCTTGTTGCAATCACCTCTGCACGCCGCATCAGTGAATTGCAAGCACTAGTAGCTAATCCACCTTTTATACAAGGTTCCATCATGACAAGGTGGTCCTTAGGACTAATCCACACTTTATGCCTAAGGTGGTCTCGCCTTTTCACCTCAACTAGGAGGTCTACCTACCTGTCTTTTTTCCAGGACTTCATGCATCAAGTGCAGAGAGGAATCTTCATACCCTGGACTGTAAAAGAGCTCTGGCTTTTTACTTACAAAGGACACAGCAACATAGAAAGTCTTCCCAACTCTTTGTTGCCTTTAATCCTTCTCATTTGGGACAACCAGTCTCCAAGAGAACACTTTCTAATTGGATTGCCCAGTGTATTTCTTTCGCCTATCAGAGCAAGAACCTTTACAGTAGTATTGCTGAACTCTGTAACCCCCTCAGGTTCAGGAACTGCTAACACCTAATCAGGGGTTAGTGGGCCTGTTTCCTGAGTGCAATTGAAGCCTGCATAAAAAGGCTGCTTTGCCCTGCCCTTTTGAGGCTTTCTTAACCAGGGCTCCACACATCAAACAGTAAGTGAGGTTTTGAGGGTTTCTTTGTTTGGTGTTTTTTGTTACATTGCTAGCTCTCTGACTGGGAGCTCTTAAAAGGGTTTTGTGTATATTTTTTTAAAGCAAGGTTAAATTCATTTTTGCTGTTTTAGGGGAATCTGTACTTGAGCACAGTAGTATTGCTGAACTCTGTAACCCCCTCAGGTTCAGGAACTGCTAACACCTAATCAGGTGTTAGTTCCCTCCCTACCCACCCCGACTCCCACCCACCCCTAGTGAGCAGTCTTGCTTTATAGGGCACCTCCCCCTTTATCAAATCACAGTGAATTGGACCAGCGCATTTTGAATATAATTAAAGAGATTTAACTGCTTTTTCTCTGAAAGGACAGCTGCGAAACCAGCTGGTACTTCGTAGATCTCTCTCTTTTGCTTTAACAGATACCTAAGCTCCACAAACAGAACAATGGCTGGGAAAAATCGTATTGCTAAAGCTGTTGCCCCCGTTACAGCTTCTGCCTCGGTCCAGACAGAGGCCCTATTGCCAGTTGAAGAACCAGTTCCATGTGCAGGGTGCCTGCATGCTGAAGCTCTGAGGAAACAAGTGGAGGAACTCAGAGAGGAGGTGGCGAGGCTGAGGAGCATTCAAGACAGTGAGAAGTACATTGATGAGATGCTGCTTGCAGCAACCAGGCTCTCCAGCACAGGAGAAGATGGGTGTCAACAGAATGTCGATGGTTGGACAAAAGTCACCAGAGCCTGCAAAATCACCAATCCAACTTCTCCAGCCCTTGAATTGAAGAACCATTATGCAGCCCTGGAAGTGGAGGAGGTGAAAGCATCCCTGGAAAGGGAAGAACCAGAGTTCAAGTACCCCATAGTTGCAGAATCAGTGACCAGAAGGAAACGAAGGGTAGTGGTGGTTGGAGACTCTCTTCTGAGGGGTACTGAGGCGTCCATCTGCCGACCAGACTTGATGTCCAGAGAGGTATGCTGTCTGCCTGGTGCCAAGATCCAAAATGTTACGGAGAATTTGCCGAGACTCATCAAGCCCACTGACTATTACCCAGTGTTGCTAATCCATGTTGGAACAAATGATACTGCCAGGTATACCTCGGAACGTATCAAAAGTGACTTCATGGCTCTGGGACAGAGGGTGAAGCAGGTAGGTGCACAGGTGGTGTTCTCTTCAATCCTCCCTGTTGAGGGTAAAGGCCAAGGCAGAGAGGCTCGCATCCTGGAGATTAATGCATGGCTGCGTGGATGGTGTCTTTGAGAGCGTTTTGGTTTCCTAGACCATGGGATGCTGTTCCAAGGGTTGCAGAGCAGAGATGGCATCCATCTGTCCAAGAAAGGTCAACACATCTTTGGTAGTAGACTGGCTAATCTACTGAAGAGGGCTTTAAACTAGATTCGTTGGGGATGGGTGAAGAAAGCCCCCAGGTAAGTGAAAGCCCCCAGGTAAGTGATACATTAAATACCTTTATGGAAATGGGTAACAGGGGTAACATATGGAAAGCAGTGTGTATTAATGCCCGTAGCATGGGAAATAAGATCTCTGAAGTTGAAGCTTTGGTGGGAGTGGCTGACTTAGATTTAGTGGCAGTTACAGAAACATGGTTCACAGAAAACCATGACTGGGATGTAACTATACCTGGCTATACTTTATTCAGAAAGGACAGGGTAGGAAGAAGGGGAGGAGGAGTAGCACTATATGTAAAACCTACTATTAAAGCTTTGGAATTACAGAGCTTAAAAGGGAGAGAGGAGGCATTGTGGGTTAAACTAGAAAGAGGGAAAGAGAAATCTATTTGCATTGGTGTGATATACAGACCTCCCTCACAAGAGGAAGAGGTGGACAGAGAGTTAATTGAAGACATACGCAGCATTGCTAGGAAAGGGGAAGTGCTACTGCTAGGAGATTTCAATATGCCAGATGTTGATTGGCACTTTCCTGCTGCAGTATCATCTAGGAGTAAGGAGATCTTGGATTCTCTACAGGGAGAACTATTCAGGCAATTGGTAACAGACCCCACACGTGAAGGGGCCATACTGGACTTGGTGCTTACCAATGGTGAAAGTGTTTCTGATGTTGTAGTGGGAGATCATTTTGCATCCAGTGATCACCAGATGGTGTGGTTCAGTATTAGGACTAGGGCTGTTAGAATCCATTCCAAGGTGAAGATCTTAGACTTTAGGAAGACTAACTTTGCGAAGATGGGCCAATACCTCAGGGAGTCATTAGTGGGATGGGAACAGCTGGGGGATGTAGAACAACAGTGGGCAAAACTGAAAGGGGGTATTTTAAAGGCAACCAACCTTTTTGTTAAAATGGTAAATAAAGGCAAAAGGAACAGGAGACCGCTATGGTTTTCGAAGGAAGTAGCTGAAAAAGTGAAGAAAAAGAGGGAGGCCTTCATGAAATACAAGAGATCACAGAGAAAGGAAGACAGGCATCTGTATTTGGAAAGACTTAGAGAAGCTAGCAAAGTAGTCAAGAAGGCAAAGATTCAAAAGGAGGAGGAAATAGCCAATGCAATAAAATGGGGAGATAAGACATTTTTCAGATATATTAGTGAGAAGAGGAAGGGCAAAAGTGGTATTGTCAGACTCAAGGGTACAGGGGGGGAATATGTAGAAGCTGATAAGGATAAAGCGGAATTGCTTAACAAATATTTTTGTTCTGTGTTCACAGATGAAGAACCAGGAGCAGGACCTCAGAAAACACCCACAAATAAGAACAGAAGCGAGGGACATCTTGAACAATTTTCAGAAGACTGTGTTCGTGAGAAACTAGCTCAACTTAAAGTAGACAAAGCGATGGGACCGGATGGGATACACCCTAGAATACTGAGGGAACTTGGGGACGTTCTAGCAACTCCACTGACTGACCTTTTCAATGCCTCGTTGGAGTCGGGAGTGGTGCCAAAGGACTGGAGAGAGGCTCATGTGGTGCCTTTACACAAAAGCGGAAGTAAGGATGTGGTTGAAAACTACAGGCCGGTTAGTTTAACTTCAGTGGTGAGTAAATTAATGGAAACGCTGTTGAAAGAGAAAATAGTGAGGTTTCTGGAGTCCAGCGGATTACAGGATCCGAGGCAGCATGGATTCACCAGAGGCAGGTCTTGTCAGACAAATCTGATTGATTTCTTTGACTGGGTGACCAGGGAGTTGGACCGAGGGAGAGCTCTAGATGTGGTGTATTTAGATTTCCGTAAAGCCTTTGACACTGTTCCTCACAGGCGACTTATAAACAAACTGAGCACCCTAGGGATGGACCCTAAAGTTACTGCTTGGGTTAGAAATTGGTTGGGTGGGAGGCGACAAAGAGTACAAGTAAATGGAGCTCACTCTGAGGAGAAGGATGTTACCAGTGGTGTGCCCCAGGGATCTGTCCTTGGTCCGATTCTTTTTAACATCTTTGTTAGTGATATAGCGGAAGGGCTGTCGGGTAAGGTTTGCCTCTTTGCGGATGATACCAAAATCTGCAATAAAGTAGACACCCAGGAAGGTGTAGATAACATGAGGAGGGATCTAGCTAAGCTTGAAGAATGGTCTAGAATTTGGCAGCTGGGATTTAATGTTAAAAAATGTAAGGTCATGCATTTGGGCTGCAGCAATCCAAGGGAGCAATACAGCATAGGAGGTAAAGTACTTTTGTCCACTAAAGAAGAGCGGGACCTAGGCGTAGTTGTGTCCGATGATCTTAAAGTAGCTAAACAGGTAGAAAAGGCGACGGCAAAAGCTAGAAGGATGCTTGGGTGCATACGGAGAGGAATGGCTAGCAGAAAAAAGGAGGTGATAATGCCTCTGTATAAGTCTTTGGTGCGACCTCATTTGGAGTATGGTGTGCAATTCTGGAGACCGCACCTTCAAAAGGATGTGAACAGGATGGAGTCGTTGCAGAGGGTTGCTACTAAGATGATTAGTAGTCTTCATTATAAAGCATATGAGGACAGACTTAAGGATCTTAATATGTACACCTTAGAGGAAAGGCGGGATAGAGGTGATATGATTGAGATGTTTAAATACCTCCGTGGCATAAATGTTCAGGGAGAGAGCCTCTTTCAATTGAAAGCAAGTTCTGCGACGAGGGGACATGGGATGAGGGTGAAGGGAGATAGATTCAGGAGTGATATGCGGAAGTATTTCTTTACGGAAAGAGTAGTGGATCCGTGGAATAGTCTCCCAGTGGAGGTGGTAGAGATGAGGACAGTAACTGAATTCAAAAAAGCATGGGACCAACACAGAGGATCTCTAAAGGTAAAAAGTGGACTGTTGTAGTGGTTGTTATGGAAGGACAGACTAGATGGGCCTTGTGGTCTTTTTCTGTCATCATGTTTCTATGTTTCTATGTTTTTTCTGGAGGGCCATGTCACAGCTCACAATGTGAGAGCCATGGCAGCCTCAGTGGCTCATCTGAACTCTGTGTCTATCGACCACATCTGTCGAGCAGCCACTTGGGCCTCGGTTCATACCCTCACAGCCCATTACTGCTTGGACAGGGACTCCCGCCGGGATGCCTTGTTTGGTCAGGCTGTTCTTAAACACCTGTTGCATTCTTAATCAACTCCTACCCACCATCCCTCATGGGATGCCAGAGATCCAGGTGGGGAAGTGCAGCCCTGTCCCAGTGACACACAACTTTTGGGCTCTCTCCCTGGCATCTAAAGCTAGGGAGTCCCCCCCCCCTATGTGAAGACTCATTCCTGCTTGTTCCTGGAGATAGCACAGTTACTTACCTGTAACAGGTGATCTCTGGGAACAGCAGAAATAAGTCTTCACAACCCACCCACCTCCCCTAGGAGTTGTATCTCTCTATCTATCTTTCCTTTCCCTCTCGCTCTCTCTCTTTGTCTCAGCTTTAAAACTCAACTGAGGAGAGACAGTTGGGGAAAGGCGGGAAGGCTGCACGCAGGCACTGTGGGATGCTCCCAAAAGCTTTCTGATTGGACGCTGGGGAGCGTTCCCGCACAGGCTCCATTGGTACCGACGAAACCCATATGTGAAGACTTATTCCTGCTGTTCCCAGAGATCACCTGTTACAGGTAAGTAACTGTGCTTTCCTCACCAGTAACAGGTGTTCTCCAGGGATAGCAGAAATCAGTCCTCACAACCTTCCCTCCTCCCCTTGGAGTTGCTCCTTTACCATCTTTTATTTTGCCATCTTTTAGCTATGTCATCTGAGCAAGATGGCACCCTTGGGCGGGAAGGGGACCACATCTGCATGGTGGCATCTCCCAAAGGCTTTGAAAGCTGGGGGGATGCTTCCGCAAGGGCTCCATTGGTGCCAGTGTCACCCCATATGTGAGAACTGATTCCTGCGGGCCCCGGAGAGCACCTGTTACAAGTGAGCAGCTATGCTTCCCCACCTGTTCTGCCCTTAGGGCTCTGATCTCCCGTAGGCAGAAGATAATGGGACAGCAGTGATTGTTTGCCCATGAACAGCTTGCATTGGGGCCGCGATTCCAAACATCCCCCTTCTCTTCTGCCCGTGAGGATTGTCTCCCTCGGACAGTCATAAGGGTTCTTGTCTCACAATCATGATTTTATTTTTTTTTTTAAGGGTGGTGGGGCAAGTAAATCACAGGTGCCAGATGCGAATTTCTGGTGACCAAAGGTGACCTTGCACCTGTGATTTGTTGAGCCCTGTCATCTTGGATATCCTGAAAACTCAGTTGGCTGGGGAGCCTCCTGGTCAGTTTTGGGAACCACTGATAAGCAGTGGAAGGTTTGTTATCCAGATAACAAAGCCGTATATCTCCTTATGCATCATGGTCTGAGAGAACTATAAGAGAAGATTTGTAAAATGATTGGGTCATAAGGAGTGAAAAGCATGGGAGAGGAGCAGTGCAGGAGATATTTCTCCGTGAACAAGCAGGAAATAAGTCCTCATGTATGAGTGACATCCCTCGATGGAGCAGGGCATGAGAATGCTCCCCAGCTTCCAATCAGAAGCTTTTGGGAGCTTCCCTCACGCAAGCGCGCCTGCCTTCCAACCTGCCGCAGCGCCATCTTCTCCTCAGTTCACTTTTTCCATGGAACCCTAAAGATGTTTTCCTTGCACTACAGAGGTGGCGGGAACGAGCAACGCACTCTCCCTAGCAGCGGGGGTAGCGGCGGAGAAAGGAGTCGGGCCGGCCAGGCACGTGGAGCAGCAAGCAAGTGGTCGAGGAGGCAGTGCAAAACGCGGCAGAGCCAGAGGGGCCGTGGAGTGAAGGAGGTGAGGAGTCAGGGTGAGAGCAAGAGAGGAGCCTGTGCAAGGCTGAGAAGCGGCGGTCAGCTGAGGTGTGCCCTGCAGGACACTGAAGTGGCGAGAGAGCTGCCTGGGAGGAGTGCGGAGAGCAGAGGTTTGCTTGCACCAAGAAGGTGGCCGGGAGGGTGCCTGAGTCCGCACGAGGAGTCTAGAAGTGGCTGTGGAAGGAGTGGGAGTGATCGGAGGTGAGCAGCATTTGAGCCCGGGAGGAGACGCAGTGCAGGAGACGGGCTGTGGCAGAGGGGAGCAACTGGGCCTGCAAGAAAAGGTGGTGGAGAGGCTGATCTGCTGGGGAAAAGGCGGGGAGCATGGTGTACGGCCCAGCCAGCTGCCGGAAGAGAAGGAGGGGAGACAGAGCGTCTGGATCGATTGGAGAAGGACAGGGCTGAAGTAGCCTTGGAGTGGGAGCAGCGTGGAGCAGACCAAGAAGGCAAGAAGGAGAGAGAGACCGCAAGGGGGAACTGAGACGGTGGTGAAAACAACAGATCTGCAGTGAGAGAGAACGAAGAGGAGGAACAGCAGAGCCACAACAGAGGAAAGAGGAAGAGAACAGCTCTATAGTCTGTGCAGCGACCAACGGAGCGGGGTAGGAGAGTAGTAGCAGACGTGGAGCCAGCTACCTGCAGGGAGCTATTAAATAAGCACAGTATGGAGAGAGCAAAGAGGAGGAGTGGCCTAGTGGTTGGGGCAAGGTACTTAAGGCCGGAAGGTCGGGGGTTCAAATCCCACTAGAGGACAGCAACCTTGGGCCGGAAGGACTCGGGTTTCTAGTCCCACAGGTGCTCCTTGTGGTCTTGGGCAAGCCACTTAACCCTCCATAGCCCATGTTCCCTGTAAAATAGTTATCTCCAAGTTATAATGCCCTGTTCAATGTAATTTCAGTTTGTTCAATGTAAACCGCACTGATGCAGAATAGCGCGGTATATAAGAGAATGTAATAAATAAATAAAGAGAAGGGGCAGTGAAGAAGAAGTTGGCAGAGTTCCGCTCCCCGTATGCGACTCCTAGAGGTGGAAAGGAGGGGGAGAAGACGTGCAAGTAGAGGGGGGGGCCCTCTCGCCAGAGCATGAGGAAGAGACAGAAGGAGAGGAGTGCTCAGGAATGGCAGAGAAAATTAAGCAGTGGCTGATGGATCTGAAGGAGGCTTTAAAGGAAGAGATTGGAGGAGTCAACAATGAGTTGAAAGAGGCTGTGCAGTCAATCAAGCATGATATTAAGGAACTAGAAGAGCGAATAGAAGATGTAGAGAATCATTTGGAAGGTTATCTTTCTCATTGCAATCTCATCAGCACGCCGCATCAGTGAGTTGCAGGCATTAGTAGCTGATCCACCTTATACAAGGTTCCATCATGACAAGGTAGTCCTTAGGACTCATCCACCCTTTATGCCAAGGGTGGTCTCTCCTTTTCATTTAAACTAAGCGGTCTACCTGCCTGTGTTTTTTCCAAGGCCTCATGCATCTAATGCAGAAAGGAATCTTCATACTTTGGACTGTAAAAGAGCTTTAGCCTTTTACTTGTAAAGAACACAGCAACATAGAAAGTTCTCTCAACTCTTTGTTGCTTTTGATCCTTCTCATTTGGAACATCCAGTCTCCAAGAGAACACTGTCCAACTGGATTTCCTTTGCCAATCAGAGTAAGAATCTTCCTCTGGAGGGCCATGTTACAGCTCACAATGTGAGAGCCATGGCAGCTTTAATGGCTCATCTGCACTCTGTGTCTATCGAAGACATCTGTCAAGTAGCCACTTGGGCCTTGGTTCATACCTTCACAGCCCATTACTGCTTGGACAAGGACTCCCGCCGGGATGCCATGTTTGGTCAGGCTGTTCTCCAACACCTGTTCCATACCTAATCAGCTCCTACCCACCATCCCTGGTTGGATGCCAGAGATCCATGGGGGGAAGTGCAGCCCTTTCACCGGGACACACAACTTCTGTGGTCTCTCCCTGGCATCTAAAGCTAGGGAGTCCCCATATGTGAAGACTACATTCCTGCTTGTTCCTGGAGATAGCATAGTTACTCACCTGTAACAGGTGATCTCCGGGTACAGCAGGAATTTAGTCTTCACAACCCACCCACCTCCCCTAGGAGTTGTATCTATCTATCTCTTTCTCTTTCCCTCTCTCTCTCTTTGTCTCAGCTTTAAACTCAGCTGGAGAGAGGCAGTTGGGAAAGGCGGGAAGGCAGCACGCAGGCGCTGTGGGATGCTCCCAAAAGCTTCCTAATTGGACGCTGGGGAGCGTTCCTGCGAAGGCTCCGTCGGTACCGACGATACCCATATGTGAAGACTAAATTCCTGCTGTTCCCAGAGATCACCTGTTACAGGTGAGTAACTATGCTTTATCCATAGAAAGAATGGAAAGGTAGGCGAGATATAGGCATGTTGGTAATCATTTATTTTTACTAAACAAATTCCATTTAAAACTGCTTTAAATTGAGTTAGCTGGCAGTTTTGAAGATGACTGGATTTTCAATCTCTTTCCCTCTTCCCCTCCCTCCCTCAATTTTAGGTGACTTCCTGTAGCGTCACCTATATCCCCTTGATTGACGAATCTGTTCCATTCTTCTCAGGCCAGCCTTATAACCAACTGGCAATCCTGGCCTCTTCCAAAGGAGACCATCTCACCACCATCTTCTACTACTGTCGGAGCATTGCTGTGAAGTTCCCTTTCCCAGCAGCTTCTACTAACCTGCAGAAAGCTCTATCTAAGGCACTTGAGAGGTAAAAAGATTTTTTTTTCTTACTGATATCTCCTTGAAAGAATTAAACCATTGCACAACAGCTGATGTATGTTTGCATGTGTTTGATCTATTTTGTTTACTTAACATGCTTCCACTTTGCATACAAAAAGGTGGTATAAAGTGAGAACTTCCAAAGTAGAACGTGACATTTAAGAAAACAAAAGCACACTAGCATATCTCAGCAGGGAGGAGAACCAAAAAGGTCATAACTAGGAAATATAGCTAAAAGAAAAAAACAGGACCCCCTAGCCACAAAAACAGATTATCACCACCACTTTTGCCCATATCCCCCCCAAACCCGGCCTCTCTGTATTCTGACCAATGAGAGCTCTGATCTTCTTAGAAGTTATAAGAAGGTGTAATTGAGATGGCTCAAATGTACATGTAGTTATCGCCAAATTTAATAAGACATTTATTTATTTTATTTATTTATTTAGACAGTTTTTGTATACCGCCTTATCCTTCAATCAAAGCGGTCACAACACAATTGGGGGATACATTTAACATGCGGGGATATGAGACACATACACTAATACTTACAGGGAACATGGGCTAAGGAGGGTTAAGTGGCTTGCCCAAGACCACAAGGAGCATCTGTGGGACTAGAAACCCCAGTCCTTCCGGCCCAAGGTTGCTGTCCTCTAGTGGGATTTGAACCCACAACTTTCCGGCCTGAATCTTTACTAGGTAAAGATTCTACAAAGTTAGTAATCAGGAATAAGGCCTCCTGGTGCATACCTCTGAGTGTCTTCTATTACCTAAGTTTCCCTACTCATGTCCAGATAAAGGCAGACTACATTTTCAAGAAATAGCCAATCCCTAATTTAAAAAAAAAGGGGGGGGGGGGGCACGTAAAGGAAAGGTTCCCTATCCATAGGGAATGCAAAAAATGCTAGGAACATTTTCTCTTTCCTCTACTAGAGAATTCTCAAGATCAGAGCTGGTGCAAGGGATGAGGTTCACCTAGGCTACCTCATCGCATCCCTTGTTCCCCCATAGACTCCCCTGCAGCAGCCATTGCCACTGCTGCCCCTCTCTGGGAGCTGCAGTGCTAGCAGTGGCCGCAGACAGCCCCGTGGCACTTAGCTTTAAACTTCAGTGCTGCGAGGCTTTTTGCTTCCACTCCCTCCGAAGCCTGATGCCAACTTCCTGTCTGCAAATAGGAAGTTAGCAACAGGCGGTATGAGAGGACGGAAGCAAACAGCCCTGTGGCGCACTGAAGTTTAAAGATAAGCGCTGTGGGGCTGTTTGCGGCCATTGCCACTGCTGCAGGCCCTGAGAGGGGCAACTGCGGTGGCAGTGGGTGCTCCTAGAGGTCCGGCGCTTTAAGCGTCCACCTTTTTCGCCTAATGGTAGTGCCTGCCTTGCTCAAGATACTTTGCTGAGTCCAGGCTGTTTGTTGATTGATCAGCCTCCACATTCCTCATTCCCCTGCTTTTTCTTCCCACCAGGAAGAGAGAAGGCTCTACTAATTGGAGAGAATACTTTTTCAGGAATTTCCAGTGTATCTTGCAGTTTGGTCTTGAAGAGAATCACAAATGTATTATAAAAAATTTAAGGAAAGTTTATTATGTAAGCAGAGATATTTTGCCATGTTCTCTTAAGTTCTCTAGTCTGTGGTATATTTTCCTTTCCTGTGTAAAACTTGACCTTGTCGGCGAAAACTGATCAATTTGTTGTTGGAATCCTGTCATTTTCTTCACATGTAGCCTTAGTCTCCCGCACCTGTTTTCTCACATCCATATTTGTGGAAATTAATACTGAAGAGAAAACCAACCTCTCCAGTGATGCTGTTGCTAGCCAGATGCTGTCCATGCTAACTGGAGATTTTTGGAGAGAGGCCCTTGAAGATAATATAGTAAATGCAGCCTTTTCCTTGGGAGAGAAAATTTCAGCCTGCATAGGTTTATTACCTCTAATGAATCCACTCTGCCAGACAGGCTGCTACCTCAGCAGTTGAAACTCTGCTGTTCTACCTTTCCTCTCTGAACTCGGCAATTTATGCTTTGTATCTGATAATCAGATTGTTCCTTATTAGATGCTGGCACACCCTCTGCAACTGATTCAGCATCAAATTTTGAAGTACTTACCAAGCTGTGCGCTGCCTCCAGAGTTCTTGGGGGTGAGGGGAGGGGGGCGAAAAAGCATGGTGCTGATGCTAGGACTTGAAGTACTCACATCTAACCAGTTAAGATGTCTTGCATCCAAATCAGCAGCAGACCCTTCCAGTGTTGGATCAGGCACTTAAGAAAGAAACTGAAGTATAATCGCCAGGAACAAGCAGGAATGTAGTCTTCACATATGGGTGACGTCGGTACTGATGGAGCCCGTGTGGCAATACTCCCCAGCGTCCAATTTGAAAGCTTTTGGGAGCACTCCACTGCGCCTGCGCGACTGCCTTCCAACTCCCTCTCTTTAGTTCTTTGTTTTCCGCAGAGCCAGCAGGAAGCAAATCCTGTCACTGCAGAAATAGCTTCTTTTTGTGTGGATAGCGTCTGCCTTCCTGTCGACGCCGGCACCATCAAAGACATCACTGGTTCCCTTATTCTATACTTTTCTTTCTTTCTTTTAGTTTATTTAAAAAATAAAAAAAACCAGGGCATGTTGACATCCTTTCAGACCTTAAACCTGACATAGCTTTCTCATCCGTTGAAGGCATGGAGAAACCAGCTAATGGTTTTAAAAAATGTTTAAAGTGTTCCTGCACCATCTCAGCAACTGACATACATGACTGGTGTCTAAAATGCCTCGGCCCAGAACACCAGCCAGCAGGCTGTCCCCTCTATCAAAAGATGACTAAAAGAGGCCTACAAAACCGGGTCTCTAAATTTGGGACACTCTTTGCCTCAGACACTGTATTGTTGGCATCCATGTCATCGAGGGCCTGATCCTCCTCCCATTGATCCCAGGTATCCTCAGAGTCCAAGCACAAGTCCACATTGAAGTCAAACAAAACCTCCAGAGGTAGATCTTGCTCAAAGCATCGAGATACCTCAGGCGTTGCAAGGAGGTGGATTGGCCATCCAAACAGCCCCGGTGGGAGGCCTTGCTTCAACCTTTAGAGAGCTACGGGTGCCATGCTCTGGGACGGTAGCACAAACGCCCGCTACTGATACCCAGGCATTGGCAACCTCGATTGACCAGCACATACTGGCCATCAAGTGGAGCTTAGCAGCTCTCCTGGCAGCCTTGGTACCTATCAAGTCATTGGCTCCAGGCACTTCCCTGTCAATACCGGTTCCGGTACAGACATAGACACTAGTTCTGGGAATGACATCAGGGCTGCTCCAGATGACCTCAGCATTGTTTCCACCTATGCCCTCCCTTGAAACTATCACCAATGCTAGTACCAAACCCAAGGTATCAGGCTCGGTGAGCCACTTGGAGTATCAGTACCAGCATTTAGCTTCGGGCAAATGCCCGTCGATACTTGGGGTCCTCCATTTCGGATGTGGAGTCGCTAGATTCCCGGGGGCCCCTGGACTTTCCTTCAGACCCTTCCCTGCCTCAACAGCAATGTATGTCGCTTCCGGAAGATGTGTCCTTCCAGGAATTCATTTGAGACCTAGCTAAGGGTCTCTCTATCACGGTAACATCGGAGAAGGAGCCAAGGGCAGAGAAATTAGTGAGCCTCTGATACCCAACAGCACCCAAAGGACTGCCACTCTGCCAGTGCACTGCATCCTTCATGACCTTATACTCTGTATATGGGAGACTCCCCTCATAGTCTTACCTTACAGTTGACGTCTCGATACCGTGTATTGGGTACCAGAGTGTCCCGGCTTCCAAAAGTCGCAACTTCCCCACCACTCCATGGTGGTCGAGTTAGCAATGCGCTTTATCAAAAGCTCAGTCACTCCTGTAATCCTCCAGGTCCAGATTCAAGAACTCTTGATGCCTTTGGACGTCAATGCTTCCAGGCATCCATGCTCTCTGCTTAGATCAACTCCTATATCCTCTACATGGCAATGTTCCTCAAAGAGGTGTCCAGGGATCTCAAGGCCTTTGCTTCTCTCCTCCCAGATGACAAGAAAGCAGATTATCTTACCCTAGTCAGGCATAGCCAAAATGTTTCAAAGTTGGTCAATAGGGCTACCTTCGATGCTTTCGAATGCACAAGCAGGGCCTCGGCAATATGCATTGATGCATGTAGAATTGTATGGCTTCAAGCCTCGGATCTTGAAAGATAAGCTGGGCAACATACCTTGTATAGAGGAAAACCTCTTTTGGCAAAGTCTGGCAAGATAAGACCTCTCGGAGTCAGAAAATACTACTCTAAAGAGATTGGTCAGAACCAACAGCTGATCCAGGAAAGACACCTGCAAAGAAGTCTTTCTACAATAAGAAGAGATTCTATTCTTATCCTCCTACTTCTCGGTACCAGGGTCAGGTCCCACAGAAGAAGCAGCAGCCTCCTAAGCAACAGAAGAAGCCACAGGTAGCTAAATCTCAAACAGCTCCGCAGCCACAGTCTGCGCCTGGATTTTGACTCTTTTTCCTAGAGAACATTGCCACCCTGCCTCTGGAGGACCCCCATCCCCTCCACATAGCAGGCAGACTGTCAATACATCCACAGATGGCACCTCATCACCCCAGAGCAGTGGACACTCACCATAGTCCAGGAAGGGTACAGACTTCATCTGCAAACTCTGCCCCCTCCACTTACACGGGGGAATATCAGATGCAACCCCCATTCACTGCTCTCATACAGGATGAGGTGCCTTCTCTTCTGTCTCAGGGCGCCATAGAAGATGTCCAAACATCCCAACAGGGAATGGGCTTCTACTCTCTGTACTTTCTCATTGCAAAGAAAACCGGAGGATACTGTACATGCCCATTTTGGACTTCGGAAACCTCAAGTTCCTAGTCCATGAAAAGTTCAAGATTTCTCTTGGGACTCTTCTTCCCTTTCTCCAGAGTCGGGACTGGCTCTGTTCTATGGATCTGAAAGAAACGTGCACACACATCCTCATCCATCTAGGACAGAGGAAATATCTACGCTTCACCTTTCAAGGAAAACATCAATACAGAGTCCTTCCCTTCGGACTTGCCTCCGCCCCAAGAGTCTTCACAAAGTGCATGGCAGTCGTGGCTGCATACCTAAGGTCTCTGGGGATATTAGTCTTCCCTTACTTAGACAACTGGCTGATAACCCCCCCCCCCCCCCAAGAGGCACTGCTTCCCTTGCATCATACCATCACAGTACTACAACACTTGAAATTTGTGATAAACTTCCCAAAATCCCAGCTCACTTCAACTCAGAAGCTAGAGTTCATCGGAGCCCTACTAGACACCCAACAGACCAGGGAGTTTCTTCCCCAGCTCCATTGTGACTGCCTAGTCAAACTAGTGTCCCAGATGCTCCTATGAGACAATCTGACTGCCTAAGAGATGCTGCAGTTCTTTGGGCACATGGCCTCAACAGTACATGTCATTTCATATGCCTGACTACATATGCAGACAGCCTAGTGGACTCTTGCCTCTCAGTGGAAACAGGCCTTAGGCTGTCTCCGGAACGGGATCCAAATCACTGCCCTTATAACCACATCCCTTCAGTGGTGGTGTTCTCCAGAAAATTTGCTCGTAAGGTCACCTCTTCAGATACCTCCACTTCAATGCACCCTGATGACGCCTCCAAACTGGGTTGGGGAGCACACCTAGGCAACCTGTCCACAGGGGCTCTGGACAGTTTGAGTCACAACTCCAAATCAATCTCCTGGAACTTCATGCTATCTTGAATGCCCTCCAAGAGTGTTTCAGCACCACCTCGGGGCACAACAGGTCCTAGTCGGAACAGACAATCAAGTTTGAAGTTTATTATTTGCTTAACCGCCCTTCAGGGTAAACAGAGCGGTGTACAATAGAAAGCATCATTACAGCAAGGCCCACGGGCCAGAAAAGGAAAAGAAGTTACAATTTGGTGATAGGACAGAAAGAGGTGTGTAGAGAGAGAACAACAGACTTAGGGGAGAGGTTAGGGGTAAGAGGAGGGAAGGTCAAAGGCAAGGGTAAATAGGTGGGTTTTTAAGGCATGTTTGAACGTGGGGTGGTGTGGTTCGAGACGGAGGGCAGTGGGGAGAGTTCCATAGTGCGGGACCTACAAAAAAGAAGGCTGATGAGCGGGTGGAGTGAAGGTGAGCCTGTGAGGGGGGAGGTAATGTAAGGCGGTTTAAATGAAAAGACCGAGGGGTGTGACGGGGGGTATGAAAGTGTATGAGGTCAGCAAGATATTGAGGGGTGGTGGTGTGAAGAACCTTGTGGACGAGTGTAAGGAGTTTGAACTGAATGCGGTAGGAAATAGGAAGCCAGTGAAGTCGGAACAGCAGGGTGTGACGTGATCTCTGGGGGAAGAGTGGGATACAAGTCGGGCAGCGGTGTTTTGAATTCTTTGCAATCGTGTAAGTTGGGATTTGGTGATGCCTGAGAGGACAGAGTTGGAGAAATCAATCCGAGAAATGACGAGTGATAGTAAGAGGGTAGCAAGAGCGGAGGGAGAGAGAAAGGGACGAATGGCGCGGATCTGGCGGAGATAGTAGAATGAAGTCTTCGAGACATGGGAGATGTGGGCAGAGAAGGAGAGATCCGAATCAAAAAGCACCCCAAGATACCGAAAGGTAGAGACGAGGGAGATGGGTGTACCTGAGAAAGAGGGTGTCAGGGCTGGGGAAGGATGGCCGTGAGGGAACCAAATTGCGGTAGTTTTTGACAGATTGAGTTGTAAGCAGTTCTGAGTCATCCATTTGGAGATAGCTGCAAGACAGGAATCAAGTGGGGCAAGATCAGGACACAGAGGGGAGGTGTGATATAGGAGGAGAATATCATCTGCGTAATAAAATGCCGAAATCCCAAATTGTTGAATTAGCAGTGTGAGAGGGGTCAGGAAGAGATTAAAGAGCAGGGGGGCAAGAACTGAACCCTGGGGAACCCCACAGGTGAGAGGAAAGGAATCAGAGGAGGGAACAGATGGAGATGATGAGAGGACAGTGCCAGAGCGAGAGGAGAGAAAGGAGTGAAACCATCGAAATACAGTGCTACAGAGACCAGCGGCGCAAAGTTGAGAAAGGAGAAGGGAGTGATCAACCAAGTCGAAGGCGGCAGAGAGATCAAGAGCTACCGCCACCGAAATGTCACCACGATCGTGAGCCACATGCAAGGAGTTGGTGAAGGCGAGAAGAATGGTTTCAACGCTGTGCCCTGTCTGAAAACCTGATTGACGGGGGTGAAGGAGGTTGATAGAATCCAGGTGGTGAGAGAGTTGGGCAAAGACGACTTTTTCAAGGAGCTTAGAGAGAAAGGAAAGGTTGGAAACTGGGCGATAGTTGTTGGGGTCTAGAGGGTCGAGAGAAGGTTTCTTAAGAATCGGACGAATGAGGGCGTGTTTCCAGGGAGAAGGAAAAGTGCCTGTGGAAAGACTAGAGTTCAGCATTGTTTGAAGGTGAGGAAGGAGGGATAGAGAGGGAATGAGTAGCCAGGCAGAGGGAATAGGGTCGAGAGAACAGTAGGTCTTATTGGAAGAGGAGATGAGGTGGTGGAGTTCACTGGTAGTGCTCAAAGAGAAGGAAGACCAGGTGTGGGTGAGCTGGGAGATAGGGGGAGGGGAAGGAACTGGGGGTGGTGAAAGAATAGGTGGGGGATGAGAGGGCAGGGAGGCTCTCAGGGTGGTAATTTTGTTACTGAAAGCTGAGGCCAAAAGTGAGGGCGCATGGACAGGATGAGAGGTGGAAGAGGTGGAGGAAGGTTGTAGGGAAGTGAGAAAACGTAGGGTTGAGTAAAGGTGACGGGTCTGGTTAGGGGCGTTAGCGATGGCAGAGGAAAAGTAAGTGGATTTGGCAAGGTGGACTTGGGACCGATAGTAAGAGTGTGCTGTGCTTTGAAGAAAGATAAAGTTGAGGAGGAAGGGGATTTACGCCAGCGTCTTTCGGCTCTTCGGAGCTGGGACCGGAGCAGAAGAAGACCGGGATAATACCAGGGGTGTGATGTGCGGCGGGAAGTGGGGCGTGAACGAAGAGGGGCGACGTGGTCGAGGGCAGATGAGAGGGAGGAGAACCAAGTAGACGCCTGAGCGCTGGGAGATAGAGAAGAGAAATCAGAAGGGAGCAGTTCTGCTGCCGGGGGAAAATGCTGTGCTGTGGAAGGGGTGATAAATCGTGAGCGGCGTGGAACAGGTGGAGACTCTGGGGGGGAGGTTGAAGTTAAGGCTTGATTGTGGGAGCAAGAGACCGCTAGGCAGAGGTGGTCGGTCCAGGGGAGAGGATGGGAAGACAAATTGTGGAGTGAGAGGGTGGAGGAAGAAAGCGTTAGGAAAAGGTCAAGGGTGTGACCGGCAGAGTGAGTGGGGAATGAAACATGCTGGTGAAGAGACAAGTCCTGAATGAGAGTGAGGAAGGCATGATCTCTGGGAGATGAAGGAGAGTCGAGGTGGAGATTGAAGTCTCCGGCGATGAGAAGGTGAGGAAACAGTAGGGAGAGGTCAGAGAGAGAGTGAAGAAGAGAGTCCCAAAGATCTGGGCGGAGGGCAGGAGGTGCGTAGATTAGGAGCACATGGGTCGGAGGGAAGGTGTGGAGATGAAGAAGGAGGGCCTCAGGATAGGAGAGGGAAGGGGGAGAGAGCTGGGTGAAAGGGAGAGAGGGGGCGAGGATAGCTGCCACACCGCCACCGGAGCGGGCAATGCGGGGAACGGAAACTGCCGAGAAACCGGCAGGGAGGCATCGAGCAAGAAGGGTGTCCTCCCCTTCCCTTAGCCACGTTTCCGTGAGGAGGGTAAGGTCAAAGGACTTCTGCAAAATGAGATCCTGAATAAGGAGAGATTTGGATCGTATTGAACGGCAATTAAGACCACCAAGATTGAGTGGCATGAGAGAGGGTGCAGGAGTAATAGGAGTATGCAGGGGGGTGGGGGTGGGGGCAGAGAACGCAGGGATGGAGATTGAAATAGCCGCATGGACGGTGGCGAGGGGCTCTGGAGGGGCGGCGGCCCCAATGAACCGGTATGTGAGTCATGAAAGGGGGGGCAGAGGGGGAGGTGGAAAAGGCAAGAGAAGATAGTGGAGAGGAGAAATTGAGTACCTGTAAGTAGTGGCAGGCAGTGACGACAGGAACAATTGGTGGGGAGACGGCAGATCCAAGTCCACTTATGGTTGTGAAGAAAAGGGCTGAGAGGAGACAAAAGTGCAAAGTAAAGTTGAGAGATTTTCCTCCGCCTCCGGAGTTGCCGTGTTCTGTGTAAACAAGCAGGGAGGAACAGGTTCATGGGCCCTCTGCAAGGAGGCTCTCCACCTGTGGTCCTTTGCCATTTCACATAATTTTCTGTTGTTATATTTCTATGTTTCTATTACGAGGGGACATGGGATGAAGGTGAAGGGAGATAGATTCAGGAGTGATATGCGGAAATATTTCTTTACGGAAAGAGTAGTGGATCCGTGGAATAGTCTCCCAGTGGAGGTGGTAGAGATGAGGACAGTAACTGAATTCAAAAAAGCATGGGACAAGCACAGAGGATCTCCAAAGGTAAAAAGGGGACTGTTGTAGTTGTTTATATGGAAGGACAGACTAGATAGGCCATGTGGTCTTTTTCTGTCGTCATATTTCTGTTTCTAAATACACCTCTAAGTGGCGTACCTCCTCGGAGGAGTTCATTGTCTTAGCAGACAAGCCGAGTCGGTTCCTCCTTCCCCATGAATGGTCTCTCCATCCAGACACAATGTCCTACATTTTCCAGACCTGGGGAACTCCAGACGTAGATCTGTTTTCTACTCCACAAAATGCCAAGCTCCCTCGCTTTTGCACAAGAACTCTGACATCCAGCAACCAACAGATGGTTGCCTTCCACCTACATTGGGGTCAGGGTCTGCTTTATGCTTTCCTTCCTATACCTCTCACTCCCAAGATGCTTTTCAAGCTTCAGTCTGACAAGAGCTCCATGATTCTCAAAGCCCCTCACTGGCTGTGCCAGCGGTGGTTTCCACTATTAACTGCGTCTGACTCACTCATCCTCTGCAATTGGGTTCTGTACCTAATCTCCTCTCCCATGATGATAGCTCACTACTCCATCTCAAGCCAGTGTCTCCATCTCACAGCTTGGCTGCTGAGAGCATAGCATTACAAGGCTTTGACCTTACACAAGAGATAAAGGAGCTCCTTTTGGCTTCTAGTAAGCCCTCCACCAGACATTCATACACTTTTAAGTGGCATAAATTCTCTGTCTGGTGTTCCCAGAAAGATCTCATTCCCTTTTCTTGCCTCCAGTATCTCATCCACCTATTCTCGACAGATCTGAAAACCAACTTGGTGAGAGTCCACCTAGGTGCCATTGTGGCCTCTCACCACCTACTGGATGAATAGCCCATCTCCGCACAACCACTAGTAGCACATTTCATGAGAGGTCTCTTGTTGTCCAAACAGCCCATTAAGCAACCTCTTGTGGCTTGGGACCTCGGTGTCATTCTAGCACAGCTTCTCAAGCTGCCCTTTGAACTATTAGGTACGTCCTCACTAAAGTTCCTGTCTTGGAAGGTACTCTTCTTAATTGCCCTCACTTCAGCTAGACACATTAGTGAGTTTCAGGCTTTGGTAGCGGATCCACCGTATACCCGGTTCCACCATGATAAAGTCATCCTTTGGACTCTCCCACATTTTATGCCAAAGGAGGTATCTCCTTTCCATTTAATTCAGTCAATTTACCTTCCAGCCTTCTTTCCTAAACCAAATGCGTCTTGAGTGGAACTAACTGCACATTCTTGACTGTAAATGTGCGTTGGCTTTCTCTCTCCAAAGGACTAGAGATCATTGTAAAGCTTTACAGTTGTTCGTTTCACCTGGGTCTCCCTGTATCTAAACGTACGTTCTCAAGATTGATAGCAGACTGCATTTCATTTGCTTATGACAAAGCAGGACTCTCCCTGGAAAGGCATGTCATTGTTCACAACGTTCGCGCCATGGCAGCCTCGATGGAAAACCTACGCTCCGTAGCCTTTGAAATTTGTAAGGCAGCAACTTGGTCTTCCATCCATATCTTCGCTGTGCAATACTGTCTGGACAAGGGCTCCTGCTGGGATGCCACATTTGGTTAAGCTGTAGTCCAGCACCTCTTTCAGATTTAGAAGCAACTCCTACCCTCTGTCCCGAACTTTGACCATACCAGAAATCCATAAGGGATCCATGACCTCTTCGAGCCTACTCTGAGGCGAACCTCCAGCGGTCCTGTGTTCCCTTCATCTGGCATCTGGGAGCCCCATATGTGAAGACTACATTCCTGCTTGTTCCTGGAGATAGCATAGTTACTCACCTGTAACAGGTGATCACTGGGAACAGCAGGGATTTAGTCTTCACAACTCGCCCTCATCCCCTAGGAGTTATAGAATTTCGCAGCTACAAACTCAACTGAAGAGAGAAAGGCGGGAAGGCAGTCGCGCAGGCACTGTGGTGTGCTTCCAAAAGCTTTCCATTTGAATGCTGGGGAGCATTCCTATACGGTCTCCATCAGTACCGACGTCACTCATTTGTGAAGACTAAATTCCTGCTGTTTCCAAAGATCACCTGTTACAGGTGAGAAACTGCTTTCTTTGCTGTACGAGTGGCACCAGAGTTGGAGATAGGTAAAAGTAAGGGGGTCTGGTAATTTCTATGTTGGAAGACAGCTGTAGAATGCAGACTGTAGTGCCACAGAGCTGCCCACTTCATGACCTCTCTATAAGTTACCATATGCTTTCATGCATTGCAAACTAGTACTGTGAGATTGTTACTTGGTGCTTTAGTAGGTTTGTTGCAATAGGCAATTCTGCTTGCTGTTAATCAGTCTGTTGGCATCTGTTTGCTCATGTACCAACAGATACATACAGGGTAAGCCAGTAGTACGGCAAATGAGCATTGAACCGTGGGAAGGGAAGGCCATACTAGGTCCTGCCACACAAATGTTGAAAGATTTCCCCCACAACTCCGTGCTGGCTGAAAACTGGCCCGAACCTACAGTAATGTGAAAGGAAGAGCCAGTGGTGGTTTGTACCCATCTCCTCTCATTGGCGGTAATTCCAGTTCCTGCAGGGACGAAGGAACCTGCTGCCAATTGCAGTCCTTAATCCCACAAGAAGGAAGAAATGTTGCTCCACTTTCTTCCTTCTGCATCCTTATCTGGACTGATGGCAGCAGAAGTGCACATGTAAACCAGTTGCTATGGTGCAAGTCCTAGGCTAAAAGCAACAGGATTTCCCAGCTCATATAATGAGACTTGACCATAGCATTAAGAGATGATGTCTACTTAAGCACCTCTTTGTCGGTCCAGATAGGAATTGAATGGGACAATCAGGCGAAGGAGGGGCGACATTGTAAAAAGTAAGCAGAGGGTTTGTTGTGCTCAGCCCTTATCTGACGTCATGGGGGATATATGGAGTGGATTGGAGGTAAAAAGATATGAAGCATGATAACATGGGTTAGGGGAAGATGTGCCCCTGTTCCAGAGATTTATTTATTTAACAGTATTTCCTTATAGTCCCTCCAGTCCAGTCCCACATCTCTGGGTAGTCAACCCCCCACCAGCAGCTTGGAGACTGAGCATGTCATTTTCTTGTTGACCACTATACTTAGGCAGCTGGTTTCGCCTTCCAGTCTCCAGTAAGCTCACCTTTTCCTTAAATCAAGATGGTTTACATTAAACTACTTTACCTTTGACTTTGACTCACTGTATGCCTTCACACACATACAAATCTTACTGCCCACCATGCATTCCGTCAGGAAAGCATGCTTTTGTGCCGAGCTTATGAGAACACACTACTTTGTTTCTGAATGTGTGTAGATTGTTTATTTAACTAGTTTTATATACCGCTCTATCTTAAATTCAAAGCGGTTTACAGGTAACATTAGGTGTTATATATTTTAAATAGAATGGGTTAACATGGAAAAATTTACTTGGAACAAATTAACTATTAGTAGTTAGGGAGGTGGGCATGCAGGAGAACAAGTCTAATATGATACTGAGCAGGTAGTTGCTTCAAGAGTCTTTATGGTGTCTGTTTCATTTTCAAAGAATTGCTGAAATGTCAAAATAGAAGGCTGAGTTTGCTGAGTAGGCACAGTCTTGTTAACCAGTGCTGCTATGCTTAAACTTAGGCTTGGGTTTCCACTGTGGCTCTGGAGGGATTGAATTTAGCAGATGTGCTCAGGACTCGGCTAGGTAGAGAGATTTGTTGACCACCTATGAAATTGACCTTATCTGATAAGAATGCACTCTGGGTTTTTTTGAGGGAGAGAGTGCCTCCAGAATTTTGCTGGTGAGGGAACTGGGTTCTTGGTAATTGTGCTTTTTAATGCATTTTTGCCACCATCCCCTTGCACAATTGCTTGATTCAGGTATCAGGGTTTTAGCAAGGAGGATTCAGTCTGGTCTCTGTCATGGCATGCTCAGGCTTGAGGAGGAAGGATAGACTAATTATTCTACAGTGGCAAGTCTTCACTAGCCAACTAATAATAATGAGTATACATTGGAGAAAGTGCCATTCTAGCCCTAAGAGGCATGACTGTAGGGGAGGGGTTAGAGGCAGACAAGATTCCTTAAAGGCATCAAAGAATAAAAAAATGTAATTAAATAAAATACCTGTTTTGAAATCTTGCAGGTTAAAAAGATGTACTTGGTGCAAACAGCATAAATTTTCTTTCAGTAGCTTATTTATATGGTTCTATGTCAGGGTTTGAGTGACTTGTCTGAAAAAACAGCTTTATGGGCTGATCTGAGGGCCTAGTTGTTGGATGAAAGACTTGTGTGCTCCCAGGCTGCCGAGGGATGCTATAGAGGCAGTGTTCATAGCCCCTGGCAGGGGGAAAGATTTTCAGCCATTAATCAATAGCAACATCTGTTGGCTTGGGCTAAGAGTGCATGTGTATCAAGTTCTGGAGAGAATTGTGGTCTGAGATGCCTAACCAAGGACCATCACTGTAGTGGCTAGGTTAAGGAAGGCTATAAAAATGTAGTCGATACATCATATAGCACTTTAAGCCTTCACTTGTACAGTTGTGGTCAGCATTATTGGCACCCTTACAGCTTAACCCCCTAATGTCCAATATCTCCAAGAAAAAAAAAAGTGGCCAGTGAAATGGCTTTGAACTATGTATGCACACATATTTGAACAGGAACAGAGGTAGCAGGACCCTCGCACCAGTAAGCAGGAAAACACAACAAGCGAGGGATGAATAGGGTCACAGGTGCTTATTTATTGAAAAAAAAACCCTATGCGTTTCAGCAACAAGCCTTCCTCGGGGGGGGGGGGGGGTACGCATCTTAAAACACAAAACAGTTAAAAAAAAAATAATAATGTAAACAATAAATAAAGATAAAACATAATATATAATAATAAAAATAATGATAATCATAGAGTAAACTCATATAATGTGTACATTATGGTTTATGGTTTAAAAGCGTGTAGGTGATTAAATGAATAAATAATGATAAAATAATAACATATCAATTAGACATATAAGGACATGAATAAAGCAAACGGCATGTAATAAATAGACATAGAAATTTGAAACATTAAAATCAACTATGTATAAAGGAAGCCACTAATAATGTTGTGAAGAAAAACAAGGGATGAGGCTTACTGGTGCGAGGGTCCTGCTCCCTCTGTGTTCTTGTACCTGTTCTGAGTGATGTTTTCTCCCTGGAAAGATGTACTCTGCTATAAAGAAGATGATTTACAGGTGATGTTGCCTGACGACCCCTTCTTCACAGATGAGGAGGGTGGTCCAACGGCTGATGAAGAATGGGGAGAAGCGGTCCGGCTTACTCAAAAAAAGATACGTGAAGAAATGCATGCATCTTCTCTGCTAGAGTATTGCCATAAGAAAATCATCTCTAGAGGTCTGCGGGTCAACAAAGCCCCAGGGATGTTCAGAGATTACACTGTTTTTATGGCTAATTGGATTAAGATCCCCAATAAATGCTCTCTTGATCTGATGATCCTACTAATTAACACATCAAAACATAGTGACTGAATCACTAAAGACCCAAGTAGATGTGAAAATTGATCAACTAAAGCAAAATGACTCCAGATTTGAAAAACTAAAAAGAGACTTTGACAGAAATACTACTGATTATAAAAAAAGGGGTAAAAGAGAGGGTTGAAGAAATTCAAGAGAGATGAGGACTACAGAGAAGGCACTGTTTACTATTGGATTGATCCCAATGGTAAATTTAGGCCTAGAAGTGAGCCCTGAAAACGTAATACGGATGGTTTTTGTACCAGAGCCCACTATCAAAAGTAAAACTAGACTATTGTCACCAGAGCCAGATGTGGAGAGGAGCACTAAAAGAAGCCGTAACCCTACAAATGATTATGTAGATGCTTCAGCTCCCCTCTTTTCCTCCACACTCCCTCCATATCAAAACCAAAACAAATCTCAGGATTTTCAAATGGACTCCCTATGGAAGGGAAGAGACAGAACCCATGCTCAACAGAACTCGCAGAACCAATCCAAATCACCAGATCAAACCAGATACAGATACAAGGAATATCGCCTGCCCCCTTTCCCCCACCTGAGGAGAGGCAGGGGCCATGCTTACAGGAGGACATCAGAGCTAGATCCATAGGTGGTATTTTTAATTTGTCAAGTTACCAGCTAAACAGTACTGAGATTGAGGTTTTAGAGAGACCTTTCTTTTGCTCCTTTTACTCAATATGACCGGTTTGGTACACACCTGGAGTTCAAGTTTTTTTCGAAACTTTGTCATTGATTTCTTCCAAAAACAAGATACACTATCAGCAGACACCTCAGTGATTAAAAAACCTTCTACCTGGATTCTGCCCGGGAAATCATGATGTTCTTATCTCCAGGAACAAGCAGGAATGAGTCTTCACATATGGGTACATCGGTACCAACGGAGCCTGCGCGGGAACGCTCCCCAGCATCCAAAAAGAAAGCCTTTGGGAGCATCCCACACGCATGCGCGCTGCCTTCCTGCCTAAACACTTCCCTCTCATCAGTTTTCCGCGGAGCCGGCAGGACGTATTCCTGTCACCGCAGAAAATTCTTCTTTTTATTCTTACTTTTTTGTGGTCGTGTCTGCCTTCCCTCGATGCCACCGGTACCGCTGGTGCTTTTCTTTTGTTTTTTCTAAATAATTTCTTCTTTTCGACAGAAATTTTTTCCTGTTAGTGTCTGACAGTTTCTAGGCCACTAGGCCTCCATTTTTCTGCTATGGAAAAGCCAGCCACTACCCTTAAGAAATGCTCTAAGTGTAGCGGTACAAATATTCTTTTAGACACCCATACTTGGTGTCTAAAATGTTTTGGTCCTGACCATTGCTCACTGGAGTGTCCTTTCCTGCTGGAGTTCAAACAGAAGAAATCTTCAGAATCGAGCACAGCTCGATACCCAGTTCACATTGCACTCGATGTCACCAGCTAGAATATCTCCACAGAATCGGGAAACCAAACAAAAGTCTGTAAAGACTAGCCAGTCCTCGAGTGGTAGATCTCCTTTCCAGTATCGAGATTGCTCCAGCTTTGCCCTCGAGAACATTTTGGCAATAAAGCCGTGGTGGGAGTCTTCGGGCTCCAAAGCATTAACGGGGCTTCAGGTCGTTCCCGGGGTCTCACCTCGGTGAACATACCTGGGCCATGCTCGGTGGTTGTGGCCGCTTCGAGCGACCTCGGCATCGGCTACGGTAATGGATGAAACACTCCTCACCAATGAACGTAGTCTAGCGCTGTCGGTTACTTCGGTACCAGAGTGGCTGCAGACTGTTCCTCCAGTATCGGTATCACCTTCGGTACTGGTATCGACATCGGCATCGGTGTCGGTACTGTCCATGCTCGCTTCGACAGACTCGATTCCTTTGATGCCGAGCCTGGAATAGATCCCTAGCATGGATGATTCGGTACCGACTTCAGGTGGCACCGAAGACCTCGATTTAGGGAAAATCCGATGCTTCATCCTTTTCAAATCTTCCGATACCGATGACTGGGATGAGCCCATCGGTACCAAGGCTGAATCTTCAACAAGTCTAGCCTTTACCCCTCATTTTAGGGGGTCCTCCTCAGGGAAGATTTCTTTTCAAGCTTTCCTGCTTGATATGGCGAGGTTACTTGCCATTCCTATACCTGGTGGAGAATCCTTACCCAGGGGATTCAGAGACCCTGCAAACCCCCCTGTTTGCCAAAGGAGCTAATCATGCTTCCTTTGCATCAGATCTTACAAGATCTACTTTTAAAGATGTGGGAAACTCCTTTAACGGTATCACCACATTCTGAGACACTTGAAACTAGGTACAAAGTGCCACCTTCTCCAGGTTTTCAAAAGACTCAACTTCCTCATCATTCTATTGTTGTAGAATCAGCAATGAGGCGTATTAAGAGTGCAAAGAAGCACTCCTCTTATCTGCCAGGTCGTGAGTCTAGGACTTTAGATGCCTTTGGACGTTGATGCTTCCAGGCATCCATGCTTTCAGCAAGAATTATCTCATATATTTTCTATATGGGATCCTCTCTTGAAGAGGTCACAAAGAGCTTAAAGCGTTTTAACCCTTTCCTTCAAGAGCATAAGAGAGCAGACTATTTCTTACTAGTCAATCATGCTCAAAATATCTCTAGGTTCCTTAATTGTGCTTCCCTAGACTGTTTTGAGTCTATTAGCAGAACTTCTGCTATAGCCATAGGAGCACGACGCCTGGCCTGGCTCCAAGCTTCAGACTTGGACAGATGGGTACAAGAAAGGCTGGGAAATACTCCTTGTACTGGTGAAAATCTCTTTAACAAGGATGCTTTATTTCAAGCTACTCAGTTAAACACTGATGCTCTTACTGTCAGAGGATTGCCAAAACTTTCCTCTATCCCAGCCAACAAAAACTCTCCTAAAAAGCTTTATCCCCCTAGGGGAAAAAAGTTTTATCCATCTTCTACCCATCATGCAGATGTTTCCAAAGACAGGCAACATCAAACCAGGCTAAGAAAATCAAGACCTCAACAGCCTCAGCAAGCCCAGCAGTCGCAGGGTTTCTGATTTTTCTATTCTCTGTTTTTCTGTGTGAGGTTTAGAACCTCTGAGCCTACATCTTTTTAACAGAAGCATCTAAGGTTCATCTCATCCATGCTGAGATACCAGTCATACATTGACTCAATCCTCGACTCAAGGGAAATCCATCTTTTTAGCTCCAAGAGCTTTTGAGGACCATCATACCCTAGAGATAACAGGTTTCTCCTTTTAAAAGAAAGGGAGAACTAACAATTAACAACAAGGTGAGCTATACCCTTCACCTTGACAGTTTTTCTGTACGAGGATATCTTATACTTTTAACCGCAAGGGGACCCTACCTCTTCAAAGACTTACCAAATTGTAAGTCCTCTCAACTCTGTATTACTTTCTATCCCTCTTAGTCCAGACTTTCAGTCTCTAAGAGTACTACTAATCAACTGGAGGGCTTATTCTCTAAGCCCCTAGGATTTTCCTTCAATACCTACTCCAGTGGGTAGTTTCCATACAGTTTTCTTCCCCTTCGTGGTTCATCATCTTCTCTATGTATCTCAGATACTTCTTTAAGGCAGCTTATCAGACAGAAATTGAGTATTACCACTCCAAATTATGTCTGTTGGTCCTCTCCAACCTATAGGACCTACTTTTTCTGCTGCTTTAATAACAGATAACTCCAAGAGAGGTTACACTTTATTGTTGCAGGCATCAGGCCTGTCTACTATTCTTAGCCATCTTCATTTCTTTTTGGCTCCAACAGAATAGATTAGGTTGCACACTGGCAATTAAACAGCCAGATCTAACCAACCTACAACATGCTCTCTGCCATTATATAAGGAAGCTCTGCAACTATGGGCCTTGCCAGAGAGCCTAAGAGCTACTCCTAGTAGGTAGCTTCCAGATGGTTAAAAGGGCTTCAGCTGGTAGACTCTGCCCAGTCATGCTCCTACATGACTGGTTTGTTCCTACTCTTACCATCTTCCTTAAAAATTTTCTTTTAAGGAAAACTAACCAGAGCTTAGACCATGCAAAGGCGTAAAAAAATTACACAATTCCCTGGGTTGTTCCACATTTCACTGGAACTCCTACAACAGGGATGCATTCTTTTCACTGCAGTTGGCCCTTAATTACTACTTCCCTTCTAATTCCCTATACTTCATTGTAGCTTATAATGAATAATAAAGATGCATGATACTCATATTGCCTTCATGGAGGGGCAAACATGGTATCTCCTTATATTGCGTCTTTTTCTCCAGCTACTACCTGAAGTTATAGAAGGATCCAGACTTGCTGTCTTAAGACTAAGGATCTCCTCTGCACTCTTTCACGTAGGTCTCCAGATCTGGTTATTCAGGACCTAGATCTTTTAAAGAAATCTAGTCCTCTCCTTGTAAGTGAAGAACATAATACCAGTTTCGACAAAACTTTCCCTATAGTTCTTCCATTTTTAACCAAGCAGAGATTCTCCATCAATATTCTCAAGTAGGTCTTAATCCTTCTTGTTATTGAGTCAATCTCTATACAATATCTGACTTGAAAGATTTGTTTACTGTCCATATTAATGCTGTCCCAGCATATCATAAAACTTAATGGACAACCAATTTCTCTGGTAAATTGGGAAATACCCTCTTACCGTAACCTTTTCGGTTACGTCACATCTGAAGCTCTTCATGTAAAGTCATTATCATAAGTGACATCACTTATGAAAGATTTTTACTGATCTTCAAGAAGTTGGAGGCCCAACGCCTAATACAAATAACTGTTTTTCTTTTGGATAAAAGGGGTCTTAAAGACATACCCCTTTTTTCTGTAAGGGGTATTTCTTCCTTTTCATTCAAACCAGTCAGATTTATCTCCACTCTTGCCTAGGGCCTTATTCTGCTCCAAGGACAAAGAGTTCAAACTTGGACTTTACAGAAGCTTTACCTAGTTCTCTAAAGTCCAACCCCATTAAACTTCCCCACTTCTTATTCTGGGGTTAGTTCTAGCCATCAAGAATTCTTATCTCTTCCTGTATTGCAAAATTTGTTTTTCCTCTATTTCACAGTGAGGGAATTTCTTTGAGGATAATATACTGGCTCTCAATTACAGACCCATATTGGCCTCAACAAATGCTTTTGCAATATTTTGAGTAAGATCCACATTAGAAGATTGGGATTCAACTTTTTCTAACAGTTATGATCTACACAAGGGCCCTCCTCTGGATACCTTGTTTAGTCAAGCTGTTCCACAGCACCCTTTTTTTTCTTTTCTAATTCAACTCCTACCCTCCATCCCTTAGATGCCTGGGGTTCTAAAGGATGAGCATTGCCCATCCATCGGATTTGCAACATGCTGGGGCCTCCTCCAGGCATCTTAGCTTGGGAGTTCCCCATATGTGAAGACTCATTCTTGCTTGTTCCTGGAGATAGCACAGTTACTTACCTGTAACAGGTGATCTCTGGGAACAGCAGGAATAAGTCTTCACAACCCACCCACCTCCCCTAGGAGTTGCTCTCTTTTTCTCTCTCTTTCTAATTTGTCTACTTCCCTCCTTCGGTCTCAGCTACAAACCCAACTGATGAGAGGGAAGTGTTTAGGCGGGAAGGCAGCGCGCATGCGTGTGGGATGCTCCCAAAGGCTTTCTTTTTGGACGCTGGGGAGCGTTCCCGCACAGGCTCCGTCGGTACTGACGTACCGATATGTGAAGACTTATTCCTGCTGTTCCCAGAGATCACCTGTTACAGGTAAGTAACTGTGCTATCAGTGCATATGAAAAAATTGTATTAACTAGAGTCCAAGATTTATATTCGTCACAACATCGCACTTTCAATAATCTCACTACCCAACAGAAAGGAGCACTCACCAATTTAAGGGAAAATAATTCCATTATTATAAAACCAGCTGACAAGGGAGGTGCCCTGATTATTCAAGATAGATTCCTACATCACAGAAGTCCTACGCCAGCTCAATGATACCATTTTCTATATTAAAATTTATGACGACCCCACATCCTTCCTTAAACAAAGTAGACTTTCTCATGGTACAACATCCAGTAATCCCTACTATATATATGTTGCCAAAAATACACAAATCTATTGACAACCCTCCAGGACGCCCCATCGCATCCACGATAGGCTCTCTTTTAGAGCCACTCTCCAAATTTTTAGATATTTTTTTAAGGCCTTTTGTGGTTCAGGTCAGTTCCTATGTTCGTGACTCTTCTCACATTATTAATATTCTGCATGATTTTAAAGGCTATCATGACCAATTGATTTTAGTCACCCTTGACATATCATCTCTATATACCAACAATCCCCCGAAGGCTGCATTGGATGTAATTGGGGATATTTTTTTTCGTAGAGAGCAGCCTGTACACATTCCTTATTTTTTCCTGACCCAAATGGCAAGCCTTGCTATGACTGAAATTTTTTTCTGTTTTAGAGGCATTTTTTTTTACAAACAGATCAAAGGAGTAGCTATGGGCTCTTCAATGGCTCCAGACGTAGCCAGTTTATATGTGGCGAACTTTGAGAAGATGTTTCTGACACATCACCCTTTTGCAGCACAGATCAAACTCTGGAAGCAGTATATTGATAACGTTCTCATGATCTGGGATGGCACAGAAGCCCTTCTATTTGAATTTTTTGAATCGTTAAATGCTCTCAATGACAATCTACAATTTGAAGGCATCTACATTACAAGCCAGATTCTATACCTAGACATTACTATCAAGAAAAGCAATAATGGCTTCATCACAGATCTTTCGTAAAACCACCGACAGGAATACTTTGCTGAGATTTGACAGTTTTCATAACAGCTCTATCAAAAGAAACCTCCCCAGTCAGCCAGTCCCTTAGGTTACGCCGCCTTTGCGTATTGACACAAGATTTTGAGAATCACGCCAAAGAAATGAGCAACAGGTTTGTACAACGTAGCTATCCAAAAGACTGTGTTAAGAGGGCATACAATAGAGATAAATGTTCAGACTTAATGCAAGAGAGCACACTCCCAACAATAAGCTTGTCTGTGCTTTAACCTTCTCTCACTTGTCAAAAGATATCATGAATATCTTAAAGCAGGAATGACATCTGCTGTCCTCACTGCCTGCCTTTGCCTTGAAACAATTGACCATTGCTTTTAAACGTAACCGTAACCTTGCTAACATCTTGGTTCTTTCTGCTGTGTCTGAACTAAAGACTATCCCCAAAGTCAAGGGACATTTTAAATGCGGTAAATGCTCTGTCCAAATGTTTTGGTTACAAAGGCTTCTTTTCTACATTCTGGTACTAAGATTTTTCTGCACCATTTTTCTAATTGCAATGCGTACAATGTTGTTTACATTATACGATGCAAACAACCTGTCAAGACCCGTATAATTGAACATAAAAGCTGTTTACAGAGACGTGCACAAGAAAAATCATTAGTATCTCATTGGATTGAGAAGAACCACTTAATTTCGGATGTACAGTTTCTGGTTTTAAAGGCTGTTGAACCCCACTGGCATGATGGTGATCGACAGAATCCTGCTCAGACTTGAACAACGCTACGTTTATGAACTTCATACTTTGACACCAAACTGTCTTAACCAAGAAGCTGACCTTTCAGTTTTTCTGTAGCCTGTCTCAGCTCTGCTCCGCTACTCCTTTGTCTCTGTCTTTTGCTTCAAGGGTTTTTTTATTTTATTTTTTGTTTTTATGTTTATCAAATCATTTTCCAATTTTTATTATCATTATTAATATTATTTTTATCTCTTCTTTGTTTTAGCTTTTTGAGGCTGGGTCCTTCCCCCCCCCCCCCTTTTTAATCATTTCCCCCCCTTTTTCTTCTTTTCTTCATTTTTAATTATCTATTTGCTCAATAACTTGTCATTATCGATTGTCCCCTACATTCCCAAAGTTGGCCCCCTGCCTTTTTATTGCTATGTTTTAGTATGCTTTACTACTTTTTTACTTTTTATTTTTTGGTTTTTATTTTTGGTTTTAAAGTAGTCACATAACTATCACTATTTATTTACCTGCCATTTTTTGACCCCCCCTTTCCCAGTTTGTGTACAGGCTTCTCTGCTCTACAGGGTCAGCTTTCAGTTCATATAATCACCCTTGTTTAAAGAGCGTCATTGTTTTAGTCCTTTACAACAGGCGTGTCCAACTTCGAACAGGTCGTGATCTACTTTTTCCGGCCAAAAGTGCTGGTGATCTACCACCATGAAAATTAAGTTTCAAATTAGTTTCAAATTAAATTTTAACCCAATAAAGTTGGATGATTTCCCCCCCTCCCCCCATTTTTAATGAACCTTCTGTCATTTACTTGGATGTGATCAGCTATTAAGCAAAAATAAAACAGACGAAGATCCAGTAAGAACTGCGAGGAGAAATGGAAAGTACATTTTTCTTAAAGTTTTATTGAGTAATAACTTTCTTTAACCTTTATTGAGTAATTTGTGTTAAATTTAGGTCGAGTATTGATCCAGGCTGATCTTGCACAATCTTCAATATTTCGCTCTTGCTCATTAGTGAGACGTCTGAGCCTGCATTTCATCCACCAGCTTTTTGAATTTGGGTAAATATTGCATGAAGGGGCAGTCTCAGGGAATCTTGGAGATGTTCATCTGTCATGTTGGAATGTTGTGTACTCTTTGTCATTTTCAGATGGGAAAACGCAGATTCACACAAATAAATTAAACCGAAACAGAGTGTACAGCGTCACTGCATCTTCTCAAGTTGGGAAATTTTGTCTCTAGGCACTAGCTTCCAAAATGATTCTTGCTCAGCACGGGTCTTGAGAAAAATGTCATTTTTAAGGGTTAATATTTTGTTTTCAAGAGATGGCTTGTTCAATGAGAAAATTTTACCGATAGCAGCTGCAATTTCTTTAATGTCCACATCTACTTTGAATGGGTATGACAAGTACTCCACAACTGTTCCAATTTTTTGGAAGTCACAGAATCTGTATTTTGAATTCCTGGATAAGAGAACAGATTTCTTTCACATACTTCTCGTTCTGAAAAACAAAATTTGGATATTTTCCCAGATGGTCCTGCGTATTAGGAAAATGATCAAAAGTGTTTGTAAGGTCAGTCATCATTAGCTCAAATTTGCTCTTGTAGGATGAAACTGTACTCATCTCGCCAATGCATTTGTTTTTACCTTGTAGTTCAAGGTTCATATCACTTAATTCGCCTGTAAAGTCAGCGAGAAATGCCAGATCACATAACCACTCCTCATCTCCAACTTTGCTTGGTCATCTCCCCTGTCCTTCAAAAAAACTGATTTCATTCAGCAAATCACAAAATCTTTGCAGAAATTTGTGCCTACTTAGCCACCTTACATCTGTGTGCAAAATGATTTCCGCTGCCCCTTCATCAAGAGTAAGATTGAAAAGCAGTCTTTGAATTGATCTTCCACAAACTGAATTTACAATTTTGAAAGTGATGTCCATGACAGTCTTTGTATTGAGTCTCTTACTTGCCAAAACTTGCTGGTGAATGATACAGTGGTAAGAGAGGAAATCTGGGAGGGAAGTCATGCTGTCTACAGAGGGCTATGAAACCGTTAACCTCACCTGTCATTGCTCTTGCTCCATCAGTAGTGATGGAAACAAGTCTATGCAATGGAAGATTACACTTTGTCACAAAAGAATGGAAAGAACTGAATATTTCCTGACCTGGTAGTTCTCCCGTTTAGGGAAATCATTCCAAGTAGTTCTTCTTTAACACCGAAGTCTTCAAAAACCAAAGACTAGTAACTGGGCTGTGTCTCTTATGTCTGTAGATTCATCCAGTTGGAGTGAGAAAGCAACACAATGTGAAACATCCTCCAACAATTATTCAGTTATGTCTCCACACATCTTTTCTATTCGCCGCATGACGGTGTTTCTTGACAATTGTACATCTTGAATAGCAGCTATGATCTCTTATTTTTAAATCCTTCAAAATGATTGTCAGCTGCTTCAAGAAAAGTCTTTTACAAATTCCCCTTCAGTGAAAGGTTTGCATTCCTTTGCGATCAGGTTGCTGACCTTGAAGGATGCTATGGTTGCATTGACCGAATGTAACCTTGGCTTCGCCATCAACTGTTACTGAGTAGCCAATTTCGATTTAAGTTCTTTGAGCTTCAGTTTACAAATTTCACTTTTGGGTGGAAAATCAGCATCAAACTTATTGCTGTGCAGAGCCTTATAATGACGTTCCGGATTACCCTTTTTGGGCAAGGATACTGGGGCGTTACAAATTAGACAACACTTGTCTTTCGCCATGATGAAGTAGTAGTCCATGTCCCATTCATCATGAAAGTGGTAGGTTTTGCTCTTTGGAACACTCATCTTCGTTATACTGGGGTGGCTGGATGTAAGAAGGCCAAATCTGCTAAGTTAGTATAAACACTGGCTGAATCTGGTCCAAAATTGTCACTGTCCCAAAGTATTAAAGATCAACAGGAACTGAAGACCTCTGGATGATGTGCAGTACAAGGACTTTAGATGCCAAAACCACCATCAGTTCTAAAAGTAAAAATAAGAATTCATCATACTAGTACCAATAATCAAATATCACCAAACAATCATCAAAAAAACTCAAAACACCTGTTCAGCAAACCAGATAAAATCAAATACTGCCATACAAGGTCAAATACCACCAAATGTGATTTAATAAATTCTGCACACAGTGTAGAATCAATGCAAAGGCTAGGCAAAATAAAATTGCAGAGGCAAGCAAAAGTCACAGTGGTTTGAACCAATTCGAAGGCAAGGCATAGGCAAGTTAGAACAAAATTGGAAAAACCCGCCAAAATCACCAAATTCTTGACACTTTGCTGTGTCTGCCCAAAAACGTTTAATGAAAGCGAACTATAAAGCGACCAATGACAGCACACGACACAACTAATACGGTAAGTGTATTCAGGTAAAGCCTGGGCAAATGGATATCACCCGGTATATAACACACTTCTAAGGGGTATTGGGGCGGGGACAGGAATGGGGGATTCTGAGAGGCAGGAGACCAGGTATGACGCTTGGCCTGTGGCGTCTCGTCGTGGGGCGTGGGCGGCGGCCCCCTGGGGTACCCACAAACTATTGGCACGAAAACAACAAGCCCTCGGCAGACGACCTGCCAGCACGAGCTCTCTCCTAGCGACGGGGCGAGCTGCTGGAGAGATGCAGCCAAGTGGGGCTGGTGATCTACCTCTGACCCCTCCGTGATCTACAGGTAGATTGCGATCTACCTGTTGGACATGCCTGCTTTACAACATAGTAATAGCTAGCTGAACACTTATTGTTACAGCCTCATGAAGCCCCTCTTTACTACACTACTTTTAGGGTTAGATAATGTTCTTAATAAGCATGGTTCTTATCTTTATTACAATTTATGATTCAACTTTTTATTTGATTTT
Organism: Ichthyophis bannanicus; assembly: GCA_033557465.1. Lineage (NCBI taxonomy): Eukaryota > Metazoa > Chordata > Amphibia > Gymnophiona > Ichthyophiidae > Ichthyophis > Ichthyophis bannanicus. The sequence continues at coordinate 233,359,787 of CM066036.1, forward strand.
CCAAATATTATCAATTACAAGCAATAGAACAAAAACTATTATTATAACACAAGGGAAATCTAATATAAGGAAAAAATGCAGAAAATATATAGTCCACAAAAAGGGAGGAAGATTTTTTCCAAATTAATGACATAATAAATCCAGGAAATCACAAGGAGAATAAACTCCAAATCATAGCCAGTATCCTTCAATCTGTCAATCTGCCTCCTGAACCACAGAATCTATGGTCTCCCTACTAGACAAAAATTCCTCCAGCTGAAGTGGGTCAAAAATACATATCTCACCCCCTGAAGAACTATCAAACATTTACATGGATATCTAAAAAAAAAAGAGGTGCCCAAGGCCAAGACACGAGGTTTAAAAGCCAAAAAGGCTTTCCTACGTGCCTGTGTAGGTCTGGACACATCTGGAAACAGGTGAATGGGGATCAACAAAAAGTAGCATTTTGATTCCTAAAGTATTCTTTAAATACAGAGATTTTATCACTTTCTAAAACAAAAGTAACAAGCAATGTAGCACGAGACGGGATGTTATCCTGGGTGTCCTCAAGGAACTCAGTTAAATTAAGCTCCTGAGGTCCCTGCTGCTGAAAATCCGCAACAGACCATCCAGGTGAACCACCCCGTCCTGGGAGGTAATAAAGTTTTGAAAAGGGTATTACGTCAGCATTAGGTAATTTTAACACTTCCCGTAAGTAAGCTCTACTCCCCCACGCTCGCTCTAGCTCCTGCTGTTTATTTATAATGAATATAAAAGATTTCACTACATTGTGTCTTGTTTGTGCTATGGCGAGCCGTAGTTGCAACATGCCCTCTGTTCCAAAACCATCGTACAGCTTTCAAAATACTTTTTCATGAATAGATTGGATCATATTTAACTAATACCGATTATATTATGCCTGATATACTTCCTTAGCTATACCAATCACTTTTTCTGCCATGCGCGATCTCATGCTAATGAGTTGATTTTGGGCGTGAAAGTCTAGTGCTTAAAAGACGCCGTCGGAAGGTAGTTCGTAATGAAGCAGCTATCAGAGTATTCTCAAGTAACAATATAAGCACATATTTCTTCTACTTGGGTAAGTGTACGTTGTGTTCCACAAGCTTTGTATGCCCTACATTATGGTTCACTGAAAACGGAACGTAAAAGCTAAAACGGCACTACTTTTCTTTTTTCCCTTTCCGGTCCCTTTGCAAGCGCTTCATTATGCCTTTGCCTTATTTCTCTTGGAACACAAGACGGAATACATAACTCCTGGGGCTAAAAACATCACTATTAGACAGGTTATGCATACATAGTTTATTTTAATGTTTCAAATTTCTTTGTCTATTTATTACATGCCTTTTAATTTTTTTTCATGTCCTTATATGCCTAATTGATTATTATTTTATCATTATTTATTCATTTAATCACCTACACACTTTTAATGTACACATTATATGATTTTGCCCTGATTATTTTTATTTTTAATGTTTTATCTTTTTTATTTATAGTTTACATTATTTTTTAACTGTTTTGTTTTATGTTTTAAGATGAGTACCCCCTGAGGAAGGCTTGTTGCCGAAATGCGTAGGGGTTTTTTCAATAAATAAGCACCTGTGACCCTATTCGTCCCTCGCTTGTTGTGTTTTCCTGCACACATATTTGACACATACAAGAATCAAATCAAACAAGACCGAGTAAAAAAGGAAATAGTAGGAAATGGTATAAAAACTGGGACATTGCCAGGGCATGATTATTGGCACCCTTATAAATAATTCAAATCAGCTTGAACAGAAGAACCACATTCCCGTTGCAGTATAATTAGACACACCTTTGATCAACCAATGTATAATGGCTCTAATGTTTTAAAATGGCCACATTCACTACCTGTTCCATTTTCACAATGATGAAAACTAGAGCTGCCTGAGACAGTCAGAAAAAGGCCATTATCACCAAACATCAAACTTCAAATGGGTGCAAGGCCATCTCCAAAGACCTTGGGATTCCTGTGTCTACAGTTCGCAATATTATTAAGAGGTTTTCTGCTCATGGAACTATCAAGAACTTCCCAGGATGTGGTGTGAAGAGGAAAATTGATCAAAGAAGTCTTCAAAGGTTAGTGCAAACTGTTGGAAAAACACTATGTACAACATCCAAAGATTTCTGACCTGGAGCAATCTGGAGTGGTGGTTTCAACCCACATAGCACACTAAACAAAGAAGGATTCATGGGTGAAGGCCAAGGAGGACCCAGCTGCTCAAAGACAGACATAAAAAGGCACACCTGATCTTTGCCCAAACCCACCTTAAGAAACCACAATCCTGGGAAAATGGTTTCATCTGTCCACAAAACAATCTTGAGCTCTTTGGCAATGCAGACCAGCAAAATATTTACAGGTGAAGAAATGAAGCTTATTAGGAAAAAAAACACCCTTCCTACAGCTAAATATGGTGGAGATTCCATAATATGGGGCTGTTTTGCTGCCTCATGAACTGGAGGCCTGGAACATATTAAAGGAATCATGAAGTCCAAGCACTACCAAGGTATTTTGGAGTGAAATGTGCCACCTAGTGTCAGAAAGCTAGGTCTAGGTTGAAGGTCATGGGTCCTCCAGCAGAGCAGGGACCCAAAAGATACATCCAAAAGTACAAAAGAATGGTTAAAAAGGGAAAAAATGGACTGTTTTAAACTGGCTAGCAATGAGTCCTGATTTCAATCCACTCAAACCTTTGGGAAGAGCTGAAATCTGTCACCGGTAAAAGGGACACAGTCCAAAACGTGATAAGGTGGAAAAACACTTTATTTGATTTCTCAGACCTAGCAACCCGACACAGGCCGTGTTTCGGAGACCTTCGTCAGGGGTTGTCTAAAGGTACTAGAAACATAAAAACAAACAATATTAAAAAATCAAATAATAGTGAAAGAACAAATAATCAAGGACATACATTTTACTCTATTCACACAAAAATAGAAATATACTAATTAAGGGATAATAAATAATTTATAATAAATAATTAAAAAGTGAATAATAATTAAAATAATAAAACTATAAAACTCAAATACTCAAAATGCGATACCCAAACATAGTTAAAAAGTAAAAATATATAGTAAAACTAAAATAGACCACAACTAAATCCATGCAGACACAATAAAATACATGCAGACACAATAAAATCCTTGCTGGAGGTAATAAACAGCTTAATTACAATGTTACTACCTTATTTGTAGAGACGATGACATGCAAATTAATTGTAGAAGTGATGTCATACAATCCTCGCAAGGAGGCAAACAACTAAAATGAAGAAAAACATAAGATGAAACATGTGTACCATTGGAGATGACTCTTGTCTATCCAAAATATGAATTGAAAATTATTATATTTAAATCAAAAAACCACTGTGGACTAAAGACTCGAAACACAAAGGAGAAACGCAAAAATTTTTTTTGAGAGATACGAAAGACACGAGGATAAAACAGAATAATAGGATCAATTGTTACATGGAGTAACTACACTAAAGCTTTACTCACAACCCGATGCTTCTGGTGGTCCCTTTTTAACAATTGAAAATGTGAAATGTCTATTATTCCCTTTTGTCTGCAATCGATTTTAGCGGTAGCATTATAGTTCTGTGATTGGTTCCTAAATAAAGGTTTTTGGGTTTGGCCACGCCCCCTTTGTTTCCCACTCTTGAGATCATTATAAGGCCTGCGCATGTGTCGGCGTCTTCCGATAGCAATTCACGCTGACAGTCTGAAGGACTACTTTTCAGTTCACTGACAGTTTGAAAATTTTCGTCTCCGGTCAGCGGCTAAGGATCAGTAAGTAAGATAATCTCCACGACAGCGTTATTTAATGTCCTCACATCGCTAAGAGCCTTTGATTAAATATGGGCAAGGGGTGTTTGTGTAGCGATCTGAACACTTTCTTTTTTAAAATATTTCTTTGATAATCAAACATCGCTAAGAGCCTCCGTTGAATGTGGTTAAGGAGTATTAGTGCAGCATTCTTCCCTCGATAATCTAGCCTTTCTTCTCTCCCCATTGTCTTTAATAACTTCTAAGCACTTTGACGGTTCGTTTCTGCATGTATACGATTTGGATTTGATGCAGATGGTGTTGGTAAGCTGGCACTGCGATGAAATTTTGGTCCTACTCAAAATACAAAAATAAAAAGAAGGGGTAATTGTGTAGCGATCTGCACACCTCCTTTTAAATTATTATTATATAATTTTTTGATACTCACACATCGCTACGATCCTCCGCTAAATATGGGTAAGGGGAATCAGTGTAGCATTTTTTCTCTCGATAATTCAGCCCCTCCTCTCTCCTCAATGTCTCTAAAAATTTCTAAGCACTCTGACGCTTTAGTTTCTGCATGCATATTATTCAGATTTGATGCAGATGGTGGTGGTAAGCTGGCCCTGCGATGAAACTTTGGTCCTACTCTAAATATATTTTTTTGAGGGTTTTATAAGTACAATATAGTATCTCAGTGATTATTCTTGATAAGAAGCGTACAACAAATGGGGTGTAATACAATTTCTCCCACTAATCTCTGAATTACAATAGATGGTATTCAGCACTTGTGTACTACTCGGCTCCTCTTCTGTTCCTCATAATAATGCCTGCTGCGTTTCTCCTTTGTGTTTCGAGTCTTCAGTCCACAGTGGTTTTTTGATTTAAATATAATAATTTTCAATTCATATTTTGGATAGACAAGAGTCATCTCCAATGGTACACATATGTTTCATCTTATGTTTTTCTTCATTTTAGTTGTTTGCCTCCTTGCGAGGATGTTATGACATCATTTCTACAATTAATTTGCATGTCATCGTCTCTACAAATAAGGGTAGTAACATTGTAATTAAGCTGTTTATTACCTCCAGCAAGGATTTTATTGTGTCTGCATGTATTTTATTGTGTCTGCATGGATTTAGTTGTGGTCTATTTTAGATTTTACTATATATTTTTACTTTTTAACTATGTTTGGGTATCGCATTTTGAGGTATTTGAGTTTTATAGTTTTATTTTAATTATTATTCACTTTTGAATTATTTATTATAAATTATTTATTATCCCTTAATTAGTATATATTTATTTCTATTTTTGTGTGAATAGAGTAAAATGTATGTCCTCGATTATTTGTTCTTTCACTATTATTTGATTTTTTAATATTGTTTGTTTTTATGTTTCTAGTACCTATTTAGACAACCCCTGACGAAGGTCTCCGAAACACGGCCTGTGTCGGGTTGCTAGGTCTGAGAAATCAAAGTGTTTTTCCACCTTATCACGTTTTGGACTGTGTGCCTGTTTCACGTGATAATTTGCCCTGTGTTGGACAACCGGTAAAAGGGATCCTGGAAACATTCATGAGCTGAAAATATTGTAGTTGAAAAATGAGAGAAACTACCAGCAGATAGATGTACGAAACTTAAGATGGCTACATTTGGAGGCTGTCATCACTGCTAAAGATTATGCAACCAAATATTAGTGAAGGGTGCCATTTATCCTGTTCAGGTCATATTTAGTTTTTTTTTCCTCAGAAATTACTACGTCTACGTTGCACAGACATCTTTTATTGTATACCTTTGAAACATACTATTAAATATTATGACGACATTCAGTTGGAATATTTCCAATTATTTCTCAAGATAATGTACACAACATACTCAGAATGCAAGGGTGCCAATAATCTTGACTACACCTGTAACTGTAGCCCTGTAATATGAGTACTAACTGAGCTGGAAGTCCAAAGGAACTAGGAGGAAGATGTCAGACTCGAAACAGGAAAACATGATTCTCCAGGAACAAGCAGGAAGTCAGTCCTAACTTAAGGGTGACATCGGCACCGACGGAGACCACCCGGAGCAATTCCTCAACTTTCAAAGAAAGCCTTTGGGATTGCTGCCACGCATGCGTGGTCCTCTTCCTGCCCAAAGGTGCCATCTTACTCGGTCTCCCTTTTTCCTTAGAGCCCTTCGGACGCACGTCCTCATACCTTGGAAAACGTTTTTTTCTTCTCCGGCCTTTTGGCCCTTTATTTCTGGTAGCACCAGTCCTCTCCCATCCTCCCCCTCACCCCTGCTCTGGCTGTGGGCCAGGGGATCCCTTTTTTGTCCTTAGTAGTGTTTTTCTCTTTGGGCCCTTTTTTGCCCCTTTTTTCCAACTGCTGGCCTCAAGGATCTTCGACCTCGCAGGGGCTCTTTTTGCCCTCATGGCCACCGGCTTCAAAAAATGTGACAGATACTCCAAACATATGTTGCTCATGGAAACCCACGACTCTCGTCTGCAGTGTCTGGGGGTTGACCACAACCCGGAGCTCTGCTCACTCTGTAAGAAAATATCCATTAAGGCCTTGTTTAGCCATAAGCTGAAGTCAAACGACATTTTCCGTAAGGCCAGCCCTGGGGTCCCCGATGGTGCCTCCTCCCACGATCCACCTTCTGCGGGGTCCCCCGCAGTGACCCCGTGCCGCAGGCGTCACTCTGATCAGCGTTCGCCCGAGGTGGAACGGCGAAAGAAGAAGACTACCTTGAAGTCACTGTCGGGGGCTCCAGACAAGCGCGAGCTTTCTCGTGCTCATTCCCTTAACCCTCCTAGGCGTTCCTGAGAGTCAGACAAGGAGCAGCCTCAAAAGGTACCTTGTACGGATACGGAGGCTTCAGGCGATGGCTCCCGGTCTCCTGAGGGTCGTCCCGGCGAGGACCCTCTCTCCTCCATGGTGTCGACAGTGCAAGGACCCACTCCTGAGTGGGAGTCCCGTATGCTGGCACTGGAGCACAGCGTTTCTGCCTTCCTAGCTGCCCAGCAGATGCTTTTACCCAGCACGACAGGTTTCAGACCCTTCTGAGATTGGTTGTGGACTGCTCAAAATACTTTTCCCATGCCGCATATGACTGGTTTGAGTCTTCCACCCATGAGGCAGCAGCCGGCATCAGAGCCCGGTATCAAGCATGGCTCCAGTCTTTAGACCTGGAACAATGGGTCCAGGAGAAGCTCCTGGATGTCCCCTGCCTCGGCGAACAACTGTTCGGCAAGCCCATGGAGGACAAGGCAGCCGAGATCGAGACAGTTTGTGACCTGCACCCATCTCTCTCGTAAAACCTCTTCTCTTCTGCGGAAGAAACAACACAACAAGAAGCCTTTCTTCCAGAGGAAGCGGCTCCCTTACTGGGATATCCACCCTATTCGCCTGCCCCAGTGCTGACACCCAGCGGCCAGGGCAAAGGAGGAGCTCAGGGTACCGGAAACCGAAGGGGCCCAAAGCTCAACCACCGGCACCGCCCCAGCCAGCCCCGGGGTTTTGATGCTGAGTGCATAGCCTCTCGCCTCTCAGTGGCACCTCCACCCTTTGGAGGGGCGTCTGTCCCTTTTTGCCCCCAAATGGGTGGCCATTACATCGGACACCTGCATCCTTCAGGTAATCCAGGACGGTTATCTATCGACTCCCTCCTCCCCAGCAGAGCCTACTCGGCTTCCCTCACACCAGGCATTTTTTGCAGCAAGAGCTGATCAATCTCCTCAGTCAAACAGGCGGTTTGAGAGAGTTCTGCTGCCCACCTCCGAGGTCAGGGGTTTTACTCCCGCTACTTCCTCATTCCAAAGAGGATGGGGGGCCTGTGCCCCATCCTCGATCTCAGGAATCTGAACAAATTTCTGGTGTGGGAGAAGTTCAGGATGCTATCGCTTGGCGTCCTGCTGTCCTTTCCTCCGACAGGCGATTGGCTATGCTCCTTGGATCTCAGGTGCTTACACCCACATCCCAGTTCACCCCAAGCACAGGAAGTACAGGTGTTTCAGGATGCAAGGGGAGCACTTCCAATATAGAGTGCTTCCTTTCGGGCTTGTGTTTGCCCCGCATGTATTCACGAAATGCCTGTCAGTGGCTGCAGCCACACCTCCGGCTACAGGGCATATCCATCTACCCTTACCTGGACGACTGACTTGTCACAGGCACATCGGCAGAGGAAGCTTGCCTCTTGGCATAGCGCATGGTCATCCTCCTCGAGCACCTCTGTTTTCTGATCAATTACTCAAGTCCCACCTCAAGCCGGTGCAGACCTGGAGTTCATCTGCGCTCTTCTCAAACACGGGATGGGCGACTGCCTTCCTCCCTTGAGTACGTGCGGATCTGCTCTGTGCTCTGGCTACCAAGCGTGTCCAAAGCCCGGTCCAGGGTCTCGGCATGGCTGTGTTGTGCCTTCTGGGGCACATGGCCTCGACCTTCCATAGAAACATAGGCCATGTGGTCTTTTTCTGTCGTCATTTTTCTATCTAGTATGCCCTTCCATATCAACAGTCCCCTTTTTTTTTCCTTTAGAGACCATCTGTGTTTGTCCCATGCTTTTTTTTTTAAATTCATATACCGTCCTCATCTCTACCACCTCCACTGGGAGACTATTCCACGGATCCACCACTCTTTCCGTAAAGAATAGTTTCTGCTTATGACTCCTGAATCTATCCCCTTTCACCCTCATCCCATGTGTTCCTCATACGCAGAACTTGCTTTAAATTGAAAGAGGCTCTCCTCCTTTGCATTTATGCCACAGAGGTATTTAAAACGTCTCAATCATATCACCTCTATCCCCGCCTTTCCTCTAAGGTGTACATATTAAGATCCATAGGTATGTCGCCATATGCTTTATAATGAAGACCACTAAGCATTTTAGTAGCCACCCTCTGTACTGAATCCATCCTGTTTACATCCTTTTGAAGGTGCGGTCTCCAGAATTGCACAACAATACTCCAAATGGGGTCGCACCAAAGACCTATACAGAGCACTATCACCTCCTTTTTTTCTGCTAGACATTCCTCTCCCTATGCACCCAAGGCATCCTCCTAGTTTTTTGCTGTCGCCTTTTCTACCTGTTTTAGCTACTTTAAGATCATCGGACACAAACCACACCGAGGTCCCGCTCTTCTTTAGTGGACAAAAGTACTTCACCCCCTATACTATATTGCTCCCTTGGATTGCTGTAGCCCAAATGCAGGACCTTGCATTTTTTAACATTAAATCCCAGCTGCCAAATTTCTAGACCATCTTCAAGCTTAGCTAGATCCCTCATGTTATCTACACCTTCCTGGGTGTCTACTGTATTGCAGATTTTGGTATCATCTGCAAAAAGGCAAACCTACCCGACAGCCCTTCTGCTATTTCACTAACAAAGATGTTAAAAGGAATTGGAACCAAGGACAGAACCCTGGGGCACACCACTGGTAACTTCCTTCTCCTCAGAGTAAGCTCCATTTACCTGTACCCTTTGTTGCCTCCCACTCAATCATTTTCTAACCCAAGCAGTAACTTTAGGGTCCATCCCTAGGGTGCTCAGTTTTTTTTTTTTTTTTGAAAGCTTTATTTATTAACCAACAGCTACATAACATACAATACATTACTCGGCAAGAAGCCACAGAGGAGTGGTATCTTATCTCCTCTGAGGCCCAGACAATAAACAGTTATGTCGTCTGTAGCAAAACACAATAAGAAAAAACGAGAGGCAATCATGGTTAAACATTTGTCCCCCTTTGTTAGTATTCATAACAGCCCCCCCACCCTACCCCCTCCCCCCCGCCCTGCCTTACCCCATTTCCCCCCCTTTTGCACCCCCTATCCCCCCCCCCTCCCCTCCCCATCATCGCACCCCGACCTCCACGGCATTGCTCAGTACACTGCTCAGCAATAGCTTGTACCTTCTCTGCAACCTGTAGGCCATGCCTTAGAGACCCACATTCACTATTTCGCTCCGGCAACGGGGGCCCAAATTCTGGATATAGGGTTCCCAAATCAGCAAAAAGGTGGACCACTCGCTTCACTGAGCCCCTAGCCCTCCAGCGCTCTGCCAGCATCAACTGGTGGAAATTATTGCGCCACTCCGTAAACGTAGGCGGGTTCCGATCTCTCCAGCTATGTAGAATCGGACCTGTTCCCCACCAAAACATGCTTTTGGCGCACCAATAAGCGCTCCCATCTCCTGGTAGGTAAGGTCGGGTGCAATTGATCCAGGATGACTAAAACCCTCCGGTCCAGGGAAACCTTTGTTGCAATAATCTCATAAGATAGCGGCGGATATGGGACCAATACGGAAGGATGCGCCTGCACTGCCACCACATATGAGTTAAAGTTGCCAATGGCGTAAGACACCGAGGGCAAGACCCATCCTGTGTAATACGACTTCGTAACGCTCGTCTCGGAGAGAAATGTACCCGAGTTAAGGCCTTATATTGGATTTCCCTCCAACGTACTCCCTCCGCCAGTTCTATTATCCGCCCCACCGCCATACAGATCGTGCCTGGTGGGATTTCAAGTCCCAATTCTCCTCCCCAAGCTGCCTCCGCCCTCCCATAGTCCGGCCCCACCCCGAAGCAATCCAGCTTAGTCCTCAGCCCAGCGCTCGTCAGGGATGTGTCCCCCCCAAGTTCCAGAAAATCGATAATCTGCTTCGACCGGTCCTCCCCCAGTTCCTCCCGGGGTAGCGTAGCCACATAATGAGAGAGCTTGAAGATACGCAAAATAGTGGGTGCTGGGTAATTTATACTCCGCACGTAATTTCCAAAAACGGCTTGCATTTACCCGTAAGGTCTACTGCATGCCCTAAATAATGTAGTCCCTGCTGATGCCATAACTTAAACGCTCTCGAATCCGAACCTGGCAGAAAGTGTACATTGCCTTGTATAGGTAACCAGCTAGATACCTGCCAATTATGTTGCCATAAGCCATTTAATTGTTTCCAGGTTCGCCCGCAACTCATTCAACAACACATTCCGCGTAAGGCGCATTGGCAGATATTTACTTTCCACATGCAAAGTCCCCACTAGGGAGAAAGGAGCCACCTGCGCCCCCTCAAGATCTCTAGGTGTATAAACATCTGTTCCCCCTAAGTAGTCTCCAACATGCCGCACCTGGCAAGCCAAGAACATAAAGTCTTAAATCCGGAAGCCCTAGGCCACCCCTACGCCACCCACCAATCATACGAGATATCGGAATCCGCGCTCGGGCCCCCTTCCACAGAAACCTTTGCCTCCCTCTCCAGTTTAAGAAGATCCCTGCGTAGTAACCAGACCGGCAAAGTTTGAAGCCACTAAAGTATACGTGGTAGAATCACCATTTTAATTGCAGCAATTCTCCCTAATAGTGCCACGGTAACGGGTTCCAGGCTCGCAATTGATGCCGCATCCCAGACAAGACCTTCTCAAAATTCGTTATATAGATCCTGTGGCAATCTCGTTAAAATAATACTAAATATTTAAACCCATGCTCGGCCCCTTTCAAGGGAAAACCCTCCCCCCATCCGTCCCGTAAACCCCCCAACACATCCAAAGCCTCCGATTTATCTGCGTTTATTCCGAAGACCTGCAAAACTACCGAACCTCCGAAACTCAGCCATTAGTCTCGGCAACGATTCTCGCGGCGCCAGCAAATGCACGAGCATATCGTCGGCAAAGGCCGACACTTTAAATCCCTGTTTGCCCACCTCTATCCCATGGATCTGTCGATCCAGTTCTATACTTCGTATTAGAGGATCTAAAGACAAAACAAACAATAAGGGAGATAATGGGCAGCCCTGCCTAGTGCCCCAGTGCAAGGGGAAGGGGGCTGATAGAACCCCCGTTACACAGTACTCTAGCCGTCAGAGTATCATATAAACTCTTCACCATAGCACAGAAAGCCTGTCCGAGACCGTACATCGTTAACAAATGGTCCAGATTAAGGTCCATGTCCACCCTGATTCGAACGCCTTTGCCGCATCGAATCCTTACCAAAGTGTCTGGCATCATGGTGACTTGTTGCACCCAACTCCTGGGATGTTAAGAATTCCGACGTATGTTACGTACAGCATACCGATTTTCCAACCTGTGCGACACAAATCCCACCTGAGATTCATGCACTATGTCCACCTAATACTCCCGCTAAACACGTTCAGCCAAGATTTTTGCCAACAACTTTGCGTCGAAATTCAACAAAGAGATCGGTCTATAAGAAGCCGCCTGCAACGGGTCTGTGGCTGGCTTAGGGCAATCAATGTGATATAGGCTTGGGTTATCTCCCCATCGCCTACCACCCCCATCTATCCGCTGCTGGTAGGTATCCACCACAAAAGCAGTCCCACAGTCAGATTACGAGTTTACTAAAACTCAGCCCCAAATCCATCGGGGCCCGGGTGCCTTACTACAACTGGCCTCCGGAGCAATTACATACTGGACCTCATTTAAGGTAATTGGCTGTCCCAGTTGAACCCCGTTGCGACTCCGTCACCCTTGGAAGCTGCAGCGCCTTGCAGGTAAGCCTCCATAGTAGAAGGGTCGTTCTCCTTATCTCGTTCGGCCATAATAGAGTTTTGAAAAAAGTTTTTGAAGAGTGCACTAATCGCCTCACGATTTTGATGAAGTTTCCCATGCTCATCCCGAAGAGCCGCCTACCCCCTTCCCCCCTCGCGGACCCCGCAAACAAAGTCCTAAGGAGTTTCCCCGGTTTTGTTCCCCAAAACAGTGGTAGTCGATATTTTATAATATAGCAGAGATTTCTTTGCGCGGCTGATGAAGTAATTCATTCAGGGCAACCCCTGAATCTCCCATAGCCTTTTTCCCTATTCATCACCGTGGTTGAATGACCACTGAGCACCCGCGCATGAGTGACTTGTCGCTCCAACCGAACTATCTGTTTCCCCATCAATCGGCACTGGTCCGCGCGGACCCAAGCCAATAAATGTCACCTCTCAGTACCCCACCTTGGAGTTTTCCCAGACTCACTCAGGGTCCTCCCCTATGCACCCGCTGATTTAATTCAAAATCACGGGCCAGCGGTGCCCCAGAAATTGCCGGAATTGATCGTCTTTATATAGCTCAAGTGTGGGACCGCCATAATCCGGATGCACCCGCTCCATCCCCCCCCCCCCAGTGCAGTCTCAACCCCAAACCATGGCATTGTCCTGATATCTCCAAAGGACCTATCTGTGCCTCCTCCACCTTTGCAAAGTCAGTTGTCGAAAGTAAGACATAGTCCCTAATTCTCGCGCTAGTCCCATGCGCCTCCCCTCGAAATATTTGTGAAGTCCCTCCTCCAGATGGATGCAAGACTCTCCACGGGTCAATCAGGCCCAATCTCCTCCTGAAATCTTTGCACCCTTTGATAGCTAAGTAATTCTGTCTCTCGTCCCTCTTCCGCTGGAGGTAATCCAAACGTCACATTCAAATTACCCCATTGAGATCCTCCCCCCAAGTAGGTAAAGGTACATCTGGCAATAGTTCCACTTTAGCCTCAGATGACGATCGAAGAATTTCCCGGTCTAACGTATTGGGACCATAGACATTCCCTAGTATTATTATCTCACGGTCCTCCAATACCCCCCACAATAGTAAGAATCGGCCATCAGGGTCAGCCACCTGCCTATTCAACGAGAATGCGCGACCCTCCTATGGATTAAGATGGCCACCCCCCCCTTCTTCCCCCATGCAGGGCGCACCCCATACGGGCCCACCCAATCCCTACCTAATTTTCGCATGCTCTTCTGCTGTTTGGTGGGTTAATCCTGGAGGATCGCAATATCACAGCGTTGTCTATCCAGCGCCTTCAGTACTTTATATCGCTTTATCGGGCTAGGACCCAAACCACCAAACAATTCCAGGTTATGATCCTCAGAGGATCACCGTATGTTTTTTGTTTATGGCCCAGCTGCCAGCAAAGCGTATTAAGGGAGCCC